>CM065807.1:57262214-58512214 GCA_033398695.1 Orobanche coerulescens | reverse complement strand
GGATTTATAGCCGAAATAACAAAGACTACACAGTGTATAATTAGCGCACGCTAAACGCATCTATTAGCGCGAACGGAGTCTGGCAGGAGGTTCTGGACTGCATTTTGCAGCCAATAGCGCACACGCTACACATGCCGTAGCGCGCGGTAACTCTTGACAGTATATGTAGGACTGCAGAGGTCAACTTTCTTCATTTCTTCCTCCCCTTTCTTCCTTCCGCGATCTGGGCGATCCTAAGGGTGTGTAAGCGTCGATTTTGGCCTGATATCATCACCCATCAACATCTTTGAGTTTCTAGTACGGATTTAACAACATCCCAACATCTTTCACAATTTTAATCGAAGTATTTTCTTCTTAGAACCCTAGTTGTGTAATTTTGGGGGTTTCACAACATCTTTGAGTTTCTAGTACGGATTTAACAACATCCCAACATCTTTCACAATTTTAATCGAAGTATTTTCTTCTTAGAACCCTAGTTGTGTAATTTTGGGGGTTTTGTTCTTGACTTTGATTTCAATCCATTTTTGATAAATCAGCTAGTGTTAAATGATGTTGTTAAACATGTTCTATGGATTGTATATCCATTCCTTGATTCTTTCAACCCGATTAATGATTCGATTGTTCTTGAGGAACCGTGAACATTTATTGTTCGATTAAATGTTCATATGAGTTTTCCTTTGTTGATTTGAGGCGTTTCCCATTAGTTTTGGTCTTGCTCCTCGTTGTGATCGTATTTTCATTATTTCTTACGGAAGTTGGAGTTTGAATGTAAATTCTGACTATTTGACATATATTTGTTGATTCTCATATTGTGTTTAAATGAAGAGTGGTGCACGGTGTATATCTATGTATAAACCGTCTTTACATGAGTAATGACCTTAGAATTTTAAGGCTTTGAACGCTTTTGGAGAGTCACGTAATTTTATTTTAAAACGTCCTTCAAGGGAGAATTTTGAATTTCATATGATAACCCCAAGGCCGAAAATGTTTGAGAATTCAAACTATTGATATTTCATTTTCAGCTTGTACTATACTTTTTTCGAAATATGATTTTTAAACTCAAATGAGGTCTACCAAAATTACTCGAGACATGACTCTCGCTTTTAACTTTTCGGTTTTATGATTGTCAGTCAGGAAGTATGTGATGATGATACTGTTGTTTGGGTAATAGTGCTCAGGATTGTGATTAAGTTGGTGGAACGTTAAGTCATTCTGTATGCACTCGTTGTGATAACCCTCTTTGCTGAGAGGTGGGATTTCAGTTTTGATGTTAATTGTCTTTTGATGGTTGCTTGAGTGGTACTGTAATTATGTGGACAGATGGTGTCGACGTGTGATTGAATTTAGTGTTCATTGTAATACCCGGTTGTGAATTCATTTATCATCACTCAGTAACTGTCACTCGGATTTTTTTCACTCAGTAATACCCATTCATCATTCATGTTCATTCAGTCGTGACCATTGTTCGGCGTACTTTGGAATCGCATATCAGTTGCTATTCGTCATTCTTCACTGTTTGAGATCGAGCCGAGATTATTGTCATCATCATCATCATGTTTTAATTTTCAGTTTGAGAGGTAGCGCACGCTACACATTCTGGTTAGCGCGCTAATGGGGTGCAGATAACGCACGCTATGATTCAGTATTAGCGTACGCTAGCGCAAGTGGGGCAGACAGTCCAGAAGGTACTGGGATGATTTGGGAAATTTGTAGCCCACGCTATGAGTGGTAAGTAGCGTACGCTAATTGTGCTGGTAACGCACGCTAAGTCACATTATTAGCGCACACTAACGCGTGCAAGGCAGAGGACAGTAGGTTCTGGACTTCAGTTTTTGAATATCAGACATCAGTTACCACACGCTAACAATCTGGGATAACGCACGCTATCGGTAAGGTGTTAACGCACGCTACCAAGTCGTAGCGCACGCTAACGAGGAATTTCAAAGCTCACTGGACTGCCCAGTAAACCGCTAGCGCACGCTAAATATCAGGTCATAGCGTGCGCGAAGCTAGGACAGTATAAATAAGACAATTCAGTCCAACCTTCGTCATTTCTTCATTTCTCAACCATTTCGGACGAGCTTGGGCGATTTGGAAAGATCTTTTCGAGTTGCAATCATCTAGCATCATCTTCAAGCTCTTAAGTTGGATTAATCATCATCTAATCAGTTTCATCACTCCAAATCAAGGTAATTTTTCATTTAATCTTGAATTTCGGGATTTGAAGGTTTTATCCCCGATCTCTTTGAGTTAGCTTGCTTTCATGTTGGATTATGTTATATATGGATTATCTATCTTGGATACATGTATTCTTACGGATTCTTTGATGTAATTTTCGGAAATTATGAATCATTGAGGAATTTTTCAGGAACACCTTGGTGTTGACTTTGGAATTTGGGGGTTTTCGACTAGAAGTGGTTGTAATCCCGATTTAAGTATTCCTGTTGGATTATTGATAATATTCATGAGGTTTTGTTGGATTGAATCATTTATTGGAAGTTGGTTTCGGATGTAATTGAGTTTTGGTTGTAAACAATTGGAGATTGATTACAATGCGTTTGTTTAAATGCCCCAATGAGTTTCGGGTATTGTAGTATCGACTTTTGAGTTGGTTGTGATCATGCTTGATTTGTGTATTAATAGAATTGTTGGTATTTGTATTGTTCAAGGTTGTTCGAGCGGCCGATAATTTCATTAAGGACGTTGATCGTGGAAGTACCTTCTCGCCTTCGGTTGGAGGCAAGTTTTATACTTGTACTAGTCAATGAGATTAATGTCATCATATATGTGTATGAATGTGTTGTATCATTCTGAGACTTAGTCTCTTCATGAATTCATTGATATTAAGAGATCGTTTGATACGATACCTTTCGGCAACTATGCCAAATGTTTACTATTGTTCGTTAATGGCCGATTCAAGGATTGTGACACTCGTTATTAATGTCTTTGTCGATAGCCGGTTCGCGGTATCGATGTATCGATTGTTGTTAATATTGATGTCAATCTAAGACATCGTTGAGATCATTTTTATTCCTGTTGGGGTTGTCATTAAAACTGTATTGGCCGATTAAAGGCATTGGTGTATTCATTTCTCATATTCGTCGTCGGTCACCGATTAAAGGTGCCGAGGCATCCTTCGTATCATTGTTATCGATTGGACATTCTCAGGCAAATCGAAATGTTCAATCATTCACTATATCATTGTTATCGATTGACCGTTCTAAGACAATCGAGGTATTCAATCATTCATCGTATCATTCGTATCGATTGGCCATTCTAAGCTAATCGAAGCGCTCAATCATTCATCGAATCATCCGCTGCATCACTGTTATCGGTTTGCCATTCTAAGGCAATCGAGGTGTTGAATTGGGACTGTCAAGGACGGTGCCTATTCGTGTGTTACTGTCATCGTGTTGCCGACTCAAGGCAGCACACTATCATTAATTGTGATACGGCTTCGTGCCGTGGCTTCGGCCCTAATTGTGATGCGGCTTCGTGCCGTGGCTTCGGCCCTAATTGTGATAAGGCTTCGTGCCATAGCTTCGGCCCTAATTGTGATACGGCTTCGTGCCGTGGCTTCGGCCCTAATTGTGATACGGCTTCGTGCAGTGGCTTCGGCCCTAATCGATACAGCTTCGGACTGTTTTGGCTTCAGGCGATTGTGATATTTGACAACTTCGTCTGAGTGGCTTTCAGGCCTTTGTGATTGTCTCGATAATTTCATTGGAGCCTTCGGGCATTGTGATTCATAATTAATTCAGTTCTGGTTTGGCTCATATTCGTGTAATTCATTGTGGTGTTCTATAATTATGATTCGTCGTTGGGCATTTACGTTCTAACCTGTCGAACATGTATTAATAGTATGCTGTGGGCATAGTGTTTCACGAATGCTCGTTTCTTACATTGGGTTGTGAGCATCTCGTATTATTATTATCATTGTACCGTTTCATTCTGCCTTTGGATGATATCATGTTATACGTGTATTTGATGTTCATTATCTGGATGACTGACCCCATGGGGGCGGAACATGTTTTCATGTTTTAGGTGCTTGCTGTAATATCCGCATTTTTCTTTCCTTTGTATTTTTATTTTTGGTGTATTTCTCGATCGTAGTGACCCTCGTGTATCTTACAGTATATCTTTTCCGTCATCTATTGATCTGATTCTCGTTATTGTTGTGCGGAACCGCCATTTCGGGGTTGCCATGGATCCATTTCGTGTTTTTGGTTCCCAAATATTAATTCATATTGCTTTTATTCTCTTCCCGGATCATTTTTCATCATTTAGGACCCAAAAGGGGGTGTGAGCCGCGGCTCAAGGTGTGTGCGCCGCGGCACACACATTTCTCCAGTTGTTGGTCGAGCGAACTGTACTGTGTGCCGCGGCACACCCATCCGGTGCCGCGGCACAGTGCCAAGTCAGTGCCGCGGCACACCCGTCCGGTGCCGCGGCACACTCGTGTGGCATCTGCGACCAAAACCCGACTGTACCGGGTGCCGCGGCACACTGCCGAACCCTGGGAGTAAATTTTTGGCCTGTGTCGCGGCACACCTCAGCTGTGCCGCGGCACACAATGCGGTCAACCCTCTATAATTGTGTTGTTTTGAGCAAGAACAGCTCAAAACCTTCTTCTTCTTCCATTGACGCGAGAGAGAGTGAGAGAGGAGGAGAGATTCTCATCATTCATCAATTGGGGGTTGATTTTCATCATTCTCCTTCGGTTGTGAAGCCCGGATAATCAATCTAACACGTGTTCTACGAATCTAAGTACTTGAATCTTCAAGGTAATATCTCTTGAAACCCTACCTTTTGGATAATTGGGGATTTTGGGGTTTTTGTCCGATTCTTTCCGTTTTGTTGATGGATTCTTGATGAATATGATTAATCTTGTCGATATCATTAGTTTTCCTACGGATTCATGGTATATTTTCATAGTTTTGCGGAATCGAGAGGGTTTGGTTGTGGTCCGCCCTCGTTGTTATTTTTGTGCGAATATACATGAATCGTAGGCGTGTTTTCGGGTGTATTCCATTTCCGTATTCGGCTAGAGTTGGTTGTAATTATGTTCTTCGAATCGTTAGGTTCGGTTCCGTTGGTTCTTAACGGTCGTCGGTGATTATCCTTTCCGTTCATTGCGTCATCAATTACCCAAGGCAAGTATTTTGTTTGGAAACCTTTATGCTTAACGTGAAATGGTAATGTATATTGTGTGTGATTGCTCACCTCGGGAGGGTCCGACGGGATCACGGAGGGAATCCAATGGTATAGCCCTGGATTCACGAGTTTGTTTCGCTAGCCAGCTCGGGAGGGTCCTTAGGGATCACGGAGCGGGATCAATGGTATAGCCCTGTTCCCAAGGTGATGCGTGTGCGTGATTTGTTTTATAATATGGCCAGCTCGGGAGGGTCCTTAGGGATCCCGGAGCGGGATCAATGGTATAGCCCTGTTCCCACGGCAAATTGTTTGACTGTTTATTTCCGGAAAAGACATGTCTGGTTTTGGTTTATGAAATGATATTGGTGCATGTACTATGAAACGTGTAAGCGATTGGTTTGCCTTGATTACTTGTACTAGCATAATTGCTAACCCCTTTGGGGACCCGTTTTGGGGAAATTCTTGTTATGGATTTCAGGTTATGATTATCCGGACGAGCGAGCATCGGGACAGTACGAGGATGTGGGCTAGGGTCGTTGACATGTGCATTTGGGTCTTCTCATTTCTTTTGTTCATTTCGATTTGGTTGTTTCCACTGTTATAAACTTATAGATTGTACTCGCGAGTACTTAGGCTTTTCATTTCAAACTCCGTATTGTATTACTTTAAAATTTGCTACATTGTCGATTGTTGCTCATTTTGTCGGTTGCTTCGGGTGTATTTTCATAATATATATTATTTGATTGTGTATCCTCGCTAACCGAGATGGTTAGTCGAGGGGTACCCGTTTGTTGTAGCCTGGTGGGTCCCATGTAGGGGTCCACGGCGCTGTAATATACTCCGAATATCTTGGGGTGTTACAGAAAATGGTATCAGAGAGCAAGGTTTATGGATACCTAGGCTTGTTGGTTATTTGGGTCTAGTCGTGTTTTGTTTTGCACATTGTCACACCGCTGCCAGCATCTCAGTACTTCCAGTGCTCGTAAGTTTTCCTTCCTCTGTTCCTTATATCCTCGTATCGTACCTTTGATTCTCGATTTGTGATTGTTCTTTTCTCGTACTTATCATCGTATGGCTTTTGCTACTTATTTAACTCCAGTATGGATGCTGGAAGAGGTCGTGGTCGTGGTCGCGGTCGTGGTCGTGGATGCGGCCGGGGACGTGGGGCAGCCGGTGGGGCGGCCACATCACAGTCTTCGGGAGCCGGCAGTACCGGCGACCGTCACAGTCATGCTTCTTCTCAGGAGCGCGCCGACCTTGGTATTGCGGCTGTTATGCAGCAAATGGTTAACCAAATGGCGGATATAGCTCAGGTGGTCCAGAACCCCGATCAGGCCCATGCTAATCGGGGCGGAACGGATCGCTGGCTTCAGGATGTCATCAAGATGCATCCTCCTCAGTTTTCGGGAGCTTCGGACCCGATCGGCTGGGAAGGATGGATCAAGGAGATATCTAAAGTCTTCGTTGCCACCAACTGTCCCGAGGACCGCAAGGTCCCTATTGCCCAGTACTTTCTCACTGGGGACGCTATGGATTGGTGGGAAGCCGTGGGCCCCAAAGATCATGTTTCTTCGTGGGCCGAACTTCAGGAATTGATGGAGACCGAATATTGCCCGTGGCCGGTCAGACAGGCTCGAGTACATGCTTTCTATGATGCTCAACCACGGGATATCCCCGTATCTCAAGCCATTGCCGATTTTAACAAAGAATTGGGCTATGTGAAGACCCAAGTGGTCGAAGAGAGCGACAAAATTTTTCACTTTTCCAGGAGGATGAAACTGTCCATTCGGGACTATATGTCAGGACTCGTCTGCACTACCTTGAAGGATTATCAGAGTAGGGCCCTCACTTATGATATTTCAGTGACGGCTAGTGATTTGGCTCGTGAGAGCAAGAAGCAGAAGTCGGTCGGAAACTTTTCTAGTCCTAAGAGTGGAGGCCAGCAGAAATCTCGAGCTGCGAATATTTCTACGGGCGGTTCGGCTCATTTCTCTGGGAGCTTTCGGGGTGCCGCCGGAACCCCCGCTCGTGAGCCCACATGCTTTAACTGCGGCTTTTTGGGTCATAAGAACCGAGACTGTCCTCGTCCGCCTTTAACTTGTCATACTTGTGGTCAGTCGGGCCACAAGGCTTCTTTTTGTGATCAGCTCAGGCAGTTTCGCGGTGCCCGTTCTTCTCACCCAGCACCTATGGATCCGAGTGTGAACCAGGGCTCATTTGCTCCACCGCCTCCACCGAGTGCCGGCCAAGGTAGGGGTCGAGGTCAGCCCGCTAGGGGTGGAGCTTCCAGTGTCGGCTCTGCCCATCCGCGTATCTATGAGATGAGGAGGACCGATGATCCAGCAACTACTGTGGCGACAGGTACCGTTCATATCCATTCCCATCCTGTCAGTGTGCTTTTCGATTCGGGTGCTACGCATTCATTCATTTCTCTAGAGTGTGTACGCCGTTTGAGTCTCGACTGTTTGTCACCTTGCGAGCCTTTCATCGTTAAACTTCCTAGCGGTGATAGAATTGTCGGTGATCGAGAGGTCCGAGACTGCTCTGTGTTTATTTGTGAGAGAGCTTGGCTCTCTAATCTTATTGTCGTGAGTATCGAGGGCGAGGATTTAATTCTCGGGAATGATTGGCTCGAGCGGCATGGTGCAATCATCAACTACCGCACGAGGATCATTACCATGTTAGCCGAGGACGGCACTGAACACTCTTTCGCGGGGCGAAAGAGAAACCAAAAGTTTGTTATTAACGCCCTGAAGGCGATGAAACTCCTGCGAAAGGGGTGTACTGGTTATTGGTGCTACGCCTTAAAGGCGGAGAATGGTGGAGTCGAGTTTTCGTCGATTCCAGTCGTTAGTGAGTTTCCTGATGTTTTTCCTGACGAGTTACCGGGATTGCCACCGGATCGTGAGGTTGAGTTTGCTATAGAGTTAGAGCCGGGTGCGGCTCCGATTTCGAAGGCGCCGTATCGCATGGCACCTTCAGAGATGTCAGAGTTGAATAAGCAGTTGAGTGAGCTTCTTGAGTCGGGGTATGTTCGACCGAGCGCCTCGCCTTGGGGCGCACCGGTCTTGTTTGTGCGTAAGAAGGATGGTTCACTGCGTTTGTGTATCGACTATCGTGAACTGAACAAGGTGACCATCAAGAACAAGTATCCCTTGCCGAGGATTGACGACTTGTTCGATCAGTTGCAGGGAGCGGCGGTATTCTCAAAGATTGATTTGAGATCGGGGTACTATCAGCTCCAGGTGAGGGAGTCCGACGTGCCGAAAACAGCTTTTCGGACGAGATACGGACATTACGAGTTTGTAGTTATGCCTTTCGGATTAACTAATGCGCCGGCGGTGTTCATGCAATTGATGAACAAAGTCTTTATCGAGTATCTGGATAAGTGTGTCGTCGTCTTCATTGACGATATTCTTATCTATTCGAGGAATGAGGAAGAGCATGCCCATCATTTGCGGATAGTGTTAGACATTTTGAGGGCCGAGCAACTCTATGCGAAGTTCTCGAAATGTGAGTTCTGGCTGAAGGAAGTGATGTTTTTGGGTCACGTGATTTCAGCCGAGGGAGTTCGAGTGGATCCGCAGAAGATTGAGGCGGTGTTGGACTGGGCACCGCCCACAAGTGTGAAGGAGGTCCGTAGTTTCTTGGGTTTGGCTGGCTACTACCGTAGGTTCGTCGAGGGTTTCTCAAAACTAGCTCGACCACTTACATTTACTCCAGAAATCCGAGAAGTTCGTCTGGAATGACGAGAGGCAGTCCAGTTTTGAGGAGCTGAAGAAGCGTTTGACTTCAGCTCCGGTTTTGGCGCTGCCATGTGGCAACGAGGGATTCGCCGTTTATAGCGATGCTTCGGGTCAGGGTCTTGGGTGCGTATTGATGCAGCACGGAAAGACCATTGCCTTTGCATCGAGACAGTTGAGGCCGTATGAGCTTATCTACCCTACTCATGATTTGGAGTTAGCGGCAGTCGTTTTTGCGCTCAAGATCTGGCGTCACTATCTTTTCGGCTCTACATGTCAGATTTTTACCGATCATAAGAGCCTGAAATACATATTTACTTAGCGGGAGTTGAATATGAGGCAGAGGAGGTGGTTAGAGCTGATTAAGGATTATGACCTCGAAATCCTTTATCACTCGGGCAAGGCGAACGTCGTGGCCGACGCCTTGAGCCGGAAACCGATTGCATTGCGAACGCTTGAGGTCTTTACGTCTCAGTCTGAGCTTCGGCGGACTTTGATCGAGTTAGATATTGAGGTTTTGTTGCCTGGGACTGTCGGGCAACTTTGTGCTTTAGAGATTTCGTCGTCTTTGATCGACTAAATTAAGCTGAAGCAGTTGGAGGATCCGATGATTACTCAAATCCGAGAGAACATTCTTAAGGGAAAGTCTCCTGGCTTTGTGATTCATGAGGATGGTGTTTTGAGATTCCAGAGTCGGCTTTGTGTACCGAATGACTTGGAGTTGAGGCAGAGTATTCTGCGCGAGGCCCATGCTACACCTTACTCCGTTCATCCTGGTTCGAGTAAGATGTACAAGGACCTAAGGAGGAATTTTTGGTGGAATGATATTAATGAGGAGGTCGCGCAGTTTGTAGCGAAATGTTTGACTTGTCAGCAGGTCAAAATCGAGCATCAGCGGCCGGCTGGGTTATTGCAGTCACTTCCCGTTCCGGAATGGAAATGGGAAGATATATCGATGGATTTCATTACGAGTTTGCCGAGATCGAGATCGGGCATGAATATGGTTTGGGTGATTGTTGATCGTCTAACCAAGTCGGCACATTTTCTGGGCATCAAGGACACTTGGGGCCCGGAGAAGTTGGCCCGTATATTTATCGCACAGATTGTGAGGCTTCACGGTACTCCGAAGTCTATTGTTTCGGATCGTGATGGCCGTTTCGTATCAAACTTTTGGCAGGCGGTGCATAAGGCGTTGGGAACTCATTTGCGTTTGAGTACCTCTTTTCACCCCCACTCAGATGGGCAGTCGGAGCGCACTATCCAGACATTTGAGGATATGTTGCGTGCTTGTGCTCTCGATTGGAGCAATGACTGGGAGGAGCATCTGCCATTGATCGAATTCACGTACAACAATAGTTGGCACGCGACGATTCGGATGGCACCGTATGAGGCACTCTATGGGCGGCGATGTCGATCACCGATTTGTTGGAATGAGGCATCCGATTTAGTCGGGACCGAACCGGATGTCGTTTTAGAGACGAGGCGGAAGATAGAATTAATTCGAGAACGGATGTTGACTGCCCAGAGTCGATAGAAGTCATATGCCGATGTCCGTCGTTGACCTTTAGAATTCGAGGTGGGAGACCACGTTTTGCTAAAGGTGTCACCGACGAGAGGAGTTTTTCGCTTCGGGAAGAAAGGGAAGTTGAGTCCTAGATTTATTGAACCCTTCGAGATTCTCGAGCGAGTCGGTGGGTTAGCATACCGTTTGGCGTTACCTCCGGCCTTGAGTAATGTTCATAGCGTTTTTCATGTTTCCCAGCTGAGGAAATATGTCCCGGATCCTAGTCACGTCATCGATTATGGTGAGATCGATGTCGCCGAGGATATTACTTTTGAGGAACGTCCTTTGAAGATTTTAGAGCATCGGGAGAAACGACTGAGGCATAAGACCATCCCTTTGGTCAAGGTGCAGTGGTCGAAGCACGGTGTCGAGGAGGCAACTTGGGAAACCGAGAATAGCATGCGTGCTAGGTACCCTGAGTTGTTTGTTTCTTAAGTTTCGGGACGAAACTTGTTTTTAGAGGGGTAGAATGTAATATCCGCATTTTTCTTTCCTTTGTATTTTTATTTTTGGTGTATTTCTCGATCGTAGTGACCCTCGTGTATCTTACAGTGTATCTTTTCCATCATCTATTGATCTGATTCTCGTTAATGTTGTGCGGAACCGCCATTTCGGGGTTTCCATGGATCCATTTCGTGTTTTTGGTTCCCAAATATTGATTCCTATTACTTTTATTCTCTTCCCGGATCATTTTTCATCATTTAGGACCCAAAAGGGGGTGTGAGCCGCGGCTCAAGGTGTGTGCGCCGCGGCACACACATTTCTACAGTTATTGGTCGAGCAAACTGTACTGTGTGCCGCGGCACACCCATCCGGTGCCGCGGCACAGTGCCAAGTCAGTGCTGCGGCACACCCGTCCGGTGTCGCGGCACACTCGTGTGGCATCTGCGACCAAAACCCGACTGTACCGGGTGCCGCGGCACACGCAGGCCGTGCCGCGGCACACTGCCGAACCCTGGGAGTAAATTTTTGGCCTGTGCCGCGGCACAGCTCAGCTGTGCCGCGGCATACAATGCGGTCAACCCTCTATAATTGTGTTGTTTTGAGCGAGAACAGCTCAAAACCTTCTTCTTCCATTGACGCGAGAGAGAGTGAGAGAGGAGGAGAGATTCTCATCATTCATCAATTGGGGGTTGATTTTCATCATTCTCCTTCGGTTGTGAAGCCCGGATAATCAATCTAACACGTGTTCTACGAATCTAAGTACTTGAATCTTCAAGGTAATATCTCTTGAAACCCTACCTTTTGGATAATTGGGGATTTTGGGGTTTTTGTCCGATTCTTTCCGTTTTGTTGATGGATTCTTGATGAATATGATTAATCTTGTCGATATCATTAGTTTTCCTACGGATTCATGGTATATTTTCATAGTTTTGCGGAATCGAGAGGGTTTGGTTGTGGTCCGCCCTCATTGTTATTTTTGTGCGAATATACATGAATCGTAGGCGGGTTTTCGGGTGTATTCCATTTCCGTATTCGGCTAGAGTTGGTTGTAATTATGTTCTTCGAATCGTTAGGTTCAGTTCCGTAGGTTCTTAACGTTCGTCGGTGATTATCCTTTCCGTTCGTTACGTCATCAATTACACAAGGCAAGTATTTTTTTTTGAAACCATTATGCTTAACGTGAAATGGTAATGTATATTGTGTGTGATTGCTCACCTCGGGAGGGTCCGACGGGATCACGGAGGGAATCCAATGGTATAGCCCTGGATTCACGAGTTTCTTTCGCTAGCCAGCTCGGGAGGGTCCTTAGGGATCACGGAGCGGGATCAATGGTATAGCCCTGTTCCCAAGGCGATGCGTGTGCGTGATTTGTTTTATAATATGGCCAGCTCGGGAGGGTCCTTAGGGATCCCGGAGCGGGATCAATGGTATAGCCCTGTTCCCACGGCAAATTGTTTGACTGTTTATTTCCGGAAAAGACATGTCTGGTTTTGGTTTATGAAATGATATTGGTGAATGTACTATGAAACGTATAAGCGATTGGTTTGCCTTGATTACTTGTACTAGCGTAATTGCTAACCCCTTTGGGGACCCGTTTTGGGGAAATTCTTGTTATGGATTTCAGGTTATGATTATCCGGACGATCGAGCACCGGGACAGTACGAGGATGTGGGCCAGGGTCGTTGACATGTGCATTTGGGTCTTCTCATTTCTTTTGTTCTTTTCGATTTGGTTGTTTCCACAGTTATAAACTTATAGATTGTACTCGCGAGTACTTAGGCTTTTCATTTCAAACTCCGTATTGTATTACTTTAAAATTTGCTACATTGTCGATTGTTGCTCATTTCGTCGGTTGCTTCGGGTGTATTTTCATAAGATGTATTATTTGATTGTGTATCCTCGCTAACCGAGATGGTTAGTCGAGGGGTACCCGTTTGTTGTAGCCTGGTGGGTCCCATGTAGGGGTCCACGGCGCTGTAATATACTCCGAATATCTTGGGGTGTTACACTTGCGAGGAGAGAGTTGAGACACAGGGTACGAGGCATTCGAGCGATACTAGTCCGAGTTGTTCATGTTGGTCAGTCAGTTGGAGTGCTCTCCAGTTTGTCAGTCATTGTCATTATGTATTACCCGAGCACATGCTCGTGGATGTTGTTGTATTTTTATTTTGGTCATATAGGCCCATCGTTGTCGTTGAAATTCCTTATCGGAATATTGTGTCGGATATCATGGTAGGGACTGTGATCTCCCTTGTTGGTTAATTTTAATGTATTTTAGTCATGTTCGCCTGGTGGATCTCTGGGTGTAGGGTCCACGGCATTGTATTATTTTGCGATGTTGTGTTTCATCGTATTGAGTGAGTATCCACTCACTATGCCGAGGGGCCGAGGTCGAGGTCGTGACCGTGGTACAGATGTAACGCCCCGATTTCGCATATATATTTATTATGAATTATAAAAAACATGTCCAATTTTATTAAATTAATGCCAGAATAATTTTATCATTTAATCCAGTTTTATTTCATGATCATGCAAATCCATTTACGTCATTTTAATTCATGTCAAGTCATGTGATTCGTTCGTTTCATTTCTCATTTTATTTCATGGTTTCATCTCGTCATTTCTAGGCCCGAGTCAAATTTTAAATAATATTAATTATGCCCAAAATATATTTAGTTGATTACTATAATAATTATTATTATGAATAATAATATTTATATTATTATAGTTATCATTATTATTTTAGTTTTATGTAAGCCAAGTATTTAATTAGTCCAATATTATTATTATTCTTATTATTAATATTAATATTATTGTCTATTAATTTAATGGCCCAAGTCTTTTCTTAGCCCAATTCAGATTTTCAGTTCTAAACCTAGGCCCACACAACTTTTCTACCCTAAACCTAATTTTGTATACAGTATAAATACCATATTGTATACACAGAACACACAAATATATTATTTTTCCTCCTCTCCTGCAAGTCGGCCGATCTGTCCCCATTTCTCTATTCCTGCAGGTAATCAAAATATTTTTCTCATGTCCCTCCCCTGTATCTTCAGTTTGATGTTTACATTTAAGAAGAATCTTCAACTTTTCATGACAAATCTCCCAAAGACTATACTATTGATTCAATCACACATAATACCAGCCCCAGTTTTTGTCATAATCACCTTCATCATACTTATCGGCCTGAACTGAACCATCATCCCCGACTCACTGCCCCTTTTATGTTTTCGGAATACCATCCCGTCGCCGTTGCAAGCCATCACCACCAAGAAGAAAAAAAAAGAGAAAAATGATTGAAATCATACAAACCCCAAACATGAAACTGAAATTTCAAGCTAACCGAACAAAAATCTCAGCCACAATCCAACCCGCGACCGAACTTCATGGCCGGAACCAAACCCGCAGCCCGAACCCAAATTAATTCCGGCCAGACCCTTGTAATACCCGAGATTTCTGATGTGTAATTGATCCTTGTGATATTGTATTTGTTGCATTTGATCTGAGTATTATTCTCCGTATTTCACGATTCGGTGTTGTTGAGCGCATGACTGCATGAATGTGTTCTAAGTGTTGATTTTTGCACATATAGCGCACGCTATAGACTTAGCGTAGCGTACAATAAAACTGGATTCGTAGCGCACGCTACTTATGTACCTTAGCGCACGCTATACGTAGTCAGCACGATTAAGACAGGGTGGTAGGTGAGATCAGCCGCGGATCTTGGTCGGATTACGTCGGGATGAACCTGGACGTCTTTCGGGAAAAGCCAAGTCAATGCGGTAGCGCACGCTAATGATATGAGGATAGCGCACGCTAAATGCTTAGTATAGTGAAGTCAGTAAGCTTCGTACGACCGTTAGCGCACGCTATGGATAAGGACGAGCGCGCGCTAATAACCCTTTTCTATATATAAGACATCTCACTTTTCATTTTTTTCAGATCTTTTCACTTCCCTAATCCAAATTTTGAGCTTAAAGAGTTACTTCTTCCATCCTTAACCTCTCTTATCATCCTCCTAGCACGAGTTTGAAGATTGTAGATCATTGGAGATTGGTGATCAAGCCCTCGGTGTTGGATTTATTCAAGCTCCTCCTTGTTCTTCATTACCTCGAGGTAGGTGATTCTTCACCAAGTTAAGTAACATTCTGAAGGATGTTTTGATCATGATTTGGGATCATCTAGTCAGTTAAATTAGTAAGTAGTCGAACATCATGTATAGAAGAGTATTTTCGATGTTTCGGTACTTATTTATTGTAGAAACCATTGAGCCTTTTAGTGTTTGAACTCCTAGCATATTCATGAATCTTATAACCGATTATGACCAGTTTATGGAGATTATCAAGTTCTTATGTTTTTATACAATGGAATCATTCATTTTGGGACATAGAATAAATGGAACTTAGGATACTTTCTTGAAGATCAAGATGAATTGTGGTGTTGTGATGATTATAAGTATCCTTGTATCTCGTAGTCGTTTAATCCGTATAGATCTTTCGCAAACCGTATGAGCATGATATGCACGGAGATGACATGTATGAACACTGAAGATTTCATGAGTTTCATCACCATTAGATTAAGACTACTGCCTAGTAGTAAACTGCTATGCACGGTTAGCGCACGCTAAGATAGGCATATTAACGTGCGCTATCGGGAATGAGTAACGCACGCTACGTTTGGTATGTAACGTACGTTATGTCATCAGGCAGGTCAGTCGGCTGATCAGAGAGGACTGTCAGTACATAATTAGCGTACGTTAGACTTCATCATTTACATACGCTAATGGGCAGGCTTAGAGCACGTTACGTAGAGTACGTAGCGCGCGCTAAGCAGTTCAGGCAGATCACATTTTTTTAGAGCTTTCGGCCGTAGACCGGATTGTTAGACATTCGTACGAATTGAGATGAATTCTATATTATTCTTTTGTTAAGGTTCGAGCTTGCTAAGTTGATCGAAGGAGGCAGCCTTCGAGTGTGTTGAGATCATCGGAGTGATTAGTTCTTGCCATCTTTGAGGCAAGTATCGTAAATTGTTAATATTGGTATTTTGAGCATACATGTGGTTTGTTCATGTTGTTGAACATGGGATTTACTTCGTTGAATTTTCATGATATTCGTTATCTAGTGTTTGTATGTTCATGTTGATGGACATAGCGATTTTGCATATATCTATGCATGAGTTGTGTTTGTGTATGTTGTACGATCTATGCCGAGGGTGCTGGATCGGATGTCCACCTCATGTTGGTCCGACGGGATCATCTTGGGATCTAGGCTGAGGGCGCTGGATCATTTGACTGGTTTTTCCACCTCGTGTTGGTCCGACGGGATCATCTTGGGATCTATACTGAGGGCACTGGATCATTGGAATACCCATGATGTGTTGATGGAATCTTGTGATTCGCATTGTCGGATTCCGGTAGCGGAAGTCCGTGTGGTGTATCTTGTTATGTATTATTGATGCATATTCGATTTGTTTAATATGATACTTGTACTAGCATCGTTTTGCTAACCCCTTCGGGGGTGGATATTTGTTTAATGTGCAGGTAGCCGAGGAGCGGGGAAACAGCCACAGTACCGACGTGATGACGATGGGGCTCAGTGATGTTTGTTGTTTCTTTTTATTGTCTTATTGGTTCATTTTCAGTACTCGAGTACGTGTGTATTATTAATATCATTTCGATATGGTTGTATTAATTAACTCGTTGGATCAGTTGGAACCGGTTTTGTAATTTGAATTTCTGTGGTATTGTTGGATTATTTTCACATTTCTTTTAATTAGCCTTGTAAATCCTTACTTAAAGGGTTTACGTCACTGTAATTATTCCGAATATCTCGGGGTGTTACAAAATATGGTATCGGAGCTAAAATTCATGGATATCTTGGCAGTCGCGTTTTAGTTGGGTCTGTTTACGTTATTGATTTACAGGCACGTTCGTAACATCACTGTTCAGCCAAAGTCGTCATGTGGACCGTGGTTGGAAGTCTCCTAATCTCCTATACTACCGTTTTACTTGATTTCTGTTTTGTGAGTATTTGATGGGCTTTATTTTGAAAATTTTGTCCTGGATATTGAGAAATTATGTTTACAGTATGTTGAGAGGAGGACGTGGACGCAGATGCGGTCGTGGACGCGGACGTGGTAACATGAGATAGGAGGATTCCGCAACTATCCCAGAATTATCGGCTAGTCGAACCGATTCTCATTCTGGAGGGCAGCAGGGATCAGCGAATGACGACGTGAATCCTAACATGTCGGGAGTGCTTCAACAGGTAGTGGCTCAGATAAACCAGTTCGCTCAAGTAGTTGACCGCATGCAGACGGAGATGGGATAGCAGCACCACGAGGATAACCGGGGAGACAGATGGCTTGCTGAGGTGGTCAAATTGCACCCGCCAATATTTGACGGATCTGCTGAGGCACTTACTTGGGATCATTGGCTAAAGGAGTTAGAAAAGATATTTATGGGTATTAACTGTCCCGAGGACCGGAAAGTTCCTATTGCCCAGTATTTTCTGACTG
Source organism: Orobanche coerulescens (assembly GCA_033398695.1). NCBI lineage: Eukaryota > Viridiplantae > Streptophyta > Magnoliopsida > Lamiales > Orobanchaceae > Orobanche > Orobanche coerulescens. The sequence goes on along the minus strand of CM065807.1, from coordinate 58,494,784 downwards.
GGGAGGCTTTTGACTCGTGGGAAGCTATTCGACCCGACAATCATAATGCTGACTGGACGAAATTCAAACTAATGATGGAAGCACAGTATTGTCCTCGTCCAGTTAGAGAGGCAAAAATCCGAGAGTTTTTCTCACCACAGAGTTCGGAAGCAACTATGACAGATATAATCAAGACTTTTAATCATCAGCTGACTTGTGTGCGACACTTGGTCAGAACGGAGGCAGAAAAGATTTTTCATTTCGATATACGGATGAAGCCGGAGATACAGCAGCACATGTCCGGATTCGAGTGTACTACGTTGCGACAGTATCAAGACAAAGCGCTGGCCTACGACATGAAAGAGGCGGCGGTGGAGAAATTGATGGAGGCAAAGAAGCAGAAAGTGACCGGAAACTTCTCAGAAAACAAGAGTGGTGGGCCCTGCAAGGGCCAGTCTTCCTTTTATTCATCTAGGAAACCTCCACATCCTTCTCGAGGTGGAAAGAAGTTCCAGACAACATCAGTAGTTTCGGACGCATCAAAGAAGTGCTATAATTGTGGTCGAGCAGGGCATATTAGATGTGATTGCCCCGCATCTTCTGTGCCTTGTTTCGATTGTGGGCAAGAGGGGCACCGTGCGGCTTTCTGTGGAGTGGCGACTAGATCGTTTGGTACTCGCACTCCAGCGCCAGTTCCGAAAGAGGTAAGTGTGAACCAGACACAGCAGAGTGGATTTCAGCAGCAGAATGTTGGGAAGAGAGAGACATCCAGTGCTGGGTCCATTCCTCCGCGCCTATACGAGATGAGGAAGTATGACGATCAGAACACTGCTGTTGCATCAGGTACGATTCAGATCCTTTTGCAACCAGTTATTATCTTATTCGATTCCGGAGGTACGCATTCTTTCATATCATCGAACTGTGTTAATCGTTTGAAAATCTCATATTTATTTGATTGTGAACCATATGTTGTGGGTTTGCCGAGCGGAGAGAGAATTGTGGGAACCCTAGAAACTAGAGATTTTCCAGTGTCTATATGAGGGAGAGATTGGCCATCGAATCTTATTGTAGTTGACATCCATGGTGACGATTTAATTATCGGAGACGATTGGCTAAACCGTTATGGAGCTATTTTGAATTACCGAGAGAGAGTCATTTCTATCATTGCTGATGACGGATCTGAACACTTATTCAGAGGATGGAGACCGGGGAGCTCGGGAAAATTGATCAAAGCGATGAAAGCTGTGAAATTGCTGAAGCAGGGATGTCATGGACTTTGGTGCTATGCCATGAGGAAATAAGAAGGAGTAGAGCTCTCGTCTATTCCAGTTGTGAATGAATTCTCAGATGTATTCCCTGACGAACTACCTGGGTTACCTCCGCAGAGAGAAGTGGAGTTCACTATCGAATTAGAGCCTGGAGCCGCTCCTATTTCCAGAACACCATACCGCATGGCGCCAACCGAGATGTATGAACTAAATAAGCAACTGGAGGAATTATTGCAGAGGGGTTATATTTAACCTAGTGTTCCTCATTGGGGAGCACCCGTTCTCTTTGTCCGGAAGAAAGATGGATCCTTCCTATTATGTATTGATTACAGGGAGCTTAACAAAGTGACGATCAAGAACAAGTATCCTATACCTCGGGTAGATGACTTGTTTGATCAACTGCAAGGGGCAAGGGTATTCTCGAAGATTGACTTGCGATCAGGATATCATCAGTTGAGAATTAAGGAATTGGATATACCGAAATCGGCTTTCAGATCCCGGTACGGGCACTATGAATTTGTGGTGATGCCATTCGGACTTACCAATGCTCCTGCGGTATTTATGCAATTGATGAATCGGGTATTCTTAGAATACCTAGATAAGTTTGTGGTCGTTTTCATTGATGACATCTTGATCTATTCGAAAGACACAGAAGAACATGCCGAGCATTTGCGTGTGGTTTTGAGCACCTTGAGGAAGGAACAGCTTTATGCGAAGCTTTCCAAATGCGAGTTCTGGCTTAGGGAAGTAACTTTCCTTGGGCATGTGATATCAGCTGACGGAGTTCAGGTGGACCTAAAGAAAGTCGAAGCAATCTTGGAATGGGAAGCCCCTAATAACGTGAAAGAAGTCCGAAGCTTCTTAGGACTTGCTGGATATTATCGCCGTTTCGTAGAGGGATTTTCCAAAACTGCTCATCCACTCACTCAGCTGTTACAGAAAACTCAAAAGTTCACGTGGGATGAGAAATGCCAGGCTGGTTTTGATGAACTTAAGAAGAGACTGACGACAGCACCTATATTAGCATTACCAGATGGAACTGATGGATTCATGGTATACAGCGACGCTTCAAATCAGGGTTTGGGATGTGTGTTGATGCAAGGGGATAAGGTGATCGCCTATGCTTCTCGGCAGTTGAAACCGTACAAAGTTAATTACCCGACTCATGATATGGAGTTAACAGCTGTGGTCTTTGCCTTGAAAATTTGGCGACATTATTTATACGGCATTCATTGTCAGATCTTTACAGATCATAAAAGCCTCAAGTACATTTTCAGTCAGAAAGAATTAAACATGAGGCAGAGAAGGTGGCTGGAATTGATTAAGGATTACGACTTGGAAATTCTCTATCATCCAGGTAAAGCAAACGTAGTAGCCGATGCATTGAGCCGTAAACCTGTTTCTCTTCGAGTGTTGGAAGCACTTACATCCCAAACCAGCATTCAACGAGAACTAATCCGCGAAGGGATTGAAGTATGGGCACCAGGAATCCAAGGGCAACTATATGTGATGGAACTGACTTCGTCGCTAGTCGAGGAAATCAAATCTAAGCAGTTGAACGATTCTCTGATCCTTCGGTTATGTGACGAAGTAAAGAAAGGAAAGGCCCCAGGATTCGTGATACAAGATGATGGAGTTCTGAGATTTCAGAGTCGACTTTGCGTTCCCGATAATGATGATTTGAGACGGACAATTCTGAAGGAAGCTCACAGCGCCCCCTATTCTATTCACCCGGGCAGCAGTAAGATGTATAAATATCTAAAACAAAACTTCTGGTGGGGAAATATGAAGAAGGACGTAGAAGAATATGTTTCGAAATGTTTGACTTGTCAGTAGGTTAAGATTGAACATCAGCGACCTGCCGGAATGTTAAAGCCGCTTTCGATCCCTGAGTGGAAGTGGGAGGATATATCGATGGATTTCATCACCAATATGCCAAGGACCAAGACGGGAATGAACATGATTTGGGTTATAGTTGATCGACTAACCAAGTCGGCTCATTTCCTAGGAATTAATGACACGTGGGGACCCAAGAAATTGGCACGAGTATTTATTGCAGAGATAGTCAGATTGCACGGGACGCCGAAGACCATTATTTCAGATCGAGATGGTCGCTTCGTGTCACATTTCTGGAAGGCAGTTCACAGGGCTCTGGGGACCGAGCTGAACTTTAGCACGGCTTATCATCCTCAAACTGACGGTCAGTCCGAAAGGACTATACAAACCGTATAAGACATGCTTAGAGCTTGTGCTACCCTTGATTGAATTCACCTAGAACAATAGTTGGCATGCTTCTATTAGGATGGCACCATTTTAAGCTTTGTATGGGAGAAGATGCCGATCACCCCTGTGCTGGGATGATTCTTTGGACTTGATCGGGATGGAACCGGAATTGATAATTCAGACTCAAGAGAAGATAGCTTTGATTCGGGAAAGACTGTTGAATGCCCAGAGTCGACATAAGTCTTATGCAGACGTGCTTCGTCGCCCTCTAGAATTCGACATTGGGGACCACGTACTATTGAAGGTGTCTCCTACACGAGGAATTTTCTGTTTTGGGAAAAAAGGTAAGCTATGTCCGAGATATATCGGACCATTTGAGATCCTCGAGAGAGTTGGGGATTTAGCATACCAGTTGGCCTTACCGCCATCGCTGAGTCACGTTCACAATGTGTTTCACGTATCCCAATTGCGGAAATATGTAACATATCCTGTCATATCATTGAGTTCGATGAGATCGAGATAGCTAATGACAGCACCTTCGAAGAGAGACCAATCAAGATACTTGAGAGTCGGATCAAACAATTGAGAAATAAACCAATACCCTTTGTTAAAGTACAATGATCATGACATGGAGTTGAAGAGGCCACTTGGGAAACGGAGGACAATATGAAGACTAGGTATCCGGAGTTATTTTCATCTTAAGTTTCGGGACGAAACTTCTTTTTAGGGAGAAAGGATGTAATACCCGAGATTTCTGACGTGTAATTGATCCTTGTGATATTGTATTTGTTGCATTTGATCTGAGTATTATTCTCCGTATTTCACGATCCGATGTTGTTGAGCGCATGATTGCATGAATGTGTTCTAAGTGTTGATTTTTACACATATAGCGCACGCTATAGACTTAGCGTAGCGTACGCTAAACTGGATTTGTAGCGCACACTACTTACGTACCTTAGCGCACGCTATACGTAGTCAGCACGATTAAGACAGGGTGGTAGGTGAGATCAGCCGTGGATCTTGGTCGGATTATGACGGGATGAACCTGGATGGCTTTCGGGAAAAGCCAAGTCAACGCGGTAGCGCACGCTAATGATATGAGGATAGCGCACGGTAAATGCTCAGTACAGTGAATTCAGTAAGCTTCGTACGACCGTTAGCGCACGCTATGGATAGGGACTAGCGCGCGCTAATAACCCTTTTCTATATATAAGATAGCTCACTTTTCATTATTCACATCTTTTCACTTCCCTAATCCGAATTTTGAGCTTAAAGAGTTACTTCTTCCATCCTCAACCTCTCTTATCATCCTCCTAGCACGACTTTGAAGATTGTAGATCATTGGAGATTGGTGTTCAAGCCCTCGTTGTTGGATTTATTCAAGCTCCTCCTCATTCTTCATTACCTTGAGGTAGGTGATTCTTCACCAAGTTAAGTAACATTCTGAAGGATGTTTTGATCATAATTTAGGATCATCTAGTCAGTTAAATTAGTAAGTAGTCGAACATCATGTGTAGAAGAGTATTTTCGATGTTTCAGTACTTCTTCATTGTACAACCTATTGAGCCTTTTAGTGTTTGAACTCCTAGCATATTCATGAAGCTTATAACCGATTATGACCAGTTTATGGAGATTATCAAGTTCTTATGTTTTTATACAATGGAATCATTCGTTTTGGGACATAGAATAAATGGAACTTAGGATACTTTCTTGAAGATCAAGATGAATTGTGGTGTTGTGATGATTATAAGTATCCTTGTATCTCGTAGTCATTTAATCCATATAGATCTTTCGCAAACCGTATGAGCATGATATGCACGGAGATGACATGTATGAACACTGAAGATTTCATGAGTTTCATCACCATTAGATTAAGTCTACTGCCCAGTAGTAAACTGCCATGCACGGTTAGCACACGCTAAGATAGGCATATTAACGTGCGCTATCGGGAATGAGTAACGCACGGTACGTTTTGTACGTAACGTACATTATGTCATCAGGCAGGTCAGTCGGCTGATCAGAGAGGGCTGTCAGTACATAGTTAGCGTATGCTAGACTTCGTTGTTTACGTACGCTAACGGGCAGGCTTAGCGCACGTTACGTAGAGTACGTAGCGCGCGCTAAGTAGTTCAGGCAGATTACATTTTTTTTAGAGCTTTCGGCCGTAGACTGGATTGTTAGACATTCGTACGACTTGAGATGAATTCTATATTATTCTTTTATTAAGGTTCGAGATTGCTATGTTTATCGAAGGAGGCGGCCTTCGAGTGGTTGAGATCATCGGAGTGATTAGTTCTTGCCATCTTTGAGGCAAGTATCGTAAATTGTTAATATTGGTATTTTGAGCATACATGTGGTTTGTTCATGTTGTTGAACATGGGATTTACTTCGTTGAATTGTCATGATATTCGTTATCTAGTGTTTGTATGTTCATGTTGATGGACATAGCGATTTTGCATATATCTATGCATGAGTTGTGTTTGTGTATGTTGTACGATCTATGCTGAGGGCGCTGCATCGGATGTCCACCTCGTGTTGGTCCGACGGGATCATCTTGGGATCTAGGCTGAGGGCGCTGGATCATTGGAAAGGTTTTTCCACCTCGTGTTGGTCCGACAGGATCATCTTGAGATCTATGCTAAGGGCGCTGGATCATTGGAATATCCATGATGTGTTGATGGAATCTTTGGATTCGCATTGTCGGATTCCGGTAGCGGAAATCCATGTAGTGTATCTTGTTATGTATTATTGATGCATATTCGATTTGTTTAATATGATACTTGTACTAGCATCGTTTTGCTAACCCCTTCGGGGGTGGACATTTGTTTAATGTTCAGGTAGCCGAGGAGCGGGGAAACAGCCACAGTACCGACGTGATGACGATGGGGCTCAGTGATGTTTGTTGTTTCTTTTTATTGTCTTATTGGTTCATTTTCAGTACTCGAGTACACGTGTATTATTAATATCATTTCGATATGGTTGTATTAATTAACTCGTTGGATCAGTTGGAACTGGTTTTGTAATTTGAATTTCTGTGGTATTGTTGGATTATTTTCACATTTCTTTTAATTAGCCTTGTAAATCCTTACTTAAAGGGTTTACGCCGCTGTAATTATTCCGAATATCTCGGGGTGTTACAACCCTGACCCCCAAAACCAGAACCGCGACCGAACCCGTCTAAGTCCACCCACCTTCGCCGCGCTGGCAACAGCCATGCGCTGCAATCGCCGCCACCGCCGAGGCCTCTGCCTTTTCCACCGAATTGGTGGGTGGGTGTGAATTCGAGTGTCTCTGTGTGTGTGTGTGTGTGTAAGGTGTTTGTGTGGAATCGTTATGTGTGAGTGCTTGTGTGTTAGAGAGAGAGTTTTAGAGAGAGAGGCTTGAGAACAGTCGAGAGAGAGTTGAGAATAGAAGAAGAACGTTGGTGCAATTGAGAGTGTCGGTCAATCGGCTGGGCAAAGGGTTTGTATACCCAATTTCTTTTAGGGTTCTTCAATTTAATCCCCAAGTTTCAGACCCTCTCAAATTGACCCCAAATCAGTTTTCAGGGTATACTAATTTCAGCCTCTAATTTTCAGTCTCTTCATTCTTGCCCCAGTCTGGTTATAATTATTCCAGTTAGCCCCAAGCAGAATTACAATTTCTACAATTTCAGTCTCTTTCAGCCAAGCTTTTAACTTGTTGACATTTTTAATTACTATTATTATTCACTTACAATTTAATTGCTCAGTCATATAATAATAATAATTTTCTATTATTATTAATTGTAGATAATAACAAGAATTTACGGGGCCTAGAATTGTCGAGTCAAGCATTTCATCACATTCAAGTTCAGAACTGCAATTTTATCCAGGTGTGGGGATTTATTACGCTTTTGTTTATTTTAATTGCTTTATATATTGTCACGTATGTGCACGTGAAATCAGTCAGAAGCACTTAAATGTGTAACCAGTCAGAAGCACTTAAATGTGCAACCAGACAGAAGCACTTAAATGTGCAATCAGTTAGAAGCACTTAAATGTGCAAACCAGTCAAAAACACTTAATTGTGCATAAAGCCTTCGGGCTAGCCGACGGGCTTCAGAATTTATCATTCATATTATTTACACTTGCTAATATATTTAGTAATTAACGTAAACATATTGCGTACTCTCCACACTGAGCGAGTTGGAAGCTCACCCCACTATTTACCCCCTTTCAGGTTGAGGAGCTCGATGTGACATGCGCTTGAGTGTGGGATTATCAAGCTGATGATCAAACATTTATTTGTTAAATGTTATTTCTCTAAGATTATATTTTTTAACAATGTTCGACTTGTTTTAATTTCACTTCGAAGTATGTTTTTATTTAATGGTGACTTGGGATTATTACTTGCGATTATTAAGTTCGTCTTTTTTTTTAAAATGCATTTCCGCTGCAAAAAAAATTCCCATTTATTCTTCCTAAAATTAGAAGAATTTTATATTTTAGAAAATTGGTCGCTACATAAGTGGTATCGGAGCGGGTCTACGGTTTTGTAGACTCGTTAAAATAGTTTCTTTTTATAAACTGAAATTTCATTTTCGGAAGTAGTCAAATATTTTTAGCAATTATGATCATCCACCTCTACCGCTCCACGTCGACTCCAAGGTACATTAAGTTATGATTATTCATTATGTGATAGATGCAATTTGCCAGATCAACCATGACTCATGTATTACAGATGCATTTTCAGTCTATTTTGTACATAAGAATTTTAAGATAAAGTATTTGGGCATGAAATATTTTCTTATAAATTCATAAGTATATGTGTGACATGCGTAAATCATCATTGCTAGAAATGTTTGGTTCTCAACCTATAGATGCAATGTAACTCCCCATCCTATTTTCTCCCTCTCATTGGGTAAGTACTAAAGGATCATTGTGTGTGGTATACCTTAGGATAATGGCAACTCGTGGACGTGGACGTCCAGCTAACTGAGGTGCAGATAATCTCGGTGGTCAGAATGCCAACCTTAGTGGCGGTGACGGAGGTCAGGATAACCACAACAATAACGTGCCAGCTCCTAATCAGGCACAAGTTGTGCAACAGTTCTGGCGTTTCACCCCACCAACATTCAACGGTCGAGAAGGACCTGCTTTTGTTGACGAATAGTTCATGTCGCTCGAGCGCACCTTTGAACTCATTGGGTGCACTGATGCGCAAAGAATTCTTTGCGGCCAATACCAAATGGTGGAGGATGCTGGACACTAGTGGATAAGCTATTGGCATTTGAGGCCGGAAGCTGAGCGTGCTGCATTGACTTGGGATCGATTCAAGGAAATAGTGATGGAATAGTACTACCCACAACATTACCGAGAGAAGATGGAGAGAGAGTTTTGGAATCTCGAACAAGGAGGGATGACGGTTGAAGAATATGAGAGGAAATTCAACCAAATAAGCTTCTTTGTGGAGCACATGGTGGATACAGACCGGGAGAGGGCCCTTAAGTTTCGGAGTGGTTTACGCCCGAGTATTCGTCACATCGTGGCTGGTCATGGGATTCTACCATATACGGAGACAGTGTTTCCAGCTCAAGAGGTTGAGGCTAGTCACAATCTGGATCAGCAACAGTCAACTAAGCCTAGTACCGGTAAGAGGCATTGGAATGGGAACCAAAATAAGGCCGTGGTTTCTAATAAACAAGCAAAGGTTGATCAAAGGTTGGGACCGAAGCCTCAAACCAGTAAGCCAGAGTGCTCGAAGTGTGGTAAGAATCATGGCGGGGAGTGTTGTATGGAAAAGTGTCTGCTACAGATGCAAGGAGCCAGGACATGCATCTTCAAACTATCATCTCCAAAGGGCCAAAGGTGAAGGTTCTGGAGGAAAAGCTCGTATTTATTCTTTGACCCAAAACGACGCAGATGAAAATCCCAGTACGGTGTCAGGTATGCTTATGATCTCTAATGTGCCTGCTTTCGCTTTATTTGACACTGGTGCCACACATACCTTTATGTCTGCAAAGTTTTATCATGCTATTGTTCATAGAAGCATTAGAAGTGTTGAGTCTCTTGAGGTTAGCTTACCTTCAGGAAATACGATCATCACTAATACAATGATTGACAAGAATATTGAGATAGGAGGTAGAGAATTTGACGCTAGCCTGTATTTAATTAACTCGATGGATTTTGACGTGATCCTTGGTATGGACTGGCTCGATAGATATGATGCCTATATAAGATGCCGTGAGAAGAAGGTAACATTGAGGTGTTCGGAAGGCGAGTCGATCACCTTTTATGGTACTAAGAGTAGGACAGTACCCAAAGTAATCAGTGCTATGAAAGCACTAAGAAGTCTAAGGAAGGAGCAATGTCAGGGTTACTTGGTGAGTTTGGTCGACACCCATACTAATGAGGTGTCCCCTACAGACGTACCTATAGTAAGGGAGTTTTTGGATGTGTTTCCAGAAGATTTACCGGGAGTCCCACCCGACCGACAAGTGGAGTTTAGTATTGATTTGGTCCCTGGGGCGGCCCCAACATCCAAAGCGCCATATAGAATGGCTCCGAGGGAACTTCAAGAATTGAAGATCCAAATTCAAGAGTTGCTGGAGCTCCGATTTGTTTGTCCTAGTGTGTCACCATGGGGTGCACCAGTGCTATTTGTAAAGGATGGGTCACTTCAGATGTGTATAGATTACCGAGAGTTGAATCGACTCACGGTGAAGAATAAATACCCGCTGCCTAGAATCGAGGATCTATTCGATCAGTTGAGGGGAGCCGGTACCTTTCCGAAGATCGATTTGCAGTCGGGGTACCACCAATTGAAGATTAGGGAGTGTGACATTCCCAAGACGGCTTTCAGGACCCGTTATGGACATTTTGAATTTGTAGTGATGCCATTTGGTCTGAGTAATGCACCAACAGTCTTTATGGATTTGATGAATAGGGTGTTCCAACCTTACTTAGATAAGTTCGTGATCGTCTTCATAGATGATATCTTGGTGTATTCCAAGGACAAGGAACAACACCAAGAGCATTTGAGGGTTACATTGGAGATACTACGCAAAGAGAAATTGCATGCCAAGTTCAAGAAATGTGAGTTTTGGTTAAACAGAGTTGGATTCCTTGGACATGTGGTGACCTCAAAAGGAATTGAGGTAGATCCCGATAAGGTTGTAACAGTGAGTAGTTGGGGAGTACCCAAGAATGCGAGCGAAGTTCGTAGCTTTCTGGGCCTAGCTGGCTATTATAGAAGATTTATTGAAGGATTTTCTAAAATCGCCACTCCTATGACCCAATTAACAAGGAAGGGCGTGAGGTTTGAATGGAGTGAGTGGTGCGAGGAAAGTTTTCAAGAGTTGAAAAGGAGACTAACCTCTGCACCAGTATTAACGATTCCTGATCCGACGGATGACTTTGTTATTTATAATGATGCTTCAAAGCAGGGTTTGGGTTGTGTTTTTATGCAACATGGTAAAGTAGTAGCCTATGCATCGAGACAGCTTAAACCGCATAAGTTGAACTATCCGACACATGATCTGGAGTTGGCTGCTGTAGTACATGCGCTGGAGATTTGGCGTCACTATCTCTATGGGGGAAAGTGTGAGATATATACGTACCATAAAAGTTTGAATTATCTTTTCACACAGAAGGATCTTAAAATGAGATAAAGGCAATGGTTAGAACTAGTGAAGGACTATGATTGTACCATTCATTACCATTCGGGTAAGGCTAATGTGGTAGCCGATGCCTTGAGTCGGAAGACTAGGGGCGAGTTAGCTTGCTTGACCGATCAGGAGAGTTTGATAAAGGAGTTCTCCGAGTTGAGGATTGAGGTAGTTGAGTCTCCAAATAGTGCAAAAGCAATCCTATCATCTTTGGTCTTGCAACCAAACTTGAGGGATAAGATTAAGGAGGCTCAACCATGTGATAAGTTCTTGTGCAAGATGAAAGATCGGGCACAAGATGGGAGTATTGAGAAATTTGTCGTTGCTTCAGACGATGTTTTGACTTATGATGGGAGGTTATGTGTTCCTAAGGATCCATCCCTTAGGAAGAAAAATCTTGAAGAAGCTCACAGTGCACCATACTCCGCTCACTCGGGAGGTACAAAGATGTACCACGACCTAAAGAAGTTCTTTTGGTGGAGAGGAATGAAACGGGACATTGGTGTATTTGTATAAAGGTGTATGATATGTCAGCAGGTGAAGGCAGAACACCAACGGCCAGGAGGTTTACTCCAACCATTGAAAATCCCAAAATGGAAATGGGAGCATATCACAATAGATTTCGTGGTTGGTTTGCCACAAACAGTGAGGAAGAACGATGCTATCTGGGTGATAGTAGATCGCTTGACTATGTCATCTCACTTTCTACCTGTGAGGATGACTTATAGTATGGAACAATATGCACGGATTTATATTCGGGAGATTTTGTGGCAACATGGTGTTCCAGTGTCAATCATATCGAATAGAAATCCATAATTTACGTCAAAATTTTGGAAGAGTCTTCAGAGTGCATTAGGCACTAAGTTGAATTTCAGTAGTGCATATCATCCGCAAACCGACGGTCAATCTGAACGGACTATCAAGACACTTGAAGATTTGTTGAGGGCATGTGTTCTTGATACTAGTGAGAATTGGGAGAATATTTTGCCGTTAGTAGAGTTTGCTTATAACAATAGTTACCAAGCGACTATACAAATGGCCCCGTACGAGGCTCTCTACGGAAGGAAATGTCGATCGCCTCTTTATTGGAGTGAGGTTGGAGAAGGAAAGATTTTGGGTCCAAAATTGATCGAGCAGACTGTAGAGAAGATAGCCGAGATCAGAAGCAGAATTAAGACTGCCCAGGATCGGCAGAAGTCTTATGCTGATAAGCGATGGAAAGATATCAAATTTGAGATTGGAGAGAAGGTGTTCTTGAAGGTAGTGCCGATGAAGGGAGTGATACGATTCGGTAAAAAGGGAAAGCTACAGCCTCGTTATATCAGACCTTTTGAGATTTTGGGTCGTGTTGGTGACCTTGCTTATCGTTTGGCACTGCCGTTGGAGTTATCAGGAGTGCACAATGTCATTCACGTCTTTATGCTGAGAAAGTAGATACATGATCCTGATCACATATGCAATTTCAAAGAGTTGTACATAGTCAAGAACCTGACTTACACTACACCATATATGGCTTTCAACAACATTTTTTTGATGTTACAAGCAAAAGTGTAGCCTTAGATACCTTAAAATTGGTCAAATTTGATTTAAGGCTACACATTTTTCTAACGTTATTATTGATATAAATTAGTGTTACCGTAGACCAAATTAAATATCTACGCTAACATAAAATTTGGTGTAGCCGTTGCTATTTAGAAAAAGTGTAACTAAACACTAAAAGAAATAGGCGGACTTGCTAAAATATTTTAGGCGATCCAAATAAATTATTTTCAACTATAACGACCTAATTTTTTAAGGTATTTTATGAATCGTCCTAATCGGAGGGAGTAATGTAAGAGAGATGAGCACTAATTAAGAGGAAATATTGGTACTTTGATCATTAAATTGGAGAAATAATTATCTTTCTTAAAACATGTGAATAGTCAAAAAGCGACAATTATTTTGGACCAGATTGAGTAATTATTTATTTTAGCTCCTTTTCTATATGAACATATCTAGCTAATTATTATGTTATCATTAGAAATATATCATTCTTTGATTAGGGAGATGGCGGCTCATGATTTCTACACGAGTGAGGAACCGGTTCATGATTGGAAAGCCCAATCCCCAACTACTAAATTGCCTGACAGCACTAGTATAATAAACATCACAGATTTCGGTACAATTTACTTTAGTTATGTATATTAGTGAAGTAAAAAACAAAAAAACAACTTCGCTTTCAATTTACTGAAGTAAAATACCCACGTAGACTTCAGTAAATGGTATCATACTAAAAAGCACTACTACAAAAACACCTTTTACTGACACTTTTGTTCTGACACTTTACCAAAAGTGTCAGTAACTTCCGACATTTAATCTATTTTTTGACTTTAATATAAATGTGGAAAATTCACTGACACTAAAGTATTAGTAATTTAAATATCAAAATTGCTAATATTTTAATATCAAAAATTAAAAAAAAATGCTAAATCATGATTTGAAACTAAAAAAGACCGTCTCATTTCATTCCTTACACATCCAAACCCTAGTAGTCGATTCTGCTCCTCATCCTAGTAGTCTCATTTCCTTTTCAGCACTCATTTTAGCTCGCCGACTACAACATCCAGAAGGAGTCGACTCTCCACCTCATCCTTCGCCTTCGCAATGGCGCTAAGAAGCGTAAGAAGAAGACCTACACCAAGCCGAAGAAGACCTTCACCTCGTAGTTTCTAATTTTTTTCGCTCGCAGTATTTTCGAACGGAAGTCAGGTTGCCGGCCCTCTAGTGCCCGTCTGAGTGAGCGGCGCCTCTCTGGAGATTACTGGGAGTCCCGCGTCACTTTCCCCTCATTTTATTTTCGATTTACTGTTGTGAATTTTGTGTTTTTTTATTTCCCCTAAAAATAGGGTTCGTCGCCAGTTTCATATCTGATTTGTAGTCTTTGTGGTTGTGTGTTTTTATTAGTTTCATTTGGCTTGTCATGACTAACCCCACCGAGCTACCGGATTTGGTCCGCCGCCCAGTTCTGGGCCACCACCGGCCGAAGTCTCCAAAGCCATTGGACATCAAAATACGAAGAAGTGATGGCATCTCTAAGGTATGCTATATTTCCCTGCATCTACTTGACCATTGTTATCCAAAGAGTTATATAGAGTCTCATCACGTAAATATGCAAAGTGATTTTTGATGGCTAAAGTATAGACAATAGTTGACATGTGATGGTGTTTATGAGAAAGCTAAATATTTTTTTCCATTAATCATATTTTTTTATGCAGAATTTGATAAAGTGTTCCTTGTAGTCATGAAATCTATTGTTTTTTTTCTGAAATTTTCATTGATATATGATGATTTGTGAGGTTTTCATTGATATATACACGAGATTTTCACTGTCATCATCAGAATCATTTATTTAATTGAGAAAGAGAAAGAAAGATGAGTTTCAGAGAGGAGGGAGAAAATGAAAGGGCTGATATGAGGAAGCCATTTTTGCACACAGGAAGTTGGTACCGTATCGGTATGGGCTCCAGGCAGTCTAGTTTGACGAGCTCTGCTCAAGCCATTTGAGGTGGTTTTGGTGTTATTATTTGCGTGACAGAGGTTGATGTTTGTTGTATTTCGTGATTTGTCTGATAATATGTTTGAGGGAGACATACCCTTCTCTATCTCCAAGCTTAAGCAGCTTGAACTATTGTAGGTCGTAATTGTAGTAGTATTATTTAATATTTACTTTAGCCCCCTCAAAAATTCTAGAGAATTTTAACTGATGTGTTGATAATGTTCCATCAGGAACTTGAAGAACAACCACCTGATCGGTCCGATCCCTTCTACACTAACACAAATTCCAAACCTGAAGACTCTGTAGGTCCGATTCTGCATTATTATTATTATTATTATTATTATTATTATTATTATTATTATTATGATTTATGATTTATTTACTAATACAAGTTGAGTCGGTTGGTCTTATATTGATGTAACTTTTGGTTTCTTGTTTATGGATCCATGTGATCTTGCTCGAAACCAGCTTATAGAGGAGATACCTAGAATGTTATACTGGAATGAAGTCCTGCAATATTTGAGTGAAACAAATTCATTAAATTGCCAATATATGGTAATTAGTAACAAAAATCCTTGTCATTTCTTACTTTAATAACATGTCGGTGCATTTATCATATTTCCCATCCTCCAGTGGTCTACAAGGAAATATGTTAACGGGAACACTGTCCCCTCATATGTGCCAACTGACTGGCCTTTGGTATTTGTAAGTGATCTTGCTTGTTTCTTCCGTGTAACTCGACTCTTTTTTGTTAACAGTGAATCCAATCGGGCAAGCTTTATATTCTCTCTGATTTTGCTCTGCAGTGATGGTAGGAGAAATAACCGTACTGGAACTATATCAGACAACATTGGAAACTGCACAGGCTTTGAGATATTGTAAGTCATTTAGGTACACCTTTTTTTCTTCACAATTCGGCTCTAAAATGTGAACATTTTGGTTTCAGGGATATTTCTTACAACCAGATAACCGGGGAGATACCATATAATATTGGCGTCTTACAAGTAGCTACTCTGTAAGTTTACTTTATCAATGGATTAATCAACGCATGAATGTGTATGGTGAACCAAGTCTTGCAAACAGCCTAATACGTTTGCATTTACAACTCCATAAATGTTTTAGCTTAATATTCTTTTAGTGTTGAGGAAGGGAATTGTTTTTGCCATAGGATGGTTTCGTTTGGACAGATCGTTACAAGGGAATATGTTAACTGGAAATATTCCTGAGGTGATTGGTCTAATGCAAGCCCTTGCTGTCCGGTAAGTAATGCATGTTCTTATTAAATATTTTGTTACTAGAGTGAATTCAGTATGTCTAAAAATCTTAAAAATTGTGTGCACTTTTGTGTTTTGTTCCCAGGGATTTAAGTGAAAATCATTTATTTTGCAATGGAGGATTATTTGGTTTCCTTAGTTCAAGCGACAGGATGACAATGAGTTGGGTCTGCTTGCAATCTCTAATGGGTATGATGTTTCCAGTTACTTACAGAAGCACCTGTTAGGCAACATCTTGAAAGAGGTAGCGTGCCCTTAAAATTTCTCTATTTCAAGATTACTACTAGAACGCCATTGCACAACATTATTTCATTGGAATGTTTTTTGTTTGAACTCTGAAAACATTTGTCATCCTTTGTGATTATGTTCACCTTATACTCTGTATAATTCACATGAAACAACCGGACTTTTGGACTGATACTGAGAGTGCAATTAAGAGGGCTTATGGAACAACTGATAACGATTTACTTGAACAATATCTTCACTTGGGGAAAGGATATTCCACTGTAGTTACTGCCAATCAATGGTCAAAACCTTTTTGTTGCAAATTTAGGAGATTCTCGAGCTGTCATAAGCAAAAGAGGTGTGGCTGAGCAGCTATCAGTTGATCACGAGCCGAGCAAGGAGAAGAAGATTAGTGAAAGCAAGGGCATTTTTGTTTAAAATCTGATAGGTATTATGATAAATGATTTTAGGAGTGAACTTATCAAGTTTATGAGTTTCCATAAATCTGAAGTTCTCATTTTCAATCGTTTTCTTCCTGCTTACGTTCTTGTTACAACCTCGAGGTGTGAAACCAATGCCAAGTTGGAAAAAGGGTACAGAATAAGCAGGGTCATTGAAAGTACAGAAAGATGTGGGGACGATTCTGGTTGGAGGTATGATGTTATATTATTTCTGATGTCGCTTTTTTTTTAATTTAATTTAATGGGGTGGATGTAGTAGAACTGTTCAACACAGTTAAGCTGGGTATGCAATTGAGATAACGTTATACACTTGATTTTGGCAGTGAAAAAGATTAGAATAGTACCAAGGCGAAAACTCAAGAGTACATATTCACAACGAAGTGCCATCTATTTAAGTACTATCCCAACGTCTTTGATCATATTCAACAGGTTCCCTCTCTCTCTCTAGTGTCTTATTTAAGTAAATTCTACTTTTTATTTTCAATATTTTGGAGGGTGAAATTTGAAGATTTTCTGGTCAGCTTATATTTGATTTTTAAACATAATACTACCCTCTCCGTTCTATAAACTGAGTCTATAACAGATGAGGTATACCACAATGACTCCTTTGGCATATCAAAATCAAAGGAGATAAATGTTCAAGTAAGAACATATGTGAATATTTTGGGGCCCAACACTTGTTCTAGCTGCTCAACTTTGTTATCAGGTTTCAGGATTTCAGTTTTCTTTTTACCCATTCATATTGCCTGTAAGTTTTGAGTAATATGTATTCTTCGGTATACTAAGCAGTTTATGCTACCTTATGTAAATGCTCAGGGAGTCTACGCTACCATATGCAGAAAAGGTTTAACATTGATTTTGAAGTTTATCTTACCCTACACTTTATCATCTCTTCCTTGTGAAATTCAACTATCTCCTTCTTAACATAATGTGACATATCCTCATTCTTCTTACCAGTGAGCGTATATATATAGTCAAGAAGAGTATATTACAGAGCAACCAAAATCGAAGTCTTCAGCATCACCATCCTTTCAAGTTGCTGATCAGTACGTGGCGGACCTAACTGCTAAGATCAGGGCTCAACTTCAACAAGAGATGGATGAAAAACTTGACCAAAAAGTTCGAGAAATGATGAAAATGTTGGCCGAGAAGAATCCAGATTTGAACTTAAAGATTGATGACTCTCAGAAATCAGTCGAGGAGTCCTATGGCGGTGACAATGTCACTCCTTGACTGATCTAATCATTTTATATTATGCTAGCTAAGTGACTCAAGTAGTTTTGTTATATTTGTGGATTGCGATCGTAACTTGTTCTTAGCTATTATGGATTGAATATTAGTAGTCATGTATTTTGGATGTTGTTATGGTTGACATTGTTTTAATGGTATTGACTGTTTTATGGTAATATTTATTTTCCAATATAACATTTTGCTTTTTAGCATGAAAAATGTTGGTAAAAACCTGCAAAAATGTAGACATAGACTATAATTTATAATTCTTTCTGTTGGCAAAATATAAAAATTGTGTTGGCAAAGATTAAAAGTGTGTTGGCAAAAGTTAGAACTGTTCATATATAAGTGTAGCCATAATGTTAAAGTTGTTGGTAAAGATGTGAAAATGTTTCACAATTTAATGTTACATTAGACCTCATGAGTGTTGGCATAGGGCTACAGCTACACAAATCTTTGTGTCACCAAATATATAAAAGTGTGGCCTTAAGTCTACAACAACACAAAATCTAGTGTAGCCAGAGATAATAAAAGTGTTGGCATAGGAGTCTATTGCTACACTTTTTTAACGTGTTACCAAAAAAAAGAAAAGTGTTACCGTAGACCCCTATGGTTCCGGCCGTTTTTTTAACACTTTCGAATTTGGTCAAAGTGTTGCCATAACTTGTTTTTCTACCTTCAGCAACACTTTTTAGACTTTTGAACATGGTTTTTCAGGTGTAGCTGAAACCCATATATGGTGTAGTGTTATGAGGAAGTACCTACAGCTGTTTTGGAGCGTAAGGTACATCAGTTACAAAATAAAGAGGTTAAATTGGTAAAAGTTCAGTGGAGTCGTCATAAACCAAATGAGGCAACTTGGGAACGTGAAGAAGAGATCCGTTCTAAGTATCCAACAATCATTTTCCAAGGTACGTAACTTAATTTTCGAGGACGAAAATTTGTTAAAGGGGGGTAGGTTGTAACGCCCCGATTTCGCATATACATTTATTATGAATTATAGAAAATATGTCCAATTTTATTAAATTAATGCCCGAATAATTTTATCATTTAATCCAGTTTTATTTCATGATCATGCAAATCCATTTACGTCATTTTAATTCATGTCAAGTCATGCGATTCGTTCGTTTCATTTCTCATTTTATTTCATGGTTTCATCTCATCATTTCTAGGCCCGAGTCAAATTTTAAATAATATTAATTATGCTCAAAATATATTTAGCTGATTACTATAATAATTATTATTGTGAATAATAATACTTCTATTATTATAGTTATCATTATTATTTTAGTTTCATGTAAGCCAACTATTTAATTAGTGCAATATTATTATTATTCTTATTATTAATATTAATATTATTGTCTATTAATTTAATGGCCCAAGTCTTTTCTTAGCCCAATTCAGATTTTCAGTCCTAAACCTAAGCCCACACAACTTTTCTACCCTAAACCTAATTTAGTATATAGTATAAATATCGTATTGTATACACAGAACACACAGACATATTATTTTTCCGCCTCTCCTGCAAGTCGGCCGATCTGTCCCCATTTCTCCATTCCTGCAGGTAATCAAAATATTTTTCTCATGTCCCTCCCATGTATCTTCAGTTTGATGTTTACGTTTAAGAAGAATCTTCAACTTTTCATGACAAATCTCCCAAAGACTATACTATTGATTCAATCAGACATAATACCAGCCCCAGTTTTTGTCATAATAACCTTCATTATCCTTATCGGCCTGAACTGAACCATCATCCCCGACTCACTGCCCCTTTTATGTTTCAGGAATACCATCCCGTCGCCGCTGCAAGCCATCACCACCAAGAAGGAAAAAAAAATAGAAAAACGATTGAAATCATCAAACCCCAAACATGAAACTGAAATTTCAAGCTAACCGAACAAATATCTTAGCCACAATCCAACCTGCGGCCGAACTTAATGGCTGGAACCAAACCCGCAGCCCAAACCCAAATTAATTCCGACCGGACCCTGACCCCTAAAACCAGAACCGCGACCGAACCCGTCTTAGTCCACCCACCTTCGTCGCGCCGGCAACAGCCATACGCTGCAATCGCCGCCACCGCCAAGGACTCTGCCTTTTCCACCGAATTAGTGGGTGTGTGTGAATTCGCGTGTCTCTCTGTGTGTGTGTGTGTGTATGCATTTGTGTGTGTGTGTGTGTGTGTGTGTGTGTGTGTGTTCGGTGTTTGTGTGGAATCGGTGTGTGTGTGTGTGTGTGTGTGTGTGTGTGTGTGTGTGCTTGTGTGTGTGAGAGAGAGTTTTAGAGAGAGGCTTGAGAATAGTAGTGAGAGAGAGAGAGAGGGAGTTGAGAATAGAAGAAGAACGTCGGTGCAATTGAGAGTGTCGGTCGATCGGCTGGGCAAAGGGTTTTTATACCCAATTTCTTTTAGAGTTCTTCAATTTAATCCCCAAGTTTCAGACCCTCTCAAATTGACCCCAAATCTGTTTTCAGGGTATACTAATTTCAGCCTCTAATTTGCAGTCTCTTCATTCTTGCCCCAGTATGGTTATAATTATTCCAGTTAGCCCCAAGCAGAATTATAATTTCTACAATTTCAGTCTCTTTCGGCCAAGCTTTTAACTTGTTGACATTTTAAATTACTATTATTATTCACTTACAATTTAATTGCTCAGTCATATAATAATAATAATTTTCTATTATTATTAATTGTAGATAATAACAAGAATTTATGGGGCCTAGAATTATCGAGTCAAGCATTTCATCACATTCAAGTTCAGAACTGCAATTTTATCCAGGTGTGGGGATTTATTACGCTTTTGTTTATTTTAATTGATTTATATATTGTCTCGTATGTGCACGTGAAATCAGTCAGAAGCACTTAAATGTGCAACCAGTCAGAAGCACTTAAATGTGCAATCAGTCAGAAGCACTTAAATGTGCAAACCAGTCAGAAGCACTTAATTGTGCATAAAGCCTTCTGGCTAGCCGACGGGCTTCAGAATTTATCAGTCATGTTGTTTATACTTGCTAATATATTTAATAATTAATATAGACATATTGCGTACTCTCCACACTGAGCGAGTTGGAAGCTCACCCCACTATTTACCCCTTTCAGGTTGAGGAGCTCGATGTGGCATGCGCTTGAGTGTGGGATGATCAAGCTGATGATCAAATATTTATTTGTTAAATGTTATTTCTCTAAGATTATATTTTTAAACAATGTTCGACTTGTATTAATTTCACGTCGAAGTATGTTTTTATTTAATGGCGACTTGGGATTATTACTTGCGATTATTAAGTTTGTCTTTTTTTTTTAAAATGCATTTCCGCTGCAAAAAAATTCCCATTTATTCTTCCTAAAATTAGAAGAATTTTATATTTTAGAAAAGTGGTCGCTACAATAGATGGTTGTGGAGATTAGATGTGGGGCCAAGAGAATGTTACCAAGAATGGCGTCGATATCGGTATTGCTACTATATTGCAACAAGTAGCGACACAGATGACTCAATTCAACCCAGACGGCTCAACATAACACATATATGATTCAGAACGTCAAGGCAAATCTATGGCTCCGAGAAGTAGTCCGTATGAATCCCCCTCGATTTGCTGGTGTTGCGAATGCATTAGGTTACGATGGTTGGATTTTTCAGTTGGGAGGGATATTCGAGATAGTTGATCGTTCCGAAGGTCAGAAGGTGCCTATCGCTCAGTACCTTCTTGACAAAGATGTTGTTTATTAGTTGGCTGCTATGCTAACACTTCATTCTCGTTGTTTTGGTTTCGGGGAAGAAACCTCTTTTAAAGGTGATATGGTGTAATACCTATATTTTTTTTGGCTTCCATCTACTTATGACCTTGTGTTGTTTTTCGCCTTTGCCATTCGAGCGAGCTTTGATATTGGTCCGGATTAATTAGTTTATTGTTATGACTTTTCCGAGTTCGGTGTGATTCCCGTAAACCCTATGCCAATGAACATCTTGTAGTAAACTTCGGCGTTGTTGTTCAATCGTTGTTGCTTTGATCATTGTTGTTCGATCATAGTTGTTCGTTGCATTTTGTTGTCGCTCTAGCGTAGCGAATTTGGACTGTAGTGGTTCTATAGTTCATGAGGTTTGTTGTGAGCTGTCATCAACAGATAACGGGTGTTATATAGGTTTCTATATGTTTATTGTTTCATGTTTTATGTTTCGGGACGAAACTTATTTTTAGTGAGGTAGAGTGTAATACCCATGATTTTGGCGTCCGAATATCTTTAATTATTTACCAATTCGAGATGATATGTGGTGCCTGTATTTATGTGATCATATGTCGTGCCTTGTTATTTGATTGTTTTTTAGTTGGATCGTTGGTGTTGTCGAGGAGTATCATTGTTGTGCATTTAGGTCGACTTTGTAAGATCACTACCGGCACTCATAAAGTCTAAAATTCTGAAACTTTACAATGTTATTGTAATGTCCGGATAATTAATGTGTATTTTACCTGTATTCGAACTTGTGACATTTGATTATGCATTATGATTAATCGAAGTGTGTTTTCTCGTATTCGTATTCCTATGTTCTTGAGTTTCCATACATGCATGCATGCATCTGCACTTCATAATTGTAATACCCGGAATTCCTACTACTGTTTTTTAATGTTATTTTATCCGAGTTATGCTATACAACGTGGAATCTGTACAGTATGGATAAAATAAATGAAGGAATGAGACATCTGTATTAGTATAATTGTCATACTTGGTCGACAATTGCATTTAAGGATATAGTGTGTCGTGTATACGTGTTCGGTATATTGAGACAACGAGCAAGATCTGTGTAAATGGCTAAAGCACATAGCCCTTAACGTACGTTAAGTTTAGGAGATAACATACGCTAAAATGCTAAGTGTTACGTACGCTATGTATAACGCATTACGTACGTAACAAGGGGAATCAGACAAGATCAGGCTATGGCCGACAGGTGGGTCCCGTGGTCGGCAGCTTTCGGCGAAGAACGTGGGCGAGTCAACTAGGTATTATGTACGTTATAAAGAGCATATTATGTACATAATATGAGTATATACTGTAGCAAGTCAACGTACGTATTACGTATGCTATGGAACGAGTGTTACGTACGTAATCAATCGAACAAAACAAGTCAGTGAGTTCTGGAATAATGTTACGCATGCTATGAAGGACCGGTAGCGTATGTAAGGAAGCATTACGTACGTTAATGTTGATTGATAACGTACATAATGGCTGTGCAGATTATAAAATAAGGATTGGTTCCTCATTTCTTCACGAGAGAAAAACCATTCCTTCCTCCAAACTTCGTCCATCTGTACATGAAAGTGAGATTTAACCTCTTCTAACTTGGTTATAAGCTTGGAAGCATGGATTTGAGGCTTGAATATGAAAATATTGATGATTCTTGAAGAGTTTGATTGTGTTATTTATGTTCTTGAGGTATGTTGATGAACTCTACACCTCGAATTCAGATTTTTATGCTATTATTGATGAATGATTCGTATGGAGATGATTATGGTGTTGTTGTTACAATTCTTGAGGTTATGTGAATTGTATGTTGAAGGATACGATGATTTATGTCTTCAATTATGTTATTTGTTATAAACATGATTATGGAATCTTGGTGTTCTTGATGTTCTTGATGTTCTTGGTATATTTATCACATCAAAGAGGAAAATGTGATAGGATACATAATGGCTTTAAGTATAATCATGGATTTGAGGATTGAAACCAATGCTATGTTGATTGTAGTGGTAGAATTCGTATGTTCTTGATGAAATACGAATCATGATAACAATTTGGAATCCAGAAAGATTATGATTGATCATCGAATATGATTTCCTTTACATTCGTATCCGTAATCGTATTGTGGTTGTGAATTCGTAATTGTTTGAGTTGGATTGTTCGGATTGGTGTTTAACCGAGATATTGTGAAATTGTTGGGTTTGTTGATCGGTTATATTGATTGTTAATAATGATTATTGGATTACGGTTTCTAGTGTGGAGATGAGTTCGTGATGGATTGAGTTATACTATTTGGTTTTATATATGATCGAGGTGTCGATGAACTGTTGTGATTGATTAGTTGGGTATGTCGGTTATTGATTGTTAGTGAACTTGTTGTTTATCGAATTCTGGTAATAAGTTGTGATTATTGATCGATGATTATAACCATATATTGCGGTCGTGTTCGAGTATGTTCGTGAATTGCATTGGTCATGGCCGAGGAGCTCGTAGACGAAGGCAATGAGATTAGTAGCGGCTTCATCATCGTCATATCGGTATCGAGGCAAGTTATTACTTGCTCAGTTATAATGTTTAATGAATGGTTTCAGTTTCATTTAGTTTATAATGCATATAACAATGATTATTGTTGTGAATTATGGAGATTTGGATTATATGTTGTTTTTCCGATTTTGGGAGTAAAATCATAATGTATATGATTTACTTTGGTTATTGGCATAATTGGGTATCGAGGATTCATTATGGTAAAGATGAAGATACGAGTTATCTATAGTCCATGGTATGTTGGGATCGCCGAGCATTGAGGATAATCATTGGTGATGGTTTGACATCGAGATTGCTCCCGATGGACTCGGGGCAAGTATGATAATTTGATTTCGGTTTGGTGTTGATGATGTTGATCATGCTTAATGTCATTCATGTTGTTGAACACGAGGTCGTCCTAGTTGTTTTGTCATAATGTCGTTCATGTTATTGAGTCATGTGTTGTTCATGTTGATGAACATATTGATTTGCATATGTGTATGCATAATTGTATTGTTTATGATGTGTTGATCCGATGGGATCGTGTGATCTATGCTGAGGGCACTGGATCAGATGTCCACCTCATGTTGGTCCGACGGGATCATCTTGGGATCTATGCTGAGGGCGCTGGATCATTGGACGGGTTTTCCACCTCGTGTTGGTCTGACGGGATCATCTTGGGATCTATGCTGAGGGTGCTGGATCATTGGATTACCCTATGTTGTGTTGATGGAATCATGTGGATTCGCATCATTGATTTTATCATGTGTTGTTGTGCATATGTATATTGTTAGTTATCTACCTCGTGTTGATCTAGTAGGATCATCATGGGATCTTTGCTGATGGGCGCTGGATCATGGAATTTCCATTGAGTATGCATTGTTGTTCTTGTTTTGAGCATATTGACGTTGTCATATGAGTATGCATTGGTAGTCTTGTGTTAGGACCATGTCCGTATGTGGTGTTGATCTGATCTTGGATTAGACTGACATGATTCTCGTGGCATTTCATATCTTGAGGTATGTTCCGTATTTCCTTTGGTATTTGTCTTCTGATGGACAATCGGTTATCGTCTTGGGATTTGATGATGCTATCCGATGGATCGTATTGATCAGAGCTGGTATATTTCCTTATCGTGATTTAGTGATGATAATTTGAGAATCTTGAGTATTGTCTGAGGTACAATACAGATATTATGTTGAGTTTATTGGTTAATCGAGATTACAAGATGTGAAATGTGATAATGGTTATTTTGATGAGAATTATTATGAGTTTGGTAAAGTTATGACGATAAGATTACATTGGTCGTATTCTTATTTTGTATTCTCATTAGTATGTAATTATTGATGTGATGTGACGGTTATCATTATTGAGTATTATGGCTGACCCCATCGTGGGCTTTATTTTTAGGATATTGGATATCGAGCTTGTAGCGGTCGTGATGAGATGAACTTCCCGGAGGATACTGGCTATGGCATGTGTTTGTGAATCGAGTATTCTGATTTGATGTTGTATTCCGCTGCTAGAGTATTTTTAATTGTTTGTCCTTTCCGCTGCGTGAGTATTCTCTAAACTATTGAGTTTCGGCTGTTTGGCCTTGTCCTTTCAAATGATATTTTATGATGGTTTTGATAAACGAATTTTATATAGTTTTTCAAATGTTTTTAAAAGATAGTACGGTCGTTAGCCTCTTGGGCATTTGTAAATGTTTGCAAAAATGTCTTTTAGCCTTGTGGGTTCCGTCTCGGGGCCCACGGCGCTGTAATACTCCTTGATGGCTCTGGGGGTGTTACAGAATATGGTATCGGAGCTTAGGTTGAGAAAACCTAGGCAGTTGGGTCGAGTCGAGTCGTATTTTTATCACGTCATTCGAGTTGTCGATTGACGAATATTAGAGTCCTGGGTTTTTGTTGTTCACTCGGGCTTGTGTTTTGTGTGATTTACTAGTGTGGTACTGGGGTTGTTTTAAACTTTTCCAAATGGTGTTAACATGTTTCTTCGGATAGAGCCGTGTTGTAACACCCCCAAATCCCATTGGGTTATTACAGTGCCGTGGACCCCACGCCAGGAGATCCACCAGGCGAACATGATTGAAATTACATTAAATTAAACAATAAGGGAAAATCATAGTCCCTACCATGATATCCGACACAATATTCCGATAAGGAATTTCAACGACAACGACGGGCCTACATGGCCAAAAGTAAAAATATAACAACATCCACGAGCATCTGCTCGGGTAATACATAATGAAAAAGACTGACAAACTGGAGAACACTCCAACTGACTGACCAACATGAACAACTCTGACTAGTATCGCTCGAATGCCTCGTCGCCATCATTATGCCCCAGTGTCTCAACTCTCTCCTCTCAAGTACCTAAAACATGAAAACATGTTCCGCCCCCACGGGGTCAGTCATCCAGATAATGAACATCAAATACACGTATAACATGATATGCATCCAAAGGCAGAATGAAACGGTACAATGATGATAATAATACGAGATGCTCACAAACTAATGTAAGAACCGAGCATTCGTGAAACACTATCCCCACGGCATACTATTAATACCTGTTCGACAGGTTTGAACATAAGTCCCCAACGGCGAATCATAATCACAGAATACCACAATGAATTACATGACATGAACCAGCCCAGGACTGAATTAAATATGAATCACAATGCCCGAAGGCTCCAATGAAATTATCAAGACAATCACAATGGCATGAAAGCCACTCAGCCAAAGCTGTCAACTATCACAATCACATGAAGCCAAAACAGCCCGAAGCTGTATCGATTAGGGCCGAAGCCACGGCACGAAGCCGTATCACCATTAGGGCCGAAGCTACGGCACGAAGCCGTATCACAATTAGGGCCAAAGCAACGGCACGAAGCCGTATCACAATTAGGGTCGAAGCCACGACATGAAGCCGTATCATAATTAGGGCCGGAGCCACGACACGAAGACGTATCACAATTAGGCCATCCAATGGCCGTGACCTACTGAATTGTAGGTGTTGGAAACCCAACCATGAAGGTTCAAGCCCCAAACTTACCCATAATGAGTACTAGCCGAGACTAGCCTCCAAAGTAAAATAATTAATCACAAACGACAGTGATCCGTAGCTTACCGAATTCATGAGAATGATAGTGTGCTACCTTGAGTCGGCCAACACGATAATGATGACTCACAGATGGGCATCGTACTCGACAGTCCCAATTCAATACATCGATTACCTTAGAATGGTCAATCAATAACAACGACACAACAGATGGAAACTATCCTCGACATCCCCAATTCAATACCTCGATTGCCTTAGAATGGCCAACCGATAACAATGATGCAGCGGATTATTCAATATCTTGATTGCCTTAAAACGGCCAATCGATAACAATGATACAACGAATGATTGAGCACCTCGATTGCCTTAGAACGGCTAATCGATGACAATGATACAGTGAATGATTGAGCACCTCGATTGCCTTAGAACGGCTAATCGATGACAGTGAGACAATGAATGATTTAACTCCTCGATTGCCTTAGAACGGCCAATCGATAACAATGATACAATGAATGCCTCGGCACCTTTAATCGGCTACCGACGACGAAGATGAGAACGAAATACGCCAATGCCTTCAATCGGCCAATACAACATGAATGACAGGACGCCAACATTAATAACAATGATTACAACGATGTCTTAGATCGACATCAATATTAGCAACAACAATCGATACATCGATACCGCGAACCGATGATCGATAATAACATTAACAACGAATATCTCAATGCCTTACCGGCCCTTAATGAATGATAATAAACATTTGGCATAATTTCCGAAGAGTATCATATCGAACGATCCCCTAATGTCAATGAACTTATGAAGAGACTAAGTCTCGGAATGATACAACACATCCATACACATATGATAACATTAATCTCATTGACTAGTACAAGTATAAAACTTGCCTCAACCGAAGGCGATGAAATCCTTCCACGAACAACGAATGGCGTTCTCCGATAAATACAAGTGCTCGAACAAACCTTGAATGAAATACAATTCATTCAATAACACAATATCAATCGAAATCAACATAACGACTGAAAGAAACTCTTTGAGACATTTAATCGAACACTAAATGTTCAAAGTTCCTCAAGAACCTAAGAATCATCAATCGGGTTGAATGAATCAAAAATATGGATATACAATCCATAGAACACGATTAATAAAGTTTACTAACATTAGCCGATTCATCAAATTCGGATGGAAAATGAAATCAAAACCAAAACTCCCAAAATGGTCAATTCTAGGAAAAACAAGAGAATTACCTTGATTCGATGAAGAGGAAGGATTAGATGTTGATATGATCACCTAGAGCCTCCTCAAAACATGATTGGATGAAGTAGAATCGATCATAACCCCAAACCCTAGTCGAATCGCCCGACTACCGCGAGAAGAAGGAGAGAAAGTGAGAAATGAGGTGAAAACCCATCTGATCCCCCTTATATACTCCAGTGACGCACGACCAAAACGCACGACCAAATGTCCGTGTGTCTGGTCATGCGCCAGGCCACTGCCCGACCACTGATCTCACGCATGAGCAGCACGCACGAGCACCTGCTCGTGTGTCTTGCTCATGCGTCCCTGATGGTCGCCAAAGTGTACTGTCCAAATCTTATGCCACGCACGAGCAGCACGCACGAGCAGCTGCTCGTGTATCATGCTCGTGCGTCCCTGTTGAGTGCCAAAATGACAAGGGAACACAAAAGTGACAGGACACGCATGCCTACATACGACCTGCACGTCTTACACGATAATAAGTCACGTCCAATCGGTAAAACGATCATGGAACTCCCAACACAAGTGACCAATCGTGATGATGATGAAAATATTCTCGTATCGATCCCCGAACAGAGATGAGTGATGAATAAAAACTGATACACGACTCCAAGATATGCCGCAATATGAACACGAAATGAATGAATACGAATGACGAATGATTATTACTGAGTGAAAAAAAATTCTGAGTGGCAATTACTGAATGATAATTAATGAATTCACAACCGGGTATTACATAATCCCCCCCTTAAAAAGAGTTTCGTCCCCGAAACTAAGGGTAAACAAATCGGGATATGAACTATCCATCAGGATCTGAAAACAAGATCTCGAGGAATGCTCCTCAACGTGAAACACTTCGCCTGAACAACTGGGCCAGCCCCCCATAAGTACTGACTCACGCCTCAAAAGGAAAGCGACAAGGCACAAATAGTCCTCGGGACCATCTCAATCACACGCTCAAGTCCCCATGACTTGACGTCTCGAATCACAATGAATAATTACCCAGATTATCACGAAATCTCGGGTACAGCACAAAAAGAATGCATCAAATGACCCAAATCTCAAGATTGTCAAATATGATCATTATAAAGTACATCAATGATAAATGATCCACAACCACGATACATTAATACGGATTAAGTTACACATTAATCCGGAAACAGAGAAAGGAAGATACAAAAATTAAGGCTACATCTCAAATGTACCCAACACCGATATACTCCAGATAATCGATCTCCTGGATCTCATCAATTTAAGGAGACCCAAATCTGAACTCATTGCTCAATATGATCCCGGGAGGTCACAAGAACGAGAACGATCGCAATGAATGATAATGAATCAAAATCCAACAAGGATCAATAATGACTCACCGGGGTGAAATGATATCATAATGAGTGATAGCTCGAATGAAATGATTGGAACCATTGTTCCCCGTGAAGTGAATGATTAGTTTGATAATTATAAGTCTCAACGTGATTGATATATAATGAGTGAATTATATGAATGAATGAACGACAATAAAATGAATGATCATACTATACCGAGCAAGAATTAACTTGCTCCAAATCGGTGATGAATATCCTTACCTCGGGCTCTCGAAGCCTGGTAGGACCCCTTGGATGAAGCACGAGCTGGAGTAACAAAGTCTCCCAAGGCCCTTGAGCTCTCTCGAGATCTACCGACACTAGAACTCCTGCAGTATTTTCGTAGGTGTCTCGGTTTCCCACACAGAAAACAGAGAATAGCTGGCACCGTACACCGAGTACTCACGTGCCCTGCTGAATCACAGTTAAAGCAAACAACAGTCGAACTCGTCGTCTGAGAGGAAGATGCTTTCTCAGCACGAAGACGATTGGAAAACGACCTCTTGGACATCGGAGCCCGATGTCCCTCAGAACGAACCGGTATCCTAGTCCTCTCATCCGAAGAAACTGAAGGATGCTTCTGAGTAAGCTCCCTGATCAACAGCTCTGCTCCAAGAGCCTTCTCGATGAACTCACTAAGTGAATTACAATTGTGATTGAACAACTGCATCCTCAACTGCGGATTTAGACTCTTGCTAAAATATTTGATCTTATCCGCCTCAGTACGGATCACTGACGAAACAAACTGAAGTAGTCCCTGAAACTTCTCAGCAATGACAATAACACCCTCGTCCTCGACGGATTCTGTAACACCCCAAATTAGGCGGATATTACAGTGCCGTGGATCCCCGACTGAGACCCACCAGGCGAAGGAAAACTGATGAGTTAAATAATATAATTGTAGTACCGAACCACATTATATTACCAAATACTCCGATGAGTTGTTTAAGTACAACACACCAGGAGAATACCGAATACTAGTATATTTTATATGAAGATAAAATACACAACACTGAATGAAACGGAGTATCCAAATGAAAATCTGCAGTGGAAAATAAATGACAACAACATGAATGACTGAAAAGATCGGGGGGCCCTACTAGTATCACTGGGACTCCTCGCCGTCAACATGCTCTTCCCGTGCCTTTGCCTTGCCGTGACCTGAAAACAAAATCTCCAACGGGGTCAGTTACACAGAACAACAATCCTCAAGGGTTGAAAATACACAATCATGAGTTATCTTTAGTTATGAAATATCCTTAGTTATGAATTGAGATGAAGAGGAGTATCATAGTACGCCCATAATGTTCTGTGCAAGTGTACAAGACAAATGACCGGACACACCCGTCCTTGTACCTAATTAGTCTCACGGAGGTAATCGTTACCATGTGCACAATCCAATGTATCGATCCCAATACATGACCATCGTGTGCTCGACTAAAAATTCCACACATCCGTACCCGGCCACGCAATATGAACCCAGAAGGTCATATGAACGTGAATGACCATAATGAATACCAATGAATAATAATCCGACAAAGTAAAGAATGACTCACCGAGATGAAAATAATGGCGAAGTGAATGATAGTTCAATGAAATGATTAGAACCGCCGTTCCTCGTTAGTGAAGTGATTATTCGACAATTACAAGTCTCAATACGGTTAATACAATGATGAATGAGTTATGATTATGAATGAACAACAACAAAGGAATGAATATCGTTTTAACCGAGTAAGAATTAACTTACACAACACCGATGAAGAATGTATTTCCACGAACAACATCCTAAATGAGATGTCGGTCGCTCGAAACAACCTTGAATAACACAATTACCAACAATCCGCTCAAAATACGAATCAAACACGATTATAACAAACTCAAAACGTCAATACGACTAAACCAAGTTCATTGGGTCATTATAGCGAATACGTTGTGGCCAATCTTCGATTGATAACAACCAAACCTCAATTATACCAATATCAAAACCCCAAGAAGTGTTTCAAACCAACAAAACATCTTCAATATAATCAATAATCCAAAATGAATATCCAAATTCGATATTACAACAACAATTAATCGAAAACCCCCAAATCCAACTCAATATTCAAAGTATTCTTGAATAATCCTTCAATAATCCATTGAATAATCATACGTTTCCATAATCATGCGTACATCACTTCATACAACAAGATTTTAATGTCCAAAACATCATAACTCAATACAAAATTGAAATCCAAGATGTTGAAGAAATTACCTCTTGAATATTCAACCACTTCGATCCGATGAACACGAGTTAAATCGAGTATCCAATCTTCCCAAATGAATGAAGATGATGAAAATCTAACACTCAAGTGATTGATGATGGAAAATCCCTCCCTCAAGCTCTCTCTCTCGGAACAAGGTCAAAGAAATGGTGAAAATGATGAAAAAATCCCGGCCAACTCCTTATAAACTACCGGAAGTTACGGCCGTAACTCGGCCTTCTTACGGCCGTAACATCCCAGGTCAACAGCCTTACGGCTGTAACCAGCCAACTCGTACGGCCGTAACTCGGCTTCGTCCAATCACCTGCCGACAGACTTACGGCCATATCCATACCTGACTTACGGGCGTAACTCGCCCTCGTCTAAAACACCTTCCGACATCCTTACGGCCGTAATCGCACACCTTACGGGCGTAACTCGGACGATACGGCCATATCCGGCCAAACTAACGGGCGTAAGCCCCCTTCGTCGAAAATGACCACGCACCCTGCCTATAACGTACGGCCATATCCGTCCAAGCCTTACGGACGTACCTTCCTCGTCTTACGGCCGTATGCCGCAACACTTACGGCTGTACGTCCCTCTCGTCCGACACATCCTGAAAAACATGAACACTCTTTACGGCCGTATCCTGCCCATCTTACGGCCGTAACTCGCCTTCGGCCAAAAACGCCTGGGCACCTTGCTCGACACGTACGGCCGTAACCAGATAAGCCTTACGGCCGTACCTACTCAACTTACGACCGTATGCCGCAACCTTACGGCTGTAAGTCTCGTTCGTCCAAAATGGCCTGAAATCAACGAATGCCTGTTTAGGCCGTATCCGACAATCCTTACGGTCGTAACTCGTTGATGGACAAGGTGAAAATCTTATAACTCGGATTCCTCGCTACGATTGATGAATGATCCGACATACCATACGTATGTGAAAGTGAACAAGTCCAACACAAGCCAAAGATGATACTTCCAGTACAAGACTACCAATCACGATGAAAATGATAATACTCCCGTCTTGATCTATGAACGGAGATGAAATGACGATCGGTAACTGATATACGGTTACAACATGACAATAGTGAACACAAATGAATGAATCACGAATGATGAGTGATTAAAAATGAGTGAAAATTACTGAGTGATAATTACTGACTCATTAATACTAAATGAAAATGAATGAATTACAGCCGGGTATTACATACTCCCCCCTTAAAAAGAGTTTGGTCCTCGAAACTAAGGGTCAAACAACTCGGGATAATTCTCCCGCATACTCTCCTCGGTTTCCCAAGTAGCCTCTCCGACTCCATGTCTATACCACTGAATCTTGACCAAAGGAACCGTCTTGTTCCTCAACTGTTTGATTCGCCGCTCTAAAACTCGTATAAGACGCTCCTCATACGAATGATCATCCGCGATCTTGATTTCGTCGAACTGGAGTATGTGGATCGGGTCGGAAACATACTTCCACAATTGAGAGACGTGAAACACATTATGAATTCGGCTCAACACCGGAGGTAAAGCCAATCGATAAGCTAACTCACCTACTCGATCTAAAATCTCAAACGGTCCAATGAATCTCGAACTCAACTTTGCCCATTTTTCGAAACGGAAAATGCCTCGACTCGGGGATACCTTGACCAACACGTGGTCACCTGTCTCGAACTCTAGTGGTCGACGACGATTATCTGCATATGAATTCTGTCGACTCTGAGCGGTCAACAGACGACTCCTGATCAAAGCTACCTTCTCACGGGCGGCTATAAGCATATCGGGCTCAGCGCCGATTGACTCTGATAAGCCATCCCAACACAAAGGAGATCGACAACGACGACCGTATAAGGCCTCGTAAGGTGCCATCTTAATCGATGCATGCCAACTATTATTGTACGTGAACTCAATCAACGGTAATTGGGCTTCCCAATCGTCTTTCCAATCGAGGACGCAGGCCATCAACATGTCCTCTAATGTCTGAATAGTCCTCTCTGATTGCCCGTCGGACTGAGGATGAAAAGTGGTACTGAGATTAAGTTGAGTTCCCATAGCATAATGAACTGATTTCCAAAAATGAGACACGAATCGTCCATCGCGATCGGAAACAATACTTTTAGGAGTATCGTGCAGTCTCACTATATCTTTGATGAACAACTGGGCAAGTCTCTCGGGACCCCACGTATCCTTAATCTCAAGGAAATGAGCCGATTTAGTCAAACGGTCCACAATTACCTAGATTGTATTCATGCCACGACGACTCGTCGGAAAACTCGTGATGAAATCCATCGAAATGTCTTCCTACTTCCACTCTAGAATATGGATAGGTTTCAGCATACCCGCCGGTCGCTGATGTTCAATCTTGACTTGCTGATAGGTTAAGCGTCTCGAAACAAATTCTGCGACTTCTCGCTTCATATTACTCCACCAGTAATTTTGTTTCAAGTCCTTGTACATCTTGCTAGACCCCGGATGAACAGAATAAGGGTTAACATGAGCTTCTCTCAAAATCGAGTTTTTCAACTCGTCATTCGCCGGTACGCACAATCGATTCTTAAATCGCAAAAGTCCATCCTCGTGGACCACAAATCCAGGGGCTTTCCCCTGAGCCACATCCTCACGGATGCGGAACAATGATGGGTCTGAACCCTGATTCTCTCTGATTGCCTCCTCCAGTGGCGATGAAATCTCTAACATGCAAAGTTGCCCTTGCACTCGCTGAAGCCAGACCTCGATCACGGGTCTAAGGAATTCCTGATGAAGCTCCTTCTGAACTGTTAAACGAGCAAGCATTTTCTCCTGAACGGACTTACGACTCAAGGCATCGGCAACCACGTTTGCCTTACCCGGGTGGTACAGGATCTCGATATCATAATCTTTGATTAGTTCCAACCACCATCTCTGTAACACCCCCTAACCTAGCAGCTGAACCGCAAAGGGGTCCGTGCTACTAAGTTGGGGAGTATTACGCTTTTAAACTTTGAAAACCAATAAGAAGTAGATTTGGTATTGCGAGTACTCAGGGAAATAATGCAAACCAGTATTATTTATTCAAAACATTACATAACCTTAGGTTTAATACATAACAAAACAATAACAGAGTGATCTTATTAAAAACAAAACATAGTCTTCCAGCATAGGGGCGAAATAGCTGGGAATGGCATATGGACAAGTCTCCGGCTGTCAATACTAAAGAAGATAGTCAACTCCTAAACATGAGCATCATCACCTGTATCATAAGAATCTAATGAGCTAATGGCTCAGTAAGATGAGACTTCTGTAATAGCAAAGTATCACGTAGCACGTTTATCAATGAATAACTACTATATATATAGTCATGTTCTTGTAAAATCCTTTCTTCGGGTACCCTTGAAGTGTGGTACTCGACTGATAGTGATAGGCCATGGTTTTCGGAACCTGTTCATATAATTGGCCAATAAAAGATGTATATGGGGGTTCCCATACTGGTTTTTCAACCAATGGTATTAGCCGTATTCAACCTTTTTCATTCAGTGTGGGTTTCCTTGACCGACTTTCAGCCGCAAGTATTTGCCACCATGTGT
Organism: Orobanche coerulescens; assembly: GCA_033398695.1. Taxonomy (NCBI): domain Eukaryota; kingdom Viridiplantae; phylum Streptophyta; class Magnoliopsida; order Lamiales; family Orobanchaceae; genus Orobanche; species Orobanche coerulescens. The sequence goes on along the minus strand of CM065807.1, from coordinate 58,459,195 downwards.
TGGGTCCGCCGGTCCCCCGCGTCCCGTGCCTACCCGCCATCAATCAAGTACCATACTTCCTGTTCTTAAACATTCTTTTACATACACATGTCATGCATGATCATTCAATAACAGTCACGCATGCAAATATCAATCAATATATGATCCTTATGATACAGCAAGGAAAAGCATCATCTTACCTCAAGTCCTGTGCCTGTTGATGTGAAAATATCAGTTTCTATAGATGGATGTGCAAAAATCCTTGAAGAAAATCTGAAACCTCTTTGGGGACTTTTATCAATCACCTTTGAAAAACTGTCAGATTTGAGCTATCTGTTTGATCGAGATTTTTGTGGCTTTTATAATTTTTGGAAGGAAAATATGTTTCGGGCGTTTTAAAGTAGAGTTTCACAGCTTCAAAATGATATATGATATGTACAAAACCATGTCCGGGAACATGTATAAATAAGGGCTCAAAGTCGGTGGAAAATCAACCTTACCCGGACAGCTGGAACCCTTATCCGGACAGCTGGCCGAGAAGCTTCTGTCGGTCGTGACCGACCTTATCCGACAGTGGACGGCCTTATCCTGACAAACTTGCCGAGAAGCTTCGCCGGTCGTGGCCGACCTTATCCGGACAGTGGACAGACCTTATCCGGATAGTGGCCTAGAAGCTTCTATCGGCCATGACCGTGATTGTCGATCGGCATGTCCGTGGTGACCGGCAAATGTCCGTCAACTTGGCTCAGCCGGTTCGACCCCTTCCCGATGTCCAAATTCGATTTTCCGACCTGTTCCAGACTCATCTGAGTTAAATCTTCGATATGCTCAGAACCAATTTTCGATAATATTAAAATAATAATTTGATATTATTTTTGCAGTATAAGTGTTTTGAAATGAAAATTTTATCGTATCAATTTGTCGAAAATTTTCGAAATTACTTTCATAAATTCTAAAATAATCCTTATAATTTATTTTGAAATCTTTACTTTTTAAATCTTTCATTTTATGTTGGAAACAAATCGATCCAAGTATTGGACAACTTGTAATTATTGAAATCCATGACCATAAGCAAAATAAATAGCACTTAATTAAGTCTTTGAATTTTCTAGGGTATTACAATTATTATTTTATAATCATTTAGCACATCGATCTCCTTACTAAGAAACTGAGCTCCTCACTGCAACAAAACATCTCACAATGACCTTTTATCATGTTAGAGGAGATAATTTACATGTCGTATAAAACGTAATGCAAAGGGACATAGCAGTTATTCATGCTCATGAAATGTCTACTTGTATGCCATGCTTTCATAATGCATATTATATAAATGCATTTAGGTATTAAATGGTTATTGGCTTAGTGGATAACCGGGCATTACAGTCCTCCCCTCCTTATAAAATTTCGTCCTCGAAATTGACAAACTGAACAGTTCTGGATATTTGCTTTGCATTTCCTCCTCTCTTTCCCATGTAGCCTCTTCAACGGCATGATTCCTCCACAAAATCTTTACCAAATGAATTTCCTTGTTCCTTAGTTTCTTTATTTTCTTATCAAGAACCTGTACCGGCTTCTCTTCATAGGACAAGTATGGGGATTATTCCAACGGCTCATAATTTAACACATGTGAGGGGTTGGAAATGTACCTCTTTAACATGGACACATGGAATACGTTGTGTACACCAGATAGCGAAGGAGGTAAGGCTATTCTATAAGCTCTGTCACCAACTCTCTCAAGGATTTCAAATGGGCCAACATATCTCGGGCTAAGTTTTCCTTTCTTCCCAAATCTCATTATGCTTTTCATCGGGGATACCCTCAATAAGACATAGTCTCCAACTGCGAATTCCAAATCTCTTCTTCGATTATCTGCATAACTCTTCTTTCTACTTTGTGCAATTTTCATTCGTTCTCTTATCTTTTCTACCGCCATAGCAGTCTGTTGTATCCTTTCTGGGCCCAGTAGACTTCTTTCTCCAACTTCATCCCAGTGTACGGGAGATCTACATTTTCTCCCATATAGTGCTTCATAAGGTGCCATCCCAATTGTAGATTGGTAACTGTTGTTGTAGGTGAACTCTACCAATGGAAGCTTTGTATCCCAATTGCCCTTGAAATCTAGTATGCATGCTCTCAACATATCTTCGAGTATTTGAATAACTCTTTCTGACTGCCCATCACTTTGTGGATGAAATGCGGTGCTGAAAGCAAGCTTCATACCCATTGCATTATGTAAACTTTTCCAAAATGCAGATGTGAATTTAGGGTCCCTGTCAGATACTATAGATATTGGCACCCCATGTAGCCGGACTATCTCTTTAATATATTCCTGAGCGTATCTATTCATATTATATGTGGATTTTACTGGCAAGAAATGAGCAGACTTGGTCAATCTATCAACAATCACCCATATGGAATTATACCCACTTTGAGTCCTTGGTAGCCCAAGCACAAAATCCATTGTAATGTGTTCCCATTTCCATTCCGGAATTAGTAAAGGCTTCAATAATCCTGCTGGTCTCTGATGTTCAGTTTTGATCTGCTGACAAGTTAGACATTGTGCGACGAATTTTGCGATATCTTTCTTCATGTTAGGCCACCAATAATGTTGTTGCAAGTCTTTATACATTTTTGTGCTACCTGGATGTATTGAATAAGGACTGGAATGAGCTTCCTTCAGAATTTCCCCTATGATGGTTGTGTCAGCTGGCACACACAGTCTCCCTTTATATCGTAATATTTTGTCACCAGAGACTGCGAAGTTTGGTAATTTGCCTTCATCAACTTTTTCCCTTATTTTGCCAATGTACTGATCCGCCTTCTGGGTTTCTTTGATTATATCTTGAAGTGTAGGTTTCAATATGAGTGCTGATAACGAACAAATCTTTCTTTTGGGCACAATTTCCAGTTCTAACTTTTGCAAGTCTAATAATAATGGCTTCTGTGTGATTAGAAAGGAAGACATAGACTTTCTACTTAATGCATCTGCAACCACATTTGCTTTACCAGGATGATAATTGATTTCACAATCATAGTCTTTCACCAATTCTAACCATCTCCGCTGTCGCATATTCATCTCCTTCTGTGTGAAAAAGTACTTCAAACTCTTATGGTCTGTATAGATTTCGCACTTTTCACCATATAGGTAATGCCTCCAAATTTTTAGTGCAAAGACAACAGCAGCCAGTTCTAGATCATGTGTTGGATAATTCATCTCATACTCTTTTAATTGCCTGGAGGCATAGGCTATTACCTTTCCATGTTGCATTAATACAGCACCCAAACCATTATTAGAAGCATCAGTGTAAACTACAAAGCCACCTGTTCCCATAGGAGTGGCAAGGACAGGAGCCGTAGTTAATCTACGCTTCAATTCCTGGAAACTCCCTCAAGCATCACCCAAATAAACTTTGTATTCTTCCTTGTTAACAATGTTAATGGGGTTGCAATCTTCGAGAATCCTTGTACGAATCATCGGTAGTAGCCGGCTAGTCCTAAGAAACTTCGAACCTCTGATACATTCGTTGGTGTTGGCCAGTTACTCACCGCTTCTATCTTGTTTGGGTCAACTGAAATGCCATCCTTGGATACTACATGCCCTAAAAATACCACTTGTTCTATCCAGAATTCACATTTCTTGAATTTAGCATATAACCGTTTTCTTTGAGAATTTGAAGCACAATTAAAGGTGTTCTTTATGCTCATCTCTATCATGTGAATAGATAAGGATGTCATCAATAAACACCACCACAAATTTATCAAGGAACTCTTTGAATATCCGGTTCATCGGATCCATAAATCTTTCTTTGGAGCATTTGTCAAACCAAAAGGCATCACTAAAAATTCATAGTGACCATATCGCGTTCTAAATGCTGTCTTTTGGATATCTTCTTCTTTGACCTTCAGTTGATGATATCCGGAACGTAAATCAATCTTTGAGAATACCGATGCTCCTTGCAACTGATCAAATAAATCATCTATCCTTGGAAGAGGATATTTGTTCTTGATGGTCACCTTATTCAGTTCCCTATAGTCAATGCATAATCGCAATGAGCCATCTTTCTTTTTCATAAATAAGATAGGGGCTCCCCAAGGTGAACAACTAGGACGAATGAATCCCTTATCAAGTAATTCTTGTAACTGGGTTTTTAATTCTTTCAATTCTGTTGGTGCCATTCTGTATGGGGCTTTAGAAATAGGGGTACTCCCTAGCATTACATCGATTGCAAACTCAATTTCCCGATCTGGGGGCAACCCTGGTAGATCATCTGGAAACACCTCAGGAAATTCTCTAACCACCTCTACATCTTCAGGCTTCAATTTCATTTCAAGGGAGGTGTCCAAAACATTAGCCAAATAGCCAGTATACCCCTTATTTAACATCTTCCTAGCTTTCAGTGCAGTTATAATTGGCAAAGGGCACGAATATGAATTACCTTTAAAAATAAACCCTCCTCCATTTACTGGTTGGAAGGCCACAATCTTCTTATTACAATCAACATTTGCACAATATTTAGATAGCCAGTCCATACCAAGGATAACATCAAAATTAGATATTGGTAGGACAACAAGGTCGGCGTAGAGTATCCTCCCACCAATTCGAACTGTACAGGTCCTCAACATTTGGTCAGAATCCATATTTTCTCCAAACGGAGCAGCCACATTATAACCAACTTTCAAGAGTTCTGGTTTAATGCCCGATTTTCTCATAAATGCAAATGATGCAAATGAATGTGTAGATCCTGGGTCTATCAATGTAAGTGCAGGAATTCCTGAGATCAGAATGGTACCTGAGACTATGGAAGCATCTGCATCAGCTTCTTCTCGAGTCATTTCAAAGACCCTTCCCTGAACTTTATTCTCCGTGTTTGGGCAATCTCTCGCCATATGTCCGTGCTTCTTGCATCTGAAACAATTATTGGACCCGACAAAACATTCTCCAAAGTGATTTTTCCCACATTTAGTACACTTGGGCTTCTCAGTTGTATTTGGAGCATCTCTCGCTGTAGGATGCTTCTGATTGGCTTTGCCTAGTTTTTGCTCCGATTTCTTCCAATGTGCTGAATTTTTTGAAGCAAATGCTTGCCTCTTCTGCTTATAAGACCTTTGTATCTCCTTTTCGTCAGCTTCTGCCAGCAACGCTTTGTCAACTATTTCTCTGAACTCACTTGATGTAGACATCCTCACATCTCTTCTAATTTCAGGTCGGAGGCCTCTTAGGAAATGATCCACCTTCTCAGCATTATTCCTAGCAATATAGGGAACATACCTACAGCCTTCTTCAAATTTCCGAATATATTCACAAACAGACATATCCCCTTGTTTCAGCTCCAAAAACTCTTTGACCTTGAGAGACCGTGTATCCCTAGTGAAGTATTTATCATAGAATATTACTTGAAATCTCTCCCACGTCAACCCTTCCAAGTTGACTGCAAGTTTGGCTCCTTCCCACCAAGTTCTGGCATCCTTTTTGAGTTGAAAGATCGCACAAAGTATCTTCTCAGCATCATCAATGTGCATGTATTCAAAGATAACATCAAGTTATTTGACCCATTCTTCCGCAACCATAGGATCAGCCCCACCATGAAAATCAGGAGGTTCCATCTTCCTAAATTTTTCATACACTGCTGGTCCATTATTGTTTCTTGGTGGAGGTTGTCGGTTTTGTTCTTCGTTCCTTTGTTGCATGTTCAACAATTGTTGCATTTGTTCACCATACATCCTTGTCTGTTGTTGCATCAGCTCCGCCAGATTCTCAAGAAGGTTATGGTTTGGATTTGGGTCATCTCTTGCCTTTCTTTTGGGTGCCATCATATTCGTTGTACTGCCCAATCTTACCCATTCATAAGCCAATAACGATCACATAACGATGATGATGACAACTAATATATTGTAATCTATTAAACACAATACTTAATAGATAAAAGTTGACCATATCCTTCAGTAGAGAATGTTCATATGCCATCTTCTGTCTGCAGGAAAGATTTAAACCTTCGCTCCGATACCACAACTGTAACACCCCCTAACCTAGCAGCTGAACCGCAAAGGGATCAGTGCTACTAAGTTGGGGAGTATTACGCTTTTAAACTTTGAAAACCAATAAGAAGTAGATTTGGTAATGCGAGTACTCAGGGAAATAATGCAAACGAGTATTATTTATTCAAAACATTACATAACCTTAGGTTTAATACATAACAAAACCATAACAGAGTGATCTTATTAAAAACAAAACATAGTCTTCCAGCATAGGGGCGAAATAGCTGGGAATGGCATATGGACAAGTCTCCGGCTGTCAATACTGAAGAAGATAGTCAACACTGAAGAAGATAGTCAACTCCTAAACATGAGCATCATCACCTGTATCATAAGAATATAATGAGCTAATGGCTCAGTAAGATGAGACTTCTGTAATAGCAAAGTATCACGTAGCACGTTTATCAATGAATAACTACTATATATATAGTCATGTTCTTGTAAAATCCTTTCTTCGGGTACCCTTGAAGTGTGGTACTCGACTGATAGTGATAGGCCATGGTTTTCGGAACCTGTTCATATAATTGGCCAATAAAAGATGTATACGGGGGTTCCCATACTGGTTTTTCAACCAATGGTATTAGCCGTATTCAACCTTCTTTCATTCAGTGTGGGTTACCTTGACCGACTTTCAGCCGCAAGTATTTGCCACCATGTGTTGGGTCCGCCGGTCCCCCGCGTCCCGTGCCTACCCACCATCAATCAAGTACCATACTTCCTCTTCTTAAACATTCTTTTACATACACATGTCATGCATGATCATTCAATAACAGTCACGTATGCAAATATCAATCAATATATGATCCTTATGATACAGCAAGGAAAAGCATCATCTTACCTCAAGTCTTGTGCCTGTTGATGTGAAAAGATCAGTTTCTATAGATGGATGTGCTAAAATCCTTGAAGAAAATCTGAAACCTCTTTGGGGACTTTTATCAATCACCTTTGAAAAACTGTCAGATTTGAGCTATCTGTTTGATCGGGATTTTTGTGGCTTTTATAATTTTTGGAAGGAAAATATGTTTCGGGCGTTTTAAAGTAGAGTTTCACAGCTTCAAAATGATATATGATATGTACAAAACCACGTCCGGGAACATGTATAAATAAGGGCTCAAAGTCGGTTGAAAATCAACCTTACCCGGACAGATGGAACCCTTATCCGGACAGCTGGCCTAGAAGCTTCTGTCGGTCGTGACCGACCTTATCCTGACACCAATTTGGGCCTTATCCGGATAGTCGGCCGAGAAGCTTATGTCGGTCATGACCGACCTTATCCGACAGTGGACGACCTTATCCGGATAGTGGCCTCAAGCTTCGCCGGCCATGACCGTGCTTGTCGATCAGCGTGTCCGGCGGTGGCCGGCAAATGTCCGTCAACTTGGCTCGGCGGTTCGACTCCTTCCCGATGTCCAAATTCGATTTTCCGACTGTTCCGGACTATGCGAGTTAAATCTTCGATATGCTCTAACCAATTTTCGATAATATTAAAATAATAATTTGATATTATTTTTGCGGATAAGTGTTCGAAATGAAAATTTTATCGTATCAATTGGTGAAAATTTTCAAATTACTTTCATAAATTCTAAAATAATCCTTATAATTTATTTTGAAATCTTTACTTTTTAAATCTTTCATTTTATGTTGGAAACATATCGATCCAAGTATTGGACAACTTGTAATTATTGAAATCCATGACCATAAGCAAAATAAATAGCACTTAATTAAGTCTTTGAATTTTCTAGGGTATTACAATTATTATTTTATAATCATTTAGCACATCGATCTCCTTACTGAGAAACTGAGCTCCTCACTGCAACAAAACATCTCACAATGACCTTTTATCATGTTAGAGGAGATAATTTACATGTCGTATAAAACGTAATGCAAAGGGACATAGCAGTTATTCATGCTCATGAAATGTCTACTTGTATGCCATGCTTTCATAATGCATATTATATAAATGCATTTAGGTATTAAATGGTTATTGGCTTGGGGGATAACCGGGCATTACAATCTCTGTCGCATATTTAACTCTTTCTGAGTAAATATATACTTCAAACTCTTGTGATCGGTGAATATCTGATAGCTAACGCCATAAAGGTAATGATGCCAAATCTTCAATGCGAAAACCACGGCTGCTAACTCCAGGTCGTGGGTCGGATAATTAACCTCGTAAGGTCTCAATTGCCGTGAAGCATAGGCAATAACCTTCCCATTCTGCATTAATACACATCCGAGACCGTGTCCGGATGCGTCATTATAAACCACGAATCCTTTCGTCCCTTGTGGCAAGGAAAGTACAGGTGATGAAATTAACCAGATCTTGAGTTCTTCAAAACTCCGTTGACATGTGTCGGACCACATGTATTTCTTATCTTTTCGCAAAAGGTTCTTCAAAGGTTGAGCAATTTTAGAAAATCCCTCCATAAACCGCCGATAATAACCGGCTAATCCGAGAAAGCTTCAGATTTCCTTAACATTCTTCGGAGGTAACCAATATTGGATAGCCTCCGTCTTCTGAGGATCAACACGCACTCCATATGATGAAATTACATGCCCGAGAAATGTCACTTCGGACATCCAGAACTCACATTTGGAAAACTTTCCATAAAGTTGTTCTCGTCTCAACACGTCGAGAAACTGATGAAGGTGAACCTCGTGCTCCTCTCGGTCACGAGAATAAATCAAAATGTCATCGATGAAGACAACAACAAACTTATCCAAAAAGTCGATGAAAATCCGATTCATTAACTCCATGAATACCGCAGGTGCATTAGTTAACCCGAACGGCATTACCACGAACTCATAATGACTATAGCGTGTACGAAACGCTGTCCTTGCGATATCCGACTCTCGAATTCGCAACTGATGATATCCAGATCTTAGGTCGATCTTGGAAAATATTGAACCTCCCTTAAGTTGATCTAAGAGATCATCAATACGGGTTAGAGGATACTTATTCTTGATCGTCACCCTGTTCAACTCCCGATAATCAATACAAAAGCGAAATGAACCATTCTTCTTCTTGACAAACAACACTAGTGCTCCCCACGGGGACGCACTCGGTCGGATATAACCTTTCTCGAACAATTCCTCAAGTTGATTCTTCAACTCCTGCATTTCGGTCGGGGCCATCCGGTACGGTGCCTTCGATATTGGAGACGTACCAGGCTCTAACGCAATCGTGAATTCCACATCTCTCTGTGGAGGCAAACCGGGTAACTCATCTGGAAATACATCGACATATTCCCTCACTACTGGAATATCCGCCAACATTATTGGTGATTTCTCGGTTTTGGTCATATAGCACCAATAATCAACACACCCTTGACTGAGTAATTTCACTGCATTCATCAAGTTAATGACCTTACCAGAACAGCCAGGATTACCTCCCTGAAAGAGACATTCGAACCCATCGTCTGAAATGATAATGACCATATGCTTACGGACACTAATGATGGCATCATGACGATCCATCCAATCAATACCCAAGATGACATCGTCTCTCGGCAAGTCTACCACAATTAGGTCCGCTAGGCATACACGGCCATGAAGCTGAATCGGAAAATTCTGAATCTCATGATTTTCAATAATTCTTCTACCATCAGGTAGACCAATGACATAAGGCTCACAACTAGTAGCACTACCCAGACGTAGTCTACTCAAACATGACTCGGAAATGAATGAATGCGATGCACCAGTATCAAAAAGGGTACACACAGGTTGAGATAGAATATCGAGTGTACCTGAGATCATCCGGGCCTCTGGATCGTCGGTCTTCTTCATCTCATAAATTCGGGGCTTGCTAGTCCCGGCACCGGACGCTCCCGTCTGATGACTAAAGGCTCCACCTTTATTCGCTCATGTCGCCTTGAACGACGCAGACTGAGTGGCCTGATTAAGAACAGCTGACTGCTTCGGGGCTTGAGATAACGCCGGAGTAGGTTTGGAGTCCCTTCGGCAAAAACAGGCCTTATGCCCAGCAATCCCACAGTTATGACATGTGACAGTCTGCCTCGGGCACTTGGTGCTGACATGACCAAGATCCCCACAGTTAAAACAAGTGATGGCCGAATTGGCCGCTCTGGACTGCAATTCCGCCGGTCTGGGCGCCACAGGAGGTCGCTCAGAGAAAGTAGTGCCCGCACGAGGCTTCTTGAAGGTTGTCTGACCGCCTTCAAACTGATTACGATTCTTCGATTTCTTGCTAGTAGATGAAGGTTGCTGCTTAGCAATCTCCTTAGTAGTGAGCTCATAAGTAAGAGCCTTCTCAATGAATTCGGCCAGAGTGGTGCAATTATGATTAAGTAACTGCATCCGCATACGGGGTTTCAGCCTCTTGCTGAAATACTTAATATTATCTGCCTCGGAGTGAATGATAGACGAGGCGAACAGAAGAAGTTCCTGAAATTTCTCGGCAATGGCGAGAACATCCTCGTCCGCTGAGGGGTCGGGAGTGAGTAATTCTGATATCTTGGCCTCTCTGAGCGGGGCCGAATAATACCTCTACATCATGAGAGTCTTGAATTGATCCCAAGTACATGATCCGTCAGTGGGCTTCAACGACGACCACCAAGAATGAGCGCTCTTACCCAGATAGTAAGCCGCAACTGAAACTTTGTGTCCTTCGGGACACTCTACCATAGCAAATAACTTCTCGAAATGCTCGAGCCAATGAACAATATCCGCCGGCTCAGATGAGCCCTCAAATGTGGGTGGCCTTTGGCGAGAGATGTCTATGATGATACTGCTCACACTCCTCTCTTTCCTCTGAGGTGGCGGCGGAGGAGCCTGTTGATTTTGATTAGCTGAGTTATGCATCGTCTCGATTAGTGTGTCATCTGAGTCATCTGGGCCATCATGCCCTGCATAAAGGCGAGTAGATCAATCCGAACACCTTCTGACTAATCACGCCCAGGTGAATGAGTGGCAGCGTCGCTGCTAGATGAGTTAGCATTATTCCTCGCGTTCGCACGTGTATTAACGTGAGCTCTCGGGACTCGGCCCGCACCACGGCCTTGTCCTCCGCGTCTTCTGCTTGCTCTCTCCATACTGAAGTAGGAAAGTCACATGATGATTATATCTCCCGCATGAATATCACATTATGATTACGTCATGAAATGATGAAAATGAGCATACACGCTCTAGCACAGTGATTTCATGAATGATTAACTGAGGTGAAATGATTATCTGATAAAACTCTCGAAATGATTATCTTGAACAAGTTAACAAGATTAATGATATGATCCTCAATATCAACAACTGAACTGTGAAATGAACTGAGTGATTAATGAGTTAACATGATCGTCCTGATCAAAATGAATGATGATTGAGGATTGTTGACTAATGAATGATGAATGAATGATTCTTATTGCCAGAAATTATACCATGGCGTTAGAAATCTTACAGTTCTTGGTCTTATTGGCGCGGCATTTGCACAGGTCACACGTGATGCGAAAGCCCAATGATACTAGTCCGATGACGATGATTTCCAATGAGACATGACTCGGAAGGTAGTATTTAAAACCACGCTCCGATACCAACTTTGTAACACCCCAAATTAGGCGGATATTACAGTGTCGTGGATCCCCGACTGGGACCCACTAGGCGAATGAAAACTGATGAGTTAAATAATATAATTGTAGTACCGAACCACGTTATATTACCAAATACTCTGATGAGGAGTTTAAGTACAACACACCAGGACAATACCGAATACTAGTATATTTTATATGAAGATAAAATACACAACACTGAATGAAACGGAGTATCCAAATGAAAATCTGCAGTGGAAAATAAATGACAACAACATGAATGACTGAAAAGATCGGGGCCCCCTACCAGTATCACTGGGACTCCTCGCCGTCAACATGCTCTTCCCGTGCCTTTGCCTTGCCGTGACCTGAAAACAAAATCCCCCAACGGGGTCAGTTACACATAACAACAATCCTCAAGGGTTGAAAATACACAATCATGAGTTATCTTTAGTTATGAAATATCCTTAGTTATGAATCGAGCTGAAGAGGAGTATCATAGTACGCCCGTAATGTTCTGTGCAAGTGTACAAGACGAATGACCGGACACACCCGTCCTTGTACCTAATTAGTCTCACGGAGGTAATCATTACCATGTGCACAGTCTAATGTATCCATCCCAATACATGGCCATCGCGTGCTCGACTAAAAATTCCACACATCCGCACCCGTCCACGAAATATGAACCCAGAAGGTCATATGAACGAGAATGACCATAATGAATACCAATGAATAATAATCTGACAAAGTCAAGAATGCCTCACCGAGATGAAAATAATGGTGAAGTGAATGATAGTTCAATGAAATGATTGGAACTGCCGTTCCTCGTCAGTGAAGTGATTATTCGACAACTACAAGACTCATTACGGTTAATACAATGATGAATGAGTTATGATTATGAATGAACAACAACAAAAGGAACAAATATCCTTTTAACCGAGTAAGAATTAACTTACACAACACCGATGAAGAATGTCCTTCCACGAACAACGTCCTAAATGAGATGTCGGTCGCTCGAAACAACCTTGAATAACACAATTACCAACAATCCGCTCAAAATACGAATCAAAGACGATTATAACAAACTCAAAACGTCAATACGACTAAACCAAGTTCATTGGGGCATTATATTGAATACGTTGTGGCCAATCTTCGATTGATAACAACCAAACCTCAATTATACCAATATCAAAACCCCAAGAAGTGTTTCAAACCAACAAAACATCTTCAATATGATCAATAATCCAAAATGAATATCCAAATTCGTGATTACAACAACAATTAATCGAAAACCCCCAAATCCAACTCAATATTCAAAGTGTTCTTGGATAATACTTCAATAATACATTGAATAATCATACATATCCATAATCATGCGTATATGACTTCATACAACATGATTTTAACGTCCAAAACATCATATCTCAATACAAAATTGAAATCCAAGATGTTGAAGAAATTACCTCTTGAAGACCTAACCACTTCGATCCGATGAACACGAGTTAAATCGAGTATCCAAGCTTCCCAAACGAATGAAGATGATGAAAATCTAACACTCAAGTGATTGATAATGGAAAATACCTCCCTCAAGCTCTCTCTCTCGGAACAAGGTGAAAGAAATGGTGAAAATGATGAAAAAGTCCCGGCCAACTCCTTATAAACTACCGGAAGTTACGGCCGTAACTCGGCCATCTTACGGCCGTAACATCCCAGGTCAACGGCCTTACGGTCGTAACCAGCCAACACGTACGGCCGTAACTCGGATTCGTCCAATCACCTGCCAACAGCCTTGCGGCCGTATCCGTACCTAACTTACGGGCGTAACTCGCCCTTGTCTAAAACATCTGCCGACATTCTTACGGCCGTACCCGCACACCTTACGGGTGTAACTCGGACGATACGGCCATATTCGGCCAAACCTATGGGCGTAAGCCCCCTTCGTCTAAATGACCAGACACCCTGCCTGTAACGTACGGCCGTATCCAGCCAAGCCTTACGGCCGTACCTCCCTCGTATTATGGCCGTAAGCCACAACCCTTACGGCCGTAAGTCCCTCTCGTCCGACACATCCTGAAAAACACGAACACTCCTTACGGCCGTATCCTGCCCATCTTACGGTCGTAACTCGCCTTCGACCAAAAACTCCTGGGCACCCTGCTCGACACGTACGGCAGTAACTGGCCTAGCGTTACGGCCGTACCTGCTCAACTTACGGCCGTATGCCGCAACCTTACGGCCATAAGTCCCGTTCGTCCAAAATGGCCTGAAATCAACGAATGCCTGTTACGGCCGTATCCGACAATCCTTACGGCCGTAACTCGTTGATGGACAAGGTGAAAATCCGATAACTCCGATTCCTCGCTACGATTGATTAATGATCCGACATACCATACGTATGTGAAAGTGAACAAGTCCAACACAAGCCAAAGATGATACTTCCAGTACAAGACTACCAATCACGATGAAAATGATAATACTCCCGTCTAGATCTATAAACGGAGATGAAATAACGATCGGTAACTGATATACGGTTACAACATGCCAACAGTGAACGCAAATGAATGAATCACGAATGATGAGTGATTAAAAATGAGTGAAAATTACTGAGTGATAATTAGTGACTGATTAATACAGAATGAAAATGAATGAATTACAATCGGGTATTACAGATTCGGGGTTCAAAACCTCTGAAAACTTGGCTTCATGAAGTGGAGCCGGATAATACCTATCTAACATGCGAGTCTTCAACTCACTCCAACCACAATCGCGATCGGCGGGTTTCACAGAAATCCACCACGAATAAGCACCCTTACTTAAGTAATAAGCCACTACTGCCACTTTACTCTCTTCCGGACACTGAACCATGTCGAAGAGTTTATCAAAATGTTCAAGCCAATGAACAATATCAGCTGGTTCAAACGAACCCTCAAAAGTAGGCGGCCTCTGACGAGAGATATCGCCAACAATCTGATTCACTCCTCCAGTCTATCCATGAAACGGCACCTGGAATCCCTGTTGCGGCGGACCACGAACCATCGAGGTCTGCATGGTCTCCACCATCCGCGTCATCTGAGCCATCTGGGCTATCATGCCCTGCATAAATATGAATGGGTCAACCCGAACACCTTCAGAGTGAGATGCCTCTCGGGTACGACTCCCTGAAAGTGAATGATTATCTGCTGATGAATGAGTAGACTCGCTATTTGATGAATTAATGATATCCCTCGCATTCGCGTGGGCATGCACACTAGATCCCGGGTTTCGTCCCACACCGCGGCTTCTTCCCATGCGTCCTCTGACAGCTCTATCCATACTGAAGCAGGAAAGCCACATGATAATTATAGATCCCGCATGAATATCGCATTATGATCACGCGACGGAATGATAACAATGAGTATACACGCTATAACACAATGAATGCATTAATAATGTAATAAAATGATCGTCAACATGACGCCGGAATATGATAAGATCGCATGAAAGATCGAATGAGGTAACATAATTACCTATTGGAATTCCTGAAACGATTACCTTGAACAAGTTAACAAGGTTGAAAATTCGATCCACAAGATCAACAACTGAACAATGAGATGGACTGGATGATTAATGAATTGACTGGGTAATGAGATTGAGTGAGTGATGAATGAACTAACTGAGTAATGAGATTGACTGGGTGATGAATGAATTAACTGAGTAATGATATTGAATGGGTGATGAATGAATTAACTGAATAATAAGGTTAACCGAGTGATGAATAAATTAACTGAATAATGAGGTTGAGTGAGTGATGAATGAATTTAACATGATTGACAAGATCAAAATGATGATTGATGATTATTAACTGATGAATGAGTTGATCCTTAACGCTTACACAAGTCACACGTGCTCCAAAACAATTAGTCAAGAAACAACCATAACACTAATATCACATATAGGTTTCAACAAAGCATCAATAATTAATGACATGATGAATGTATGAACATAAAGAGAATCGAGTCCTTACACAGGTCATACGAAGCTTCGAGGTCTCACGATACTAGTCTTCACTGACGACGACTCGATGAATGAATAACTCGTGCAGTCGTACTAATATTACGACTCACAAAACCCGACTGACTAGATTGTCATAACCTGACAGTCCCGCTACTACCGCGTTGGTAGAGCCACATAACTCACATATCAGGGTATCTCACAACCCAAAATCTCTGATACCATGTTCTGTAACACCCCCAAATCCTATTGGGTTATTACAGTGTCGTGGACCCCACGCCAGGAGATCCACCAGGCGAACATGATTAAAATTACATTAGATTAAACAATAAGGGAAAATCATAGTCCCTACCCTGATATCCGACACAATATTCCAATAAGGAATTTCAACGACAACGATGGGCCTACATGGCCAAAAGTAAAAATACAACAACATCCACGAGCATCTGCTCGGGTAATACATAATGAAAAAGACTGACAAACTGGAGAACACTCCAACTGACAGACCAACATGATCAACTCTGACTAGTATCGCTCGAATGCCTCGTCGCCATCATTATGCCCCTGTGTCTCAACTCTCTCCTCGCAAGCACCTAAAACATGAAAACATGTTCCGCCCCCACGGGGTCAGTCATCCAGATAATGAACATCAAATACACGTATAACATGTTATGCATCCAAAGGCAGAATGAAACGGTACAATAATGATAATAATATGAGATGATCACAAACCAATATAAGAACCGAGCATTCGTGAAACACTATGCCCACGGCATACTATTAATACCTATTCAATAGGTTAGAACATAAGTGCCCAACGGCGAATCTTAATCACAGAATACCACAATGAATTACACGACATGAACCAACCCAGAACTGAATTAAATATGAATCACAATGCCCGAAGGCTCCAATGAAATTATCAAGACAATCACAATGGCATGAAAGCCACTCATCCGAAGCTGTCAACTATCACAATCACATGAAGCCAAAACAACCCGAAGCTGTATCGATTAGGGCTGAAGCCACGACACGAATCCATATCACCATTAGGGCCGAAGCCACGGCATGAAGTCGTATCACAATTAGGTCCGAAGCCACGGCATGAAGCCGTATCATAGTTAGGGCCGAAGCCACGACACGAAGCCGTATCACAATTAGGGCCGAAGCCACGGCACGAAGCCGTATCACAATTAGGGTCGGAGCCACGGCACGAAGCCGTATCACAATTAGGCCATCCAATGGCCGTGACCTACTGAATTGTAGGTGTTGGAAACCCAACCATGAAGGTTCAAGCCCCAAACTTACCCATAATGAGCATTAGCTGAGACTAGCCTACAAAATAAAATAATTAATCACAAACGACAATGATCCATAGATTACCGAATTCACGAGAATGATAGTGTGCTACCTTGAGTCGGCCAACACGATAATGATGACTCACGGATGGGCATCATACTCGACAGTCCCAATTCAATACATCGATTACCTTAGAATGGTCAATTCATAACAATGACACAACGGATGGAAACTATCCTCGACAGCCCCAATTCAATACCTCGATTGCCTTAGAATGGCCAACTAATAACAATGATGCAGCAGATGATTTAATATCTCGATTGCCTTAAAACGGCCAATCGATAACAATGATACAACGAATGATTGAGCACCTCGATTTCCTTAGAACGGCTAATCGATGACAATGATACAATGAATGGTTGAGCACCTCGATTACCTTAAAACGGCTAATCGATGACAATGAGACAATGAATAACTTAACTCCTCGATTTCCTTTGAATGGCCAATCGATAACAATGATACAATGAATGCCTCGGGACCTTTAATCGGCTACCGACGACGAAGATGAGAACGAAATACGACAATGATTTCAATCGGCCAATACAACATGAATGACAGGACGCCAACATTAATAACAATGATTACAACGACGTCTTAGATCGACATCAATATTAGCAACAACAACCGATATATCGATACCGCGAACCAGTGATCGATAATAACATTAACAACGAATATCTCAATGCCTTACCGGCCCTTAATGAATGATAATAAACATTTGGCATAATTGCCGAAGAGTATCGTATTGAACGATCCCCTAATGTCAATGAAATTATGAAGAGACTAAGTCTCGGAATGATACAACACATCCATACACATATATGATAACATTAATCTAATTTACTAGTACAAGTATAAAACTTGCCTCAACCGAAGGCGATGAAATCCTTCCACGAACAATGAACGACGTTCTCCGATAAATACAAGTGCTCGAACAAACCTTGAATGAAATACAATTAATTCAATAACACAATACCAATCGAAATCAACATAACGACCGAAAGAAACTCTTTGAGACATTTAATCTAACACTAAATGTTCAAAGTTCCTCAAGAACCTAAGAATCATCAATCGGGTTGAATGAATCGAAAATATGTATATACAATCCATATAACACGATTAATAATATTTACTAACATCAACCGATTCATCAAATTCAGATGGAAAATAAAATCAAAACCAAAACTCCAAAAATGGACAATTCTAGGAAAAACAAGAGAATTACCTTGATTCGACGAAGAAGAAGGATTAGATGTTGATATGATCATCTAGATCCTCCTTAAAACATGATTAGATGAAGTAGAATCGATCATAACCCCAAACCCTAGTCGAATCGCCCGACTACCGCGAGAAGAAGGAGAGAAAGTGAGAAATTAGGTGAAAACCCGTCTGATCCCCCTTATATACTCCAGTGACGCACGACCAAAATGCACGACCAAATGTCCGTGTGTCTGGTCGTGTGCCAGGCCACTGCCCGGCCACTGATCTCACGCACGAGCAGCACGCACGAGCATCTGCTTATGTGTCTTGCTCATGTGTCCCTGATGGTCGCTAAAGTGTACTGTCCAAACCTGATGCCACGCACGAGCAGCTGCGCGTGTGTCATTCTCGTGCGTCCCTGTTGAGTGCCAAAATGACAAGGGAACACAAAAATGATAGGACACGCATGCCTACATACGACCTGCACGTCTTACACGATAATAAGTCACGTCCAATTGGTAAAACGATCATTGAACTCCCAACACAAGCGACCAATCGTGATGATGATGAAAATATTCTCGTATCGATCCCCGAACAGAGATGAGTGATGAATAAAAATTGATACACGACTCCAAGATACGCCGCAATATGAACACGAAATGAATGAATACGAATGACGAATGATTATTACTGAGTGAAAAAAAATTATGAGTGGCAATTACTGAATGATAATTAATGAATTCACAACCGGGTATTACACGTGTTATGTTCTCGAGTTGAGCTGAGTTTGCAAAATATGTGTTTTGAAATTATCGGTATCGAGTATTTTCTTGAGTCGATACATGTGTTAATATCACGGGGAATCGTCGGCTTCACGATCTGTAAGTATTTGGATTCTTGAATTGCATTGAGATTTATTGCCGTTCTAAGCTGATATGCTTTGAGATTCGGGAGAATATTATGCGTTACAGTATGAGATCACAGAGTTGAGACAGGATTGATGATCTTGAGAAGCTATGATTTTGGAAATCAATATGTCGGTTAAACTTTGGAACGGAGTTGTGCATTTGGGAGAAATGTTGTGGATGGTTAGGAAGAACATATAGTCATGTTAATTCATTTTGAGATATATGAACTGTTTTTGAGCATTTGAAAACGATACTTTTCAAAATGAATATTTCACGGATGTTTACGGAAAATGATTTTTGGGCCGAGAACCAATAGATTTTAAAATAGTTTTATAACTCAGGACTTGGAGTCCAAGAGGGCTTTCTACTTTTAAACTTCTTGTAATGAGGAACGGGATTGGGCTGAGACCCTAATGTTTCTAAAATACTTTTCTATTTTCAAAAGAACTCCTGAGATTTGTAAAACACTTTACCAATCCTTTATATATTTTATTACTACCTTTTGGGGTTTACTTGTTCACATGAGACTTCTCGGGTAGTCTTTCACTGTGTTTGATTTGGTGATTATTCAATGTTTTATCATAGCATAAGTTGAGGTAATCGAGGATGGGATAATGGTCGAGGTTGCGAGTCATATGTGTAAAAAGGAGTTTTTATCAGAGTCTATATATTGAAATTTTGGAACTCTATCGTGTGGTTTTCCTATGTAAGGTCAGTGGTTTTGGTGACAAGCCTAACTGGTATACATGGGTATGGATGTGGGCAATCATTTGCATAATTTTGTTTTATTTAATCGTGTGTATTCGAAAATAATTGTCATCGAGAACTTGACGTAAGCAAGCCGATTTAGTTTTTAGAAAATCGATTTCATGGTCCTACGAAGATTTATCTTTTGAGTTTTGAAATTCTTGAAAGAACTTTCGAAAATTTGTCTTCTTGAAAAGAGTATATGATTTCAAACTGGTTTTGAAAATGTGATTGATATACATACGCATTTAAGGCATAGTGCATGTCATGGTGAAGTTATGAGTGTGACTCACAAACTGGATTATACATCAGTATGGTACGATGAAAGGAAATTTGAACTTTAGTATGGCAGTATGGTTATCCAAGGATGATTGGTTGGTTGATCAGATAAGAGAAATAGGTTGTGTGTTGTAGATTTATGTACAGGATATGATTTGGAGCTTGAGTTTTGTGAAACTGGGGCAATGTGCTATATGGCCCTATTGGTGTGGTAGTAGTGCGATTTTTACCATAGTGATTTTTTGAATGATTCCTTTGTAAGTGTGGGTTTGGAGATGGTAACCCCAGGATGGTTGTTTTGGGTATTGATTGGTCGTTCCCACTCCCTATATGATTGGGTATGTTCGTCGGTTTGTGACTGGTTGTTCGTATGCCGAGGGGTATGTTCACCAGTCGGGTGTGTTTCTTTGAGATCCACTGCATGTGATTGGTGCAACGTTTTGAGAATTTTATTCGTCCGTATATCTGTCTTGGTGATTCTGTATTGATCATGTTGGAACTTACCGTGTGAGGGTATCCTCGATTATCGTTGATCGTTCGTTGATGATATTGGAATTTATCATATTGATGATATACTCGGTTGTGTTTTGACCTTTGGATGGTCATATTAGAGTTTATCATGTTGACGATATACTCAATTGTGTTTTGACCTTTGGATTGGTCGTATTGGAGTTTATCATGTCAATGGTATTCTCGGTTAATTTGTAGGTTGATCATTGTTAATGATCGTATGAGCGTTCGAATTTTGTATCGATGTTTCAGGATTTGTGTCATTGTTTTGGCAGTTGTTTCATAGATGTATCGTGTATTATTCGTTTTATCGGAATTGGGACTTGACTGTATAATCAAACAAACAGTAATTGACATGGATAGATTATTTCATCCGAAGATGATATATTTTGTTGAGACTCACGGAATTGTGATTGTAAGTGTATTGAGGCTTTACGGTGGAGTCACTTGCTAGTATCTCAGGAGATCGTCGAATTGGCGCATATGTAAGTATACTGTTTTGGTTATTCGTTAATGATGATGATTGATCGTTGTCGTGATTGTTTCAGAATATTTTGGTTGAATGGTCTGTTTGTTTTTCTATGGCGGATTGCAAGTTTCGAGGACGAAACTTATTTTAAGTGGTGTAGTATGTAATACCCGGAATTTCTACTACTGTTGTTTAATGTTGATTTATCCGAGTTATGTTATACAGCGTGGAATCTGTAAAGTATGGATAAAATAAATGAAGGATTGAGACATCTGTATTGGTATAATTGTCGTACTTGGTCGACAATTACATTTAAGGATATAGTGTGTCGTGTATACGTATTCGATATATTGAGACGACGAGCAAGATCAGTGTAAATGGCTAAAGAATAGAGCCCTTAACGTACGTTAAGTTTAGGTGATGACGTACGCTAAAATGCTAAGTGTTACGTACGCTATGTATAACGCATTACGTATGTAACGAGGGGAATCAGACAAGATCATTCTATGGCCGACAGGTGGGTCCCGTGGTCGGCAGCTTTCGGTGAAGAACGTGCATGGGCGAGTCAACTAGGTATTACGTACGTTATGAAGAGCATATCATGTACGTAATATGAGTATATACTGTAGCAAGTTACATATGCTATGGAACGAGTGTTACGTACGTAATTAATTGAACGAAATAAGTCAGTGAGTTCTGGAATGATGTTACGTATGCTATGAAGGACCGGTAGCATACTTAAGGTAGCATTACGTAGTTAATGTTGATTCATAACGTACGTAATGGCTGTGCAGATTATAAAATAAGGATCGGTTCCTCATTTCTTCACGAGAGAAAAACCATTCCTTCCTCCAAACTTCGTCCCTCTGTACATGAAAGTGAGATTTAGCCTCTTCTTACTTGGTTATAAGCTTGGAAGCATGGATTTGAGGCTTGAGTATGAAGAGATTGATGATTCTTGAAGAGTTTGATTGTGTTATTCATGTTCTTGAGGTATGTTGATGAACTCTACACCTTGCATTCGGATTTTTATGCTATTATTAATTAATGATTCGTATGAAGATGATTATGATGTTGTTGTTACGATTCTTGAGGTTATGTGAATTGTATGTTGAAGGATACGATGATTTATGCCTTCAATTATGTTATTTGTTATAAACATGATTATGGAATCATGGTGTTCTTGATGTTCTTGATGTTCTTGGTATATTTATCATATCAAAGAGGAAAAATGTGATAGGATACATAATGGTTTTAAGTATAATCATGGATTTGAGGATTGAAACCAATGCTATGTTTATTGTAGTGGTAGAATTCGTATGTTCTTGATGAAATACGAATCATGATAATAATTTGGAATCCAGAAAGATTATGATTGATCACCGAATATAATTTCCTTTACATTCGTATCCATAATCGTATTGTGGTTGTGAATTCGTAATTGTTTGAGTTGGATTGTTCGGACATGTGTTTAATCGAGATATTGTGAAATTGTTGGGTTTGTTGATCGGTTATATTGATTGTTAATAATGATTATCGGATTGCGGTTTGTAGTGTGGATATGATTTCGTGATGGATTGAGTATTACTATTTGGTTTTGTATATGATCGAGGTGTCGCTGAACCGTTGTGATTGATTGGTTGGGTATGTCGGTCATTGATCGTTATTGAACTTGTTGTTTATCGAATTATGGTAATAGGTTGAGATTATTGGTCGGTTATTATAACCATATGTTGCGGTCGTGTTCGAGTATGTTCGTGAATTACATTGGTCAGGGCCGAGGAGCTCGTAGACGAAGGTAATGAGATTGGTAGCGGCTTCATCATCGTCGTATCGGTATCGAGGCAAGTTATTACTTGCTCAGTTATAATGTTTAATGAATGGTTTCAGTTTCATTTCCTTTATAATGCATATAGCAATGATTATTATTGTGAATTCTGGAGATTTGGATTATATGTTGTTTTTCCGAATTTGGGAGTTAAATCATAATGTATATGATTTACTTTGGTTATTGGCATAATTGGGTATCGAGGATACATTGTGGTAAAGATAAAGATACGAGTTATCTATAGTCCGTGGTACGTTGGGATCTCCGAGCATTGAGGATAATCGTTGGTGATGATTTGACATCGAGATTGCTCCCGAAGGACTCAGGGCAAGTATCATAATTTGATTTCGGTTTGGTGTCGATGATGTTGATCATGCTTATTGTCATTAATATTGTTGAACATGAGGTCATCCTAGTTGTTTTGTCATAATGCCGTTCATGTTATTGAGTCATGTGTTGTTCATGTTGATGAACATATTGATTTGCATATGTGTATGCATAATTCTATTGTTTATGTTGTGTTGATCCGATGGGATCGTGTGATCTATGCTGAGGGCACTGCATCAGATGTCCACCTCGTGTTGGTCCGACGGGATCATCTTGGGATCTATGCTGAGGGCGCTGGATCATTGGATGGGTTTTCCACCTCGTGTTGGTCCGACGGGATCATCTTGGGATCTATGCTGAGGGCCCTGGATCATTGGATTACCCTGTGTTGTGTTGATGGAATCATGTGGATTCGCATCATTGATTTTATCATGTGTTGTTGTGCATATGTATATTGTTGGTTATCCACCTCGTGTTGATCTAGTAGCATCATCTTGGGATCTATGCTGATGGGCGCTGGATCATGGGATTTCCATTGAGTATACATTATTGTTCTTGTTTGAGCATATTGATGTTGTCATATGAGTATGCATTGGTAGGTCTTGTGTTAGGACCATGTCCGTATGTGGTGTTGATCTGATCTTGGATTAGACTGACATGATTGTCGTGGTATTTCATATCTTGAGGTATGTTCTGGTATTTGTCTTCTGATGGACATCCGGTTATCGTCTTGGGATTTGATGATGCTATCCGATGGATTGTATTGGTCAGAGCTGGTATATTTCCGTATCGTGAGTTAGTGATGATAGTTTTAGAATCTTGAGTATTGTCTGAGGTACAATACATATATTATGTTGAGTTTATTTGTTAATCGAGATTACGAGATGTGAAATGTGATAATGGTTATTTTGAGGAGAATTATTATGAGTTTGGTAAAGTTATGACGATAAGATTACATTGGTCGTATTCTTATTTTGTATTCTCATTGGTATGTAATGATTGATGTGATATGACGGTTATCATTGTTGAGTATTATGGCTGACCCCGTCGTGGGCTTTATTTTTAGGATATTGGATATCGAGCTTGTAGCGGTCGTGAAGAGATGAGCTTCCCATAGGATACTGGATATGGCATGTGTTTGTGAATCGAGTATTCTGATTTGATGTTGTATTCCGCTGCTAGAGTATTTTTAATTGTTTGTCCTTTCCGCTGCGTGAGTATTCTTAAATGCCCTTTTGGTTTTTGGCAGCTTGAGTTATTTTGGAAAAATCGTTTTCTAAACTATTGAGTTTCGGCTGTTTGGCCTTGTCCATTCAAATGAGATTTTACGACGGTTTTGATAACCGAATTTTATATAGTTTTTCAAATGTTTTTAAAAGATAGTACCATCGTTAGCCTCTTGGGCATTTGTAAATGTTTGCGAAAATGTCTTTTAGCCTTGTGAGTTCCGTTTCGGGGCCCACGGCGCTATAATACTCCTGGATGGCTCTGGGGGTGTTACAATAACGTACGCTAGATGTTGAGCATAACATACGTTAAGTGTTGAATAAAACATATATTATAATCGTAGCGTAGCGTACGTAAGCATCAGTCAAAGGCAAAACAGATAAGGTCGGCGTGTGGAGCCAGAGGGAGATTCGTTGGACTTTCCCCGCGTGAACATAGATGGCTTTTCAATAAAGCAGGTCAACGAGGCTTAACATACGTTACATATGGGTGATAATGTGCACTATGTTCATAGTGTTACGTACGTAAAGGTTTTGGATAGCGTATGCAGGAGAAGCCAGAATCGAGGCAGTGAGCTACTACCGGACGCTAACATATGCTAAGGATTGAGAATAGCGTACGCTAAGGCGACAACGTACGTAAGGCTTTGCTCTTAACGTACGTAATGTGTAAAATTCTATTTATAGACCTCAACCTCCTTTTCATTTCCTCCTCACTCCTTGGCCGATTTCTGCAACTTGAGAACTCCCCAACCCCATAAATCTCTTATATCATCATCCCAGCTTGGTTTAGAAGATCGTAGACCCTTGTGGATTGGTGTTCAAGCTTCCGGTGTTGAATTTCACCAAGTGTTTCGTCGTTCTTCTCTATATTAAGGTATGTTGATCCTTCACCAACTAGAATACATGTTCTTAATGACATTTTGAACCTGTTTTTGATATTACCAAGTTTGTTATTATCATCAGGAGTCGAACACCATGTTTTAAGAAGAATAGATTCAGTTATACTTCGGTTCTCCTTCGTCGTTAAGAGTACTAATCGAACCTTGTTGGGATAGAACCCTAGGATGTAGTTTTCCTGAGATTGTTATGGATTTTTAACATGATTTCGAATAAGTTTTCTGAGATTACTAAGGTATTTCACCGAGGATAGTTCATGTTTTAAGAGAGGTGCTTGAATTAACAATCTTTTTCATATTCTTGGGTAAATGAATTGACTATGTTGTTAGAATCAACCCAGAACACCGTTGTATTGTCTCCTCTTCATAGTATGCTTTGGTATACTTATATCTTGAATCATACCTTTGATATGAATTGTAAGATTAGCCGAACCATGTATTTATTGGTAGTCAAAATAAAGATTTAGGTTTGGAATGTGGTTACATGTATATCCATGAATCCGTAGACGTCGACATTTCATCTCCGATATGGTCTTTCGATTTGTATGAAGTATGTCATTATTTATGGCTTAGCTTTCATCGAGTTGATAAACTGTGAACCGGATTTACGGTAATGTTAACTCGGATATAACTTAAGGCGCTAGGTGTTCGTACGTTAGATTTGTGAAGTAAGTTGAACCCTTTGTTATTTGTTTTGAATAAGGTCCGAGCCTTGCAAGGTGATTGATCGAAGAGGCGACCTTCGAGCGTATTGACAGTCGTTGAAGTAATTTAATTCTTGCCATCTTTCTAAGGCAAGTATCGTAATTTGACTATTGGTTTAATGTTGGTGATTTTTATCATGCATATTGTCATTCATGTTGTTGAACATGAGATCATCCAAGTTGAATTGTCATAATGTCGTTCAGGTTATTGATTTATATGTTGTTGATGTTGATGAACATATTGATTTGCATATGTGTATGCATAGTTGTATTGTATATGTTGTATTGATCCAAAGAGATCGTGTGATCTATGCTGAGGGCGCTGGATCAGTTGTCCACCTCGTGTTGGTCCGACGGGATCATCTTGGGATCTATGCTGAGGGTGCTGGATCATTGGACGGGTTTTCCACCTCGTGTTGGTCCGATGGGATCATCTTGGGCTATATGCTGAGAGCGCTGGATCTTTGGATTACCCTGTGTTGTGTTGATGGAATCATGTGGATTCGCATCGTTGGATTATGGTAGAGGAAGTCCATTTTTGTATTTTGTTATGCATCGTTGTTGCATATCTGATTTTGTATATTATGAGTTATGGCCGAAATAGCAAAGACTACATTGTGTATAATTAGCGCACGCTAAACGCATCTATTAGCGCGCGCTAACGGAGTCTGGCAGGAGGTTCTGGACTGCATTTCGCAGCCAATAGCGCATGCTACACATGCCGTAGCGCGCGCTAACTATTTACAGTATATATAGGACTGCAAAGGTCAACTTTCGTCATTTCTTCCTCCCATTTCTTCCTTCCGGCGATCTGAGCGATCCTGAGGGTGTGTAAGCGTGGATTTTAGCCTGATATCATCACCCATCAACATCTTTGAGTTCCTAGTACGAATTTAACAACATCCCAACATCTTTCACCATTTTAATCGAGGTATTTTCTTCTTAGAACCCTACTTGTGTAATTTTGGGGGTTTTGTTCTTGACTTTGATTTCAATCTGTTTTTGATAAATCGGGTAGTGTTAAATGATGTTGTTAAATATGTTCTATGGATTGTATATTCATTTACTTGATTCTTTCAACCAGATTGCTGATTCGAGTGTTCTTGAGGAACTGTGAACATTTATTGTTCGATTAAATGTTCATATGAGTTTTTTGTTGATTTGAGGCGTTTCCCATTGGTTTTGGTCTTGCTCCTCGTTGTGATCGTATTTTCATTATTTCTTATGGAAGTTGTAGGTGTTCAAGGTTTTCCAGTTGAGCCGTGTTCTCCAGAGAATTCGCGTGTTGATTTTTTAGGCAAGTATCTTGCCTATACAATTCATGTTTCGTAGCTATAATAGTTGGTAATTGACTATGTGTGCGATCGGAATGTTTTTAATGACTTACAAAATAATCGGTATATTCTCGATAAAAGCTTTCACAAAGATCTAGTGTTGTGCATTGGAATGCCTTGTTTGCGTATGGTACCGTTGTGTGTGACTACATCATTAGTAGACTTAAATATTATATCTTTTTGGCAAGAGGTGTGTGTGTGTGTGGATATGTGTGTTTATTGATGAGTATGTGATGTTGTGTAATATTGGTTGTGAGTATGTGTCGGATAAAGTGGCCATTCCTAGCAAGTACCTTGATTTACATTTGATGTACGTCGGAGGAATGTGTTTTTGGTGAAATGTGGTTTATGCCATGTGGTTATTGAGTTGTGTGCGAGCTGAGTAAAACCAACGAGGGTCCCCTGGGATTCCTTTGGACTTCGAGTTCTATTGATTGCTCGATTGGGTTGTACGCCGGGGAGGTCATCCCATATGGGTACAGGGCCACTACAACTCGGGAGGTTGTTTTGTAATGATGATTATGGTATGATGTTCTTTTCGATAATTATGCTATATCCGGAATATCACAACGTTTTCATTCTCGATGTGAGATATGTCATATGTAAGGTCTTGGTACTTGGTTAGAATGGCACCATTATAAGTGTTGTATATGATTCGTTTCTTGGTTGTGATATTTTTGGCATAGGGACGTGGGTCATGTGATTGTTTCCGTGAATTGTGGTTTGGTTGTGTATCGAGTTTGACCATTGGGTTATTCACTCGAGTATGTGATGTGGATGATTGGGTCGTGAACCCCGTGTTTTGTGACCGGATTTCCATTTTTGAAAAACAATACTTGGGGCTGTGTCCCTATGTGGTTTTCGATAAGTTGAGGATTCTTTAGTCCAAAAATATATCTCCAAAACTCCCCAGAATCTAAAAATGCTTTTCAAATTGCCCACTTGTCTCCTTCCAACTTTTTACAGTTTGAACTATTTTATCCAAGTGAAACATCTCGGGAAGTCTGCTGTTGCGTTGATTTGTGAAATTAATCAAGTTATTATATTCTTGGAGTATGTTGTGTATAACTCGTAATTGCACTTAATACTTGCACTAGCAAAACAGTGGAGTTTTGCTAACCCCTGAGTAATCGGGGGGTGGATGTCTGTATTGCGTCCAGGTATATGCAGGTTCTAGGGGAGCAAAACACAAGACCGGTACGAGGGATGATGGAAGAAAAATGATACTAATCACATGAAGGCCAGTTCTGAGTGCAGTTAGTCGGGGATTAGTATATTGTTCTTTCCGCTGTCTTAATTTCTATGGTGTGAGTTTGTGAGTATTTTTTACCCCTGTGTGGGTATGAGTTTTGAAAGAGAGATGTAATTGAGGTTTTAAGTTGTTGTTGTGATGAAAGGCCAAATCGGCCTAATAGTTAGTTATTTAGCCATGTCGGCTTGTAATGTGATGTGTTGTTTCTGTTTTTAGCCTGGTAGATCCTCATGGAGAGGGTCTGCGGCACTTTAATATTCCCGAGGGGGTCGGGGGTGTTACAGAATATTGTATAAGAGCTTAGGTTGCAGAAACCTAGGCTGTCGGGTCCATTCGTGTATTGTCGAGTCTTGTCTTGTCGGGTTGTGTCTGACTGAGTCGTGTCACGATGCGTCGTCTGTGATGTTGGTCATGATTAGTATCAAGGTGCAGCCATCATCTTCGTGCGATCTGTGGATGTAAGTCTCCCTACTATATATTCTGCCTCGTGTTATCGGAGTTTGCGTGATTCTGTGTTATGAAGTGGAGTTTGAATGCAAATTCTGACTATTTGACATATATTTGTTGATTCTCATATTGTGTTTAAATGAAGAGTGGTGCACGGTGTATACCTATGTATAAACCGTCTTTACATGAGTAATGACCTAAGAATTTTAAGGCTTTGAACGCTTTTGGAGAGTCACGTAATTTTATTTTAAAACGTCCTTCAAGGGAGAATTTTGAATTTCGTATGATAACCCCAAGGCCGAAAATGTTTGAGAATTCAAACTATTGATATTTCATTTTCAGCTTGTACTATACTTTTTTCGAAACATGATTTTTAAACTCAAATGAGGTCTACCAAAATTACTCGAGACGTGACTCTCGCTTTTAACTTTTCGGTTTCATGATTGTCAGTCATGAAGTATGTGATGATGATACTGTTGTTTGGGTAATAGTGCTCAGGATTGTGATTAAGTTGGTAGTGTGAATGTTAAGTCGTTCTGTATGCACTCGTTGTGATAGCCCTCTTTGCTGAGAGGTGGGATTTCAGTTTTGACGTTAATTGTCTTTTGACGGTTGCTTGAGTGGTACTGTAATTATGTGGACAGATGGTGTCGACGTGTGATTGAATTTAGTGTTCATGAAGTGTGTTTGCTGAATTAGTGATTTTGAATGCTGTATATGTGCTGGAGAATTTATTAGTTTGAAAACGCTTTTCTAAAAGTCTCATAGAGTTGAGTATGTTTTAAGAAAGTCAATTTTTGAAAATGTTTTGACGGTGCGGTTAAGCGGCGGTTTCAGATGGACTTTTAAAATTGTTTGAAATTGGCGAGCTGGCCTTGTATCCTCAAATGAAATCCCGACAGCATTTGAAAGAGTTGATTTAAAGTACTCGGGGCATTTTGTAAAACGTTACCATCGTTGACCGTTTGTTGTGTTGAGAGGATTTTCGAAAGTGATTTTAAACATATTGTTTTTCATTTTAAAATAATTCAAGTATACACGAGTTTAAAAATCTTTCACACCATAAGATATTTATATTTTAAAGTACAATTCGATTTTTATTTTCAAAAATAAATAGTGAAAGATGAAAAAATCTTACTCGATTTAATCTTCAAACTCGGATTTGGAAAAATCTAAGAATGGCGTCGATATAGGTATTGCTACTGTATTGTAACAAGTAGAGACACAGATGAATAAATTTAACCTAGGCGGTTCAACGTAACGCAGATACGATTCAGAATGTCAAGGCAAATCTATGGCTCCGAAAGGTAGTCCATATGAATCCCCCTCGATTTGCTGGTGCTACGAATGCATTGGGTTAGGATGGTTGGATTTTTCGATTGGGAAGGATATTCGAGACAGTTGATCGTTCGGAAGGTCAGAAGGTGCCTATCGCTCAGTACCTTCTTGACAAAGATGTTGTTTATTAGTTGGTTGCTGTGCTAACACTTCATTCTCGTTGTTTTGGTTTCGGGGATGAAACCTCTTTTAAAGGTGATATGGTGTAATACCCACATTTTTTTGCTTCCGTCTACATATGACCTTGTGTTGTTTTTCGCCCTTGTCATTCGAGCGAGCTTTGATATTTATCCGAATTAATTAGTTTATTGTTATGACTTTTCCGAGTTCGGTACGATTCCCGTAAACCCTATGCGAATGAACATCTTGTTGTAAACTTCGGCATTGTTGTTCAATCGTTGTTGCTTTGATCATTATTGTTCGATCATAGTTGTTCGTTGCATTTTGTTGTTGCTCTGGCGTAGCGAATTTAGACTGTAGCAGTTTTGTAGTTCGTTAGGTTTGTTGTGAGATATCAGCAACAGATAAAGGGTGTTATCTAGGTTTCTCTATGTTGATTGTTTCATGTTTTATGTTTCGGGATGAAACTTATTTTTAGTGGGGTAGAGTGTAATACCCATGATTTTGGCGTCCGAATATCTTGAATTATTTACCGATTCAAGATGATATGTGGTGCCTCTATTTATATGATCGTATGTCGTGCCTTGTTATTTGATTGTTTTGGATTTGGATTGTTGGTGTTGTCCGTTAGTGTTGCGCTGCATATTGAAGGATCGATGTTTTGTCGAGGAGTATCATTGTTGTGCATTAAGGTCGACTTTGTCAGATCACCACCGGCACTCATAAAGTCTAATAATTTTGAAACTTTACAGTGTTAGCTTTTCAATGGTTCAAGCGGTGAGTCAATAGGAGTACGGACGAAGAAGTTATGGCCAAAATAGCAATGACTACATGTGTATAATTAGCGCACGCTAAACGCATCTATTAGCGCGCGCTAACGGAGTTTGGCAGGAGGTTCTGGACTGCATTTTGCAGCCAATAGCGCATACTACACATGCCGTAGCGCGCGTTAACTGTTGATAATATAGGACTGTAGAGGTCAACTTTCGTCATTTCTTCCTCCCATTTCTTCCTTCGACGATCTGGGCGACCCTGAGGGTGTGTAAGCATGGATTTTGGCCTGATATCATCACCCATCAACATATTTGAGTTCCTAGTACGGATTTAACAACATCCTAACATCTTTCACCGTCATAATCGAGGTATTTTCTTCTTAGAACCCTAGTTGTGTAATTTTGGGGGTTTTGTTCTTGACTTTGATTTCAATCCATTTTTGATAAATCGGGTAGTGTGAAATGATGTTGTTAAACATGTTCTATGGATTGTATATCCATTTCCTTGATTCTTGCAGCCCGATTGATGATTCGAGTGTTCTTGAAGAACCGTGAACATTTATTGTTCGATTAAATGTTCATATGAGTTTTCCTTTGTTGATTTAAGGCGTTTCCCATTGGTTTTGGTTTGCTCCTTGTTGTGATTGTATTTTCATTATTTCTTACGGAAGTTGTAGGTGTTTGAGGTTTTCCGGTTGAGCCGTGTTCTCCGGAGAATTCGCTTGTTGATTTTTGAGGCAAGTATCTTGCCTATACACTTCATGTTTCGTAGCTGTAATAGTTGATAATTGACTATGTGTGCGGTCGGAATGTTTTTAATGGACTTACAAAAGAGTCGGTATATTCTCGATAAAAGCTTTCACATAGATCTAGTGTTCTGCATTGGAATTCCTTGTTTGCGTATGGTACTGTTGTGTGTGATTACATTGTTAGTGGACTTAAATATTATGTCTTTTTGGCAAGAGGTGTGTGTGTGTGTGTGTGTGTGGATATGTGTGTTTATTGATGAGTATGTGATGTTGCGTAATATTGGTTGTGAGTATGTGTCACATAAAGTGGCCATTCCTATCAAGTACCTTGATTTACATTTGATATACTTCAGAGGAATGTGTTTTTGGTGAAATGTGATTTGTGCCATGTGGTTATTGAGTTGTGCGCGAGCCTAGTAAAACCAGCGAGGGTCCCCTGGGATCCATTAGACTTCGAGTTATGCGGATCACTCGGTTGGGTTGTACGCCGGGGAGGGCCTGGCGAGGACTATCTCGGGTGTGTATCCCGTGTGGGTATAGGGCCAGTACAACTCGGGAGGTTGTTTTGTGATGATGATTGTTGTATGATGTTGTTTTCGATAATTGTGTTATGTCCGGAATATCACAAAGTTTTCATTCTCGATGTGAGATACGACATATGTAGGGTCTTGGTACTTGGTTACAATAAGTTTTTTGGTTGTGATATTTTTGGCATAGGGATGTGGGCCCTGTGACTGTTTCCGTGAATTGTGGTTTGGTTGTGTATCGAGTTTGACCATTGGGTTATTCACTCGAGTATGTGATGTGGATGATTGTGTCGTGAACCCCGTGTTTTGTGACCGGATTTCCATTTTTGAAACAACAATACTTGGGGCTGTGTCCCTATGTGGTTTTCGATAAGTTGAGGATTCTTTAGTCCAAAAAGATATTTCCAAAACTCCCGAGAATCTGAAAATGCTTTTTAAATTGCCCACTTGTCTCCTTCCAACTTTTTACGGTTTGAACTATTTTATCCAAGTGAAACATCTCGGGAAGTCTGTTGTTGCGTTGATTTGTGGAATTAATCAAGTTATTATATTCTTGGAGTATGTTGTGTATAGCTCGTAATTGCACTTTATACTTGCACTAGCAAAACAGTGGAGTTTTGCTAACCCCTGAGTAATCGGGGGTGGATGTCTGTATTGCGTCCAGGTATATGCAGGTTCTAGGGGAGCAAAACACAGGACCGGTACGAGGGATGATGGAAGACAAATGATACTAATCACATGAAGGCCAGTTCTGAGTGCAGTTAGTCGGGGATTAGTGTATTGTTCTTTCCGCTGTCTTAATTTCTATGGTGTGAATTTGTGAGTGTTTTTTACCCCTGTGTGGGTATGAGTTTTGAAAGAGAGATGTAATTGAGGTTTTAAGTTGTTATTGTGATGAAAGGCCAAATCGGCCTAATAGTTCGTTATTTAGCCATATCGGCTTGTAATGTGATGTGTTGTTTCTGTTTTTAGCCTGGTAGATCCTCACGGAGAGGGTCTGCGGCGCTTTAATATTCCCGAGGGGATCGGGGGTGTTACAGAATATGGTATAAGAGCTTAGGTTGCAGAAACCTAGGCTGTCAGGTCCAGTCGGGTATTGTCGAGTCTTTCTTGTCGGGTTGTGTCTGACTAAGTCGTGTCGCGACGCGTCGTCTGTGATGTTGGTCATGATTAGTATCAAGGTGCAGCCATCATCTTCGTGCGATCTGTGGATGTAAGTCTCCCTACTATATATTCTGCCTCGTGTTATCGGAGTTTGCGTGATTCTGTGTTATGAAGTGGAGTTTGAATGTAAATTCTGACTATTTGACATATATTTGTTGATTCCCATATTGTGTTTAAATGAAGAGTGGTGCACGGTGTATATCTATGTATAAACCGTCTTTACATGAGTAATGACCTAAGAATTTTAAGGCTTTGAACGCTTTTGGAGAGTCACGTAATTTTATTTTAAAACGTCCTTCAAGGGAGAATTTTGAATTTCATATGATAACCCCAAGGCCGAAAATGTTTGAGAATTCAAACTATTGATATTTCATTTTCAGCTTGTACTATACTTTTTTCGAAACATGATTTTTAAACTCAAATGAGGTCTACCAAAATTACTCGAGACGTGACTCTCGCTTTTAACTTTTCGGTTTCATGATTGTCAGTCATGAAGTATGTGATGATGATACTGTTGTTTGGGTAATAGTGCTCAGGATTGTGATTAAGTTGGTGGTGTGAACGTTAAGTTGTTCTGTATGCACTCGTTGTGATGGCCCTCTTTGCTGAGAGGTGGGATTTCAGTTTTGATGTTAATTGTCTTTTGATGGTTGCTTGAGTGCTAATGTAATTATGTGGACAGATGGTGTCGACGTGTGATTGAATTTAGTGTTCATGAAGTGTGTTTGCTGAATTAGTGATTTTGAATGCTGTATATGTGCTGGAGAATTTATTAGTTTGAAAACGCTTTTCTAAAAATCTCATAGAGTTGAGTATGTTTTAAGAAAGTCAATTTTTGAAAATGTTTTGACGGTGCGGTTAAGCGGCGGTTTCAGATGGACTTTTAAAATTGTTTGAAATTGGCGAGCTGGCCTTGTATCCTCAAATGAAATCCCGACAGAATTTGAAAGAGTTGATTTAAAGTACTTGGGGCATTTTGTAAAACGTTACCATCGTTGACCGTTTGTTGTGTTGAGAGGATTTTCGAAAGTGATTTTAAACATATTGTTTTTCATTTTAAAATAATTCAAGTACACGAGTTTAAAAATCTTTCACACCATAAGATATTTATATTTTAAAGTACAATTCGATTTTTATTTTCAAAAATAAATAGTGAAAGATGAAAAAATCTTACTCGATTTAATCTTCAAACTTGGATTTGGAAAAATCCAAGAATTGCGTCGATATAGGTATTGCTACTGTATTGCAACAAGTAGAGACACAGATGACTAAATTTAACCTAGGCGGTTCAACGTAACGCAGATACGATTCAGAATGTCAAGGCAAATCTATGGCTCCGAGAGGTAGTCCATATGAATCCCCCTCGATTTGCTGGTGCTACGAATGCATTGGGTTAGGATGGTTGGATTTTTCGATTGGGAAGGATATTCGAGACAGTTGATCGTTCGGAAGGTCAGAAGGTGCCTATCGCTCAGTACCTTCTTAACAAAGATGTTGTTTATTAGTTGGCTGCTGTGCTAAAACTTCATTCTCATTGTTTTGGTTTCGGGGATGAAACCTCTTTTAAAGGTGATATGGTGTAATACCAACATTTTTTTGCTTCCGTCTACATATGACCTTGTGTTGTTTTTCGCCCTTGTCATTCGAGCGAGCTTTGATATTTATCCGAATTAATTAGTTTATTGTTATGACTTTTCCGAGTTCGATTTATTCCAGAAACCCTATGCGAATGAACATCTTGTTGTAAACTTCGGCATTGTTGTTCAATCGTTGTTGCATTGATCATTATTGTTCGATCATAGTTGTTCATTGCATTTTGTTGTTGCTCTGGCGTAGCAAATTTGGACTGTAGCAGTTTTGTAGTTCGTTAGGTTTGTTGTGAGATGTCAGCAACAGATAAAGGGTGTTATCTAGGTTTCTCTATGTTGATTGTTTCATGTTTTATGTTTCGTGATGAAACTTATTTTTAGTGGGGTAGAGTGTAATACCCATGATTTTGGCGTCCGAATATCTTGAATTATTTACCGATTCAAGATGATATGTGGTGCCTCTGTTTATATGATCGTATGTCGTGCCTTGTTATTTGATTGTTTTGGATTTGGATTGTTGGTGTTGTCCGTTAGTGTTTCGCTGCATATTGAAGGATCGATGTTTTGTCGAGGAGTATCATTGTTGTGCATTAAGGTCGACTTTGGCAGATCACCACCGGCACTTATAAAGTCTAATAATTTTGAAACTTTACAGTGTTATAGTTTATTAAGTTAGCTTTCCAATGGTTCAAGCGGTGAGTCAATAAGAGTACGGACGAAGAAGTTATGGCCAAAATAGCAAAGACTACATGTGTATAATTAGCGCACGCTAAACGCATCTATTAGCGCGCGCTAACGGAGTCTGGCAGGAGGTTCTGGACTGCATTTTGCAGCCAATAGCGCATACTACACATGCCGTAGCGCGCGTTAACTGTTGATAATATAGGACTGTAGAGGTCAACTTTCGTCATTTCTTCCTCCCATTTCTTCCTTCGACGATCTGGGCGACCCTGAGGGTGTGTAAGCGTGGATTTTGGCCTGATATCATCACCCATCAACATATTTGAGTTCCTAGTACGGATTTAACATCCTAACATCTTTCACCGTCATAATCGAGGTATTTTCTTCTTAGAACCCTAGTTGTGTAATTTTGGGGGTTTTGTTCTTGACTTTGATTTCAATCCATTTTTGATAAATCGGCTAGTGTGAAATGATGTTGTTAAACATGTTCTATGGATTGTATATCCATTTCCTTGATTCTTGCAGCCCGATTGATGATTCGAGTGTTCTTGAAGAACCGTGACCATTTATTGTTCGATTAAATGTTTATATGAGTTTTCCTTTGTTGATTTGAGGCGTTTCCCATTGGTTTTGGTTTGCTCCTTGTTGTGATTGTATTTTCATTATTTCTTACGAAAGTTGTAGGTGTTTGAGGTTTTCCGGTTGAGCCGTGTTCTCCGGAGAATTCCCTTGTTGATTTTTGAGGCAAGTATCTTGCCTATACACTTCATGTTTCGTTGTTGTAATAGTTGATAATTGACTATGTGTGCGGTCGGAATGTTTTTATTGAACTTACAAAAGAGTCGGTATATTCTCGATAAAAGCTTTCACATAGATCTAGTGTTGTGCATTGGAATGCCTTGTTTGCGTATGGTACTGTTGTGTGTGATTACATTGTTAGTGGACTTAAATATTATGTCTTTTTGGCAAGAGGTGTGTGTGTGTGTGTGGATATGTGTGTTTATTGATGAGTATGTGATGTTGCGTAATATTGGTTGTGAGTATGTGTCACATAAAGTGGCCATTCCTATCAAGTACCTTGATTTACATTTGATGTACTTCAGAGGAATGTGTTTTTGGTGAAATGTGATTTGTGCCATGTGGTTATTGAGTTGTGCGCGAGCCGAGTAAAACCAGCGAGGGTCCCCTGGGATCCGTTAGACTTCGAGTTCTGTGGATTACTCGGTTGGGTTGTACGCCGGGGAGGGCCTGGCGAGGACTGTCTCGGGTGTGTATCCCGTGTGGGTACAGGGCCAGTACAACTCGGGAGGTTGTTTTGTGATGATGATTGTGGTATGATGCTGTTTTCGATAATTGTGTTATGTCCGGAATATCACAAAGATTTCATTCTCAATGTGAGATACGTCATATGTAGGGTCTTGGTACTTGCTTACAATGGCACCAGTATAAGTGTCGTATATGATTCGTTTTTTGGTTGTGATATTTTTGGCATACGGATATGGGCCCTGTGACTGTTTCCGTGAATTGTGGTTTGGTTGTGTATCGAGTTTGACCATTGGGTTATTCACTCGAGTATGTGATGTGGATGATTGGGTCGTGAACCCCGTGTTTTGTGACCGGATTTCCATTTTTGAGACAACAATACTTGGGGCTGTGTCCCTATGTGGTTTTCGATAAGTTGAGGATTCTTTAGTCCAAAAATATATTTCCAAAACTCCCGAGAATCTGAAAATGCTTTTCAAATTGCCCATTTGTCTCCTTACAACTTTTTACGGTTTGAACTATTTTATCCAAGTGAAACATCTCGGGAAGTCTGTTGTTGCGTTGATTTGTGGAATTAATCAAGTTATTATATTCTTGGAGTATGTTGTGTATAGCTCGTAATTACACTTTATACTTGCACTAGCAAAACAGTGGAGTTTTGCTAACCCCTGAGTAATCGGGGGGTGGATGTCTGTATTGCGTCCAGGTATATGCAGGTTCTAGGGGAGCAAAACACAGGACCGGTACGAGGGATGATGGAAGACAAATGATACTAATCACATGAAGGCCAGTTCTGAGTGCAGTTAGTCGGGGATTAGTGTATTGTTCTTTCCGCTGTCTTAATTTCTATGGTGTGAGTTTGTGAGTGTTTTTTACCCCTGTGTGGGTATGAGTTTTGAAAGAGAGATGTTATTGAGGTTTTAAGTTGTTGTTGTGATGAAAGGCCAAATCGGCCTAATAGTTCGTTATTTAGCCATGTCGGCTTGTAATGTGATGTGTTGTTTCTGTTTTTAGCCTGGTAGATCCTCACGGAGAGGGTCTGCGGCGCTTTAATATTCCCGAGGGGATCGTGGGTGTTACAGAATATGGTATAAGATCTTAGGTTGCAGAAACCTAGGCTGTCGGGTCCAGTCGTGTATTGTCGAGTCTTGTCTTGTCGGGTTGTGTCTGACTGAGTCGTGTCGCGACGCGTCGTCTGTGATGTTGGTCATGATTAGTATCAAGGTGCAGCCATCATCTTCGTGCGATCTGTGGATGTAAGTCTCCCTACTATATATTCTGCCTCGTGTTATCGGAGTTTGCGTGATTCTGTGTTATGAAGTGGAGTTTGAATGTAAATTCTGACTATTTGACATATATTTGTTGATTCTCATATTGTGTTTAAATGAAGAGTGGTGCACGGTGTATATCTATGTATAAACCGTCTTTACATGAGTAATGACCTTAGAATTTTAAGGCTTTGAACGCTTTTGGAGAGTCACGTAATTTTTATTTTAAAACGTCCTTCAAGGGAGAATTTTGAATTTCATATGATAACCCCAAGGCCGAAAATGTTTGAGAATTCAAACTATTGATATTTCATTTTCAGCTTGTACTATACTTTTTTCGAAACATGATTTTTAAACTCAAATGAGGTCTACCAAAATTACTCGATACGTGACTCTCGCTTTTAACTTTTCGGTTTCATGATTTTCAGTCATGAAGTATGTGATGATGATACTGTTGTTTGGGTAATAGTGCTCAGTATTGTGATTAAGTTGGTGGTGTGAACGTTAAGTCGTTCTGTATGCACTCGTTGTGATAGCCCTCTTTGCTGAGAGGTGGGATTTGAGTTTTGATGTTAATTGTCTTTTGATGGTTGCTTGAGTGGTAATGTAATTATGTGGACAGATGGTGTCGACGTGTGATTGAATTTAGTGTTCATGAAGTGTTTTTGCCGAATTAGTGATTTTGAATGCTGTAT
Organism: Orobanche coerulescens; assembly: GCA_033398695.1. Lineage (NCBI taxonomy): Eukaryota > Viridiplantae > Streptophyta > Magnoliopsida > Lamiales > Orobanchaceae > Orobanche > Orobanche coerulescens. Next base: position 58,420,003 of record CM065807.1, on the reverse strand, counting down.
ATGTGCTGGAGAATTTATTAGTTTGAAAACGCTTTTCTAAAAATCTCATAGAGTTGAGTATGTTTTAAGAAAGTCAATTTTTGAAAATGTTTTGACGGTGCGGTTAAGCGGCGGTTTCAGATGGACTTTGAAAATTGTTTGAATTTGGCGAGCTGGCCTTGTATCCTCAAATGAAATCCCGACAGCATTTGAAAGAGTTGATTTAAAGTACTCGGGGCATTTTGTAAAACGTTACCATCGTTGACCGTTTGTTGTGTTGAGAGGATTTTCGAAAGTGATTTTAAACATATTGTTTTTCATTTTAAAATAATTCAAGTACACGAGTTTAAAAATCTTTCACACCATAAGATATTTATATTTCAAAGTACAATTCGATTTTTATTTTCAAAAATAAATAGTGAAAGATGAAAAAATCTTACTCGATTTAATCTTCAAACTCGGATTTGGAAATATCCAAGAATGGCGTCGATATAGGTATTGCTACTGTATTGCAACAAGTAGAGACACAGATGACTAAATTTAACCTAGGCGGTTCAACGTAACGCAGATACGATTCAGAATGTCAAGGCAAATCTATGGCTCCGAGAGGTAGTCCATATGAATCCCCCTCGATTTGCTGGTGCTACGAATGCATTGGGTTAGGATGGTTGGATTTTTCGATTGGGAAGGATATTCGAGACAGTTGATCGTTCGGAAGGTCAGAAGGTGCCTATCGCTCAGTACCTTCTTGATAAAGATGTTGTTTATTAGTTGGCTGCTGTGCTAACACTTCATTCTCGTTGTTTTGGTTTCGGGGATGAAACCTCTTTTAAAGGTGATATGGTGTAATACCCATATTTTTTTGCTTCCGTCTACATATGACCTTGTGTTGTTTTTCGCCCTTGTCATTCGAGCGAGCTTTGATATTTATCCGAATTAATTAGTTTATTGTTATGACTTTTCCGAGTTCGGTACGATTCCCGTAAACCCTATGCGAATGAACATCTTGTTGTAAACTTCGGCATTGTTGTTCAATCGTTGTTGCTTTGATCATTATTGTTCGATCATAGTTGTTCATTGCATTTTGTTGTTGCTCTGGCGTAGCGAATTTGGACTGTAGCAGTTTTGTAGTTCGTTAGGTTTGTTGTGAGATGTCAGCAACAGATAAAGGGTGTTATCTAGGTTTCTCTATGTTGATTGTTTCATGTTTTATGTTTCGGGATGAAACTTATTTTTAGTGGGGTAGAGTGTAATACCCATGATTTTGGCGTCCGAATATCTTGAATTATTTACCGATTCAAGATGATATGTGGTGCCTCTATTTATATGATCGTATGCCGTGCCTTGTTATTTGATTGTTTTGGATTTGGGTTGTTGGTGTTGTCCGTTAGTGTTTCGTTGCATATTGAAGGATCGATGTTTTGTCGAGGAGTATCATTGTTGTGCATTAAGGTTGACTTTGTAAGATCACCACCGGCACTCATAAAGTCTAATAATTTTGAAACTTTACAGTGTTATAGTTTATCAAGTTAGCTTTCCAATGGTTCAAGCGGTGAGTCAATAGGAATACGGACGAAGAAGTTATGGCCAAAATAGCAAAGACTACATGTGTATAATTAGCGCACGCTAAACGCATCTATTAGCGCGCGCTAACGGAGTCTGGCAGGAGGTTCTGGACTGCATTTTGCAGCCAATAGCGCATACTACACATGCCGTAGCGCGCGTTAACTGTTGATAATATAGGACTGTAGAGGTCAACTTTCGTCATTTCTTCCTCCCATTTCTTCCTTCGACGATCTGGGCGACCCTGAGGGTGTGTAAGCGTGGATTTTGGCCTGATATCATCACCCATCAACATATTTGAGTTCCTAGTACGGATTTAACAACATCCTAACATCTTTCACCGTCATAATCGAGGTATTTTCTTCTTAGAACCCTAGTTGTGTAATTTTGGGGGTTTTGTTCTTGACTTTGATTTCAATCCATTTTTGATAAATCGGCTAGTGTGAAATGATGTTGTTAAACATGTTCTATGGATTGTATATCCATTTCCTTGATTCTTGCAGCCCGATTGATGATTCGAGTGTTCTTGAAGAACCGTGACCATTTATTGTTCGATTAAATGTTTATATGAGTTTTCCTTTGTTGATTTGAGGCGTTTCCCATTGGTTTTGGTTTGCTCCTTGTTGTGATTGTATTTTCATTATTTCTTACGAAAGTTGTAGGTGTTTGAGGTTTTCCGGTTGAGCCGTGTTCTCCGGAGAATTCCCTTGTTGATTTTTGAGGCAAGTATCTTGCCTATACACTTCATGTTTCGTAGCTGCAATAGTTGATAATTGACTATGTGTGCGGTCGGAATGTTTTTAATGAACTTACAAAAGAGTCGGTATATTCTCGATAAAAACTTTCACATAGATCTAGTGTTGTGCATTGGAATGCCTTGTTCGCGTATGGTACTGTTGTGTGTGATTACATTGTTAGTGGACTTAAATATTATGTCTTTTTTGCAAGAGGTGTGTGTGTGTGTGTGTGTGGATATGTGTGTTTATTGATGAGTATGTGATGTTGTGTAATATTGGTTGTGAGTATGTGTCACATAAAGTGGCCATTCCTATCAAGTACCTTGATTTACATTTGATATACTTCAGAGGAATGTGTTTTTGGTGAAATGTGATTTGTGCCATGTGGTTATTGAGTTGTGCGCGAGCCGAGTAAAACCAGCGAGGGTCCCCTGGGATCCGTTAGACTTCGAGTCCTGCGGATCACTCGGTTGGGTTTTACGCCGGGGAGGGCCTGGCGAGGAATCTCTCGGTTGTGTATCCCGTGTGGGTACAGGGCCAGTACAACTCGGGAGGTTGTTTTGTGATGATGATTGTGGTATGATGCTGTTTTCGATAATTGTGTTATGTCCGGAATATCACAAAGTTTTCATTCTCGATGTGAGATACGTCATATTTAGGGTCTTGGTACTTGGTTACAATGGCACAAGTATAAGTGTCGTATATGATTCGTTTTTTGGTTGTGATATTTTTGGCATAGGGATGTGGGCCCTGTGACTGTTTCCGTGAATTGTGGTTTGGTTGTGTATCGAGTTTGACCATTGGGTTATTCACTCGAGTATGTGATGTGTATGATTGGGTCGTGGACCCAGTGTTTTGTGACCGGATTTGCATTTTTAAAAAAAACAATACTTTGGGTTATGTCCTTATGTGGTTTTCGATAAGTTGAGGATTTTTTAATCGAAAAACATATTTCCAAAACTCCCGAGAATCTTAAAATGCTTTTCAAACTCCCTACTTGTCTCCTTCCAACTTTTTACGGTTTGAACTATTTTATCCAAGTGAAACATCTCGGGAAGTCTTTTGTTGGGTTGATTTGTGGAATTAATCAAGTTATTATATTCTTGGAGTATGTTGTGTATAGCTCGCAATTGCACTTTATACTTGCACTAGCAAAACAGTGGAGTTATGCTAACCCCTGAGTAATCGGGGGGTGGATTTCTGTATTGCGTCCAGGTTCATGTAGGTTCTAGGCGAGCAAAACACAGGACCGGTACGAGGGATGATGGAAGACAAATGATACTAATCACATGAAGGCCAGTTCTGAGTGCAGTTAGTCATGGATTACTGTATTGTTCTTTCCACTGTCATAATTTCTGTGGTGTGAGTCTGTGGGTATTTTTGACCCCTGTGAGGGTATGAGTTTTGAAATAGAGATGTAATTGAGGTTTTAAGTTGTTGTCGTGACGAAAGGCCAAATCGACCTAATAGTTCATTATTTAGCCATGTCGGCATGTAATGTGATGTGTTGTTCCTGTTTTTAGCCAGGTAGATCCTCACGGAGAGGGTCTGCGGCGCTGTAATATTCCCGAGGGGATCGGGGGTGTTACAGTCCCAATATTAGTGGTCCGCGTATTTTAAATTTCCTCCAGAACTTCGAACAGCCATAACTTCTTCATAAGAATTCGGATTAGAATGAGGTTTTTTTCAAAAAGATCTTATCGACGAGACGAATAAAATGAGACCAATCATAAATATATTCAGAAACTTTAAAAATATCGCCCCTAAAATGACCGATATGTCTTACCGGTGTGCTAATCTGCAGATAAAATTTAATTCCCATTAATATAACAAAAATTACACATAATTACTAAAAATTATACTTGAAGTGAAATAATGCAAACACACGAAAAATATTATAAATTATCACACAGTATACAGAAATATATATATAATTCTAATAAAAATACTAATAAAAGTATACCAAACAATTCCCCCACACTTATCATTTGCACGTCCTCGGGCAAATATATAGTAAGCATAAGAAGAAAATCAACGTATTAAACATTATTAATTAATAAGTCCGAAGTAATCTCGTTCCACCTCAAAATAAACAAGTATGCAAAAATTTCAATAGGCATTAAGAAATGAATTAAACCAAATTCTTAAATTAGTCAAGTTATTCAGAATCACGGTCAATACTTTGAATTCACAAAACTCACCGGTAAAGTGTATCTCTCTCTCAAGCGTATAAGGGATGTATTTGCGCTCAGATTCATTCAATGAAGTAAAAACTTCCATAGGCTTGCAAATTATCTACTATCTCTAGCACTCCGTGTGTTGCAAATTTATGAATCAAAATGTTCTTTTCTTTTGGTAGTAATATCGGCTCTTTGGTTGGGGTAGGAAAATATGGTTAAAGTGACTTGAAACTAAACAATTAGAAATTAAAATATTCAGAATCGATGTTTATCAACAGGTAGCACTTAGAAGCTAATTAATGAAGCTTCTATCGATTTCCTTACTTATGTTTCGAATTATCCAAGCTCTTTTTTCTTGCGTTTCAATCAACCAATTTTTTTAATCATACTTGAGTTGTTATTATCTGTTTTACACGAAGGTAAACAATGAGTCACATGAATATACCCGGTTATTAAGATAAAAACATACACAAGTTGCTTCTATGGATACTCATGTCTAAGGTAATTGTTTTACATAAATATAAATATGAGTCTCATGAATATATCCGGTTACTAAGTTCTCAAAAACAGCGGAGTAATTGATTTCTCCATTTTTCAACTCCAACAACAATATATACCACCCAATTTCACCATACAATATCTTCATCCTTGTCAAAAATAATTTTTAGCCGTTTGAACAGGGGCCAAAGGATTATAACGATGGAAAGCTCAGTATGTTATTAACAATAAAATAGATAATAAGCTCAGTTGGGTTAATGAGGGAATTAAATATCATTTGGTAGGTAAAGAAGCTTGAATGGATTTTGAACAAAATTAGCCTTATATCACCTTCACAAATTGCACACACATGTGGTTTTAGCCCAGATACCCAATGCAAGTTCTAGAGTATTACAACATGAACAGTACACTCAACCAATAAAAGACTTGCATATACGATAAGCAGTCAAGGCTCAAAATCTCAGAAGTACAAATTTTGGTTTTTATGAATTTGAGGTATTAAACCATTCAACCGATTTTCACTAAATTTTGCTCATTTTAGATTAATCCCTTAGTAATTCATTCTCAAATTCTATGTCAAAATTAGCATAAACATTTTCTGAAGTATGAAATGGGAGTACATCAACAATATTTTTTAGCAACACATTTTTTAAGGTTTTGTTTTTCAAGTTATTCTTGTACATAAATGCTCTTAGATTAATTTTAGGATACGTAAATAATTATTTATAATTTTTACTCCTCCGTACTTATCTTGTGCAATATGATTATCATTTAAAAGAATAATGTAATGAGGGTTGAAGAAAACTCCATGTGGTGATAATGATGCTTTGAATGCGCCATTTTCTTATTGATACGGAGAAATATGCAAAATAAATTAATGGGGCGAGACACACAAAAATAAAACATATAAATATATATATACCCTTAGGTATAACACAAACAGCGTAGATGCTTTTCAAGAGCGTCCAGAGAGTCTCCTTATACTGCCATCAAAACTTTTATTATTTTTTGAAAAAAAAGAAAAAGAAAATTACAGTAATAGAAATAACAATGTATGAGATCAAGAAGAAACTCCTTAAGCTACCATCATTTTCACGATTTCGACACCCACTTAAAGATAAAAATAACAAGAGGAATAAAGTTGGATCTCAAAGGGAACTAAACGAATCAATTTTTCGCTTCCGCACAGTAAAATCTTCCATACAAACAACATTGGCTAGAGCTGGATCTAGTTAAGGAACAAATGCAATAAACTTTTCGATCAGCTCTTCTGGTGTTGTTGCAACTATTATGATTCATTTAGCATGATCATAAATAAAACCTTTGTTAGAAGAGTAGTCGATGAAAGATAGTAAACCATCAAAAAAACCATTGATATTTAGCAGACTGATTGGTTTTTTATGAATATTTAGTTGGGCTCTGGTAACCACATGAAAAAGTTCTTAAAGAGTGCCAAGACCACCTGGAAGGGTGATAAAGGCGTCTGCATTATTTAACATATGAGTTATGCAGTCTTGCATATTCGCAGCTCTAAATTCATCCCCAATGGTTGTCCCGGTAATTTTACTCTCAGCCAGAGGTTTCGGGATGATTCCCACCACTTTTACTCTTTCCATATAGGCATAAGCAGCAGCGCGCTCCATTAATCCTAGACTTCCTCCTCCGTAAACTACATGAATACATTTTTCTCCTAGGGTACGACCCAAGTTGTGGGCTGCTTCAGTAAAGTAAGCCTCATTTCCATGACTAGCTCCACCAAAAATATAGATGGAGTTAAATCTTATTATGGAAGATAATGATGAAGACTCCATTTTATTTTACAAAAAGAAAATTATTTTAGGGAAAAGGAGAGAATTGCAAGTTTGGGGGATGCCAAAAAGAAACAAATGCAGTGTTCATTTATAGAAGCAAAATAAAGCGAAAAGATTTATCTAATCGGTGACTGCATTAACTGCACTTCAACTATTCAATATAATAATGAATGCATTTATTGTGTGTCACTTTTTTTATTAAGAAAATGTGACAAAACGACAAAAATAAAAAATACTCACACATGTATGTACAGTAGTTGTGATTGTGGCTCACATCTTCCTTTGGCTTTACGTCCAGAAACGTCTTGAATGCCTTCTATGAGTCGGGGATATGCTTCCCATCTAATTTTACAAATAAGGTCTTTACCGTCAGATTCCCAAGATGTTGTTCATATTCAGATTTGAATTTCTCCCACAAACAGAGAATCTCATGATGCACTAGTCCACTAGGATGCGTGTCAAGAGATAATTGAATATTATTCAATTTCTCCTTACTCAGCCCACCCTTTATGAACTCAATTTTATCTTGTCTGTTTGTGGAAGGAATACCAAGAGAACGACATTTTTGATCACAAGTCCATATGGGACATTTATAACAAACATACAGTTTCTTGGCTCGTTGTTTTTTGGCATATGAACTTTTACCAAGCCCTGATAAGAAACGAGTGGGTGGTTCGAATGATTCCCAAGCTATTCTTACTTTGGCTTCGATAGTAAAGCGAATGTCATATGGGATGTCATACAACATGAATAATTGCATTTGTTCGGCTCGAGCTCTGTAAATTCTTAAGATTTGCTGAGAAAAGGAAATTGTGTTTCAATATTTTTTAAGGGTTTTTCCTTTTTTTTGATTTTTATAAGAAAATTTAAAATTCACACACACAAGAGGTAATTTACAAGTAGCAAAATTCAATTCTTTCTAGGTAAGTTTCTTTCTTGAAAAGGACATAATAGGATCTTACTTTATCAGGTTGATAATGATGTCCACGTGGCTTGATTGTCGTGTTTCCCTGTCATGCCCTGTAAAAAGAAGCTTACAAAATATTTTATTTAAATTACACAAAAATAAAGTCACACAACAAAATAAAATAAATCTTGGGTTGCCTCCCAAGAAGCACTTGTTTAAATTCGTTAGCTTGACGTTAGTATGATTTTGATTTAAGGTTTTTCAATGAAAGTTATACTTCCAGTTACTTGTACTCGATGTGCTCCTTCATAATATGGTTTAACATGGTGATTGTTTACCTGAAATGCTTCATTCATTTTGGGATTTAATAGCTTTACAACCCCATGAGGATATGTTTCTAGGATTGTGAATGAACCGCTCCAACGAGATCTCAATTTTCCTGGAAATAATCATAAGCGAGAATTAAATAATAGAACTTGCATTCAAGATTTTAAACTTTTAGCGATGATCTTTCTATCATGCAGTCGTTTGACTTTTTCTATATATATTTTTGCATTTTCATATGCCTCATTTCGGATCTCATCGAGTTCCGAGAGGTGAAGCTTTCTTTCTTCTCCTGCTTTCATTAAGTCAAAATTAACATTTTTATTGCCCAGTAGGCTTTATGCTCTATTTCGACAGGTAAGTGACATGATTTACCATAAACAAGACAGAAAGGACTCATTCCTAAGATTGTTTTATAAGTGGTACGATAAGCCCATAGTGCGTCATTCAACTTAACAGACCAATCTTTCCTTGAAGGTTGTACAATCTTTTTGAGGATTCCTTCAATCTGCTTACTACTCATTTCCACTTGTCCTGATGTTTGGTGATGGTAAGGAGTAGCTATTTTATGATTAATATAGTACTTTTTCATCAGTTTTTCAAAAAGCTTGTTACAAAAATGGGATCCCCAACCACTAATGATTGCTCTCGAAAAGCCAAAACGACTTAATGTTTCTTGCACAAATTTTAAAACTGTTTGAGCATCATGGAATAGCTTCCACCCATTTTGACTCATGGTCAACTGCGACTAGGATGTACTCAAAATTAAATGACTTAGGAAATGGCCCCATGTAGTCGATTCCCCATACGTCAAAAATTTTGATAATTAGATTATTTGTCAAAGGCATTTCATTTATTTTTCCAATATTTCCTGTTCGTTGATATCGGTCACATGAAATATAAAATTGATATGTATCATTGAAAAGTGAAGGCCAATACATCCCTGATTGGAGAATTTTAAAAGGAGTTTTACGACCTCCAAAATGTCCTCCACAATTATACTCATGACAAAATGCCAAAATATTTTTTTGTTCACTTTTGGGAATACAATGTCTTATTGTAATATCCGAATAATATTTGAGTATTTTCATATGTATTTGAACCTTGTAATATTCGAATTTGTGGTATCTATAATCGAAGAGTGATTTTTCTCATATTCGTATTCCAAACAGTGAAGATCTTATTAGGAAGAGTTTGCAAATTCATGGATGAAGCTACGTCATAACGTGCGCTAGAAGATGAGCTTAACATACGTTATGAGATGAAGATAGTGTGCGTTATAGAGAAAGCATAGCGTACATAACAGGCAGTCAAAAAGATCAGATTGGTCGGCATATGGGCCAGCTTTGGATGGGGTCGGATCGCGTGATCCAGACAGATTTTCGATAAAGCAAGTCAATGAGGCATAACGTATGCTAAAGGACTAATATAGCGTACGCTACACAGAGCTTATCACGTACGTAAAAAGGTAATGGTTAACGTACGTTAAGGAGGTCAGAAAATGAGGCAGTAGCTACTGTCGGACGTTAACGTATGCTAAAGATTTCAGATAGCGTACGTTAAGACGATAACAAACGTAATGCTGTGAGGTTAACGTACGTAAAGGTCTGAGTTTTATAAATATGGCAGCACCCCATTTCATTTAAGCTCGTTTCCTTTCATCCCTTATTCGATTTTTGAGAGTCCTGAGAGCCTTCCCCCACATTATAATCATTGCTTAGAGTTTCTACATGGTGATTTAAGTTGGGAAACATCTTAGTTTGGTGTTCAAGCCTATGGTGTCTAGTTCTACAGATCATTTTCATCGTTTCGTAGTGTAAGGTATGTTGACACTAAACCCAACCTTGAATTCGGTTTCTTGAGTATGTTACTGAGATTATTACATTTCAAGGATGTCGTAGTAATCGAATATCATGTTTTAAGAAGATTGGTTTGGTTATACTTGGATCGTTCTTCATTGTTAAGAGAATTAAGATCGAACCTTGGTATGTTGAACCTTAGGGCGTAGTTTCTGAGATTGTGGTATATTTTGGTCGAGTTGTATACCAATGTCATGTTAATATCGTCACCTAGAGTCGAAGTGTTCAAGAAGATGAATTCTAGGAGTTTTCACCAAGATTATTTCGTATTTCGTAAGAGGTGTTGGAATTGATAAACTTCGTTATATTCTTGGTTAGAATGGATTGATTATCTTGAGGATAATCGAATTTGTAATACCCGGTTGAAATTCATGTCATTTCAAATCTCCTCATTGTTCAAATTGTGTTTTGTTGGGCGAACCCTTGTAATCATTGCTTGGAACCACCGTTTTGGGGTTTCCGTACTTCCATTTCGTGTTATTGTTTCCCAGATATTGAGTCTTATTGCTTTTACTCTCTTCCCGGGTCATTTTTCTTCATTTTAGGACCCAAGGGGGTGTGGGCCGCGGCACAAGGAGTGTGCGCCGTGGCACACACATTTTCCAGTTTTTGGCCGAGCAGCCTGTACCTTGTGCCGCGGCACACTGCCGAGTCACTGCCGCGGCACACCCGTCCGGGCCACGGCACACTCGTGTTGCATTTTTCGGCCAAACCCGTCCGTACCTTGTGCCGCGGCACATGTTGGCCAGGCCGCGGCACACTGCCGAGCCCTGGGAGCAGTTTTTGGGCCTGTGCCGCGGCACACTTTGGCTGGGCCGCGGTACACAGGGCAGTCAACCCTATAATTATGTTTTTTTCAGCAAAATCAGATCATTTTTGCCCTTTTCTTCAACCATACCAGAGAGAGGCTTGAGGGAGAGAATTTTCATCATCCATCATTTGAGTGTTTGATCTTCTTCATCCCCTTTCGATTGTGAAGCCCGGATTATCGATCTATCGCGTATTCTTCGGATCATAGTGCTTGGATCTTCAAGAGGTAATTTCTTCAACATCTTGGATTTCGATTTTGTATTGAGTAATGATGTTTTGGGTGTTAAGAGCATGTTGTATGAAGTGATATACGCATGATTATGGGCATGTTTGATTATTCATTGGATTATTGAAGGATTATTCAAGAACACTTTGAATATTGTGTTGGATTTTGGGGTTTTTGGTAGATTCGTCCGATTTATCCGATTTGAAGCTTGAGAACCTTGAGATTATGATGTATCTATACCGTATGCATGATTTTCCTACGATTTTACAGATTTGATTGTGCCGTTTTAGGACTCTTGGGAGTTTGAGCGATTTTCCAACCTCTAGTTGTTTATCCGTGTATTTTCATGAATCGTAGACGGGTTTCGGGAATTTCTTCATGTAATTTGAGTATGGATAATTGATTATCATATTCCTTGCGAATCGTTTAGGTGATGGAAGCGCGTTCTTGGACCTACCGAACTCATACCGTTTTTCCGTTCGATTTCTCGATGTCGTTCTCGACTTTGAAAGTATATATTTATGAATGTGCGTTCTCGAATTTGAAAGTATGAAATATTAATGGCATGATTATTTCTATCCACTCTGGGGCGGGTCGACGGGTCCCCTGAGGGTTCCGTAGCCTCTGGTGCGGTTCCACGGTATTCATATATGTATTGATGGGATGCCATGAGATTTAGTTATTCTGGAATACTAGTCTTGAATTGATGAATTGATGGTTACATTTACTTTATTGTCGAGGAGTATTGTGTTTCATACTTGATATACTTGAACTAATACAAACCGTCTTTTCATACTTGAACTAATACTTGAACTATATACTTGAAAAGGCGTACCACCGTTCAAATATATAATAAACTAATACAAACGTCTTTTCATCTTCTTTATAAGGAAAGAAAACCTTTCACTTTACTCTTTACGCTTACAGAAACCCTAGAATTTACAGAGCAAAAATATACACTAAAAATCCTAAAAACCTTTTTGCAGAAATGGCATCTTTTGAAGGAGTGCACTTGAAGGCGGTGAAGGACCAGGTCAATTTCTCTATGGTTGTCGACTTCGAAGGTTTACTAGAAGCAAATCTGGAAGACCTTGATATGCTCAATTTGATCCGGGCGATGAAGCTTAATGGGATTTACCCGTTTCTCGACATCAACCCGCAACATCTGTTCAAGGAAGATGTTGTTTAATTCTATCGCAATGCTTATCTGATTCAGCACGGGATTCACAGCACAGTCGGCGGAGTTCGTGTCAGCATAGATTCATAGAAGATTCGTTCTGTATTCGGGATGAAACATCGTGGTTTGACGGTCGAAGCTCTTAAACAATCACCCGCCGAAACCTGGAAAACGATTAAAGTCGACAATATCCTAGAGAAATTGAAGTTTACAGCCAAGAGGAATGAGTTAAAAAGTATTTACCGAGTTGCGTTGGACATCACCAACAAGATAGTCATGGGGATGGCGGGCAGCTATGACCAACTGTCATCTTCGAAATTCATGGTGTTGGGTGCGTTGATTCAGGAAGAGGAAGTCGATTGGGCGGACTATATTTTCAGGCAACTTGTGCGCGAGGTGAACAAGGTCGAGTGGCTTGAAGATGAGAAGAAGTTCAAGACTAAGTTGGCGTTCGGAACGCATCTTAGTTGGTTTTGGAAAAAGGAGTGGCTAAGGGAAACATTGACCCTTTCCACCCAAACAAGAGGCTTGGTCATATGGACCATGAAAAGAAGAAAGTTGGAGTCACTGGGAAAGCAGCCCAGTTGTTGAAGGATTTGCCGGACTCAAGGTCATACCCAAGATACGATTTATCAGAGGAATCGGACAGACCTGCAGCTGAGATCGGAACTGCAGTCGAGTCCGACAACGAGTCTGACGAGACACCAATTGCTATCAGATTCAAGAGAGACGGGGGCCAGGCGGAAGGACCCTCCAACTGCATTCATCACCGAACCCTCTCCTAAGAGGCCTAGGAAGGCTGCAGATTCGGCGAGGAGAGCGATCGAGCATCACGCCACCATCGGTTCAATCACCAATCCATCCGACACACTGCACGGACACCGTTGAAACTCGGATTGTACCTCTTCTCACACCTCCAGTCTACATATCCGAAGAAGAGGAAGCAGGTCTAATAATCTCTATTCCTGAAGCAGACTATACTTTTAACCTATTAGAAAATATTACCTTCAATCTTTCTATTGAACAACTTCAGCTTGTTAAACCACAAGCAGAAAAACACTCTTTTGTACATATTTTTAAAGAGTGGAAATCTCTCAAAACCATGTCTTTTACAAATCTTCAAACTTTCATTGCAACTAGTGGTTGGGAGTATCCCCAAGCCACTGAGGAGGTTCTGATTGAATTTTGCAAAGAATCAGATTTGGCTTTAATCCTCCAGGATAAATGGTTCATGTCACATTTTAAAACAAACATGGACCACTTTATTCATTCTATCATGCTCAGTATTTTTGATGGTGTTTTTGGAGAGGAAGAGGAGGAAGAAGTTGAAAAGGAGATAAGGATTGAAGAAGTAGATGTAGACAATGAATTTATTGATTTGGTGGCTGAAGAAGATGAAGAAGAGAGAAAATCAGAAGAAAATATACCAGTTGAAAAACAGCCAGAGGAGATTGAGAAGACAGAAGAAGTGGCTGATGAAGGAGATGAAGAAGAAGGAGAGGAGGTAGATCAGGAAAAAGATGAAAAAGAAAAAGAGGATGAGGATGGTGAAGGAGAAGAGAAGGAGAAGGATGATGATAAGGATGATGATGATGATGATGATAATGATGATGGAGGAGAAGCAGGAGCAGAAAAAGAAAATGAAGAAGAAAAGGATGAGGAAGAAGAAAAACAAAAATCTGGAGAAGAAGAAAAGGGAGAAGAAAAAGAAAAATCTGGAGAAGAAGAAAAGGGAGAAGAAAAAGAAAAATCTGGAGAAGAAGAAGAGAAAGAAGGAGAGAGAGAAGGAGCCAAGGAGCCGAGCGAGCCGGAGCAGGCCTACACTCAAAGGCTGCAGATGGAGTGCAGGTACTGCCAGTACACGGCCTAGACGCAGAGGCTGAAGACTCAGTCGGGGACCCCGGAGAAAACCCTCTCGACCTACCAGTGCAGACAGAGCCTGCGATCCAGTGGTTCCCTTGCGAAGGATCGGAGAGCACTCTCCATCGCCTCGATTATCCCTACCATGACTGAGCTGATCAAGCAAATCGTCAGAGATACTATTGGAGAGCTGCTATCAACTCAGGTCACTCCTGACCTTCAGACAATAAATGCCAAGATTGACACCCTTCTTCAGAGAGAGATCCCTCAGCCTCCTCCCCCTACCAACAACAGAATGCCATTTGGCATGTCTGATTGGATGAGCCGCATGGAACAATGATTGACTACCCTTATTGATCTTTGGCAAAAGGGGGAAGAGAGAATTCAGGGGGAAGAAAGAGAAATCAGAAGCAAGAAGAAGCAGGATGTCCCTCAGATTGAAGGACCCTCTAGTCTGAAAAGAAAGGAACCTGTAGATCCAGAAGACCAGGCTGACCAGCCTGAAGGGAAGAGAAGAAGAACTAGAGGTGGCTTTGGACCTACCCTAGAATGGGAAGGGAAGGAGCTATGGTTTGTTGAGGATTTCATTCCATTTGAAGCTCTTGAGATGTGGGGAGCTGCTAAGAAGAGATTCATCAGAGACTATTATGTATGGGAACTACTCCATGATGACAAACTCTCCCCACAAGAAATTTTCATAAACTTCATGAAAGAAATCCATCCGAAGCTTTGGGCTGTTCTGAAGAAGCACGATAAAGAGCAAAATGCTTTTCCTATGATTCCCTCATTCAGAGCTGAAGAAGCACCAATCCGTATGGACGGTGAACTTGATGAGTTAGCACTTCAGAGGGAAATCAAGCTAGTGTGTCTTGAGAACAGATTCAGATCTCAGCAAGAACAGGACTTCGCAGCACTTGTTGTGAAAAGAAAATATGGCCTTGCTCCAGTCAAGGTAAGACCTATCGGAGCCAAACCATTCAAGCTCGCTGACTACTCGAAGAGGCAGAGGAAGAGGCAGATGACCTTAGTTATTTCTCTTACTTGTAATTTTATTTTCTGTACTTAAAACATTCTTGTAAAATTTCAATGATAAGTCAGAAAAGTTTATAAACAGTCTCTTGAATGACAATTTCCAGTTGTCTCAATATTAGACTGATTTCAGTTTTTGTCTCGCACTTAAGTGCAGACTTGGTCATTGGATTTCTTACTTAGTTTTGCCATCATCAAAATAGGGGGAATTTGTTAGGAATACTTGTTAGATTTTGATGATGTCATTAATTTAAAATCAAATGTTTATTACTTGGCAAAATGTAAGGAAGAACCAAATGAGTATCTTCCATAGGCCAAAATATGTTAAGTATAAAACTTGGCAAAATGTAAAGATGAACCAAATGAGTGTCTTCTGTAGGCCAAAAGTTAGTTAGGCTAAAAAACGGCTAAGTACTAAGTACAGCCTAGTCCATCAGAGAGGAGCAGCCGTCTCCAGTCAGAGTAGCTCTGGTCAACTAAATTTATCAGAGAAGTTTGACCAGACTGCAGCCGAGGTACCTCAGGGAAGTCACCTGACCAGATAAGTCACAAACAGTGAACAGCCGAGAGGACCTACCTGCAGAGATGTAAGCTGCACATCAGCCTACTCGACTACAGCCTAGTACTCCAAGTCCACGTCAGCATGCTTTGAAAAGTCAAATATTACGGAAAGCTCACATGCAACGTGAAGAGACAAATTGGAGTGATTCCCGCAAGAGATATGATTTAATTAAATCATCCTGACCCACCGTGAAGACTTTAATCCTTTTATATTCAAAAGATTCGGCGCTCACATGCAGAAGTTCTCACAACGGTCGGAAGATAAAATAAAATAATGGGAATCCAGCCTTGCAATGATCAGAAAGAATAAACAATGAAGTCTCCCTCCAACGGACGGATTTGTTCAAATTTGCAACGGCTACAAGGAAGAAGCTCAGAGATCTGACCTATATATATCCAGAGATTTGAAACTGAGCAACTACCAGTGCGAACATACATTCTAGCGATCAAAGCAATCAAGCAATCTCAAGCAATCTAATAGCATCGTGAAAAGAGCAGATCTAAAAGTTCATACTTGAGGAATCTCTTAAGTTGGAGAAGACAAACACTCTTGTCTATAATCTTGAGTACGGGGTACTTCACTGGTTGAAGTAAGAGACTGTAAAGGCATCCGAGGATCGAGGATCAAGAGGTGCAAGGCAGTCAAGTGTGTGTACAACGGCACGGATTTCCACTGGTTGGAAGCTGTTGTAGTGTGGTTTGAATCACTGTAATATTTATCACTGGTTGAAAATTATAGTGAATTCATCTCCAACTGGATTGGAGAAAAGTGGATTAGTAGAGGATTACCCCACCTCTGAGACCACTATAATTGCCTGTGTTATTTACTGTTTTACTGCATCATACTTTAAACTGCTGCATACATTGTTAAGTGTTTCATTGAGTTGATTTCTATTCGTCATCAGCTGACTTCCGCACATATCCAAGAACAAACGACTCCAAGTCATTTGTTTGACTATCAGCTGAAGAAACTCACTCTTCGTGAAAAAGAGTTCAAGAGTTTCAACAAGTCTATTCACCCCCCCCCCTCTAGACTTGTTCATGGACGACTTGTGACCTACAAAAACAACACTATTTTATAGAAATTACAAAACAGTCCCATTTTGTAGAAATTACAGAACAACTCCATTTTTAGAACCTTCAAAACAGCACTATTTTATAGAAATTACAGAACAGACCGATTTTGTATATATTACAAAATAGACCCAATTTCTAGAAATTTTATAACAGCCCCAATTTTTTTAGAAACCTTCAAAACAGCACCATTTTGTAGATATTACAAAATACACCCAACTTTAAGAAATTACACAACAGACCAAATATTTTATAGATTACAAAACAGCCACAATTATATATATATATATATATATATATATATATATGTGTGTGTGTGTGTGTGTGTGTGTTACCTTATTTGTAACATTCTGTATCAATCTCCTTGGCCAAGCAATGAACTGGTTCGGCGCTTCCGCCACAACACTGACCTCATCTGTCGGGCATGGCACTCATGCATCTCCCACTACAACACGGACCACCACCACCCTAGCCTCATCCCCATTCATTTGTCGGTGGTGTATGGTTGGCCCCAAGTTGTGGATACGAGCATATGTAACTAGTCACCTTCGAGGATCCTCCACATATAACTCATTTTTCTTCGTGCTAAGAAAGAGATATAACTGATAAACTTGTCGACGCTTTCTTTGTCGGGTCCGATTGGCGCCAAATAATTATCAAAAACCATCTTTACCTTCTGACTGGTACCCATTTTAAGGGTAAGCTTCTTCATTCGTGTTCCCTTCCGCTTGATTCTTTTCATGGTGTTTTCATCATCACCTCTATATTTCTCCATTCACCTGTAAAAAAAATACACCAATGAAAATTTTCACAAAAAACGAATCACTTTTATATGTTTAGTTATGTTGATTCATATCAAAGTTAATTTTATTACTATCATTATTAGTCCAAAATCACATAAAAAGTTAAAATAAAAATTTACTTCCTACCACATATAAACCGTAAAGTATAAAATGTAAAACCCATACACATAAAAACACAAGATTACGAATATACCCCCGACAATAATTTTAATTTCCAAAATCTTAGCATTACAACCTGCAAATTAAACAGAGAGTATACTAAGATCAAGCGAGTCTTATATTTTGCAAGGAAATCGCCTCTAAATTGCTACACAACAGACTAAAATGTTTATTAATGTAAGAAGGTACTGAAATCCTTTAGTTTACGGATTGAAATATATGTTAAAGTTCATGATTTAAGATCAGATGATATATACACTACTAATTCATACAACGAATCTAAGATAAATTTCAAGTGGCAAAACAAAAGAGAGCCAGAAGTTTAATTCAACCAGTCGATCTAAGAAAGATATAACTGAAACATGCAAAATATTAACCTTCCTTTTTAACGATGATATATATTCTGCCCGCGGCTAGCTGTTCCGAAAGTGTCTAGGTCGCAGTCAAACCTGTCTATTAGGTCAGTTAACACCTCATTTTCAAGAGAAAAAGCACCAACATAGAAGGGAAAATCAGTATCTGAAACTGGGGGAATCATTACTGCCCTCACAACCTTTCCAACAATATCGAAGAAAAGAACTCCATAAGCATTACAAAAAAATATCGCACAATAAGAAAAAGGCTTCAGATTCCCTGCTGCTAAAATCAGGATACACATTTTCTCAGACGGTATACTAAGATTACGAACAATCCCATGAAGATATATCAGAACAGCACCATTTTTTAGAATCTTCAAAACAGCCCGATTTTATATATATATTACAAAATAGACCCAATTAATAGAAATTTTATAACAGCCCCAATTTTTTAGAAACCTTCAAAACAGCACCATTTTATAGAAATCACAAAAGAGCCCCATTTTGTAGATATTACAAAATAGACCCAGTTTTAAGATGATATCTAAAACACTTTCATCACTTTCTCATCTTAAGAAATTACACAACAGGCCAAATATTTTATAAATTACAGAACAGCCACAATTATATATCTTCGTGACATGAATATTGTATATCTATAAAACAGCTACAAAACAGACCAAGAGATGATCATTTGATATTTATTATACAAGACTAACTATAGTAAATTGTACATTTTGTTCTTATGAAGATTGCATAAGTACTTTCTAACCCTGGACTTGAGTGCTACTAAATTGATGTGTTCTCCCATATCCCTTCCTGATGATCGTTTTTTGTGGCATGAACACAATCAAATTCATCTGCTTCATTTACGTCCGGTAGCCTTGATGAAAATGAAGGGATCTTAGAGATATCTTCTTCATCCGTATCATCACCATATATTTTCCTTTTACTTTGAAGGACAACTGACTAATTCTTGTTACTCGGGTCGGTGACAAAAAAAAACTTGCTTTGCTTGGCATGCCATGACAAAAGGCTCATTTTTATAGCCCACTTTACTAAAATCAAGCAATGTAAATCCTAACTCATCTACCTTCACACCGCTATTACCATCAATCCATTTACATTTGAAAACAGGAACGGTAAATTTAATATAGTCAACCTCCCTTATATCTTCAATAATTCCAAAATAAGAGCTATTTGCACACAACGGGTTTCTATCTTTTGCACTAGAGAAATGCATTGATTCAGCCACTATTGTAACCCCACTATGTAAATTACATACCAACTACAATGAGACCATTACTCCACTACCCCAAATCACTGATGAAAAATCTCACCGAAAGGACATATGTAACTACCGACTGCAACAAAATTTATACGTCCATCGGAGAATAACGAAACATTGTTTACCCCAAAGCCTTGCTAAAATCTAGTATAGGTTATACTTTTTCTTGCAATTTATTAATTTTCACCATAGTTTTCAGTACTATAACAACTCTTATGAGTAAATATTTAAAACATATACAAATGCAACCAACCTCATTATGAGCCGACCATTTTTTATAAGTAAGGGCATAATATAATCCCTCCTGCAATATTCTATCTAATTAAGCATAATTCTCAAACCTACTACTGATTTGCCTCATGAAAGAAAATTGAATGCATGGCCCATATCAATTAAGGTAGTATTAAGGTTGCCGAAAAGAGGATGTTTTTCACACACAACAGATAATTAATTAACTATCCACCTCTACCAAATTAATGAATAAATACTATATCATTATAAGAAGAAGGGCCTTGAATACAAAAGTCCGTACAAAACACAAAGCATGGAGATGAAGTCTACTAACCATACTAGCTTAGCAAGAATCTAAACATGCATTTCATAGCTAAGGTACATACTGATTACAAAAATTCATTAATCAGATTCCCATCAAAACTTTGCTCAATTATTATTCATAGATTATGTACTGCACATCTAATTAATAATGTAAGAAACGAGAACGGTGAGACTCACTTGGATCCCTTGGGAAGTCTTGTTAGAGCACTTTTAACCTTCTCAGATTCATTGATTTCCACCTGCCAAAGATATGAGAGAAGAGCAATTCCAGTTTCACTGATAACAATCAGGAAACTTAGCAGCTAAAAATGGAAGTGAGGGAAGGATTTATGTTCTTTACCAGCATATGAGTATCATCATCTGATAAAACGAGACCATAAACCGAATAAAAAATAAAACATAATTTAGTCATCATACATGATTCTATTTTGGGCGGTGGATCTTTGCATGCTTCATTTCCCTCATCCTCCTTCAAAACGTACCCAATCATAAATGAATTTTAATCACTTATTTTAATAATAAAACATCAAATATTCAACTTGGTAATGTTAAGGAGAATCCACAACTTGTCCACTTAATTCAACTACAAACACAAAGTAGTCCAAAAATAATACTTGACAAAAGTCTCCCAAGCTCACAAGAAACTCGCAGGACCCCGAAATCAATATCAAAAACACGATGATGCCAGCAAAAACAATATGCGGCAGCTAATCACAACCAACACAAGCTGTTTCTAGTTCAGGTTTGGGAAGCAATATTATTTCTTTTACCCTAAAAACTAATGTACCTTTAGAATTGAAATTATACCCTGATATTTTGTTAGTGTATAGTAAATCTCAAATCTAATATCATGGCAAGAAAAATGGAAAAAATAAAATCCAGAATGATATGAAACATACCGATATTCAAGCAGCTTTACCTGACGAGGGCTAGGCACTTTCGTCTCAATTGCATCGACCTCTAATCACTGGAAGGAAGCTAGGCAGGAGCATCTACGACTAGCTATAGGAACTAGATGAAAATTTCTACAACAGGCCCTAAAGTCGTTAGCACTCGAAAATCCTGCTAACCGATGCAATATTTTTGTTCCCGAAAGGGGAGGAGATGAATCGCAGTGAAGGAGAAAGGGAATAAACGGGGGAGAATGTTAATGAACAAAGGGGAGGAGATGAATTGCAGTGAAGGAGAAAAGGAATAAACGGGGGAGAAGGTTAATGACCTAAGTTGGGCAGTGGGGGGCCGTTTAATGTGTTGTTATATGAGATCGGTTCTTTATTAACCGATGTGAAACATATATATACTAAATCGGTTCCCAATTAACTGATGTAAAAAACTAATATTTTAAATCGGTTCCCTATTAACCGATTTAAAAAAGTGATATATTACATCGGTTTCCTAATAACTGAGGTAAAATGAAACCTAATCACTTTTTAAATCGGCTATACTGCAACCTATCTAGAATGTGCGATGTAAAATGTTATTTTTCCACTATTGTTCTATACTTAGCCGATTTTCTACTGATTATCTCTTGATCAAACTTAGCCTATTCAATGGCTTATAGAAGATACTCATTTGGTTCTTCTTTAGAATGCCAAGTACTTAGAGCATACATTTGAAAATATCATTAATAGAGGGATGACATCCTCAAAATCTAACAAATATTCCTAACAGGGGAGCAGTTTGCTCTTCAGAGGTGACAGGAGGGACTGATTCCTCCTGTTGCGGTTCTTGAGAAACTTCCTGTTGTGGGGGAGGGTACTGTTGTCTGTCATATGTCCCCTGACCCTGTTGGTTCATGAATTTGTCCATCTCACCTTTCCTAGCCTCTTCACGGCTGATCCTTAGACCGGCACATAGGGCATTGTCTTCGTCGTTCGAGTCAGGGTCGGAGTGGTGGCTGGTCGATGGAGCTTTGTCATTGGATTCTGACTTCCCTTTTAGTCTAGCGTTTTCCTTTGCCATGTAATAGTCGGAGATAAGCTCGCGGCAAAAATGATCCTCCTAGCGGATCAGGACTTCGACATTCTGGGAGTCCGTGACCTCCAAAGCAAATACTTCCTCATCCTTCCAGTTGGCCCAGTAGTACAGGGTGTCGTACGGGGAGACCATATAGGACTTCCAAATTTTGAAGCGTTCGAAAGATTCCTAGATTTGAACCTGGAGAAGGGTTGTGTTTATTATATCAGTTGGGGAGGGACTCCGTACAGTAGTTGGGTCTACCATCCGGATGGGATCCTCAATAGGTATGGGATCCTATTTCGGAGAGGTATCCCGAACAGGGGATGGTACCCTGTGTGGAGAGGGACTCCATATAGGGGTGAATACCCTTGGAAGGAGTAATAGATTTTGGCTCCGAAGGGTCAGCCGACTCACCGTATCCTTCCAAATTGGCAAGCAATTGGCCATCCATCATAGCCGCTATAGTCTCAGGATTTGCTGTTTCAGCAGCAACTGCTTCTTCCAGAGGGGTTGCACCGTATGGGATTGGTTCAGCGATAGGAACAGAAGGAACATCTACAGTGACCGCTGTAGTCACTGTAGCCTCGGCCTTAGAAGACTTCTTGGTCTTCTTCTTCTTTTTCTCTAAAGCATGAGGTGACCTGCTGTCAGAGACACTCCTCTTCCTTTTCTTCTCCTCACCCGAGATTCTCACAGTGACATCCCTCGGGTCACTTGAGATAGGCATGTCTCGGGGGTGCAGCCTCGTAGCAATCAAGGGAGACTTGTTGAACGCGGTGGCTTTCATCCCACCAATGAATTTTCCGGGGCCAATCTTCTTGGCATTGGCAGATTGTTTCACTCTGCAGTGGGTGAGGATGTAGTTCAAGATGAGTCCGAAAGATTTCTTGGCAGTTTCATGTTTGGCAGCCTCTTCCTGAATCCTCTTCAGCAGAATTTGATACCAGTTTACGTTCTCTCCATACATGATGGCTACCATCATTCTGAAGCGTAGGTTGGTGCACATTTCGAAAGCTCCTGTCCGGTTCTCAACCACCCAGCAACAGAAGCCATGAAGATAAGCATACGGTAGGGTGAAATTTTTCTTGTGGCAAGAGGGGTGGACGTTCTTAGCCCTTTCATCACCAGTGAACAACCTTCAGTAGGATATCAGCAAATTGTCAGACCCGAAGGTATCCAATTCTTCCATTTTCAGGATATCGGAAGGTATCCTGTACAATTTCTCCAGCAGATCTCTGTTCACTGAGATCTCAATACCTTAAACAGTTGCAGAGATATCAGAAATATCACCCCTTCTCCTCTGAGATGCATACTTGAATGAGGCATCTAAGTAGAACTCTTCAACTATTTGTTCATTATACAACTCAGCATGGTGACTAGCAAGGTGGTACAACACTTGCTGTTTTACCCTTGAAACGACCATCTCCATCCTGACAAAGTTTTCCCTTTCAAGATTAATTCACTCCATCACCACAGATATGGCAAGGATGCATCCGTCAATGATTGATTCCTTCTTCTTCATTGATAGGGATGAAGTCTGAGAAGTCGACATTTTTGCAGAAGAAAAGGGTGTGGAGTAACAGAGAAGCGCACGAAAAAATGCAGAAAATGCAGAAAATATGTAAACTGTTTGCTTAAGACTCGTTTAATGTGCTGAAAGAGTAAAGAGTCTAAGGGAGCAAACTACAGTCCTTTTATAGGGTGGAGGGAAGATTAGGGTTTTAAACAGTTAACGGTCAGATTTAAGGGATGGGGAACCATCTTTTTAAAAGAACGTACAAGATGGATTCAGATTAACTAGTACATCTGATCTATCTATTTTTGAAAATATGACCGGTCCCACTTCTGACAATTCGTCTTACCTTATTGCACGAAACGGCGGATTGAAATCGCGGTATTTGAGGCGAAAAAGTCCACATGTACTTAAAATGTTTTCTGTACAAATAGAATAGTATTATAATATTAATTGACATCCTATAGTATATGTGTTGTATCCGCAAAAAATACAGTGTTCCCCCTTAAAAGGTATATATAGGATTCAATTCTTACACCAATATCTGGATTAATACTGTATTCATGGGCCGTACTGTATTCCCCCTTAATTAATGCATACGTCATCTGTAGGAAGGTTTCATGCCTTCTTTGTCCTACAGTACTATCTGACTTGTTCTGAGTGTACAGTCGATTAAAGTGGATACTGTATTCTTGGGTCTTATAGCATTCCCTCTCAATTGATGAGTAAAATATAAAAACTTACAGGGAGTCGGGCTGTAGCATTCCCAATTCTGATGAAGCATACAGAATATGGTTGTGGTGAGAGGTTTTCTAAATATGTTGGCCAACTGAATATCTGTATAAATTTTCTCAATCCGAGCATCCTTATTCTCAACATGATTCTCGATGAAGTGATACTTAATATCAATATACTTAGTTCGCGAGTGCAATATAGGGTTGTGCATTATTGCGATTGTACTCTTGCTATCACACATTATTAGCGTCTATCTGGCACTGATTCTATAATCCTTTAGCTGATGTCACATCCAGAGAATCTGCATACAGCAACTTCCAGTGGCATGGTATTCCGACTCAGCTGTAGAAAGCGAGTTGGCCAATTGCTTCTTACTGAACCATGACACAGGTCTAGGTCCAAGAAAGTGACAAGTACCGCTCGTACTCTTCCTATCCAGATTACAGCCTCCGAGATCCGAGTCGCTGTATCCAACCAAATCAAACCTCCTTCCTTAGGATACCACAATCCTAAATCAATTTTTCCTTTCACGCACTTAAGGATTCGTTTGGCTGTTGTGAATTGTGACTCCTTAGGTGCTACTTGATACCGATCACACACTCCTACAGAAAACTGGATATCGGGCATGCTGGCCGTTAGGTACAAGAGTGGGTCTATAAGCTTCCTATAAAGTGATTGATCAACCGACTTTCCAACTTCGTCACCACTAGTTTGCATGGAAGTGCTCATGGGGGTTGACGAGGATTTAGAGTTGTTCATCCCAAACTTGTTGAGCAGCTCCTTGCTGTACTTCTCATGGTTGATGAAGATTCCTGTCGGCAATTGCTTAACCTGCAATCCTAGGAAATAACTAAGATCTCCCATCATACTCATTTCAAATTTACTTTGCATGAGATGAGAGAACCTTTGACATAGAGCAAGGTTAGTAGAACCAAATATAATATCATTGATATATATTTGCACCATCAACAGGTGATCTCCTTCCTCTATCTTAAATAGAGTCTTGTCCACAGCACCTTTCTCAAATCCATTGTTGATAAGGTAGAGGTACAAAATTTCATACCAAGCTCCAGGTGCTTGCTTAAGTCCATACAGAGCTTTCCGTAGTCTGTATACTAGGTCTCCCCCTTCAGTGTTGACAAATCCTGGTGGTTGCTCAACATAAACTTCTACGGAAAGATCTCCATTCAGGAATGCGTTCTTAATGTCCATTTGATATACTATAAAACTCTTATGAGCGGTAAATGCTAGAAATATCCTGATGGCTTCTAGTCTGGCTAGAGGGGCAAAAGTCTCATCATAATCTATGCCTTCTTCCTGTATGTAACCTTGTGCGACTAGATGGGATTTGTTCCTAACAACAAGTCCATTCACATCCTTCTTGTTTCGAAATACCCATTTGGTTCCAATTATAGCTTGATGTTCTGACCTGGGTACTAGATACCATACATTGTTTCTTTCGAAACTATTAAGCTCTTCTTCCATAGAAGTGATCTGGTGAGAATTATTCAAAGCTTTATTGGTAGAAATAGGTTTGGATTGAGCTAAGAATACAGCTAGGGTGCACATAGCTAATATCGGAAGTTCAGCTTGAGATTTCCATACAGGAAAGGGAGATTTCTCAGAATCAGTTTCTTCTTGCGCACACAGTACAGCTCCTTGTGTACTCTGTATTCTTGTACGGGTAGATACTCCAGCATCAATATCACCTATAATCAACTCTTGTAGAAGATCTCTCAAACATCTCCTGTCAGGTTCTAATTCGGCGTCCCGTTCTATATCTTGTGGTGCTGTAGTCTCGGCTTCAGCTTGTACAACATTGGTTTCGACTACTTCTGATCTTACAGTTGCGGGATTGATCTCTAAGTTCACAACAGGTCCTATTGGAGTTTGGGGGTCATCAATAGAGAGTGTTAGGATATTCTGGGTTAAGCCTCCTACTAATGTAGGATTGAAATAAGGTTTATCGAACACTACATGGACATATCTCTCTATTGTTAGCTTCATTTTGTTAAAGACCCCGGAAGCTTTGCTGATACAAGAGTATCCTACAAATATCCCCTCATCTGACATTTCGTCAAAGGTCTTGAGTTGATCTTTCCCATTATTCAGAATGTAACATATGTATCCAAAGATATGAAAGTATGCAACCAATTGAGTTTTATTATTCTATACCTCATATGTTGTTTTGTTATGATACTTGTTGATGATACAATGATTTTGTGTATAGCACATTGTATTTGTTGCTTCTCCCCAGAACCACTGCGGCAACTTGCTTGCAGCTATCATGGTTTTTTTTGCTTCCTTAAGCGTCCCATTCTTTTGCTCGGCAATACCATTTTATTGAGGAGTCCGGGCTGCTGAGTATTCGTGATGTATTCCATTGTCCGAACAGTATTGCTCTATAAAGCGATTTGTAAATTCAGTATCTCTGTTGGAATGAATGGACACGATACTCAACCCTTTCTCATTCTGTAGCTTTCTTAGGTGCTCTGGAAACTTCGTTGTGGTTTCTTTCTTCTTGCTTAGAAAGATTGTCCAAGCATGCATGAAAAAATCATCAATAATAACGAGGAAATATTTCTTACCTCCTAAACTTACAGGGTCTACAGGGCGATAGATATCCATGTGTAGCATATCCATAACCATGCAGGTGAACAGGTATGATTTGTTTTTCAGGGTGGATTTAACTTATTTTTCTTTCTGACAGGGTCCACAGACGCTGTCTATATGGAATGACACATCGGGCAGACAATTAACCATTCTCTTAAATTTGATATGAGATATCCTCTTATGCCATAACCAGCTTTGATCTGCAGTGCCTTTGACAACAAAACAAGCAATAGTGGAGATCTTAGGCTTCTAGTCAGCAATATACATATTACCTTATCTGCTTCCTGTGAGAACAATTTCTTTGGTCTTGATGTCCTTCACTCTACAGCAGTCTGCATAGAACTTGACCGAGAACTGTTTGTCACATAACTGGCTGATGCTAAGTAGATTGTACTGTAGGCCTTCAACATAGGATACGTCGATGACTTTTAACTTTCCTACAAGCAGGGTTCCCTTCACTCTTGTTCTTCCTTTGGACTTGTCACTGAAGTGCACCTTTGGACCGCGACCTTCTACATAATCTGACAGCTTGCTGATATCTCTTGTCATGTGCCGGGAACATCCGATGTCAAAATACCAGATGTCCTTATCTTTTATGTCATGTAAGAAAAGAATTAAGTAGATTTAGGTCTCATTTGATTATTGGGTCTATAAATGTTAATACCTTTAGGTATCCATATTTGCCTTACAGCAATTGGTTTGCTGTAGGTTACTTTTGGTCATGTCTTGCAATGTCTACGTGGGTCAGATACGTAGTCACTGTAACCTTTATCATCAACAACAACAACAACATCTAAGCCTTAGTCCCAAAATGATTTGGGGTCGGCTAACATGAATCAAACTTTGAAACCGTCAATAATCGTTACATAAATAACATAAAAGGAAAAAAGAGGGAAAAAGTAGAGAAAAAAGCAAATAAAAAAAAAGAGTGAAAAAAAAAAAAAAGAATCAGACTCCATCCACCATCCGTATTCTTTCCCGCCACATTTGCCTCTCCATCGCCATACTTTCTCCAATTCCAAGAAACCGCATATCATTTTCAATCATCTTTATCCAAGTTTTCTTGGGTCTTCCTCTACCTTTCACAACATTACTTGCTCCCCAACTTTCTAGCCTCCTCACTGGGGCATCAATAGGTCTTCTTCTCACATGACCAAACCATCGTAATTGATTCTCCATCATCTTGTCTTCTATAGACGCAACTCTTACCTTCTCTCTGATCACCTCATTTCTGAGCCGATCCTTTTTTGTATGACCACACATCCATCGTAGCATACGCATCTCTGCCACATTCATCTTTTGAACGTGACACTGTTTTACAGCCCAACACTCGGTGCCATATAACAGCGCAGGCCTAATTGCCGTGCGGTAAAATTTACCCTTTAATCATGCATGTAAAATATGGGGTTATTATTCCAGTATGATTGTTGTCTAGGAGATGGAGCCATTTTCTTCGACCTTACAGCTTGCATTCTGGGTCTACAGTTTGGATTCCCAGAGCTGTTGATGATACTGCACGACGACCTACTTTCTACAAGGATAACGGGGCTCATGTATCTAATATCTAGGCGCACTATAGTATTAGAAGTACTGCGGTGCATGCCTTTGATATTTAGATACAGCCTTCTTTCTGAATGGCTGTTGGCGCCTCTGATATGCTCAGGGGAGCATGCTGTTGTTCACGCCTTACAGGTCTAGGAGGTTGGGGTTTCCGCTGTCTGTAATATGATTTTGGTGGTGGAATTACAGCATTCAGCTGTAGCCTTTGCAGGACTTGGGGTCTCTTCAGGTAGAGGAATAGGTTCCACACCCCTAACAAATACCATACTAGTCTTTCCCTTGTGGGAGAATGAGTCATATCCTAAGCCACGTTTGTCGTTGGCATGTTGCTCAGTGCTTAGAATTTCTTACATCCGTCTAGAAGATTTCTCAAATGATTTCAGGATGGTCTCTAATTCTCCTTCTCACTTCTCGAGAATTTTTACTTTGGCTTCGAGTAAAGCAAAATCATTTGTCTTGCTCTCATTCTCTGACAGCCTCATTCAGATTGTTGGCAAGTTGGTAATTGCTTTGCATGAGTTTTTCAAAAGTAACCTTGCTATTTTCGCAATCAATAGACATATTTTCAAAGTTATTCTTCAGCAAGTCATTTTCATGTTTTAGCTCTAAGTTTGAAATTTCGAGCTGTAAGTTTTCTCGTTTTAAAGTCTCATGGGTCTTTTGAATGTTTTTGAATTCAGTCATCGTATTTTCAAAGGTATGCGATGCATTTACAAGAATAGTTGTACTTGAACTTACTTCATCATCTATGTCCTCATCATCCTGTATTTCTCCAGATATAAAATGCATCTAAGCTTTATCATCGATCTTATTATCGGACGAGTCACTGTATTGCCTGAAGGCAATCCTCGGTTTTGTTCGATGTGGGTTAGGCTTCTGATTCACCAATCAGGGTCTTGAGCTTGTTTTTTCAGACACTTCTTGTTTCGTCCTTTTCTTGTTGCTCAGCTTCTATCAACTTTTGTACATTCGGATGTGGACATTTATTTGCATAATGTCCTTGTTTCCTACAGTTGTAGCATAAGTTAGAATCATCGGATGAAGGAGATTCACAACTGACCTTGTGGAAAGGCTTGGGCCTGTAGGGAGTCTTTCCAGACTGTTTGATGAACTTTTTGAACTTGTGCATAAGCAGGGCCAATTCATCTTATGACAGGATGTCATCATCACTGTCTGCAGTCTTTTGAGCTGATTTTGGATATGATGGGTGCAGAGCTGTGTCTCCTGTCACATATAGCAGCCAGTGCTGTAGTCTTGACATGTGACTCTTCGGCCTTTTCTCTCCTGTCAATATCTTACTTAAACGTTTTGAGATCAGAGAAGAGGTCAAAAGTAGACATATCGTTAAGACTACAGGATACATGCATAGCTGTAGTCCTAATGTCCCATAGCGTAGGGAGTGATCTAAAGATTTTTAAATTTTTCTCCTTTTGGGTATACACTTTACCTAATGCTTCAAGTTCAATGACAATTCCAGTGAATCTGAGGTCAAGCTCCTCAAGCATTTCAGAAGGTTTCATTTCAAAAGATTTGAACTGTTGAGTAAGCTTAGAAATTTTGTTTTATTTCGAGAGCTCAGTTCCCTTGCAAATAAGCTTGAGTTCTCCCAGATTTCTTTGTCAGTCTTACAGCTCTTTACCTTTGAGAATGTGCCTTTATCAAAAGTGACAAACAGCGCATTCTTAGCAATATTGTCGAGGTTCGCACACTTGCGATCGTCCGTTGTCCATTGCTCGCGCTCCTTCTCGGGCATTTCAATGTGATGTTGTCCTTCTATCCTCGCGGCAGGATTGACCTTCATGATCTTTATTGGGCCTTCCTGGATGACGAATATCATCTCCTCATGCATGGTTGCAAGATGAGCCTCCATCCTAATCCTCCAGTCATCAAACTCATTAATGGAGAACATATGAACTTTTTTTTTTAAGGAACTTTGTTTATCATAGAGGTATCCATTTAAGAAATAGAAAGGTGATGTAAATATAACACAGTTTTCAAAAGCTAGTGATTTGGATATGACTCGGTTAAAAATCGACTGATTCTTTTTAGAATCAATCGCTCCGATACCACTTGTTGGCCACAGAGTATACAGTAAACAACTTATATGGTAAAGATACAATAAGCTGTATGATTTTCGAACTTAATTGCTAACAAAAGTCTGTTTAGTGAGTTGCTGTAAATACAGCAACTATGTGTTCTCCTATTTGCTTGATGCGTACAAGATTTAACAATGTATACTTAATAAATCACAGTAGAATGAAAACAATAAAGATAGAAGGTAAATAACATACAGTTTAAAGTGGTTCGAGGTAAACCCCTCTACGTCCACTGGTCCTCCACACAGGAGTAAAGAGTATTAAAATCACTACGTACACAACTATGTGACTTTAACTACACCTGTCTCTGTATATTCACACAAATTGATACAGGGATTGTAGCTATGGGCCGTTCACACAGATTGGCTTGAGCTCTTTCAACTCACTTTTTCCCACACATATCAAAGCTTCATCATGCTATTCTTCTCACACAGGTAGGAATACGCAAGGATCTTGTTGGACAACAAGCTTCGAACGATTTTCGAACGTGAGTTCGTAGCGGAAGTTTGATTAAGTGAGTTGTTGTAAATACATCAACTAGGCTTTATCCTGGTAGCTTAGTGCGTACAGGGTTTTGCAATGTATACTTGTATTAATCACATTTTATGAAAACAATAAAAGCATAAGGTAAATAACACACAATATAACGTGGTTCGAGGTAAACCCCTCTACGTCCACTGGTCCTCTACATAGGAGTAAAATGTTTAATAAAATCACTATGTACACAACTACATGACTTTAATCAAACCTATCCTTGTATCGTTCACACAGATTGATACAAAGTCTGTCGCTTTCAACCGTTCACAGAGATTGGTTGTTGGCGCTTTGACTTGCTTCTTCTCACACAGATTGAAGCTTCATCCTATTCGTCCCCCATAGGTTAGAATATCTTTTCTTAGTCCACATAGGGCTAAGATTACACAAAGGTAATGATGGTAAAATCACTGGTTTGAACAACATCTTGAATGCTAGATGAGCTTTAGGCTGATGATGTGTTGTTCATGTTGAGCACTTATGTATATTTCTTCACTCAGGTTTGCAGTATGCTCGAAGAAATGCGACAGTTATTGAAAGCTTGATTGACTGAAAAATATCTTCAGAGTTTCTGCTATTATGAATGAGTCAATGGTTCTTCGTTTTTCCGTCAAGTTCTTAAGTGTCTGCAATGTCCTCTTGCATGGACTATTTATAACTTTAGAATAGATCTGTTATAAGTATGTCCATTGGCTTATTGGTGAGCAAAGATCCATTCAGATTGGTTGATTGACTTTTCCAGATGCTAGATCCCGATTTTGCTCCTTGTCTGGAGATCCTTGTCGGTTGGCATTTAAATACTTTATCCGTTTAGTATTTAAATACTTCTTTTCAAACGGCGTTCTGACTTTAGTGAATAAAGTAGATTCCTTCACAACGGTCTTCAGTCCTGTTGGATAAGTGTTTATTATCCTCACACTTTCAGCCTGTATGCTGTATCCAGCATAACACGATCTTATTGCTATGGCTGTAGACTTCAATGTTGTAGGCTATCTCCCATGTTGTATGGAAGGCGCTGTATGGAGATTCCTAGACAGTTTCCATACTTGGCGGTATTTCGAATCCTTCCGGTTTCTTGAGATAACTTTGTTGTATGATGGCTAGACTTGCTGTATGATGTCAATTATCAAGACAAGGTATATGATTGTTTATCCCAACAATTTAATCCTTTTTGATAATGCCAAAACATCTTAAATATAGCGTCTTGATCCAGAGAGATTGACTTTTTGATCGTCTATCGAATATGGTCTTTGCCACTTAGTCTATAGGTATGAACTGCTCACAGGCAAGTTCTAAGAATTCGTAAACATATACATAGATGTGTATTACAACTTAAACTTATGACTGGAGCGCAGGCACAATCTTACAGTGTGATCTTGGTTGAATACAAATAAACCTATGAACTGTTCGCAGACAAGTTCTTGCAGCTTAATACTTAACAAGTTATATACTAGTTGTTTACAGCAAATAAATTGAGTTCGTAATCAAACAGTAAAAATAGTAAGCGTAGAGAGCTGTAATGTTTCATTCAAAAAATATAATTTTATAGATAAGGGTCAAAAGATTACAATGATTGAGAGAAAAAGATACAGAGTTTGTATACTGCTAAGTACAACGATAAAGGATCCTCCATGCTAACTCCTGTAATGAGCGTGTCTCCAAGGCCTCCTGTCAGGATCATTGTCGGTTCTTCTCCACCAGTTCTCTAGGGAATCCTTGCCTCGATCTAGATAGATTGCTCTTCCTTTAGCTGATTTGTCGAAGGAAAGTATCCAATCGTCGGGATGAGTATGCCAATCACCTTTTCGGTGCCTTGATTTCATCAAAATTTGCATGGGGAGCAATCCCTTTTCCAGCATCCTTGCATATTCATCTGCAGCCTCCACCAGGGTCTTTCACTTATTGAATATGACGGACTCCCTGATGATCTTAACAAAGTATCTCATCAGTTTGTTTTTCATCCATGGCTTCACTTCATCAGTTGTAGGCTGACGGTTGACAGGCAGACGAATCTCCGATGGTGTCTGCATATTATTCTTCCAGGGATAGTTAGGGTCGTGGAACTCTGGGCGAGAACCGGTTACCTTGTATCCTTGCACAGGCGCAGCCAATCGGTTTATTGCAGCAGCAACGCTGTCTTCTAATGCAGCGCCAAACTCTTTTTCTCTCTCAAGCCTCCATTGCCTTCCAGCCTCTCTCGCTTCTTCCCTCTTTTTGGCATCATCAAGGTAAGTGACCTTAGCATCAATGCTTTCCAGGAGCTTCATCGTGTTGTCCTGTTTGGTCTCTATACTCGAGATTTTGTCAATCAGAGAATTTGCACCAGAGACATGTCATCGATCGTTTTATCATGTCTTGTGAGTCTGGAGCCAGTTTCCTGTAGGGCGGAGACAGTCTTGGCTTCGAATATCCTGAGCTTTTCCTGCTCTTGCTTGAGAATATGTTCCTGGCATTGTTGAAGTTGAGTGAGTGCCTTCCGTAATGCACTAGGCACTATGCGAAATGCTTCTTCGACTTTTGAAACTTCTCTCTTCAGGCCAGTCATCTCATCAATGGAAATTTCTCTCATCCAGTCAAGCTCTTTTCCACCAACATACAGTGCCTTCACGGCATACTCCATGAACACAGTTTGGCGGCCAATGGCTTGAAGTTGCTCTATTCGGGCCTCTGTACGTGGAGAGCCGGGGTGCATGATTCTCTCGTCCTCCGCTACATTAAGTTGACGCATAGCCACATGAGGATGTGGTCTTTCGTCAGGAAGGAATCAGTGATCGGACTCGGAGCTGATAGAGATTGGTGATGCAGGGGCATCAGGCGCGGGCTCGGCAGATAGTTGGGCAGCATCGTAAGTCTGGGAGATAGGGGGACTGATTTCTCCTGTTCCTGTTCGGTTTCTGTAGTCATGCAGGGACTGATTCCTCCTGCTGACTCTTAGCTTCCGCCTGCTCCGGCAGAGGGACTAATTCCTCTTGTGGGATGGCACAAGCTTCTTCTTATTGGTGAGGTCGGGGTTCCTGTTCTAAAGCTTCATGTTGTACGGGAGGGACAGATTCCTCTTGTACGTCGTCGACAGCTTTTTGTTGATGTTCGGGAGGGGACTGATGTTGGCTGTTTGAGGTCCCCTGACCCTGCTGATCTTGCATTCTGGAAAGTTCCTGTTCTTGAGCTTACTCTCGACTCATTCTCAGACCTACCTGAAGGGCGTCGTCATCATCGTCTAATTCGGCATCAAATTCGGGGCTGTTAGGAACTGTGTCTTCGGACTTGGATTTTCCTTTCAAGCGGGCCTGTTTTTTTGCCAGATAGTAATTCGATATGAGCTCTAGGCAAAATTTGTTATCCTATTGAATCAAGATTTGGATGTCTTAAGTGTACGAGAATTTGAGAGCAAAGGCTTCTTCTTATTTCCACTCCTCCCAGTTGTACAGGACGCCATAAGGTGTAACCCTGTAAGACTTCCATTGTACAAACTGTTCAAATGCTTACTCAATCTGCACTTGAAGAAGGGTTTCCTGAATGATAGCAGTAGGGGAGGGGCTCCGTACAGTATGTGGGTCTACTGTAGGAATGGGATCCGCAACAAGTGTGGGAGCCTGTTTTGGAGAGGAATCCCGAACAGGGTTTGGTTACCCTGATGGGAGAGGGATCCTGCACGGTTGTTGGTTCCTTTACAGGAGAGGCGGCAGTCGGCTCAGAATGTGCAGCTGAATCGCCAGTTCCTTCTAACTTGGCAAATAACTGATCATCCATCATAGCCGCCAAAGGCTCGGGATCTGCAGCACGTGCAGCAGTTATTTATTCCGTAGGGGTTACGCCCTCGAGTTGTGGTACAGCGGGTTGCGCCGATGTAGGGATATCTATAGAGGTCGTTGTAACCTCTGTAGCCTTAGCTTTTGAAGCCTTTCTCAGCCTCTTTTTCTGCTTCTCGACAGCAAGAGGAGATTTGGTGTGAGATGTTCTCTTTCTCTTCTTCGGTCTCTCTTCACTGGCATACTTGATAGTGACATCCCTTGGACCACCAGAAATAGGTAGATATCGGGCAAAGGGTCTCGTCGCAATGAGTCTGTCTTTATTATATGCGGAGGGCTTGCTTCCGCATATGTACTTGCCATGGCCAATCTTCTTGGCACCTTTTGACTACGGCACATCACGCTTGGGAAGGATATTGTTGAGGATGAGGCCGAATGACTTCTTCTGAGTAGCACGCTTAGAAGCCTCTTCCTATAGCCTCTTCAGGACGATCTAACACCAGTTAACTTTTTCACCAAACATGATGGCGACCATCATTCTGACCTACAGGTTGGTGCACATCTCGAATGCTCCGGTCCTATTCTCAACTATACGACAGCAAAAATCGTGCAAGTAAACAAAAGGTAAGCAAAACCTCTTTTTGTGGCAAGATGCATGGACATTCTTGTCCGAAGCATCGCCAGTAAACAATCCCCAATAGGCAGGGAGGATTTCTTGGGACCCAAAGGTCTCAAGTTCTTCCATGGTCAGGCCATCAGATGGCAGCCTGTAAATATTCTGTAGAAGTTCCCGGTCAACGCAGATCTGGACAGTAGCAGATATATCGGAAAAAATCTCCTCCTTTTAGAGAGAAGAATCTGACAGAAGCGTCGAGATAGAATTCCTCGACTATACGCTCATCGTAGAGCTCATCATGATAGCTTCTAAGGCGGTAGAGGCCTTGTTTCCGGATTCTGGAAACGATGAGTTCCATGGCGTCATCATCCTTGGATTCGATGCGAACTCGTTCAAGCACGATGGATCTGGCGAAGATTCGCCTGTCGATGATAGAGTCTTTCTTCTTGAGTGACAGAGAAGATGTCTGTGAAGATGCCATTTGATTTCTGAAGAAAAAGTGAGTGAAGAACAAAGAAAGCAGTAAAATGCAGTAGGCGATGTAGGCTGTTTGCTCAAATACTCGTTTAATATACAGAAAGCATAAAGAGTCGAAGGGAGCAAGAAACAGTCCTTTTATAGTGTGCAGGGAAGATTAGGGTTACAAAACTGTGAACGGTCAGATTTAAGGGATGGGAACCGTCTTTGAAAAGAACGAACAGGATGAACTAAGATTTAACTTGCATATCTTATCCATCCATTTTTGAAATGATAATCGGTCCAACTTCTGACAATTTGTATTCCCTCATTGCAAGAAATGGCAGTTTGAAAATTAATTAAAAATCGCAGCGTTTGAGATAATAAAGTCCAAATGTCATGTTAAGCATTAAATGATGACACGTTTGAATTTTGAAACAGGGCACATGGACTAAAATGATTTTATAGTACAAAAAACACGAATAAAATAAAATATTTTGACGTCCCATAGTATATGTACTGTATCCGCAAATAATACAGCCTTCCCCCTTAAAAGGTAGATATGGGATTCAATTCTTACGGCAATGTTTGGATTAATACCATATTCATGGGTCGCACTGTATTCTCCCTTAATTAATGCACACGTCAGCTGTAGGAAGATTTCATGTCTTCTTAGTCATACAGTGCTGTCTGACTGTCTGAGTGTACAGTTAATTAACGATGGATACTGTATTCTTGGGACTTATAGCATTCCTTCTCAATTGATGAGTAAAAGCATAAAAACTTACAGGGAGTCAGGCTGTAGCATTCCCATTGCTTGTCGAAGCATACAGAATCTAGTGGTGCTGAGAGGTTTGGTAAATATGTCATCTAACTGAATGTGTGTATGAATTTTCTGGATCTGAACATCCTTATTATCAACATGATTCCGGATGAAGTGATGCTTCATATTAATATGCTTAGTTCGCGAGTGCAATACAGGATTGTGCGTTATTGCAATTGCACTCATGCTATCGCACATGATCGATGTTTCCTTGGCAAGGATTCCATAGTCTGATAATTGTTGTTGCATCCAGAGAATCTGCATACAGCAACTACCGGCAAAATAGTATTCTGATTCAGCTATGGAAAGCGAGTTTGCCAAGTACCGCTTGTACTCTTCCTATCTAGCTTGCAGCCTCCGAGATCCGAGTCGCTGTATCCAACCAAATCGAATCCGCCTTCATTAGGATACCATAGTCCTACATCGACTGTTCCTTTAACATACTTCAGGATTCGTTTGGCTGTTGTGAAGTGTAATTCTTTAGGTGATACTTGATACCGAGCACACACTCCTACAGCAAACTGGATATCGGGACTGCTAGCTGTTAGGTACAGGAGTGAGCCTATTAGCTTCCTGTAGAGTGATTGATCAACCGGTTTTCCAGCTTCGTCAGCACTAATTTGCATGGAAGTGCTCATAGGGGTTGACGAGGATTTAGAGTTATTCATCCCAAATTTGTTGAGTAGCTCCTTGATGAACAAATTAAAAACGCAAGTGTACAAATCGCTTTTGTAGGAAGCGGAAAGTAACTCCGAGGTCGATCTCACAAGGAATTGGGAACAGTTTGAAGTTTGATAATGTTCGGCAAATAGTCGAATTAACAAAAGTAAAATAAAGTAAAATACACCGAAGATATGATAGGATTACAATCATAACGCAGAAATTTAGAATAAACGAAACGTTAACAACACCGAATTAATGGTTGGATAATTAAGAGATTACAATTATGAGAATGATATGGGAGTTTAGAATCACCGACACACACGTAATCAATTATTAGTTCCGATACTCAAAGAAATAAGGTTTGAAATTATCGATTGCTCACGATTAAAAGAAATCCATTTGATGGCGGTAATTCTAAAAATCACTATTGTTCTTTTCGAAAATAAGAGACACTCCTTTGATGGGGACGAATCTTTACTAACAATCGACTAGCTAATACCTTTGATGAGGTAATTCGCTAAAGGATCGCAGAAAAAGGTTTAGAACATTCATAATCGCTTCTATCGGGTCGTTTGATGGCGAATACCGACAAAAACCCTCGATTTTAAAATAATAACAACTATGAAATAGGTTTAATGATCTAAATCAAAAGTTCTTATGCGAAGAACAAACAAAGAGGAACAATCCAAACTCTACCCGGAAAATCAATTGAAACTAACAATCGACAATATGTGTGTGGCTCAATCTAAAAACCAATATGAAAAGATTAGCTACACATGATTATTTCAATAATAATGAAAATCATAAAACAAAACATGGTAGAAACTTCCCATGTAAAAGCCGAAATCGAATTCCCGATGAAGGTTTGATGATCTTCCTTCAAGAACTCACAACAAAATGATACAAGGAATTATATTCACTCACAAAATGTATTTTTCTTCAAGATGGACATACAAAGAAGATGATGAAAAATCTCTCTTTCCTCCCTATTTTGGTGTTTTCTCCCTAAATCTTTCTCTCACCAAGATCAGAATATCCTCAAAAGTCTGGTCCAAGGCCTTTTATCAAGCCAAAATGCCAAGAAATTCCATTCAAATCGTGTAAAATGTCAAAAAAATATGGACTTTGCACCGAAAAGTGACTCGACCGTGTCCTGGGACACGACCCGTGTCCAAGTGTCCCAGAAAATGCAAAACTCTCTGGACAGCAGACCCGGCCGTGTCTTGTGACACG
Organism: Orobanche coerulescens; assembly: GCA_033398695.1. Classification (NCBI taxonomy): domain Eukaryota; kingdom Viridiplantae; phylum Streptophyta; class Magnoliopsida; order Lamiales; family Orobanchaceae; genus Orobanche; species Orobanche coerulescens. Next base: position 58,381,697 of record CM065807.1, on the reverse strand, counting down.
GCCCGTGTGCGGTCTGGACTATGAAGCTGTGGTCTAGAAGCCATATATCCCTCAATACACCTCAGAATTTAGCATATGATATACCATTGCGAAGCTGATTTCATGAGGAAACTATACATATATATATAAAACATCCTAATTCCGAGTAATGAATATGGAATTTAGAAAATACGACCGAAGTTGCTTCGTTCTTCATCACCCGAGCTATGTTTTTGCTCCCGACTTGTTCTTGATCGTCATAAATACCAATATTGTCCATAAAAGCACCTATTTTTACCACAATCTTCGTCCGGCTACCTACAAAACAAAAACACAACATAGCAAGCATAAAAGGAACAAAAACACTTAAAAACAAACAAAAACACGACTCAATAGAATAGAATAAGACGATCAAAAATCGACTCATCAAACCCCCCCAACCTAAACTTTTCTTGTCCCCAAGCAAAGAAAGAAAGAAAACACACACACGACATACAAAACGAGGAGGGTTGAATAATCAAGTTAATCATCGGGTATACGTACAATCAACCGGGAATGTAAAAGTATCGTGAAGTTTCGTAATTCGTCATGGAAGCCTAAACTCACAAATGAATAGAAAGCAATGGCACTTGATCGAACATGCAAGGAAACAATTCTTAGTAGTCCCTCACAGAGTTATATCAATTCACTCATCTCTCAAGTGTTTAGATAGGTCAATACGCTCAACTCGATTCGAATGGAAAGTTATATATGCTTGCACTTTTTCTCTCATCAATCGCATTGATATTCACAAAACACGAGTCATAGGGTCTTATTTTGGGTTGTGTAATGGGGTTGTGGCTCAGGTTGGGAAAATTTGGCTAGTAGTTACAAGTTCAGTCCAAGTAGAGCATATACGATCCTCACATATATGAAATCAACTCTCAAGCAAGATCGATCACTCCACTTCAATTTTCTCGTATATATATTTTTTTAAAGGCCTTGTTAAGCACAACTCTTTTGATATTGGCCTATTTCTCAAAACCCAACGACTATCCCTTTTGTTTTTCTTAGGTTCACTCCTCTTCTCCCCTATCTTTTCTATCCCACTATTATTATTAGGATCACCTTTTTTTTGGGGGGGGGGGGGGGGTTATTATTTTCAGGGGAACGGGAGAGAAGATTTTTGCCTCTATACACCACAAACTTTGCACACCTTCGTTTTTCAAATAGACCCTCTCATGCTCTTACGTGGACCAATACTTGGGTAAGTTATGGCTTTTAGATATGGAGCTATAAGATGCGGGTTTTTTGAACAAAAATACGGCTAAAGGCTCAACGGAGCTAGCAAAGGATTTTGATATAAAATGGTGGGTATTTTTAGATAAGTAGGTTCAAGACAAAAAAATGGTTAGCCCTAATTATTTCTCGTGTATGTAAATATCAACACATCATCCGACAGAATCATGCAAGTTCTAAAGAATACAATCCATAAGAAGAGAAATCACACATGAAAGAATTTTTACCGCTAAAAGTGAACGGTTCAATTAGGCACAAGAACTCACGGCTTTTGGACTATCATACTCATTCCTTACACGTCAAATCAAGTAACCAAAACTACACATTCACACGCAAAGGTCAAACAATCAATTAGATTTATAAAAATCTACGAGCCATGTACAAACACGATTAATCGTCTATATACCCAACATTTAACAAGGTTATTATAATCCAACTACGACATCACGCATGAAAAAAAAATAAAGAATGGAAACAAACATCACGCAAACTAAAAACAAATAAAAATCGAAGAAGTTGCACCCCCCCCCCCCAAACCTAAACCTTTGCTTGTCCCCAAGCAGAAAGATTAAGTCAGGAAAAATGCGAAAATGCAAATTAAAAAGAAAGAAAATAAAACTACCGGATTAAGAAGTGTGGTTTTTGATCGCGAGGCACCATCCTTTGTGCTCAGGTCTCAACTTTCAATAGGCTAGGCTTCTTACTCCGATAATTACCTCCTTTTTGATTTCCTACACACACTAGAGAAAAAAAACAAATAAAAGCAATAATAACAATAATAATAATGAAAGCGATAAAAATTAAAAACTCCCTTGGGTTGCCTCCCAAGCAGCGCTTTTTTTATAGTCTTTAGCTTGACTCTCCAGCTTCTACTATCTGGCTTAAATGGAAACGTGTCACTTCCATCCACATAGCTCGTCATTTTTCGCTCGTTTTCCTTCGTTAGGATATGGGTAGTGGTTCCATGGATTTCCATTGTGAGCGCTTTTGTCACCATTTCAATTTTCATTATGACTGTCACCATGAAATATCTCCCTTGAAGAATAAGTGACGTGATTTTTGTTGGTGATGTTTCTTCTATGTTTGGTATCACCAAATCCATAGGGGCTATCACCTACCCCAAACCTAGTTGCGAGTATATTGGTTTTTGCGTTAAATTAATACCCGCTCCTAAGTTCGCAGTGGGAACTTCTTTTTCCATGAAAAGAACTTCTATGTCAAAGCTTTCTAGGTCCTCCTTATTTATCACTTTACCGCTCCGAAGGGTGGTGATAGATTGAGATTGCTCGGGCTGACTTCGTAGTTTACCCCTTTCTTGTATGTGTGCATCAGTAGCGAGTTGCCCAATTTGAGTCTCTATTTTCTTCACCGAAGCTTCTAAAAATTCGAACCTTTTATTGTTCAGGGCTTGGTTTTATTTGCTTTCCTTAATGAATGCCATAATACTCTCCTCAAGAGAGTTCCTTTACTATGGAGGTGGTTCACATTGCGTTGTTTGTTGGGGTCAATTTCCTCTGTTGTATTGGGATTGGGTGCTTGTGTCGTATGGCATCGGGTTGTTATTTCTCCACAAGAAATTCGGATAGTTTCTTAGCCCAGGATGATAAGTGTTCGGGAGTGGTGCGTTTCTTGCGTTTCCTCCATAATTATTTCTCCCCCCTCCCACTCAGGCGTTTCTTTATTATGCCACATAGCCCAATAAGATTGCTCCGGTTTTTGCTCGCAGTCAGAGCTATATGAGCGAACATTAGCTCCGTGCCCATTCATTCCATATGCATAACAAACTTTTCTTCGTTGATGTTCAAATTCCTTGAAATTATGATCATAATAACTCATTCCACAATCCCGATAACTATAATTCCTCTCGTAGTCCATCTCGCAACGTGTTAGTCTTCTCGGGTGTGTTCCAACTGTATAGCATTTGTTGATCAATGGTAGAAGCAGATTCCCAATGATCTTCTACCGAGCGCTGCAATATCAAAGAGCTAGAACAAAAAATTTAGAGAATAAAGGAAACAAAAATAATAAAAACAAAGAAAATAAATAAAGCAAAAATAAATAAATAATAAATACAGGCCAAAAACACGAAAAATAAATAGTTCAACTATTATTAAAACAAAATCAAAAATTAAACGCCAACCCCCCGGCAACGGCTCCAAAAACTTGATGAACAAATTAAAAACTCGCAAGTGTACGAATCGCTTTTGTAGGAAGCGGCAAGTAACTCTGAGGTCGATCTCACAAGGAGTTGGAAGCGATTTGAAGTTTGAAAATGTTCGGCAAATAGTCGAATTAACAAAAGTAAAATAAAGTAAAATACACCAAAGATTTGATAGGATTACAATCGCAACACAGAAATTTAGAATAAACGAAACGTTAACAACACCGAATTAAAGGTTAGATAATTAAGAGATTACAATTATGAGAATGATATGGGAGTTTAGAATTACCGACACACACGTAATCAATTATTAGTTCCGATACTCAAAGAAATAAGGTTTGAAATTATCGATTGCTCACGATTAAAAGAAATCCGTTTGATGGCGGTAATTCTAAAAATCATGATTATTCTTTTTGAAAATAAGAGACACTCCTTTGATGGGGACGAATCTCTACTAACAATCGACTAGCTAATACCTTTGATGGGGTAATTCGCTAAAAGATCGCGGAAAAAGGTTTAGAACATTCACAATCACTTCTATCGGGTCGTTTGATGGCGAACAGCGACAAAAGCCCTGGATTTTAAAATAATAACAACTATGAAATAGGTTTGATGATCTAAATCAAAAGTTCTTATGCGAAAACAAACAAAGAGGAACAATCCAAACTATACCCGGAAAATCAATTGAAACTAACAATCGACAACATGTGTGTGGCTCAATCTAAAAACCCATATGAAAAGAGTAGCTACACATGAATATTTCAACAATAATAATGAAAATCGTAAAACAAAACATGGTAGAAACTTCCCTTGTAAAAGCGTCTTAAAAAGAGTCTTGTCCACAACACCTTTCTCAAATCCATTATTGGTTAGGTATAGGGACAGGGTTTCATACCACGCTCTAGGTGCTTGCTTAAGTCCATACAGTGCTTTTCGTAGCCTGTATACTAGGTCTCCACCTTCTATGTTGACAAACCCTAGTCGTTGTTCGACATAGACTTCTTCGGCGAGGTCTCTGTTGTTGCCCAAAATATTTATCCGAAGAATAAATACTGCTGGAATGAACGGACAACAAACAAAGTTGCGGGAGCACTTCCGAGAGAATATGAATAAACACAAGATTTGCCAGGTTTGTTAGGCCCGGGCTTGAATGCTCTCGCGAGATGTTATTAATACAAATATTCGTGGATACAAGTATTAATGTGAGAATCTAAGTACAATGAGTGTAGAAAGACTCTGTTAATCCAGCTCTTGAGCGAAGCTTGGTGTTCTTCGTCCCTGTCGATCGTCTTCTGTATGAGAGAGGCCGAGAGAAGTAAGAACCGAGAGATAGCTGTTGCCAAGAGTAGGAGAAAGTCAAGTGCTGTGTATTGCTTGTTGGGAAGCCGTGAGAATCAGAAGAATTCTGGTGGTAAAAGTTCGGTCCTTTGACAAGTGCAGGCTGCCTTGTATTTATAGAGGCTGAGGAGCCTTGTCTTCTGGCGGGCGATTGCCTTCCGGCCAATATAATAATGGGGCGATCGTCCTTAAGTCACACGGGTTGTCGGCCTAAAGTCCAAGGCAGCTGCTGGAAGCCAGCTGTGCGGTCCAATGAGAAGCCAGCATGCGTCCGGAGTCACTATCACATGCGGTCCTACTGACCTTTCGGCGGGCCTGTCGGCTGGTGGGAAGATGCTGACAGGCTGTGGTCAATGATCCGTGATATGCGGATCTTGTCTTGGCACTGCACGTGGAGTCTGTCCTGAGGCTCGACCTTTGCCAACTGGATGACCATTGGCTTTGAGCGGCATGAGGCGGTCGTCTCTAGCTGGTCACTAGAGATCGGCATCGGCCAATTGCTGAGGGTCGACATCAGTCGGTCACCAAGGGTCGGTCGGCAAGTGCCGGGAGATGATCGTCTGCTAGTCGACCACCAAGAGTCGATCACCAAGTACCGAGAGACGATCGTCTTAGATGTCGATCGCTCGGTACCGGGACTTGTCCTGGGACCTTCGGTTGGCAGATCTATCTTGACTGCCGGGCTAAGGCTAGGCCGCACTGTCGCCGGTCAGAGTTCTACGCCTCATTGCTCGGCAATGGCTAGGTCGCCCGATCTCCGAGGCGATCGCCGGTCGGAGAGTATAATTCTCGACACAACAATTGCCACCCAGCTTGCTCCGATGTTGAAGACATGGGGCGAGGTGGTTCTTGCTGGCGATCGTGTAAGATGAGGACGGGCGACCCGTTGAGCTGACATTGGTTTCGGACTTTGGTGATCTTGGTCGATTGGCTAGCTATCTTTCGGTCTTGTACCTGCAAAAAACATCATTGGCCGATCCCCCTCAGAAACTTGATGGTTTCGTCGTTTGAGGAATCGTGCACAGTCGCGAAGTTCGATGGACCGACTCCATGACTGTGTCTTGTGCGCGAAGACATTGAGTGTCTCGTGACTCATTTTATTGTGAGGGTCCTCTGTTAGGCTGCGCCTCGCCTCGTATTTAAACGAAGGGCGTGCGGTCTTGGTCTAGAGGAGTCCTTGCGCGGGGCAGCGTCGGATGATTCAACTCCATGCCCGCGGCTTGTTAGCTCTGCTTCCACCTCGGCCCGCAATGGAGATGGCGAACCTCGACGGTGTACGTTGAGACGGGGGTAGTGGCACGTTGCATTGTCCGGGTTCACCATTTTAGATGATGATCCTTTGAGGGTGGGCGATCGTGTCCACTGATTAAATTTGGAGAGCCCTCAGACTACGTCAGCCTCGTATTTAAACGAAGGGTGGGCGATCTTGGTCGAAAGGGACCTTGCATGGCCGAAGCAGCCGGTTCCATCGACTACCAGGACCATGGCTGTATGTTGAGCGGTGGAGGCGATCACGAGCCTTAGCCTATCATGTTAAATGGTGGACTGTAGATGGCGAGCGAGTCCTCCGATTTTTTGGTGATGTTGCTTGAGATCGGCGATCGGGCTGGAAGACTGGTAATCGTCGCTCGGCTGCCGATCGCATTATTCATAAGTTGATACTGGCGATCGGACAGGAGATCGTCGTTCGGGCGCCGATCGCGCTGTTCAAAGGTTGAGAAGAATCCTTTGCCTGGCGAGGAAGTCTGCGGCCTTAGCTCGGAATATTGCGTAGGTCGCGGGTTGGTCCTTCGTGAGATGCCTGAACATAGGCGAAAGACCATGAAATCCTCCTAGGACTGCGTAGAGGGCGATCTCATCACTTACGGGCTCGCCGTTGAGGATGATCTCGTCTACTTGGTCGATGTAGTCCGAGTCGGACTCTTCTTCTCCCTACTTGATTTGCATCATGCGAAGGGGACCTTCTGGCCGAGCAACCCTGGTGGCGAAGTACGCTGTGAAGACGTTCGCCAGCTGCTTAAAGGAGCCAATGGACCGAGGTGGCAATGAGGTGTACCACCTGTAGGCGAGGTCGTCCAGCGTCATAGGGAACATTCGGCACCTGGTCGCGTCAGATGCCCCACACCCGGTCATGTAGATGTTAAACTTGCTCAGGTGTATTTCGGGGTCCAATCTCCCCTCGTACAAAGGTGTTTGCGATCTTGTGCTGCACGGGGGTGAGCTCGATTTGGACCGCGAGCGGCTCGCTCGGCTTGGCGATCTTGCTCTTTGCGCATGCCCCGGATTCCAGGAGCCCCTTCATGTCGTCGAGCTGGCGTTGCATCGCGGCCATTGCCGTGGCTCGGTCGCTCGCAGATCGGCTTTGGGAGCGGGAGCTGAGGCGATCGTGTACCGATCTCCTGACTCCGCTGCTGCCGACCTCGGCTATTTGGCGAGGGGGAGCCAGACGGCTGGACTGCCTTCTGGGAGTCGGGTAGGCCGAGCTCCTAGTGATGGACTCAAACTCCGTCGTCTCGTAGCTGGGGCCGGACTGCCCCGGTCGCCAAGACGGTTCGCTGCCCAGGCGATCGAAAACAGAGGAGCCCCGGCTGGCGAGCGCCTCTCCTTGTGGATGAGAGCCTCCTGGCGATCGCTTGGCTAGTAACGCCTTGAACTTCCGCTTGGTCTTCCGGCAGACGGCCGAGGGGGTGATAGCGGGAGGCGCGTCGAGAGCACTCCGTCGCTCCTGTAGGACGGCCATGGCCTCGTCGATCTGTTCCGCGGTTCGGAGCTGATCGAGCGAGAGGCTTGGGCCACCCGTCAGGGGCGGGATCGAGCGTCTCAGACCGCGGCGGCTACCCTCCGCCATCGGCTGTGGCTCGGACTGAGACGGAATGAGGCATCTGGCGAGTTGGCCGGCGGCTTTCTTCGACGCGGAGGCGGAAGACATGATTTCTGAAAGATTTCTTTGAAGCGCAGTGAGTGTCACTTCAAGTATATGCCCCGAGAACAGTGAGTGTTCTTCGAGACGGTAGGAATAAAAATTTGAGGGTTAGATCCCCTTCCTCTAGCGCCAATTGTTGTTGCCCAAAATATTTATCCGAAGAATAAATACTGCTGGAATGAACGGACAACAAACAAAGTTGCGGGAGCACTTCCGAGAGAATATGAATAAACACAAGATTTGCCGGGTTTGTTAGGCCCGGGCTTGAATGCTCTTGCGAGATGTTATTAATACAAATATTCGTGGATACAAGTATTAATGTGAGAATCTAAGTACAATGAGTGTAAAAAGACTCTGTTAATCCAGCTCTTGAGCGAAGCTTGGTGTTCTTCGTCCCTGCCGATCGTCTTCTGTATGAGAGAGGCCGAGAGAAGTAAGAACCGAGAGATAGCTGTTGCCAAGAGTAGGAGAACGCCAAGTGCTGTGTATTGCTTGTTGGGAAGCCGTGAGAATCAGAAGAATTCCGGTGGTAAAAGTTCGGTCCTTTGACAAGTGCAGGCTGCCTTGTATTTATAGAGGCTGAGGAGCCTTGTCTTCTGGCGGGCGATCGCCTTCCGTCCAATATAATAATGGGGCGATCGTCCTTAAGTCACACGGGCTGTCGGCCTAAAGTCCAAGGCAGCTGCTGGCAGCCAGCTGTGCGGTCCGATGAGGAGCCAGCACGCGTCCGGAGTCACTGTCACATGCGGTCCTACTGAGACCTTTCGGCGGGCCTGTCGGCTGGTGGGAAGATGCTGACAGGCTGTGGTCAATGATCCGTGATATGCGGATCTTGTCTCGGCACTGCACGTGGAGTCTGTCCTGAGGCTCGGCCTTTGCCGACTGGATGACCATCGGCTTTGAGCGGCATGAGGCGGTCGTTTCTAGCTGGTCACCAGAGGTCAGCATCGGCCAGTTGCTGAGGGTTGGCATCGGTCGGTCACCAAGGGTCGGTCGGCAAGTGCCGGGAGATGATCGTCTGCTAGTCGGCCACCAGGAGTCGATCGCCAAGTACCGAGAGACGATTGTCTTAGATGTCGATCGCTCGGCACCGGGACTTGTCCTGGGACCTTCGGTTGGCAGATATATCTTGACTGCCGGGCTAAGGCTAGGCCGCCTGGTCGCTGGTCGGCAGTTCTGCCTCGGCTGCTCGGCAATGGCTAGGTCGCCCGATCTCCGAGGCGATCGCCGGTCGGAGAGTATAATTCTCGACACAACAGTCTCCATTCAGGAATGCGCTTTTTATGTCCATTTGATATATAATAAAGCTCTTGTGGGCGGTAAATGATAAAAATATCCTAATGGCTTCTAGTCTGGCTACAGGGGCAACTGTCTCGTCATAATCTATGCCTTCTTCCTGTCTGTAGTCTTGTGCGACTAGACGGGATTTATTTCTAATAACAAGTCCGTTCTCATCCTTCTTGTTTCTAAATACCCATCTAGTTCCAATCACGGCTTGATGCTCATGTCTGAGTACTAGATACCATGCATTGTTTCTTTTGAAATCATTAAGCTCTTTTTCCATTAAAGTGATCCACTGAGAATTGTTTAGATCTTCTTTGGTAGAAACAGGTTCGGATTGAGCTAAGAATACATCAATTGTGTACATGGCAAGTCTTCGAAGTTCTGCTTGAGATTTCCATACAGGAAATGGAGATTTCTCAGAATCGGGTTATTTTTGCGCGCACAGTACAGTTCCTTGTGTACTCTGTATTCTCTTACAGGTAGATACTCTGGCATCAATGTCTCCTATGATTAACTCCTGTGGGTGATCTCTCAGCCATCTTCTGTCGGGTTCTAGTTCAGCATCCCGTACTGTATCTTGCAGTGCTGTAGTTTCAGCCTCATCCTGTACATCATCAGCTTCAACTACCTCTATAAAACCCGAATTTTTTTAAACTTATTAAATACCCAAAATACCCTCTAAATTCGAACTTATGAAAAGACGATTAAAAATCTAAGACATTACATTATATTATAACCTAAGTATTTGAAACCTTAAGTGAATGATGTACAATTAAATGATTAAGAAAACTTATGATAAAGTTAAATTAACATTACTCATTATATAAACTACATCACACGTTTAAAATATCATATGGGTCGATCCAATTTTTGTTTTAATTGAGATTGAATTGATCTCCTAATCACCTCCCTAAAAATCGGCAATCACTATCCCTAGTTATCCTCAAATCATGACATACAATATTCAGTATTTATTTGTTTCTTAAATCAAACCACACGCCTCTCTATATTCAGCCTCCCTTTTTCTTCTTTTCTGCATTCAACACAAAAACAACACTACACAAAACACATAAAACCCTAAAAATACTAAATAATTTCAGCCTCCTAATTTCGTGGATTTTTTGGTAGGTCGTTGAGGCGGATACTTTTTGGGTACAACTGCAGGTCGGTTTTCTGAATAGTCTGAGTTTGAGTATTTTCGTGTGGGGTTACACTAACTAATAAATTCTAGGAAAATTCGCGTGGGTTATAAAGACATTGAAGTACCGGTGTGAATTTTTGTGAATTTTAATTTTGAGTTCTGATGTGGTTGAAAAATTCGTCAAGTTGTGACCTGTTCATAGATAAAAGCTGATAAAAAGGTTAAAAGGCCAATAAGGGTTAGGGTTGTATTGAATTTATCTCCAAGTATGCTATCAGGTTTTTGGATCATATTGAAAGGGATCCATTTTAATGATACCAACGTGTTTTTGGGTGATTCTTGAGTCTAAAATCAATTTCTGGAAAAGTACTTTCTGAATATGTAAGTCTTGTAATTTTTAGAGGTCGGGAGAATGTATTTTTTGATTTTACAAGTTCAAGTGTCAAGTCTGTCAATTAGTAATCCGAATTTCAATCTTGGTTTATGATTTTTGTTTTGAAATAAATAAGGAATAATTAACTCAAATTGGACAGGGCTTAATTATAGGATGTGTTTGGCCTCTGTGATTTTTGGTGGAATTTTTAGAGTAGCACATCATGACCTCTTAATTGCTTGCATTTTGAGTCTTATATCTGTCACCGAATCTGGACTAGTTTTGATAAGGAATTTTTGTTCTATAGTTACACTACCTGGAAAATTGCACAAAAATTACACAAAGTAGTGAACATATGTACCTACTTGGGATAATTTTTTTAAGACTCCAGGAGGTGCACAAGTAATACTTGGTATTTAATTCGTATAGGTTCTGTGAAGCAAGAGTGATCCTTTTGGCTTGACTTGTCTATTTCTGATTGCTTGCTTTGAATAAGGTACAAATATTCTGACCTTTCTTGTAAGGTTTCTCATGATCTCTTTCATATTCTGATCTGTTTAGCTTCTGATTTGATACCATTGCTATGATCCCCTTTTGTTTTGGACCTTTGCTATGATCCCTTTGTTATGAACCTCTGATATGAACCTTTGCTATGAACGTTGACTATAAACCTTTGCTATGCACTTCTGAACCATTTGATATGAACCATCTAATATGAACTGTTTTGATATGATATCTGACTCTCAGTTTGATACCGGAGCCATTTCCCTAGCCATGAAGGTAACATGGCCGTGTCATTGATGCACCAATGGCATGACTCCAGTGTGGTTGAGTGATTTGCCACACCGTCCCTTATCTGTTATATGTTATGGCCACTATGATTATTATTTGTCTGTAGTGGCGTATGGATGCATCATAGATGTGTTTTTGTATCTGTTTTGATCTGTTATTACATATTTGTCTGGTGATTGATGCTGGGTGCAATCCACGTCCTTCACATTTCTGGGAGCTAGCTACTCCATTTGGTTACTGAGGACTCCCCTCATATTGTTGGCTAATTGAGAGGTCTCCCCTCTATATGATATGAAGATATATGGTTACATCTGTTATGATATGATCTGATCTGTTCTGGGCTCGTGGTGGATTACAGTCTTACCTTTCATTATTCCTACACTCTTCTTTATACCTTATGCTATTACCCATTGCACCATATTTGTTTCTGTTTCATTATTATTATCTTGTTGTATATCTGTTCACTGTGCTTTGAAAGCTCAGCCGCATTTCTTTTCCTGCGGCAGGTATCTAAGTTAGGAGATGGGGCTTGCTTTGGGGTTGAGAGTTGAGCTTGTGGAGACGTTACCCTAGTCATCTTAGATTTATTTGCTATTGTTATGATATTGTTTAGACTTGGATGATTTGTTATTCATCCCTTTGGAGTATTTCTTTTAGTTGAACTTATGTATTGGTTTAAGTCATTTTGACTTAACTCCTTTTGATTATTTAGGTTTAAGACTTCCGCTTTTCACTATGTTCATTATGTATGCTTTGATATGTCACCATAATGTGATGTTTCTACCCTTTTCGGGTTGGGGTGTTACAACCTCTGTTCTTACAGCTGCGGGGTTGAGCTCTAAGTCTACGACAGGATCTATTGGAGTTAGAGGGTCATTAATGGAGAGTTGTTGGATATTCTGAGTCAGATCTTCTACTCCTGTAGGGTCATGGTGAGGTTCGTCGAACACTACATGTACAGATTCCTCGTCTGTTAGCTTCCTTTTGTTAAAGATCCTGAAAGCTTTGCTAACAGAGGAATATCCTACAAATATCCCTTCATCCGACTTTTCGTCGAAGGTTCTAAGTTGGTCTTTCCCGTTGTTCAGGACATAACATCTACAACCAAATATGTGAAAATACGAAACTAACAGAGTTTTGTTGTTCCATACCTCGTATGCTGTTTTGTTGCGATGCTTGTTGATGATACAGTGGTTTTGTGTATAGCATGTTGTATTTGTTGCTTCACCCCAGAATCGCTGCGGCAACTTGCTTGCGGCAATCATGGTCCTTGTTGCTTCCTTGAGCGTCATGTTCTTTTGCTCGGCAACAACATTTTGTTGAGGAGTTCGGGCAACTAAGTATTCGTGATGTATTCCATTGTCCGAAATAGTATTGCTCTATAAAGCGGTTAGTGAATTCAGTAACTCTATTGGAACGAATGGACACGATACTCGATCATTTCTCATAGGTGCTCGAGCAGCTTTGATGTGGTTTCCTTCTTCTTGCTCAAGAAGATTGTCCAAGCATACCTGGAATAATCATCAACAATAACGAGACAGTATTTCTTACCTCCTAAACTAACAGGGTCTACAGGACCGTAGAGATCCATATGTAGCATTTCTCGAAGTCTGTGAGTGCACAGGTATGATTTTCTTTTCAGGGTGGTCTTGATTTGCTTGCCTTTCTGACATGGTCCGCAGACGCTGTCTTTCTGGAATGACACATCGGGCAAACCTCTAACCATTCCCTGTCTATCAAGCTTGTTGATCATCTTGGAGTTGACGTGCGACATCCTATTGCGCCATAGCCAGTACTGATTTGCAGTGCCTTTGGCAACAAAACATGGAATTGTGGAGCTCGTAGGTATCCAGTCAGCAATATACATGTTACCTGATCTGCTTCCTGTGAGCACAACTTCTTTGGTCAGAATGTTCTTTACTCTACAGTGATCTATATAAAATTTCACCGAGAATTGTTTGTCACAGAAGTGGCTAATACTAAGTAGATTATACTATAAGCCTTCAATATATGCTACATCGGTGACTTTGAATTTTTCTACAAGCAGGGTTCCCTTTCCTCTTGTTCTTCCTTTGGATTTATCACCGAAGCGCACCTTTGGACCGCGGCTTTCTACATAATCTGACAGCTTGCTTCTATCTCCTGTCATGTGCCGAGAACATCCGATGTCGAAGTACCAGATGTCCTTCTCTTTGATGTCCTGTATGCAAAGAAATTAAGTAGATTTAGGTCCCTTTTGTATGTTGGGTCCATGGATGTTAGTGCCTTTAGGTACCCATAGTTGCCTGACAGCAATTGGCTTGTTGTAGGTTACTTTTTGTCCATTCTTGTGATGTCTACGTGGGGTAGGCACGTAGTCGCTGTAACCTTGGTAATTATGTTGCATGTAAAAGTGTGGGTTATTATTATTTATCCAGTACGAATGACGTCTTGGAGGTGGAGCCATTTTATTCGACCTTATAGCTTGCCTCCTGGGTCTCCAGGTGGATTCCCAAAGCTATTGCTGGTATTGTGCTGTGACCTGCTTTATCGATGGATAACGAGGCTCCTGTATCCAATATCTAGGTGCATTGTACTATTGGAAGTACTGTTGTGCAGTCCTTTGACATTTGGATACAGCCTTCTTTGTGAACGGCTGTTGGTTACGCCTTACAGGTTTTTGAGGTTGAGGATTCCGCTGTCTGTGATATTACTTAGGTGGCGGAATAGCATCCTTTGCTGTACGCGGGTCAGATGTTTTCCTTGCGAGACTCGGGGTCTCTTCAGGTATAGGAATGGGTTCCACACCCCTGACGAACAGTGTACTAATTTTCCCTTTATTGGAGAATGAGTTATATCCTAAGCCACTTTTATCATGGGCATGTTGCCGGTGCTTAGAATTTCTTCCATCCTTTTAGATGATTTATCGAAAGATTTCAAGATGGTCTCTAGTTCTCCTTCTCATTTTTCGAGAGTTTTTACTTTGGCTTCTAGTAGAGCAAAATCATTTGTCTTGTCCTCATTATGAGACTTGGTCTCATTTAGATCGTGGGCAAGTTGATGATTGCTATCCATGAGTTTTTCCAATGTGATCTTGCTGTTTTCGCAATCGATGGACATATTTTCGTAATTATTTCTTAGCAAGTCATTTTCATCTTTCAGCTCTAAGTTAGATATTTCTAGCTGTATGTTTTCTCGTTTTAATGTCTCATAGGCCTTTTGAATGTTTTTAAATTCATCCATCATATTTTCGAAAGTATGATATGCATTAATAGGAATATTGGATGTTGAGCTTACCTCATCATCGCTATCTTCATCGTCCTCTATATTTTTTGCCATAAAGTACATGTCTGCTTTATCTTCGAGCTCATCATCGGACGAGTCACTGTCAGTGAATGCCTTAAGACATTCCTCGGTCTTGGTTTTTGTGGGCAAGGCATCTGATTCGCCGATCAGGGCCTTGAGCTTCTTCTTCCAAGCACGACTCCTTTCGTCTTTTTCCTGTTGCTCGGCTTCCGGCAACTTTTGGACTTTAGGATGCTGACATTTATTTTCATAAAGTCCTGGTTTCCTACAATTGTAGCATAGATTAGGATCACTAGATGGAGAAGATTTAGAACTTACCTTGTGAAAAGGTTTGGGCCTGTATGCAGTCTTTCCAGACTGTTTGATGAATTTCTTGAATTTGTGCATGAGCGGGGCCATTTCATCTTGTGATAGGATATCATCATCACTGTCAGCATTCTTGTAGGCAGATTTGGATGTGTTGGGCATGTTGTGTCTCCTGTTAGATACAGCGGCTAGTGCTGTAGTCCTAGCAGGTG
The DNA here is from genome assembly GCA_033398695.1 of Orobanche coerulescens. Classification (NCBI taxonomy): domain Eukaryota; kingdom Viridiplantae; phylum Streptophyta; class Magnoliopsida; order Lamiales; family Orobanchaceae; genus Orobanche; species Orobanche coerulescens. Next base: position 58,366,625 of record CM065807.1, on the reverse strand, counting down.
ACTCTTCTGCCTTCTCTCTCCTGTCAATATCATATGTGAAAGCTTTTAGGTTAGAGAAGAGGTCAAAAGTAGAAATGTCATTGAGATTACATGACACATGCATAGCTGTGGTTTTTATGTCTCATCGGGCAGGGAGTGATCTAATGATTTTAAGATTTTTCTCCTTTGTGGTATACACTTTACCCAGTGCTTCAAGTTCACCGACAATGTCAGTGAATCTGAGGTCAAGTTCCTCAAGAGTTTCACATGATTTGATTTCAAATGATTCAAATTGCTGAGTGAGTTTTGAAATCTTATTTTCTTTTGAGAGCTCAGTTCCCTGATAAATAATCTTAAGTTCATCCCATATTTCCTTGGTTGTATTACATCTTTTTACTTTCGAGAAATTGCCCTTGTCGAGAGTGACAAATAGTGCATTCCTAGCAATATTGTCGAGGTTAGCATGCTTGCGCTCGTCGATCGTCCCTTGCTCGCGCTACTTCTCGAGCATCTCTACATGAGGTTGTCCTTCTATCCTCGCGGCGAGATTAACCTTCATTATCTTGATGGGGCCATCTTGGGTGACAAAAATCATCTCTTCGTGCATGACTGCAAGATGTGCTTCCATCCTAATTCTCCAATAATCAAATTCATTAATCGAGAACATAGGAACCTTGTTTATCATAGAGGTATCCATGTATAAGAATAGGAAAGATAAAGACTGTTTTCAAAAAGAATGTATGATTTTGGATCTGATTCGGTTAGAAATACAACTGATTCTTTTTAGAATCAACCGCTCTGATACCACTTGTTGGCCACTAAGTATACAGAATAAAGCTTGGAAAAGTATAAGTACAACAAATTGTATGATTTTCGAACATGAGTGCGTAGCGGAAGTTTGATTAATTGAGTTGCCATAAATACAGCAACTAGGCTTTCTCCTGGTAGCTTAGTGCGTATTGGGTTTTGCAATGTATACTTGTATTAATCACAGTTTATGAAAACAATAAAAGCAGAAGGTAAATAACATGCAATATAAAGTGGTTCGAGATAAACCCTCTACGTTCACTGGTCCTCCACACGAGGGTAAAATTTTTATAAAAATCACTACGTACACAACTATGTGACTTTAATCAAACCTATCCTTGTCTCGTTCACACAGATTGATACAAAGACTGTCGCTTTCAACAGTTCACACAGATTGGTTGTTGGCGCTTTGACTTGCTTCTTCTCACATAGATTGAAGCTTCATCCTATTCGTCCCACACAGGTTAGAATATCTTTTCTTAGTCCACACAGGGCTAATACTACACAAAGGTAATGATGGTGAAATCACGGGTTTGAACAACAGCTTGAATGCTTGATGAGCTTTAGGCTGATGATGTGTTATTCACATTGAGCACTTATGTATATTTCTTCACTCAGGTTTTGCAGTATGCTTGAAGAAATATGACTGCTAATGAAAGCTTGATCGACTGAATAATCTCTTCAGAGTTTCTGCTATTATGAATGAGTCAATGGTTCTTAGTTTTTCAGTCAACTTCTTAAGTGTCTGCAACGTCCTCTTGCATGGACTATTTATAACTTTAGAATAGATTCGTTATAAATATGTATGTTGGCTGGTTGGTGAGCAAATATCCCTTCTGATTGGTTGATTTACTTTTTAAGATGCTAGATCCGGATTTTGCTCCTTGTCTGAAGATCCTTGTCGGTTGGTATTTAAATACTTTATCCGATATGTATTTAAATACTTCTTTTCAAACAGAATTATGAATTTAGTTAATAAAGTAGATTCCTTCACAGCGGTCTTCAGTCCTGTTGGATATGTGTTTATTTTCCTAACACTTTCTGCGTGTCTGCTGTATCCAGCACAACACGATCTTATTGCTTTGGCTGTAGGCTTCTGTTAGGCGTATTTTTATGCGCTTTTAAATCATTAGTTTGTATCCATTTTGAGCCTAAAAATGCATAAACGTTCTTTTAATGCACTATTCTTATATGTTTTGCAGGAAATTGGAGTCCGGAAGCTCGAATGACGAAAAACGGGCGAAAACGGCAGTTTTTGGCCTGGGGCCGCGGCACAAGGGAAGCGGGCCGCAGCCCAGGAGGAAAATATGCGCCCAGGCATCCGGCGCTGGGCAGTAGGGGCCGCGGCACAGATTAAGTAAGCCGCGGCCCACAGGGCGGTTTTGGCTGAGCCTTCCGCGTTTCTTCGCCGTTTTGGAGCCTGTTCTCGACCTAATCACACGGACGCGTTTTGAAGGCTCATAACAGTTATAAATAAGCATTGAAGGGCTGAAAACAGAGGAGAGGAATTAACTGGGAGGTGGATCGATAGCTAGGGCGAAGAATACAAGGAGGAGATTTGTGGGCGACGACAAGACCACGGATTCCTTACAGTTTTTCTTAATTTTTCCGCATCTTAGTTCCTAGATCTGTTCGAGTAGGATTGTGATTGTAGCCGATTTCATGACGGTTTGATTTATTTATTTTAATTCAATTTACTCGTTATTCGTATTGAGTTGAATTTTTCTCATTGCTCTTAATGCTTTTTAATTATCTGGCCAACAGTTGAATTGTTTTGAATGTCTTTATGGATTCGAGAGATGAAATTTAGGCATAGTTCTTGTGAGAAGAATCATAATTTTCGTGAGATAGGAATATACTCATGGGAATTGTGAAGCCTATTTATTGTGGGAATTCTTGAACTGTTTTAGCTATTAATTATCTAATTCGAATAGGGATATATCGGGTTAATAATTCGTAGTATTTTCTATCGAGCTTGGGAAAGGCTTTAGAATAATTTAGGAATTCCTGGCTTACAATCAATTGAATAAAAGTGAATTGAATTGAATAAAAAATCATTCCTGATTGTTTGAGGTGAAAATCATAATCCTACACCCTTATTATTATTATTACTACTATTATTTATTTTTCTGCAATTAGTTTAGAATTTAATTCTATATAATTGTTCTTCAAATAAAATTATGATTCGACTATATTTTGGTACTTAGTGAAATCAGTCCTCGAGGGAACGATATCTTACTTATCACTTTATTACTTGTTGACACCGTGCACTTGCGGCATAGTGTGAGGGATTTCCTCACAACAAGTTTTTGGCGCCGTTGCGGGGGATGATTTTTTCGCTATTTTAAATACCAAGCGACTCTAATTTTAATTTGAAGTTTTTTTTTCTTTTTAGTCTCTATATTTTTAATTTTTTCATTATGATTTTCTTTGATTATAGTGACCCTTGGCATTTCATAAATTTCAATGTTCTTGATAATTTGCCTAATAGAGTCAGTTAGCCCCCTCCCCCGAAACAAAAGACCATGTTAGAACATTGTGTAGACGCTCTCGAAAATCCTGATAGTACCCCTCTTGAGCGAGAATGTGCAAGTCGTGGTCTTGAGATTCACTATGGTTATTTTCCAACTTATATAGTTAGTAGTGAAGTTGAGGGGGAGGTTGAGAAGAAAGACATGTTGAGTTTTAGGGTCGATCCCCATGACTGATAATTACATAAAGTGTGATGAGCTTATAGAAGAAGTTACCATTGATGATGTTTCCAAATAAATTTCATTAAATTGTCATCAAACTTTGACTAATAAGGTGAACACTTTTGTGCCTAAAATTTTATTAATGGTGCCACGCATAATTTTTCCTAAATCTATAATGGGAGAGATTGACCCCATTACTCTTGATTTTGTTGAGGATGACTCTTTGAGTTCTAATGAGGTTGTTCATGATAAATCTTTATTATTTACCCATTCGAACTCTGCGTATTTTTTCGTGCCTTACAATTATTATATTCTTCCATTATTTTTTGGTTGTCCGCATAATTATTCTTATTCATTATTGGCAACCGGGCATGAACCAAAGCCTCCCTTGTGGAATAAAAGGCTTATAGATTGTAAGAAGGGGGTATTTGGAAATCTCCCTAGAAAGAAGCCACGTTAAATTTGTTTGCTACGTCGTGCTCAAGACGTAAAATAGAGCGCTTGATGGGAGGCAACCCATCATTTTTACTTGCTTTCTAGTTAGTTAGTTTTTTTATTTGTTTTTTTTTTCGTTAATAATTTTTTCTTTATTTTGTTTATTTCGTTGGGATTCGTGTATTCTCGTGGCCCTGATTTCTCTAATATCTTTTTTTTAACCCCAATGAGTTATTATCCTTCATATTCTAGTCTTTCTTGACCTAATGTCTTTAGTTATTTCATGACTAGAGACTAAGTTTAGGGGTCCCTGGTGATGTTGAGCATTAATTGGAGTATGGACTGACAGACGATTCCACTCAAACATGTGCTGGCGTTCAAGAAGACATTTGGAATAAGTTTCACTTTTCCTTATCTCTTTTAATTTCACATGAGTTTTATTGTTGATGATTCTATGTGTAGTGGAATTGATTTTCTTGGTTATAAATTGCGATTTCATCATTGCTTTATTGTCTTTGCATGTTGTTGATGGTTTTTTGCAAACATGAATTTTTCGTGAATTTTTCGTGCTTCCGTGTGTAAAACTGATGTTACGATACTGATTTCTCGGGGAAGAAACGGTTGAGTTTTAGTTGAGTTGTAGTCAGTGATTTCTGTTTCTGTTGAGTATTCAATTAGGTCCGAAATTTTATCGTTTTTGTAGAAATCTTAGCAGATAAGAAAGGAGACATACGTGTTTTCAAATCACCGCCTATACGTTTGGTTATACTTTTCGGTTAGCTAGTCATCTAGTAACATGAGTCGTGTTGGCACTTAATTTGAGTTTAGAGTCGGACAGTTTTTCCCAAAAAGTCGAGATATTATGCATATTCTAGGATGGGAAGTTTAGTAACCGGGGGTATTCATGTGACCCATTGTTTACTCTCGCGTAAAACGACGACCCTGAATAGATTAATAATTTAGAAATATCGCATTACCGATGATGGGAAGCCTAGTAACCGGGGGTATTCACGTGACCCGTTGTTTACTCGCGTAAAACAAAGAACCTTGACATGCAGGAATTGCTATTCGAGTTTTTCTCCGCTGTAGAGGGGGACTTAGTAACTAGAATCATCCATGTGCCCCATGAGTGTCTTTTACGTCAAACGATTCCCCAATACATGAGAATGGAAATCCACCCTAGGGTTATCCCGATGAAATATCCCGAGAGCCGAAACCTAGTGGTTAACTCGAATCTATATTATTGATCATACATAAGGGAATGCTGTCCGATGAGTAATGTCGATTATGAAACTCTTAAATTTTTGCCACTAGACTGTGGGACTGGGCGAATTGGCTTGTTTAATCTAACCCTTCATATTGACGGTCGGTTAGATTCACGCTTGTTAATCTTTGAGCTTGATTTTCTTCATGAACAATTAATTAAGACTGAAATTGGTTACTTAGTGGAATCAGTGTCCTGGATGTGACTCACTATTACGATACTTATACTATTTTTTGAGATTTTCAGGGTAGTATTGATTAAGTTGAGCACTATGGACTTGCACGACTATTCACGATACATTTTGTTTAAAATTAATTTTTGCTTGAGGACAAGCAAAGGCTCAAGTTTGGGGGTATTTGTTAGGCGTATTTTTATGCGCTTTTATATCATTAGTTTGTATCCATTTTGAGCCTAAAAATGCATAAATGAGCTTTTAATGCAGTATTCTTATATGTTTTGCAGGAAATTGGAGTCCGGAAGCTCGAACGATGAAAAACGGGCGAAAACGGCAGTTTTTGGCCTGGGGCCGCGGCACAAGGGAAGCGGGCCGCGGCACACGCAGGTGACCAGCACAAGGGAAGCGGGCCGAACCCACTGTACCGTGAGCCGCGGCGCAGCTTAAGTGAGCCGCGGCCCAGGAGGAAAATATGCGCCCAGGCATCCGGCGCTGAGCAGTAGGGGCCGCGACACAAATTAAGTGAGCCGCGGCCCACAAGGCGGTTTTGGCTAAGCCTTCCGCGTTTCTTCGCCGTTTTGGAGCCTGTTCTCGACCTAATCACACGAACGCATTTTGAAGGCTGATAACAGTTATAAATAAGCATTGAAGGGCTGAAAACAGTGAAGAGGAATTAACTGGGAGGGGGATCGATAGCTAGGGCGAAGAACACAAGGAGGAGATTTGTGGGCGACGATAAGACCACGGATTCCTTACGGTTTTTCTTAATTTTTCCGCAGCTTAGTTCCTAGATCTGTTCGAGTAGGATTGTGATTGTAGCCGATTTCATGACGGTTTGATTTATTTATTTTAATTCAATTTACTCGTTATTCGTATTGAGTTGGATTTTTCTCATTTCTCTTAATGCTTTTTAATTGTCTGGCCAACAGTTGAATTGTTTTGAATGTCTTTATGGATTCGGGAGATGAAATTTAGGCATAGTTCTTGTGAGAAGAATCATAATTTTCGTGAGATAGGAATATACTCATGGGAATTGTGAAGCCTATTTATTGTGGGAATTCTTGAACTGTTTTAGCTATTAATTATCTAATTCGAATAGAGATATATCGGGTTAATAATTCGTAGTATTTTCTATCGAGCTTGGGAAAGGCTTTAGAATAATTTAGGAATTCCTGGCTTACAATCAATTGAATAAAAGTGAATTGAATTGAATAAAAAATCATTCCTGATTGTTTGAGGTGAAAATCATAATCCTACACCCTTATTATTATTATTACTACTATTATTATTTATTTTTCTGCAATTAGTTTAGAATTTAATTCTATATAATTGTTCTTCAAATAAAATTACGATTCGACTATATTTTGGTACTTAGTGAAATCAGTCCTCGAGGGAACGATATCTTACTTATCACTTTATTACTTGTTGACACCGTGCACTTGCGGCATAGTGTGAGGGATTTCCTCACAACAAGTTTTTGGCGCCGTTGCCGGGGACTGATTTTTTCGCTAATATCAATACCAAGCGACTCTAATTTTAATTTGAAGTTTTTTTTTCTTTTTAGTCTCTATATTTTTAATTTTTTCATTATGATTTTCTTTGATTATAGTGACCCTTGGCATTTCATAAATTTCAATGTTCTTGATAATTTGCCTAATAGAGTCAGTTAGCCCCCTCCCCCGAAACAAAAGACCATGTTAGAACATTGTGTAGACGCTCTCGAAAATCCTGATAGTACCCCTCTTGAGCGAGAATGTGCAAGTCGTGGTCTTGAGATTCACTATGGTTATTTTCCAACTTATATAGTTAGTAGTGAAGTTGAGGGGGAGGTTGAGAAGAAAGACATGTTGAGTTTTAGGGTCGATCCCCCAGCACCTGATAATTACATAAAGTGTGATGAGCTTATAGAAGAAGTTACCATTGATGATGTTTCCAAATAAATTTCATTAAATTGTCATCAAACTTTGACTAATAAGGTGAACACTTTTGTGCCTAAAATTTTATTAATGGTGCCACGCATAATTTTTCCTAAATCTATAATGGGAGAGATTGACCCCATTACTCTTGATTTTGTTGAGGATGACTCTTTGAGTTCTAATGAGGTTGGTCATGATAAATCTTTATTATTTACCCATTCGAACTCTGCGTATTTTTTCGTGCCTTACAATTATTATATTCTTCCATTATTTTTTGGTTGTCCGCATAATTATTCTTATTCATTATTGGCAACCGGGCATGAACCAAAGCCTCCCTTGTGGAATAAAAGGCTTATAGATTGTAAGAAGGGGGTATTTGGAAATCTCCCTAGAAAGAAGCCACGTTAAATTTGTTTGCTACGTCGTGCTCAAGACGTAAAATAGAGCGCTTGATGGGAGGCAACCCATCATTTTTACTTGCTTTCTAGTTAGTTAGTTTTTTTATTTGTTTTTTTTTTTCGTTAATAATTTTTTCTTTATTTTGTTTATTTCGTTGGGATTCGTGTATTCTCGTGGCCCTGATTTCTCTAATATCTTTTTTTTAACCCCAATGAGTTATTATCCTTCATATTCTAGTCTTTCTTGACCTAATGTCCTTAGTTATTTCATGACTAGAGACTAAGTTTAGGGGTCCCTGGTGATGTTGAGCATTAATTGGAGTATGGACTGACAGACGATTCCACTCAAACATGTGCTGGCGTTCAAGAAGACATTTGGAATAAGTTTCACTTTTCCTTATCTCTTTTAATTTCACATGAGTTTTATTGTTGATGATTCTATGTGTAGTGGAATTGATTTTCTTGGTTATAAATTGCGATTTCATCATTGCTTTATTGTCTTTGCATGTTGTTGATGGTTTTTTGCAAACATGAATTTTTCGTGAATTTTTCGTGCTTCCGTGTGTAAAACTGATGTTCCGATACTGATTTCTCGGGGAAGAAACGGTTGAGTTTTAGTTGAGTTGTAGTCAGTGATTTCTGTTTCTGTTGAGTATTCAATTAGGTCCGAAATTTTATCGTTTTTGTAGAAATCTTAGCAGATAAGAAAGGAGACATACATGTTTTCAAATCACCGCCTATACGTTTGGTTATACTTTTCGGTTAGCTAGTCATCTAGTAACATGAGTCGTGTTGGCACTTAATTTGAGTTTAGAGTCGGACAGTTTTTCCCAAAAAGTCGAGATATTATGCATATTCTAGGATGGGAAGTTTAGTAACCGGGGGTATTCATGTGACCCATTGTTTACTCTCGCGTAAAACGACGACCCTGAATAGATTAATAATTTAGAAATATCGCATTACCGATGATGGGAAGCCTAGTAACCGGGGGTATTCACGTGACCCGTTGTTTACTCTCGCGTAAAACAGCAACCTTGACATGCAAGAATTGCTATTCGAGTTTTTCTCCGCTGTAGAGGGGGACTTAGTAACTAGAATCATCCATGTGCCCCATGAGTGTCTTTTACGTCAAACGATTCCCCAATACATGAGAATGGAAATCCACCCTAGGGTTATCCCGATGAAATATCCCGAGAGCCGAAACCTAGTGGTTAACTCGAATCTATATTATTGATCATACATAAGGGAATGCTGTCCGAGGAGTAATGTCGATTATGAAACTCTTAAATTTTTGCCACTAGACTGTGGGACTGGGCGAATTGGCTTGTTTAATCTAACCCTTCATATTGACGGTCGGTTAGATTCACGCTTGTTAATCTTTGAGCTTGATTTTCTTCATGAACAATTAATTAGGACTGAAATTGGTTACTTAGTGGAATCAGTGTCCTGGATGTGACTCACTATTACGATACTTATACTATTTTTTGAGATTTTCAGGGTAGTATTGATTAAGTTGAGCACTATGGACTTGCACGACTATTCACGATACATTTTGTTTAAAATTAATTTTTGCTTGAGGACAAGCAAAGGCTCAAGTTTGGGGGTATTTGTTAGGCGTATTTTTATGCGCTTTTATATCATTAGTTTGTATCCATTTTGAGCCTAAAAATGCATAAATGAGCTTTTAATGCAGTATTCTTATATGTTTTGCAGGAAATTGGAGTCCGGAAGCTCGAGCGATGAAAACGGCGAAACGGTTTTGGCTGGGGCCGGCCTGACAAGGGAAGCGGGCCGCGGCACACGCAGGTGACCAGCACAAGGGAAGCGGGCCGAACCCACTGTACCGTGAGCCGCGGCGCAGCTTAAGTGAGCCGCGGCCCAGGAGGAAAATATGCGCCCAGGCATCCGGCGCTGAGCAGTAGGGGCCGCGACACAAATTAAGTGAGCCGCGGCCCACAAGGCGGTTTTGGCTAAGCCTTCCGCGTTTCTTCGCCGTTTTGGAGCCTATTCTCGACCTAATCACACGAACGCATTTTGAAGGCTGATAACAGTTATAAATAAGCATTGAAGGGCTGAAAACAGTGAAGAGGAATTAACTGGGAGGGGGATCGATAGCTAGGGCGAAGAACACAAGGAGGAGATTTGTGGGCGACGACAAGACCACGGATTCCTTACGTTATTTCTAAAATCTTACTAATCTTAGTTCCTATATATGTTCGAGTATGATTGTGATTGTAGCCGATTTCATGACGGTTTGATTTATTTATTTTAATTCAATTTACTCGTTATTCGTATTGAGTTGGATTTTTCTCATTTCTCTTAATGCTTTTTAATTGTCTGGCCAACAGTTGAATTGTTTTGAATGTCTTTATGGATTCGGGAGATGAAATTTAGGCATAGTTCTTGTGAGAAGAATCATAATTTTCGTGAGATAGGAATATACTCATGGGAATTGTGAAGCCTATTTATTGTGGGAATTCTTGAACTGTTTTAGCTATTAATTATCTAATTCGAATAGGGATATATCGGGTTAATAATTCGTAGTATTTTCTATCGACCTTGGGAAAGGCTTTAGAATAATTTAGGAATTCCTGTCTTACAATCAATTGAATAAAAGTGAATTGAATTGAATAAAAAATCATTCCTGATTGTTTGAGGTGAAAATCATAATCCTACACCCTTATTATTATTATTACTATTATTATTTATTTTTCTGCAATTAGTTTAGAATTTAATTCTATATAATTGTTCTTCAAATAAAATTACGAGTCGATTATATTTTGGTACTTAGTGAAATCAGTCCTCGAGGCAACGATATCTTACTTATCACTTTATTACTTGTTGACACTGTGCACTTGCGGCATAGTGTGAGGGATTTCCTCACAACAGCTTCAATGATGTAGGCTATCTCCCATGCTGTATGGAATGCGCTGTATGGAAATTCCTAGGTAGTTTCCATACTTGGCGGTATTTCGAATCCTTTTGGTTTCTTGAGATAACTTTGTTGTATGATGGCTAGACTTGTTGTATGATGGCAATTATCAAAACAAGGTACAATATTGTTTATCCCAACAGATCTTTAGTCCACACAATTCTAATGATAATCTCAACGGTAAAGGTAGAACAATTCGAAATAGCAGCTATATCTTTGATAAACAATCATTGTATGTTATGTTGTTCGCGTTGAGCACTTGGTATATTTCTTCGCTTGGATACTGCTGTATGCTCACGAAATATACTGCTCTTATTGTAGCTAGAATGTCAAAGTAATTTTTCAGAGTATGCGCGATAATGAATAACTTGGTGTATTAATGTCCTCTTGCTTGAGGGCATCTATAACCTCGGAAATGGATCCATTAGAAATGTAGTCGTTGTTGGTTGGTGAGATGTTGACGTATCTGATTGGCAGCTGCTGAATGTTTGAAAGAAAGCAAAATGCATTTAATGCTTCAGACATCCTTTCTGTCTTTGCATTGAATGCTCTTCAATGCGTTCAGACTTGTCTCTCTCCAGCCGCATTAAATGTTGTCCTATCAGCAATAAATGCTGCTTTTAACCGTGAATACTTTATGAATAAACAATGTTTATCTCAATGGTTTAAAGCTTATGTTTGGAATACTATTTTAGATTCTGATGATGTCACCATTGTATTCATGATTATTTCAAATGTATGTACTTAACATTATAAAGAAGAACCAAATGAGTATCTTTTATAGGCTTTAAAAGGATTGGGCTAAGTATTGATCATGTTGATCAAATAAAAATTTAGCTAAGCATAGAACAGGCCTATTATCAGCTGAGGTTTAGTCAACACAAGATAACAGATAGGTTTGACCGATAATATCAGGCGAGTTTTTATCAGGCGAGGTTTGGTCAAAGGATGATATTAGTTGAGGGTTGACCAAGGGAATATCAGCCAACTTTCTAAAGACAAGATATCAAACAGCTTTTATCCAGGTAGAACATCAGCCAGGTTTGACCAACATATCAGGCAGTTTTGACCAAGGCAAAATCATATGAGCTTTTATGAGATGATATATTAACCAAGTTCGTGGATATCAACTATCCACGTCAGCAGGCATTGAAAAGTCAACAATAACAGCTAAACTCATGCCGATGCAAAAACCAAGGGACAAAGTTATTGATTCCCAGAAGATAAGGAATATTTTATTCCTATATATTCGCGCCCTGGAGACTTTCTCATTATAGTAATCAAGAAAAGCAGCGCAATGGGACAATACATCTTCAAACGGTCAGATTTGAAGAAAGAGACCAAGCCTTGCAAAGAGATGAATAGGTAAACAATGAAGTCCACTCTCCAATTGACAGAATTGTTACAAGATGCAACGCCTATGAAGAAGCTCAAGATCGTACTATAAATATCTGAAGAAAGATTGAGTAGAAGTACGATGCGAACAATACTTACAAGCAAACAAAGCAATCTATAGAATCGTGAAGAGCCAGTTTCCAAAGTATTATACTGAGAAGCTCTTGAAAGTTGGAGAACACAAAAACTCTTGTCTTAAAGTCTGAATACGGGGTACTTCTTTGAATGAGGTTCTTAGAAGTTTAGGTTTGTAAACGCATCCACGGGTTCTTGATTGGAATGTAATAGACAACTTGCAAGTTGTTGAGGCATCCACGAGTTTTCGATCAAGAGGTGCTAGGAAACCAAAAAAGAGTTGCAACGGCCACGGGTTTTCACTGGTTGGAAGCTGTTGTAACGAAGTTCATTGTAACATAATTTCACTGGTTGAATGTTATAGTGATTTTATCGCCAACTAGTTTGGAGAAAAGTAGATTAGTAGAGGATTACCCCACCTCTGAAACCACTATAAAAGTGTTGTGCGATTTACTACTTTGTCATCATATTTAACTGTTGCATACATATTTCCTGTTCTATTATAGAGTCAGCTATTTTCAACAAAACAAGTTTTACAGCTTACATAAGTCATCTGCATTATTATCAGCCGTGTCTTCCGCATTGCTTATCTACATCCGAGGTTTATTAGCTGCACACAATCACAGCTGAGGTTACTCAAATGATATATTCAGGAAAATATTTAAACAGTCTATTCACCCCTCCTCTAGACTGTCCTCTGAGTATCTGTGACATACAAGTGGTATCGGAGAGGTTGGTTCAATTTAACCGAACCAGATCCATATAAATTTGAGCATATATATTTTAATCTCTCATAAACGGAACACATGAAACATATGCATTCTATATTACCTGTATTCTCTGTTGATGAATATGACTTATGGGAAATAAGATCTATCATCCATCAATGGACCCTTCATATTCCTGAAGGACAGTACAGATAAGGAAATAGCAGATGGGAAACCAAAACAGATTCCCAATAAAAGAACAGAGATGTCCCCTGAAGAAAGAAAGCTGGACAACCTTGACAACCGGGCCAGAGATGTCTTGTACCAGACTCTTGATAAAGCCACAATGGTGAAAATCAAGAATTGCAAAATTTCAAAAGAGATATGGGACACATTGTTGGGGATAGTGCCATAGGACATTCGATTTGCCTAGATTTGTAATTATCACATTTAAATAAAGTTATTTAATATCATTTATTTCTCGTTGATTATTATAATGTGTGCATGTTTTAATATTATAATAATCTAATAATAGTTATTCACGAATAATAAGATTATTCAAATGTCCCTGGTACAATCACGTTGAGTAGAGACTCAAGTGATTAATATACTTGTATAAGTTTGATAGATAATCATCGGATAATTATGCATATGGTGCGGATCAATCTTATGGGTATTGGTTGGAGAACTAATACTGGACAGACCCGCATTGTGATCACTGCATGGAAATATCATAAGTGAATCTCAATATAACAGTATGTCAATGAATCCTTGAACCTGATATTATCATAGAGTCCAACATGATAACTGCTATGCCATGACGTAATCTAACGTCATCTGGAACATGATGATCATAAAGGTTAGCGATCGGGATTAGTGGGAGTCATATATAGAGGGCAATGAATAATCAAAATGGGGATTTGTCCCTCTCTTTAGTGAGAGAGATATCTGTTGGGGCCCTCGATAAGTAGGACTGAAGGAAATGAACGGCCTTGCTGAAATGAAGAGTCATTTGATTCAATCATTCTACTTAAGATCGACAAAGCATTTGAACATAAATAAGTATGATAGACTTCATCACTTAATTCAAATATGATATCATGTGACAAAGGGATTTGACACGTTAAAAGGTTTAATGGACTATTAACTTATATTATTTAGATAATCATAATGTCTTTCTAGAGGCCGCTTATAATTTATTATTTAATAAGGTATTAAATAATTGCCAACATAATATAAGCCTTTTGGGTCGCATGTACGACAATTATAGACAAGTAGGAATAAATATCAACTGGGAATAATAAATATAATACTGGATATTATATTTATGAGGAGATTAAATAATAAGTAATATATATAATATTGGATATTATATATATTGTATTATTTAATAACATGAGGTGTAACTAAGCAAATACTAGATTCTTGAATCTAGGGTTACTTAGTATAAATAGGGAGTCTATGACAAGGAGTTGCCATAAGAGAAAACTTACACCTAAAAATCGCCCCCACCTCCACCCCCTTCTCAAGACTATAGAATTTCGACCATCCCTCTCTACAGTATAAGTTGCGGATCGGCCATCTAGTCGTCTTTCCTTAGTTGATCTTGATCAATAGTACAATATTTCTAGTAAGGAGTTTGTGTTGTACTATTTATCAATCTTATTCGTAAGGATCTAGCAATACGGCATGTGGAATTGTTCATGTGTGGATCACCCAAAGAGGAAGGAGATATTCATCTGCTTCTAGTCCGGATCAAGATCTGTTCATCGGATTAAGGTAATTCGATTAACCCTTTAATCAAATAATTAAATTATTGCATGAGATCCTAAATTGGGTTTTCATATTATTCTTCCACTGTGTTTTTACTGCTGTTTTATGTATTGGATGCATGGAAAACCCAACACACATTAGCTGTAATGTGTGAAGGAACAGAGCTGATCAAGGAGAATAAATTGTCAATAGCTACTCAGAAATTTGACAATTTCAAAATGAATACAGGTGAAACAATTGACCATGTGGATACAAGATTCACAGAAATCATCAATGAGATAAACTCCCTTGGAAAGACATATGGCCACATGGAGATGGCTCTGAAAGTTCTAAGATCTCTCAATCCAGAATGGAATATGTGTAACACCCCCAATCCGCTCAGGGATATTACAAGCCGTAGAACCTTTCCTCAAGGATCTACCAGGCTGGTAACAACAAACGAACAACTCGACAATGCCTTTAAGGCTAAAAAGACTCAGTAGACCGATTTGGCTTTTCAATAAATACATACAACTCAATTACAATGCATGCCCACGCAGGGGTCGAATACAACACACTCCCGTACAACGGGGAAAGAATACTGCAGCGGAAATAAAATGCAACTAAACCAATAACATCATACGGATCCTCGTGTGATTAGTATCGTTCATCTTTCATCATCCTTCGTGCCGACCTTGTGTTATGCTCCAAAACCTGAATGCAAAAACAGAAATCCACCCCCCGAATACTCGGGGGTTAGCAAAACTCCACTGTTTTGCTAGTGCAAATACAAAGTGCAAATACGAGCCATATAATTCAAGTTCCACGAATAACAATAACCAGGAATCCTTAAAGATTAAAATACCATGAAACGAATACTTCCCGAGGCAAGAATTTGAGTAAGACTTTCCAAATCCGAAAGATCACAAATAACGAGAATGGTTTGCAAAATGGTTTAAAATACCCTCGGGAGTTTTAATAGAAAACAAATTAGGATTATCAAATACTTCTCTTTCGAAAATCAACAGGGTCACAGCCCAAAGGTTTTATTTTCGCAAATAGAAAACCGACAACAATTCACAGGGCCAGAGCCCAACATCACGTGTCCTCAACGGACATAAAATTCAACGAAACGTAATCACGCACGCGCATCGCCTAGGACCGGAACGCTACCACAGACATCCCACCCGAGGCCTCGAAGGAACCTCCCGAGCTGGCTAGCGAAACAATTCACAACATATCACAACCATAAGTTATCTTGACATCGTACTCGCAAGTACCGATTCTCGGATCCCTCTCCGGACCTACCCGATTAGATAACCTTATGGTCAAATCATATCAAATGGCCGTACTCGCAAGTAACGCGCCGCCGGAGGCCTCACGGGTCCCTACCCGGTAAACATCAATCGAATATACCCACAAGTTATCGTGACATCGCACTCGCAAGTGACGATTCTCGGAGCCCTCTCCAGACCTACCCGAATTGATAACCTTGTGGTCGAATCATCAATGCATAGAGTTCACAACGACAAGGGTTTCACATTTGCCACAATCACAAATATGTCAAATCATGAGTTAATGCCAACAACACTTAGCAAAACACCACGTCAAACCATAACGCACCGAAAAGAAACCATATACGTCCACACGCAATACCAAGTGCAACATCAACACCAAAAATATCCATAGAATTCACATAGTTCACAAACCACACCATTCACAAAACACACACGTTTTGAAAGAGGGCCTTTAACAAGGCTAATCAAATCTTTTGAAAGTTCAATTCAAACGACCACACAAACACATTTAGACGATCACCAATTATCATATCCACAAAACAAGAATCATATGGAAAAGGTACTTGCCTCAAAATCGACACGCAAGTATCCCGACGAACACGGCTCAACCGGAAAGCTTCGAAACGCCCGATGTTTTCGAAAAGGAAAACGACAACGAACGGAAGGGTTCAATTTGGTTTCTTCGCAAGAAACTCAACCCTAACAACATATAATCCATAAATCAACAATCATACGAGGAAGGATAATCGTAGAACGCCCGAAAACCCATCTATGACATTCTACCGGACACCTTGAAGGCGTCGATCAAGAACTCGACCAAAACACCGAATCGATACGATCCAACCATGGAATAACAAGGGAAAAGATATAAAACATCTAAATATCATCAATCCATCATAATCCTAAGTTAAATCGGATTAATCGGACGAAAACAACCAAAATACCCAAATTCCCCAAAACTAGATTTCTAGGAAATCTGACCTGATTCGGTAGATCGGAGGATGTTATAGGATGGATGATTGATGATATGAACCTCAAAACTTCATGAATTTATTTTGCAACAACATCTCTCCATGATGAACTAATCTCCAGCCGCGGAAGGGAAGAAAATGAGTGAGAAATGGCTGAAGAAAAATGCTGCCAGGCCTTAAATAGGCCGACTGCCGGCCGGGTTACGTACGTAACCGGCCATGGCTTACGTACGTAACCGGCCATGGCCGAACTCACTGCCTGGAAATGCCGGAAGCGTTACGTACGTTACCGGCCAGGGCCTTACGTACGTTACCGGCCAGGGCCTTACGTACGTAACCGGCCTTACGTACGTAAGTGCCGATCACTACCGCACGTTACTCGGCCAGGGCTGGCCTGGCCCCAGCATGCCCGGCCATGACTCGGCCGGGACCAACTCCGACGGCCCGAACGATCCCGAAACCCGAACCTGAGTACGAATCGAAGATACGGTTACGAAGTACTCGCAAAGATGAATCCGAGCACTAAGAGAACACACGATTCCGACCACCCGAAGGCTCAATATTTTACAACGGAAAGTAATTACCCCAAACTTTGGGAAATTACGAAAATGGCCCAAAACGCCCGAAAATCACGATACGTGATCGAAACACCAAGCCAAAGCTCGCAACATGAATAATAACATTAAATGAACTTACGAGAGAGTCGAAACAACAGTTTCGGACGAGATTCGCAAGAATCGAACTCAAGTGCGGAAAAACCGCTAAAAAGCACGGAACTCAGCAAACGACACCGAAACGAGCTCGGATGACAAAAAGTGCAGAATTAATCATTCTCGGAATGACGAAATGGTCATGAGCGAGTCGTCAAACCGGACTTCCGCCGAAAAAAGAAATTTACCGAAAATCGAAAATTGCGGATATTACATTCTACCCTCCTTAAAAGAAGTTTCGTCCCGAAACTTAAAATGAGTAGGGAGAAGCAATATCCACTGTCAGGAAAACTCGACGAGATACCCAAAAACCGAAAACTCGCGCCGACGGCGAAACGCTGCAAGAAACGCAAAGGAACATACGGCGTGAAAACACGCTCCACGACGACCAACACAACGCCACCGATAGAGACATAAAAAAACCAACAAGTGACAAACGTCATCAAACAGACAATACAACCAAGTCGATTATCCAAACAATCACAAAACACAACAAACGAAAATCAATATGATTGACCACCCCAACGGTACATCAATCAAAACGCGAGTCAATCGCTGAAGAAATACGGAATTCCACCGCCCAAGGGTTGGAAGATCGAAAACGAGACAAATTTCCCGAATATAAGGAAATTAGGAAGGAGTCTGAACGCTCAACAATCACGAAACGAGATCAACAAAAACCAAACAATCAAACGATCGAACCACAACGGTCGAGACAACAAAATTGAACAATCATGTTCGAATCACGAAGAACAATAAAATTCAAACAACAACTCTCAGGTTCACGTCTCGGCTCGAGACAATATATGATCCGGTAAAAGCAACAAGATGTGATTCACATAAGATCCATAGGAAAGGGAATAGCAATTGAAAAGTCACAACGACAAACGAGTAATTTCAAAACACCACACTCGTTCGATCAACAAAAGAAAGGGATAGGGCAAGCTCGAGAAAATGTTAACGAACATAAGCGAGTCGACAGAGTCGAAAATATAGAAGTTCCAAATCCGATCCACTTCGAATAAGAGAACTAGTAAAACCAGATGATGTCACTTCCGAACAAGGTTCACAAGAATCGAACCGAACTCGAAAAGTCACAGCGATAACCAGTTGACCCAAACAAGATCACGGCTCGTTCGAGCAGCGACGAAATCAAATACGTAAAGTTCGAAAGTATCAACGAACACGAGCGAGTCGATAGACATGGGAAAGAGGAAATGCGAAGCGAAAATAATACGGGTATTATATTCGACCTCATCTAAAAGAAGTGTCGTCCCCGAAACTCACAACAACGAAATCAATGTGACAACACAACAAGCAACCGATAGAAACATCCTTCGAAGGCCTCTCAAAGCCAATTCGATACTTGTCTGAAGCGCGAACTCCGAAAGTCTTGGTAGTCAATTCGCAAAACTGAATTCGGTGTCCCTCGAGTCCACACTTGAAATGTGTTACTGACGAGAAGAACAATTTACATGTGCATGCCCCGGCACATCACGGTTGAAATGCCTCGGATCGGCATACCGAAAATACAAATGCTAGATACAATGGGGCATAACATCGCAAAACAACATAGCGGAGATGCCAACTCAGCACAACAAGGAATCATAATACATATCATATACAACGATTATCATCGTAAAATAATACACACAAACACTACAGCAACGACGGTATCGTTCAGCGACCTCAACGGCCCAAACAATAACCAGCACATAATTACAAACATTATGAAACAATCACATATGTACACAAACGTACAAACCCAAGCTTTAACAGCTCACACAGGTGCGATAACACGCAAGCCACCACGAAATGACAACATTAAGGATCGTCATCACACCTCCCACAAGGGCTAACAAAATATATGCGTGGTGAACGACTCGACGCTCACGCCACCAATTCAATCACAATTCGGGGTTAACACCGTAACGAAAGTTCGAAAACCATACACGCATTTCCGGTCCGCAAATAGGAATGATAGGTTTTAAAAACGAAAACCACCTTTTGAAAACAGTTTGGAAACAACAGTTGATCTTGAGTATCATTTTACAAAAAGTAGTACAAACACCATTATCGAGACTTTGAAAATCATCTTGCGTTTGAACAAAAATGAGGACACCTTTCTTTTACTGAAAAACATTCAAAAATATTCGACCCTTGGGTCTAAGCAACTGCATTTGAAAATATCTCAAAATATATTTGGTCCTCAACCGGAAAATTTTTGAAATGTATTGCGGCATTAGAAAACACCTTGAAAACACCGCAAGAAAATAATTCGTTTTAAAAGTACGTCTCGAATTTTTAATTTTCTAAGATACTCAAGGTTTTCAAAAATAATTCAATGGGCTAGAATGCCCAAAAATTTCAGGTAATTACAAGGAACAATATAGCGCCGTGGGTCCCGCGCCGGAACCCACCAGGCTAAAAACCTTTTATAAACTACCAAAAAGGCCAATGACGGTAATATTTCAAAAACTCACAAAATCCATTTACAAAATACTAAATTCCGTCATAAGAATTTCGCCAAAACGATCAAGGTCATAATGCCAAAAACTCGGTTAAGGGAATTGGTTTTCGAAATAAAACTCAGTCGGTAAAATACCGAAAGCCATTACAAAAGAACTCACGCAGCGGATAAAAGAAATAAAGTCAAACATGCACAAGACAGCAACACTACTCCTCATAAGAACGAAAAATGGGAGTCAAATAATCACATATCACGAAATCAAAATCCATAAGAGGATTCCGTCAATTAACTCATAATCATAAAAATAGCTCGTGTCACACGAGGCACAACACAAAGAAGGGAGACTTACATCCACAGGTCGCACGAAGATGATGATCGCCCACGATACTAATCACGACCAACAAACTCAGACGACGCGTCGCGACACGACTCAGTCAGATAAAATCCAACGAGACAAAAACTCAATAGACACCACTGACCCGACAGCCTAGGTTTCCACAACCTAAGCTCTGATACCATTTATGTAACACCCCCAATCCGCTCAAGGATATTACACGCCGTAGAACCTTTCCTCAAGGATCTACCAGGCTGGTAACAACAAACGAACAACTCCACAATGCCTTTAAGGCTAAAAAGACTCAGTAGACCGATTTGGCCTTTCAATAAATACATACAACTCAATTACAATACATGCCCACGCAGGGGTCGAATACAACACACTCTCGTACAACAGGGAAAGAATACTGCAGCGGAAATAAAATGCAACTAAACCAATAACATCATACGGATCCTCGTGTGATTAGTATCGTTCATATTTCATCATCCTTCGTGCCGACCTTGTGCTATGCTCCAAAACCTGAATGCAAAAACAGACATCCACCCCCCCGAATACTCGGGGGTTAGCAAAACTCCACTGTTTTGCTAGTGCAAATACAAAGTGCAAATACGAGCCATATAATTCAAGTTCCACGAATAACAATAACCAGGAATCTTTAAAGATTAAAATACCACGAAACGAATACTTCCCGAGGCAAGAATTTGAGTAAAACTTTCCAAATCCGAAAGATCACAAATAACGAGAATGGTTTGCAAAATGGTTTAAAATACCCTCGGGAGTTTTAATAGAAAACAAATTAGGATTATCAAATCCTTCTCTTTCCAAAATCAACAGGGTAACAGCCCAAAGGTTTTATTTTTGCAAATAGAAAACCGACAACAATTCACAGGGCCAGAGCCCAACATCACGTGTGTTGTGTCACGATTTATGCATCCCGACAGGCGATCGACTATAAGTCCGAGCGACCAAGTCAACTCCAGTCAAACCCTGGCTAGCTTGCCAAATCAAAGTTATCAGACCCCCATCAGTTGCCCAGCGATCGACCCCCAAGGCGATCGCCCTTTGCGGTAGCGATCTACTCTACTAGCAGGCTAAGGGCAATCGACTGCGCCCGGCGAGACGATCGCCCGTCAAAACCATCAAGGACTGGATCTCGTGAAAGCACCCACGTGCGAGATCCACCAAAGGCGCCGCGAGATCTTCGCGGCCAGATAAGATCTTTCTTGTGAGACAAGACATTTGACCACGGCTGTCACCTACCTCACCTACCGGCATGCGCGCGAAAGTTGTCGGTGGGACCACCGCGGCAACTCAGACGCGTGTAAGCTCCCATTGGACCGCACGATTGACTGCCAGCAACTCCTGCAGACTTTGAGGGGACAGGCCCATGTGCTAAAAGACGATCGCCCGATTATTATATTGCAGTAAAGGCGATCGCCCGGCGTATCCAAGCCCTATAAATAGAGAACCTCCTCCTACTGGAAAAAGGTTCTCAGTTCCGACTTCGCACAACTTACGGTTCGAAATACATTCCACAAAAAGTTCACATTCTCTCACATTCCGATACATCCACGGAAATACTGAAGAACACACATATCATCAAGCTCCCGGCTATCTCACCGGAATCCATCTCAGGATTTCTCTCTCTAAATCTCTCGTCCAGTAGACGATCGGCAGAAGCAACAAGTCTCAACTAGACAGATTCCAAGGGATTCATAAGCCCAGAAGCCCAAACATCCAGCTAAATACTCGCCGTGAGAGGCGGTCGATCTCTCACCGCCGCGACTGTTCATCACCTTTGTTACAAGAACTCACAGAGCATCAAATCTGGTTCTTCCGGCAATCTACACGCTCACTAGCTAAGATAACAAGAAACTTTACACCCATTGTAATTGTATTCTTACATTAGTACTTGTATCCCCGAATATCGGTATTAATAATATCTCGCGAGAGCATTCAAGCCCGGGACTAACAACCCCGGCAAATCTTGTGTTATTTA
Organism: Orobanche coerulescens; assembly: GCA_033398695.1. Lineage (NCBI taxonomy): Eukaryota > Viridiplantae > Streptophyta > Magnoliopsida > Lamiales > Orobanchaceae > Orobanche > Orobanche coerulescens. Next base: position 58,344,312 of record CM065807.1, on the reverse strand, counting down.
TCTTTCTCACGGAAGTGCTCTTGCATTTGTTTGCTATCCCATCCATTCCAGCAATATCTATCTCCGGATAATATTTTGGGTAGCAACAATTGGCGCTAGAGGAAGGGGATCTAACCCTCATATTTTTATTTCTACCGTCCCGAAGAACACTCACTGTTCTCGGGGCATATACTTGAAGTGACACTCACTGCGCTTCAAAGAAAACCTTCAGAATCATGACATCCGCCGGTCCATCAAGCAAGCCGCTCTCCGAACCGCGGACACCATTTCCGGCTCGGTCGAACCCCCACCCGACGACAGGGGAAGCGCGGCAACGCGAGACTCTCGATCCCGCATCGAGAGATGGCCCCAACCTCTCACTCGATCGGTTCCAACCGAGGAACGGATCGAGGAGGCTATGGCTATCTGGAGGAGCGACGGAGAGCATGCGCGCCGCCGCGATAACTCCCTCGATCATCCGCCGCATGGGAAAGCGGAAATTCAATGGGCTCTTGAGCGAGCGATCGTCAAAAGCCCCATTCGCGAGGAAAGGCTCTCGCACGGCGGGACGGATCCATATTCGATCGCTTGGGACGCGACCCATCCGGCCAAGGGCACTCTGTTTCCAACCTTGAAAAGACGGAATCCGAATCCGTCACCGGGAGTTCGGCCTACTCACCTCACACGGCCGACGCATGTCGGCCATCCGACTCCCGCCCGATCGCTGTGGACTCGGTACTCAATCGCCTCGGCTCCGCTCCGATCGCCGAGCCGCTAATCGAGCCACGGCGATGGCCGCCATGCAACGTCAGCTCGGCGAGATGAGAGCACTCTTGACACCTTTGGGGCAAGCACCGGCAAGAAGATCGCCGGCCGACCAAGGCCACTCGCGGTCCACATCGAGCTTGCCCCATACAACCAACGATCGCTCCTCCTAAAACACCTCTGTATAAGGAGATCGGACCCGAAACCCCGAGTAAATTCCGAATTTACATGGTAGGTGTGGGGCATCCGATGCAACCAAGTGCCGGATCTTCCCACGACATTGGCCGAGCTGGCCCATAAGTGGTACGTCTCACTACCACCAAGATCGGTCACCTCTTTTAAGAAACGGCGGATGACTTCACGTCATACTTCGCCCGGCAAGGTCGCCAGACCGAAGGCCCCAGCGCATGATAAAAATCAAGCGGGGAAGGACGAATCAGCCGCGATTACATCGACCGGGTAGACGAAATCATCCTCACCGGCGAACCCGTCACTGAAGAGCTCTCTCACAACTCGGTCATGGGGGATTCCACGGTCACTCTCCCATGTTCGACATCTCTCCAAGGATATTCCCCCAACTTACACGATCTTCCGCGCTAAAGCTGCCAACTTCCTGGCCAGGCAAAGGCTACTCACCCTCCGCTTAGACGAGGAAACGCCACCTCTTGCCCAGAAGATAGCGATCGCCAAAGCAAAGAAGGCGATCGCCAAGACACCCGGAGATCTCAAAGCTTTCGAGGACATGGAAGCCCATCTCCTCCATACGTTCAACAGAACTCCGGCACATATTTTCTATGCCATCAAGGGGCACGAAGAGCTCAAAAAGCCTAAGGCGATAAGGGACCACGGTCACCTGGACAACAACCAATATTGTGCCTACCACAAGAGTCCCGTCCACAGCACCAACAATTGCCGCGACCTCCTCAAACAGCTCTGGAGACTGTTCGAGGAGGGCAAGTTGGGATGACTTATTGGTTTAGCCAAGCCCCGCCTATCTCTATAGACGATCGAGCGCAAAACAGGCTGGGAAGCTCATACGAGCCGACCCCTGGATCAACCTCGGCGACCGTCTCTATATGCTTCAATCAAGAGAAGGAGACCACAGAAGTCATCCCGATCTCCCTCCTTATTTAAGAAACCGGAGGACTCGATCGCCATCTGCAGTTCACCATCTAACACGATGGACTAAGGCACGAGATCGCCTCCCCCGCACAACGTACACCGTCGAAGGTCGGCATCTACATGACGATCCAAGGTGGAAGAGTGCAGCCATGGTCCTGGTGGTCGATAATTCCGACTGCTTAGGCCATGCAAGGTCCCTTTAGGCCAAGATCGCCCGCCCTTCGTTTGAATACGAGGCCGGCGTAGTCTGAGGGCCCTCCAAAACGAATCAGTGGACACGATCGCTCGCCCTCAAAGGTTCATCATCTGACATGGTGAACCCGGACAATGCGACGTGCCACAACCCCGTTTCAACGTACACCGTCGAGGTCGGCCATCTCCATGGCTGGCCGAGGTGGAAGCAGAGCTAACAAGCCGCGGGCGTGGAGTCGATTCATCCGACGCTGCCCCGCGCAAGGACTCCTCTAGACCAAGACCGCACGCCTTTCGTTTAAATACGAGGCGAGGCGCAGCCTAACGGAGGACCCTCATAATAAAGTGAGTCACGAGACACTCAATGTCTTCGCGCATCAAGACATGATCAAGGAGTCGGCCCATTGAACTCCGCGATCGTGCACGGTTCCTCAAGATGGACGACCGTCCCCGAGGATTCGACAAAGTTAAAGACCGCTCACTCAAGGAATTATTTTCATCCCCTTACTTCCACTAAGTGAATAAAACAAGGGGCAAGAAGAGTGCGGACTACCTACACGACGATCGTCGCTATTCAACCACATACGGAGATCGTCATTTTTTTAGATGTAGTGCAGCGATCGAATGTGTTGTAAAAAGTTATCTTTATGATTTTATCAATTCATTTGGAACTACCCTCGCAAACGATCTCTCCTCACGCATTTGTACAAAGTCAAACAAAGACTTAAAAATAACCATTCATTCAAGTGATAAGTCAGAAAGACAAATGCTCATTTCATTACTTGAAAAAATAGAGTACACGATCGCCCGAAGGCCTAAGTGCTACAAAAGAAAGCTACAAACTTCAAAGAAAGTAAGCTAGAAGCGTAAAAAAGGAAGCGCCTCAGGCCCCTGCCGGGCCTTCACCATCAGCATTCGGCGCGGTTACCTCATCTTCCGGAGCATCGGGATGAGCAAGACTGTCTGGAGACGGATACCAGCTCAAATCCACACCGATGTCCGCCAGGTCCAAGATCGGCAAGGAGAAAGCCGAATTGAGAGGATGCTCCAATGCATATGACTTGAACTTATCGGCAAGAGGACCGACCTCCAAGCCTCCATTCTTAGCCGCTCGGATCGAGTCGGCGAACGCCAAATAATAGGCGAACTCGCTGACATACTCCAAGTTTTGGAAGGGATCGGCCTTGGTCGCCTCAACCTCTCCTCTCAGCTCGGCCATCGCCTGCTGCGATCCACAGCTCGGCCTCCTCGCGGCAACCTTCTCTTTCGCCTCCGCCCGGCTCGGCTCAGTAGGCGATCGTCACCTTCTAGCGATCGGCCTCCTCCTCAAGAACATTCCTCGCTTTGGGCGGCACTCTGCATCTGGTCCCGAAATCGGTCGACCGCAATTCGGAATTTATCAGTCTCCTTCTTATCCAGCTCTATCTCATGGCTAGCCCGCTTGTCCGCCTACAAGTAGTCCTTCTCCATCAGCTGCGATCTTGTCGGCAAACTCGGCGTTCTCTTCCGAGCCGCCTCAAGATCCTCCCGAAGGCGAATAGTGGAGGGCCGCCTCAAACTCTGAGCGGCACTGACGGCCATGGTCGCCGTCACGAAGAGAAAGGGCGACAACGGCATCCATCGAACTCGGCGACCGCGGCCAGGCGATCGCATCAGATCGATTGTCACGCCTTGGCAAGGCGACGACCTTGCTCACATAGGGAGGAATGTCGCAGGAATGGCGAGGAGATCGACTCGCCAGGAAATCCACGACCATCGGTGGACAAGACGGGTCTGCGCGACGGATCCTGCACCAAAACACCAAGGTTAATACAACTCCTACGCAGATGTAATTGTCAACACAGAAATGCTATCTACCTCTCAGCCTTCTCGGGATCCCGACCGAAAAACGGTTTCCCTCGAGGAGTTTCCGCATCCGCGATCGCCGTCTCCCGCAGAAAAGCCGCAGAGGGTGGCTCGCGCTCCGGAGCAACGATGGTGATCGGAGGCACGGCGATCGGCACTTCATCGCCCGGGGCAGGAAACGAAGTTTCTTGCGGCCTCGGCCTCTTGCGATTCGCCCGAAGCCCCTCCTCCGGAATTTCCTCCTCAACCTCGACCTGCGCTACGCGAGGCTCCGGCTCCGCACGAGGCTCCGCCTCCGGAACTATAGGCAATGCGACGGGTGGAACCCGAGTCGACCTCTTCGCGCGAAGACGGCCTAGGACTCCTGGGTTCGACATAGCGATCTCACGAGGCTCCAAAGCGAGGGAAACGAACCTCTGCGATTAAAGACGATCGACTAACGGTCCGACACTCCTTAAAATAAGGCGATCGCCTAGTAAGTGAAGATCGCAGACCACATACTGCACCGCGAGATGTCTCGGGAAGCGGAATAGTCGAGCCGACAACCAGCGACTCTCCTTGTTGATCCGAGTGGCGTCTAGGTCATCGTCCGACAAGCTCCTAATTCGCTCCCAAACAACGAGGAAGTCGAATGGCAGCTCCTCGATCGCCGGAATATGAAAGCACCAAAGAAATCAAATTAGATCAGTCCAAAACGCATCCAAGCGAAGGGAGAGTCTAAACCCTTACCGGGATTCCTCTCCCGAAATTCGGTGGGGATCTCCGGTTCGCCTGTGGGATTGTCGCTCGCCGAACCTCTCCACTTGCCGGCGACCCAGAACCACTTCGTCCGATCGCCCGTATCTTATTCGAACTCCATGAATCACCCGGCCAGATCGGCCTTGGATGTGGTAACCGCCGACCAACCCTCTATGAGCCGTCGGTTTAAATAGATGATTCATCTCCAACGGCGACGGAGGCGGTACAGCGGTGACCCCCGAAAAGGGTGAAAGTGCATATTATATTGAGCCAGGCGTTCGGCGTCAGCTGAAGTGGCGCCACATTCCAAGCGGCCAACAGATGGGAGACCGCAAAGGACAGAGGGAAGCGCAGCCCGGCCTCCATAACGGCCTCACTCACTGCGACCATACCCATCGGAGGCTGGTCGGCTCGTTCATTCTCCGCGGGCGCGAACATGTCCACATCTGAAGGAACATGGAATCTTGTCCTCCAGACGGCCAGATCTCTCCTGGACGTCGAGCTCCGTATTTGGCCGAGCGACCACAACGATCGCTGCGCGGCACGATACTGCGACCGCTTGGGGAGCACATAGGGATAAGCGACCGAATATCCCCTGAAGTCGAATCTCGGAGTAGGACCGGCTAACCTATCCATTATTTCAGCAAAGGCCCTATAGGCCCGTCCAAAATCACTATGTTGCTCCCAGTAAGCCCTGATCGCCAGATCTCTCTCGATCTGCGATCGTCTCTCCTCAGCAGCCGACTCCCTAGCAACATCGGCCTCATTGAACAAAGCCTCAACTTCAGCCGGGTCGATTCCACGAATTGCCGGCCATTGCCGTCTCGGTGGAAGACGGAAGAAGTTTCTCCTGGCGTAGATGTCCGTGGCGAGCAGTTCCCGCTCCAAGCGATGATGAGGTTAGGCCATTTTCAGAGTTAGAAAGGAAGAGAAGGATTTTTCTTACCCTAAAGTGAAATCGATCGACGATCGGCGCTTAGATCTTCAAAAAAATTCGGCGACAGGACCTTCTTTCTCCAATGCGTACGCGTGAGTGAGACTGCAGCCCCGCGCCCCCTTTTATAGGAGAAAGCAGGGACCCGATTGCAATAAGGGAAAACCTCAGGGGTCGGATCTCAAACGGCGCACCAGTTGACCCCCTCGAGACCCGCGTACGCGTCTTTTCGAGTACGCGTCAGCCGAGGAGTCATTAATGACCGTTGGCGTCCTCCAATAGAAGCCTGACACGTGCGCGGAGACTTTTCAACGCCCGATGCTTTTTCCCGAGCAGTTCAGCGGCCAACCAGGTCATCCGAAACTCAGGATATATCAGCTCAAAGACGATCGCCAGTTCAATAAAACACTTAGTCGCTCGTCAAAAATTCAGCGATCGCCAAGAAAGCCACCTCACCCCACGTTTCCAACGTATGAGCGAGCTGGGGGGCAATTGTTGTGTCACGATTTATGCATCCCAACAGGCGATCAACTATAAGGCCGAGCGACCAAGTCAACTCCAGTCAAACCCTGGCTAGCTCGCCAAATCAAAGTTATCAGACCCCCATCAGTTGCCCAGCGATCGACCCCCAAGGCGATCGCCCTTTGCACCGGGCGATCTACTCTACTAACCGGCTAAGGGCAATCGACTGCGCCCCGAGCAGAGACGATCGCCGTCAAAACCATCAAGGCTGGATCTCGTGAAAGCACCCACGTGCGAGATCAACCAAAGGCGCGACGAGATCTTCGCGGCAGATAAGATCTTTGTGAGACAAGACATTTGACCACACTGTCACCTACCTCACCTACCGGCATGCGCGCCGAAAGTTGTCGGTGGGACCACCCGCGGCGGCAACTCGGGACGCGTGTAAGCTCCCCATTGGACCGCCTGATTGGCGCCCGGCAACTCCTGCAGACTTTGAGGGCAGGCCCATGTGCTAAAGACGATCGCCCGATTATTATATTGCAGTAAAGCGTCGCCGCGTATCCAAGCCTATAAATAGAGAACCTCCTCCCTCTTTGGAAAAAGGTTCTCAGTTCCGACTTCGCACAACTTACGGTTCGAAATACATTCCACAAAAAGTTCACATTCTCTCACATTCCGATACATCCACGGAAATACTGAAGAACACACATATCATCAAGCTCCCGGCTATCTCACCGGAATCCATCTCAGGATTTCTCTCTCCAAATCTCTCGTCCAGTAGACGATCGGCAGAAGCAACAAGTCTCAACTAGACAGATTCCAAGGGATTCATAAGCCCAGAAGCCCAAACATCCAGCTAAATACTCGCCGTGAGAGGCGGTCGATCTCTCACCGCCGCGACTGTTCATCACCTTTGTTACAAGAACTCACAGAGCATCAAATCTGGTTCTTCCGGCAATCTACACGCTCACTAGCTAAGATAACAAGAAACTTTACACCCATTGTAATTGTATTCTTACATTAGTACTTGTATCCCCGAATATCGGTATTAATAATATCTCGCGAGAGCATTCAAGCCCGGGACTAACAACCCCGGCAAATCTTGTGTTATTTATCTTTCTCACGGAAGTGCTCTTGCATTTGTTTGCTATCCCATCCATTCCAGCAATATCTATCTCCGGATAATATTTTGGGTAGCAACAATTGTTGTGTCACGATTTATGCATCCCGACAGGCGATCGACTATAAGGCCGAGCGACCAAGTCAACTCCAGTCAAACCCTGGCTAGCTCGCCAAATCAAAGTTATCAGACCCCCATCAGTTGCCCAGCGATCGACCCCCAAGGCGATCGCCCTTTGCTGTTGGCGATCTACTCTACTAAGCGGCTAAGGGCAATCGACTGCGCCCGGCGAGAGACGATCGCCGTCAAAACCATCAAGGCTGGATCTCGGAAAGCACCCACGTGCGAGATCCACCAAAGGCGATGACGAGATCTTCGCGGCAGAGATAAGATCTTTTCTTGTGAGACAAGACATTTGACCCACGGCTGTCACCTACCTCACCTACCGGCATGCGCGCCGAAAGTTGTCGGTGGGACCACCGCGCGGCAACTCGGGACGCGTGTAAGCTCCCATTGGACCGCACGATTGGCGCGGCCAACTCCTGCAGACTTTGAGGGACAGCCCATGTGCTAAAAGACGATCTCCCGATTATTATATTGCAGTAAAGGCGATCGCCCGGCGTATCCAAGCCCTATAAATAGAGAACCTCCTCCTACTGGAAAAAGGTTCTCAGTTCCGACTTCGCACAACTTACGGTTCGAAATACATTCCACAAAAAGTTCACATTCTCTCACATTCCGATACATCCACGGAAATACTGAAGAACACACATATCATCAAGCTCCCGGCTATCTCACCGAATCCATCTCAGGATTTCTCTCTCCAAATCTCTCGTCCAGTAGACGATCGGCAGAAGCAGCAAGTCTCCACTAGACAGATTCCAAGGGATTCATAAGCCCAGAAGCCCAAACATCCAGCTAAATACTCGCCGTGAGAGGCGGTCGATCTCTCACCGCCGCGACTGTTCATCACCTTTGTTACAAGAACTCACAGAGCATCAAATCTGGTTCTTCCGGCAATCTACACGCTCACTAGCTAAGATAACAAGAAACTTTACACCCATTGTAATTGTATTCTTACATTAGTACTTGTATCCCCGAATATCGGTATTAATAATATCTCGCGAGAGCATTCAAGCCCGGGACTAACAACCCCGGCAAATCTTGTGTTATTTATCTTTCTCACGGAAGTGCTCTTGTACTTGTTTGCTATCCCATCCATTCCAGCAATATCTATCTCCGGATAATATTTTGGGTAGCAACAATTGGCGCTAGAGGAAGGGGAAGGGGAGATCGGACCCAGAAACCCACCTGAGTAAATTCCGAATTTACATGACTGGGTGTGGGGCATCTGATGCAACCAAGTGCCGGATCTTCCCGCTGACATTGGGCGAGCTGGCCCATAAGTGGTACGTCTCACTACCACCACGATCGGTCACCTCTTTTAAGAAACTGGCGGATGACTTCACGTCATACTTCGCCAGCAAGGTCGCCAGACCAGAAGGCCCCCAGCGCATGATAAAAATCAAGCGGGGAAGGACGAAAGCGCCTTGATTACATCGGCCGGTAGACGAAATCATCCTCACCGCGAACCGTCGGTGATGAGCTCGCTCTCTACTCGGTCATGGGGGATTCACGGTCACTCTCCCATGTTCGGACATCTCTCCAAGGATATTCCCCAACTTACACGATCTTCGCGCTAAAGTGCCAACTTCCTGGCCGAGGCAAAGGCTACTCACCCTCCGCTTAGACGAGGAAACGCCACCTCTTGCCCGGAAGATAGCGATCGCTAAAGCAAAGAAGGCGATCGCCAAGACACCGGAGATCTCAAAGCTTTCGAGGACATGGAAGCCCATCTCCTCCATACGTTCAATGTAACTCCGGCACATATTTTCTATGCCATCAAGGGGCACGAAGAGATCAAAAAGCCTAAGGCGATAAGGGACCACGGTCACCTGGACAACAACCAATATTGTGCCTACCACAAGAGTCCCGGCCACAGCACCAACAATTGCCGCGACCTCCTCAAACAGCTCTGGAGGCTCGAGGAGGGCAAGTTGATGACTTATTGGTTTAGCCGAAGCCCCCGCCTATCTCTATAGACGATCGAGCGCAAAACAGGCTGGGAAGCTCATACGAGCCGACCCCTGGATCAACCTCGGCGACCGTCTCTATATGCTTCAATCAAGAGAAGGAGACCACGGAAGTCATCCCGATCTCCCTCCTTATTTAAGAAACCGGAGGACTCGATCGCCATCTGCAGTTCACCGTCTAACACGATGGACTAAGGCACGAGATCGCCTCCCCCGCACAACGTACACCGTCGAAGGTCGGCATCTACATGACGATCCAAGGTGGAAGAGTGCAGCCATGGTCACAGTGGTCGATAATTCCATTGCTTAGGCCATGCAAGGTCCCTTTAGGCCAAGATCGCCCGCCCTTCGTTTGAATACGAGGCCGGCGTAGTCGAGGCCCTCCAGCGAATCGGTGGACACGATCGCTCGCCCTCAAAGGTTCATCATCGACATGGTGAACCCGGACAATGCGACGTGCCACAACCCCGTCTCAACGTACACGTCGAGGTCGGCCATCTCCATGGTGGCCGAGGTGGAAGCAGAGCTAACAAGCCGCGGGCGTGGAGTCGATTCATCCGACGCCGCCCGCGCAAGGACTCCTCTAGACCAAGACCGCACGCCTTTCGTTTAAATACGAGGCGGCGCACTAACGGAGGACCCTCATAATAAAGTGAGTCACGAGACACTCAATGTCTTCGCGCATCAAGACATGATCAAGGAGTCGGCCCATTGAACTCCGCGATCGTGCAGTTCCTCAAGATGGACGGCCGTCCCGAGGATTCGACAAAGTTAAAGACCGCTCACTCAAGGAATTATTTTCATCCCCTTACTTCCACTAAGTGAATAAAACAAGGGGCAAGAAGAGTGCGGACTACCTACGACGATCGTCGCTATTCAACCACATACGGAGATCGTCATTTTTCGGATGTAGTGCGGCGATCGAATGTGTTGTAAAAGTTATCTTTATGAGTTTATCAATTCATTTGGAACTACCCTCGCAAACGATCTCTCCTCACGCATTTGTACAAAGTCAAACAAAGACTTAAAAATAACCATTCATTCAAGTGATAAGTCAGAAAGACAAATGCTCATTTCATTACTTGAGAAAATAGAGTACACGATCGCTTAGAAGGCCTAAGTGCTACAAAAGAAAGCTGCAAACTTCAAAGAAAGTAAGCTAGAAGCGTAAAAAAGGAAGCGCCTCAGGCCCCTGCCGGGCCTTCACCATCAGCATTCGGCGCGGTTCCCTCATCTTCCGGAGCATCGGGATGAGCAAGACTGCTCGAGACGGATACCGGCTCAAATCCACACCGATGTCCGCCAGTCCAAGATCGGCAAGGAAAGCCGAATTGAGAGGATGCTCCAATGCATATGACTTGAACTTCTCGGCAAGAGGACCGACCTCCAAGCCTCCCTTCTTAGCCGCTCGGATCGAGTCGGCGAACGCCAAATAATAGGCGAACTCGCTGACATACTCCAAGTTTTGGAAGGGATCGGCCTTGGTCGCCTCAACCTCTCCTCTCTGCTCGGCCATCGCTGCTGCGATCCACAGGCTCGGCCTCCCTCGCGGCAACCTTCTCTTTCGCCTCACTTGGCTCGGCCGTCAGTAGACGATCGTCACCTTCGCGATCGGCCTCCTCCTCAAGAACATTCCTCGCACTGGCGGCACTCTGCATCTGGTCCCGAAATCGGTCGACCGCCATTCGAATTTCTCGGTCTCCTTCTTCTCCGGCTCAAGCTCATGGCTCGCCCGCTTGGCCGCCTCCAAGGAGTCCTTCTCCATCGTGCGATCTTGTCGGCAAACTCGGCGTTCTCTTTCCGAGCGCCTCAAGATCCTCCCGAAGGCGAATAGTGGAGGGCCGCCTCAAACTCTGGCGGCACAGGACGGCCATGGTCGCCGTCCCCGAAGAGAAAGGGCGACAACGGCATCCATCGAACTCGGCGACCGCGGCCGGGCGATCGCATCGAATCGATTGTCACGCCTTCGGCAAGGCGAAGCGGCCTTGCTCACATAGGGAGGAATGTCGCGGGAATGGCGAGGAGATCGACTCGCCAGAAATCCACGACCATCGGTGGACAAGACGGGTCTGCGCGACGGATCCTGCACCAAAACACCAAGGTTAATACAACTCCTACGCAGATGTAATTGTCAACACAAATGCTATCTACCTCTCGGCCTTCTCGGGATCCCGACCAAAACGGTTTCCCTCGAGGAGTTTCGCATCCGCGATCGCCGTCTCCGCGAAAAGCCGCAGAGGCGGCTCGCGCTCGGAGCAACGATGGTGATCGGAGGCGCGCGATCGGCACTTCATCACCGGGCAGAAACGAAGTTTCTTGCGGCCTCGGCCTCTTGCGGTCGCCGGCCCCTCCTCCGGAATTTCCTCCTCAACCTCGACCTGCGCTACGCGAGGCTCCGGCTCCGCACGAGGCTCCGCCTCCGGAACTATAGGCAATGCGACGGGTGGAACCCGAGTCGACCTCTTCGCGCGAAGACGGCCTAGGACTCCTGGGTTCGACATAGCGATCTCCGCCGGAGGCTCCAAAAAGCGAGGGAAACGAACCTCTGCAGTTAAAGACGATCGACTAACGGTCAGACACTGTCCTTAAAATAAGGCGATCGCCTAGTAAGTGAAGATCGCAGGACCACATACCTGGCACCGCGAGATGTCTCGGGAAGCGGAATAGTCGAGCCGACAACCAGCGACTCTCCTTGTTGATCCGAGTGGCGTCTAGGTCGTCGTCCGACAAGCTCCTAATTCGCTCCCAAACAACGAGGAAGTCGAAAGGCAGCTCCTCGATCGCCGGAATATGAAAGCCTGCAAAACAGAAATCAAATTAGATCACCCAACGCATCAGCGAAGGAGAGTCTAAACCCTTACAGGATTCCTCTCCCGAAATTCGGTGGGGATCTCCGGTTCGCCTGTGGGATTGTCGCTCGCGAAGCTCTCCACTTGCCGCGACCGAGAACCACTTCGTCCGATCGCCCGTATCTTATTCGAACTCCATGAATCACCGGCCGGATCGGCCTTGGATGTGGTAACCGCCGACCAACCCTCTATGAGCCGTCGGTTTAAGCAGATGATTCATCTCCAATGGCGACGGAGGCGGTACGGGCGTGACCGCCGAATAGGGTGAAAGTGCATATGATTTGGAGCCGGGCGTTCGGCGTCGGTGAAGTGGCGCCACATTCCAAGCGGCCAACGGATGGGAGACCGCAAGGACGAGAGGAGCGCGGCCGGCCTCCATAACGGCCTCACTCACTGCGACCATACCCATCGGAGGCCGGTCGTCTCGTTCATTCTCCGCGGGCGCGAACATGTCCACATCGAAGGAACATGGAATCTTGTCCTCAGACGGCGGATCTCTCTGGACGTCGAGCTCCGTATTTGGCGGCGACCACAACGATCATGCGCGGCACGATCTGCGACCGCTTGGGGAGCACATAGGGATAAGCGACCGAATATCCCTCAAGTCGAATCTCGGAGTAGGACCGGCTAACCTATCCATTATTTGAGAAAGGCCCTATAGGCCGTCAAAATCACTATGTTGCTCCCGGTAAGCCACGATCGCGGATCTCTCGATCTGCGATCGTCTCTCCTCGGCCCGACTCCTAGCAACATCGGCCTCATTGAACAAAGCCTCAACTTCAGTAGGGTCGATTCCGCACGAATTGCTTCGGCCGCCGTCTCAGTGGAAGACGGAAGAAGTTTCTCCGGGCGGCCCGATGTCCGTGGCGAGCAGTTCCCGCTCCAAACGATGATGAGGTTAGGCCATTTTCGAGTTAGAAAGGAAGAGAAGGATTTTTCTTACCCTAAAGTGAAATCGATTAACGATCGGCGCTTAGATCTTCAAAAAAATTCGGCAGGACCTTCTTTCTCCAATGCGTACGCGTGAGTGAGGCTGACCCGCGCCCCCTTTTATAGGAGAAAGCAGGACCCGATTGCAATAAGGGAAAACCTCGGGTCGGATCTCAAGCGGCGCACCGGTTGACCCCCTCGAGACCAGCGTGCGCGTCTTTTCGAGGACGCGTCGGCCGAGGAGTCATTAATGACCGTTAGCGTCCTCCAATAGAAGCGACACGTGCGCGGAGACTTTTCAACGCCCGATGCTTTTTCCGCAGCGATTCGGCCAACCAGTCGTCAAACTCGGGATATATCACTCAAAGACGATCGCGATTCAATAAAACACTTAGTCGCTCGTCAAAAATTCGGCGATCGCCAAGAAAGCCACCTCACCCCACGTTTCCAACGTATGAGCGGTGGGGCAATTGTTGTGTCACGATTTATGCATCCCGACAGCGATCGACTATAAGGCCGGCGACCAAGTCAACTCGCAAACCACAGCTAGCTCGCCAAATCAAAGTTATCAGACCCCATCGTTGCCCGATCGACCCCCAGGCGATCGCCCTTTGCGTTGGCGATCTACTCTACTAGCGGCTAAGGCAATCGACTGCGCCCGGCGAAGACGATCGCCGTCAAAACCATCAAGGACTGGATCTCAGGAAAGCACCCACGTGCAGATCCACCAAAGGCACTGACGAGATCTTCGCCAGCAGATAAGATCTTTTGCTGACAGACAAGACATTTGACCACAGCCTGTCACCTACCTCACCTACCAGCATGCGCGCCGAAAGTTGTCAGTGGGACCACCCGCGACAGCAACTCAGGACGCGTGTAAGCTCCCCATTGGACCGCACAGTTGACTGCCAGCAACTCCTGCAGACTTTGAGGGGACAGGCCCATGTGCTAAAAGACGATCGCCCGATTATTATATTGCAGTAAAGGCGATCGCCCGGCGTATCCAAGCCCTATAAATAGAGAACCTCCTCCTACTGGAAAAAGGTTCTCAGTTCCGACTTCGCACAACTTACGGTTCGAAATACATTCCACAAAAAGTTCACATTCTCTCACATTCCGATACATCCACGGAAATACTGAAGAACACACATATCATCAAGCTCCCGGCTATCTCACCGGAATCCATCTCAGGATTTCTCTCTCCAAATCTCTCGTCCAGTAGACGATCGGCAGAAGCAGCAAGTCTCCACTAGACAGATTCCAAGGGATTCATAAGCCCAGAAGCCCAAACATCCAGCTAAATACTCGCCGTGAGAGGCGGTCGATCTCTCACCGCCGCGACTGTTCATCACCTTTGTTACAAGAACTCACAAAGCATCAAATCTGGTTCTTCCGGCAATCTACACGCTCACTAGCTAAGATAACAAGAAACTTTACACCCATTGTAATTGTATTCTTACATTAGTACTTGTATCCCCGAATATCGGTATTAATAATATCTCGCGAGAGCATTCAAGCCCGGGACTAACAACCCCGGCAAATCTTGTGTTATTTATCTTTCTCACGGGAGTGCTCTTGCATTTGTTTGCTATCCCATCCATTCCAGCAATATCTATCTCCGGATAATATTTTGGGTAGCAACAACGTGTCCTCAACGGACATAAAATTCAACGAAACATAATCACGCACGCGCATCGCCTAGGACCGGGACGCTACCACAGACATCCCACCCGAGGCCTCGAAGGACCCTCCCGAGCTGGCTAGCGAAACAATTCACAACATGTCACAACCATAAGTTATCTTGACATCGTACTCGCAAGTACCGATTCTAGGAGCCCTCTCCAGACCTACCCGATTAGATAACCTTATGGTCAAATCATATCAAATGGCCGTACTCGCAAGTAACGCGCCGCCGGAGGCCTCACGGGTCCCTACCCGGTAAACATCAATCGAATATACCCACAAGTTATCGTGACATCGCACTCGCAAGTGACGATTCTCGGAGCCCTCTCCAGACCTACCCGAATTGATAACCTTGTGGTCGAATCATCAATGCATAGAGTTCACAACGACAAGGGTTTCACATTTGCCACAATCACAAATATGTCAAATCATGAGT
Source organism: Orobanche coerulescens (assembly GCA_033398695.1). Lineage (NCBI taxonomy): Eukaryota > Viridiplantae > Streptophyta > Magnoliopsida > Lamiales > Orobanchaceae > Orobanche > Orobanche coerulescens. The sequence goes on along the minus strand of CM065807.1, from coordinate 58,329,161 downwards.
TAATGCCAACAACACTTAGCAAAACACCACGTCAAACCATAACGCACCGAAAAGAAACCATATACGTCCACACGCAATACCAAGTGAAACATCAACACCAAAAATATCCATAGAATTCACATAGTTCACAAACCACACCATTCACAAAACACACGCGTTTTGAAAGAGGGCCTTTAACAAGGCTAATCAAATCTTTTGAAAGTTCAATTCAAACGACCACACAAACACATTTAGACGATCACCAATTATCATATCCACAAAACAAGAATCATATGGACAAGGTACTTGCCTCAAAATCGGCACGCAAGTATCCCGACGAACACGGCTCAACCGGAAAGCTTCGAAATGCCCGATGTTTTCGAAAAGGAAAACGACAACGAACGGAAGGGTTCAATTTGGTTTCTTCGCAAGAAACTCGACCCTAACAACATATAATCCATAAATCAACAATCATACGAGGAAGGATAATCGTAGAACGCCCGAAAACCCCTCTATGACATTCTGCCGGACACCTTCAAGGCGTCGATCAAGAACTCGACCAAAACAACGAATCGATACGATCCAACCATGGAATAACAAGGGAAAAGATATAAAACATCTAAATAATCATCAATCCATCATAATCCTAAGTTAAATCGGATTAATCGGACGAAAACAACCAAAATACCCAAATTCCCCAAAACTAGATTTCTAGGAAATCGACTGGTCGGTAGATCGGAGGATGTTATAGGATGGATGATTGATGATATGAACCTCAAAACTTCATGAATTTATTGTCCAACAACATCTCTCCATGATGAACTAATCTCCCGGCCGGAAGGGAAGAAAATGAGTGAGAAATGGTGAAGAAAAGCGCCGAGCCTTAAATAGGCCGACTACGCGGGTTACGTGCGTAATCGGCCATGGCTTACGTCGTAATCGGCCATGTCCGAACTCACTTTGCTGGAAATGCCGGAAGCGTTATGTGCGTTACGGCCAGGGCCTTACGTGCGTAACGGACTTACGTCGTAAGTGCCGATCACTACCGCCGTTACTCGGCGGCGCTGGCCCCAGCATGCCCGGCCATGACTCGGCCGGGACCAACTCCGACGGCCCGAACGATCCCGAAACCCGAACCTGAGTACGAATCGAAGATACGGTTACGAAGTACTCGCAAAGATGAATCCGAGCACTAAGAGAACACACGATTCCGACCACCCGAAGGCTCGAAATTTGACAACGGAAAGTAATTACCCCAAACTTTGGGAAATTACGAAAATGGCCCAAAACGCCCGAATATCACGATACGTGATCGAAACACCAAGCCAAAGCTCGCAACATGAATAATAACATTAAATGAACTTACGAGAAATTCGAAACAACAGTTTCGGACGAGATTCGCAATAATCGAATTCAAGTGCGGAAAAACCGCTAAAAAGCACGGAACTCAACAAAACTACACCGAAACGAGCTCGGATGACAAAAAGTGCAGAATTAATCATTCTCGGAATGACGAAACGGTCATGAGCGAGTCATCAAAACGGACTTCCGCCGAAAAAAAGAAATTTACCGAAAATCGAAAATTGCGGATATTACAATATGAAGGTTGTGGCCATGAGAGAATCAAATGATCTTAATAAAATAAAGATCCAGGAGCTGTTCTCAGACCTGAAGTCTTATGAGTTCGAGCTTCTCTGCTCATCATCAAGTGAGCCAACAAAAAAAAAAGCATTGCATTTGCATCTGAGTCCCCTGCAAAGAATCTATTCGAAGTCAATCCTCCAAGCCCTCTATACTTTGAGGAAGAAATGGCATTCATCATGCAAAGATTCAGCAACTTCAGAAAGAATTTCTCCAAGTACAAAAAGAACTACAAAGACAATCCAAGGAGAAATCAAAAAGCTGGAAATTGGAAATTTGAGTTCTACAACTGCCACAAAATAGGGCACATCCAATTTAACTATCCTGATCTCAAGAAAGATGAAGACAAGAAGGAAGTAGGAAAGAGGGATGACAAAATAAAAGCCCTCATTGGTGAAGATTAAATTCAAGAGAGAGTAGGATCAAGCAGTGGATTCTTCTCTGATGATGATGATGACTACAATTGCCTTGTGGCTAACATGGCTGATGAAGAGGTAACATCTAAACCTCAAACTACATAAGGTTTGAGTTCTGATATATTTGAATTTATTGATCATCACAACTCTGTAAATCAACTACTAAAAGATTTTGAAACATTTAAAACTGCTCACCTAACTGTGACAATTGAGATTGCACAGCTAAGAAATGAGAAAGTCCAGCTGAAAAATGATTATGACAAACTCAGCCTAGAGTCAGCAAAACCCAAAAAACATCAGATCTGAGTCTGAAAAAACACTCTGAAAATAATTTGAAAAACTCAGCTCACATTACCACAGTTGAGATCAATAGGCTGACTATTTTAAACAGTGAAAAGTCAGTTGCACTTACTCGTATCAAAATTGGGCTTGCAAAATTGAAACAGTTGAATAGTGCACAAGATAAAGAGATAACATCTCTAAAAGCATCTATACCTCTTGATGGGCTGTGTATAAACCAAAGGCCACTATATTTAAAATCGGGCCTTGGAAATGACCAAACACTCCCTCCATTTCTAAAACCACCTTTATAAAGGGAGAAACATATGTCCAGACTGCTGAGCCAACAAACAACCCTGTATTTAAAAATAGACAGCAGCCCAGTCAAAAGCTTAGGCTGCAGCCAAGGTTTACAAGGCAGCCACCTAAACAGAAGACCAGGCAATGTCTAAAACAGCAACAACAGTCAAGACACTATTCTACTTACTATAAAAAACTCCCCAGAAATAGATTTCAAAATGGGACATGAAAATGGAAACCTAAAGGATATCCAAAGTTTCAAAATGATCAGGTATGGAGCCCTCAAGACTTTCATCATAGGTCTCAGCCAAGACTTTACAATGGCCCATACCACTCAAATTATCAGGAATATCTTGTTTACAATCCTAACCAGGGATATAGACCTAGACAATATGCACCTTATAGGGGTAATCAATATAATTTTCATAACATAAGGAGAAACCAATTCTCTAGACAAATCAGTAACCCCAAAGGACCCATTCAAATTTGGGTACTTAAATCTCTTCTTTCGTGATTGCAGAAAAGGTGGGAGGACTACTACCGTATCTCCTCAAATTTAACAATATGAGGTGAAGAATAGTTTATAGACTCTGGATGTTCAAGGCACATGACAGGAAACAAGAATATTATGTCGAATATGTTAAAGAAAGAGGTCCAGATGTAACATTTGGAGATAGCTCAAGTGGACAAACCAAAGGTTATGGGAAGTTGCACAGAGGGAACATAATCATTACAAAAGTACAGTATGTCAAAAGGCTCACATAAAATCTCCTAAGTAAGCCAATTCTGTGATGAGAACAACCTGGTAGTCTTCACAAGATGGAAATGTATAGTGATTGATCTCCTCACTAGAGAAGTGAAGCTACACGGATATATAAGAAGATAAGTCTACCTGATAGATTGGAAATCAGGATCACCAAACACTTGTTTCTTATCAAGAACAATTGCTGAAAATGGATGGCCCTGGCATAAGAGACTTTATCACCTGAACTTCAAAGCCATCAACAAAATAAGTTCTCAAAACTTGGTCAGAGGACTTCGAGCAGAAGTATTCAAGAAAAGGACTTTTTGTGATGCATGCCAGAAGGGAAAGCAAAACAAAGCATCTTTTAAATCAGTTCAGCCTAACACTCTCACCAGTAGAATTTTGGACCTACTTCACATGGATTTATTTGGTCCCATCAAGCCAAGAACATTGAGTGGAAGAAATCATGCCTTAGTAGTTGTTGATGACTACTCTAGATATACATGGATTGTTTTCCTCTAAAAAAAGAGTGAAACATTAACAAAGCTCCTTGAGGTGATGAGAAGGATTCAAAATGAGAAATCCTCTCCATCATATAGATCAGATCAGACAGGGGAGGAGAATTCCTCAACAAGGCAATCACTAAATTTAGTGATCAGAATGAAATCCAGTATGAAGTCTCTACCGCAAGAACACCACAACAAAACGGTGTAGCTGAAAGAAGGAACAGAACCCTAAAGGAAGTATCCAGGTCAATGATTGCTAAAACTGGCCTATCAAAGAGGTTTAGGCTGAAGTTTTCAACACAGCATTCCATACTCAGAATAGGAGTATGATAGTAGGGAAACACGACAAAACTCCCTATGAAGTTTGGAATGGTAGAATACGAACTATTGCATATTTTTACAGTTTTGGTTGCAAGTGTTTCATCCACAACAATGGTAAAACCCAACTGAATGCCTTTGATGCTAAAACTGATGATGGTCTCTTTATGGGATACTCACAAATCAGCAAGGCATACAGAGTATTTAACAAAAGAACATTAGTTGTGGAAGAAACATCTCAAGTTGTCTTTGATGAATCTAATGTTGAGTACAGAAAACAGGTGGAACTAATTGAGAAAAAACTCAAAACCACCTCCCTGGAAGAAGTCATTATCAATGACACAGGAATGATGGACACAGCTGATGAAGACCCAACTACAGAATAAACAGGATATCCAAACATAGCTGATCCAACCGTACTGATCCAACTGTAGCTGATCTATCTATAGCTTATAAAGTTACAGCTGAACCAACCAGAGCTGATAAAAATCCTCAAGACACAACTGCAGATGATAAAACCATAGCTGAACCGAATGCAGCTGCATACCATCATATCCATGCTGATGCAGAGTCAGACGCGGTTCCTCCAAGAAATTCAACAGGGGGAATGAATAATGAAGACTCTCAATCCAAAGCAAAATACAAAGATGAAATTTCCAAATAGCTCAAATATCATCCCATCCAACAGATCATTGGAAACCTATGATATGGAGTCAAAACCAGGAATTCAAAAGAACCAACAAGAATGGCCATGTTCTCATGTTTCATGTCTCAAATGGAACCCTAAACAACTAAACATGAAGACTACACGTGGGTAAATGCCATGTAAGAAGAGCTCAACCAGATGAAAAGGAATAGAGTATGGGAAGAGATAGAAAGGCCACTTCACAACAAAGTTATAGGCACCAAGTGGGTTTACAAGAACAAATGTGATGAATATGGAACTGTTGTTAGGAATAAAGCAAGACTTGTTGCAAAGGGATATGCTCAATGTGAAGGCATAGATATTGATGAGATCTTTGCACCTGTAGCAGGATTGGAAGCAATAAGACTATTCGTAGCCTAAGCAGTATTCAAGTATTTTGATGTGTGCCAAATGGATGTCAAGAGTGCCTTTCTAAATAGATTGCTGGAAGAAGAAGTCTATGTGAAGCAGCCCCCTGGATTTGTGAAATGAGACAAAGTGTACAAATTGCTCAAATATCTATATGTACTCAAACAGGCGTCTAGAGCCTGGTATGATACTCTGTCCATATTCCTGGAGTCAAATAGATTTATCAAAGGAAAAGTAGACAAAACACTATTCAGGATTGAACATGAAGACCACATATTACTTGTCCAAATATATGTGGATGATATTAATTTTGCATCAACAAATCCAGAATTGTGTGAAAAAATCTCTAAACCGATGCAAGGAGAATTTGAAATGAGCATAATGGGCAAACTAAGTTTATTCCTTGGTTTGCAAGTTAAACAAATTGACACAGGAATCTTCATCAACCAATCAAAACACACAAAGGAGCTGATCAAGCGATTTGGCATGGAGACAGCCAAACTGCTAAGAGTACCAATGAGCACATGTCTACACATTGATGCAGATGATGGAGGCATTACAGTAGATCCAACCCATTACAGAGGATTAATTGGATCTTTACTATACCTAACTGCAAGCAGACCATATATATCATATGCAGTTGGAGTATGTGCAAGATTCCAGTCCAAGCCAAAGCAATCCCACTAGGAAGCAGCTAAGAGGTTTATCAGATACCTAAAATCCACAATCAATGTTGGATTATGGTACCCCAAAGATGATAATTTTGAACTATCATGATATTCAAATGCTGATTTTGCAGGCTGTAAAATCAACAGGAAGAGCACAAGTGGAATATGCCACTTTCTTGGAACAAAGCTAATCTCATGGTTTAGCAAGAAGCAAACATCAAATTCTATATCCACAACTGAGTCAGAATACCTAGTTACAGGTAGCTGCTGTGCTCAAATTCTGTGGATTAGACAACAGTTGAGGGACTACAACATTATTGCAAATAAAGTCCCAATTTGGCGTGTCAGTACAAGTGCAACTGCCACCACCAACAATCCAGTGCTTCATTCCAGGACAAAGCACATTGATGTGAAACACCATTTCATCAGAGACCATGTGATCAATAAGAGAGTTTGAATAGAAAGAGTCAGTATGGAGTATCAAATAGCTGACATATTCAAAAAGCCTCTACCTGAAGAAAGATTTCCTAAACTAAGTAGGGAACTTGGTTTATTGGATTGGGAATAAAAATTGTAGTTGATGAAGAAGAACAGTTAAATGATCAGAAACCAGACAAGAACAGTCACCTGATCAGACCAGATGGTGAAAAGCCACCTGATCAGACAAACAATGGAAAATCACCTGATCAGGATAGACGACGAAAAACCATCTGATCAGAGCAGACGAGGATCCAAAGCACAGAGAAGACAAGCTAGCTGATCAGAAGTCAGAAAGTCAACCAGCTAAGTTTTCTAATTCTTTAAACACTTATTTCTATTACACATGGCTAAAAACACACGATCACCACAACTCCACATCTACATCACAATGTACACTCAATCACTCGAACCGCCACATCTTTATTTAATTATTAGATTCAAAAACGACTCTTAGAGTGGCTATTCAAGACGGTCGAAATCATTTCACAAAAACCATATCGTCTTCAAGATCTAGAACCCTAGTTTTCAAAGCAGAAAAACATTTTGAATTTTCACTACACTAAAAGCTCGAAAAATTTGCATAAATGGAAACCGCTACCTATTTCAAGAATGTCAACCTAAGGATGGTGAAGGAGTAGATTATTTTCAGCATAGTCATAGAATTCTTCGGACATCTGGAATCCAATAACACCGCGATGATGGGGCACCTGATTCGGAGGATGAAGAAGAACGGGATTTACCATTGATTGGACATTGACCCGACTCAACTATTCAAAGAAGCTGTCATCTATTTTTTCAAAGAAGCACAAGTCACGAAAAGCAGCATCGAAAGCTCTATCTTCGAAGAGCCCGCTTTCATAACCAAACAAACCATTGCAGATGTGTTCAAATTGGAGAACCGGGGCATTGCCGTTGAAGCCCTCAAACAAGCCCAATTGACATTTGGACGAGATAAAGATGCCAGACCAACCGATGAAGATGAAATTCACCACCCGAAAGTCGGATCTGAAGAAAGAATACCGATACATGCTTGACATGACAAACAAATTGTGATGGGAATGGTAGGAAGCATTGACTAGTTATCTTCCCCCGAATACATAGTTCTGGGAGCATTGATTCAGCAGAAGAGGAATAATTGGCCTGACTACATTTACAGGCAATTAGTCCGTGAAGTAAACAAGGCGAGCTGGGACAATGACAACAAAAATTCTTTGGAACCCAAATCAGTTACATTCTGGAGTTCCTTGGAAAGGCCAGAGGCAAGGCGAAAAACTTTCATATCAGCAAGAGACTTGGTCACCTGGACCAAGCTGCAAAGGAGAAATATGCAGAGAACAAGCCCAGAGCGGTTGAAATTCTTGCGAGGACAAAAACTAGAATATCCTCGTATAAAGGACACTCAGACTCGGAAGAATCAGTTGCAGTTGACAAAAACATAGCTGAAGTCTCATCTGCAGCTGACAAAACCTCACTTAAGATCCCAACCACAATTGAGATTCCTCTAGCTTTAATCCCAGCTGAGAAAACTGCAGAGGAGATTCTGCCAGCCCCAACCACAATGGCAGCTGACACACCTGGAAAGTTACCTGCAGATGATATCATTCCACCTGCTCCTGAAAACTCACATGCTCCCACAACTACTCTTCTAACTGCACCTGAAGACAATGATGATCTTCCAATTGCCAAGATATTTAGAAAGAGAAAGTCCCTAGAAAAGAAGACCAGTCAGCCTTTCTCACCTGAACCTATTAAAAGACATAAAAGCTTCGTCGGTTGTTTACCCAAACCTTCAGACCACATTGCACCTGAAAAACATGAACCCGATGTATCTTCAGTTGCACCTGCAACACCTCTCGTCATAGCACCTACAGATCAGTCCAAGGAACTGATCATCATTCCAGATGAAGGAATGGTTCAAGAACCATTGCCTGTACTTCCAAGTACCCCAATAGAAGAAGAATCTGAGGAAGTTCTTGAGGAACCTGAAGTGCACTACAGCTTCAACCTCAGGGAAACAATCCTTTCAACCTCAGCCAAGCTCAGCTCAGGTTAGTTAAACAGCACATTAGCAAGATTTCATTTCTTGTTGCTTATAAGGATTGGAAGAGATTGAAGGCTCTTAGCTTCAATACTCTTAAGGAGATGGTATAAAGGGGTGGATGGGAGTAGCCCCTCACTGTTGAGCAACTTATTCAGCTATTCTGTAAAGAGACTGATATAAGTTTTCTACTTGATGAGAATTGGTTCTTACAAAATTTCAAAACACACATGGACCAATTCATCCTGCTTATAATGGAGGGAATAGCTCAAGGAAAAATATTTGATGATGAAGAGAACATTACTGGAGGAGAAGGATAAGTGAAAGAAGAAGTAGGAAATGAAGTTGAAAAGAAGAAAGGAGTTAAGGAGGAATAGAAGGACAAAGAAAAAGAAGAAGTTTAACAGGAAAAAGAAAAAGAAGATGTAGAAAAAGAGAAAGTGGATGAAAGAGAAGGAGGAAAAAAAGTTGAAAAAGAAGATAAAGAAGAAGAATAAATAGAAGAAGAAAAAAATGGAGGAGGAGAAGGAAAGAATGAAGAAGAGAGTTATGATGAGGAGCATGATCAGGGGGCACCTGATTAGGCTTCTAGCTCAGAACAGCCCACAGCAGAAGATGAATCAGGGGAGCCAGAAAAAACACCATCTGATCAAGAAGCAGCTGACAGGAGGATATCATCTGAAAAATCCACTGCTAGGAGGTCAGCTGTAGAGGAGAACTCAGCATAAAACACTACTCAGTCACCTGATGTCCAATTGCCTCCTAACATCACTGAGATGATCAGATCTATGGTTGAGGAAACAGTTGCAACTCCTAGCAACCGAAGTAAAGGCTCACCTGTTGTCCCTCAATGATAAGATGGACTCACTTCTCAACAAAAAGGAACCCTCTCCACCACCTTCATCTATAGGGATGCCTCTTTGGCATGTCAGACTTTATGCAGAGGGTGTAGGAGCAGCTGGCAAAGATTCTTGATGCTAGCAAAAAGGGGAAGAGGATATGAGAACCAAGATAAGGGAGGAGGAACTAACAGTTGTCCACAAAAAGTCAGTTGCACCTCCCACAATCATTCATTTTCCTGAGGCTGGAACTTCAAGTACCTTGAAAAGAAAGAATATAGCTGCACCATCAGAAGAACCAGTAGCTAAAAATAAAAGAACCAGATAAGAGCCAGTTGTGCCACTTCAATGGGAAGGAAAAGAACTTTTTTATGTTGAGGAGTTCATTCCAGAGGAAGCTACAAACAAATGGGGGATTGCCAAAAATCAATTTCTTAAAAAGTATTATCTCTGGGAAATCCTCCAAGACCTAGACTACACTCCTCAACAAATCTTTATTGACTACATGAAAATCAACTATCCAAATCTGTGGGAGATCTTGAAAAGGATTGCTGAAGAAACCTTCAATGCTTATCCAAGAATTCCTGACTTCAGACCACAAGATCCTCCATTGAACATTCATGGAAAGTTGGATGATGAATCACTTCAGGAGGAGATAAATCAATTGTGCATAAAGAACAAATATACCTCCCTTGAAGATCCGAAGTTTGGATCCTACATAGTCAAGAAGAAATATGGACCTATCCCAGTGGTACAAAAGCCCATTGGAGCAAAACCACTGAGCTCTCTCCCTCTAGGAAGGACCAGAGGAAGATGGAGATTCTAAGTTTTTCACTATCAATCACTTGTAAATTTACTTGTAATTTTTCATTTTACTTGTAATTTTTCATTTCACTTATAAAGACTGTACTGCAGTCTTGAATATCATAAGTTTATAAAAGTCGACTTGAATGACAACCACTAGTTATCTCAAATAGACTAGCCATTACATTACAGTAATTTACTTATGTGCACTTGATTACATTTGATCATTAAGTTTTGCCATCATCAAAATAGGGGGATTTTGTTACGAATACTATTTTAGATTTTGATGATGTCATCCCTGTATTCATGATTATTTCAAATGTATGTACTTAGCATTGTAAAAAAGAACCAAATGAGTATCTTCTGTAGGTTTTAAAGGGATTAGACTAAGTATTGATCATGTTGATCAAATAGAAATTTAGCTAAGTATAGAACAAGCCTATTATCAGCTGACGTTTAGTCAACACAAGATAACAGATAGGTTTAACTGATAATATCAGGCGAGTTTTTATCAGGCGAGGTTTGGTCAAAGGATGATATCAGCTGAGGGTTGACCAAGGGAATAGCAGCCAACTTTCTAAAGACAAGATATCAGACAGCATTTATCCAAGCAGAACATCAGCCAGGTTTGACCAACATATCAAGCAGGTTTGACCAAGGTAACATCATATGAGCTTTTATCAGATGATATCTAAGCCAAGTTTGGGGATATCAATTGTCCTCGTCAGCAGGCATTGAAAATTCAACAATAACGGCTAAACTCATGCAGACGCAAAAGCCAAGGGATAAAGTGATTGATTCCCAGAAGATAAGGAATATTTTATTCCTATAGATTCGCGCCCTGAAGACTTTCTAATTATAGTAATCATGAAAAGTGGCGCAACAGGACAATATATCTTCAAACGATCATATTTAAAGAAAGAGACCAAGCCTTGCAAAGAGATGAACAGATAAACAATGAAGTCCACTCTCCAACGGATGGACGGATGGAATTGTTACAAGATGCAATGGCTATGAAGAAGCTCAAGATCGTACTATAAATATTTGAAGTACGATGCGAACAATACTTACAAACAAACAAAGAAAACATAGCAAACAAAGCAATCTATAGCATCGTGAAGATCTAATTTCCAAAGTATTATACTGAGAAGCTCTTAAAAGTTGGAGAACACAAAAACTCTTGTCTTAAAGTCTGAGTACGGGGCACTTCTTTGAACGAGGTTCTTAGAAGTTCAGGGTTGTAAACGCATCCACGGGTTCTTGATTGGAAGGAGATAGACAGCTTGCGAATTGTTGAGGCATCCACAGGTTTTCGATCAAGAGGTGCTAGGCAGCCAAAAGGGAGTTGCAACAGCCACGGGTTTCCATTGGTTGGAAGCATTGTAACGAAGTTCATTGTAACATAATTTCAGTTGTCGAAAGTTATAGTGAATTTGTCTCCAACTGGTTTGGAGAAAAGTGGATTAGTAGAGGATTACCCCATCTCTGAAACCACTATAAAAGTCTTGTGTGATTTACTGCTTTATCATCATATTTAACTGTTGCATACATATTTTCTGTTCCATTATAGAGTCAGCTATTTTCTGCAAAACTAGTTTTACAGCTGACATAAGTCATCTGCATTATTATCATCTGTGTCTTTCGAATTGCTTATCTGCAACTGAGGTTTATTAGCTGCACACAATCATAGCTGAGGTTACTCAACTGATATATTCAGGAAAAGATTTTAAACAGTCAATTCACCCCCCATCTCTAGACTGTCCGCTGAGTATCTGTGACGTACAACTTATTCCTTTTGGTCTTGTTGGATGTGTTTTACTTTCCCAAGTAAAACACCTACAGCCTTACTGATGTATCCAACGTACTTTTTCTCTTGTTGCATGAAGTAAGTTCTACATGATGGACTCTATAGAAGATCTCTTTGCTGTATGGACGGGTTGTACGACGAATTCTAACAGCTTCCATAGTTGATGATATTTCGACTTTTTCAAGACTTCTTTTGCTGTATGTCGGCAATTATCAAAAGAGGAATATTTATCCCAATATTAAGAATACCAATTGTGGTATCGGAGCGAAGTCTATGCAATCATATAAACAATATTAGCATTAGAATGCATGGTTGGATATTTTTGTATTTTTAACTGAATTAATTTAACAAAATATTTATTTTTGTGCAGATTAAATTACAATTATCGGTTCATGGACTTAGTTTTGATCGATGTACTTGAGTGGATGGATTGTAAAAGCTGTTTTGAGCCTATTTATTTTTACTTTATATAATAAGATGCACTTTTTTAACAATGTAATAATTTATTGGTGATGAAGAAGACCGAGGAGATCCATCAAGAAAGATTTAAGATATGTAATTTGTTTTTTTTTATATTTTACTAGGTCATCATTTGGTTTAGTATTTTGGAACGGTCTAAGTAACAACTAGGTTGTAATTAATATCATTCATATAAACACTTGTTGAAAGAGCAACCGAGCTCTTCTCTTGAATCCCAAAGAATTATCCCCAAATTTATAGGGTTTTCTTGAAGGCCCTAGAATCGAGTAGAAATCCATAGAATTCACTGGAAAAAAGGCATAGGAGTAGGAGAAGAAGACGCCGGAGAAGTAGAGAAAGAACGGCTTACCTTCACCGACCTTGGAGGAATTCTGTAGAAAGATCGAGATTTTTAACCACCGACATAGCTGCACTATAAAAAGGGGCTTGGTTCCACTGGGAATGTATCCAGCAATTGGTGGGTGAGACCAGCAAATAAGAGTCCTAGAGTGACTCTTTTTGTATTCTTGATAGGGTGTGGTCTAGCATAAAAACTGCCGCAGAAACTCAGTATGAGTTTGATGCACTATCCGGGATAGTGAAGCAAGTTTGTCTGGGACCTCGCTTACTTGATAACACGTGGGAAAAGTGTATAAGTCACCATGGCAGATATCGTTGGCACAACTTCTGCATGGAGAGATTTAATGAGTACAACTATCGAGATTATTGAACGTGCATGAAGCCCTTTCTTAAAGGACAGGACTTTTGGAATATCCTAGACGGCACGGAGACCTCGCTGTCCGAGAATAACATGGAGTAGATCCACAAATGGGATATTAAAGCCGGAAAATATTTATTTACGATTAAGACGACTATCAACAAAAGCCTGCTTGCTCGTATTGAAGAGATTGAGGTGCCAAAAGAAGTGTGGGACTACACGTCGTAGACCCTTTTTCCACAAGGATCTCTTAGGAATACTTGTTAGATTTGATGATGTCATCCCTGTATTAATAATTTATTCAAATGTATGCACTAAGTACTTGGTATTGTAAAGAAGAACCAAATGAGTATCATCTATAGGCCTTAAAAATTAGGCTAAGTATTGATCAGTTAGTAAATCGGCTAAGTATAGAACAGCTGACATATCAGATGAGTTTTCAGACGAGTTCTATTTCAGGCGAGTTTTGGTCAATAGAAATATCAGACGAGGTTTGACCAAAACTCAGCTGCAGCCGAGTTCTGAAGAAGGCAGTATATCAGGCTAGTTCGGGTCAAACAAAAATATCAGAGAAGTTCTGACCCCAGGCGAGTTATCAGTTGCGCTTTCAGACAACGAACACATCAGACGAGTATTACTCCAACTGAAAACAGACAAGTCTTCGGTCAAGCAAATATATCAGATTAAAGTTGACCACAGACAAGTTATTTATCAACCGAGGTTTCCGGTCAAACCAAACATCAAAGCAGGTTGGCCAAACTATTACTGCAGCCAAGCTTTTCAGTCCACATCAGCAAAGCGTTGAAAGTGAACAATAACGGAAAGACATGCGGATGTAATTTTAAGGAGACAAACTGAATGATTCTCGGAAGTTAAGGAATAATTTATTCCTAGAGATTGGTGCCCGGAAGACTTTCCAAATAAAGTAATCTAGAATAGTGGCGCAATGGGAAGATTCTTTAAACGGACAAATTTGAAGAAAGAGACAAGCCATGCAAAGAGATGAACAAATAAACAAAGAAGTCCACTCTCCAACGGACCCATTTGTTATAGTGATGCAATGGCTATGAAGAAGCTCAAGGATTCGTACTATAAATATCTGAAGAACAGATTGAGAAAAGTATGATGCGAACAATATATACAAGCAATCAAAGCAATCAAAGCGAACAATAGCATCGTGAGAGCAAAGTTTCAAAGTCATATTATGAGAAGCTCTTAAGTTAGAGAAGATTAAAACTCTTGTCATAAAAGTTTGAGTACGGGGTCGCTTTCTTGAATGAGGTTCTTGAAAGTAAAGAGATTGTAAGCATATCCACGGGTTCTTGATGGGAAGGTGATAGACAACTTGCGAGTTGTTGAGGCATCCACGGGTTATCGATCAAGAGGTGCAAGGCATCCAACGGGAATTGCAACGACCACGGATTTCCACTGGTTGGAAGCTATTGTAACTATGTGAATCATTGTAACATTTATCACTAGTTGAAAGTTATAGTGAATTCATCTCCAACTGGTTTGGAGAAAAGTAGACAAGTAGATGATTACCCCACCTCTGAAACCACTATAAGTGCTTGTGTGATTTACTGTTTTAATCATCATATATAATTGTTGCATACATCTTTACTATTCCATTTAGCAGTCAACTGTATTCCACATAACTTAGTTTTACAGTTGACATAAGTCAACTGCAGTCGACATAGTCATCTGCACTGTTACCAGCTGTGCTTCCGCACTACTCATCTGCAGCTAAGGTTTGTTAGTTGCATATTAAACAGCTGAAGAAAATCACCTCGTTCAGGAAAAGTAATAAGTCTATTCACCCCCCTCTAGACTTATTTCTAACGACTTGTGACCTACAAGTGGTATCAGAGAGGTTGGTTTAATTTCACAAAACTAGATCCATATATCTGAGCATATATAAATCTCTCATTATAATGGAACACATACAGCACATGCACTCTAGATTGCCTGTATTTTCTGTTGATGAATATGACCTCTGGAAAATAAGAATGCAGGCACATCTTTCATCTATCCATGATGACATGTGGAGTATCATAGAATATGGACCATACATTTTCCTAAAGGACAACACACCAGAAGAAATTGCAGCTGGGAAGCCAAAGAAGATTTCCAAGAAGAGGACTAAAATGTCACCTGAAGAAAGGAAGCTGGCCAATCTTGACAACCAGGCCAGTGATGTATTATATCAGACCTTTGACAAGGCAACCATGGTCAAAATCAAAAACTGCAAGAATGCCAAGGAAATGTGGGACACATTAGCTATAATGTGTGAAGGAATCGAGTTGATCAAAGAAAAAAGTTTCCAATAGCCACCCAGAATTTTGACAACTTCAAAATAAAAAGTGCAAAATTAATTGATCAAGTGGATGGAAGATTCACAGAGATCATAATCAGTTCTCTTAGAAAAACTTATGGCAACAAGGAGATGGCCCTGAAAGTTCTAAGGTCACTTAATCCAGAATGGAGCATGAAAGTCGTAGCCATGAGGGAATCAAAAGATCTTAATAAGATAAAGATCCAGGAGCTGTTCTCTGACCTAAAGGCATATGAGTTTGAGCTGCCCTGCTCATCATCAACTGAACTAGCTGAGAAAGGATTAACATTTGCAGCTGAATCCCCTGGAAGGAACCTTGAAGTTAATCCTCCAAATCCTCTAGACTTTGAGGAATAAATGGCATTCATCATGCAAAGATTCAGCAAGTTCAGGAAAAACTATTCAAAGTATAAGAAGAACTTCAAAGAGAATCCGAGAAGAAACCAAAAACCTGGAAACTGGAAAGTAGAATGCTACAACTATCACAAAACAGGACATATCTAGTTTGAGTGCCCTGAACTCAATAAGGATGAAAGCAAGAAGGACATGGGCAGAAATGATGATAAAAGGAAAGCTCTCATTGATGAAGATCAAGAAAGAGTTGAATCAAGCAGTGGATTCTTTTCAAATGATGATGATGACTAGAACTGCTTAGTGGATAATCTAGCTGATGAAGAGGTAACATCTAAACCTCAAACTACATAAAGATTCAGCTCTGAAATGTCTGAAGATATGGATCTTCATGAATCTGTAAATCAGTTATTAAAAGATTTTGAAACCTTAAAATCAGCTCACCTTTCTGTTACAACTGAGAATGCACAGGTGAAGAATGAGACAGTCCAGCTAAAAAATGATTTTGACAAACTCAGCCAAGAGTCGGCAAAATTTAAAAACATTATAGCTGAGCTTGAAAAAACAAGCTGAAAACACTTTGAAAAACTCAGCTGAAAATACCACAGCTGAGGCTCATAAGCTGACTGTTTTAAATAGTGAAAAATCAGCTGCACTCGCTCATATCAAAACTGAGCTTTCAAACTTGAAACAGCTAAACAATGCACAAGCTAATTAGATAACATCTCTGAAAGCATCTATAACCTTAGATGAATTGTGTATAAATAAAAGTCCATTTTATTTAAAATCTGGCACTCCAAAACTCCCTCTAGTTCAAAAACCACTTTTATTAAGGGAGAAACTTATGTCCAGACTGTTAAGCCTTTAAATAAGCCTGCATTTCAAAATAGACAGCAGCCCAGTCAAAAGTTTAGGCAGCAGCCAAAGTTTACAAGGCAGCCACCTAGACAGGAGACTAGGCAATGGCCAAGGCAGAAGTAGCAGTCAAAACATTATTCTGCTTATTAACAAAAACTCCCCAAAAAGAGATTTCAAAATTGGAGAGGTAAATGGAAACCTCAAGGTTATCCAAATTTTCAAAATGAACAAGTATGGAGACCCCAAAGATTTAATAAATGGTCTCAGCCAAGATTTAGGAATGGCCCACACCAGAAATATTATGAGCCATATCCAGTATACAATCCTAACCAAGGATATAGACCAAGACACCATGCACCTCATAATAATAACCAACAATTTCAAAATATCAGGAGAAACAAATTCTCCAAAAGCCCACTAACCCCAAAGGACCCACTCAAATTTGGGTACCTAACTATCTGCTTGTCTGATTGCAGAAAAGGTGGAAGGACTACTACCATGTCACCTCAAGTTTAAAAAGAGGAGGTGGAGAATGGTTTGTAGACTCTGGATGTTCAAGACACATGACAGGGAACAAGAAGATTCTATCAGAATATGTAAAAAAAAGAGGATGTATGAGTGAGGTCATTGTACTTGTTATTATGTAAATCATTATCAGAAGTCAATTGTATGTTTCTTTATTTACTGGTAGTCACTGGCATTCCTGACTCGTAAATATATATAGAAACTAGTCTGTGTATTTAAGATCAAAACATTCCACTCCTTATTGGATAAGAGGATCGGCACTGGAAAGATTTATGGCTCTAATACTTAATTGTTCGCAAGTCGATGAAACTTGATTGGTCGTTAAGTTTATGTGAAGACTTGTATGATGTTTTCTTTGACTTGCAGAGTGCATGTCGATCACTAATGGTTAGTGGGGGCATACGTTATAGGTATGCTAATGATATTAGTATACTTTAACTGACTCACCCTCGATTCGTCACATGGATTTCACTCCGGGACAGTCAATGACGGAATCGAAAGGTTGTGATAGATATTCGGGAACCTTCTACTTGAGGATTTAGTAGGGATGTGATGTGATGTTAAGATTTTCATTAGAGTAGTTCGACCGAGAAAATCGGAAGGTGAGGGTCAATCTCGACGTGCATCTTGACAGACAAGTAGCAGGTTCAACTAAATACCAAGATAGTATTCTTTCTCTTGTTAGTGAACGTGTATATGTCCTATGCGGTTATTGGTAGATGAGATTATAAATCTTTGGCCAAAGCATTGGAGCTAGTTGTATTGGATACATGAGAGCTCGGTGATCTCGATTTTCATTAACTCATGCATATAGTCAAGTACAGATAGGGTTTGACTGATCGTGACCCTATAACTTGATCGGGACATTTGAAAGAAAGGTTTATACATATACTGGTCTTCACGACAGAAAGGTTTTGGAATGATGCCCATTATTCGTTCTCAGTTAGGGTACAGTGTAGGCCGCCAGGCTGGCTAGGTGGTGCTACTACTCTTTGGTTCCTCCCATTGCAAACTGAGATGAACCTACCGAGTCGCACAATAGGATTGACGACGGAATGAATCGAGCTTATTCTCTCTTAATGAATGTTAGATATTGGATATATAATTTATTGGACATTAGATGTCTAATTAATTTTGGGACATTTGATGTCTAAATTAATTTATTAGATAAATTAATTTACGCCCTAATGAATTAAATAAATTACTGGGTAATTAATTTGATTCACATATATAATTATTTCTTGGAGAAACTAATTATATTACTTTGTATTTGATATAATTAATTTATTGGATGAATTAATTGATATAAATACATCGAGACGGAATGGAGTTTATCAGACTGGACTCCCGAGAGCTTCTATATGGCCGCCCCCTTACATCATGCACCATGGTCATTGATTCCACCTAACATGGTGGAATGCCATAGTTCTAATATGGTAAAGTCTTTCATTTGATGGATTTAATAAATATGAGATGTTTATTATTAAGGGAGCAAGAGATCATGAGGTGATTTCTTTACGGGAGAAGACTTTGAATGAGATGGGATGATAACTTAATATAAGTCCTCTTCTTCTCAGTTGGAGGAAGCATACGGTTCATACATTGAAAAAGAGAGAGAGAAAGAGGGAGAGAGAGAGAGAGAGAGACAGGGAGAGAGAGAGAGAGAGAGAGAGAGAGAGTCTTGTGCTGTCTTCTTCATCACCATTATAATCTTCTTCATTTTTCTTAGAGATAAATTGAGAGAAAATATTGATAGAAAATATATCTATACACTTGGAGTGATATAGATTATATTTGAAAGATCCAATCACTTTGTTCTAGCCGTATCCTTAGAGGACAACGAAGTGGAAGTCGTTCCGATCGTTTATCCGGCGCGTGGCAAGTAGAGACGCGGTGCTTTCGGCGTTGGATCATCTAAGAGCTTGTTGCGGATTGGATTCGTAAGGGACATCATCTTCTCAATGATTAAATCAATGGACTACAAGGGTATGATATCCTCTTTGTTTGTTTTATATTCGTATGTACGTAGCTTGGATCGATCCTCTTGAGGGATTCGTGTTAAACTTCTTGTTTTCGCTTCCGCTACACCCTTCGTTTTTGTATGCGAATCCCAACAGTGGTATCAGAGAGAGGTCTTGCGGTCGTATATACGATATTTAGCATTTAGAATGCTTTATTGGGTGTTCTTATGATTTGGAATCATAATCGTTTTAATCGTTGATTTTCAATTGTTCATCTAAAAATTAATTTTTTATGATATTATGTTACAATATAAATCTATTTTTCTTTTGAAAAACTGATTTAAATATGTAATATAAAGATTAGAAAAATATTATTTTTTGAATCGGGGAGAAAAAATGAGCCGAAAATGTGAACGGACCCGGCAGCTTGGAGCTGGTCGGGCGCTGCCATGCGGTCCCAGGCAGTGGATCTCGATCCGACCATGCAGTCCAACCCTGCTCGACAGCCTGCCGGACGCTTCCAGGTAGTGGATCGTGATACGGCCATGCGGTCCGGCCCTGCTCGGCAGCCTTGTTGTTACCCAAAATATTATCCGGAGATAGTATTGCTGGAATGATCGAGTAACAAACAAATGCGAGAACACTTCCGTGAGAAAATAGATAACACAAGATTTGTCGGGGTTGTTAATCCCGGGCTTGAATGCTCTCGCGAGATGTTATTAATAAATATCTTATCAGTACAAATATTAATGTTAGAATCTAATACAAGGAGTGTAAAGACTTCTAGTTATCTAGGCTTTAGAGCGCGTAGATTGCCGGAAGAACCAGATAGATGAATCTGTGAGTTCTTGCTTGGGATATATGATGAATGTGTATGAATATCACTATGAATGTGTTAGTGGTTGTCAAAAGAGCCTTTGATTCTCTTTTTGGTGTGTATTTTGCACTTAATTCGTAGTAGAATTCCTCTCCCTTGGCCGCAGCAGTGAGTCCTCTATTTATAGGGGACAAGGTAGTTGGGATCCCTCAGGCGATCGCGGGCGATCGCCGTTTTCTATATTAAAATAAAACGGCCGATCGTCCCGTCACGTGGGCCTGTTCCCTTGAGGTCGAGGTTGCGGTTGGAGGCCGGTGGGTGAACCAATGGGAAGCCGGCCGCGCGTTGCGAGTCACTTTGTCAGGAGGACCCGCCCGTACCTTTCAGCGGTCTTGTCGGTAGGTGTGGTAGGTGACAGGCTGGGGTCAACGATCCTAACTGTCGGTATCCTTTGAAGATCCGCGGGTGGGCCACCGTCTAAGATTCGGTTTTCGACGACTTTGACGGATGCTGGATCCACACGTGGCATGAGACGATCGCCTCTGGTCCGTTCATGAAAGACGATCGTCAGATAACAAAAACGATCGGCCAGGTACCAAAAGACGATCGCCGCATTGTGCCGAACTCTAGGCGTTTGTCCTGAGTATGTCTTCCATGATTGGCTTCTCTGGAAGGTCGCCGATCGCCTATCGTGGCGAATTAATCGCCGCACAACAATTGCCCCCAGCTCGCCTCGATGTTGAAAACACGGGGTGAGGTGGCACTGTTGGCGATCGCCGATGTTTAAACGACCAGCCGATCTGAATTCAAATATGGATGACCTTCTTTCGCGTCGGGAGCAGCGGGAAAAGAAGGCGGGCTTTCCAAAAGTGGCTGGGACACGCTTCGTGCCGCCGTTGGGGGTATCTGACGGTTTGTCAGATCTGTCGGCTGGCCTGCCCTCGAAAAGACGCGTATGCGGGATTCGAGGGCCGCATTTAATGCATCCCCACGTGACGGTTGCGATCCAGCCCCCGAGGTTTCTCCTATTTGCAATTAGGCCCTCGTCTACATCTATAAAAAGGGTAGGGCTTCTTCTCCTTCACTTTTTTACGCGTCCTTCGTATCCATAGCCTAATTTCTGCAGAAATTTCTGGAGCTTTTTGTGCCGATCTTCCTTCTTTTTTCTAGGTAAGAAAAAATTTAACCTTCTCCCTCTTTTTACTTTCTAAAATGTCGGGAGGATCAGAAGCCTTCGAGACCGGAAGCTCTTCCGCCGCGCGTTGCACGAGCAGGAGGAGGTTCCCGTTAGAGTGGATATGGAGACGGCCGCTGAAGCTATTCGGCGGGGATTGCACCGCGAACTCAAAGAACTTTTCAACGAGGCGGAGGTGGCGAGGACGGCGCGGCGGCGGAGCAGGGGGCTCGCCGGTGGAGGGAGACGAATCGATGCGTTTGTCTTGGGAAAAGATAGCGTCTCGGCCCCGTCTATCGGCTTTTGCTAGACTTATGGAGGATTGACGGGCCCTATCCGGAGTTTGATTTCGAGGCTTACTCGCCGCTCATCCCTACGTACATGTGAAACGGACGGAGTATCGGGCTTTCTTGACCGTCTCAATGGACTCTTGGTCGATTCGGAGTTCGGCGACCTGGAAGGACATGACCCGCTGGAGGGCCAAATATCATATCCCCTCTGATGTGTCATTGCACGTGCCCTCCGAGAACGAACGTGCCGACCAGCCTCCCGAGGGTATGGTCGCCATCAACGAAATGACCCTGGCTGCCGGACTGCGGTTTCCCTTGCCGTTCGCCGTTTCGTATCTGCTGATCGCCTGGAATTTGGCGCCTCTTCAGTTGACGCCGAACGCCTGGCTGCAGATTATCAGCACATTGACATTGTTTGGCGGTCACAGGTTGTTTCGCTTGCCTTCTGCGCTGGAGATGAATTATCTCTTTAAGCTGACCGTGCAGAAGGGATCGATCGGCGGTTACCATATCCAAGGTCGCCAGGGTAGGGTGGTCATTGGGGTGCCGAGCAAGGCTCGGGGCGACCTGACAAAATGGTGCTGGGTTGGTGGTGCATGGAAGTCGGCATCGAGCGAATCGCCGGAGGAGGAGTTGGATATCCCCACCAATTTTCGGGAGAGGAATCCAAGTAAGGGTTTCCATTCTCCCTTTATTTGGATACTCCTTGGACTGATCTAATTTATTTCCCTTTTTGCAGGATCCCTTGTTCCTTCGATCGACGATCTCCCCTTTGATTTCTCGATCGTCTGGGAACGGATTCGCGCATTGCCGGATTCCTATAAAGACGTTCAATCGATCGACCCACGAATCTCATCGGTTGGGAGCTCATTGTTCGCTTCCCTCGCCACCTGAAGGCCCCTGGTATGACTTTTCATCCGCTCTCTTCTGCGTGGCGATCGTCTCCAAGAGGTCGCCATGTCTAAATAAGTGTCTAACTTGTTTGAGTTTCTTCTTCGGCAGAGATTTATTTTCCCCGTCTCGCCGATCTACCGCAGGAGATTGCCATGTCTAATCCCGGTTTCATCGGTCGCCTTCATCTGGGAAAGAAAATGGGTCGCGTTGTCGCGACGTCGTCTCGCCCTGCCCCTGTGGTGAGGCTCGCTGCGGTTCCGGTCGCCGAGCCGGTGGTCCAGGAAGAGGAACAGCTCCAGTGCCGCAAGAGGCGGAGGTCGGAGGAGTCCCCGTCGATCTCTGAGGCGGATGTATCAATTCTCGAGCCTCCGGTCGCTGTGGCTCCTATCTCTGCCATCCCGATGATGGAGCGATCAGGCCCCAAGCCCACGGTCTCCGGCCCCCGGTCATCTGGAAGCTCGGCGAAGAAGGTGGCGATCGCCGATGCGGAAACATCCCGGGGCAAGACTTATTTCGGATGGGATCCCGAGCTGGTCAATAGGTAAGAAAGGGTCAAACTTTTTTGAGTTAGGCATTCTGAGCATGGCATGGGCTAACTCCTTGATTTCCTTGGTTTGCGCTGAAGGGTTCGTCTTGCCGATCCGGACGTTGCTCCCATGGTGCTGGACTTTCTGTCGAGCAAGGCTCCGCAACAGTCTCTCGAAGTCCCTGCTTACGTTCGTCAGGCTATCACCTCTTTGCCTAAGGCTTGGACGACCGATCTTGATGCGATCGCTCGTCGGCGATCTGGGGACGCCATGCAGGCGACCATTGCCCTGGCTCTTCAGACGGCGACGATGGCCATCCAAGCTGCTAGGGATTTTGAGGGGCAACCCTCTACTGCTCATCTCCATCGCGAACTCGAGGCCGCCCGGAACAAAAATATCGAGGATGCCAACCGGATCCGGTCTATGGAGAGGGAGTATGAGGAGACGGCCAAAAGGGCTAAGCAGGACGTGGATCGATTGATGCAGGAGCTGAGCCGCTCCAAGGAGGCTGCCGATCGGTCCCGTGATGAGGAGCGCGAAACTCGCCAGAAGCTCGCGGCGTCGCAGGAGGAGGCGGCCGGACTGAAGGCGATGGTTGATCGGCTCAGCGGTGAGCTGGACGTGGCGAGGAAAGAGCTGGAGAAGTCCCAGGGTGAGAATGCCTCCAAGGTTGTCGAGCTGGCGGAGGCTTAGAAGACGGCCGTGGAGTTGAAGGGCCAACTGAAGGCGATCGAGACCGATCCCTACCAAAGTGTGGTGCTCGCCGGCGAGTTCGCCTATTACTTGGCCTATGCTGACGCTGTTCGAGCCGCAAAGAAGGCAGGGATCGAGATCGGTCCCTTGATGGAGAGCTTCAAATCCTACGCCCTCGCGAATCCTCTGCACCCGGAGTTCTCCTTGCCGATCCTTGACTTAGCCGACTTCGGGATCGACTTGAGTTGGTATACGGGTAAACTCATTCATCCCGAGGCCGAAGCCGATCCGCAACCCGAGGGGCCTTGAGAGACATTTTGTTTTCCTCTGTAACTTTGTACTTTTTGTTTTCCTTTTGTAATGCCTTCGGGCTCCGTAATGTATGAAACTCGTGTTATGAATAAAATGCTCCTCTTTATATACGATCGCCCTTTGAATGTTTGCGTGCAATTTTTACGAGTACGTGTATATTTGCTTTCGACTTTTTGTTCGTCCGGCCGATTGTCTGAGTGTTGAAAGCATTGACATATTTTGAATCGGAATTCTTACTTGTAATTTTCATCGGACGACCCCGATCGCCCTGCATGTTTTTGAGCGAAGCCGATCGAGTGTGGTTCCTCTTTGTTCGATCGTTTCCGAAGTTATTAGCTCGACCTATCCCTGCCCCCTAGTTTTTGTTCACTTATTGTAAGTAAGGAAACAAAGACTAGTCTGTATGGCGAGCTATCTTCATTCTTCCGATTCTGAAGAGTCATGTGTGGTTGGGGTGTTCGATGGACCGATCTCCCCAATCGTGTCTTCGTGTGCGAGGGATATTGTGTATCCCGCGACTCACTTTTTGTGAGGGTCCTCCGTTAGCTCCTTTGCCTTGTGTTTAAACGAAAGGCGGGCGATCTCGGTCTGGAGGAGTCCTTGCGCGGAGTGTTGTCGGCTTATTCGACACCACGTCCGCGGCTTGTCATCTCTGCTTCCACCTCGGCCCGCCATGAAGATGGCGATCCTCGACGGTGTACGTTGAGACGGGGGTAACGGCACGTCGCATTGTTCGGGTTCACCATGTTAGATGATGTACCTTGAGGACGTGCGATCGTGCCTACTGATTATTTTGGAGGGTCCTTCGGCTATGCCGGCCTCGTATTTAAACGAAGGGCGGGCGATCTCAGCCCAAAGGAACCTTGCATGGGCGAAGCTATCGGTTCCATCGACCTCCAGGACCATGGCTCCATTAATTTTACCTAGGATCGTCGTGATCAGCGATCGTCGGCGGTATGCGATATGCCTGGTGGGGCGATCGCCATAATAGATGGGATAGGAAAAAATCTCATTATATTCCTTGTACATCATTGAAATTGAATACAAATTTATCACTGATAGTATTTTTTCTGATGCACGGCGTTCCAGGGGTATTGGTCCGGAGTACCGTCAGGATGTTCTAGTTCATAGGCTCCTTTAGTTAGCCATCTGGATACTCTGAAAGGTCCCTCCCAGTTCGGACCAAAAATGCCTGTGTGGGTTTGGATCTTCTTAAGGACGAGATCGCCCACTTGAAATCTTCTTTCTTTGACCTTTGAATTGAAGAACTTCTCGGCTCTCCTTTTGTGGATTGTGTTCTTCATTTCTGAGGTCAGCCGTCTTTCTTCGAGCATGTCTAGGTCGATTCGTCGGGCTACATCGTTGTCGGTCGTCATCTCCTGCTCGGTTCGGTGGCTGAGGACGGCGATCTCTGAAGGAATCACCGCTTCTGTTCCGAAGGTAAGGGCGAACGGGGTTTCGCCGGTTGAATTGCGGGTCGTCGTTCGGTAGGACCACAAAGCGTCACGGGAGCTCGCTCGCCCATCGTCCTTGCACGGAATCAAGTCGTGCTTTGATCGTGTGTTTGAGGATCTTATTCACCGCCTCTACACCGCCCGTTAAATGCGAGGGTGATAGGGCGCGAGAATAACCTTTTGATTCCCCACTTTTCACGAGAATTCCATGACTTCTAAGCCGTCACTGTTTCCGTTGTCGAGATGATGGCCTAGGGCAGACCGAATCGGCATACGATGTTTTTCCATATAAACTTGATCACTTGCTCTTGGCCGATCTTGTTGAGCGGTTCGGCCTCAGCCCATTTGGTGAAATAATCGACCCCAACGATGGCGAACTTACAGCCCCCTGGAGCCGTCGGCAAGGGACCTATAAGGTCGATGCCCCATTGCGCAAATGGCCAAGGGCTATACATGGAGGTGAGCTGTTCGGGTGATAGTTTAATGTTGGGGCCCATTATCTGACATCTATGACACGATCTGGCATAAGCGATCGCATCTTTCCGTAGTGATGGCCAGAAAAATCCTTGTCTGGTTGTCTTATGGATGAGGGCTCGCCCGCCCGCGTGGTTTCCACAAATCCCGTCATGGATCTCAGCTAAAACGAGCCGACCTTCCTCCGGTGTAATACACTTGAGGAGGGGAAGGCTGAAGGCTCGCTTGTAAAGCCGATCGTCCAATACGGTATACCTGGTAGCACGAAGCTGGAGTTGGCGAGCTTTAACACGGTCGTCAGGGACCGTTCCGTCCTTTAAGTATTTGATGAACGGAGTCATCCAATTCTCTTCGGTGATGGCGACCGTGGTAACCAAATTCCTGTCGATCGCCGGCCTTGCTGACTTTGTGATTTGGATATTGGAGAAGTCGGCTGTCCCATCCGACGATGCTAGCTTGGAAAGAGCATCGGCCTGGGAGTTGTACTCTCTCGGGACTTGTTCGATTAGTACTTCTTTAAATTTTGTGCACATTTCGGCGACCAGCTCTTGGTATTTGACCATCTGTTCGCCGCGTGCCTCATATTCTCCCTTGACTTGGTTTACGACCAAAAGGGAGTCCATGAAGATATGGAGGCGACGAACATCCAGGGCGAGGGCTAGATCAAGCCCGCCTACCAGAGCTTCGTATTCAGCTTCATTGTTGGTCGCACGAAAACCGAAACGCACAACATTTGTGAAACTCTGACCGTCGGGGCTAATGAGGACAATCCCTGCGCCTGCCCTCGCATGGGTCGCTGATCCATCCACGTATAATTTCCAGGCAGGTCGGCCGACCTGGGTCGGACTGTGAGGGAACATTAGTTCCACCACGATGTCCGCCAGAGCTTGGCCTTTGATCGCCGTGCGAGGAGCGTAAGTGATACCGTATTGGGCGATCTCCAGCGACCACTTGAGGAGTCGCCCGTTGGTGTCCGATCGGTGCAGGACTTGTCTTAGAGGTAGAGTTGTTAGGACTTCCACTTGGTGATCGAAGAAGGAAGCTCTCAGCTTTCGTACACTCATGACGAGGGCGTAGGCGATCTTCTCCAATGGTGTATAACGTGTCTCAGCGTCGTGGAGCGCCTGGCTAACATAGTAGATCGGCAAGTGGGCTTGCCCCTCTGCTCGCACCAGAACGGCACTCAGTGCGACCTCCGAGGCCGCTAAGTAAAGGAATAATTTTTCATCGGGGATCGGCTTTGCCAGGATCTGGGGGTTAGATAGATATTCCTTTATCTTGGCGAATGCTATCTGGATTTCTTTCGTCCATGCGAACTTCTTTTTCTTGATGGTCGCGAAGAAAGGCTTGCTTTTATCGCCGAGCCGTGATATGAAACGGTTGAGGGCGGCTAGACAACCTGTGAGGCGTTGCACCTGCTTGATGTTTCGCGGTTCCTGCATGTCAAGGATCGCCTGTATCTTGGTGGGGTTCGCCTCGATCCCCCTTTGGCTCACTATGTGCCCCAGGAACTTCCCGGAGCCCACCCCGAAGTTGCATTTCTTGGGGTTCAGCTTCATGTTAAACTTCTCAAGGATGGCGAACGTCTCGGCGAGATCGTTGAGGTGATCTTCCTTCTTGAGGCTTTTGACTACGATATCGTCAATGTAGACCTCCATGGTCTTGCCGATCTGATCGGCGAACATCCTGTTGACTAATCGGGTAGGTCGCCCTGCGTTTTCAAGCGAGCGGCATTCGACCCAAAAGTATATGTCTTTTACGTGTGGAAAGATGTGTGTTTTATGTCTTCCTCCGCCATTGGGATTTGATGATATCCGCGAAGGCATCCATAAACGACATCATTTCGCAACTTTGTCGTGCTATCGACTAGGTGATCAATATGAGGCATCGGAAGTGGTCTTTTGGACATGCCGCGTTGAGGTCGGTGAAGTCAATGCATAATCTCCGAGGCGGATTGGATTTTTACGAGCACCGCGTTGGCGACCCTTGTGGTTAAATGCGTGGCTACTCCGATCAATTTGTTGTTGAGTAACCACGGACTTCTATGTCGAGCGCCGCGTATTTCTCGGGACCGAACTTCCTACGCTTCGTGAACGAGCTTCATCGCCGGTCGATCTTCAGATAATGGCAGGCGTGTTCGGGACTTATGCCAACCATATCTTGATGCGACCAGGCAAAGACTCCGATGTTCTTACGTAGCAAGTTGATCAGATCCCTCTTTAATTCGTGGTCGATGCTTGCGCCGATCTGTACTTCCCGCTCGATGATCGGATCCATCGTAATACTTTCCAACTCTTGGCGAGGCAGTCGCCTCTCGTTTGGTACGATCTCGGACTCGGTCCTTGGATCGATGTCGAGACTTGGCTCAAACCGATCCTTGGCTCGATGTCGTCCGTCAATTGATGAGAGATGGCGTCCCCTGAGTCGGGTTGGTACGAAGTGTTAGGCTCGTCGATCTCCATGGGTTGATCGTCGGTCGCTTCAATGTTACATATAGTATGGGAAGTATTGAAAGAAGTAACAACATAGGAGTAATTCAAACATCTCTTTGCCATTAGTGATCTCCTTTTACAAGACCGACCGTCCCATCGGCGGTGGGGAATTTGATACGAAAAGAAAGATGAGGCGACCGCCTCAAAGGTTTCTAAAAGGGCGACCTAGGAACCCATTATAGATCTTTGGGCCTATCTATGATTACAAAGCTTAGGTTCCTAGTAATCCTAACCTTGGGATCATAAAAGCATACTAGCTCAACGGAGAGCTTGATCCTCCCGTAGGCTTGGACTGTGTTGTCGCCGAACCCTTGGAGCACGGTGTCGAAAGGCTTGATGAATTTGATTAGGTTGCCGAGTTGGTCTAGGGCGGATTTGAATATGATGTTGCAGAAACTCCCATTGTCGACCAGCACGCGATCGACCGTCTTCCCAAGGATGCAAGCGGAGATCACTAGTGCATCCTCTTTGGGACATTGCACTCCCTCCCTGTCCTTGTTGGAAAAGGTGATGAGCGCGTCTCTAGAGATGGTCGGCTCCGGAGGTACTACAACATGGACTTCGGCGAAAGCCCTCAGCTCGGCTTTTCGCTTTCTGTTTGACAGGGTGGAAACCGGGGATAGGCCCCCGAGGCTCCCACCTCCTGCTTGGAGCATGTTGATCCGACCGCCAGGATTGATCGGAGGGATCAACTCATCAGAGTACTCCGGCTCATGCTCGATCCTGGCGATAGGATTGGGAGGAATTCTTTCGCTTGGTCGGCGCTCGCGCCCTCCGGCTCTATCCGTCTTGGGTTCTGGCTTGGTGATCAAATTGTCTAGTTTGCCTTCCTCAAACAGTCGCCAGAGCTGTCTGAGGAGGTCGCGGCATTGGCTAGTGTTGTGGCCGGGACTCTTATGATAGGCACAGAATTTGCTACGGTCTAGGTGACCGTGGTCCCTTATTGGCTTTGGCTTGGAAAGCCACTCGCGACCCTTGATCGCGTTGAAGATGTGGGCCGGAGATAAGTTGAGGTTGTGAAGAAGGTGGACCTCTACATCCTCGAAGGCTTTGAACTCGCCAGGCGGCTTGGCGACCGCCTTTCTGGGCTTGGCGACCGCCTTCTTCTGGACATGGGAAGGTGCTTTTCCTTCTTGGTGTCCCTCGTCTAAGCGGAGTGAGAGCATCTTCGCTGGCGGAAAATCGGCGGCTCTGACGCGGAACGCTGTATAGGTCGGTGGAAAATCCTTTGTGAGGTGCCTGAACATGGGCGAGCGTCCGTGGAATCCGTTCAGGACTGCGTGGTGAGCGATCTCGTTGCTGACGGGCTCACCGGTGAGGACTATCTCGTCCACCCGGTCGATATAATCCCCATCCGATTCGTCCTTCCCCTGCGTGATCATCATCATGCAGTGGGGACCTTCCGGGCGAGCGACTTTGGCGGTGAAGTACGACGTGAAGTCGTTCGCCAGCTTCTCAAAGCAATTGATTGAGCGAGATGGTAGCGAGATGTACCACCTGTGGGCGAGATCGCCCAGAG
Organism: Orobanche coerulescens; assembly: GCA_033398695.1. Taxonomy (NCBI): domain Eukaryota; kingdom Viridiplantae; phylum Streptophyta; class Magnoliopsida; order Lamiales; family Orobanchaceae; genus Orobanche; species Orobanche coerulescens. The sequence continues at coordinate 58,299,437 of CM065807.1, read as the reverse complement.
TTAACGGGAACATACGACATTTCGTCGCATCTGAAGCTCCGCATCCAGTCATGTAGATTCGGAATTTGCTTAAGTGGGTTCCCGGATCCGTTCTCCCCTCATATAGAGGTGTTTGTGGGGGATTGATCGTTGATTGGACTGGGGAGATCTCGATCTGGACCGCGAGTGGTTCATTTAGCTCAGCGATCGGTCTCCTGGCGCCTGCCCCATTTTCCAGGAGCGCCTTCACGCCCGTCCGGTGGCGTTGCATGGCGGCGATCGCCGTCGCTGGCCGCTTGCCGGCCCGGCTCTCGAGCGTAAACCAAGGCGATCGTGTACCGATCCCCTAGCCCCATGGTGAATGACGAGCTCCTGCCCGGTGGGTTCCTTCCTTGGGCGGCGAGGCTCGCTCACCGACTCTGTCTCTTGGGAGTCGGATATGCCGAACTACTGGTAAAGGATTCAGATACCGATTTCTCCCGTGGGGCACAGTGCCTGTGTCGCCATGAGGATCGCTCCTAGGCGGGCGAACGGAATCGTCCTGCCGTCGAGAGCCTTCCCCTGCGGCTCGGGGCTTTACGCCGATTTCTCAACATAGATCCCCTTGAGCTTAGTTTGCTTGCCGGCGGTTGTTAGCCGGGGTGATGGTGGGCCTATCGCGGGCCCTCTGCCGTTCCCTGAGGATGGCTATAGCCTCCTCAATATGTTCCGATGTCTGGAACTGATCGAGTGAGAGGCTAGAACCGTCCCTCAGGGGTGGGAGTGAGAGCCTAGCGTCGCCACGGTCGCCTTCCGCCGTGGGCTGGGATTCGGTCCTCGCCGGAATAAGATTTCCGGCAGATCTAAGGGTGGCCCTCTTGGAGGTTGTTGCTGATGTCATTTTCTGAAGGTTTTTCTATTGAAGAACAGTGAGTGTTTCTTCAAGTATATGTCCGGAGAACAGTGAGTGTTCTTCGAGACGGTAGGAATAAAAATGAAGGTTTAGATCCCCTTCTTCTAGCGCCAATTGTTGTTACCCAAAATATTATCCGGAGATAGTATTGCTGGAATGATTGAGTAACAAACAAATGCGAGAACACTTCCGTGAGAAAATAGATAACACAAGATTTGCCGGGCTTGTTAATCCCGAGCTTGAATGCTCTCGCGAGATGTTATTAATAAATATACTGTCGAGTACAAATATTAATGTTAGAATCTAATACAAGGAGTGTAAAGACATCTAGTTATCTAGGCTTTAGAGCGCGTAGATTGCCGGAAGAACCAGATAGATGAATCTGTGAGTTCTTGCTTGGGATATATGATGAATGTGTATGAATATCACTATGAATGTGTTAGTGGTTGCCAAAAGAGCCTTTGATTCTCTCTTTGGTGTGTATTTTGCACTTAATTCGTAGTAGAATTCCTTTCCCTTGGCCGCAGCAGTGAGTCCTCTATTTATAGGGGACAAGGTAGTTGGGATCCTTCAGGCGATCGCGGGCGATCGCCGTTTTCTATATTAAAATAAAACGGCCGATCGTCCCGTCACGTGGGCCTGTTCCCTTGAGGTCCGAGGTTGCAGTTGGAGGCCAGCTGGGTGAACCAATGGGAAGCCAGCACGCGTTGCGAGTCGCTGTCCGGGGAGGACCCACTTCGTACCTTTCGGCGGCCTTGTCGGTAGGTGTGGTAGGTGACAGGCTGGGGTCAACGATCCTATCTGTCGGTATCCTTTGAAGATCCGCGGGTGGGCCACCGTCTAAGATTCGGTCTTCGACGACTTTGACGGATGCTGGATCCACACGTGGCATGAGACGATCGCCTCCGGTCCGTTCATGAAAGACGATCGTCAGATAACAAAAGACGATCACTGGGTACCAAAAGACGATCGCCGCATTGTGCCGAACTCTAGGCGTTTGTCCTGAGTATGTCTTCCATGATTGGCTTCTCTGGAAGGTCGCCGATCGCCCATCGTGGCGAATTAATCGCCGCACAACAAGCCTGCCGGGCGCTGCCAGGCAGTGGATCGTGATCCGGCGATGCGGCCCGGCCATGCTCGGCAGCCTACTGGGCAGTGCCCCGGTCTTGGCCCCGACTCTGTTTTTTTATATTTCGTTTGGTAATTAATTTCCCACAAATTAAATTGGATTTAATTTGACTAAGATATAATTATGCTAATTTTATTCTTAGGGGAATTAATTTAATGAAATATTTCTCGTCCGGAACAAGTTAGAATTAATGGTTGTTTGAATTAACTGGATTAATTCTTTTGGATGGATTAATTCTACTTGAAAAGAACACCTTAAAATGGACCTAACTTTGTAGATTAGCTCTGCAACCTGATGATAGTCCTCAGTATGGAGGCGCTGGGATACGTCTTGGAGGCGGACATTCCGGCGGGGACCAGAGCCAGTCAGGAAGATGTTGAAAACTATGAAAAGAGGGTTAAGGATGACATTAGAGTTTGTGGCTATATGATGGCCTCTATGTATAATGAGCTTCAGAGAGCTCATGAGAAAATAACTTGTGCGAGGCAGATTTTATCTCACTTAACCAAGCTTTATGGTGAGCACAGTCGAACTGCTAGATATGAGATATCCAAGAAATTGTTCGGTGCTAGGATGAATGAAGGTGAGAAAATTAGGGTCCACGTCCTTAAAATGATCTCTATGATCGAGATATTGGATGCTCTTGATTTTAGGATGCATGCTTCTCTCCAGACCGACCTTATCATGTAGTCTCTTCCTGATTCCTTCTCACAGTTTGTTATCAACTTCCACTGCAATGAGGTTGCTCATAATTTAGCAGGGTTGATGAACAAACTTGTAACCGCTCAGTCTCAGATGAAGAGTCAGCGGATGAAGGAGTCTGCTCTTGTGATTTCTTCTGGATTGCGGAGGTCCAAGAATAATAAGAAAAAGACCAAGAAGCAGATGGGTCCACGAAGCAAGGACTTTAAGGGTAATGGTAAGGCCCCGATGGTTCCTAAGAGCAAGAAGGTGAAGTCATACGAATGTCTCAATTGAGGTGAGCTGGGCCACTGGGCAAGAGACTGTCTGATCCTTCATGGCACTTCAGGTACAGAACTTTTGTTTTGGAAATGAATTGTTCTGCTGCTGTATTTTCTACTTATTGGATACCGGATTTAGGTGCTAGTTCTCACATTTGTACCATGAATCAGGATCTGGAACAAAGTAGGAAACTTGGAGTTGGGGAAGTGATGATTACTGTCGGAAGTGGGCATAGTGTTGCAGCAACCGATACAGGATCACTTATTTTGGATTTGGAATCCGGCTTTGTTTTAACTTTAGATGGTGTACAAGTGTTGCCCAAGGGGCATAAAAACATTGTATCCATTCCGGTCATGGATCAGAAAGGCTTTTCATTTTTCATCGGTAATGGTTCCTGCAATATTAATTTTAGAAATAAACTAGTAGGTACTGCTACATTGTTAAATGGACTGTATCATCTAAACCTCAGTAACAAAGTCGTTGTGAATACTATTACTAGGAAGCGTGGTAGGCATGAAACCAATCAAGTTTTGAAATGGCATCTTAGACTTGGTCATGTTGGTCAGACCAAGGTTTACAAAATAGAAAAAGATGGACTTATGGGTCCATTGGGATCGGATCCCTTTCCTACTTGTGAATCTTGCCTTAAAGGCAAAATGACTATATCCGACTATATCCCCCTTCACAGGTACTTTTGAAAGAGCCACTGATAAACATGGATTAATCCATACCGATGTATGTGGTGCTTTGGAAGCAGCACCTAATGGATATCAGTACTTCATTAAGTTTATAGATGATCATACTAGGTATGGTTATGTATACTTAATGAAACATAAATCTGACGCCTTTGAGAAATTCCAGGAATTCAAGGCCCTAGTCGAGAAACAAACTGGAAATCATGTCAAATCACTTCGGACGGACCGAGGTGGCGAGTATATGAGTTCAGAGTTAGACGAGTTCCTAAAGGAGTGGGGAATAGTGTCACAACTTACACCTCCAGGAACCCCTCAGTTAAATGGTGTGTCAGAAAGAAGGAACTGAACCCTATTGGACATGGTTCGTTCCATGCTTAGATACACCCTATTGGACATGGTTATGCGCTCCTTACTGCGGATTATATATAAAACAGATGTCCTTCCAAATTCGTTCCTAAGACTCCACATGAGATGTGGGAGGGTAGGAAACCAAGTCTTAATTATATTAGGATTTGGGGATGTCCCGCCTATGTCAAGAAGACTAAGATGGAGAAGTTTGAAGCAAGGTCCGTGAAGAGAAAGTTTCATTGGATTCCCTTCTGGGACGATGGGTTATCTATTCCACATGCCCAATGATCGAAAGATCATTATTGATTTGCAAGCATACTTCCTGGGAGATGAGTTCATTCAGGAAGGTGGAGCAAGTAGAAGTATTTCTTTGAAAGAGTACAATGAAACTCCTCAGGAGACACCTGTACAAGAAGTTGGAACCAAACCTTCTGAAACACAAGTACAACCACCTTGTAGGTCTAGTAGGGTGTCTCAATTACCTGAGAGGTATAGTTTTATGCACTTGGAGGAACTGGGTATCCATGAGGTTCCAGGTGATAACCAAGAGACTTGACCCCCAACCTATGACCTAGAAATGGTGGATGTAGACTCCGTGAAATGGGCTGTAGCTGGCTTCACGTAGTTGGGGCCTTCATTTTGACGAGGCTGTTAAAGAGTTTGACTTCGTGCAAAATGAAGAGGAACCTTGTGTATGCAAGAGGGTTAGTGGGAGCAAGATCGCATTCTTAGTACTATATGTACATGACAATCTACTAATAGGAAACGATGTGGGAATGCTCAGTTCTGTGAAAGCTTCCCTTTCGAGTAGGTTCTCCATGAAAGACTTGGGAGAAGCCACCTATATTCTTGGTATTCGGCTCTATCGGGAAAGAGCAAAAAGAATGATAGGTCTTTCCCAAGCCCTATATATAGATAAAATCTTAAAGCGATTTAAGATGGATGATTCTAAAAGAGGGTTCCTACCGATGCGACATGGAATAAAACTCTCCTCGAAGATGTGTCCTCAAAGTGAGGAACAATGGAAGGAAATGAGTAATGTACCATATGCTTCGGCCGTGGGTAGCCTTATGTATGCAATGTTGTGTACGAGACCTAACATTGCGTACGATGTGAGCGTGGTAAGTAGGTTTCAGGCAAACCCATGTAGGGAACATTGGACTGCCGTAAAGAACGTTCTCAAGTATGAGAAGGACTAGACATCTGGTTCTTATATATGGTGGTGGAGAACTGAATGGGATGGGCTTCACTGATTCAGACGATGGCTCCATACCTCAGGTTAGAAAACTGCCCGGACCGGTGCGCTTGAAGTCAAGAATTCTGGAAAACCCTACAGAAAAGAGGCAAGCATTCTAACTGATGTTATTTCCCCGTAAAGCATTTACAACTAGATAGAAGGGAGAATGTCGCGATAAGAAAACCTACTGATAGGCCTTCTTGCCATTTATTCGCATTACCCGGTCTTTTCCACTCCCTAAGCTTAGCGTGCAGAAGAGCGTGCTCTAACCGCTCTGAAAGACCTTGAATCTGGAAAAAGAATTGCGTTGGAGCTGGTGTTAACCATTGATTGGCAAGGGCTTTCTGGATTTACCTAAGAACTGGATTTTGACCGAGAAGTAGTTTGTTCCAAGGACGGAAAGATGACTCTATGTCTTCTTCTGGCTATATTTTACTCTTAATGGAAAAGCAGTAACTTGGCATAGTGCCAAGCAAAGCGCGACTGCTGATTCCATCTGTCAGGCTGAGTATCAAGCGGCCTCGGAGGCCTCTTAAGAAGCATTGTGGATTAAGAAGTTTCTGGGAGAACTTCAAGTGATAGTATGTGTTGTGCTGCATGTCTTCATATTTTATGCGATAACGATGGCGCAGTAGCACATTGAGAGAAAATATCATCTCATGAGAGAATTTGTTCGCGAAAAAGATACATTGTGCTGCATAGTGTAGACTCAGTAGACAGCGTTACTGACCCACTAACCAAGCCACTTTCTCAGATAAGCTTGGAGCGTTATCTGGAGAACATGGGTATTAGATACCATAATGTGTGTCATTGAGTGCAAGTGGGAGATTGTTAGGAGTATGCCCTAGAATGCCACTCAGAGGATGTGAGAGTGAGGGCATTGTACTTGTTATTATGTAAATCATTATTAGAAGGCAATTGTATGTGTCTTTATTTACTGGTAGTCACTGGCATTCCTGACTCGTAAATATATATATATATATATATATATAGAAACTAGTCCATGTATTTGAGAGCAAAACATTCCACTTCTTATTGGATACGGGGATCAGCACTGGAAAGTTTTATGGCTCAAATACTTAATCGTTCGCAAGTTGATGAAACTTGACTGGGCGTTAAGTTTATGTGAAAACTTGTATGACGTGTTCTTTGACTTGTAGAGTGCCTGTCGATCACTAATGGTTAGTAGAAGCAAACGCTATAGGTATGCTAATGATATTAGTATACTTGAACCGACTCACCCTCAATTCGTCACACGGATTTCACTCCGGGACAGTCAATGACGGAATCGAAAGGTTGTGATAGGTATTCGTGAACCTTCGACTTGAGGATTTAGTAGGAATGTGCTTTTGACGTTAAGATTTCCATTAGAGTAGTTCGATCCAAAAAACCGAAAGGTGTGGGTCAACCTTGACGTGCATCTTGACGGGCAAGTAGTAGGTTCTACTAAATACCAAGATAGGATTCTTTCTCGTGTCAGTGAACGGGTATATGTCCTATGCGGTTATTGGTAGATGAGATCATAAGTCTTTGGCCAAAGCATTGGAGCTAGTTGTGTTGGATACACGAGAGCTCAATGATCTCGATTTGCATTAACTCATGCATAGAGTCAAGTACAGATAGGGTTTGACTGACCGTGACCCTATAACTTGATCGGGACATTTGAAATAAGGGTTTATACGTATACTGGTATTCACGACAGAAAGGTTTTGTAATGATCCCATCATTAGTTCTCAGTTAGGGTAAAGTGTAGGTCACCAGGCTGGCTAGGTGGTGCTACTACTCTTTGGTTACTCCCATTGCTAACTGAAACGGACCTACCGAGTCACGTAATAGGATTGAAGATGGAATGAAATTGAGCTTATTATCTCTTAATGAATGTTAGATATTGGATATCTAATTTATTGGGCATTAGATGTCTAATTAATTTTGGAATATTAGATGTCTAAATTAATTTCTTAGATAAATTAATTTACGGTCTAATGAATTAAATAAATTATTGGATAATTAATTTGTTTCACATATATAATTATTTCTTAGAAAAATTAATTATATTATTTTGTATTTGATATAACTAATTAATTGGATTAATTAATTGATATAAATACATCGAGACGAAATGGAGTTTATCGTATTGGACTCATGGAAGTCCGAAATGAACCGAACTCCTTTAATCCTTCTATATGGACGCCCCCCATTACATCATGCACCATGGTCATTGATTCCACCTAACATGGTGGAAGGCCATAGTTTTAATATGGTAAAGTGTAATACCCGTAATTTCGATTTCCGGTAATTTCTTTTTTTTCGGCGGAAGTCTGTTTTGACGACTCGCTCATGACCGTTTCGTTATTCTGAGAATGATTAATTCTACACCTTTTGTCATCCGAGTTCGTTTCGGAGTCATTTTGTTGAGTTCCGTGCTTTTTAACGACTTTTCCGCACTTGAGTTCGGTTCTTGCGAATATCGTTCGAAACTGCTATTTCGAGTTTCCCGTAAGTCCGTTTAACATTGTTAGATGTGTTGTGAACTTCGGTTTGGTTATTCGATCACGTATCGTGATTTCCGGGCATTTTGGGCCATTTTGTAATTTCTTGAAAGTTACGGGTATCTGTATCTGTAATTGTTGTCTCGACCCGTTTCTTGGTCGCGTATGACTAATTATAGTATTATGTTTTCATTCCGGGTCGTTGATGTTGTCCTCGAACTTTTCGTCGTGTTCGTTCCGTACGTTTTCGGAAATCAAGTCGTCGAGCCCTGACGGTTGCGGGACTAGCCGGACGGTTGCGGGACTGGCCGGACGGTTGTGGGTTCTGGCCGGATGATTGCGGGTACCGGCCGGACGAGTGCGGCAGGAACCGGCGTAGCGTACGCTATGGCCGGAAGTCTGCGCGCGCTAGCTCGGCAGGTATAGCGCACGCTAGCTTGGTCGACCAACGCACGCTATCGGGCCGGACAGTGGGGTTTCTGGGGTTCTGGAATCAGGAAGGATCGGCAGGTAGCGCACGCTACGCCGAGCGTAGCGCGCGCTAGTCGGCAGGCGTTGCGCACGCTGTCGTCCGGCTAGCGTACGTTACACAGTCGGATAGTTCGATCGAGGTTACGGACGGATCGGCTAGCGCCACGCTAGCGTCAGCGCCGCGCGCTATGGCGGTCGGGCGGCAGCGAGATCGGCCGCGGTGAGTCTTCAGTACCAGGGCCTTGCGGGCCACGACCGAGGGTTATCGGCCGAGCCTGCCCGTTAGCGTGCGCTAGCCCGGAAGGTGTAGCGCACGCTAGGCCGTGCCTGTATAAATATGACAGAGTAGCCATATTTTCACCCGTTTTTCATTTCCATCTTTTCCTCTCCGCGGCTGGAGACTTTGCGATCCAGGAGACATGTTGTCAAGCAACTAATCCACGAAGATTGGGAGTTCATATCATCGATTAATCCCTCCATAACCTCCTTTGATCCAGCGAATCAAGGTGAGATTTCCTAGAACCCTATTTTGGGAAAATTTGGGGTTTTTGCGTTTTTGTAGATTCGTTCCGTGTTGTTGATTAATACACGATGGGTATGATTAATCTTGGTAGTATTCTTGTGTTTAACATCATTTAATCCATTGTTCTTCGTCGAATCGAAGTATATTTCTCGATTTCCTTCAAATTGACTTTTTGGGGGATTTGTTCTCGATCTCGTTTTTCATCCGTTTTTGATGGATCGATTGTGGTTAAATGATGTTGTTAGACACATTCTATGGATTGTATATCCATATATCATCTTGAAATTCCGTTTTCGGGTTTTCACGGAACGAATCGTGTTCTTGGCCATTTTGGGGGAAATCCTTGAACTTTCGTCATTTGTTCTTTGAATTCAGTGGCTTTGGGTCGTACTTTGGAATTCATTTTCGTTGTTATTGTTTTCTTTCGTAGTTCATTGTTGTGGATTGTCGTTCGGTGGAGTCGGCGAGTTCGTAGTCGGTTCGTGCCAACCTACTTCGGCCGATTCTCCGCATTGTGGTTATTCGAGGCAAGTACCTTGCCCATACTTTTCTTATTTTATGGATATGACGATCGGTGATCATCTTGGTGTGTTTGTTTGGTTGTTTGAAATGAAGTTTCAAAAGATTTCGGTTTGGCCTCGTTAAAGGCTCTCTTTCAAAACGCGTGTGTGTTTTGTGAACGTTGTGTTTTGGGAATTGATTATTTTGAACGTTGAAGTCTTTGATGATGATACTCCTATTGTTTCAAGTCATGGAATCGTGTATTCCGTATTTAATCTTGTTATTGTGTTTTGAAGAGTTTGATAATGGTGTCGAGTTAATGGCCATCTCTAGTGAGTATTCTTAATGAACTTACATTCTTAGCATATTAGTATTGCATGAGTAACGTGTGTGTGTGTATGCTCACTACGGGTTAGATCCGACGGGGTCTCGGTAGGGGTCCACAAGAGACGTGGATCGACGAGCTTGCTTTTAACCACTACGGGTTAGATCCGACGGGGTCTCGGTAGGGGTCCACAGAGACGTGGATCGACGGTTAATTGTGGTGCATTTTGCAAATGTGATTTGATTATGGCATTTCCGGAAATGAGTGCTTTTGAACGGTTTTCATGATTGCATGCATTGACTAAGTGTGTAAGAGGTAAGTTGTTCGTTTGGCCTACTTGGCTAGGATGACACTAGAGTATTTTGTTGTTTGTTTTAAATCCTTTATTTGTGGATTTTGATGTTGGGAGACGAACCTTGTTGTAGTTCTCGTGTACTGTGAGTTGATGATATTTGGGGCTAAAATCCCAACGGTTTTGTAAAGGTCATTTTACGGATTTGGGGCTAAAATCCCAATGGTTTGGTAAAGGTTATTTTATGGAAAGTAAAACCTTTGGGGTGGTGACCCCTTTTGTCTTTTGGTTTTCGAAAAGTAGGATTTGATAATCCTAAATTGTTTTCTATTAAAACTCCCGATGGTATTTCAAATCATTTTATAAATTGTTTCCCTTGATATTTTGATCTTGAAATTTTGGGAAGTATTTACTCAAACTCTTGCCTCGGGAAGTGTTCATCCTGTTGTATTTGAATCTTTGAGGATTCCGAATTATTATCGTTCGTGGAATGTGAATTGTATGGCTCGTATTTGCACTTTGTTCTTGCACTAGCAAAACAGTGGAGTTTTGCTAACCCCCGAGTATTCGGGGGGTGGATGTCTGTTTTTGCATTCAGGTTTTGGAGCATAACACCGGGTCGGCACGAAGGATGATGAAAGATGATCGATACTAATCACATGAGGAACCGTACTTTGTTTATTGGTTCAGTTGTACTCTATTTTTCCGCTGCTATATTTTCCCGTTGTACGGGTGTGGTTGTATTTGACCCCTGCGTGGGCATGAGTTGTATTTGATTTGTATATATTTATTGAAAGACCAAATCGGTCTACTGAGTCGTTTTAGCCTTAAAGGCATGGTTGAGTTGTTATATGTCGTTACCAGCCTGGTAGATCCTTGAGGAAAGGTTCTACGGCGTGTAATATCCCTGAGCGGATTGGAGGTGTTACAAAAATGGTATCGGAGCTTAGGTTGAGGAAAACCTAGGCTGTCGGGTCAAGTCGTGTTGTTTGAGTCTTGTTTCGTCGGATTTTATCTGACTGAGTCGTGTCGCGACGCGTCGTTTGAGTTTGTTGGTCGTGATTAGTATCGTGGGGCGATCATCATCTTCGTGCGACATGTGGAAGTAAGTCTCCCTTCTTTGTGTTGTGCCTCGTGTGACACGAGCTATTTTTATGATTATTTGTTAAATGACGGAATCCTCTTGTGGATTTTGATTTCACGATATGTAATTAATCGACTCTCGTATTTGATTTATACGAGGAGTGTTGTCGCTTGTGATGTCTTTTTATTGTTGTTTTTGTCCGTTGCTGATGATTTTCGAATCGATTTGCACGTTTTACAAGTTCTCTTGTGGAAGCTTTGTGCTTATACACGTTCGAGTTGTTCACTAGCCAGTGCGGGAGGGTCTTAAGAGGCCTCGAATGGGGTCAGTGGTTTTGTTCTGAGTGTGGTATTTTATCGTTTATTTCCATTTAAAGACATGTATTGTCTTGATTTTAAACTTTTTGATGCGTGTGCTAGGAGTTGTTTTAGTGAACGTCGATATGTGTGAGTTTTGGGCATTCTGGCCTATTGGATTTTTGAAAACCTTGAGTATCTTAGAAAAATAAATTTCGAGACATACTTTTCAAATGAGTTATTTTCTTGTGGTACATCGTATGTGCCACAATATATTTCAAAAAAATTCTACTTCGAGGACCAAAATGCTTTGAGATATTTTCAATGTTTTAGAAACACTTTTATTTAGATTCGAGGGTCGAATAATCTGAAAGTTTTCACTAAGAGAAAGTGTCCTCAATTTTATGAAATGCGATATGGTTCTCCAAAGTCTCGATAACGATGTTTCACGTTTGTATTTTTTTTTGAAAGGTGATACTCAAGATCAACCGGTATTCTTCAAATTATTTTCAAAATGAGGTTTTCGTTTTTAAAACCTATCCATTCCCGTTTGAGGGCTGGGTATGTATGTATGTATGATGTTCGCGTTGTCATTTTGATGTTTACTCCCGAGTATGACCGAATTGACGGTGTGAGCGTTGAGTCGTTTTCCACACATTTGTTGTGTTAGCCTCTGTGAGAGGTGGGATGTTGGTATTGAATATTATCGCCTCGTAGTGATTTCTGCATTGTCACGCATGTGCGAGCTGTTAGAGCTTGGTTTGGCATGACCGTGTGCATCGGTGATGGTTCCGTTATGTGTCGGTTGTTTAATGTCTTGTTACCTTGCTCTCGTTTTTGTGAATTTCGTGGACGAGGTCGGAGGTAATGCCCGTACTATTTTGACTTCTGTATTTTCTCTTTCTCCAGTCTATCGATTCGCTCATGTTCGTTGATACTTTATGAACTTGTTCCGTATTTCGGTTTCATCGTCCGAACGAGCTACAACCTTGTTGTGGGTCGATCTGGTTATCGCTGTGAGTTTTTCGGGTTCGGTTCCGTACGTTTTCGGAAATCGAGTCGTCGAGCCCTGACGGTTGCGGGACTAGCCGGACGTTTGCGGGACTGGCCGGACGGTTGTGGGTTCTGGCCGGATGATTGCGGGTACCGGCCGGACGAGTGCGGCAGGAACCGGCGTAGCGTACGCTACGGCCGGAAGTCTGCGCGCGCTAGCTCGGCAGGTATAGCGCACGCTAGCTTGGTCGACCAACGCACGCTATCGGGCCGGACAGTGGGGTTTCTGGGGTTCTGGAATCAGGAAGGATCGGCAGGTAGCGCACGCTACGCCGAGCGTAGCGCGCGCTAGCCGGCAGGCGTTGCGCATGCTGTCGTCCGCTAGCGTGACGTTACTGGTCGGGCGATCACCCGAGGGTTCTCGATGACGGACGCTAGCGCACGCTAGCGTCCGAGCAGCGCTTATCGCGGCGGGGCAGCAGATCCGGCCGGCAGATTGAGTCTTCAGTACCAGGGCCTTGCGGGCCACGACCGAGGGTTATCGGCCGAGCCTGCCCGTTAGCGTGCGCTAGCCCGGAAGGTGTAGCACACGCTAGGCCGTGCCTGTATAAATATGACAGAGTAGCCATATTTTCACCCGTTTTTCATTTCCATCTTTTCCTCTCCGCGGCTGGAGACTTTGCGATCCAGGAGACATGTTGTCAAGCAACTAATCCACGAAGATTGGGAGTTCATATCATCGATTAATCCCTCCATAACCTCCTTTGATCCAGCGAATCAAGGTGAGATTTCCTAGAACCCTATTTTGGGAAAATTTGGTGTTTTTGCGTTTCTGTAGATTCGTTCCGTGTTGTTGATTAATACACGATGGGTATGATTAATCTTGGTAGTATTCTTGTGTTTAACATCATTTAATCCATTGTTCTTCGTCGAATCGAAGTATATTTCTCGATTTCCTTCAAATTGACTTTTTGGGGGATTTGTTCTCGATCTCGTTTTTCATCCGTTTTTGATGGATCGATTGTGGTTAAATGATGTTGTTAGACACATTCTATGGATTGTATATCCATATATCATCTTGGAATTCCGTTTTCGGGTTTTGACGGAACGAATCGTGTTCTTGGCCGTTTTGGGGGAAATCCTTGAACTTTCGTCATTTGTTCTTTGAATTCAGTGGCTTTGGGTCGTACTTTGGAATTCATTTTCGTTGTTATTGTTTTCTTTCATAGTTCATTGTTGTGGATTGTCGTTCGGTGGATTCGGCGAGTTCCTAGTCGGTTCGTGCCAACCTACTTCGGCCGATTCTCCGCGTTGTGGTTGTTCGAGGCAAGTACCTTGCCCAGACTTTTCTTATTTTATGGATATGACGATCGGTGATCATCTTGGTGTGTTTGTTTGGTTGTTTGAAATGAAGTTTCAAAAGATTTCGGTTTGGCCTCGTTAAAGGCTCTCTTTCAAAACGCGTGTGTGTTTTGTGAACGTTGTGTTTTGGGAATTGATTATTTTGAACGTTGAAGTCTTTGATGATGATACTCCTATTGTTTCAAGTCATGGAATCGTGTATTCCGTATTTAATCTTGTTATTGTGTTTCGAAGAGTTTGATAATGGTGTCGAGTTAATGGCCATCTCTAGTGAGAATTCTTAATGAACTTACATTCTTAGCATATTAGTATTGCATGAGTAACGTGTGTGTGTGTATGCTCACTACGGGTTAGATCCGACGGGGTCTCGGTAGGGGTCCACAAGAGACGTGGATCGACGAGCTTGCTTTTAACCACTACGGGTTAGATCCGACGGGGTCTCGGTAGGGGTCCACAGAGACGTGGATCGACGGTTAATTGTGGTGCATTTTGCAAATGTGATTTGATTATGGCATTTCCGGAAATGAGTGCTTTTGAACGGTTTTCATGATTGCATGCATTGACTAAGTGTGTAAGAGGTAAGTTGTTCGTTTGGCCTACTTGGCTAGGATGGCACTAGAGTATTTTGTTGTTTGTTTTAAATCCTTTATTTGTGAATTTTGATGTTGGGAGACGAACCTTGTTGTCGTTCTCGTGTACTGTGAGTTGATGATATTTGGGGCTAAAATCCCAACGGTTTTGTAAAGGTCATTTGACGGATTTGGGGCTAAAATCCCAATGGTTTGGTAAAGGTTATTTTATGGAAAGTAAAACCTTTGGGGTGGTGACCCCTTTTGTCTTTTGGTTTTCGAAAAGTAGAATTTGATAATCCTAAATTGTTTTCTATTAAAACTCCCGATGGTATTTCAAATCATTTTATAAATTGTTTCCCTTGATATTTTGATCTTGAAATTTTGGGAAGTATTTACTCAAACTCTTGCCTCGGGAAGTGTTCATTCTGTTGTATTTGAATCTTTGAGGATTCTGAATTATTATCGTTCGTGGAATGTGAATTGTATGGCTCGTATTTGCACTTTGTTCTTGCACTAGCAAAACAGTGGAGTTTTGCTAACCCCCGAGTATTCGGGGGGTGGATGTCTGTTTTTGCATTCAGGTTTTGGAGCATAACACCGGGTCGGCACGAAGGATGATGAAAGATGATCGATACTAATCACATGACGAACCGTACTTTGTTTATTGGTTCAGTTGTACTCTATTTTTCCGCTGCTATATTTTCCCGTTGTACGGGTGTGATTGTATTTGACCCCTGCGTGGGCATGAGTTGTATTTGATTTGTATGTATTTATTGAAAGACCAAATCGGTCTACTGAGTCGTTTTAGCCTTAAAGGCATGGTTGAGTTGTTATATGTCGTTACCAGCCTGGTAGATCCTTGAGGAAAGGTTCTACGGCGTGTAATATCCCTGAGCGGATTGGGGGTGTTACAGAAATGGTATCGGAGCTTAGGTTGAGGAAAACCTAGGCTGTCGGGTCAAGTCGTGTTGTTTGAGTCTTGTTTCGTCGGATTTTATCTGACTGAGTCGTGTCGCGACGCGTCGTTTGAGTTTGTTGGTCGTGATTAGTATCGTGGGGCGATCATCATCTTCGTGCGACCTGTGGAAGTAAGTCTCCCTTCTTTGTGTTGTGCCTCGTGTGACACGAGCTATTTTTATGATTATTTGTTAAGTGACGGAATCCTCTTGTGGATTTTGATTTCACGATATGTAATTAATCGACTCTCGTATTTGATTTATACGAGGAGTGTTGTCGCTTGTGATGTCTTTTTATTGTTGTTTTTGTCCGTTGCTGATGATTTTCGAATCGATTTGCACGTTTTACAAGTTCTCTTGTGGAAGCTTTGTGCTTATACATGTTCGAGTTGTTCACTAGCCAGTGCGGGAGGGTCTTAAGAGGCCTCGAATGGGGTCAGTGGTTTTGTTCTGAGTGTGGTATTTTATCGTTTATTTCCATTTAAAGACATGTATTGTCTTGATTTTTAACTTTTTGATGCGTGTGCTAGGAGTTGTTTTAGTGAACGTCGATATGTGTGAGTTTTGGGCATTCTGGCCTATTGGATTTTTGAAAACCTTGAGTATCTTAGAAAAATAAATTTCGAGACATACTTTTCAAATGAGTTATTTTCTTCTGGTACATCGTAGGTGCCACAATATATTTCAAAAAATTTCTACTTCGAGGACCAAAATGCTTTGAGATATTTTCAATGTTTTAGAAACACTTTTATTTAGATTCGAGGGTCGAATAATCTGAAAGTTTTCACTAAGAGAAAGTGTCCTCAATTTTATGAAATGCGATATGGTTCTCCAAAGTCTCGATAACGATGTTTCACGTTTGTATTTTTTTTTGAAAGGTGATACTCAAGATCAACCGGTATTCTTCAAATTATTTTCAAAATGAGGTTTTCGTTTTTAAAACCTATCCATTCCCGTTTGAGGGCTGGGTATGTATGTATGATGTTCGCGTTGTCATTTTGATGTTTACTCCCGAGTATGACCGAATTGCCGGTGTGAGCGTTGAGTCGTTTTCCACACATTTGTTGTGTTAGCCTCTGTGATAGGTGGGATGTTGGTATTGAATATTATCGCCTCGTAGTGATTTCTGCGTTGTCACGCATGTGCGAGCTGTTAGAGCTTGGTTTGGCATGACCGTGTGCATCGGTGATGGTTCCGTTATGTGTCGGTTGTTTAATGTCTTGTTACCTTGCTCTCGTTTTTGTGAATTTCGTGGACGAGGTCGGAGGTAATGCCCGTACTATTTTGACTTCTGTATTTTCTCTTTCTCCAGTCTATCGATTCGCTCATGTTCGTTGATACTTTATGAACTTGTTCTGTATTTCGGTTTCATCGTCCGAACGAGCTACAACCTTGTTGTGGGTCGATCTGGTTATCGCTGTGACTTTTTCGGGTTCGGTTCGATTCTTGTGAACCTTGTTCGGGAGTGACATCATATGGTTCTATTAGTTCTTTTATTCGAAGTGGATCGGATTTGGAACTCTTGTGTTTTCGACTCTGTCGACTCATTTATGTTCGTTGACATTTCTGAGCTTGTCCTGCCCCTTGCTTTTGTTGATCGAACGAGTGTGGTATTGTTTCGGAATAACTCGTTTGTCGTTGTGACTTTTTAATTGCTATTCCCTTTCCTGTGGATCTTATGTGAATGCACATCCTGTTGTTTTCACCGGATCATATATTGTCTCGAGTCGAGATGTGAACCTTGGAGTTGTTGTTTGAATTTTATTATCCTTCGTGTTTCGGACATGATTGTTCGATCTTTGTTGTCTCGATCGTTTGCTTGTTCAGTTTTTGTTCTCGTTTCGTGATTGTTGAGCATTCAGGCTCCTTCCTAATTCCCTTAAGTTCGGGAAATTAGTCTCGTTTTCGATCTTTCAACCTTAGGCGGTGGAATTCCGTATTTGTTCAGCGTTTGACTCGCGTTTTGATTGATGAACCGTTGGGTTGGTCAATCGTATTGATTTTCGTTCACTGTGTTTTGTGATTGTCGGATAATTGACTTGGCTATATTATCCATTTGATGACGCTTGTCATTTGTTGGTTTTATTATATCCCTATCGGCGATGTTGTGTTGGTCGTCGTGGAGTGTGTTTTCACGCCGTATATTCCTTTGCGTTGTTTGTAACATTTCGCCGTTGGGCGTTAGTTACGCATTCTTGTGTATTTCGTTGAGATTTTCCTGGCGGAATATTTCTTCTCCCTACTTGTTTTAAGTTTCGGGACGAAACTTCTTTTAAGGAGGGTAGAATGTAATACCCGTAATTTCGATTTCCGGTAATTTCTTTTTTTTTGGCGGAAGTCTGTTTTGACGACTCGCTCATGACCGTTTCGTTATTCTGAGAATGATTAATTCCACACCTTTTGTCATCCGAGTTCGTTTCGGAGTCGTTTTGTTGAGTTCCGTGCTTTTTAACGACTTTTCCGCACTTGAGTTCGGTTCTTGCGAATCTCGTTCGAAACTGCTGTTTCTAGTTTCCCGTAAGTCCGTTTAACTTTGTTAGACGTGTTGTGAACTTCGGTTTGGTAATTCGATCACGTATCGTGATTTCCGGGCGTTTTGGGCCATTTTGTAATTTCTTGAAAGTTACGGGTATCCGTATCTGTAATTGTTGTCTCGACCCGTTTCTTGGTCGTGTATGACTAATTATGGTATTATGTTTTCATTCCGGGTCGTTGATGTTGTCCGCGAACTTTTCGTCGTGTTCGTTCCGTACGTTTTCGGAAATCGAGTCGTCGAGCCCTGACGGTTGCGGGACTGGCCGGACGGTTGCGGGACTAGCCGGATGGTTGTGGGTTCTGTCCGGATGATTGCGGGTACCGGCCGGACGAGTGCGGCAGGAACCGGCGTAGCGTACGCTACGGCCGGAAGTCTGCGCGCACTAGCTCGGCAGGTATAGCGCACGCTAGCTTGGTCGGCCAACGCACGCTATCGGGCCGGACATTGGGGTTTCTGGGGTTCTGGAATCAGGAAGGATCGGCAGGTAGCGCACGCTACGCCGAGCGTAGCGCGCGCTAGTCGGCAGGCGTAGCGCACGCTGTCGGCCGGCTAGCGTCGTTACTGGCCGGCGATTGATCCAGAGGGTTCTGGACAGATCGGCTAGCGCACGCTAGCGTCCGCGCAGCGCGCGCTATCGTGGTCGGGCAGGCAGGATCCGGCTGGCAGATTGAGTCTTCCGTACCAGGGCCTTGCGGACCACGGCCGAGGGTTATCGGCCGAGGCTGCCCGTTAGCGCGCGCTACCCCGGAAGGTGTAGCGCACGCTAGGCCGTGCCTGTATAAATATGACAGAGTAGCCATATTTTCATCCGTTTTTCATTTCCATCTTTTCCTCTCCGCGGCTGGAGACTTGGCGATCCAGGAGACATGTTGTCAAGCAACTAATCCACGAAGATTGGGAGTTCATATCATCGATTAATCCCTCCATAACCTCCTTTGATCCAGCGAATCAAGGTGAGATTTCCTAGAACCTATTTTGGGAAAATTTGGGGTTTTTGCATTTTTGTCCGATTCGTTCCGTGTTTTTGATTAATACACGATGGGTATGATTAATCTTGGTCGTATTCTTGTGTTTAACATCATTTAATCCATTGTTCTTTGTCGAATCGAAGTATATTTCTCGATTTCCTTCAAATTGACTTTTTGAGGGATTTGTTCTCGATCTCGTTTTTCATCCGTTTTTGATGGATCGATTGTGGTTAAATGATGTTGTTAAACACATTCTATCGATTGTATATCCATATATCATCTTGGATTTCCGTTTTCGGGTTTTGACGGAACGAATCGTGTTCTTGGCCGTTTTGGGGGAAATCCTTGAACTTTCGTCATTTGTTCTTTGAATTCAGCGGCTTTGGGTCGTACTTTGGAATTAATTTTAGTTGTTATTGTTTTCGTTCGTAGTTCATTGTTGTGGATTGTCGTTCGGTGGAGTCGGCGAGTTCGTAGTCGGTTCGTGCCAACCTACTTCGGTCGATTCTCTGCGTTGTGGTTATTCGAGGCAAGTACCTTGCCCATACTTTTCTTATTTTATGGATATGACGATCGGTGATCATATTGGTGTGCTTGTTTGGTTGTTTGAAATGAAGTTTCAAAAGATTTCGGTTTGGCCTCGTTAAAGGCTCTCTTTCAAAATGCGTGTGTGTTTTGTGAACGTTGTGTTTTGGGAATTGATTATTTTGAACGTTGAAGTCTTTGATGATGATACTCCTATTGTTTCAAGTCATGGAATCGTGTATTCCGTATTTAATCTTGTTATTGTGTTTTGAAGAGTTTGATAATGGTGTCGAGTTAATGGCCATCTCTAGTGAGTATTCTTAATGAACTTACATTCTTAGCATATTAGTATTGCATGAGTAACGTGTGTGTGTGTATGCTCACTATGGGTTAGATCCGACGGGGTCTCGGTAGGGGTCCACAAGAGACGTGGATCGACGAGCTTGCTTTTAACCACTACGGGTTAGATCCGACGGGGTCTCGGTAGGGGTCCACAGAGACGTGGATCGACGGTTAATTGTGGTGCGTTTTGCAAATATGATTTGATTATGGCATTTCCGGAAATGAGTGCTTTTGAAAGTTTTTCATGATTGCATGCATTGACTAAGTGTGTAAGAGGTAAGTTGTTCGTTTGGCCTACTTGGCTAGGATGGCACTAGAGTATTTTGTTGTTTGTTTTAAATCCTTTATTTGTGGATTTTGATGTTGGGAGACGAACCTTGTTGTCGTTCTCGTGTACTGTGAGTTGATGATATTTGGGGCTAAAATCCCAACGGTTTTGTAAAGGTCATTTGACGGATTTGGGGCTAAAATCCCAATGGTTTGGTAAAGGTTATTTTATGGAAAGTAAAACCTTTGGGGTGGTGACCCCTTTTGTCTTTTGGTTTTCGAAAAGTAGGATTTGATAATCCTAAATTGTTTTCTATTAAAACTCCCGATGGTATTTCAAATCATTTTATAAATTGTTTCCCTTGATATTTTGATCTTGAAATTTTGGGAAGTATTTACTCAAACTCTTGCCTCGGGAAGTGTTCATCCTGTTGTATTTGAATCTTTGAGGATTCCGAATTATTATCGTTCGTGGAATGTGAATTGTATGGCTCGTATTTGCACTTTGTTCTTGCACTAGCAAAACAGTGGAGTTTGCTAACCCCAGTATTCGGGGTGGATGTCTGTTTTTGCATTCAGGTTTTGGAGCATAACACCGGGTCGGCACGAAGGATGATGAAAGATGATCGATACTAATCACATGAGGAACCGTACTTTGTTTATTGGTTCAGTTGTACTCTATTTTTCCGCTGCTATATTTTCCCGTTGTACGGGTGTGGTTGTATTTGACCCCTGCATGGGCATGAGTTGTATTTGAGTTGTATGTATTTATTGAAAGACCAAATCGGTCTACTGAGTCGTTTTAGCCTTAAAGGCATGGTTGAGTTGTTACATGTCGTTACCAGCCTGGTAGATCCTTGAGGAAAGGTTCTACGGCATGTAATATCCCTGAGCGAATTGGGGGTGTTACACAAAGTCTTTCATTTGATGGATTTAAGAAACATGAGATGTTTATTATTAAGGGGACAAGAGATCATGAGGTGTTTTCTTTATGGGAGAAGACTTTGAATGAGATGGGATGATAACTTAATATAAGTCCTCCTCTTCTCAGTTGGAGGAATCATACTGTTCAGACATTAAACAAGAGAGAGAGAGAAATCATACTGTTGTCTTCTTCATCTTCTTCATCACCATTATCATCTTCTTCATTTTTCTTAGAGAAAAATTGAGAGAAAATATTGAGAGAAAATATATCTATACACTTGGAGTGATATAGATTATATTTGAAAGCTCCAGTCACTTTGTTCTAGCCGTGTCCTTAGAGGACAACGAAGTGTAAGTCGTTTCGATCGTTTCTCCAGCGCGTAGCAAGTAGAGACGCAGTGCTTTCGGCGTTGGATCATCGAAGAGCATGTTGCGGATTGGATTCGTAAGGGACATCATCTTCTCAACGATTAAATCAACAAACTACAATGGTATGATATCGTATCTTCCTCTTTGTTTGTTTTACATTCGTACATACGTAGCTTGAATCGATCCTCTTGAGGGGTTCGTGTTAAACTTCTTGTTATCGCTTCCACTGCCCCCTTCGTTTTTGTATGCGAATCCCAATAGACAACATGCACCTCATAAGAATAACCAACAATTTCAAAATATCAGGAGAAACAAATTCTCCAAAAATCCCACTAACCCCAAAGGACCCACTCAAATTTGGGTACCTAAATATCTGCTTGTCTGATTGCAGAAAAGGTGGAAGGACTACTACCATGTCACCTAAAGTTCAACAGGAGGTGGTGAAGAATGGTTTGTAGACTCCAGATGCTCAAGACACATGACAGGGAAAAAGAAGATTCTGTCAGAATATGTAAAACAAAGAGATCCAGATTCAACTTTTGGAGATAGCTCAAGTGGACAAACCAAAGCACATGGGAAACTGCATATGGGGAACATAATCATTACTAAAGTGCAGTATGTCAAAGGGCTCAAATACAATCTTCTAAGTATAAGCCAATTTTGGGATGAGAACAACCTAGTAGTCTTCATAAGATGGCAATGCATGGTGATTGACCTCCTGACTGGAGAAGTAAATCTATCAGGATTCATAAGAAGAGATGTCTATCTGATAGACTGGAAATCAGGAGCACCAAAAACTTGTTTCTTATCAAAAATAATTGCTGAGAATGGATAGCTCTAGCACAAGAGACTATGTCACCTGAACTTCAAAGCCAACAATAAGTCAAGTTCTCAAAAGCTGGTCAGAGGACTTCCATCAGAAGTATTCAAGAAAGAAGCTCTCTGTGATGCATGCTAGAAGGGAAAGCAAACCAAAGCATCCTTCAAACCAGTTCAGTCTACCACTCTCACCACCAGAGTTTTAGATCTACTTCATATAGATCTCTTTAGCCCCATCAAGCCAAGGGCATTGAGTGGAAGAAAGCATGATTTAGTAGTAGTGGATGACTACACCAGATATACATGGGTTGTTATTCTCTATAAAAAGAGTGAGACATTAACAAAGCTACATGCGCTGATGAGGAGAATTCAAAACGAGAAATCCCTCTCCATCATCAAGATCAGATCAGACAGAGGTGGAGAATTTCTCGACAAGCCAATCACTGAATATAGTGATCATAATGGAATTTAGCACGAAGTCTCAGCCGCAAGAACACCACAGCAAAATGGTGTAGCTGAAAGAAGAAACAGAGCCCTGGGGGAAGTAGCCAGGTCAATGATTGCAGAAGCTGACCTGCCAAAGAGGTTCTGGGCTGAAGCTGTCAACACAGCATGCCATACTCAGAATAGGAGTATGATAGTAAAGAGACACAACAAAACACCCTATGAGGTTTGGAATGGCAGAACACCAATTGTTGCATGTTTTCATATATTTGGTTGTAAGTGTTTCATTCAGAACAATGGTAAAACCCAACTGAATGCCTTTGATTCTAAAACTGAAGATGGTCTCTTTATGGAATACTCACAAATAAGTAAGGCATACAGAGAATTTAACGAAAGAACATTAGTTGTGGTAGAAACACCCCATGTTGTGTTTGATGAATCTACTGTTGAGTACAAGAAACAAGTGGAATTAATTGAGAATAAGCTCAAAACCGCCACCCTGGAAGAAGTCATCATCAATGACATAGTAATGATGGACTCAGCTGAAGACCCAACTGTAGATCAGATAGGATCCCAAACCCTAGCTGATCCAACTGCAGCTGATGAAGACCCAACTGCAGATCAGACAAAATCCTCACCTGTGTAGATAAAACCGTAGATGATCCGGATGTAGATCAAGAAGGTCAAAACCAAGCTGATGCAAAGAGATACGAAGTCCATAAAAGCAACTCAACAGTGGGAACAACCCTTCAAGATGACATCTTCAAATGGCTCAGAGATCATCCCATTCAACAAAACATTGGAAACTTAATGGAGTCAAAACCAGGCAATCTACAGAACCAGCAGGAATGGCAATGTGCTCATGTTTCATGTCTCAGATGGAACCTAAAACAACTAAACAGGCCCTAGAAGATTACACTTGGGTAATTGCAATGCAGGAAGAATTGAACCAAATGGAGAGAAACAATGTCTGGCAACTAACAGACAGACCAGATCACGAGAAAGTTGTAGGCACCAAATGGGTGTACAAAAACAAATGTGATGAAGATGGAGCTGTTGTTAGGAATAAATCCAGATTAGTTGCTAATGAATATGCTCAATGTGAAGGAATAGATTTTGATGAAACATATGCACCTGTAGCAAGACTAGAAGCTATCAGAATATTGCTTGCATATGCAGTATTCAAGGATGTTGAAATCCACCAAATGGATGTGACGAGTGAATTTTCAATGTAGTACTAGAAAAAGAAGTCTATGTGGAGCAACCCCATGGATTTGTCAAAGGAGACAAGGTACACAAGCTTCTGAAAGCTCTATATGGACTCAAGCAGGCACCAAGAGCATGGTATGAAATCTTATCTGTATTTCTGGAGAAAAATGGATTTAGCAAAGGAAAGGTGGACAAGACACTCTTCATAACTGAACATGAAGACCACATATTACTTGTTCAAATATATGTGGATGACATCATATTTGGCTCAACCAACCCTGAGTATGGTGAAAAATTTTCAACCCTCATGCAAGGAGAATTTGAGATGAGTATGATGGGAAATCTAAATTTCTTTCTTGGTTTGCAAGTCAAACAAGTTGACAATGGAATTTTCATCAACCAAGCAAAGTATACCAGGGAATTAATCAAAAGATTTGGCATGGACTCCACCAAACCACTAAGAGTTCCCATGAACACATTTCTACACATTGATGCAGATGAAGGAGGCATTCCGGTGGATCCAACACACTACAGATGACTTGATGGATCACTTATATACCTCACTACAAGCAGACCTGACATTTCATATGCAGTATGAGTGTGTGCAAGATTTCAATCCAAGCCGAAGCAATGCCACCAGGAAGCAGCTAAAAGGATAATTAGATACCTTAAGTCCACAATCAATGGTGGTTTATGGTATCCAAAGGATGACAACTTCGATCTTTCAGGATATTCAGATGCAGACTTTGCAGGATGAAAGACTAACAGGAAGAGCAGGAGTGGAACGTGTCAATTCCTTGGAACCAGACTCATATCATGGTTCAGCAAGAAGCAGGTATCCAATTCAATATCCACAACTGAGTCAGGATACCTAGCTGCAGGTACCTGTTGTGCTCAAATTTTGTAGATCAGACAACAGTTAAGGGATTACAATATCATAGCAGGTTAAGTTCACATATGGTGTGACAACAACAGTGCAATTTCTATAACCAATAATCCAATCTTACATTCAAGAACAAAGCACATATATGTCAAACATCACTTCATCAGAGATCATGTGCTTAACAAAAGAGTAAGAGTGGAAAGGGTCAGCACAGAGTATCAAATTACTCACATATTCACTAAGCCTTTACCAGAAGAAAGGTTTCTGGAACTTAGCAGGGATCTTGGTTTACCAGATTGGGAATCTAGTACTTGGTTGAAAAATAGATGACAAAAGTCATATGACCTGAAGCAGACAAGAGACGGAGAAAAGCCACCTGACCAGGAAGCCACCTGATCAGAGCAGTGAAGAAAAGTCGCCTGATAAGACTAGTAAAGAAAAGTCACCTGATCAGACCAGTCAAGAAACATCACCTAAGGCGGAAAAATTAGCTGACATCAACCACAGGCAACATACCTCACCTGATGCAGAGCAGACAAGAAGTCAAACGGTCAACTAGCTAAGTTTCTCGTTCCTTGACTGACATATGATTATTTAAATTATATTTTTATTCACACGTGGATAAAAACACATGATCACACTACCTCCACGACGTCCAATCAACTCCTACTGTCATTCTTTATTTATCAAAATTTGAACTGCTGCTTGCTTATTTAATTATTAAAACTCAAAAATGTCTTTTCAACTGGGTATATAAGACGGCGGAAATCATTTCAGAAAAACCTTATCGTTAAAACTCTAAGAACCCTAATTTTTCAAAAGCATAAAACTTGCTTGAATATTCACGACACTCAATCGAAGATCTTATTTTTGCAGAAATGGACTCAACCACTTACTTTGAAGGTGTCAATCTTAAGCTGGTGAAGGAAAAAATCATTTTTAGCATTGTTGTTGATTTTAAAGGTTTGCTTGAATTGAACAACACAGCGGAAATGGCTCATGTAATCCGGATGATGAAGAAAAATGGCATTTACCATTTTCCTTGACATCAACCCGTCGCAACTATTGAAGGAAGCCGTTATCTGCTTCTGCAAGGAAGCCCAAATCACCCAATATGGAATCGACAGCTCGATTTTTGGTAAATCTATCACCATCAAAAAAAAATACTATTGCAGATGCATTTAACGTGGAAAATCGGGGCCTCGCATTTAAAGCCTTGAAACCACACCCATTCGAGCTATGGGAGGAAATAAGAATGCCTGAACAGTCACCTAAGGTCAAATTCACGGGAAAGGAAGAAGATCTTAAGAAGGAGTACAAGTATGTTCTTGGCATCACTAATAAAATCGTCATGGACATGGCAAGCAGTTACGATCAACTATCATCTGCCAAGTATATAGTGATGGGAGCATTAATCCAGCAGCAAAGGATCAACTGGCCGGATTATATTTACAGGCAGTTGGTCGGGGAAGTCAACAAAGTCAGTTGGGATAATAACGAGAAAAATTTCAGACAGAAGTTGGCATATGGGACTCAGATCAGTTGGATCTTGGAGTTTCCTGGAAAATCCAAACGAAGAGCAGAAACTTTCTTCATCAGCAAGAGACTTGGTCATCTGGACAAAGCGACAAAGGAGAAGCTTGCAGCAAAGGACAAGCCCACAGCAACTGAGATTCTCAAGGAGATGACAAGTGGAACCCCACCTTATATAATCCCCTCATACTCAAATGAAGTTCAATCTGATGCAGTTGCACAAAACCCACCTGAGGAAATTGCAGAGGAGATGACCTCAGCCACCTCTGCAGCTGAGATACAAAAGTCACCTGCACTTGAGATCCTACCTGCAGATGATTCTGATAGCAACAACATTCCTCTTACCAAGATCTTTAAAAAGATGAAGTCACCTAAAAAACCCTCCTACATTGTATCCTCACCCGTATCATCTCCCAAAAGACATAGAGGACTAGTGGACTATCCCTCATACACAGAGAAATAAATTTAGCTGATCATCTCACCTGCACCTGCACCTGCACAAACTGAAGATCAACCTGAGCATCCATCTGAGCTGATGGCAGATGTGGTTCCCCTCGTGATTCTTCCAAGCGGAACAGATGAAGAAGAAGCATATGAGACAATTGAAGTACCAAAAGTAGGCTATTCTTTCAACCTCATGGAAAATAACTCTCCGAACCTTACTAAAGCATCGTTACAGCTGGTAAGAAAAGAAGTCTTGAATTACTCTGTTATCAATATGCATGAAGAATGGAAAAAACTGAAAATGCTTACCTTCTCTCAACTAAGAAAATTTGTTGAGAGAAGTAACTGAGATCACACCATTGCGGTAGAATAACTTCTTATATACTTCTGTCAAGAGACAGATGTGAAGTTATTACTGGAGAGAAACTGGTTCATCTCCCACTTTAAACAAAACATGGATCAGTTCATCCTCCAGGTTATGAAAGATGTATTCCAAGGCAAAATCTTTGCTGAAGAATGTGAAGGTAGAAAGGAAAAAGAAGGAGAAAGAGGAGAGAATAAAATTACCATTGTTGAAGTTGAGAAAACTTAAACTGAAGAAGTTGAAAAAGAAATAGAAGGTGAACAAAAAAAAGGAGTTGAAAAGAAGGATGATGAGGAAAATGTGGAAAAGAAAGAAGGGGAAGAGGATCAGACCATAAAACAATAAAAGAAAGAAGAAGAAAAAGAAGATGAAAAAGAAGAAGGATAAAGAAAAGAGGAGGAAAGGAGAAATGATGAGGCTGATGACCATGGTGCACCTGATCAAGCATCTACCTCTCATCAGCCCACAAAAGATGACAAATCAGGTACCCCTGATAAGACACCATCTGATCAGGGATCAGATGATAGAAGCTTACCCTCGGAGAAATCTACAGCCAGAAAATCAGTTGCACATGAGAGCCCATATTAAAACAATGCTCATCAACTGTCACCTGAAGTCCAACTGTCACCTGAAGTCACTAACATGATTAGAAGACTAGTGGAAGAAATTATTGCAAAGCTTCTGGCAACTGAGGTTAAACCTGACATGCAATCCCTTCATATCAAGGTGGACACCCTGCTCAATAGAAAGGAACCCTCTCCAACACCTTAAAGTTGAAGAATGCCTCTTGGTATGTCTGATTTCATGCACAAGGTGGAGGAACAGCTAGCATTTATTATTGATGCTGGTAAAAAGGGGGAAGAAAGAAGATAGGGGGAAGTAATGAATAAGGGGGAAGAAAGACAAGACCTAAGAAAAAAGCAAGACCTTCCTCTGATTCAGGCAGGAACTTCAAGCCTAAAGAGAAAAGAACCAACTGCACCATCAGATCTGCCTACAACCAAGAGGAAGAGAACTGGGCAGGACCCTATTATACCTCTTCAATGGGAATGAAAAGAGCTATGTGAAGTTGAAGGATTTCTTCCAGTACAAGCCACGAATAAATGGGGGAGTGCCAAGAAGCAATTCATTGAAAAATACTATATATGGGAAATCCTCCAAGACCCAGACTACACTCCTCAACAAATTTTTGTTGATTTCATGGAGTTTAACTTTCCTAATATGTGGGAAATACTGAAGAGGGTAGCTGAAGAAGATCTGGATGCCTATCCTAGAAATCCTGAATTGAGACCACAGGATCCTCCAACTGATATCCATAGAAAGCTGGATGATGAAGCTCTTCAGAATGAGATCAGAGACATTTGTATCAAGAACAACTACCCATCTCCTGAAGAACAATAGTTTGCTTCATCAATTATCAAAAAGAAATATGGTCTCATAGCAGTTTCAAATAGGCCTATTGGAGGAAAGCCACTAAGATCACTTCCTCCAGCAAAGCAGATCAGAGGAAGAGGAAGAGGAAGGAGCTAAAAATGTTATTTTTGTTATTTTCTAATCACTTGTAATTTTACAGTTTACTTGTAATTTTTACTTGTATTTTGTGTCATTCAAGAACTGCACTATAATGTAACAAACTATGGAAGTTTTATAACAGTCAACTTGAATAACAACCACTAGTTGTCTCATAAAGACTGAGTTTGATTTTTGTCTTTCACTTTACTTTTGTGTAGACTTGCTTACATTTGAAATGGTTAAGTTTTGCCATCATCAAAATAGGGAGAAATTGTTGGGATTACTTGTTAGATTTTGATGATATCATCCCTGTATTAAAAATTTATTCAAATGTATGCACTAAGTATTTGGCATTGTAAAGAGGAACCGAATGAGTACCTTCTATAGGCTTTAAAAGTTACTCTGACATATCAGATGAGTTTTCAGATGAGTTCTATATCAGGCGAGTTTTGGTCAACAGGAATATCAGACGAGGTTTGACCAAAACTCAGTTGCAGCGGAGTTCTGAAGAAGGCAGTATATCAGGCGAGTTCAGGTCAAACAAATATATCAGAGAAATTTTGACCCAGGCAAGTTATCAACTGCGCTTTCAGACAACGAACACATCAGGCGTGTATTTCTCCAACTGAAAGCAGACAAGCCCTCATAACATCAGAGGAGGTTGACCAAACCATTACTGCAGTAAAGCTTTTCAGTCCACGTCAGCAAAGAATTGAAAGTCAACAATAACGGAAAGACATGCGAACGTGATTTTAAAGAGACAAACTGAATGATTCCCGGGAGTTAAGGAATAATGTATTCCTAGAGATTGATGCCCGGAAGACTTTCCAAATAAAGTTGATACAGAATAGCAGCGCAACGAGAAGATTATTCAAACGGACATATTTGAAGAAAGAGAGAAGCCGTGCAAAGAAATGAACGAATAAACAAAGAAGTCCACTCTCCAACGGACCAATTTGTTATAGTGATGCAACGGCTATGAAGAAGCTCAAGGATTCGTACCATAAATACCTGAAGAACAGATTGAGCAAAGAACGATGCGAACAATACATACAAGCAATCTAAGCAATCAAAGCGAACAATAGCATCGTAAAGGGAAAAGTTTCAAAGTTATATTCTGAGAATCTCTTAAGTTGGAGAAGACAAAAACTCTTGTCTTCAAAGTTTAAGTACGGGGTTGCTTTCTTGAACGAGGTTCTTGAAAATAAAAAGGTTGTAAACGCATCCACAGGTTCTTGATTGGAAGGTGATAGACAGCTTGCGAGTTGTTGAGGCATCCACGGGTTTTCAATCAAGAGGTGCAAGGCAGCCAAAGGGAGTTGCAATGGCAACGGGTTTCCACTGGTTGAAAGTTGTTGTAACTGTGTCAATCATTATAGCGTTTATCACTGGTTGAAAGTTATAGTGAATTCATCTCCAACTGGTTTGGAGAAAAGTGGACTAGTAGAGGATTACCCCACCTCTGAAACCACTATAAGTGCTTGTGTGATTTACTGTTTTAATCATCATATATAACTGATGCATACATATTTACTGTTCCATTTAGCAGTCAACTGACTTCCGAATAACTTAGTTTTACAGTTGACATAAGTCACGTGCAGTCGACATAGTCATCTGCACTGTTACCAGTTGTGCTTCCGCACTACTCATCTGCAGCTAATATTTGTTAGCTGCATATTAAACAGCTGAAGAAACTCACCTGGTTTAGGAAAAGAGTTTAATAAGTCTATTCACCCCCCCTAGACTTATTCTTGATGACTTGTGACCTACAGGATCTACCAGGCTAACCACCACGATATGAATATAGTTTGATCGGCCGAGGTCAAACTACATACTAGCACAGACCGATAAGGTCATATATTAAACTACACTGACCGATGAGGTCTCATGACTAAATCAATCCAAAAATGAACTCATTACTATACATACCCACGCAGGGGTCAAAATACAATACAACGGATGACAGAATTTAACTCGACAATTCACCGACATTAACTGAACCCTTAACTCTTGATAATTATCGCTGTCCATCATCCTCCATGCCGACCTTGTGAATGGTCCCTCGATAAAAGTGTACCTAAAATGCATGAAACTCATTTTCCCCATTTAAGGGGATAGCAATTCGAATTTGCTAGTATAAGTATTCAAGTCATACAAAACATACCACGCAAATATCAGTTATAATAAAACAATGACAAACCATGAAAGAAGTTCCCGAGAGGTTCAACGTTTAAAGTACAACTCTAGTCCTTGAAAGTAATTTATCAACTCGGGAGTTTTAGAAAATGACAGAAAGTCTTTTGGGACTTCAAGTCCAAGATTATAACCCTTTTTCAAAAACAATAGGGTCTCGGCCCAAATCTCGTTTCATGTAACAAACATTTTTATAAGTAGGAAGTCTTTTGGGACCTCCCATCACTATAAGAATAAACGTCAAAGACTTCGGATAATATCTGAAGTAAAAACGTTATAATTACCGAAGTCTATGTTCGTGTAGTAAAAGATATACTTTAGACTTCGCTTTTTATGCGAAGTCTAATATCCTAATAACCAAAGTCTATCTCGGTTTTTTTTTAATTATGATCCAAATGAGGGGGTAAGTGAAGTAAAAGAATACATTTAACTTTGGTTATTTTATAATTGGCGTAGTAAAAAGGGACTTTTTACTTCAGTTATTGTATAATATATATTAGTATTTTCTACAGTAATATATATTAATATTTCACATTTCAATTTAAAATTTATTGCCAAAATCTACATTCACTTATAACTAACCATCAACCACAAGAACTCAATAATATAAGAACCGACAATTTCATATCATCCCATCTAAAACAATAACATGCGTTCCAACCAATTCCAAACCAGATACATATCATAATAAAGACAAAGAATGTGTAATAAAATTCTATCTATTTCATCATGAACACCACAAAGAGGACAAAAAGGATTGAAAAAGATCATATACTTCGAAACGACCAAGTCTCTCTTCAGCACATCGTTTCTTTTCATCAGACGATCATACTTATCAACTTTCTTCTTCAAATCTTCAACATCGGCACGTGAAGTAAACAAATCCACATAATCACTTTGTTGCTGGTTTAATAAACCTTCTTCCCCAATAAAATAATTACATGGTTTTGCCTGAAAGCCAAAATTATATTACCAACTAACACGTGTTAGCATAATGTGTCGTAACACACACATACTACAACATTATCAAACAGTCAAAAATAACTTCTACTCAAGCGAGCAATGATGTGTTTTTCCTGCACAATCTTCTTGACAGCAAAAATAAAAACATAAATCATGTTGGGAGACGGTCAAGAAAGACACCTTCCAAACAAATTTCCTGCTGCACTTGTAGTTCCCTAGACGTAATAGTCAACATTTTCCAGAACAAAATCACATCACCAGCAATTATTATCCCATCATTTATAATAGAACCATGCATATATGGCGAAAGATTTAAGAAACTAATGCCAATTGCTACAAATTAAGGTATTTGATAAACTTACCTACTGCACATGGACCAGCTGTACGACAGATTGGTTCGATTTGCATGTAGAGCCTTCTGAACCTCTGGAAGGTTAAAGCCTCTCGTAGCACATGCAAACATCTACACCAACACTAGTCTTTGTTGCCTGCAATTTCATAGTGCATTGTTCATCCTTTTTTTTTTCATTTTTTAGCCCATGATTTAGAAAATCAGACAGAATATGATACATAAAATGTACCATCTTTTTGAGTCTAAGCTCTTGCTCCACTATCGCCGGATAGCACACATCAAGAATAACATCGTAACTATTTATATAATCACCAACAATCTTGTTTGTCTCGGATACGGCATTGTGACATGATGCAGACACATTTTGTGGATTTTCCAATGTGTAATCTTCAAAATCACAATCGTTCATAATGGTGAGTCCAATTTCATCGGAAATCATTCTGTGCGACCAGAAAAACTCATAAGTTGATGGAACATCACGGTCGAGCCTTAGAAGTGGATTCCCAATCTAAGCTAAGATAACCATTCACATATAAGCCCAATACGTGAAAAAGATTAAAAGAAAGTTTCCGTAAAATCATAAAAAATGAATAAAGACAGAAAGGTTGAGCAAATGTTTTCTTACAGCAACCCCTTTAATGTTAAACTTGAATTTTTGGAGTGTTTATTGTAGTCCAGAAGAGCAATACTAATCGGGATGTAATGTCCTGTCGATAAAAACAATGTGAGAAAATGGAAAATCAAGGAGCAACTTTGGATGATAATTTTGTTTTATTTTTTTGAGAAATAATATGATTATCTACGAACCATGTTCACTGATGTACGTGTTGATATACAATATCAATCACACAAATCACTTTTAGACTCTAAGTTGATACCACAAAGTTACAACACGACTAGTTAGAGGTCGCTTTTGATTGGCCTTAAAAAGTCGCCAAATTAAAATCACCAATCTTCAGATTTCCTTGGTTGTCAATCAGAAGATTTGAACCCTTAATGTCACGGTGCAAGACTCCACGATTATGACAGTGTTCGAGTCCCCGAAGCAGCTGTTGCATGAAGCATTTTATCTGCATGCCCATCACATAAAATATTAATGAATAGCTTGCATTTCATAGACTAATTCCTTAATTTACAAAGTTTCTGCATTTACTCCATCTCGATCGCTTGAAATATAACCCATATTCAAAATCATAATCAAACCAATCATGATGATGATTCTGTTA
This sequence comes from Orobanche coerulescens, assembly GCA_033398695.1. Classification (NCBI taxonomy): domain Eukaryota; kingdom Viridiplantae; phylum Streptophyta; class Magnoliopsida; order Lamiales; family Orobanchaceae; genus Orobanche; species Orobanche coerulescens. The sequence goes on along the minus strand of CM065807.1, from coordinate 58,266,457 downwards.
GTTAAGAGTAAGGTGCTATGCTGCTACTGCTGATGATGATGATATGATGATGGTGATGGTGGTGGTGGTTGTGCCGGCGGCTGCGATGGCGATGGAGACTGAGGCAGTGGCGGTGGCGATGATGATGATGATGATGGCGATGATGATGATGATAATGATGAAATTTCAATTCCACACAATTACGGTCCTATAAGCTCCATGTTAGTTCAATTTTGGTCCAAAATAATTGTCTAAATTCCCAAAATGCCCTCACATACCAAAATATTCAAATATGCCTATGAAAGTTACACGAGGGAGAAATCATCAAGTACTGAATTGCCACATCTGGAAGTTAAAGAACTAAAACTGCCAACCCCTAAGAGTTACTGAACTAACACCACAATTCAGCCTTATAAGTAAATGCAACTATATATGTTACTAATGATCGGACTTCAAATTTAAAAGATATGAGATAAGAAGCTGTGTCTAAATAGTACATTTACGAGGGTAACCGAGAAAGAAAGAAAAATAAACACCAACACACCTGAGGTTCAGTAAACCGAACTACTAGTGAAGCTGCTAGTCCAGCAAGGTCGTGTTCCATGTATTCAAATACAAGGTAGAGATTGCATGGAACCCTGGAGGTGACTAGACCTTCAAGTTTCATGACATTTGGGCGATCGAGCCTTCGTAGAATAAGGATTTCCCTAGCCATGAACCGGACGCTTTCTGGGTCCATATTGACAAATCTCACCTTCTTCAGCGCGACAATTTTCTCAGTTTCAAGATCACGCGCTCTATACACACTGCTGTATGTCCCTTGACCAATCTAAGAATTGACATTACAATTGAAAAAATTTAAGCTAGAAAGAAGAAAAGTAATTATGAAGAAAATGTGAATATTATTTAAATCTCGCAGCACGAGATTAGGCAATAACTCGAAATGCAGACTCCTCCGAGTTTCAAGCAACTCGTCCCCATCCTACAGCTATTGCCATCTTTCCGTATAATAATTTCATCAAATTGAAGTATATTTAGCTAAGAGGGGTGTAATATGAAAACGGAGATTCGTAAAATCTAGAAGAGAAGCATAGTCAACAGTAGTTTTTTTTTTCTTATTTATACCTTTTCAGTCTTTGACTGGTAGATGGTGTCGATATTGGACTGAAACATTTGTAACTCTTCAAACTGATAAAACCCATCATCTCTCTGCAGCTAACAAACACAAAGATCAAAGCTTCTGTAAACTATACAAATCCCAAATTCCCTGAGTAGCTAAAAATATACACACCAAATTCTGTAAATTAAATAAACCCGAATCTCTATTATTAGCTAAAAAAAACTCAAAGCTCTGAAGATTAACTAATTCTGTCAATTAAATAAACCCAAATTTTGCTGTGCAGCTAAAAAACCTAGTGATCAATGCTCGAAGATTACCTATTTCTCTAAATTGAATAAACCCCAATTTCTCAGTCGCAACTAATAAAGATTGAAGCTCTTGATAATTACCTTGTTGGGTTTGGGATTGTTGGAAGCTAGGTGGAGAATCTCGACCACTGGGAGCACGAAGGCAAGGGTTTTTCCCGAGCTGGTGGAAGCGTCGACGGCGACGTCCTTGAAACTGCATAGCAATTAGCAACAGGATAGTGGCTGCCTGAACTGGAGTGCAGAACTCGAAGCCGCCTTGGGTGAGGGCTTAGAGCACCGGCTCGGAGAGCGGAGGGTTGAGATTGGAGAATCGCGTGGTACTGAAAATGAGCGGGCGAAGAAGGAGGGTTGGGATTGGAAATGAGCGGGCGAAGAACGAGGGTTTTTTGGAGTCTGAAAATTTTTTGGAGTCTGAAAAATAATTGAGCTCAAGTATATACTTAAAAAATTGCGTCAAAAAAATTCACACTTTTTACTTCAGTAATTATAAAATTAGCGAAGTCTTTGGAATTTAAAATTTCTAACTAGCTCCTGCCTTTTTGTTTGATACCATTTACTGAAGTCTATGTGTGTAGTTTACTTCCCTAAATTGAAAAGCGAAGTTGTTGTTTGTTTTTACTTCGCTAATATACATTACCGAAGTGAGACGTACCGATGTCTTTGATGTTTTTTCTACTAGTGCATCCTTAGTTACAAAATCATTTCAAGACAATTGGTTCTCATCCCAAAGTCATTTTCCGTAAACCAACCTTTACACAATCGTTAGGGTCTCAACCCAAATTTTCCTCGAACCACCATGCACGAGAATAGTAACAAAGCCCGCATTCTGACACCAAAACCTTACCACTAAGAAGCAAAACACATGTAACACATATTCTAGTGCCATTCTAGCCAAGTACCAAGACCCTATATATGAGATATCTCAACATCGGGGATAAATGTTGTGATATTCCGGACATCAGAATTATTGAAAACATCAGCATCAACATCATGAAAACCACACTTGGTAACCCACGGCCATACCCATTAGTATCGGCCGCCAAAGGTCCTATCGAATCGTCCCCAGGTGGGAAACTACTTTTGCGGCCGTACCCATTAGTATTGGCCCCCAGAGGTCCCGTCGAACCGTTCCGAGGTGGAAGAACAACTCACGCACACTAGCGTTCACAACTTTCATAATTTCCGAACGTTGAATATATATATATATATATATATATATATAATTATGGCCTAGCTAGAATGTCCACTTACCGACACATAAATACAACCAAGGACTAACATGACTATAACACTCCTAGTATACGCCAACACCACAAAGGTATCCACAAGCAACACATTCAACACTTAGCATGTTGTTACCCAAAATATTATCCGGAGATAGTATTGCTGGAATGATCGAGTAACAAACAAATGCGAGAACACTTCCGTGAGAAAATAGATAACACAAGATTTGTCGGGGTTGTTAATCCCAGGCTTGAATGCTCTCGCGAGATGTTATTAATAAATATACTGTCGAGTACAAATATTAATGTTAGAATCTATTACAAGGAGTCTAAAGACTTCTAGTTATCTAGGCTTTAGAGCGCGTAGATTGCCGGAAGAACCAGATAGATAAATCTGTGAGTTCTTGCTTGGGATATATGATGAATGTGTATGAATATCACTATGAATGTAATAGTGGTTGCCAAAAGAGCCTTTGATTCTCTCTTTGGTGTGTATTTTTCACTGAATTCGTAGTAAATTCGCCTCTCGTGAGTTCTCTATTTATAGGGAACAAGGTAGTTGGGATTCCTCAGGCGATCGCGGGCGACCGCCGTTTTCTATATTAAAATAAGACGGACGATCGTCCCATCACGTGGGCCTGTTCCCTTGAGGTCCGAGGTTGCTGCTGGAGGCCAGCTGGGCGAACCAATGGGAAGCCAACACGCGTCTCGAGTCGCTGTCCGGGGAGGAGCCACTTTGTACCTTTCGGCGGCCTTGTCGGTAGGTGTGGTAGGTGACAGGCTGGGGTCAATGGTCCTATCTGTCGGTATCCTTTGAAGATCCGCACGTGGGCCACCGTCCAAGATTCGGTCTTCGGCGACTTTAACGGATGCTGGATCCATGTGTGGCACGAGATGATCGCCTCTGGTTCGCTCACTAAAGACGATCGTCAGACATCAAAAGACGATCGTTGGGTACCAAAAGACAGTCGCCGTATAGTGCCGAACTCCAGGCGTTTGTCCAGAGTATGTCTTCCATGGTTGGCTTCTCTGATTGTGATAGCGATCGCCTATCGAGGCGTATTAATCGCCGCACAACAATTGCCCCCCTGCTCGCCTTGATGTTGAAAACACGGGGTGAGGTGGCACTGTTGGCGATCGCCAATGTTTAAACGATCAGCCGATCTGAATTCAAATCTGGACGATCTTCTTTCGCGTCGGGAGCAGCGGGAAATGAAGGCGGGCTTTCTAATGTGGCAGGGACACGCGTCGCGCCGCTGTTGGGGGAGTCCGACGGTTTTGTCGGACTTGTCGGCTGGCATGCGCTCGAAAAGACGCGTATGCGGGATTCGAGGGCGGCATTTAATGCGTCCCCACGTGACGGTTGTGATCCAGCCCTCGAAGTTTCTCCTATTTGCATTTAGACCCTCGTCTCCATCTATAAAAGGGCCTGTGCTTCTTCTCCTTCACTTTTTACGCGTCCTTTGCATCCATAGCCGAAATTCTGCAGAAATTTCTGGAGCTTCTTGTGCCGAGCTCCTTCTTTTCTCTAGGTAAGAAAAATTAATCTTCTCTCTCCCTTTACTTTCTAATATGTCGGTAGGATCCAGAACCTTCGAGACCGGAAGTTCTTCCGCTGCCGCAGCGTCGCCTGAACGGGAGGAGATTCCCGTTGGAGTGGATATGGAGACGGTCGTTGAAGCTATTCGTGCGGGGATTGCACCCGCAGAACTCGAAGAACTTTTCAACGAGGCCGAAGTGGCGAGGACGGCGGCGACGGTGGAGCAGGGGGGCTCGCCGGTGGACGAGGATGATTTGGTGCGGGAGGCCTGGGAACAAGAGAGTAGATTCGGCCCCGCCTATGTAGCTTTTGCTCAGATGATTGAAGCGATCGCCGGACCCTATCCGGAATTCGATTTCGAAGCCTACTACGCCGCTCACCCTTACGAACATGTGAAGCGGACGGTCTTTCAGGCCGCCGTCCCGTCTCCGTGGACTCTCGGAAAGATCCGGAGTACGGCGACCAAGAAAGACCTGAGCCGTTGGAGGGCCAAATATCACATCCCATCCGACGTTTCCTTGCACGTGCCCTCGGAGAATGAACGTGCCGACCAACCGCCCAAGGATATGGTTGCCGTCAGCGAGATGATTATGGAGGCGGGTCTGCGATTTCCTCTGCCATTCGCCGTCTCCTACTTCCTGATCGCCTGGAATTTGGCGCCTCTTCAACTGACGCCGAATGCTTGGCTACAGATCATCTGCACGTTGACACTGTTCGGCGGTCACCGGTTGTTCCGCCACCTTACTGCACTGGAGATGAATTATCTGTTTAAACTGGCCGCGCAGAAAGGGTCGATCGGCGGCAATCATATCCAAGGCCGAATCGGGAGAGTGGTCCTTGGTGTTCCGAATAAGACCAGGGGTGACCTGGCTAAATGGTGCTGGGTCGGCGGGGCGTGGCGATCGGCATCGAGTGACAGGCCGAATGAGGAGTTGGAGATCCCCACCACTTTCCGGGAGAGGAATCCGAGTAAGGATTTTAACTCCCCCTTTGATTGAGCTTGTCTTGGACTGATCTAATTTTGTTTTCTTTTTGCAGGACCTCTCGTTCCAGCAATCGGCGACCTTCTATTCGATTTCTTGATCGTTTGGGAGCGAATCCGTGCCTTGCCGAACTCCTTTATTGACGTTCACTTGCTTGGTACCGAAGCTCATCGGTTGGGCGCTCGATTGTTCTGCTTCCCCCGTCACTTGAAAGTTCCAGGCATGAGCTTAAGTGGTGTTTCCTTGCTTGACGATCGTCTCCAGGAGATCGTATTGTTTTGTCTTACTTGTGTGTATCTCTTTTTTTTACAGAGGTTTATTTTCCCCGATTTGCCGAACCACCGCCAGAGATCGCTATGTCAAACCCGGGACTCATCGGTCGCCTTCACTTGGGTAAGCAGACTGGTCGCGTTCCCGCGACGACGTCTCGCCCTGCTCTGGTGACGAGGCCTGCCGAGGTGCCAGTCGCCGAGCCGGTGGTTCAGGGAGAGGAACAGCTTCAGCACCGCAAGAGGCGGAGGTCGGAGGAGTCCCCGTCGATTGCTGAGGCGGATGTATCCATTCTTGAGCCTCCGGTCGCTGCGGCTCCTATCTCTGCCATCCCGATGATGGAGCGATCAGGCCCTAGGCCCTCGGTCCCCGGCTCCCAGTCATCTGGCGGCTCGGCGAAGAAGGTGGCGATCGCCGAGGCGGAAACCTCTCGGGGCAAGCCTTATTTTGGACGCGACCCCGAGCTGGTCAATAGGTAAGACAGGGTCAAAATTTTCTGAGTTAGGCATTCTGAGCATGGTATAGGCTAACTCCTTGGTTTCCTTGGTTTGTGCTGCAGGGTTCGTCTCGCCGATCCGGACGTCGCTCCTATGATGCTGGACTTTTTGTCGAGTAAGGCTCCGCAACAGTCCCTCGAAGTCCCTGCTTACATCCGCCAGGCTATCACCTCTCTGCCCAAGGCTTGGACGACCGATCTTGATGCGACCGCTCGTCGGCGATCTGGAGACGCCATGCAGGCGACCGTTGCCCTGGCTCTCCAGACGGCGACGATGGCCGTCCAAGCTGCTAGGGATTTTGAGGGGCGACCATCCACTGCTCGTCTCCATAGCGACCTCGAGGCCGCCCGGAACAAAAATATCAAGTTTGTCAACCGGATCCAGTCTATGGAGAAGGAGTATGAGGAGACGGCCAAAAGGGCTAAGTAGGACGTGGACCGATTGAAGCAGGAGCTGAGCCGCTCTAAGGAGGCTGCCGACCGGTCCCGTGATAAGGAGAAGGAAACCCGCCAGAAGCTCACGGCTTCGCAGGAGGAGGCGGCCGGGATGAAGGTGATGGTGGATCGGCTCAGCGGTTAGCTGGAGGCGGCGAAGAAGGAGCTGGATAAAGCCAAGGGTGAGAATGCCGCCAAGGTGGTCGAGCTGGCGGAGGCCGAGAAGACGGCCGCGGATTTGAAGGGGTAGCTGAAAGCGATCGAGGTCGATCCCTACCTCAACGTTGAGCTCGTCGGAGAATTCGCTTATTACGTGGCCTATGCTGACGCTGTTCGAGCCGCTAAAAAGGCAGGGATCGAGATCGGTCCCCTGATGGAGAGCTTCAAATCCTATGCCCTCGAGCATCCTCTGCATCTAGAGTTCTCCTTGCCGATCCTTGACTTTGTCGACTTCGGGATCGACTTGAGTTGGTATACTGGTAAACTCATTCATCCCGAGGCCGATGGGGGAGCCCAAGCCGATCCGCAACCCGAGGGCGATGACCACCATGGGCCTTGAGAGGCATTTTTGTTTTCCTCTGTAACTTGTACTTTTTTGTAATGTCTTCGGGCCCCGTAATGTACGAAACTTGTGTTATGAATAAAATGTTCCTCTTTTCATACTGTCTCTTTACACGCGATCGCCTTTGAATGTTTGCGTGCAATTTTTACAAGTACGTGTATGATTGCTTTCGACGTTTTGTTCATCCGACCGATTGTCTGAGTGTTGAAAGCATTGATATGTTTTGAATCGGAATTCTTACTTGTAATTTTTGTCGGACGACCACGATCGTCCTGCGTGTGTTTGAGCGAAGTGGATCATGTGTGGTTCCTCTTTGTTCGATCGTATTTGAGATTAGCTCGACCTATCTCTGCCCCCTTGTTTTTGTTCACTTATTGTAAGTAAGGAAACAAAAACTAGTTTGTCTGGCGAGCTATCTTCATTTTGCCGATTCTGAAGAATCATGTACGGTTGGGGTGTTCGATGGACCGACCTCCCCAATCGTGTCATTGTGTGCGAGGGATATTGTGTATCCCGCGACTCACTTTTTGTGAGGGTCCTCCATTAGGCTACACCTGCCTTGTGTTAAAACGAAAGGCGGGCGATCTCGGTCTGGAGGAGTCCTTGCGCGGGGTGTCGTCGGCTTATTCGACTCCACGTCCGCGTCTTGTTATCTCTGCTTCCACCTCGGCCCGCCATGAAGATGGCGACCCTCGATGGTGTACGTTGAGACGGGGGTAGTGGCATGTCGCGTTGTCCGGGTTCACTATGTTAAATGATGTACCTTGAGGACGTGCGACCGTGTCTACTGATTGTTTTGGAGGGTCCTTCGGCTACGCCGGCCTCGTATTTAGACGAAGGGCGGGCGATCTCAGCCCAAAGGAACCTTGCATGGGCGAAGCTGTCGGTTCCATCGACCTCCAGGACCATGGCTGCATTGATTTTACCTCGGATCGTCGATCAACGATCGTCGGCGGTATGCGATATGCCTGGTGGGGCGATCGCCAGAATAGATGGGGTAGGAAAAAATCTCATTATATTCCTTGTACATCACTGAAATTGAATACAAAATTATCACTGGTAGTATTTTTTCAGATGCACGGCGTTTGAGGGGTATTGATCTGGAGTACCGTCAGGATGTTCCAGTTCGTAGGCTCCTTTAGTTAGCCATCTGGATACTCTGAAAGGTCCTTCCCAGTTCGGACCGAAAACGCCTGTGTGGGTTTGGATCTTCTTCAGGACGAGATCGCCCACTTGAAACCTTCTTTCTTTGACCTTTGAATTGAAAAACTTCTCGGCTCTCCTTTTGTGGATTGTGTTCTTCATTTCTGAGGTCAGCCGTCGTTCTTCGAGCATGTCTAGGTCGATTTGTCGGGCCACATCGTTGTCGGTCGTTATCTCTTGCTCGGTTCGATGGCTGAGGACGGCGATCTCTGAAGGGATCACCGCTTCTGTTCCAAAGGCAAGGGCGAATGGGGTTTTGCCGGTTGAATTGCGGGTCGTCGTTTGGTAGGACCACAAAACGTCTGGGAGCTCGCTCGCCCATCGTCCTTGCCTGGATTCGAGTTGCGCTTTAATCATGTGTTTGAGGATCTTATTCACTGCCTCTACCTGCCCGTTCGTCTGAGGGTGATAGGGCGCTGAGAATAATCTTTTGATTCCCCACTTTTCACAGAATTGCATGACTTCTAAGCCGTCGAACTGTTTTCCGTTGTCGGAGATGATGGACTGGGGCAGACCGAATCGAAATACGACGTTTTTCCATATAAACTTGATCACTTGCTCTTGGCCGATCTTGTTGAGCGGTTCGGCCTCAGCCCATTTGGTGAAATAGTCGACCCCTACGATGGCGAACTTACAGCCCCCTGGAGCCGTCGGTAAGGGACCTATAAGGTCGATGCCCCATTGCGCAAATGGCCAAGGGCTATACATGGAGGTGAGCTGTTCGGGTGATAGTTTAATGTTGGGGCCCATTATCTGACACCTATGGCACGATCTGGCATAGGCGATCGCATCTTTCCGAAGTGATGGCCAGAAAAACCCTTGTCTGGTTGTCTTATGGATGAGGGCTCGCCCGCCCGCATCGTTTCCACAAATCCCATCATGGATCTCAGCTAAAATGAGCCGACCTTCCTCCGGTGTGATACACTTGAGGAGGGGAAGGCTGAAGGCTCGCTTGTAAAGCCGGTCGTCCAATAGGGTATATCTGGTCGCACGAAGCTGGAGATGGCGAGCTTTAACACGATCGTCAGGGACCGTTCCGTCCTTTAAGTATTTGATGAACGGAGTCATCCAGTTCTCCTCAGTGATGGCGACCGAGGTAACCAGGCCTCTGTCGATCGCCGGCCTTGTTGACTTTGTGATTTGGATATTGGAGAAGTCGGCTACCCCATCCGATGATGCTAGTTTGGAAAGAGCATCGGCCTAGGAGTTCTGCTCTCTCGGGACTTGTTCGATTAGTACTTCTTCGAATTTTGTGAAAATTTCGGCGACCAGCTCTTGGTATTTGACCATCTGTTCGCCGCGCGCCTCATATTCTCCCTTGACTTAGTTCACGACCAAAAGGGAGTCCATGAAGATATGGAGGCGACGGACATCTAGGGCGAGGGCTAGATCGAGCCCGCCTACCAAAGCTTCGTATTCGGCTTCATTGTTGGTCGCACGAAAACCGAAACGCACAGTATTTGTGAAAATCTGACCGTCGGGGATGATGAGGACAATCCCTGCCCCTGCTCTCGAATTGGTCGCTGAGCCATCCACATATAACTTCCAGGCAGGTCGGTCGACCTGGGTTGGACTGTGAGGGAACGTTAATTCCACCACAAAGTCCGCCAAAGCTTGGCCCTTGATCGCCGTGCGAGGAGCGTAAGTGATACCATTTTGGGCGATCTCCAGCGACCACTTGAGGAGTCGCCCGTTGGTGTCCGGTCGGTGCAGGACTTGTCTTAGAGGTAGAGTTGTTAGGACTTCCACCTGGTGATCGAGAAGTAAGCCCTCAGCTTACGAACACTCATGACAAGGGCGTAGGCGATCTTCTCCAATGGTGTATAACGTGTCTCAGCGTCGTGGAGCGCCTGGCTAACATAGTAGATGGGCAAGTGGGCTTGTCCCTCCACTCGCACCAGAACGGCACTTAGTGCGACCTCCGAGGCCGCAGTAAAGGAATAGTTTTTCACCGGGGATCGGATTTGCCAGGATCTGGGGGTTAGATAGATATTCCTTTATTTTGGCGAATGCTATCTGGCTTTCCTTCGTCCATGCGAACTTCTTGTTTTTGATGGTCGCGAAGAAAGGCTTGCTTTTATCGCCGAGCCGTGATATGAAACGGTTGAGGGCGGCTAGACAACCTGTGAGGCGTTGCACCTGCTTGATGTTTCGCGGTTCCTGCATGTCAAGGATCGCCTGTATCTTGGTGGGGTTCGCCTCGATCCCCCTTTGGCTCACGATGTGCCCCAGGAATTTCCCGGAACCTACTCCGAAGTTGCATTTCTTGGGATTCAGTTTCATGTTAAACTTCTCAAGGATGGCGAACGTCTCGGCGAGATCGTTGAGGTGATCTTCCTTCTTGAGGCTTTTGACTACGATATCGTCAATGTAGACCTCCATGGTCTTGCCGATCTGATCGGCGAACATTCTGTTGACTAATCGCTGGTAGGTCGCCCCCGCGTTTTTCAAGCCGAACGACATTCTGACCCAAAAGTATATGTCTTTTTCTGTGTGGAAAGATGTGTGTTTTATGTCTTCCTCCGCCATTGGGATTTGATGATACCCGGCAAAGGCATCCATAAACGACATCATTTCGCAACCTGCCGTATTATCGACCAAGTGATCAATATGAGGCATCGGGAAGTGATCTTTTGGACATGCCGTGTTGAGGTCGGTGAAGTCAATACATAATCTCCAGGAGCCAGTTGGCTTTTTGACGAGCACCGCGTTGGCGACCCACTGTGGTTCGTCTGTGGCTACTCCGATCAATTTGTTGTTGAGTAACTTCTGGACTTCTATGTCGAGCGCCGCGTATTTCTCGGGGCCGAACTTCCTACGCTTCTGGTGAACAGGCTTCATTGCCCGGTCGATCTTCAGATAATGGCAAGCGTGTTCGGGACTTATGCCAACCATATCTTGATGCGACCAGGCAAAGACTCCGATGTTCCTACGTAGCAAGTTGATCAGATCTCCCTTTAATTCGTGGTCGATGCTTGCCCCAATCTGTACTTCCCGTTCTGGATGAACTGGATCCATCATAATGCTTTCCAACTCTTCTACAGGGACGGTCGCCTCTCGTTTGGTGCGATCTCCGGACTCGGTCCTTGGATCGATGTCGAGACTTAGCTCGAAACCGATCCTTGGCTCGATGTCGTCCGTCAATTGAGAAGAGATGGCGTCCCCTGAGTCGGGTTGGTACGATGCGCTCGGTTCGTCGATCTCCATGGGTTGATCGTCGATCGCTTCAATGTTACATATAGTATGGGAAGTATTGAAAGAAGTAACAACATAGGAGTAATTCAAACATCTTTTTGCCATTAGCTGATCTCCTTTTACAGTACCGACCGTCCCATCGGCAGTGGGGAATTTGATACAGTAAAAGAAAGATGAGGCGACCGCCTCAAAGGTTTCTAAAAAGGGGCGACCTAGGAACCCATTATAGATGCTGGGCCTATCTATGATTACAAAACTTAGGTTCCTAGTAATCCTAACCTTGGGGTCATAAAAGCATACTAGCTCGATGGGGAGCTTGATCCTCCCGTAGGCTTGGACTGTGTTGTCACCGAACCCTTGGAGCACGGTGTCGAAAGGCTTGATGAATTTGATTAAGTTGCCGAGTTGGTCTAGGGCGGATTTGAATATGATGTTGCAGAAACTCCCATTGTCGACCAGCACGCGATCGACCATCTTCCCAAGGATACAAGCGGAGATCACTAGTGCATCCTTTTTGGGACATTGCACTCCCTCCCTGTCCTTGTTGGAAAATGTGATGAGCGCGTCTTTAGAGATGGTCGGCTCCGGAGGTACCACAACATGGACTTCGGCGAACGCCCTCAGCTCGGATTTTCGCTTTCTGTTTGACAGGGTGGAAACCGGAAAGTCCCCGAGGCTTCCACCTCCTGCTTGAAGCATGTTGATCCAACCGCCAGGGTTGATCGGAGGGATCGACTCATCAGAGTACTCTGGCTCATGCTCGATTCTGGCGATCGGATTGGGAGGAATTCTTTCGTTTGGTCGGCGCTCGCGCCCTCCGGCTCTCTCCGTCCTGGGCTCTGGCTTGGTGACCAAGTTGTCCAGTTTGCCCTCCTCAAACGCCGCGAGTCATGCGAGGAGGTCGCGGATTGGCTAGTGTTGTGGCCGGGACTCTTATGATAGGCACAGAATTTGCTACGTTCTAGGTGACCGTGGTCCCTTATTGGCTTTGGTTTAGAAAGCCACTCGCGACCCTTGATCGCGTTGAAGATGTGGGCCGGAGATAAGTTGAGGTTGTGAAGAAGGTGGACCTCTACATCCTCGAAGGCTTTGAACTCGCCAGGCGGCTTGGCGACCGCCTTTCTGGGCTTGGCGACCGCCTTCTTCTGGACATGGGAAGGTGCTTTTCCTTCTTCGGACGGTCCCTCGTCTAAGCGGAGTGAGAGCATCCTCTGTCTGGCCAGGAAACCGGCGGCTTTGCCGCGGAAGACCGAGTAGGTCGGGGGGATATCCTTTGTGAGGTGCCTGAACATGGGTGAGCGTCCGTGGAATCAGCTCATGACTGAGTTGAGAGCGAGCTCGTCGCTGATGGGCTCGCCGGTACTATTTTTTCTACCCGGTCGATGTAATCTTCGTCTGACTTGTCCTTCCCCTGCTTGATTTTCATCATGCGGTGGGGGCCTTCAGGGCGAGCGACTTTGGCGGCGAAGTATGTCGTGAAGTCTTTCGCCAGCTTTTCAAAGCAGTTGATTGAGCGAGGTGGTAGTGAGACGTACCACCTGTGGGCGAGGTCGCCCAGAGTTAACGGGAACATTCGACACTTCATCGCATCTGATGCTCTGCATCCGGTCATGTAGATCCGGAATTTGCTCAAGTGGGTTTCCGGATCCGATCTCCCCTCATATAGAGGTGTTTGTGTGGGATTGATCGTTGGTTGGACTGGGGCGAGCTCGATCTGAGTCGTGAGTGGTTCGCTTGATCCAATGATCGATCTCCTGGCGCCTGCCCCATTTTCCAGGAGCGCCTTCATCTCGTCGAGCTGGCGTTGCATGGCGGTCATCGTCGTCGCCTGACTGCTCGCCGAGTGGCTCTCAGAGCGTGAACCAAGGCGATCGTGTACCGATCCCCTAGCCCCGTGGTGAATGACGAGCTCCCTCCCAGTGGGTTCCTTTCTTGGGCGAGCAGGGGCTCGCTGACCGGCCTGTCTCCTGGGAGCCGGATATGCCGAACTCCTGGTAACGGATTCGGATACCGATGTCTCCCGGCTGGGGCCTGAGTGCCCGGGTCGCCATGAGAGATCGCTCCCCAGGCGGATGAAGACAGAATCGTCCCTCCTTACGAGAGCCTTCTCCTGTGGCTCGGGCCTTCTCCCTTGAGCTTCCGTTTGTTTGCCCGGCGGACGGTGGACGGAGTGATGGTGGGCGAGCCATTGGCCTTCTGTCGCTCCCTGAGGATGGCTATAGCCTCCTCAATCTGTTCCGTGGTCTGGAACTGATCGAGTGAGAGGCTAGAACCGTCCCTCGGGGGCGGGAGTGAGAGCCTAGCGTCGCCACGGTCGCCTTCCGTCGTGGGCTGGGATTCGGTCCGGGCCGGAATGAGATTTCCGGCAGATCTTAGGGTGGCTCTCTTGGAGGTCGTTGCAGATGTCATTTTCTGAAGGTTTTTCTATTGAAGGACAGTGAGTGTTTCTTCAAGTATATGTCTGGAGAACAGTGAGTGTTCTTCGAGACGGTAGGAATAAAAATGAAGGTTTAGATCCCCTTCCTCTAGCGCCAATTGTTGTTACCCAAAATATTATCCGGAGATAGTATTGCTGGAATGATCGAGTAACAAACAAATGCGAGGACACTTCCGTGAGAAAATAGATAACACAAGATTTGTCGGGGTTGTTAATCCCGTGCTTGAATGCTCTCGCGAGATGTTATTAATAAATATACTGTCGAGTACAAATATTAATGTTAGAATATATTACAAGGAGTGTAAAGACTTCTAGTTATCTAGGCTTTAGAGCGCATAGATTGCCGGAAGAACCAGATAGATAAATCTGTGAGTTCTTGCTTGGGATATATGATGAATGTGTATGAATATCACTATGAATGTAATAGTGGTTGCCAATAGAGCCTTTGATTCTCTCTTTGGTGTGTATTTTGCACTGAATTCGTAGTAAATTCGCCTCTCTTTGGCCATAGCAGTGAGTTCTCTATTTATAGGGGACAAGGTAGTTGGGATTCCTCAGGCGATCGCGGGCGACCGCCGTTTTCTATATTAAAATAAGACGGCCGATCGTCCCGTCACGTGGGCCTGTTCCCTTGAGGTCCGAGGTTGCTGCTGGAGGCCAGCTGGGCGAACCAATGGGAAGCCAGCACGCGTCTCGAGTCGCTATCCGGGGAGGAACCACTTTGTACCTTTCAGTGGCCTTGTCGGTAGGTGTGGTAGGTGACAGGCTGGGGTCAATGGTCCTATCTGTCGGTATCCTTTGAAGATCCGCACGTGGGCCACCGTCTAAGATTCAGTCTTCGGCGACTTTGACGGATGATGGATCCATGCGTGGCACGAGATGATCGCCTCTGGTTCGCTCATTAAAGACGATCGTCAGACATCAAAAGACGATCGCTGGGTACCAAAAGACGGTCGCCGTATAGTGCCGAACTCCAGGCGTTTGTCCAGAGTATGTCTTCCATGGTTGGCTTCTCTGATTGTGATAGCGATCGCCTATCGAGGCATATTAATCGCCGCACAACATAGCATATACCAAGATCAACAACACGACCGACATGACTCCACAACAACCTAACCATCCTAGATGCATCAACACTTACACAAACCAATCAAATCATCATAACCAACTCAATTCCATAATACATAATTAATATATATATATTTACGGACAACCCCTCATACACACTTTTCATAACATCAATTCACGTGATATAAGTCGTATAGGCAAGAACACTTGCCTCGATGATCGATACCGAAAACTCCAACAACGTGGTTCACCTAAAACAGTCCCGGAAACCTACAACCTTCGTGATAAATCACCAACAACACATCAATACGGGTATAAGGGTTAATAATGATGTAAAAGACACCCAACACCCGAAGAAAACTCATTGAAACATTTAATCAAACATTAAATGTTCAAGGTTTCCGAAGAACCTTCAAATCATCAACCGGGTTAAACGAATCGAAAATATGGATATTCAATCAATAGAACATGTTCAATGTTGGTGTTTGTAATGATTTTGTTGATGTTACTACGTGATATGTTGATATGGTGTGATTTTTGTAATGTCGGTGCATAAATTATGCTTTTCTTACATTGATGTATGCTGGTAGTGATGTATGGTGATGTAATGTGCATTTGAAATATACATGTTAAGTCTGAACATATATGGGGATCTCAAAATTTGAATATTTTTTTTGAGTGGACTTTATCAGACAACATTTGCACAAATCGTCACTAAAGTTGTTTTTTTACATAAAAAGCACTTTAGCCGATAATCTAGAAGCCATCGGCTAAAACTTCTAGAGTTTAGCCGACAAGCATTGCGTTGTCGGCTAAGACTTAGAGTTTAGCCGACAACTCTTTGCCGTCGGCTAAAATGTATAGAGTTTAGCCGACGAAAAGTCGTCGGCTAAAGTTAAACTTTAGCTGACGATCTTTCGTCTCTGCCGTCGGCTAAAGTTTAGCCGACCAATCTCGGCCGACCGACTTTGAGCTGGCGGTCGGCCACTCTAGCCGACGTTTTTATACTTGACGACTTTTTGCTGTCGGCTAAAGTCTGAATATTGGTAGTGCATGCCGATCAACACCGTTAGTGTTAAAAATTACCAAGTTGTAATTTAAATGACCAACATCTTTTTTGTATTCGGCCAATTTTTCTTTTTTAGTTTCATTCTATTTTTTATGTCACCACTTGGGTTAAATTTATCGTTTGGTAAATTTGACTACCAACGTATTTTTTGAATTACCAACTCCTATTTTAATATACTTATTTAGATTATTCAACCAAATCACCATAAGATAATTTAAAAAATTACCACAAAGTAATTTAAAAAAACCATACGATATTTTCAATAACCAGTGGTATAATCAGTAGGTAATCTAAATGCTCAACTGGTAATTTAACAAATGTTGGCGAGTCGTCCCAGTAAACCGCGATAGTATTTGAATTTCCTAATGATAATTTAGATAACCAACAATATCTGTAATTGTACAAGGTAGTTCAAAATATCATATAATATTTTGAATGGTGATTTTATCAACACGATAATATACAAGAAAACAAAAAATTCAGTTTTACAGAATATACATCTCCTCAAGAAAAGGAAAAATCTCATATTTTGTTTAAGAAAATAAAAAATAAAATTATCCAAAAAAAATACTTCTACAACTTACAATAGTTGAGAACGACCAATATATATATATATATATATATATATATATATATATATATATATATATATATATATATATGCTCAACCTTCTTCATTTCAATATTTCTTGATCGTAATCATTTGTCGGTCTCCTTGCAATTTATATAAAAAACATAAAGGAGGAAGAAGGAAAAAAGTCAGATCCGCCACAATAGCCGAGACAACAACAGAGATAACTGCCAAGACAACTACCACAAAAATTTAGATCCGCAACAAGCCTATGAAATTGGCTCAGCGAAGTGGACATATGGAGATGATGGTTGCAACTTCAAGTCACAATTGATGATGAACAGAGGTGTTTGGTTTGTTCCCCACGTTCAGGCGGCGCATCGGCACGATAGAGAGAGAGGGAGAGAGTGAGAGAGGCAGAAAGAGAAGAAAGAGAGGTAGAAAAAGAGAAGGGGCGACAGTGAGTTTGTATATTAGGGTTGGTGTCTCGGTATCTATAGTATCTAAGGGTATTTTAGGTGTAACATGTAAAAATTGTATTATGGGGCACAAAACTTGTAACATCCCCAATCCGTTTAGGGACATTACACGCCGTAGATCCTTTCCGCAAGGATCTACCAGGCAGGAAACCACAAAATAAACCCACACGTGGTCAATTCGACCAAAACATAAAACCGTAGACCGATTAGGTCTCTCAAAATACAACATAAAGACAAATGATAAACCAAAATACATCTCGATCACAATTTGCACAACATGTCCATCCTCTTAAGGATGACAAAGAACTAGAATAAATACTCGGACCGATAGATCACTGACGGACAACCGACTACAACTGTGACTAGTATCGTTGCTTTACATCATCCTCCATGCCGATCCTTTGGTTGCTCTCTCTCATCGGAATACCTGAAAAACATAACATAATCCCCCAACGAGGGGTTAGCGATGGAAATCGCTAGCAAGTAACCAAGCTATACAATTATACATCAATAATACAACTGTTAGTAACACGATCCCCGAGTCTAGTCTTTTCAAAATCATTTGCTTTAAAATGGATCATGTGAATTACTCTAGAAATCACTTTAAGAGATTATTTAGAGACTTCGGGGGTCTCAGCGTAAAATCATGAAATATGAATGTTTTCCTTTTCAAAAAGGTTTTCTTTCAAAATCATATAAATGACTAATTTCTCAACCAAGCCTCAAAAATAAAACCACATTCACCAATACAACTGGCATCTATGATTCAAGCATTCAAAGTTCAGAGATATCAAATCAAACACCCAAATCACCTCTGTGGCCTCGACGGGACCCACCCAGATTAGCTCATCGAAAACAAACTCATACACACCCATCGTTATCTCGACATCGTACTGCAAGTAACGATTCTCGGAGCCCTCTCCAGACCTACCCGATTAGATAACTTTATGGTCAAAATCGTAAGGTCTGGTCGTACTCGCAAGTAACACGCCTCCGGAGGCCTCGACGGAACCCTACCCGGATAACATCATTCAAACACGCCCATAAGTTATCATGACATCGAACTCGCAAGTGACGATTCTCGGAGCCCTCTCCAGACGTACCCGAATTGATAACCTTATGGTCACAACGTAACGTCTTGCCGTACTCGCAAGTAACGCGCTGCCGGAGGCCTCGACGGGTCCCTACCCGGATAACATCTCAATTCGCTAAGATACACAACAACAAAGGCACAATATTCACTACAACCGCAACCACGTAACACATAAGTCGATCGCCGGCCTTGTTGACTTTGTGATTTGGATATTGGAGAAGTCGGCTACCCCATCCGATGATGCTAGTTTGGAAAGAGCATCGGCCTAGGAGTTCTGCTCTCTCGGGACTTGTTCGATTAGTACTTCTTCGAATTTTGTGAAAATTTCGGCGACCAGCTCTTGGTATTTGACCATCTGTTCGCCGCGCGCCTCATATTCTCCCTTGACTTAGTTCACGACCAAAAGGGAGTCCATGAAGATATGGAGGCGACGGACATCTAGGGCGAGGGCTAGATCGAGCCCGCCTACCAAAGCTTCGTATTCGGCTTCATTGTTGGTCGCACGAAACCAAACGCATGATTTGTGAAAATCTGACCGTCGGGATGATGAGGACAATCCACGCCTGCTCTCGAATTGGTCGCTGAGCCATCCACATATAACTTCCAGGCAGGTCGGTCGACCTGGGTTGGACTGTGAGGGAACGTTAATTCCACCACAAAGTCCGCCAAAGCTTGGCCCTTGATCGCCGTGCGAGGAGCGTAAGTGATACCATTTTGGGCGATCTCCAGCGACCACTTGAGGAGTCGCCCGTTGGTGTCCGGTCGGTGCAGGACTTGTCTTAGAGGTAGAGTTGTTAGGACTTCCACCTGGTGATCGAGAAGTAAGCCCTCAGCTTACGAACACTCATGACAAGGGCGTAGGCGATCTTCTCCAATGGTGTATAACGTGTCTCAGCGTCGTGGAGCGCCTGTCTAACATAGTAGATGGGCAAGTGGGCTTGTCCCTCCACTCGCACCAGAACGGCACTTAGTGCGACCTCCGAGGCTGCCAGGTAAAGGAATAGTTTTTCACCGGGGATCGGATTTGCCAGGATCTGGGGGTTAGATAGATATTCCTTTATTTTGGCGAATGCTATCTGGCTTTCCTTCGTCCATGCGAACTTCTTGTTTTTGATGGTCGCGAAGAAAGGCTTGCTTTTATCGCCGAGCCGTGATATGAAACGGTTGAGGGCGGCTAGACAACCTGTGAGGCGTTGCACCTGCTTGATGTTTCGCGGTTCCTGCATGTCAAGGATCGCCTGTATCTTGGTGGGGTTCGCCTCGATCCCCCTTTGGCTCACGATGTGCCCCAGGAATTTCCCGGAACCTACTCCGAAGTTGCATTTCTTGGGATTCAGTTTCATGTTAAACTTCTCAAGGATGGCGAACGTCTCGGCGAGATCGTTGAGGTGATCTTCCTTCTTGAGGCTTTTGACTACGATATCGTCAATGTAGACCTCCATGGTCTTGCCGATCTGATCGGCGAACATTCTGTTGACTAATCGCTGGTAGGTCGCCCCGCGTTTTCAAGCGAGCGACATTCTGACCCAAAAGTATATGTCTTTTTCTGTGTGGAAAGATGTGTGTTTTATGTCTTCCTCCGCCATTGGGATTTGATGATACCCGGCGAAGGCATCCATAAACGACATCATTTCGCAACCTGCCGTACTATCGACCAAGTGATCAATATGAGGCATCGGGAAGTGATCTTTTGGACATGCCGCGTTGAGGTCGGTGAAGTCAATGCATAATCTCCAGGAGCCAGTTGGCTTTTGGCGAGCACCGTTGGCGACCCACTGTGGTTCGTCTGTGGCTACTCCGATCAATTTGTTGTTGAGTAACTTCTGGACTTCTATGTCGAGCGCCGCGTATTTCTCGGGGCCGAACTTCCTACGCTTCTGGTGAACAGGCTTCATTGCCCGGTCGATCTTCAGATAATGGCAAGCGTGTTCGGGACTTATGCCAACCATATCTTGATGCGACCAGGCAAAGACTCCGATGTTCCTACGTAGCAAGTTGATCAGATCTCCCTTTAATTCGTGGTCGATGCTTGCCCCAATCTGTACTTCCCGTTCTGGATGAACTGGATCCATCATAATGCTTTCCAACTCTTCTACAGGGACGGTCGCCTCTCGTTTGGTGCGATCTCCGGACTCGGTCCTTGGATCGATGTCGAGACTTAGCTCGAAACCGATCCTTGGCTCGATGTCGTCCGTCAATTGAGAAGAGATGGCGTCCCCTGAGTCGGGTTGGTACGATGCGCTCGGCTCGTCGATCTCCATGGGTTGATCGTCGATCGCTTCAATGTTACATATAGTATGGGAAGTATTGAAAGAAGTAACAACATAGGAGTAATTCAAACATCTTTTTGCCATTAGCTGATCTCCTTTTACAGTACCGACCGTCCCATCGGCAGTGGGGAATTTGATACAGTAAAAGAAAGATGAGGCGACCGCCTCAAAGGTTTCTAAAAAGGGGCGACCTAGGAACCCATTATAGATCTTGGGCCTATCTATGATTACAAAACTTAGGTTCCTAGTAATCCTAACCTTGGGGTCATAAAAGCATACTAGCTCGATGGGGAGCTTGATCCTCCCATAGGCTTGGACTGTGTTGTCACCGAACCCTTGGAGCACTGTGTCGAACGGCTTGATGAATTTGATTAAGTTGCCGAGTTGGTCTAGGCGGATTTGAATATGATGTTGCAGAAACTCCCAGTGTCGACCAGCACGCGATCGACCATCTTCCCAAGGATACAAGCGGAGATCACTAGTGCATCCTTTTTGGGACATTGCACTCCCTCCCTGTCCTTGTTGGAAAATGTGATGAGCGCGTCTTTAGAGATGGTCGGCTCCGGAGGTACCACAACATGGACTTCGGCGAACGCCCTCATCTCGGATTTTCGCTTTCTGTTTGACAGGGTGGAAACCGGGGAAAGTCCCCGAGGCTTCCACCTCCCGCTTGAAGCATGTTGATCCAACCGCCAGGGTTGATCGGAGGGATCGACTCATCAGAGTACTCTGGCTCATGCTCGATTCTGGCGATCGGATTGGGAGGAATTCTTTCGTTTGGTCGGCGCTCGCGCCCTCCGGCTCTCTCCGTCCTGGGCTCGCTTGGTGACCAAGTTGTCCAGGTTGCCCTCCTCAAACAGTCGCCAGAGCTGCGAGGAGGTCGCGGCATTGGCTAGTGTTGTGGCCGGGACTCTTATGATAGGCACTGAATTTGCTACGTTCTAGGTGACCGTGGTCCCTTATTGGCTTTGGTTTAGAAAGCCACTCGCGACCCTTGATCGCGTTGAAGATGTGGGCCGGAGATAAGTTGAGGTTGTGAAGAAGGTGGACCTCTACATCCTCGAAGGCTTTGAACTCGCCAGCGGCTTGGCGACCGCCTTTCTGGGCTTAGCGACCGCCTTCTTCTGGACATGGGAAGGTGCTTTTCCTTCTTCGGACGGTCCCTCGTCTAAGCGGAGTGAGAGCATCCTCTGTCGGCCGAAAACCGGCGGCTTTGCCGCGGAAGACCGAGTAGGTCGGGGATATCCTTTGTGAGGTGCCTGAACATGGGTGAGCGTCCGTGGAATCAGCTCATGGTGAGTTGAGAGCGAGCTCGTCGCCGATGGGCTCGCCGGTACTATTTTTTCTACAGTCGATGTAATCTTCGTCGACTTGTCCTTCCCCTGCTTGATTTTCATCATGCGGTGGGGGCCTTCAGAGCGGCGACTTTGGCGGCGAAGTATGTCGTGAAGTCTTTCGCCACTTTTCAAAGCGATTGATTGAGCGAGGTGGTAGTGAGACGTACCACCTGTGGGCGAGGTCGCCCAGAGTTAACGGGAACATTCGACACTTCATCGCATCGATGCTCGCATCCGGTCATGTAGATCCGGAATTTGCTCAAGTGGGTTTCCGGATCCGATCTCCTCATATAGAGGTGTTTGTGTGGGATTGATCGTTGGTTGGGTAGGCGAGCTCGATCCGAGTCGTGAGTGGTTCGCTTGATCCAATGATCGATCTCCTGGCGCCGCCCCATTTTCCAGAGCGCCTTCATCTCGTCTAGCAGGCGTTGCATGGCGGTCATCGCTGCCGCCCGATCGCTCCCGAGTGGCTCTCGGGCGTGAACCAAGGCGATCGTGTACCGATCCCCTAGCCCCGTGGTGAATGACGAGCTCCCTCCCAGTGGGTTCCTTTCTTGGGCGAGCAGGGGCTCGCTGACCGGCCTGTCTCCTGGGAGCCGGATATGCCGAACTCCTGGTAAAGGATTCGGATACCGATGTCTCCCGGCTGGGGCCTGAGTGCCCGGGTCGCCATGAGAGATCGCTCCCCAGGCGGCTGAAGACAGAATCGTCCCTCCTTACGAGAGCCTTCTCCTGTGGCTCGGGCCTTCTCCCTTGAGCTTCCGTTTGTTTGCCCGGCGGACGGTGGACGGAGTGATGGTGGGCGAGCCATTGGCCTTCTGTCGCTCCCTGAGGATGGCTATAGCCTCCTCAATCTGTTCCGTGGTCTGGAACTGATCGAGTGAGAGGCTAGAACCGTCCCTCGGGGGCGGGAGTGAGAGCTAGCGTCGCCACGTCGCCTTCCGTCGTGGGTGGGATTCGGTCCGGCCGGAATGAGATTTCCGTGAGATCTTAGGGTGGCTCTCTTGGAGGTCGTTGCGATGTCATTTTCAAGGTTTTTCTATTGAAGGACGGTGAGTGTTTCTTCAAGTATATGTCCGGAGAACAGTGAGTGTTCTTCGAGACAGTAGGAATAAAAATGAAGGTTTAGATACCCTTCCTCTAGCGCCAATTGTTGTTACCCAAAATATTATCCGGAGATAGTATTGCTGGAATGATCGAGTAACAAACAAATGCGAGGACACTTCCGTGAGAAAATAGATAACACAAGATTTGTCGGGGTTGTTAATCCCGTGCTTGAATGCTCTCGCGAGATGTTATTAATAAATATACTGTCGAGTACAAATATTAATGTTAGAATATATTACAAGGAGTGTAAAGACTTCTAGTTATCTAGGCTTTAGAGCGCATAGATTGCCGGAAGAACCAGATAGATAAATCTGTGAGTTCTTGCTTGGGATATATGATGAATGTGTATGAATATCACTATGAATGTAATAGTGGTTGCCAATAGAGCCTTTGATTCTCTCTTTGGTGTGTATTTTGCACTGAATTCGTAGTAAATTCGCCTCTCTTTGGCCATAGCAGTGAGTTCTCTATTTATAGGGGACAAGGTAGTTGGGATTCCTCAGGCGATCGCGGGCGACCGCCGTTTTCTATATTAAAATAAGACGGCCGATCGTCCCGTCACGTGGGCCTGTTCCCTTGAGGTCCGAGGTTGCCGAGGCCGGAGGCCACCGGGCGAACCAATGGGAAGCCAGCACGCGTCTCGAGTCGCTATCCGGGGAGGAACCACTTTGTACCTTTCAGTGGCCTTGTCGGTAGGTGTGGTAGGTGACAGGCTGGGGTCAATGGTCCTATCTGTCGGTATCCTTTGAAGATCCGCACGTGGGCCACCGTCTAAGATTCAGTCTTCGGCGACTTTGACGGATGATGGATCCATGCGTGGCACGAGATGATCGCCTCTGGTTCGCTCATTAAAGACGATCGTCAGACATCAAAAGACGATCGCTGGGTACCAAAAGACGGTCGCCGTATAGTGCCGAACTCCAGGCGTTTGTCCAGAGTATGTCTTCCATGGTTGGCTTCTCTGATTGTGATAGCGATCGCCTATCGAGGCATATTAATCGCCGCACAACATAGCATATACCAAGATCAACAACACGACCGACATGACTCCACAACAACCTAACCATCCTAGACGCATCAACACTTACACAAACCAATCAAATCATCATAACCAACTCAATTCCATAATACATAATTAATATATATATATTTACGGACAACCCCTCATACACACTTTTCATAACATCAATTCACGTGATATAAGTCGTATAGGCAAGAACACTTGCCTCGATGATCGATACCGAAAACTCCAACAACGTGGTTCACCTAAAACAGTCCCGGAAACCTACAACCTTCGTGATAAATCACCAACAACACATCAATACGGGTATAAGGGTTAATAATGATGTAAAAGACACCCAACACCCGAAGAAAACTCATTGAAACATTTAATCAAACATTAAATGTTCAAGGTTTCCGAAGAACCTTCAAATCATCAACCGGGTTAAACGAATCGAAAATATGGATATTCAATCCATAGAACATGTTCAATGTTGGTGTTTGTAATGATTTTGTTGATGTTACTACGTGATATGTTGATATGGTGTGATTTTTGTAATGTCGGTGCATAAATTATGCTTTTCTTACATTGATGTATGCTGGTAGTGATGTATGGTGATGTAATGTGCATTTGAAATATACATGTTAAGTCTGAACATATATGGGGATCTCAAAATTTGAATATTTTTTTTGAGTGGACTTTATCAGACAACATTTGCACAAATCGTCACTAAAGTTGTTTTTTTACATAAAAAGCACTTTAGCCGATAATCTAGAAGCCATCGGCTAAAACTTCTAGAGTTTAGCCGACAACTGTTGCGTTGTCGGCTAAGACTTAGAGTTTAGCCGACAACTACTGTGCCGTCGGCTAAAATGTATAGAGTTTAGCTGACGACAGAAAAGTCGTCGGCTAAAGTTAAACTTTAGCTGACGATCTTTCGTCTCTGCCGTCGGCTAAAGTTTAGCCGACCAATCTCGGCCGACCGACTTTGAGCTGGCGGTCGGCCACTCTAGCCGACGTTTTTATACTTGACGACTTTTTGCTGTCGGCTAAAGTCTGAATATTGGTAGTGCATGCCGATCAACACCGTTAGTGTTAAAAATTACCAAGTTGTAATTTAAATGACCAACATCTTTTTTGTATTCGGCCAATTTTTCTTTTTTAGTTTCATTCTATTTTTTATGTCACCACTTGGGTTAAATTTATCGTTTGGTAAATTTGACTACCAACGTATTTTTTGAATTACCAACTCCTATTTTAATATACTTATTTAGATTATTCAACCAAATCACCATAAGATAATTTAAAAAATTACCACAAAGTAATTTAAAAACCATACGATATTTTCAATAACCAAATGGTATAATCGTAGGTAATCTAAATGCTCAACCGGTAATTTAACAAATGTTGGCGAGTCGTCCCGAAACCGCGAAAGTATTTGAATTTCCTAATGATAATTTAGATAACCAACAATATCTGTAATTGTACAAGGTAGTTCAAAATATCATATAATATTTTGAATGGTGATTTTATCAACACGATAATATACAAGAAAACAAAAAATTAAGTTTTACAGAATATACATCTCCTCAAGAAAAGGAAAAATCTCATATTTTGTTTAAGAAAATAAAAAATAAAATTATCCAAAAAAAATACTTCTACAACTTACAATAGTTGAGAACGACCAATATATATATATATATATATATATATATATATATATATATATATATGCTCAACCTTCTTCATTTCAATATTTCTTGATCGTAATCATTTGTCGGTCTCCTTGCAATTTATAGAAAAAACATAAAGGAGGAAGAAGGAAAAAAGTCAGATCCGCCACAATAGCCGAGACAACAACAGAGATAACTGCCAAGACAACTACCACAAAAATTTAGATCCGCAACAAGCCTATGAAATTGGCTCAGCGAAGTGGACATATGGAGATGATGGTTGCAACTTCAAGTCACAATTGATGATGAACAGAGGTGTTTGGTTTGTTCCCCACGTTCAGGCGGCGCATCGGCACGATAGAGAGAGAGGGAGAGAGTGAGAGAGGCAGAAAGAGAAGAAAGAGAGGTAGAAAAAGAGAAGGGGCGACAGTGAGTTTGTATATTAGGGTTGGTGTCTCGGTATCTATAGTATCTAAGGGTATTTTAGGTGTAACATGTAAAAATTGTATTATGGGGCACAAAACTTGTAACATCCCCAATCCGTTTAGGGACATTACACGCCGTAGATCCTTTCCGCAAGGATCTACCAGGCAGGAAACCACAAAATAAACCCACACGTGGTCAATTCGACCAAAACATAAAACCGTAGACCGATTAGGTCTCTCAAAATACAACATAGCAGTACAAATGATAAACCAAAATACATCTCGATCACAATTTGCACAACATGTCCATCCTCTTAAGGATGACAAAGAACTAGAATAAATACTCGGACCGATAGATCACTGACGGACAACCGACTACAACTGTGACTAGTATCGTTGCTTTACATCATCCTCCATGCCGATCCTTTGGTTGCTCTCTCTCATCGGAATACCTGAAAAACATAACATAATCCCCCAACGAGGGGTTAGCGATGGAAATCGCTAGCAAGTAACCAAGCTATACAATTATACATCAAGAATACAACTGTTAGTAACACGATCCCCGAGTCTAGTCTTTTCAAAATCATTTGCTTTAAAATGGATCATGTGAATTACTCTAGAAATCACTTTAAGAGATTATTTAGAGACTTCGGGGGTCTCAGCGTAAAATCATGAAATATGAATGTTTTCCTTTTCAAAAAGGTTTTCTTTCAAAATCATATAAATGACTAATTTCTCAACCAAGCCTCAAAAATAAAACCACATTCACCAATACAACTGGCATCTATGATTCAAGCATTCAAAGTTCAGAGATATCAAATCAAACACCCAAATCACCTCTGTGGCCTCGACGGGACCCGCCCAGATTAGCTCATCGAAAACAAACTCATACACACCCATACGTTATCTCGACATCGTACTCGCAAGTAACGATTCTCGGAGCCCTCTCCAGACCTACCCGATTAGATAACTTTATGGTCAAAATCGTAAGGTCTGGTCGTACTCGCAAGTAACACGCCTCCGGAGGCCTCGACGGAACCCTACCCGGATAACATCATTCAAACACGCCCATAAGTTATCATGACATCGAACTCGCAAGTGACGATTCTCGGAGCCCTCTCCAGACGTACCCGAATTGATAACCTTATGGTCACAACGTAACGTCTTGCCGTACTCGCAAGTAACGCGCTGCCGGAGGCCTCGACGGGTCCCTACCCGGATAACATCTCAATTCGCTAAGATACACAACAACAAAGGCACAATATTCACTACAACCGCAACCACGTAACACATAAGTCGATCGCCGGCCTTGTTGACTTTGTGATTTGGATATTGGAGAAGTCGGCTACCCCATCCGATGATGCTAGTTTGGAAAGAGCATCGGCCTAGGAGTTCTGCTCTCTCGGGACTTGTTCGATTAGTACTTCTTCGAATTTTGTGAAAATTTCGGCGACCAGCTCTTGGTATTTGACCATCTGTTCGCCGCGCGCCTCATATTCTCCCTTGACTTAGTTCACGACCAAAAGGGAGTCCATGAAGATATGGAGGCGACGGACATCTAGGGCGAGGGCTAGATCGAGCCCGCCTACCAAAGCTTCGTATTCGGCTTCATTGTTGGTCGCACGAAAACCGAAACGCACAGTATTTGTGAAAATCTGACCGTCGGGGATGATGAGGACAATCCCTGCCCCTGCTCTCGAATTGGTCGCTGAGCCATCCACATATAACTTCCAGGCAGGTCGGTCGACCTGGGTTGGACTGTGAGGGAACGTTAATTCCACCACAAAGTCCGCCAAAGCTTGGCCCTTGATCGCCGTGCGAGGAGCGTAAGTGATACCATTTTGGGCGATCTCCAGCGACCACTTGAGGAGTCGCCCGTTGGTGTCCGGTCGGTGCAGGACTTGTCTTAGAGGTAGAGTTGTTAGGACTTCCACCTGGTGATCGAGAAGTAAGCCCTCAGCTTACGAACACTCATGACAAGGGCGTAGGCGATCTTCTCCAATGGTGTATAACGTGTCTCAGCGTCGTGGAGCGCCTGTCTAACATAGTAGATGGGCAAGTGGGCTTGTCCCTCCACTCGCACCAGAACGGCACTTAGTGCGACCTCCGAGGCCGCCAGTAAAGGAATAGTTTTTCACCGGATCGGATTTGCCAGGATCTGGGGGTTAGATAGATATTCCTTTATTTTGGCGAATGCTATCTCGCTTTCCTTCGTCCATGCGAACTTCTCGTTTTGATGGTCGCGAAGAAAGGCTTGCTTTTATCGCCGAGCCGTGATATGAAACGGTTGAGGCGGCTAGACAACCTGTGAGGCGTTGCACCTGCTTGATGTTTCGCGGTTCCTGCATGTCAAGGATCGCCTGTATCTTGGTGGGGTTCGCCTCGATCCCCCTTTGGCTCACGATGTGCCCCAGGAATTTCCCGGAACCTACTCCGAAGTTGCATTTCTTGGGATTCAGTTTCATGTTAAACTTCTCAAGGATGGCGAACGTCTCGGCGAGATCGTTGAGGTGATCTTCCTTCTTGAGGCTTTTGACTACGATATCGTCAATGTAGACCTCCATGGTCTTGCCGATCTGATCGGCGAACATTCTGTTGACTAATCGCTGGTAGGTCGCCCCCGCGTTTTCAAGCCGAACGACATTCTGACCCAAAAGTATATGTCTTTTTCTGTGTGGAAAGATGTGTGTTTTATGTCTTCCTCCGCCATTGGGATTTGATGATACCCGGCAAAGGCATCCATAAACGACATCATTTCGCAACCTGCCGTACTATCGACCAAGTGATCAATATGAGGCATCGGGAAGTGATCTTTTGGACATGCCGTGTTGAGGTCGGTGAAGTCAATACATAATCTCCAGGAGCCAGTTGGCTTTTTGACGAGCACCGCGTTGGCGACCCACTGTGGTTCGTCTGTGGCTACTCCGATCAATTTGTTGTTGAGTAACTTCTGGACTTCTATGTCGAGCGCCGCGTATTTCTCGGGGCCGAACTTCCTACGCTTCTGGTGAACAGGCTTCATTGCCCGGTCGATCTTCGATAATGGCAAGCGTGTTCGGGACTTATGCCAACCATATCTTGATGCGACCAGGCAAAGACTCCGATGTTCCTACGTAGCAAGTTGATCAGATCTCCCTTTAATTCGTGGTCGATGCTTGCCCCAATCTGTACTTCCCGTTCTGGATGAACTGGATCCATCATAATGCTTTCCAACTCTTCTACAGGGACGGTCGCCTCTCGTTTGGTGCGATCTCCGGACTCGGTCCTTGGATCGATGTCGAGACTTAGCTCGAAACCGATCCTTGGCTCGATGTCGTCCGTCAATTGAGAAGAGATGGCGTCCCCTGAGTCGGGTTGGTACGATGCGCTCGGCTCGTCGATCTCCATGGGTTGATCGTCGATCGCTTCAATGTTACATATAGTATGGGAAGTATTGAAAGAAGTAACAACATAGGAGTAATTTAAACATCTTTTTGCCATTAGCTGATCTCCTTTTACAGTACCGACCGTCCCATCGGCAGTGGGGAATTTGATACAGTAAAAGAAAGATGAGGCGACCGCCTCAAAGGTTTCTAAAAAGGGGCGACCTAGGAACCCATTATAGATGCTGGGCCTATCTATGATTACAAAACTTAGGTTCCTAGTAATCCTAACCTTGGGGTCATAAAAGCATACTAGCTCGATGGGGAGCTTGATCCTCCCATAGGCTTGGACTGTGTTGTCACCGAACCCTTGGAGCACGGTGTCGAAAGGCTTGATGAATTTGATTAAGTTGCCGAGTTGGTCTAGGGCGGATTTGAATATGATGTTGCAGAAACTCCCATTGTCGACCAGCACGCGATCGACCATCTTCCCAAGGATACAAGCGGAGATCACTAGTGCATCCTTTTTGGGACATTGCACTCCCTCCCTGTCCTTGTTGGAAAATGTGATGAGCGCGTCTTTAGAGATGGTCGGCTCCGGAGGTACCACAACATGGACTTCGGCGAACGCCCTCAGCTCGGATTTTCGCTTTCTGTTTGACAGGGTGGAAACCGGGGAAAGTCCCCCGAGGCTTCCACCTCCTGCTTGAAGCATGTTGATCCAACCGCCAGGGTTGATCGGAGGGATCGACTCATCAGAGTACTCTGGCTCATGCTCGATTCTGGCGATCGGATTGGGAGGAATTCTTTCGTTTGGTCGGCGCTCGCGCCCTCCGGCTCTCTCCGTCCTGGGCTCTGGCTTGGTGACCAAGTTGTCCAGTTTGCCCTCCTCAAACAGTCGCCAGAGCTGTCTGAGGAGGTCGCAGCATTGGCTAGTGTTGTGGCCGGGACTCTTATGATAGGCACAGAATTTGCTACGTTCTAGGTGACCGTGGTCCCTTATTGGCTTTGGTTTAGAAAGCCACTCGCGACCCTTGATCGCGTTGAAGATGTGGGCCGGAGATAAGTTGAGGTTGTGAAGAAGGTGGACCTCTACATCCTCGAAGGCTTTGAACTCGCCAGGCGGCTTGGCGACCGCCTTTCTGGGCTTGGCGACCGCCTTCTTCTGGACATGGGAAGGTGCTTTTCCTTCTTCGGACGGTCCCTCGTCTAAGCGGAGTGAGAGCATCCTCTGTCTGGCCAGGAAACCGGCGGCTTTGCCGCGGAAGACCGAGTAGGTCGGGGGGATATCCTTTGTGAGGTGCCTGAACATGGGTGAGCGTCCGTGGAATCAGCTCATGACTGAGTTGAGAGCGAGCTCGTCGCTGATGGGCTCGCCGGTACTATTTTTTCTACCTGGTCGATGTAATCTTCGTCTGACTTGTCCTTCCCCTGCTTGATTTTCATCATGCGGTGGGGGCCTTCAGGGCGAGCGACTTTGGCGGCGAAGTATGTCGTGAAGTCTTTCGCCAGCTTTTCAAAGCAGTTGATTGAGCGAGGTGGTAGTGAGACATACCACCTGTGGGCGAGGTCGCCCAGAGTTAACGGGAACATTCGACACTTCATCGCATCTGATGCTCTGCATCCGGTCATGTAGATCCGGAATTTGCTCAAGTGGGTTTCCGGATCCGATCTCCCCTCATATAGAGGTGTTTGTGTGGGATTGATCGTTGGTTGGACTGGGGCGAGCTCGATCTGAGTCGTGAGTGGTTCGCTTGATCCAATGATCGATCTCCTGGCGCCTGCCCCATTTTCCAGGAGCGCCTTCATCTCGTCGAGCTGGCGTTGCATGGCGGTCATCGTTGCCGCTCGATCGCCGCCGAGTGGCTCTCGAGCGTGAACCAAGGCGATCGTGTACCGATCCCCTAGCCCCGTGGTGAATGACGAGCTCCTCCCGGTGGGTTCCTTTCTTGGGCGAGGGCTCGCCGACCGCCTCTCCTGGGAGCCGGATATGCCGAACTCCTGG
Organism: Orobanche coerulescens; assembly: GCA_033398695.1. Taxonomy (NCBI): domain Eukaryota; kingdom Viridiplantae; phylum Streptophyta; class Magnoliopsida; order Lamiales; family Orobanchaceae; genus Orobanche; species Orobanche coerulescens. The sequence continues at coordinate 58,235,247 of CM065807.1, read as the reverse complement.
TAAAGGATTCGGATACCGATGTCTCCCGGCTGGGGCCTGAGTGCCCGGGTCGCCATGAGAGATCGCTCCCCAGGCGGCTGAAGACAGAATCGTCCCTCCTTACGAGAGCCTTCTCCTGTGGCTCGGGCCTTCTCCCTTGAGCTTCCGTTTGTTTGCCCGGCGGACGGTGGACGGAGTGATGGTGGGCGAGCCATTGGCCTTCTGTCGCTCCCTGAGGATGGCTATAGCCTCCTCAATCTGTTCCGTGGTCTGGAACTGATCGAGTGAGAGGCTAGAACCGTCCCTCGGGGGCGGGAGTGAGAGCCTAGCGTCGCCACGGTCGCCTTCCGTCGTGGGCTGGGATTCGGTCCGGGCCGGAATGAGATTTCCGGCAGATCTTAGGGTGGCTCTCTTGGAGGTCGTTGCAGATGTCATTTTCTGAAGGTTTTTCTATTGAAGGACAGTGAGTGTTTCTTCAAGTATATGTCTGGAGAACAGTGAGTGTTCTTCGAGACGGTAGGAATAAAAATGAAGGTTTAGATACCCTTCCTCTAGCGCCAATTGTTGTTACCCAAAATATTATCCGGAGATAGTATTGCTGGAATGATCGAGTAACAAACAAATGCGAGGACACTTCCGTGAGAAAATAGATAACACAAGATTTGTCGGGGTTGTTAATCCCGTGCTTGAATGCTCTCGCGAGATGTTATTAATAAATATACTGTCGAGTACAAATATTAATGTTAGAATATATTACAAGGAGTGTAAAGACTTCTAGTTATCTAGGCTTTAGAGCGCATAGATTGCCGGAAGAACCAGATAGATAAATCTGTGAGTTCTTGCTTGGGATATATGATGAATGTGTATGAATATCACTATGAATGTAATAGTGGTTGCCAATAGAGCCTTTGATTCTCTCTTTGGTGTGTATTTTGCCCGAATTCGTAGTAAATTCGCCTCTCTTTGGCCATAGCAGTGAGTTCTCTATTTATAGGGGACAAGGTAGTTGGGATTCCTCAGGCGATCGCGGGCGACCGCCGTTTTCTATATTAAAATAAGACGGCCGATCGTCCCGTCACGTGGGCCTGTTCCCTTGAGGTCCGAGGTTGCTGGAGGCCAGCTGGGCGAACCAATGGGAAGCCGGACGCGTCTCGAGTCGCTATCCAGGGAGGAACCACTTTGTACCTTTCGGTGGCCTTGTCGGTAGGTGTGGTAGGTGACAGTGGGGTCAATGGTCCTATCTGTCGGTATCCTTTGAAGATCCGCACGTGGGCCACCGTCTAAGATCTGGCCGCGACTTTGACGGATGATGGATCCATGCGTGGCACGAGATGATCGCCTCTGGTTCGCTCATTAAAGACGATCGTCGGACATCAAAAGACGATCGCTGGTACCAAAAGACGGTCGCCGTATAGTGCCGAACTCCAGGCGTTTGTCCAGAGTATGTCTTCCATGGTTGGCTTCTCTGATTGTGATAGCGATCGCCTATCGAGGCATATTAATCGCCGCACAACATAGCATATACCAAGATCAACAACACGACCGACATGACTCCACAACAACCTAACCATCCTAGACGCATCAACACTTACACAAACCAATCAAATCATCATAACCAACTCAATTCCATAATACATAATTAATATATATATATTTACGGACAACCCCTCATACACACTTTTCATAACATCAATTCACGTGATATAAGTCGTATAGGCAAGAACACTTGCCTCGATGATCGATACCGAAAACTCCAACAACGTGGTTCACCTAAAACAGTCCGAAACCTACAACCTTCGTGATAAATCACCAACAACACATCAATACGGGTATAAGGGTTAATAATGATGTAAAAGACACCCAACACCCGAAGAAAACTCATTGAAACATTTAATCAAACATTAAATGTTCAAGGTTTCCGAAGAACCTTCAAATCATCAACCGGGTTAAACGAATCGAAAATATGGATATTCAATCCATAGAACATGTTCAATGTTGGTGTTTGTAATGATTTTGTTGATGTTACTACGTGATATGTTGATATGGTGTGATTTTTGTAATGTCGGTGCATAAATTATGCTTTTCTTACATTGATGTATGCTGGTAGTGATGTATGGTGATGTAATGTGCATTTGAAATATACATGTTAAGTCTGAACATATATGGGGATCTCAAAATTTGAATATTTTTTTTGAGTGGACTTTATCAGACAACATTTGCACAAATCGTCACTAAAGTTGTTTTTTTACATAAAAAGCACTTTAGCCGATAATCTAGAAGCCATCGGCTAAAACTTCTAGAGTTTAGCCGACAAGCTATGCGTTGTCGGCTAAGACTTAGAGTTTAGCCGACAACAACTCTTGTCGTCGGCTAAAATGTATAGAGTTTAGCTGACGACAGAAAAGTCGTCGGCTAAAGTTAAACTTTAGCTGACGATCTTTCGTCTCTGCCGTCGGCTAAAGTTTAGCCGACCAATCTCGGCCGACCGACTTTGAGCTGGCGGTCGGCCACTCTAGCCGACGTTTTTATACTTGACGACTTTTTGCTGTCGGCTAAAGTCTGAATATTGGTAGTGCATGCCGATCAACACCGTTAGTGTTAAAAATTACCAAGTTGTAATTTAAATGACCAACATCTTTTTTGTATTCGGCCAATTTTTCTTTTTTAGTTTCATTCTATTTTTTATGTCACCACTTGGGTTAAATTTATCGTTTGGTAAATTTGACTACCAACGTATTTTTTGAATTACCAACTCCTATTTTAATATACTTATTTAGATTATTCAACCAAATCACCATAAGATAATTTAAAAAATTACCACAAAGTAATTTAAAAAAACCATACGATATTTTCAATAACCAGTGGTATAATCAGTAGGTAATCTAAATGCTCAACTGGTAATTTAACAAATGTTGGCGAGTCGTCCCAGTAAACCGCGATAGTATTTGAATTTCCTAATGATAATTTAGATAACCAACAATATCTGTAATTGTACAAGGTAGTTCAAAATATCATATAATATTTTGAATGGTGATTTTATCAACACGATAATATACAAGAAAACAAAAAATTCAGTTTTACAGAATATACATCTCCTCAAGAAAAGGAAAAATCTCATATTTTGTTTAAGAAAATAAAAAATAAAATTATCCAAAAAAAATACTTCTACAACTTACAATAGTTGAGAACGACCAATATATATATATATATATATATATATATATATGCTCAACCTTCTTCATTTCAATATTTCTTGATCGTAATCATTTGTCGGTCTCCTTGCAATTTATATAAAAAACATAAAGGAGGAAGAAGGAAAAAAGTCAGATCCGCCACAATAGCCGAGACAACAACAGAGATAACTGCCAAGACAACTACCACAAAAATTTAGATCCGCAACAAGCCTATGAAATTGGCTCAGCGAAGTGGACATATGGAGATGATGGTTGCAACTTCAAGTCACAATTGATGATGAACAGAGGTGTTTGGTTTGTTCCCCACGTTCAGGCGGCGCATCGGCACGATAGAGAGAGAGGGAGAGAGTGAGAGAGGCAGAAAGAGAAGAAAGAGAGGTAGAAAAAGAGAAGGGGCGACAGTGAGTTTGTATATTAGGGTTGGTGTCTCGGTATCTATAGTATCTAAGGGTATTTTAGGTGTAACATGTAAAAATTGTATTATGGGGCACAAAACTTGTAACATCCCCAATCCGTTTAGGGACATTACACGCCGTAGATCCTTTCCGCAAGGATCTACCAGGCAGGAAACCACAAAATAAACCCACACGTGGTCAATTCGACCAAAACATAAAACCGTAGACCGATTAGGTCTCTCAAAATACAACATAGCAGTACAAATGATAAACCAAAATACATCTCGATCACAATTTTCACAACATGTCCATCCTCTTAAGGATGACAAAGAACTAGAATAAATACTCGGACCGATAGATCACTGACGGACAACCGACTACAACTGTGACTAGTATCGTTGCTTTACATCATCCTCCATGCCGATCCTTTGGTTGCTCTCTCTCATCGGAATACCCGAAAAACATAACATAATCCCCAACGAGGGGTTAGCGATGGAAATCGCTAGCAAGTAACCAAGCTATACAATTATACATCAAGAATACAATCATAGTAACACGATCCCCGAGTCTAGTCTTTTCAAAATCATTTGCTTTAAAATGGATCATGTGAATTACTCTAGAAATCACTTTAAGAGATTATTTAGAGACTTCGGGGTCTCAGCGTAAAATCATGAAATATGAATGTTTTCCTTTTCAAAAAGGTTTTCTTTCAAAATCATATAAATGACTAATTTCTCAACCAAGCCTCAAAAATAAAACCACATTCACCAATACAACTGGCATCTATGATTCAAGCATTCAAAGTTCAGAGATATCAAATCAAACACCCAAATCACCTCTGTGGCCTCGACGGGAACCACCCAGATTAGCTCATCGAAAACAAACTCATACACACCCATACGTTATCTCGACATCGTACTCGCAAGTAACGATTCTCGGAGCCCTCTCCAGACCTACCCGATTAGATAACTTTATGGTCAAAATCGTAAGGTCTGGTCGTACTCGCAAGTAACACGCCTCCGGAGGCCTCGACGGAACCCTACCCGGATAACATCATTCAAACACGCCCATAAGTTATCATGACATCGAACTCGCAAGTGACGATTCTCGGAGCCCTCTCCAGACGTACCCGAATTGATAACCTTATGGTCACAACGTAACGTCTTGCCGTACTCGCAAGTAACGCGCTGCCGGAGGCCTCGACGGGTCCCTACCCGGATAACATCTCAATTCGCTAAGATACACAACAACAAAGGCACAATATTCACTACAACCGCAACCACGTAACACATAAGTTAACGCAACATAACTTCCACAAAGGCACAACATTCACAGCACACCATCATACAGGAAAAAGGCTAACGAGCGAATAATACTAGTATTATGCGATTCCACAATTCGTCGATTAACTACTCATTTCTAGTATCCACTTTAAGCACAAAATAACTTGAAATGGTTTTTATCATTCTTCATGAAACTCAAGTTTACGTTCGTAATTACTTTCATAAAATCACATCTTCGTTAAAAGTAAGTTATGGTTAAATATACCGTCACTAACAAGTCCACGTTAAGTTCACAACACATCACATTCTCAATGTATAAAGAATATAGACGAGATACTCGCCTTAAGTCCAAAGCACGCAGAGCAACGAGAAAGCTCGACCAGAAATCCTCGAATCCTCCAACTAGATTGGAAACACAAGAACAATAATTACTACGAAGTAGATCACAAGGAGGATGGAAAATATATGAAATTCCCAACAAGAATTCGTAGAAACAAAAGATCGAACACTTAGGGTTCAATACTTCCCCAAGAACATCAAGAACATCAACCTGAACCCGAACACGATAAGAATACGATTCAAAACACTGGAATATAATCAATACTTTTGAATGAGGATACATAACACCACAATTCACGAAGAACGACTCGAATCCTAAAGATTCAAAAAATACATAGAAAAGTGTTTCAAGAAATTTACCTCGAATCAATTATGAAGAACATGGATTGATGATGTTAATCGACACCAAGAACTCACGGAATATGAAGTCTTGGTGTTACAAGACTCCAAAATTGCCCCCTAGAAGAACCCTTGCGTCGCCCGTGGAACCAAAAAACTGAAGAGAAGGTGAAGAAATGACGAACTCGGTCAACCCCTGGGTATATAAACTCGCGCCTGCATTACGTACGTTATACACAAAGGATAACGTACGTTATCGGAATTACGTACGTAAGGCATGAAATATTACGTACGTAATCGATGGTCAGAACCTCCTGTCCAAAACTGGGAATACCCTTACGTAGGTAATGAGAAGGCTTAATGTACGTAAGGCACATGATGATAACATGCGTTATGCTTATAGCATAGCGTACGTAAGTCACTTAGCAGCTCCAGAACTGCTAAGTTCAGCTCGTCGAGTACGAGCACGATGAAACCGTGAAACGACAACAACAACACAAGATGAGGACATGCATATGAAGAGTGCACAACAACGAACTCAGGCGTTAAAAGAAAATACGATTCCGACTACCCGAAGGTTCGAAATACGACAATAGAAGTAATTACCCCCAAACTTTGGGAAGTTATGAAACGGCCCAAAACATCCACAAATAACAATATGACATCAAACAACCAAACCGAATCTCACAACACGTATAACAAAGCTCAACGGACTTATAGGAAACACGAAACTGTAGTTTCGAACCATCATCACACGAAATGAACCAAATAGCGGAAAAAGTCGCTCAAAACACGGATTCGGGTAAAACAGCCCCGGAACAAACTCGGATAACCAAAAACGCAAAACAAAACATCATCAAAATATCAAAATGCTCACAAGCGAGTTCTAGAAATCAGAAAAATGCCAAAAACAAAAAATTACCGAAAGAGAAAATCACGGGTATTACAAAACTAAAGTAATTAGGTTTTGGGTAAAAGTAGATGTTTACTTTATAATTTTGGATCATTTTTTGTTGGTCACTGTATACTTTGGTTATGGCTTAGATGGGGGGTTGAATAAGCTTTTCTCTTTTTCGAAGTTTATTCTACGTAGCGGAAGTCTTAAACTAAGTTGTTGTAAGTACAACAATTAGACACCTGTATCTTGGTGTTTACAGGATTTTTAGAATAAGTATACAATAAATCACAGACAGTAAGAAAATAATAAGTGCATGAAGTAATAATGCACAGGTTTAATGTGGTTCGAGGTAAACACCTCTCCGTCCACAGGTCCTCCACACAGGAGTAAATAGTTTATTAAAATCAAGACGTACGCAGCTATGATTTTAACTAAACCGATCGCTGTATCATTCACACATATTGATACAGCCGACTATAGCTTGAGCCGTTCACACAAATTTACTGTAGGCTTCTTTGACTTGCTTCGTCTCACGCAGATTGAAGTTTCGTCTTCGCACTTTATTCTTCCCACACAGGTCGGAATAGTTCAACTTAGTCTAGAGGGGATAATGATCTCAACAGTAAGGTTCTGAATCACACGAATTGGAATAACAATTGTATGCTTTGTAAGTCTTCACTCTAGTATGTTGTTCTTGTAACACCCCAAAATCCACCGCCCCGCCAGTAATGTGTTACAAGTGCGGATTCAAAGGACACAAAATCCAGATTTGCGAGATGGTCGCCGAGTCTTTAGAGGTGCGGGCTGCAACACCAATATCAGGATCGACTCTGAGAGGTCCTTGAGAGATGCTGTCTATCAGTTGCTTGGTATGTTGTTGCCTTGCCCTCGTTGTTTTAAGTTTTGGGGACGGAACTTCTTTTAAGGGGGGTATAATGTAATATCCGTATTTTTCGTTTATATATTTTACAATGCTAGTGACTCGCTTGTGTTTATTGACATATTTTAGACATGTTTTGTTCTGAATTTTTTGTCATTCGAGCGAGTTTTGATATTGCTTCGGATTAATCGGCATATCATTATGACTTTTCCGCATTTGGATTCGATTCTTATGAATCAATTGTTTTGTTGTTCCAACAAGTTCACTTACATTTTTAGTCACGTTGCAAACTCCAGAGCTGTTGTTCAACCTTGTATCATGATTATCAGGCGCTTGGGCCACTTCGTAATTTCCCCAAAGTTTTGGGCATTTTCTCGTATTCGTCTTTCCAACATTCGGGCTACTAGAGTCACATGTTGTCTTGGTATTTAGACTCATGTTATGGATATTGCACCACTCGATTTATTTAACTGTAGTGGCTTATGTTCGTCGTGTTCGTAGATGCACAGTGAATCGGACTTCAGCAGCTCTGTACTGCATGAAGCTTACGTACGGTAGCTTCAGCAGATAATGTACGTTAGCTAGGTGTGCCTTACGTCCGTTATTCTAATTCCATTACGTACGCTGTCTTATGAAGGAAGTTGGGTAGTAGCCTCTGTAGAGGCTTTAGCGTACGCTACGACGGCATATAGCGAACATTATTGATTGATTACATACGTAACAATGGGAGGTGTTACGTACGCTAGCTTTCATGTGGATTGGGGGAGTGAGATATGAGGAGAGCACTACGTACGTAACAATTTGTCTGTTACGTATGTAAGGCCTATTACGTACGCTAACCTTATAGTGTTGCGGCCTATAAATAGGCATGCCGCTGACTTCTATTCGCGTTTTCATTATTTCTTTCTCCTTCTCCTTCTTGCGGTCGACGGGATTGATTCAAGAGGCTATATTTGGTCGAGATTTCATCATCCATATACCTTCTTGACTTCCTATCAATGATTAACACCATCTAATCCATCGTTCTTCGTCGGATCGAAGGTATTTCCTTTGATTTCCCACATTTGACCTTTTTGGGGTTTTGATCTTGATTCTGATAATTGTCCATTATTTATATTCAAAGTATCTTATAATGTCAAATTCTTAAATATAGAATAAGGATTAGTATCGTCTTGCATGTCGTCGTCCTGAGGCTGTGAAGAAGAAGGGGTTGTTTGTAAAATGAATAATGGAGGTGGTGGTGGTGCCTGAATTCCCGATTGAGTCACGGTCTAACTCAATGACATCATATACTGCATCATGGCCTGCTATTGAGATAGTATCTCTTGTTGAACCTTTCTTTGCTCCTCTTGGAATTTCTGCAACTCGTCTTGAGACTTCCTTTGCTCCTCAGGTTGGATCTCCCTCTCGATCCTCAATTGTTCCTCTAGATAGGTCTTTTGAGTGTCGCCTCTTTGATTGCACTGAAACCCTAAAGTATCCTTTAATAATTTATTGCCTTCAACTCCCATCATCGGCGCACGGTGATGACTTCTTTTAGGAGGGTAAATGTTAGCCCACGCCCTTGCCTTAATGTGGGAATCGGACTGATCAATCTCTCGGCGTGCTAAATCGAGGTCGGTCTCATCCAAATATTGATGGTCCTCCTTCGCCATCTCTCTCAACATCCTCTCAGACTCCTCCATCACTCTCTCCTAATTAAGTGGGAACAAAATAAGTAAATGAATATTAATAAAATTCAGAGGTAAAGATTGATAGCAGTATTAAAATGGTTAGGATACGGATATGCCTTCCGAGTCACGTAGATAAATGCATTCGCCACATTTTCATTAGAAGTGGCCTCATGCGAAACTCTGGCTAAGGACCGCGAACCTAAGCTGTGGTGCTCCATCTAACCCTTACGGTTAGCAATGTTGGTTGAAGTGCTCGCCTACACATAGAAACATGTAATTTTCATTTAATAAGGAACAAAATTACCACAAATAAGTTTCGGATATGTTACATATCTTTAAACAACAATAACATTACGATAATATTTATCAGTCGATTACATATAATATAATCCGGGTCGCTAAAATATGTGCATAGCCACCTCCACTTGTACTCCTGATACTTAAACTCCTCAAGACTAGACTCGCGGAAAGTACCCCAAGCCGACCAAAATATGTGTAGCTCATTCTTCCAGGACTCGTACCTATAACAAACATTTATAAATAATAACCACACACAGAATTTCTCGAGTAATTACTCAACTACGTATTGTGAAAATTACTTACTTGATTGTTTTCGCCTCATCACACCAAGTATGTAGTAGGAAAGAAGGAACATCAAACCACACCTACAATTAACATATAATATATATTACTATATTTATTCTGAATTTAAACACAAAAAGCAGCCTTCGGAATTGAGATGTAAACTTACTGACATAACATTGTTCAATGCATCCTTCACACATTGTGGCACATCCTTTCACTCAGCCCACATTACCGGAACCCTATCGCGTATGACAAACCCAACATTACGACAATATGATGTACAAGCATCAAAAGCCAACATGGGTCGCCAATACTTTTACATCTACTACTATCTTGTGACGGCCATTTTTGTTAACGCATGCGTCAAGTGCTAGGCCCATCGATGTGTAATATATACGCATTTTTTTCTTTTTTGTATTTTTTCATATGGTGTATTTCTCATTTTTACTGACTCACTTGTAACCGTATTAATATTTCGGGAATATTTAATACTAGAATTTTTATTATTCGAGCTTGTTTCGGGCTTGTTTTACTTAATTCCGCGTTTGATGTCATTTTTGTCGCTTTTGGTTCAATTCTCGTAATCATTGCTCGGAACCACCGTTTTCGGGTTCCCGCATACCATTTCATGTTATTATGGAGGTTGTGAAATTTTATTGGTGTTTCGATCGAGTATCATGTTGGGTCATTCCGTAATATTCCAAAGTTTTGGGTTCTATTACGTTTATTCTCATTCCGGGTCGTCTGATGTTACCATCGTGTTAGGACCGACTGTTTTGACGTGAAGTCACTAAACGAGGATTCGTGGTCATTCATCCAGGCCTTTGAATGGTCGGGACTATACGTTGTTCTAGTGTATCATGTTTGTGGGTTGTTTTTCGACACTTTTTTGCCACAAACAGTGTGTGCCGGGCACAAGGGATTGTGCGCCGCGGCACACCCCTTTCAAAGATTCGAGCTAGGGGCGGCTGTACCGTGCACTGCATCACACTATGTTCTGTGTCGTGGCATGGCCTGGAGACCTGACCGTAAATTTTAGCCGCGGGCCGCGGCACACTCAGTCTGCACCACGGGCACACGAGTCAGCAGGCCTTTTTGTCATCGGGATTTGGAGAGGATTTCATTTCCTCTCCTTTCTTCTTCCTTCTCCCCGTTGGTGATTTTCTCTGGGCGATTTTTGGGCGATTTGGACATCTTCAATCTTAGAGATATCATCCTCCTTGAGTTCTTGGTGTATATTAACAACACCAATTTGTGTTCTTCGTCATTAGTCCGAGGTATTACTCTAGAACCCTAAGTTTGGGAATTTGGGGGGTTTTGATGTTTCGTCCTTGTAGCTCCGTATTGTTGATTAATACTTGTTAGAGATGACTAATCTTCAACAGATCCATGTTTTTCCTACGAATTTATGGTAAATTCCGGGTTGTCTAAGTAATCGAGAGGGTTCGGTTGTGAACCGCCCTCGTTGTTGTTTTTGTACGAGTTTACATGAATCGTAGGTGGGGTTTCGGATGTTTTCCGTTATCGTTATTCTTGTCAAATTGGTTGTAATGGTGTTTGACGAATCGTCTAGGTTCGGTGTGTCTAGTTTCTCGCAACCGCGATTGTTCCACTTCGTCTTTTCGTCGTTATAATCGAGGCAAGTACCCCTAATGAACTTACATGCTTAACGTAGTAGTATTACATGAGTAACGTGTGTGTGTATGCTCACTATGGGTTAGATATGAAGGGGTCTCGGTAGGGGTCCACAGAGGCGTGGATCGACGAGCTTTGCTTTTAACCACTACGGGTTAGATCCGACCGGGTCTCGGTAGGGGTCCACAGAGGCGTGGATCAATGGTTAGTTGTGGTGCATTTTTATAAATATTTTTTGGGTTATGGCATTTCCGGAAATGTGTGTTTCAAACTAATGTTTTCGCATTTGTATGCTTTGACTATATATGTAAGGTGTAAGTTGTTCATCGGGTTACTTGTACTAGTGTAATTGCTAACCCCTTTGGGGGACCCATTTTGGGGAAATTCTTTTTATGAATTTCAGGTCAGGATCAGCAGAACGAGCGCACACTGGATCGGTACGAGGATGACAGTCGTGCGTGATGATTGTGCAAAAGAAGTGTTTTATCTATTTTCGGTCTTTAAGTCGTTTTGAAAACTTGTAAACTAATAGAAGTACTCAAGTACTTAGGAGCTTTTGATTTTGCGAAGTGAATTCCTTCATCCATTATATTTTCTTTGGGTTGTTATGATGTTGCTTGACTGGTTGAACCGGGTGGATTATTATTGTTGTGCGTCTTTATGATGTGATGTTATTGCATTGGATCCGCGAGTCGATGAGCGTAGTTGGTCATCTAGCCTTTTGGATCCCATGTAGGGGTCCACGGCACTGTTACATTCCCTGGATTTCTTGGGGGTGTTACAGAAGATTGTATCGGAGCCCTATGTTTATGGATACCTAGGCTTGTCAGTTAATAGGGTCTAGTTGTGTTTTGTTTTGCACATCGTCACCCCGCAGCCATCATCTCGGTACTTCCAGTGTTCCTAAGTTTTCCTTACTCGATTCTTATACTTCATTGTGTCGTGCTTCCGTTTCTTGAACTGTGTTTGTTTCTGACTTGTACTCATTATTGGGATTTTTTTTTTTGCTACCTCTTATCTTCAGTATGGATGCTAGGGGAGGCCGAGGTAGAGGTCGCGGCCATGGTCATGGACGCGGTCGGGGACGTGGGGCAGCCAGTGAGGCGGCCACGTCACACAATTCTGGGGCCGGTAGTACTGATGGTCATCAGAACCATAGTGCTACTCAAGATGGCGCCACCGGTGGTGACGCCGATCTTGGTGTTATAGCTGTGATGCAACAAATGGTGAACCAAATGGCTGCGATAGCTCAGGCGATTCAGAACCCGACTCCGGCCCATGCTACTCGGGGCGGAGCAGATCGTTGGCTTCAGGATGTTATCAAGATGCATCCTCCTTAGTTTTTAGGTACTTCAGACCCGATTGGTTGGGAGGGGTGGATCAAGGAGATATCCAAGGTCTTTGTTGCCAACAACTGTCCCGGGGATCACAAGGTCCCTATTGCCCAGTATTTTCTCACTGGGGACGTTACTGACTGGTGGGAGGCTGTTGAGCCTAAGGACCATGTTGCTTCATGGGTCGAGTTCAAAGACCTAATGGAGACCGAGTATTGCCCGTGGCCAGTTAAACTGGCTCGGGTCTATGCTTTTTATGATGCTCAGCCTCGGGATATTCCTGTTTCTCAGGCTATTGCTGATTACAATCGGGAGTTAGGCTTCGTGAAGGCCCAAGTTAGAGAGGAGAGCAACAAAATTTTCCACTTTTCCAGACGGATGAAACTGAAGATTCGTGACTATATATCTGGGCTTTCCTGCACCACCTTAAAGGATTATCAGAGTAGAGCTCTTGCATATGATATGTCCTTAACGGCCAGTGAGGCGGCTTGTGAGAGCAAGAAACAGAAGTCCGTCGGAAATTTTTCGGGCCACAAGGGTGGAGGTCAACAGAAATCTCAGTCTGCTAATCTTCCCGTTGGTGGTGGTCCAGCTTGTTCTACTGGGGGTTTCCGCGGGGCTGCCAGTACTTCTTCCCGTGATGTGAAGTGTTTTAACTATGGCCGACTGGGCCACATCAGTCGAACTTGTCTGAGTCCTTTGTTGACGTGTAATCGGTGTGGCCAGCCGGGCCACAAGGCTGCTTTATGTGCTGAGAGAGAGAGGACTCTTGGTGCCCAGGCTTCCTTCCCAGTGCCTAGGGAGCCGAGTGTGAACCAAGGATCATCTAATCACAGTGCCCGCAGAGTACCGGCCGAGGGAGGAGTCGGGGCCAGCCCACTAGAGAGGGAGCTTCCAGCATCGGCTCCGCTCACCTGTGTCTTTATGAGATGAGGAGGGTCGATGATCCAGCGGCTACTGTGGCGACAGTTACCGTTCACATTCATTCTCATCCTGTTAGTGTGCTTTTCAATTATGGTGCTACGCATTCATTCATATCTATGGAGTGTGTACATTGTTTGAGTCTTGACTGTTCGTCGTCCTGTGAACCTTTCATCATAACTTCCTAGCGATGATAGGATCGTTGGTGATCGGGAGATCCGAGATTGCCTTATCTTTATTTGTGAGATGAATTGGCCCTCTAACCTTATCATTGTTGATATTAAGGGTGAGGATTTGATTCTTGGAGATGATTGGCTCGAGCGACATGGTGCAATCATGAACTACCGTACGAGGACCATCACCATGTTGGCCGAGGACGGCACCCAGCACTCTTTCGATGGGCGAATGAGGGGGAACCAGAAATTTTTGATTAATACCTTGAAAGCGATAAGACTCCTGCAGAAGGGGTGTACTGGTTATTGGTGTTATGCCTTGAAGTCGGAGGACAGTGGAGTCGAGCTTTCATCGATCCCAGTTGTTAGTGAGTTCCCGGATGTCTTTCCTGATGAGTTCCTGGGGTTACCACCGAATCGTGAGGTTGAGTTTGCTATTGAGTTAGAGTCGGGTGCGGCTCCAATTTCGAAGGCGCCGTATCGCATGGCACCTTCTGAGATGGCTGAGTTGAAGAAGCAGCTGAGTGAGCTTCTTGATTCGGAATATATTCAACCGAGTGCTTCGCCTTGGGGCACGCACCGGTCCTGTTTGTGCGGAAGAAGGATGGTTCACTACGTTTGTGTATCCCCTATCATACGCTAAACAAAGTGACCATCAAGAAACAAGTATCCCTTACCGAAGATCGATGACTTGTTTTAACAGTTGCAGGGAGCTACAGTATTCTCGAAAATCGACTTGATATCGGGGTACTATCAGCTTCGGGTGAAGGAGTATGATGTTTCCAAAACAGCTTTTCGAACGAGATAAGGACATTATGAGTTTGTGGTTATGCCCTTTGGGCTAACCAATGCGCCGGCGGTGTTCATGCAGTTGATGAACAAAGTTTTCATAGAGTATTTGGATAAGTATGTCGTCATCTTCATTGATGATATCTTTATCTATTCGAAGAATGAGGAGGTGTATGCGCATCATCTCCATGTGGTGTTAGACATTTTGAGGACCGAGCGACTCTATGCGAAGTTCTCCAAGTGTGAGTTCTGGCTAAAGGAAGTGATGTTTCTGGGTCATGTGATTTCAGCCGAGGGGGTCTGTGTGGACCCACAGAAGATTGAGGCAGTGCTAGATTGGGCGCCGCCAAAGAATATGAAGGAGGTTCGTAGTTTCTTGGGTTTGGATGGATACTATCGTAGGTTTGTCGAGGGGTTTTCAAAACTGGCTCGGCCACTTACACAGTTGCTTCAGAAATCTGAGAAGTTCGTCTGGAATGACGAAAGGCAGTCGAGTTTTGAGGAGCTTAAGAGACGTTTAACTTCAGCCCTGATTCTAGCGTTGCCATGTGGCAACGAGGGTTTTGCTGTTTTTAGTGATGCTTCGGGTCAGGGTCTTGGGTGCGTATTGATGCAGCACAACAAGACTATTTCATATGCGTCTAGGCAGTTGAGGCTGTACGAGCTCAACTACCCTACTCACGATTTGGAGTTAGCCGCAGTTGTTTTTGCGCTCAAGATTTGGCGTCATTATCTTTTTTGCTCTACTTGTCAGATTTTTACCAATCATAAAAGTCTGAAATACATATTTACTCAGCGGGAGTTGGATATGAGGCAGAGGAGGTGGTTAGAGTTGATTAAGGATTATGCCCTCGAGATCCTTTATCATCCGGGCAAGGTGAATGTCGTGGCAGATGCCTTGAGCCAGAAGCCAGCTACGTTGCGGACACTTGAGATTCTTACATTTCAAGCTGGGCTACAACGTGATTTGATCGAGTTAGGTGTTGAGATTTTGTTGCCAGGAGCTGTCGGACATCGACGTGTTTTGGAAATTTCATCGTTGCTGATCGATGAAATTAAACTGAAGCAGTTGGAGGATCCGATGATTACTCAAATCAGAGAGAATGTTCGGAAAGGAAAGTCTCCTGGATTTGTGATTCACGAGGATGGTGTGTTAAGATTTCAGAGTCGGCTTTGTGTACCATACGACTTGGAATTGCGGCACAGTATTTTGCGTGAGGCCCATGCTACGTCTTACTCAGTTCATCCTGGTTCGAGTAATATGTACAAAGACCTAAGGAGGAACTTTTAGTGGAGCGATATGAAAGGGGAGGTCGCACAATTTGTGGCGATATGTTTGACTTGCCAGCAGGTTAAAATCGAGCATCAGCGACCAGCTGGATTGTTGCAGTCGCTTCTCATTCTGGAATGGAAATGGGAAGATATTTCGAAAGACTTCGTCATGAGCTTGCCGAGATCGAAGTCTGGTATGAATAGGGTTTGGGTGATTGTGGATTGTCTGACCAAGTAGTCACACTTTCTGGGAATCTAGGATACTTGGGGTCCAGAGAAGTTGGCTCGTGTGTTTATTATGCAGATTATGAGGCTTCACGGCACTCCGAAGTCTATTTTTTCTTATCGGGATGGCCGTTTTGTATCAAAATTTTGGCAGGCGGTACATAAGGCGTTGGGTACTCGGTTGCGTCTGAGTACTTCGTTTCATCCTCAGACGGATGGGCAGTCGGAGGATATGTTGCGTGCTTGTGCTCTCGATTAGAGCAATGATTGGGAGGAGCATTTGCTGTTGATCAAGTTCACATACAACAATAGTTGGCACGTGTCGATCCGGATGGCACCGTATATGGCACTTTATGGGCGGCGATGTCGATCGCCGATTTGTTGGAATGAGGCATCCGATTTGGTTGGGATCAAATCGGATATCGCCATGGAGACGAGAAGAAAGGTGGATTTGATTCGGGAGAGGATGTTGACTACTCAGAGTCTACAGAAATCTTATGCTGACGTTTGTCGTCGACCTTTGGAGTTCGAGGTGGGAGACCACGTTTTGCTAAAGGTGTCTCCGAAGAGAGGAGTTTTCCGCTTTGGGAAGAAGGGAAAGCTGAGTCCGATGATTATTGGACCATTTGAGATTCTCGAGAGGGTCAGTGGATTGGCGTATCACTTGGCGTTGCCTCCTGCGTTGAGCCACGTTCATAGTGTTTTCCATGTTTCCCAGGTGAGGAAATATGTCCTGGATCCTATTCATGCTATCGACTACGGTGAGATCGATATCGCAGAGGACATTACTTTCGAGAAGCGTCCCTTGAAAATTTTAGAGCACCGTGAGAAGCGATTGAGGCATAAGACCATTCCGTTGGTCAAAGTGCAGTGGTCGAAGCATGGTGTCGAGGAGGCTACATGGGAAACCGAGGATAGCATGCGTGCTCGTTACCCCGAGTTGTTTGTTTCTTAAGTTTCGGGACGAAACTTGTTTTTAGAGGTGGAGAATGTAATATCCGCATTTTTTTTCTTTTTCGTATTTTTTTTCATTTGGTGTATTTCTCGTTTTTAGTGACTCACTTGTAACCGTATTAATATTTTGGGAATATTTAATACTAGACTTTTTATCATTCGAGCTTGTTTCGGACTTGTTTTACTCAATTCCGCGTTTGATGTCATTTTTGTCGCTTTTGGGTTCAATTGTCGTAATCATTGCTCGGAACCGCCGTTTTGGGGTTCCTGCAAATCCATTTCATGTTATTATGGAGGTTGTGAACTTTTATTGGTATTTCGATCGAGTATCATGTTGGGTCATTCCGTAATATTCTAAAGTCTTGGGTTCTATTACGTTTATTCTCTTTCTGGGTCGTTCGATGTTACCATCGTGTTAGGACCGACTGTTTTGACGTGAAGTCACTAAACGAGGATTCTTGGTCGTTCATCCAGGCCTTTGAATGTTTGGGACTATACGTCGTTCTAGTGTATCATGTTTGTGGGTTGTTTTTCGACACTTTTTGGCACAAACAGTGTGTGCCGCAGCACAAGGGATTGTGCACCACGGCACACCCCTTTCAAAGATTCGAGCTAGGAGCAGATGTACCGTGCGCCGCGGCATACTATCTTCTGTTCCGCGGCATGTCCTGAAGACCTAAATGTGAATTTAAGATGCGGGCCGCGGCACACTCTATCTGCGCCGCGGCACGCGAGTCAGCAGGCCTTTTTGTCAGTGGGATTTGGAGAGGATTTCATTTCCTCTCCTTTCTTCTTCCTTCTCTCCGTGGGCGATTTTTTTGGGCGATTTGGACATCTTCAATCTTAGAGATATCCTCCTCCTCGAGTTCTTGGTGTATGTTAACAACACCAATTTGTGTTCTTCATTGTTAATCCGAGGTATTACTCTAGAACCCTAAGTTTGGGAATTTGGGGGGTTTTGATGTTTCGTCCTTGTAGCTCCGTATTGTTGATTAATACTTGTTAGAGATGACTAATCTTCAATGGATCCATGTTTTTCCTATGAATTTATGGTAAATTCCGGGTTGTCTAAGTAATTGAGAGGGTTCGATTGTGAACCGCCCTCGTTGTTGTTTTTGTACGAGTTTACATGAATCGCAGGTGGGGTTTCAGGTGTTTTCCGTTATCGTGAAAAGTTGTAGTGTATGCTTGATATTAGTTGGTCTTGATTATTCGCATGCATTAGTGTATTTGCATACGTTGAACTGGATCAAAGTAAGTGTCTTCTGTACTGACTGTAAGAAGAACATAAATATCGGATAATTACTATTTCTTAATTCTAAATATATAATATTTAATTGTGTATTTATAATATTTATTGCATTGATTTACCATGGGTGAAATAAGCGTCGTGTCTTGGGCAATAATATTATTTATATGACAATTATTATTACTAGAAATCGTGTCCCGTCTCGTGCGTATTGATAATGTCCCCTTGTGGAGCTCGATAATGATTATTATATTAAACCCTGTAGGTGGATTTAATTCCGATATATAATAATAAGGTTCGACTGGTACTATTAATTAATTAAACCTGTCAGTAGATTAAATTAATTAATGGACATTCGATATCTTAAACACGAGAAATAATATATTTAATAAGAAGCCCGATTTCATAAATCGGGATTTGGGTAGGAAGTGCAATATTAACTCTCTAGTGGGCTGAGTTGATATTAATAGACTCAATATATTAGGAAATATCCTAATATGGAAATTTGAGGTCTATTAGGAGTCCTTCCCTAATATGCTTTAAGATCCCTAGAGTAGCCCATAACACCTATAAATACAACATAGGGGTTCGGCCGAAATCACCTTTACGAAGCTTGTGAGTTCGATTTTCTTGTGTTTAATTATAGATCTTTACTTGTGTCTTTGATTCTACAATTTAGATAACACATTAATTTTCTAAGAGTGTTTACTAATACTGGAAAATAAGGAAAGGAAAAGTTGAGTGACATTAAGCATAAAGGAGTTCGGCCGATTTCAAGTTGTTGTTCAAGGAAGTCCGGTAGATTGTTGCCTACACGACATCCGGATATAGGCAGGGATATACTCTAGAAGATTTAAAGATAGAAATACAAAGGAGATCGAGTGAAGATTCGAAGACTTTACTTCAAAGGTAATGTATTCTTAGATCTTTTAGATATAGATAAGAATACTACGAATTATCATAGTTAGACGCACATATTAATATTGTTTGTTTAAATTACTTATTAATCTGTTTAATTAATTATTTGACGAGCCTAAATAGATCCGATTCTTGAGGGCCGATTTTAATAAATCAATCCTGACGCGTCCGCTGTATTTTATTTCCAATAATTGATATCGGGGACGGTCTTTAGGTTCCGTTCAATTTAATTAATTTTATGATTAATTGCTAGCAATTTAAAAATTTTCATATATTATGATCTTTGGAATATTTTTGCTAGAATTGTCCTCGAGGTGAATATGGTCTAACTATCTTGGCTATATGATTTAATTTTATGTTATGTATTTTTGGTAATTTGGCCCAGTTTTGAGGCATGTGTAAGTTTTCCCGTGAAAAATCCACGGGTAGAATAGAATTTTATTTTTCCATGTAATTTTTTTTAAATTCGATGTATTTTATTTCGTATAAACTTATAATCGAATTGGAGTACACAAAGTACAAAGGAAAAAGGAGTCCCGCGTGAAAAGAAGTCCCAATCGGACGAACCGGCCGGGACCGAGAAGCTGTCGATCGGGTCCGGCCGAGAGCATGCGGTCCAGGCCGCGGATCATGCCACTAGTCGGGTCGAGTTATGCAGCGGGTCGGGCAGTCCGGGTCGGGTAGTCCGGTGTATGGTCTTATTCGTCTTCCTGATGTTCATTGCGTGCACAATATTTAAATTTGGAATTTTCTTGTGCAATTAATTTTGCATGAAAGAGAAAGTTTCTAAATTTGGAAATTTTGTGGGCCAACCAGGAATAGGTGACAAGATGCTTGAAGCAGTGGGATATTTCGAGCCGAAAATTTTCTCGTTATTCAAAACGAGGAATAAAAGCCATGATAATTGGATTTTATTATCCAGTTTATTTTATTGTTGGTTTTTATTGTTTTGAATACATGACATGTATGGATGTATGCGTGATATGTTTCTTGCATGTTACGACGAGAAGATTAAAAACCTTAAGGCTAAAATAACTAAGTGATTAAATTGATTTATTTTTAAAAAATAAAATCAAATTGGCCTCCATCATTAATTTAAATTGTGAAGTAATTAGCATGCGCGTTAACATTAGGGTCTTCCTCCATATCGGATGTGCTAATTATAGGTTCACTAGTTTTAAATTTCAAATGATAACAAAAGGTAAATATTATGTTTTATGATAGGACCCATCCATCTGTAGGACTATTATTTGAAAGATAACATTTTAAGATTGTTAAATTATGGTCCTATCAATTAAGGAACCAACTATTAATTTTACTTGTCATAACGTAAGTTGACTAGATAGTAAAATTAAAGACGTAAAAACTCTACTTGAAAAATATGTATGTAAACGTCCACACGATCGTGGCCTACATATGCGGGTTTTTCGAGGTGTTGGTTGCTAGCATATATATTTTGTTTTGAGGTTCTTTCAATATATTTTGCTATGCATTATGTGATGAATGTTTTAATTTTATCACAGGTGTCTTTCAATCCACTTGCTGTAATTCTCAAGGAAAACAAACTAGATGGCACTAACTTTGCTGATTGGAAACATAAATATTGTCCTGACTGCTGAAGAACATAAGTTTGTTCTAACTGAGGAATGTCCATTTGAGACAGATGTGGATTCGACACCCGATGAGGTGAAAGAATTCCGCAGATGGAAGAAATCTCATGAGATGGCTTCGCTGTTACACTTTGGCTACTTTAGCAAATGTATTGTAGAATAAGCATCGGAGTATGGGCATGGCCGCGGAAATGATGAGAAATCTCGGTGAGATGTTTGGTCATCAGAACCGGGCGGCTAGTCAAAATGCTATGAGGGTCTTGATAACGACCCAAATGCCTGAAGGAACCGTAGTAAGGGATCATGTTCTAAAGATGATTTCTAGTCTAAACGAACTTGATATCTTAGGGGCTACTATCGATGCGGAAATGCAGGTCGATATCATCCTAGGCAATTTACCTAGGAGCTTTGAGCAGTTCCGCTTAAACTACAATATGTATCATAGGGAGTATACCTTGGCGGAATTGCTGACATAGCTTCAAGCTGCAGAAGGTCTCTTCAGGCAAGGGTATCAAGTTCTTGCGGCTGCTGGTGTATCGACTTCTAAACCCAAGTGGGGGAAGAAGAAGAAACAAGTAGACTAGAAGCATGTATCAAATCTCAAGGTTAAAAGCAAGGCTCCTCAGCCTGAGGCGAACAAAAAACCAAAGGAAAGTGCTACAAGTGCGGTCAGAAAGAACATTTTAAAGTTTACTGTCCTCCTCTTAAGAAAGGTATGTATCATGCACTAGTAGTTAAAACATGTTTGACATCTTGTTCTTCCACTTTGTGGATAGTTGATTCAGGCTCCACTGATCATGTTTGATTTGATTCTCATGGTTTTCAGATAACCAAGCAGCTTAGTGCGGCCGAGATAACCATCAACTGGGGAAATTATTTAAGGCTTATGATTATTGCAGTAGGAGTCGTGCAGTTGAATATTAATGATAAAACATTAGTCCTTAATAATGTATTATTAGTACCAAATTTTAGAAGGAATTTAATTTCGGTTTCTAAATTGAAATGTGATTGTTATTCAATTTCTTTTGATGATGATGTTGTTATTAAAAGAAGAAACGGTGAATATATTTGCAAATGTATTTTTACTGATGGACTGTATGTCATTAATACTGCACAAACTCCCATGAATAAACATAAATCATTTAACTCTTTGTCTGAATCTAAAAAGAGAAAAGATCCTTCGAGAATAAACCAAACATATTTGTGGAATTTACGGTTAGGTCATGTAAACCTTAGGACGATTAAAAGATTGGTAGATGATGGCCAATTGGATGACCTCCAAGTTGAGTCATTTCCAATTTGTGAATCCTGTCTAGAAGGTAAGATGACCAAAACGGTTTTTAAGACCAAGGGAAACCGTGCTCAGAATGTGTTAGAATTGGTTCATACAGATATATTGTAACACCCCCAAAACCGACTGGGAATATTACAGCGCCGTGGGCCCCATATTGGAACCCATAAGTCTAAAATCATTTTTGCAAACGTTTAAAAATGCAAAAAGGTCCTTTGAATGTACACACACACGCAGCGGATGAAAACTCAATTCAAAGAATACTGAAAGCCATTTTAAAATATACACGCGCAGCGGATAAAAACATAATTAAATACATTCGCAGCGGAATTAGAAAAAAAACAGAAAAGAATACACAATCCCAACAATCATGCCATAGCCAGTATCACCGGAAAGCTCATCCCTTCACGACCGCTACTAGCTCGAACTCCGAGTACCTAAAAGATAAAGCCCACGACGGGGTCAGCCATAATACTCAACAATGATAACGATCACATCACAAAAACAATACATATCAATGTAATTACAAGGTGAGAATAATTCCAATGTAGTCTTACCGACATAACCTTACCAACCCATCACAATACATATCGAATCAATCCTTACCATAATCACGTCTCGCGTTCTTAAGTGATGGATGAGTTCAGAGTAACCACCTGAGTTGTATCCGAAACGATACCAAGATTCTCAAACATAAACATATCTCCAAAATGGAATAATCTGGCCAAGTCCGATTCTGTCCGCGGGATCGCACAATCGGATTTCAATTCTGATAAAACCGATATCACACGGTACATCTGTAAACCAACCGTCCCGAGAAAATGCCAAGTCCTGGATATCAATGCAAAACATGAATGTTCACACAATCAATAATGATAAACAACCAATGTCTCAAAACGGGAATATCAATGACATGATAACCCCACACAAGATCGACAAGGATCAACCACGAATGAGGATACCATGATGTGGTAACTCCAACAAGATCAATGAAGAATCAATAATCGAGAATACCGGCAATACGACAAATCCCAACAAGATCAATAAAAGGTCAACAACCGAGAATACCGACGACACGGTAAGGATCAACGAAGAATCAATAACTGAGAATACTGACAATACGGTAAACTCCAACAAGATCAATAAGAGTCGACAACCAGAAATACCAACGGTACGATAAACTCCAATAAGATCAATAAAGGGTCAACAACCGAGAATACGGATGACACAGTGAACTCTAACAAGATCAATAAGGACCAACAACTGGGAATACCAATGATACGGTAACTCCAACAAGAGCAATAAGAAATCGACAACCGAAAATACCGACGACACGGTAAACTCCAATAGGAATAATAAGGGATCAACAACCGAGAATACCAACGGTAAGTCAAACTCCCAAACGGAATCAATAAGGATCAATAACGAACGAGACTACCAATGATAGGGGGAACTCTAAACGAGATTAATAAAGGATCGATAACAAACAAGTTTACCATCGATATGGTAACTCCCAACGAGATCAGAAAAGGATCAACGGGAACAGATACACGAGAGAATAAAATCGTCAACAATATACAAATCATATATATACAGGATTTCAAAGACAACCCGAATATCGAACAGATCCAATTATACATGGACTGTGAACGACCAATCAATAAGACTCAAGATGGACGTCACGATACACTCGATCCGGACATGTGTCCGTGTACAAGCCAACCACAGTATTGATCAGATACTCTTCTGGTCTCGTACCTAATCAGCCTCACGAAGTACGTCTCGTGTGCACGGTTCAATATGAGGTCGAAACCAACACATGATACACGTGCCCGCCCCGAAAATCCTACACATGAACGATCAGAACGTATCTGACTCCAGATATGCCACGATACAACATGACAACAAACCTCGAAGAAACGCATATCCATCAAGGATCAGAAGACTTCCCAAAAGAGCAACAGTAACTCGATCATGAAAGATCGACACGACCAAAATGTCATATTTCCGTCAGACAACAGTCCACATCGTGCTCAACAATGGTTATAATATTAACACATATACCCCAAGGCAGCAGCCAAGGGTCACGGAAGCATCTCACAGGAATACTCCGGAACATAGGTGCCATATAGGTCTTATCCCCTAACACAGTTCATGCAATCACAAAATACCCCAAGGTCGCAACCAATGGTCACGAAAGTATCCACACAAGAATACCCCGGAACATAGGTGCCATATAGGTCTTATCCCCTAACACATCGGGCCAACAGATTACATCTCAAAGAAAGAGCACATCACAAAACGTAACAAACAACGATGCACACTCACCGCATGAAATATCAACACACACATGCAATAATGCAACAGGATGATTATCATAACCCAACAATATTAATTTACCTCAAGCTGGAGACGCTAACCTTTCCACGACCAACCGCCCTGAACGAATACACGGTTTATCCGAAAAATCCAAAATGAAGTACAGTCCATAAATAATACCAAACCACCATCCCGAGTTCAATATCGACACGATAACTAACCTTGATATCCAACTTCTCATGCAATAGACCAAATTTAATTCACATCTCCGTTTCTTCTAGACGTTTTAAAATTATATACATTATGATTTATCTTAGTCCAAAAATACCATACATACCACCATTCTGACAATTCTTATTCCATAATACCATTGCTATATGAATCATAAATGAAATGAAAACGAAATCATTTATTAACATTATAAACTGAGCAAGCATAACTTGCCTCGATACCAATACGATGAAGTTGTTACTAGTCCCGTCGTCTTCATCTACAAGCTCCGCAGCCCTATCTCGCCGCAGCACAACGGTTAATATCAACGATCACCTAACGCAACCTAATACAATAGTCAATCAACGATACGTTCGATAACAATCAACAACCGGTATAATCAACTAATCAAACTCAATGGTATCTCGATCATACGAAATCAAACCATATCAACTCTTACCAATACGAATACAAGCCGAATTTCGATAATCAATAGTTCTATCAATGTCTACAACATTCTTGGTTCCGACATAAATCTTTATTTCGGATTAATACGACTCATCCTTGTAAATGCATAGGAATTAAATTACCGGTTTTCATCACGAATGATCACATACCAAGATTACCGTAATCCTTCCAATTTACGGACATATATCATTCAAGAATTCTTCAAGAACATGAATTAATCCATAATCATGTTTGAAGCCAATAAAACGACGTAATTCAATGTGTTCTAACATCTAACCATCATCTAATCCATATTCTAAGGCATATATCATTTTGTTCTTCAATATACGATTCGTATAACCTCAAAATCATAACAACAATACCATAATCATCACTATACGGAGAAGAACACCAACACTAACATCAAAATCCAAAATCAAGGGGTAAAGTTCATCAACATACCTTTTGAAGATGAATAATACAATCAAACACTTCCAAAACTCCAAGAACCCCAAGTTTCAAGCTTCCAGTCATCTTCATCAAAGTCTTAATAAAGGTAAAAGGGTATGAAATGGGTTTAAGAGTGAAGAGGGACGAGCTGGGGAGGAGGAAATGTGTTTCATATCGTGAACAAATGAAAGACCAGGTCTTATTTTATAAACTGCTCATATCGTTACGTACGTTAAGTCCCAACCTTAACGTACGTAAGGCCTTTAACGTACGCTATATGTCATGTATAGCGTACGTAATCGTCGTCCGGGGTTAACTGTACTATTTTGTACCTTACGTTACGTACATAATACCATCACTATAGCGTACGTAATGTAGCAGTTGACTTGCTACAGTATCAACCCATATTACGTACGTAATATGCCATGCATAGCGTACGTAATGCCGAGGTTGACGCGCCTATCCACATCCTGCGCCGAAATCAGCCGACACGGGGTCCCACCTGCCGACCACGGCTCGATCCTGTCTGAATCCCTTCTTAACGTACGTAATGTACATTCCTTAACGTACGTTAATCCTGCTTACTTACGTACGTAAGACTCCTTACATAGCGTACGTAATGGCTTTCATACCTAGCCATTTCTGCCCCTGTCTGTCGTCTCAATAAACCGAACACATACACGTGACATACCGAATACATTTACTTGTTCTGATAACATTTCCATACGATACATCTGATGCACGATATCCTCAATTACAACTGTCGACCAAGTACGGCAACCATACAAATACTCATACGGTATATCCGACATCGAAAACACACCAAGCATGTAATATCCTAGAATCAAAATAACCTCGATAGACATACTGGCGACTATCACGATTTCCAAAATTATCCACTCATATGGTGTCGGTCCCACTCTGTACAGTACATCCCAGATAAAATAATGCGAAAAATTCATAGTGAAATTCTAGGATATTATATACATGTGGTCCAATGAATATCCAGGCTAGGGGTGGTTTCAAATACTTCATCATGTTTATAGATGATTATTCGAGATATGGATACATATATTGGATGCGACGCCTTTGACAAGTTCGGAGACTTCAAGGCTCAAACCGAGAAGCATCGTGGGAAGAGTATCAAGTCACTGCGATCTGATCGTGGTGGCGAGTACCTTAGTGGAGAGTTTTTGGATTTCTAGGTAAATGAGGGGATTTCGTCCCAGCTCACTTCCCCGGGAACTCCACAACAAAATGATGTTGCTGAGAGGAGGAACAAAACTCTTTTAGAAATGGTTAGGTCAATGATGAGTTATTCAGATTTACCTATTTTGTTCTGGGGGTATGCCTTGAAAACAGTGGCGTACATTCTAAACCTGGTGCCTTCCAAATCAGTTCCAAAAACACCCACAGAACTATGGAGTGGGCGAAAGCCCAGTCTAGGACATATTCGGATTTGGGGTACTCCAGCACATGTGCTGAATAAGGAAGCTGATAAGCTGGCATCTCGTACAGAAGTACGAGTGTTTGTAGGATATCCTATGGGAACGAAGGGTGGCTTGTTATATAGTCCCCAGGATCAGAAGGTCATTGTTAGCACCAATGCCCGATTCCTGGAAGAGGATTATATGATTAGTCACAAACCCATGAGTGAAATAATTCTGGAAGAGTTGAGGGGCGAGGCTCCGTCTATACCAATTGTACAAGCGCCAACTAACACTGCACCATGTATCGATTCTGAGACTTCTACACCAACTCAGGATTTGCCTCATCATAGTGGGAGAGTTGTTCGTCAACCGGAATGATTCATAAGCATGGGACAGTCTTCGGACTCAATCTCAGGCGAAGATGAATCATATCCCTAGACCTACAAGGAGGCAATCCAAAATAAAGATGCTGACTCCTGGCAAGTAGCAACGGAATCAGAAATGGGATCTATGGATTCCAGTCAAGTGTGGGAGAACTACCTGATGGGGTACAAGTCATTAGGAGTAAGTGGGTCTACAAGCGAAACAAAATAGGTGACGGGAAGTTTGAAACTTTCAAAGCGAGGCTTGTTGTGAAAGGTTACACTGAAAGAGGGTATCGATTTTGATGAAACCTTTTTGCCAGTAGCCATTCTTAAGTCAATCTGAATTCTTTTAGCTATAGCTGCGTATTCGGATCTGGATATTTGGCAAATGGATGTCAAGGCTGCATTCTTGAATGGAAGTCTAGACAAGGAAATCTACATGGGCCAACCAGAGGGATTCATTGCTGAAGGAGAGGAGCACTAAGTGTGCAGGCTTAAGAGATCCATTTATGGACTTAAGCAAGCATCTATATCTTGGAACACTCAATTTGACGAGGTTGTCCAGTCAAATGGATTCGTCCAATGTCTGAGTGAGAGTTGTGTGTACAACAAGTACAATGAAAATGTGTTGGTGTTTCTTGTACTGTATGTAGATGATATCCTTCTTATTGGAAACAACATGAAGGAATTATCGAACGTACAGGTATGGATATCAGAGCAGTTCGATATGAAGGATTTGAAAGAAGCAGGACACATCCTTGGAATCAGGATCTTTCGCGATTGGAAGAAAAGGATGTTGTGCTTATCTCAGGCATCCTATATCGATACAGTGCTAAAGTGGTTTAGCACTGAGAATTCCAAGAAAGGTTTTCTACCTTACGGACATGGAATTCAACTATCTAAGGATATGTGTCTCAAGACATAAAAGGACATAGATGATATGATGCTGATCCCTTATGCGTCAGCTGTGGGAAACCTCATGTATGTTATGCTTTGCATTAGACCAGATATCTGTCATGCCGTAGGCATGGCTGATAGATATCAGTCGAACCCAGGACCAGGACACTGGATTGCTGTCAAGCACATACTCAAGTACCTGAGAAGGACTAGGGAGTATATGATAGTATATCAATCAGACGACCTGTGTCCGGTGGGTTATACCGACTCATATTTTTCATCAGACAAAGAAAAGTCCAAGTCTACTTCAGGTTATGTGTTTAGCCTTGGAGGTGGAGCCATTAGTTGGAGGTGTCTGGAGCAGAAATGTATCTCGGACTCTACCATGGAAGTCGAGTATGTGGCAGCCTCTGAGGCAGCCAAGGAGGCGGTATGGCTCAAGTACTTCCTGTTGGACATAGATGTGATTCCCGATATGCCAAAGGGTGTTGCACTTTATTGTGATAATACCGGTGCAGTGGCAGATTCGAGGGAACCACGAGCCCACAAGGCAAGTCAAAATATCAACCGCAAGTACCACATCATACGACACTTCATAAAGGAAGGAGACGTAGTTGTAGCCAGGGTTGTATCGGAAGATAATCTTGCTTATCTTTTCACGAAAGGCCTACCCTCAAAAGTTTTTGATAGGCATGTGGAAGGAATGAGATTACGGTGTATGGCAGCATTGCTTTAAGTATAAGTGGGAGAAATGAGAGAGTATATAATAGAGTAGTATACTTAAAAGCATACTTTGAGTATAAGTGGGAGATTGTTAGGGTTGTATACTGCAAAGGAAACTTTATTCTTGTATTTCCTTATTTCCCTGTAACTATATATGAGAATATTAATTACATTTAATCACATGTTTTGCATATTTATTCACGTTATGCTTATGCAAATAAAATATTTAATTATTTTATATTGTAGATAATGTGGTGTGTTGATGTCACACGGAATATTATATTATCAGTGCCTTATGAAATAATATAATAGTTCACAACCTATATAATTATTAGACAAACTATGTGAAAGGTTGTAGTGTATGCTTGAGATTAGTTAGTCTTGACTATTAACATGCATTAGCGTATTTGCATACGTTGAACTGGATCGAAGTGAGATAGTGTCTTTTGTACTGACTGTAAGATGAACACAAATCTTGGATAATTATTATTTCTTAATTCTAAGTATATAATATTTAATTATATATTTATAATACTTATTGCTTTGATTTACCATGGTGAGAGTCAAAATGACTGACTCAATAACCTTCGTATCTTGGATAATAATATTATTTATATGATAATTATTATTACTAGATATTGTGTTCCGACTCGTGCGGTCTGATGATGTCCCCTTGAGGAGCTCGATAATGATTATTATATTAAACCCTGCAAGTGGATTTTATTCTGATATAATATAATAATAAGGTTCGAGTGGTACTACTCTTGGATAAGATATTTATTAATTAAAGCTGTCAGTAGCTTAAATTAATTAATAGACATTCGATATCTTAAACACTGTAAATAATATATTTAAATAAGGAGCCCGATTTCGTAAATTAGGATCTGGGTAGGAAGTGCAATATTAACTCTCTAGTGGACTGAGTTGATATTAATAGACTCGATATATTAGGAAATGTCCTAATATGAAAATGTGAGGTCTATTAGGAGTCCTTCCCTAATCCTCCTTAAGATCTCTAGAGTATCCCGTAACACCTAAGTACAACATAGGGGTTCGGCCTAAATCACCTTTACCAAGCTTGTGAGTTCGATTTTTTCTGTGTTTAATTGTAGCTCTTGACTTATGTCTTTGATTCTACAATTTAGATAACATATTAATTTTCTAAGAGTGCTTACTAATACTAGAAAATAAAGAAAGGAAAAATCAAGTGACATTAAGCCTAAAGGAGTTCGGCTGATTTCAGGTTATTGTTCAAGGAAGTCCGGTAGATTGTTGCCCACACGACATCCGGATATAAACGGGAATATACTCTAGAAGATTTAAAGGTAGAAATACAAAGGAGATCGAGTAAAGATTCGAAGACTTTGCTTCAAATGGAATGTATTCTTAGATTTTTTAGATTTAGATAGGGGTGGCAATCGGATCCGGCAGTTAGTAAATGTATCTGAACCCGTATCCAGATTCGAAAATATTCGAACGGACCGAATACGGATAATATCCGGCGGATGCTATCCGGATACGGATATTGTCCATATCCGCCACTTTCTATTTTTATCTTTAAAAATTATAATGCAGGATGAGGGATTCGAACCTGGTGGAGTTCCTTCTCCTTACCAGATTCCTAATGCCACTATACAACCACTTGATGTAATATCCGCAATTTTCGATTTCTGGTAATTTCTTTTTTTTATTTTTTTTCACCGGAAGTCCGTTTTGATGACTAGGTCATGACCATTTCATTATTCTGAGAATGATTAATTCTACACTTTTTGACATCCAAGTTCGTTTCGGTGTCGTTTTGTTGAGTTCCGTGCTTTTTAGCAACTTTTCCGCACTTGAGTTCGATTCTTGCGAATCTCGGTCGAAACTGCTGTTTCGAGTTTCCCGTAAGTTCGTTTAACTTTGTTATACGTGTTGTGAACTTCAGTTTGGTTATTCGATCACGTATCGTGATTTTCGGGCGTTTTGGGCCATTTTGTAATTTACCCAAAGTTACGGGTATCCGTATCTGTAATTGTTGTCTCGACCCGTTTCTTGGTCGCGTATGACTAATTTTGGTATTATGTTTTCACTCCGGGTCGTTGATGTTGTTCGCGAACTTTTCGTCGTGTTCGTTCCGTGCGTTTTCGGAAATCGAGTCGTCGAGCCCTAGTGTTTGAGCACTGGCCGGACGGTTGCGGGACTGGCCAGACGATTGCGGGCACCGGCCGGACGGATGCGGCAGGAACTGGCGTAGCGCACGCTACGACCGGAAGGCTGCGCGCGCTAACCGGCAGGTGTAGCGCCTGCCTTCTAACTAACGCCTTATCGCTCGGATGCAGGCGGTGGAGTCACAGGGTTACGGAATCGGTTAGGATCGGCGGGTAGCGCACGCTACGCCGAGCGTAGCGCGCGCTAGTTGGAAGGCGTAGCGCCGCAGCTGTCGGCCCGGCTAGCGTCGTTACACAGCGGCGATTCGATCGAGAGGTTACGGGCGGATCGGCTAGCGCACGCTAGCATCCGCGCAGCGCGCGCTATCACAGTCGGGCAGGCAGGATCCGGCCGGCAGATTGAGTCTTCAGTACTAGGCCTTGCGGGCCCCGGCCGAGGGTTATCGGCCGAGGCTTCCCGTTAGCACGCGCTAGTCCGGAAGGTGTAGCGCACGCTAGGTCGTGCCTGTATAAATATGACAGAGTAGTCATATTTTCACCCGTTTTTCATTTCCATCTTTTCCTCTCCGCGGCTGGAGACTTGGCGATCCAGGAGACATGTTGTCAAGCAACTAATCCACGAAGATTGGGAGTTCATATCATCGATTAATCCCTCCATAACCTCCTTTGATCCAGCGAATCAAGGTGAGATTTCCTAGAACCCTATTTTGGGAGAATTTGGGGGGGTTTTGCATTTTTGTCCGATTCGTTCCGTGTTGTTGATTAATTCATGATGGGTATGATTAATCTTGGTAGTATTCTTGTGTTTAACATCATTTAATCCATTGTTCTTCATCGAATCGAAGTATATTTCTTGATTTCCTTCGAATTGACTTTTTGGGGGATTTGTCCTCGATCTCGTTTTTCATCCGTTTTTGATGGATCGATTGTGGTTAAATGATGTTGTTAAACATATTCTATGGATTGTATATCCATATTTCAACTTGGAATTCCATTTTCGGGTTTTGACGGAACGAATCGTGTTCTTGGCCGTTTTGGGGGAAACGCTTGAACTTTCGTCATTCGTTCTTTGAATTCAACGCCTTTAAGTCGTGTTAGGGAATCCATTTCATTGTTGTTATTGTCCTTCGTAGTTTATGAACGTGAGTTGGCGATCGGTGGAGTCGGCGGGTTCATAGTCGGTTCGTGTCAATCTAGTTCGGTCGATTCTCCGCGTTGTTCTTATTCGAGGCAAGTACCTTGTCCATACTATTCTTGTTTTGTGGATATGATAATTGGTGATCGTCTTTATATGTTTGTTTGATTGTTTGAAACGAGTTTTCAAAAGATTTGGCTAGCCTTGTTAAAGGCTCACTTTCAAACGCGCGTGTTTTGTAAATTGTGTGGGTTGTAAGTGACTATGTGAATCCTATGGATATATTTGGTGTTGATGATGCACTTGGTATTTGCTTGTGGACGTATATTATTTCATTTCGGTGCGTTGTGGTTTGACGAGGTGTTTTGCTAAGTGTTTGATACCTCTGAATGAATCGTTTGGATATCCTTGTTGTGACGTGTTAATTGTGTGAATGTATTTCGCTCACGGGTTATTATACAAACAGGTTACTAAAGTTTACCAAAAATGACAATTTTCTGACTAAAGTTTTTTTTGTTACAAAGAGGTTACTCAAGTTTTCGGGTTTGTCAACTGGGTTACTCAAAGATTAAAATCTTACACAAATGTAAGCTGAGAGTGGGCAATAGGATGATTACTAGGTTCCCCTTGTCCACGTCAGCACCATAGTTTTAAATGTTACAAAGAAGTTACTATAGTTTACGGGGTTATTAAATAGGTTACTGAACTTTACAAAAAGTTACTATGCGTGTTTTTTTTCTTTTTTTTTTCTTTTTTTAATTATTATTTTTTTTACTTTTAAGTTTTCTATTTCGCATGTCTTTGTATATTTTCATGGAAAAAATTTATCTTTTCGAAAAAAACATTATTTATGGAAAAAATATAATATTTGAAAAAATTTATTGAAAAATTTTTTCTTCCGAAATTATCTTTGTAAATAAAATTTTCTGGAAAAAGTCTTTGTAAATAAAATTTTCTAGGAAAAAATTTATCTTTTCGAAAAAAACATTATTTATGGAAATTTTTATTTCTTCCGAAAAAATTAAAAATATTTTACGGAAAAATATATTATTTTTTGAAAAATAAAATTATTTTCTAGAGAATATTATTTTTGGCAAAAAAATATTTTTCGAAAAAATTTATTTTACGGAAAAATATATTATTTTTCAAAAAATAAAATTATTTTACGGAGAAATATTATTTTTGGCAAAAAATATTTTCGAAAAAATTTATTTTACGGAAAAAATATATTATTTTTTCGAAAAAATAAAATTATTTTCTGGATTTTTTATATTTTTTTTAAAAAAAAAAATCCACGTTGGCAATGTAACCGGTATCAATGGGTTAAAACATCGTTAGTTACTTAAGTAACCGGTTACAAAACTTTAGTAACCTATTTGTAACAAAAAAAACTTTAGTAACAAAATTGCATTTTTTAGTAAACTTTAGTAACATGTTTGTATAATAACCCTTTCGCTCACCGTGGGTTGGTCTGACGGGGCCACGGCGGGAGTCCAATGGTATAGCCCTGGATTCACGAGTGCGGTTGTTTGTTTGGTGAATGTATTTTACTCACCGTGGGTTGGTTCGACGGGGCCACGGCGGGAGTCCAATGGTATAGCCCTCGATTCACGAGTAGAACTTCACGAGTGCGTTTGTATGTGTTAGTGGATGTATTTTACTCACCGTGGGCTGGTTCGACGGGGCCACGACGGGAGTCCAATGGTATAGCCCTGGGTTCACGAGTAAAAACTTCACGAGTTGGTGTATATGATTTCGAAAACGCATTCTGCTCACCTTGGGAGGGTCCGACGGGACCACTAAGGGAATCCAATGGTATAGCCCTGGATTCACGAGTTGGTGTTGTATTTTTGGGGACCAAGTGTTACGTATCTTGGGCAATTATATTGTATTGATTTTATGTCCGTCAAGGACACGTGACTTGGGTTTTGGCCCTGTGACCTGTTGTCGGTTTTCTATTTGCGAAAACAAAACCTTTGGGTTGTGACCCCTGTTGATTTTGGAAAGATAAGGATTTGATAATCCTAAATTGTTTTCTATTAAAACTCTCGATGGCATTTTAAACTGTTTCATAAATTGTTTCCCTTTAATTGTGGTCTTTCGGTTTTGGAATGTTTTACTCAAATTCTTGCCTCGAGAAGTATTCGTTTCGTGGTATTTTTAATCTTTGAGGATTTCTGATTATTGTTATTCTTGGAACTTGAATTGTATGGCTCGTAGTTTTGCACTTGTACTTGCACTAGCAAAATAGTGGAGTTTTGCTAACCCCCGAGTATTCGGGGGGTGGATGTCTATTTTTGCATTCAGGTTTTGGAGCATAACACAGGGTCGGCACGAAGGATGATGAAAGATGAACAATACTAATCACATGAGGATTCGTTGATGTCGTATTGGTCTAGTTGTATTTTCTTTTCCGCTGCAGTATCTTTTCGCCGTTGTACGGGAGTTTATTGTATTTTGACCCTTGCGTGGGTATGTGTTTGGGATTGAGTTGTATGTTATTATTGAAAGACCAAATCGGTCTACTGGGTCATTTTAGCCTTAAAGGCGATGTTTAGGCGTTTGATTTAGTTATCAGCCTGGTAGATCCTTCGTGTGATTAGTATCGTTCATCTTTCATCATCCTTCGTGCCGACCCTGTGCTATCCTCCAAAACCTGAATGCAAAAATAAACATCCACCCCCCGAATACTCGGGGGTTAGCAAAACTCCACTGTTTTGCTAGTGCAAGAACAAAGTGCAAATACGAGCCATACAATTCACATTCCACGAATAGCAATAACCAGGAATCCTCAAAAATCCAAACGTAACGAAAAGCACTTCCCGAGGCAAGAGTTTGGTAAAATATTCTAAAACCGAAAGGTCACAAATCAAGGGAAAACAATTTATAAAACCGTTTAAATGCCATCGAGAGTTTTGATAGAAAACAACTTAGGATTATCAAATCCTTATCTTTCCAAAAATCAACAGGGTCACAGCACAAAGGTTTTATTTTCACAAATAGAAAACCGACAATAATTCACAGGGCCAGAGCCCAACATCACGTGTCCTCGACGGACATAAAAATCAACAAAATATAATCACGCACGCGCATCGCCTTGGGAACAGGGTAATACCATTGATCCCGCCCGAGGCCTCGAAGGACCCTCCCGAGCTGGCTAGCGAAACAAATCACACACATCTCACGGTTGGATCAATCGCTTGTTGCATCCTGGCCACATGATCGCATGCCATGTGCCACCGTAGATTATCTCAGGCTCTCACGGTTGGATCAATCACTTGTTGCATCCTGACCACATGATCATGTGCCATGTGTCACCGTAGACCTTTAACCATATCCATACATTCACACAAATAACACAATGCAACAAAGATATCCAAACAATTCACTCAGAGGCATCAAACACTTAGCAAACCACCACGTCAAACCACAACGCACCGAAATGAAATAATATACGTCCACACGCAAATACCAAGTGCATCATCAACACCAAATATATCCATAGGATTCACATAGTCATTTACAAGACACACCATTCACAAAACGCACGCGTTTTGAAAGCAAGCCTTTAACAAGGCTAAACCGAATCTTTTGAAAGTTCAATTCAAACGACCAAACAACCACATTTAGACGATCACTAATTATCATATCCATAAAACAAGAATAGTATGGGCAAGGTACTTGCCTCGAATAACCACAATGCGGAGAATCGGCCGAAGTAGGTTGGCACGAACCGACTACGAACTCGCCTACTCCACCGAACGACAATCCACAACAATAAACTATGAACGAAAACAATAACAACGAAAATGAATTCCAAAGTACGACCCAAAGACGCTGAATTCAAAGAACAAATGACGAAGGTTCAAAGATTTCCCCCAAAACGGCCAAGAACACGATTCGTCCCGACAAAACACGAAAACGGAATTCCAAGTTGAAATATGGATATACAATCCATAGAATGTGTTTAACAACATCATTTAACCACAATCGATCCATCACAAATGGATGAAAAACGAGATCGGGAACAAATCCCCCAAAAAGTCAATTCGAAGAAAATCAAGAAATATACTTCGATTCGACGAAGAACAATGGATTAAATGATGTTAAACACAAGAATACTACCAAGATTAATCATACCCATCATGAATTAATCAACAACACGGAACGAATCGGACAAAATTGCAAAAACCCCCAAATTTTCCCAAAATAGGGTTCTAGGAAATCTCACCTTGATTCGTTGGATCAAAGGAGGTTATGGAGGGATTAATCGATGATATGAACTCCCAATCTTCGTGTATTAGTTTCTTGACAACATGTATCCTGGATCGCCAAGTCTCCAGCCGCGGAGAGGAAAAGATGGAAATGAAAAACGGGTGAAAATATGGCTACTTTGTCATATTTATACATGCACGGCCTAGCGTGCGCTACACCTTCCGGACTAGTGCGCGCTAACGGGCAGCCTCGGCCGATAACCCTCGGTCGGGGCCCGCAAGACCCTGTACTGAAGATTCAATCTGTCGGCCGGATCCTGCCTGCCCGACCGCGATAGCGCGCGCTGCGCGGACGCTAGCGTGCGCTAGCCGATCTGTCCAGAACCCTCTGGACTGAACTGCCCGGCCAGGTAACGTACGCTAGCCGGCCGACAGTGTGCGCTATGCCTTCCGACTAGCGCGCGCTATGCTCGGCGTAGCGTGCGCTACCTGCCGATCCTTCCCGAGTCGTAACCCGAAACCCCACTGTCGGTCGATAGCGTGCGCTCGTCGACCAAGCTAGCGTCGCTATACTGCCGAGCTAGCGCGCGGACTTCCGGCCGTGGCGTCGCTACGCGGTTCTGCCAGCGTCGGCCCGGCCGATGCCATAGCCGTCCGGCCAGACCGCCACCGTCCGACCCGGTACTTTCGGTACATGGCCCGACGACTCGATTTCCGAAAACGTACGGAACGAACAAGACGAAAAGTCCGCGGACAACATCAACGACCCGGAATGAAAACATAATACCATAATTAGTCATACGCGACCAAGAAACGGGTCGAGACAACAATTACAGATACGGATACCCGTAACTTTCAAGAAATTACAAAATGGCCCAAAACGCCCGGAAATCACGATACGTGATCGAATAACCAAACAGAAGTTCACAACACGTCTAACAAAGTTAAACGGACTTACGGGAAACTCGAAACAGCAGTTTCGAATGAGATTCGCAAGAATCGAACTCAAGTGCGGAAAAGTCGCCAAAAAGTACGGAACTCAACAAAACGACACCGAAACGAACTCGGATGACAAAAAGTACAGAATTAATCATTCTCAGAATGACGGAACGGTCATGAGCGAGTCGTCAAAATGGACTTCCGCTGAAAAAAAAGAAATTACTGGAAATCGAAAATTGCGGATATTACATTCTACCCTCCTTAAAAGAAGTTTCGTCCCGAAACTTAAAACAAGTCGGGATAAGCAATATCCCGCCAGGAAAACTCAACGAGATATGCAAGAAACGCGTAACTAATGCCCAACGGCGAAACGTTACAAACAACGCAACGGAATATACGGCGTGAAAACACGCTCCACGACGACCAACACAACGTCGCCATTAAGGATATAATAAAACCAACAAGTGACAAGCGTCATCAAATGGATAATACAATCAAGTCAATTATCCGAACAATCACAAAACACAATGAACGAAAATTAATACGATTGACCAACCCAACGGTACATCAATCAAAACGCGAGCCAATCGCTGAACAAATACGGAATTCCACCGCCCAAGGGTTGGAAGATCGAAAACGAGACTAATTTCCCGAAATTAAGGGAATTAGGAAGGAGCCTGAATGCTCAACAATCACGAAACGAGAACAAAAACCGAACAAACAAACGATCGAGACAACAAAAATCGAACAATCATGTCCGAAACACGAAGGATAATAAAGTTCAAACAACAACTCCCAGGATGATCTAGTGAGAACTACAAGACATGCATTCCCATAAGATCCACAGGAAAGGGAATAGCGACTGAAAAGTCACAACGACAAATGAGTTATTCCGAAACAATACCACACTCGTTCGATCAACAAAAGCAAGGGATAGGGAAAGTTCAGAAAATGTTAACGAGCATAAACGAGTCGACAGAGTCGAAAACACAAGAGTTCCAAATCCGATCCACTTCGAATAAAAGAACTAATAGAACCAGATGATGTCACTCCCGAACAAGGTTCACAAGAATCAAACCGAACTCGAAAAAGTCACAGCGATAACCAGATCGACCCACAACAAGATCACAGTTCGTTCGGACGATGAAACCGAAATACAGAACAAGCTCATAAAGTATCAACGAACATGAGCGAATCGATGGACTGGAGAAAGAGAAAATACAGAAGTCAAAATAGTACGGGTATTACCTCCGACCTCGTCCACGAAATTCACAAAAACGGGAGCAAAGTAACAAGACATTAAACAACCGACACATAACGGAACCATCACCGATGCACACGGTCATACCAAACCAAGCTCTAACAGCTTGCACATGCATGACAACGCAGAAATCACTACGAGGCGACAATATTCAATACCAACATTCCACCTCTCACAGAGGGCTAACACAACAAATGTGTGGAAAATAACTCAACGCTCACGCCGCCAACTCGATCATACTCGGGAGCAAACATCAAAATGAAAATGCAAACATCATACATACATACCCAGTCCTCAAACGGGAATGGATAGGTTTTAAAAACGAAAACCTCATTTTGAAAATAATTTGAAGAATACCGGTTGATCTTGAGTATCACTTTTCAAAAAAAAAAAAAAGTACAAATGTGAAACATTGTTATCGAGACTTTGGAGAACCATTTCGCATTTGATAAAAATGAGGACACTTTCTCTTAGTGAAAAACTTTCAGAATATTCGACCCTCGGGTCTAAGTAAAAGTGTTTCTAAAACATTGAAAATATCTCAAAACATTTTGGTCCTCGAGGTAGAAGAATTTGGAAACATATTGTGGCA
This sequence comes from Orobanche coerulescens, assembly GCA_033398695.1. NCBI lineage: Eukaryota > Viridiplantae > Streptophyta > Magnoliopsida > Lamiales > Orobanchaceae > Orobanche > Orobanche coerulescens. Next base: position 58,196,179 of record CM065807.1, on the reverse strand, counting down.
CCTTGGATGTACCACGAGAAAATAATTCATTTTAAAAGTACGTCTCGAAATTTATTTTCTAAGATACTCAAGGTTTTCAAGGATAATTCAATGGGCTAGAATGCCCAAAAATTTCAGGTAATTACACAAAACTTTATAGCACCGTGGGTCCCGCGCCAGAACCCACCAGGCTAAAAACCAATTACAAAAACGCCCAAAAAGGTCGATGACGGTAATGTTTCAAAAACTTACAAAAGCCATTTACAACATGTTAAATACCGTCATAAGAATTTCGCTAAAATGATCAAGACCATAATATCAAAAACTCGGTTAATGGAATCGATTTTCGAAATAAAACTCAGTCGGTAAAATACCGAAAGCCATTACAAAGGAACTCACGCAGCGGATAAAAGAAATAAAGTCAAACATGAACAATCCAGCAACACTACTCCTCATATGAACGAAATATGAGGGTCAAATAACCACATATCAAGAAATCAAAATCCATAAGAGGATTCCGTCACTTAACAAATAATCATAAAAATAGCTCGTGTCACACGAGGCACAACACAAAGAAGGGAGACTTACATCCACAGGTCGCACGAAGATGATGATCGCCCCACGATACTAATCACGACCAACAAACTCAGACGACGCGTCGTGACACGACTCAGTCAGACAAAATCCAACGAGACAAAACTCAACAGACACAACTTGACCCGACAGCCTAGGTTTCCACAACCTAAGCTCTGATACCATTTATGTAACACCCCCAATCCACTCAGGGATATTACACGCCGTAGATCCTCTCCTCGAGGATCTACCAGGCTGATAACTAAAATCAAACATCTAAACATCGCCTTTAAGGCTAAAATGGCTCAGTAGACCGACTTGGACTTTCAATAATAACATACAACTCAATTCCAAACACATACCCACGCAGGGGTCAAAATACAATAAACTCCCGTACAACGGGGAAAAGATACTGCAGCGGAAAAGAAAATACAACTAGACCAATACGACATCAACGGATCCTCGTGTGATTAGTATCGTTCATCTTTCATCATCCTTCGTGCCGACCCTGTGCTATCCTCCAAAACCTGAATGCAAAAATAGACATCCACCCCCCGAATACTCGGGGGTTAGCAAAACTCCACTGTTTTGCTAGTGCAAGAACAAAGTGCAAATACGAGCCATACAATTCACATTCCACGAATAGCAATAACCAGGAATCCTCAAAAATCCAAACGTAACGAAAAGCACTTCCCGAGGCAAGAGTTTGGTAAAATATTCTAAAACCGAAAGGTCACAAATCAAGGGAAAACAATTTATAAAACCGTTTAAATGCCATCGACAGTTTTGATAGAAAACAACTTAGGATTATCAAATCCTTATCTTTCCAAAAATCAACAGAGTCACACCCAAAGGTTTTATTTTCACAAATAGAAAACCGACAATAATTCACAGGGCCAGAGCCCAACATCACGTGTCCTCGACGGACATAAAAATCAACAAAATATAATCGCGCACGCGCATCGCCTTGGGAACAGGGTAATACCATTGATCCCGCCCGAGGCCTCGAAGGACCCTCCCGAGCTGGCTAGCGAAACAAATCACACACATCTCACGGTTGGATCAATCGCTTGTTGCATCCTGGCCACATGATCGCATGCCATGTGCCACCGTAGATTATCTCAGGCTCTCACGGTTGGATCAATCACTTGTTGCATCCTGACCACATGATCACGTGCCATGTGTCACCGTAGACCTTGAACCATATCCATACATTCACACAAATAACACAATGCAACAAAGATATCCAAACAATTCACTCAGAGGCATCAAACACTTAGCAAACCACCACGTCAAACCACAACGCACCGAAATGAAATAATATACGTCCACACGCAAATACCAAGTGCATCATCAACACCAAATATATCCATAGGATTCACATAGTCATTTACTAGACACACCATTCACAAAACACACGCATTTTGAAAGCAAGCCTTTAACAAGGCTAAACCGAATCTTTTGAAAGTTCAATTCAAACGACCAAACAACCACATTTAGACGATCACTAATTATCATATCCATAAAACAAGAATAGTATGGGCAAGGTACTTGCCTCGAATAACCACAATGCGGAGAATCGGCCGAAGTAGGTTGGCACGAACCGACTACGAACTCGCCTACTCCACCGAACGACAATCCACAACAATGAACTATGAACGAAAACAATAACAACGAAAATGAATTCCAAAGTACGACCCAAAGCCGCTGAATTCAAAGAACAAATGACGAAGGTTCAAAGATTTCCCCCAAAATGGCCAAGAACACGATTCGTCCCGACAAAACACGAAAACGGAATTCCAAGTTGAAATATGGATATACAATCCATAGAATGTGTTTAACAACATCATTTAACCACAATCGATCCATCACAAATGGATGAAAAACGAGATCGAGAACAAATCCCCCAAAAAGTCAATTCGAAGAAAATCAAGAAATATACTTCGATTCGACGAAGAACAATGGATTAAATGATGTTAAACACAAGAATACTACCAAGATTAATCATACCCATCATGAATTAATCAACAACACGGAACGAATCGGACAAAATTGCAAAACCCCCCAAATTTTCCCAAAATAGGGTTCTAGGAAATCTCACCTTGATTCGCTGGATCAAAGGAGGTTATGGAGGGATTAATCGATGATATGAACTCCCAATCTTCGTGTATTAGTTGCTTGACAACATGTATCCTGGATCGCCAAGTCTCCAGCCGCGGAGAGGAAAAGATGGAAATGAAAAACGGGTGAAAATATGGCTACTTTGTCATATTTATACACGCACGGCCTAGCGTGCGCTACACCTTCCGGACTGGCGCGCGCTAACGGGCAGCCTCGGCCGATAACCCTCGGTCGGGGCCCGCAAGGCCCTGTACTGAAGACTCAATCTGTCGGCCGGATCCTGCCTGCCCGACCGCGATAGAGCGCGCTGCGCGGACGCTAGCGTGCGCTAGCCGATCTGTCCAGAACCCTCTGGACTGAACTGCCCGGCCAGGTAACGTACGCTAGCCGGCCGACAGTGTGCGCTATGCCTTCCGACTAGCGCGCGCTATGCTCGGCGTAGCGTGCGCTACCTGCCGATCCTTCCCGAGTCCAGAACCCCAGAAACCCCACTGTCCGGTCCGATAGCGTGCGCTGGTCGACCAAGCTAGCGTGCGCTATACCTTCCGGCCGTAGCGTACGCTACGCCGGTTCCTGCCGCGTCAGCCCGGCCCGGTGCCATAACCGTCCGGCCAGACCGCCACCGTCCGGTACTTTCGGCCACTGACATGGCCCGACGACTCGATTCCAGCGTGCGGAGCGAACAAGGCGAAAAGTCCGCGGACAACATCAACGACCGGAATGAAAACATAATACCATAATTAGTCATACGCAACCAAGAAAGCGGGTCGAGACAACAATTACGAATCGGATACCGTAACTTTCAAGAAATTACAAAATGGCCCAAGCGCGGAAATCACGATACGTGATCGAATAACCAAACAGAAGTTCACAACACGTCTAACAAAGTTAAACGGACTTACGGGAAACTCGAAACAGCAGTTTCGAATGAGATTCGCAAGAATCGAACTCAAGTGCGGAAAAGTCGCCAAAAAGTACGGAACTCAACAAAACGACACCGAAACGAACTCGGATGACAAAAAGTGCATAATTAATCATTCTCAGAATGACGGAACGGTCATGAGCGAGTCGTCAAAACGGACTTCCGCTGAAAAAAAAGAAATTACTGGAAATCGAAAATTACGGATATTACATTCTACCCTCCTTAAAAGAAGTTTCGTCCCGAAACTTAAAACAAGTCGGGAGAAGCAATATCCCGCCAGGAAAACTCAACGAGATATGCAAGAAACGCGTAACTAATGCCCAACGGCGAAACGTTACAAACAACGCAACGGAATATACGGCGTGAAAACACGCTCCACGACGACCAACACAACGTCGCCATTAAGGATATAATAAAACCAACAAGTGACAAGCGTCATCAAATGGATAATACAATCAAGTCAATTATCCGAACAATCACAAAACACAATGAACGAAAATCAATACGATTGACCAACCCAACGGTACATCAATCAAAACGCGAGCCAATCGCTGAACAAATACGGAATTCCACCGCCCAAGGGTTGGAAGATCGAAAACGAGACTAATTTCCCGAAATTAAGGGAATTAGGAAGGAGCCTGAATGCTCAACAATCACGAAACGAGAACAAAAACCGAACAAACAAACGATCGAGACAACAAAAATCGAACAATCATGTCCGAAACACGAAGGATAATAAAGTTCAAACAACAACTCCCAGGATGATCTAGTGAGAACTACAAGACATGCATTCCCATAAGATCCACAGGAAAGGGAATAGCGACTGAAAAGTCACAACGACAAACGAGTTATTCCGAAACAATACCACACTCGTTCGATCAACAAAAGCAAGGGATAGGGAAAGTTCAGAAAATGTTAACGAGCATAAACGAGTCGACAGAGTCGAAAACACAAGAGTTCCAAATCCGATCCACTTCGAATAAAAGAACTAATAGAACCAGATGATGTCACTCCCGAACAAGGTTCACAAGAATCAAACCGAACTCGAAAAAGTCACAGCGATAACCAGATCGACTCACAACAAGATCACAGTTCGTTCGGACGATGAAACCGAAATACAGAACAAGCTCATAAAGTATCAACGAACATGAGCGAATCGATGGACTGGAGAAAGAGAAAATACAGAAGTCAAAATAGTACGGGTATTACCTCCGACCTCGTCCACGAAATTCACAAAAACGGGAGCAAAGTAACAAGACATTAAACAACCGACACATAACGGAACCATCACCGATGCACACGGTCATACCAAAACAAGCTCTAACAGCTTGCACATGCATGACAACGCAGAAATCACTACGAGGCGACAATATTCAATACCAACATTCCACCTCTCACAGAGGGCTAACACAACAAATGTGTGGAAAATAACTCAACGCTCACGCCGCCAACTCGATCATACTCGGGAGCAAACATCAAAATGAAAATGCAAACATCATACATACATACCCAGTATTCACAAAATACAGAAGTCAAAATAGTACGGGTATTACCTCCGACCTCGTCCACGAAATTCACAAAAACGGGAGCAAAGTAACAAGACATTAAACAACCGACACATAACGGAACCATCACCGATGCACACGGTCATACCAAACCAAGCTCTAACAGCTTGCACATGCATGACAACGCAGAAATCACTACGAGGCGACAATATTCAATACCAACATTCCACCTCTCACAGAGGGCTAACACAACAAATGTGTGGAAAATAACTCAACGCTCACGCCGCCAACTCGATCATACTCGGGAGCAAACATCAAAATGAAAATGCAAACATCATACATACATACCGAGCGAGTCGTCAAAACGGACTTCCGCTGAAAAAAAAGAAATTACTGGAAATCGAAAATTGCGGATATTACAGGTAGATCCTCGAGGAAAGGGTCTATGGCGTGTAATATCCCTGAGTGGATTGGGGGTATTACATAAATGGTATCAGAGCCAGGTTGTGGAAACCTAGGCTGTCGGGTCAGTGGTGTCTGTTGAGTTTTGTCTCGTCGGATTTGTCTGACTGAGTCGTCTCGCGACGCGTCGTCTGAGTTTGTTGGTCGTGATTAGTATCGAGGGGCGATCATCATCTTCGTGCGACCTATGGAAGTAAGTCTCCCTTCTTTGTGTTGTGCCTCGTGTGACACGAGCTATTTGTTTGATTTTGTGTTAAGTGATGGAACCTTCATGTAGATTCTTGGTTTCGTGATGCGTTCGTGTGATTCTCTTATTTCGTTTGTATGAGGAGTGTTGTCATTATTTATGTCTTTTTTACTGTGATAATTGACTGTTTGTCTTCCCGGTAAAAGACATGTATTGTCTTGACTTTGTGCGATTTGATGCATATATTATAATAGGTTTAAACGAATATTGTTACATGAGCATTTTTGGGCATTCTAGCCCATTGAATTATTTTTGAAAACCTTGAGTATCTTAGAAAATAAATTTCGAGACGTACTTTTAAAATGAATCGTTTTCTCGTGGTACTTCCAAGGTGCCACAATATATTTCCAAATTCTTCTACCTCGAGGACCAAAATATTTTGAGATATTTTCAATGTTTTAGAAACACTTATACTTAGACCCGAGGGTCGAATATTTCTGAAAGTTTTTCACTAAGAGAAAATGTCCTCACTTTTGTTTAAACGCAAGATGATTTTCAAAGTCTCGAAAATGATGTTTGTTCAACTTTTTGTAAAATGATACTCAAGATCAACTAGTGTTTCCAAACTGTTTTCAAAAGGTGGTTTTCGTTTTTAAAACCCATCATTTCCTGCTTGTGGTCGGACAAAGTATGTATGATGTTGGTATTGAATATTGTCGCCTCGTAGTGATTTCTGCGTTTTCGCGCATGTGCGAGTTGTTCGAGCTTGGTTTGGTATGACCGTGTGCATCAGTGATGGTTCCGTTATGTGTCGGTTGTTTAATGTCTTGTTACCTTGTTCCCGTTTTTGTGAATTTCGTGGACGAGGTTGGAGGTAATACCCGTACTATTTTGACCTCGGTATTTTCTCTTTCTCCATTCTACCGACTCGCTCGTGTTCGTTGTTACTTTCTGAACTTGTTCTGTATTTCGGTTTCATCGTCCAAACAAGCTGTGATCTTGTTGTGGGTCGATCTAGTTATCGCTGTGACTTTTTTGAGTTCAGTTCGATTCTTGTGAACCTTGTTCGGAAGTGACATCATTTGGTTCTATTAACTCTTCTATTCGATGTAGATCGGATTTTAAATTTCTGCATTTTCGACTCTGTCGACTCGTTTATGTTCGTTGACATTTTCTGAACTTTCCCTACCCCTTGGTTTTATTGATCGAACAAGGGTGGTATTGTTTCGGGATAACTCGTTTGTCGTTGTGACTTTTCAATCGCTATTCCCTTTCCTGTGGATCTTATGGGAATGCATGTCTTGTTGTTCTCACCAGATCATTCTGGGAGTTGCTGTTTGAACTTTATTGTTCTTCGTGATTCGAACATGATTGTTCGATTTTTGTTGTCTCGATCATTGTGGTTCGATCGTTTGATTGTTCGGTTTTTATTGATCTCGTTCCGTGATTGGTGAATGTTCAGGCTCCTTCGTAATTCCCTTCAGTTCGGGAAATTAGTCTCGTTTTCGATCTTCCAACCCTTAGGCGGTAGAATTCCGTATTTGTTCAGCGTTTGGCTCGCGTTTTGATTGATGAACCGTTGGGTTGGTCAATCGTATTGATTTTCGTTCGTGTGTTTTGTGACTGTTCGGATAATCGACTTGATTGTACTATCTGTTTGTTGACGCTTGTCACTTGTTGGTTTTATTATATCCCTAACGGCGACGTTGTGTTGGTCATCGTGGAGCGTGTTTTCACACCATATATTCCGTTGTGTTGTTTGTAACGTTTCGCCGTTGGGCGTTAGTTACGCGTTTCTTGCGTATCTCGTTGAGTTTTCTTGGTGGGATATTGCTTCTCCCTACTTGTTTTAAGTTTCGGGACGAAACTTCTTTTAAGGAGGGTAGAATGTAATATCCGCAATTTTCGATTTCCGGTAATTTCTTTTCTTTTCTTTTTTTTCAGCGGAAGTCCGTTTTGATGACTCGCTCATGACCATTTCATTATTTTGAGAATGATTAATTCTACACTTTTTGACATCCGAGTTCGTTTCGGTGTTGTTTTGTTGAGTTCCGTGCTTTTTAGCGACTTTTCCGCACTTGAGTTCGATTCTTGCGAATCTCGGTCGAAACTGCTGTTTCGAGTTTCCCGTAAGTTCGTTTAACTTTGTTATACGTGTTGTGAACTTCAGTTTGGTTATTCGATCACGTATCGTGATTTTCGGGCGTTTTGGGCCATTTTGTAATTTACCCAAAGTTACGGGTATCCGTATCTGTAATTGTTGTCTCGACCCGTTTCTTGGTCGCGTATGACTAATTTTGGTATTATGTTTTCATTCTGGGTCGTTGATGTTGTCCGCAAACTTTTCGTCGTGTTCGCCCGCGGCGCTTAAATCGAGTCATCGAGCCACAGTGTTCGAGCACCGGCCTGACGGCTATGGATCGCCGGACGATTGCGGGCACCGGCCGGACGGATGCGGCAGGAACCGGCGTAGCGCACGCTACGGCCGGAAGGCTGCGCGCGCTAACCGGCAGGTGTAGCGCACGCTACCGGCTGGCCTAACGCACGCTATCGGGTCTGGACAGTGGAGTCCTGGGGTTCTGGAATCGGTTAGGATCGGCAGGTAGAGCACGCTACGCCGAGCGTAGCGCGCGCTAGTCGGCAGGCATAGCGCACGCTGTCGGCCGGCTAGCGTACGTTACCTGGCCGGGCAGTTCAGTCCAGAGGGTTCTAGACAGATCGGCTAGCGCACGCTAGCATCCGCGCAACGCGCGCTATCGCGGTCGGGCGGGCAGGATCCGGCCGGCAGATTGAGTCTTCAGTACTAAGCCTTGCGGGCCCCGGCCGAGGGTTATCGGCCGAGGCTGCCCGTTAGCGCGCGCTAGTCCGGAAGTAGCGCACGCTAGGCCGTGCCTGTATAAATATGACAGAGTAGTCATATTTTCACCCGTTTTTCATTTCCATCTTTTCCTCTCCGCGGCTGGAGACTTGGCGATCCAGGAGACATGTTGTCAAGCAACTAATCCACGAAGACTGGGAGTTCATATCATCGATTAATCCCGCCATAACCTCCTTTGATCCAGCGAATCAAGGTGAGATTTCCTAGAACCCTATTTTGGGAGAATTTGGGGGTTTTTGCATTTTTGTCCGATTCGTTCCGTGTTGTTGATTAATTCATGATGGGTATGATTAATCTTGTTAGTATTCTTGTGTTTAACATCATTTAATCCATTGTTCTTCATCGAATCGAAGTATATTTCTTGATTTCCTTCGAATTGACTTTTTGGGGGATTTGTCCTCGATCTCGTTTTTCATCCTTTTTTGATGGATCAATTGTGGTTAAATGATGTTGTTAAACATATTCTATGGATTGTATATCCATATTTCAACTTGGAATTCCATTTTCGGGTTTTGACGGAACGAATCGTGTTCTTGGCCGTTTTGGGGGAAACGCTTGAACTTTCGTCATTCGTTCTTTGAATTCAACGGCTTTAAGTCGTGTTAGGGAATTCATTTCATTGTTGTTATTGTCCTTCGTAGTTTATGAATGCGAGTTGGCGATCGGTGGAGTCGGCGGGTTCATAGTCGGTTCGTGTCAACCTACGTCGGTCGATTCTCCGTGTTGTTCTTATTCGAGGCAAGTACCTTGTCCATACTATTCTTGTTTTGTGGATATGATAATTGGTGATCGTCTTTATATGTTTGTTTGATTGTTTGAAACAAGTTTTCAAAAGATTTGGCTAGCCTTGTTAAAGGCTCACTTTCAAACGCGCGTGTTTTGTAAATTGTGTGGGTTGTAAGTGACTATGTGAATCCTATGGATATATTTGGTGTTGATGATGCACTTGGTATTTGCTTGTGGACGTATATTATTTCATTTCGGTGCGTTGTGGTTTGACGAGGTGTTTTGCTAAGTGTTTGATACCTCTGAATGAATCGTTTGGATATCCTTGTTGTGACGTGTTAATTGTGTGAATGTATTTCGCTCACCGTGGGTTGGTCCGACGGGGCCACGACGGGAGTCTAATGGTATAGCCCTGGATTCACGAGTGCGGTTGTTTGTTTGGTGAATGTATTTTACTCACCGTGGGTTGGTTCGACGGGGCCACGGCGGGAGTCCAATGGTATAGCCCTCGATTCACGAGTAGAACTTCACGAGTGCGTTTGTATGTGTTAGTGGATGTATTTTACTCACCGTGGGTTGGTTCGACGGGGCCACGACGGGAGTCCAATGGTATAGCCCTGGGTTCACGAGTAAAAACTTCACGAGTGGGTGTATATGATTTCGAAAACGCATTCTACTCACCTTGGGAGGGTCCGACGGGGCCACGAAGGGAATCCAATGGTATAGCCCTGGATTCACGAGTTGGTGTTGTATTTTTGGGGACCAAGGTTTACGTATCTTGGGCGATTATATTGTATTGATTTTATGTCCGTCGAGGACACGTGACTTGGGTTGTGGCCCTGTGAACTGTTGTCGGTTTTCTATTTGCGAAAACAAAACCTTTGGGCTGTGACCCCTGTTGATTTTGGAAAGATAAGGATTTGATAATCCTAAATTGTTTTCTATTAAAACTCTCGATGGCATTTTAAACTGTTTCATAAATTGTTTCCCTTTAATTGTGGTCTTTCGGTTTTGGAATGTTTTACTCAAATTCTTGCCTCGAGAAGTATTCATTTCGTGGTATTTTTAATCTTTGAGGATTTCTGATTATTGTTATTCTTGGAACTTGAATTGTATGGCTCATAGTTTTGCACTTGTACTTGCACTAGCAAAATAGTGGAGTTTTGCTAACCCCTGAGTATTCGGGGGGTGGATGTTTATTTTTGCATTCAGGTTTTGGAGCATAACACAGGGTCGGCACGAAGGATGATGAAAGATGAACGATACTAATCACATGAGGATCCGTTGATGTCGTATTGGTCTAGTTGTATTTTCTTTTCTGCTGCAGGATCTTTTCCCCGTTGTACGGGAGTTTATTGTATTTTGACCCCTGCGTGGGTATGTGTTTGGGATTGAGTTGTATGTTATTATTCAAAGACTAAATCGGTCTACTGAGTCATTTTAGCCTTAAATGCGATGTTTAGACGTTTGATTTAGTTATCAGCCTGGTAGATCCTCGAGGAGAGGGTCTACGGCGTGTAATATCCCTGAGTGGATTGGGGATGTTACACTTGACCTAGCTGATCGTTGTGTTAGAAAGGGAAATAAGTAAAAATAACTTATATAAACATATCAGGACCGCATGTTTATATTTTAATATTGAGAAATGAAGAATTAAGAGATGCGACAAAGTATTATGGGGAGTAGCATGCTTATATTTTGTAATTATATATGAAAATTATATTAAAAATATATATTATATATAATTAATTCGGATAGTTTCGGATACGGATGCGCCTATATCCATATCCGTATCCGGAATCTTCGGATACAGATAATATTCATATCCGCTTTTTTCGGATACAGATAATATCCGCTTTTTTGGATATGAATACATATATTTCGGACGAATATCGGATTTTTCGGATTTTTTTGACAACCCTAGATCTAGATAAGAGTACTGCGAATTATCATAGTTAGACGCATAGATTAATATTGTTCGTTTAAATTGCCTATTAATCTGTTTAATTAATTATTTGATGAGCCTAAATAGATCCGATTCTTGAGGGCCGATTTTAATAAATCAATCCCGATTCTTCCGCTGCGTTTTATTTCCAGCAACATACCCTTATAGCAGTTCACCCTTTGCTAGCATAGTTACAAGAATCATCAGCAAGCAATCTTAACCTACAAATTTTCTACATCTTTATCTCAATCTTATCTCAATGTTACTCAGACTTACACAATTTATTGGAATATTTCAAAGAAAAACACTGGACTCACAGCTAAAATAATTCTTAAAATTTGATTCTACGAACACAACAATCTAACCACAATTTTAATACAAAATCAACTGAAGAAATGAATATAAATAACCCCAAACCTCATACATCAAAATAAAAACCGAACATTACACGAAAAAGCCAAACAAATAATTACCAAACTGACAGAGGGATGTAGCGGCTGGAGGAAAGTCAGAATACCTCTGATCGTGCACACCCTATTCTTAGAATTTTGGACTCAAAACAATGAGAGGGACGTGGCGTTGTTAAACCTACCAGACCAGTCCTTCCAAGGATTCCTAATCGTTCTCCAAAGAATCCTCTCGATCGCAAGGTTACCGGCATATATACCTATCACCACAGAGAGCCAGAATACCTAATTTGTCGTTGCAATTCACTATAAATCCACCATCGCACCCCAAACGACATAATTTCTGATGAAGTAAATAATTCCAAGTGAAATCATCCAGCCAAAATACTTACTTTTACGAAGTACACAACTAAACTTTTTTATTTTTTGTTTCCAAAAATTCCTAAAAAAAAATAACAGCAACACAATATTGATAAACCACTCAACATAAAAATTCGGGAGAACAAAAACATCACAATTTAAGAAACTCACAAATTTATTATAACCATATATTTCAACAGACATACAGAATATATATATATATATAAGACTCAGTAATCTTTCCTCTATTCGTGTCTATCTGCATTTTACAAAATTACCTCAATTTCTCTCCAGAAATAAAGAGCACATCAGGTTTTCAACCAAACTATACGCATAATATGACACCACACATACAGACATAATGAACCATGTAAATAAAGAACCTGTAGATCAGAAAACAAACATGAGACATACCTTGAAAAATGCCAAAAAGTGTAGTAAAGAGAAAAATACGCATCAATGCACAGTATTAGAACCACAAATTATACAATCAAGACTGAAAAAGAAGCAGGATATATAACAGCACATTAAGGACCTCGTTCTGAAGCATAGAAACCTGAAAGGAAGAAAACACAAGATAAACAACCAAAATGAGGCCCAAAAAAAAAGAGGGCGAGGAAGCAGATCTGAACCCCAAGTCAATAAACAACAAAAAAGAGGTTGAATACCAGAAAAGCAAGAAAGGGGCAGAAAAAAAAGAAATAAGAGGAAACCACAAATGCAAGAGGAACGGCACTTTTGATGATCAGATAAAATCAAAGCCGAAGCAGGAGGTGTCCGATGCGAGAAGCTCCATCAATCGACGCAAGCACCTTCGTGGGTGACCCAGACAAAGAGAGGAAAAGCAAAAAATATTAAAAAGAAAGCAGGTGGAACAGTAGCCGGGCGACGAACATCGACCCTTATTATATATGGTTACAAATATATAGGGGTGGGTTCAGGTGAGAATGCAATTTAAGTTGAGAAATAAGAATGAATTTCATGCATAATTAATACAAAACTCATGCATATTCACAATTCGCAGGATAAGAACCATTCTCATTTGATTATATATATATATATATATATATGTTGAACTTCAGGTATTATAATTTAATATTAATAAATATAATTTAATATATGTTATAAACTTGAGAGAAAAAGAGAGAAATTGGAAGAGAAGAAGAATAATATGTGTATTCTTATGAGGGCCAAAAGCCTTTATTTATAGGTACACATCTAGAGTTTCAAGGGTGTAAAGGTCATTCATTAATAAATACATTAATTACAACACTCCCCCTTGAATGACCTTTAATACATGTTGCCTCATTAAAACCTTGTCGGGGAAATCCAGTGGGAAAAAAACCGATCGAAGGAAAAAGAGTACTGCTACTCACCCTGAAATCAATTACATAAGATCTTTGAGTTGATGTCGGCAACACCTTTGTGAATAAGTTCACTGACTAATCACTTAAGTGAATATTTGATATATCTACCTTTGAGATACTATCATATACAATACTTCCTCTTGAATATTATGATGTTCGTGCCTCATCAAAACTCCTTCGAAAAAATCCTGTGGGAAAAAATCGATAGAGGAAAAGAGTACATAGTATAAATTTGCTCATGTGTTGCATTGGTTGCCTCGTTAACAACCTTAACTAAGAAAATCCGGTGGAAAAAAACTTAGAAAGGGAAAAAGAGTACAACCATTTGGTCTCCAGGACCTTTTGACCTTCAGAGTCGACATAATCTTCAAATTAATTTAAAAGTTATCACTTCTCCCTCTCAAGATAACAATCTTGCACTCCAATACCATGAATATAATTTTCAGACATGGAGAGATGTTAGATTATCATTATTGATCTTGTGAAGCTCATGTGGAAATAAATTTCATCTTACTTGCCAAATATTATATGCAACACATAAATGGAGTATATTTCTCATCATAATAAATAGGCAGTATGAGAACAAATATGAGATCATAATACCCTAATAGCCACCAATATCGAATCTCAATCTCTTTCATGTAATAGACCAATATAGTTAACACCATTCCACATTCTCCTTCTTGGATAAATATAAAATTTTGCTATCATGTTAACTTCAAATTATATATCAGGCCTGATAATGTGATGCTACAATAGGATACAAGTACGGAACTTCTGGTCCTCTTATATCTTGTTATTTTCTTAAGATCTATATGAGTCAGTATTCACTTCAAGTGGTAAGACAACATTTAGGTAGCTAAATGGATAAAAAAATTTCCATCATATATGCTCGATCGAGACAATACTAATACTTAGTTTTATCTAAGTTTTTGATTTTGAACTTGTCTTTAGACATGAGTTCAAATAATTCACATATATCCTCTTCAGGAGGAATTCACTTAGTCGGTTGATCCACCAGACTATTTTAAAAGGTATAAATATTTTTAACTCAAAATAGTACATATTGCGAATTTTATGTTCCTATTACTTTAGGAACCTCAAGTCCGTCAGGGACTTTCATATAGATATTCGCATTCAATGACACATAGAAAAATGTGGTGATGACGTCACTAATTGAATATCTATATTCATAATAATTGTCATATGTATATTAAGTGACGAGATGTAGTGCCAACAGGAGAATATGTTTTGGGTATGTGCTTAAAACCTTGATATGCTATTCTCGCTTATCTTTCACCACTTTATTTTATTTTGCGAGTTAAGCTTTGTCTCAATTGCTTATATTTTATTTAGTGCTTCAGGGACTCCACTAGCAATTGTTGAGACATAAAGTATTGTCGACAACGATCATTCTTATAAACAATTCTCCCATATTCACAAAGTCCATGACAACTTCAACAAAATCAAATATTTAACATTTCCCATAACATTTGATTTGGTCGTTCCATAATCCCAATATTGTATTTATTTAGTGCACATGCAAATTAAGGTATTTGAGATTCTTGTCTTCGAGACGATCCTCTTCAGGAGGTTTTTGAAGTGATGTTATAATCTATTTGTATTCCGCGGATTTTATCTTTAATACCAATAAAGAATACGTCTCTCACGCTTTTGGCGTCGAGGAGTATCAACAAATATATTTCGTTCACATTCGACTTTAATTCTTTATGGTACATAACTGGTATATGAGATTTCATCACTCCTTTGGCAATCAATAACTTATTGAATTTTGAGTTCATAGTGCGTAAATTTAAATATCCAACCCAATGAGTATTTTACGACTTTCTCTTATTTTCATGTCTCCCCCTAATGTCGGAGATAGTTGGAATTGGATGATAAAATCAATCCTCTTCAGGAGGTGCACTAATAACAAAGGGGGTGACTCAAATATTGTGCCTTTGATATGGATACTTGAATTTGAAATTCATCGCAATGTAATCATTGGATAAAATAATATATCGCTTATAATTAATTCGATACTCATTGAATAAAGCTCCTTTTAGAGCCGACAATAAGAATACTGCCATATGAAATTATACCAATCCTTCAGGGATTGTCTTTCCATTCTTCAAGTAGAAATTGAACAAATCAATATGACATAAAGTTATGTATTTTTTATTTGAAATAAATACATGCAACTTCAAATGTAAATTGCTCTCCAGGAGCATGTATTTTTTCTTCAAAAATATTAATTGTGCTAACTCAGGAGCAACAATTTAAATCAAAGATAGTCATATATTACCGAAAATATGAAGTAGTCATCAAGAGTATGTGATATTCTTCAAAAGTATCAATTATGCTACCTTGGGAGCAATAATTTATAAGCATATAACACCCAAAAGAAAAATACTCTAAAGCGTATGTAAATATTAATTAAAAGTATTAATTGTGCTACATAATGAGCAATAATTTATATCAATATGGTGATAATAAAAGCAATTCAATAACACAAGGCCATATAGAAAATATTCAAAATAATGCCTTTTTTGTTTAATATTCTTCATGAATATTAACTTTAGTTGATGTGTTTATCATAAATACTATCATAAAAATATGACTATGAATCGTTGTGTTTTATCAAGAACATTAATAATTTCTTTTTAATAATCTTCTGGATTATTAAAATTACAAATTCATGTTTCTTCAGGAAACCATGAAAATATATTAATATAATGTATTAAAAGAATCATTACAAATAATTTTATATCAATGATACAAGTATTATCATCAATATAATATGTAATAACTATCGTTATTACTCTTCTTCCAGAAGAAAGTGCAATAATTATTATGCAATTAATCCAACATCTATAAGATGTTGATGAAAATTGGTCAACTCAAAATAATACAATTTTAAGTGTATAAATGTACTTCATGATATTTACTAGTAATTTCTGATATTTATCATACAATATGTGTGAATTTGTATTAATATATCTTCAGGATATATATCATAAATAAACATATAGTTAAATAAAATATAAAAATGTTATAAATAGACTTTAACACCAAACACATAACTTTAAACATGTAAATATTGAAAGTACTTTCTGGTCTAATAAGTGGTGAATTTTATACGTCATTTACATTGATATTTTCTCTAATACCAATTTTTTTCTTCAGAAATTGTAAATGTCATTTGTCTCACTTGTTATCGCGGAATCATACTGTAACACCCCCAATCCGTTTATAGACATTACACGTCGTAGATCCTTTCCGCATGGATCTACCAGGCAAGAAACCACAAAACAAACCCACACGTGGTCAATTCGACCAAAACATAAAACCATAGACCGATTAGGTCTCTCAAAATACAACATAGAAGTACAACTAATATAACAAAATACAACTCGATCACAATTTACACAACATGTACATCCTTTTAAGGATGACAAAGAACTAGAAATAAATACTCGGACCGACAGATCACTGACGGACAACCGACTACAACTGTGACTTGTATCACTGTTTTACATCATCCTCCATGACGATCCTGTGGTTGCTCTGTCTCAAATCGGAATACCTAAAAAACATAACATAATCCCCCAACGAGGGGTTAGCGATGGAAATCGCTAGCAAGTAATCAAGCTATACAATTATACATCAAGAATACAGCCATTATGAAAATAACATTTCGATAAGGTAGTAACACGATCCCGGAGTCTAAAGTCTTTTGAAAATTATTTCCTTAAACACAAATCATGTGAATCCCTCCAGAAATCACTTTAAGAGATTATTTAGAGACTTCGGGGGTCTCAGTGTAAAATCCTGAAATATGAATATTTTTCCTTTCCAAAAAGGTTTTCTTTCAGAATCATACAAATGATTTTATTCTCAACCCAAACCTCAAGACCAAAACCATATTCACCAATATAATCGGGATTCAAGATTCAAACATAAACAATTCAGAGATATCAAATCAACAATCAAAACGTCTCCGTGGCCCCGAAGGGTCCCACCCGAATTAGCTCATCAAAAATAAACTCAAACACACCCATAAGTTATCTTGACATCGCACTCGCAAGGGACGATTCTCGGAGCCCTCTCCAGACCTACCCGATTAGATAACTTTGTGGTCAACTCGTAACGTCTGGCCGTACTCGCAAGTAACGCGCCTATGGAGGCCTCAACGGAACCCTACCCAGATAACATCATTCAAACACGCCCATAAGTTATCATAACATCGCACTCGCAAGTGACGACTCACAGAGCCCTCTCCAGACCTACCCGAATTGATAACCTTATGGTCACAACATAACGTCTGGCCGTACTCGCAAGTAACACCGGGTCCCTACCCGGATAACATCTGAATTCGCTAAGACACATAACAACAACAAAGGCACAATATTCACTACAACCGCAACCACGTAACACATAAGTTAACGCAACATAACTTCCACAAAGGCACAACATTCACAGCACACCATCATTCAGGAAAAAGGCTAATGAGCGAATAATACAAATACACGATTCCACAATTCCTCGGTTAACTACTCATTTCTAGTATTCACTTTAAGCACGAAACAATATGAAATGGTTGTTATCATTCTTCATGAAACTCAAGTTTACATTCGTATTACTTTCATAAAATCACATCTCCGTTAAAAATAAGCTACGGTTAAATATACCGTCACTAAGAAGTCCACGCTAAATTCACGACACATCACATTCTCAAAGTATAAGGAATATAGACGAGATACTAGCCTCAAGTCCAAAGCACGCGGAGCAACGGGAAAGCTCGACCTGAAACCCTCGAATCCTCCAACTAGGTTGAAAACACAAGAACAACATAATTAGTACGAAGTCGATCGCAAGGAGGATGGAAAATATACGAAATTCCCACAAGAATTCGTAGAAACAAAAGATCGAACACTTAGGGTTCAATACTTCCCCAAGAACATCAAGAACATCACCCGAACCCGAACACGATAAGAATACGAATCAAAACACCATATAATCAATACATATGAATAAGGATACACAACACCACGATTCATGAAGAATGACTCGAATCATAAATATTCTCAAAAATACATGGAAAAGGGTTTCAAGAAATTTACCTGGAATCAATGATGAATAACACGGATTGATGATGTTAATCAACACTAAGAACTCCCGGAAGATGAAGGCTTAGAGTTACAAGACTCCAAAATCGCCCCTTGAAGAACCCTACGTCGCCCGTCGAACAAAATGAAGAGAAGTGAAAATGAGGGTTGTTGTCCTCTGCCTACTGTTTTAAAACAGTGGGCTGTTACGGCCGTAACAGCAAGAGGATTACGACCGTAACATTAGGCCTATTACGGCCGTAAGTAGTGGGGTGTTACGGCTGTAACACCCTGCTGGACAGCAGCTTGGGAAGGCTGTTGTCCGAACCGCCCTGAACGATGTCGAAACCCGATCCTGCTAATAATCCGAACATATGGTTACGAAGCATTCCCGATGATGAATCTAAACGCTAAAAAGAAACACAATTCCGAATGTCCAAAGGTTCGGAATAACGAAAACGAAAGTAATTATCCCAAACTTTGGGAAATTACGAAATGGCCCAAAACGTCCGCAAATCACAATATGACATCAAACAATCAAACCGAAGTTGACAACACGCATAACAAATCTCAACAGACTTATAGGAAACACGAAACCGTAGTTTCTAACCACCATCATACGAAATAAATCAGAAAGCGGAGAAAGTCGCTCAAAACACGGATTCAGGTAAAACAGCCCCGGAACAAACTCGGATGACCAAACACGAAGAACAAAACATTACCAAAATGTCAAAATGCTCGCAAGCGAGTTCTGGAAACCAGAAAAATGCCAAAAACGAAAAATTAACGAAAGAGAAAATCACGGGTATTACACATACATATTTCAAGCGATAGTTTAGAAATCCATAGATTTATCGATACTTAGAAGATAATAGTGCATAATCTTCGACCATGTAGGAAGGAATTTAGTAGTTCTTCAGGAACTGTCAATAAATTTAGCACTACCTTTTTTTTCCATACGAAAAGCATCACTCTAAAGATATCATGCATATTTGCACTTTGATGAGACAATAAATCCTGACCACTATTTAATCCCAATAACTTGGCATTTTATTCACAAAAAGAAGAAATAAGATAAGCCAAGAATTTGAATGATATAAATATCTTCAGGATATTTGACCCTTTTATCGCTAATTATATAGCAACGATCAATTCAAATCATACTTCAGGTATGACATCATATCTTATATTGATAAAAACTCACAAAATATCATAAGAGATAATAAAATATTAAACTACACAATATATAAGATTAGATATTGACATATAACTTAAGATTATCATTTTCATATCCTTATCATTAACAGTTGATATATCAACTCCACGAGATAAAATTTATAAATAATTATCCCCTACAAGGATAAACTCTAAATTTTATCTACTTCGGGAGATAAAATTTGAGCCTTGTAAGATCGAAGTTTTTAATTTAATATTGTTCACTTCCGGGAAAAACTTGATAGGAATATTCGACCACTCACTAATCTTGCTACCATTGGAGCACAGTTGGATTATGATTGTGGAGTATATCATATCTTATACAATCTCGATAGAGAATATTCTCAAATCATATTAATATTTATTATTTGAGAGATAAGTTATATTTTTCTTCAGGGATAATATCATGGTACATCAAGAGCATAATGATTTAATTATGCTATTATATTTATAAGTAACAAATCAATATTTTTCAGGAATATTGTATCATCACATAATTCATGTATAAATAAGAATTATTCATTTAAAATAGTAATATTCTTCAAGAATATTACAATTAATTGTGCTACTTCGGGAGCAATAATTTTAAGATCCATAATTAAATATACAAAGGGAAAAAAAATAGTACGAGAATTAATCCAGGCTCGAAATAACTAAACTAAAATAGTTGCTTCTTCAAGAGCACTTACAATATTCTTCAGGAATATTATTTTGTATTTTTTCATTAGGAATTGCACACATTATTAGATCTCATAGTGTTCTTCATGAACACATCATATTCAACTAGAATAGGACGAGATAATGGTGACCTTCTTCAAGAACTACAACAAATCTTTATCTTAATAATCTTCTGGATTATTAAATATTGTTGAATCGTGTTTTTTCTAGAAACAAAGAGGAACATGATTTGATAATAAATTTTGAGGTCATTATATATATTATTTATATATGATGCACACAAAAATATAAAATTTAATAACTGTTCCGGGAATTATTATTCCCGTGATGTGTCTTACCTAATACTGGTTGTAGATACATACATGGAAGGTTCTAGATCCTTCTAGAGGTAGTAGGATCCTATTAGATATCTTACCTTATCTAGGAATCCTATGTATGGAAGGACTCTCATTGTAATGCCTATATAAATGCCCCTCTATCAGTGTTATGAATGCAATTGATTGACTCTATTTACATTCTTTTTACTTTCTTCTGAAGCACGTTATCAGCACGTGCTCTCCCAATTGAGCAAGAATTTTTTTTTTCTGTCCGATACTTCTGAAAATTCTGAAAAAAAAAAAAGAAAAAAAAATCCAGAAACCCTAGTCGTCTTCTTCTTCCCTGCCAACGTCGTTACCCCCCTCGGAACTCCCTCGGCCTACAACTCCCTCCGCAAATCGCCGCCGTCATCCCACGGACCTGCTCGTCGCAAACATCGTCCCTCTGCAAATCGCCCGCCACCTGTCCTGCTCCGACGTGACCAGAGCCTGCCCCCACCCGCCAGGCGGCTCGCCACCAGCCACCATCCCGCGATTCAATCCAGATCGGCTACCGTAAAATCTGACCTACACGAAACAGGAACAGTTGACACATCCCAGCCACGCGATTCACCGCGATCTGCAAACCTTAACAACCCTCCAGACAACGCGACTCGGCTCCAGCACAGTCCAGACCCAGTTGCATCTTGATGACCCACACCTGACCCGGTTGCTAACCCGGCCCGACCCGCTCGGCAGTCCCATTTTTTTTTCTCCAGTCCGTTTTTTTTGCCCCTATTTAACCTGTTTCTGCCCCTTCACGAAGTAAGAACTACAAGTTCTACAGTGGAAATCTGATTCGAAATAGTATTTCTCGATGAAACTGTACGCGAAAGAAAAAAAACGAGATACGAGAATTTCCGCGCGTAAATTTTCTGCACAGCACAGTCGTACTAAAAACATGTTTCCTGATTTGTTAACCGTCGGATCGCTGTGAAATTTTGACAGCAACTTCCCAACACAAATATCTGTATGTTCAACGGTAGAGATCCGATTCTGAGTAATATTGATTATTGAATCTGCCGCCGAATAGAAGCAGATTTTTACGAGGAAATTTGGAGATCCGACCTCATCCAATACCGAGCTGCTGCATTGCCGCACTCGAGTCCTTTTTTGGACGATTATCGAGCCCAGTAGCCCTCTTTGGGCGTTTCTCAACTCTCCATTTTTTTCTACTTAATGATTCATTTGTTCATTGATTTGTACACTTATGAATCTTACCATATTTATGTTTTACGTGCATATAGGAAAACATGTTACTCTCGACAAGGCAATCACTGAATATAGTGATCAGAATGGAATTTAGCATGAAGTCTCAGCCGCAAGAACACCACAGCAAAATGGTGTAGCTGAAAGAAGAAACAGAACCCTGAAGGAAGTAGCCAGGTCAATGATTGCAGAAGCTGACCTGCCAAAGAGGTTCTGGGCTGAAGCTGTCAACACAGCATGTCATACTCAGAATAGGAGTATGATAGTAAAGAGACACAACAAAACTCCCTATGAGGTTTGGAATGGCAGAACACCAATTGTTGCATGTTTTCATATATTTGGTTGTAAGTGTTTCATTCAGAACAATGGTAAAACCCAACTGAATGCCTTTGATTCTAAATATGATGATGGTCTCTTTATGGGATACTCACAAATAAGTAAGGCATACATAGAATTGAACAAAAGAACATTAGTTGTGGTAGAAACACCCCATGTTGTGTTTGATGAATCTACTGTTGAGTACAGGAAACAAGTAGAATTAATTGAGAATAAGCTCAAGACTGCCACCCTGGAAGAAGTCATCATCAATGACATAGGAATGATGGACTCAGATGAAGACCCAACTGTAGATCAGATAGGATCCCAAACCCTAGCTGATCCAACTGTAGCTGATGAAGACCCAACTGCAGATCAGACAAAATCTTCACCTGCGTAGATAAAACCGTAGATGATCCGGATGTAGATCAAGAAGGTCAAAACCAAGCTGATGCAAAGAGATACGAAGTCCATCAAAGCAACTCAACAGTGGGAACAACCCTTGAAGATGACATCTTTAAATGGCTTAGAGATCATCCCATTCAACAAAACATTGGAAACTTAACGGAGTCAAAACCAGGCAATCTACAGAACCAGCAGGAATGGCAATGTTCTCATGTTTCATGTCTCAGATGGAACCCAAAACAACTAAACAGGCCCTGGAATATTACACTTGGGTAATTGCAATGCAGGAAGAACTGAACCAAATGGAGAGAAACAATGTCTGGCAACAAACAGACAGACCAGATCACGAGAAAGTCGTAGGCACCAAATGGGTGTACAAAAACAAATGTGATGAAGATGGAGCTGTTGTTAGGAATAAATCCAGATTAGTTGCTAATGAATATGCTCAATGTGAAGGAATATATTTTGATGAAACATATGCACCTGTAGCAAGACTAGAAGCTATCAGAATATTGCTTGCATATGCAGCATTCAAGGATTTTGAAATCTACCAAATGGATGTGAAGAGTGAATTTTCAATGGAGTACTAGAAAAAGAAGTCTATGTGGAGCAACCCCATGGATTTGTCAAAGGAGACAAGGTACACAAGCTTCTGAAAGCTCTATATGGACTCAAGCAGGCACCAAGAGCATGGTATGAAATCTTATCTGTATTTTTGGAGAAAAATGGATTTAGCAAAGGAAAGGTGGACAAGACACTCTTCATAATTGAACATGAAGACCACATATTACTTGTTCAAATATATGTGGATGACATCATATTTGGCTCAACCAACCCTGAGCATGGTGAAAAATTCTCAACCCTCATGCAAGGAGAATTTGAGATGAGTATGATGGGAAATCTAAATTTCTTTCTTGGTTTGCAAGTCAAACAAGTTGACCATGGAATTTTCATCAACCAAGCAAAGTATACCAGGGAATTAATCAAAAGATTTGGCATGGACTCCACCAAACCACTAAGAGTTCCCATGAACACGTTTCTACACATTGATGCAGATGAAGGAGGCATTCTCGTGGATCCAACACACTACAGAGGACTTGATGGATCACGTATATACCTCACTACAAGCAGACCTGACATTTCATATGCAGTATGAGTATGTGCAAGATTTCAATCCAAGTCGAAGCAATGCCACCAGGAAGCAGCTAAAAGTATAATTAGATACCTTAAGTCCACAATCAATGGTGGTTTATGGTATCCAAAGGATGACAACTTCGATCTTTCAGGATATTCAGATGCAGACTTTGCAGGATGCAAGATTAACAGGAAGAGCAGGAGTGGAACATGTCAATTCCTTGGAACCAGACTCATATCATGGTTCAGCAAGAAGCAGGTATCCAATTCAATATCCACAACTTAGTCAGAATACCTTGCTGCAGGTACCTGTTGTGCTCAAATTTTGTAGATCAGACAACAGTTAAGGGATTACAATATCATAGCAAGTGAAGTTCCCATATGGTGTGACAACAACAGTGCAATTACTATAACCAATAATTCAATCTTACATTCAAGAACAAAGCACATATATGTCAAACATCACTTCATCAGAGATCATGTGCTTAACAAAAGAGTAAGAGTGGAAAGGGTCAGCACAGAGTATCAAATTACTGACATATTCACTAAGCCTTTACCAGAAGAAAGGTTTCTGGAACTTAGAAGGGATCTTGGTTTACCAGATTGGGAATCTAGTACTTGGTTGAAAAACAGATGACAAAAGTCATATGACCTGAAGCAGACAAGAGACGGAGAAAAGCCACCTGACCAGGAAGCCACCTGATCAGAGCAGTGAAGAAAAGTCGCCTGATAAGACTAGTAAAGAAAAGTCACCTGATCAGACCAGTCAAGAAACATCACCTAAGGCGGAAAAATTAGCTGACATCAACCACAGGCAACATACCTCACCTGATGCAGAGCAGACAAGAAGTCAAACGGTCAACCAGCTAAGTTTCTCGTTCCTTGACTGACATATGATTATTTAAATTATATTTTTATTCACACGTGGATAAAAACACATGATCACACTACCTCCACGACGTCCAATCAACTCCTACTGTCATTCTTTATTTATCAAAATTTGAACTGCCGCTTGCTTATTTAATTATTAAAACTCAAAAATGTCTTTTCAACTGGGTATATAAGACGGCGGAAATCATTTCAGAAAAACCTTATCGTTAAAACTCTAAGAAACCTAATTTTTCAAAAGCATAAAACTTTCTTGAATATTCACGACACTCAATCGAAGATCTTATTTTTGAAGAAATGGACTCAACCACTTACTTTGAAGGTGTCAATCTTAAGCTGGTGAAGGAAAAAATCATTTTTAGCATTGTTGTTGATTTTAAAGGTTTGCTTGAATTGAACAACACGGCGGAAATGGCTCATGTAATCCGGATGATGAAGAAAAATGGCATTTACCATTTTCCTTGACATCAACCCGTCGCAACTATTGAAGGAAGTCGTTATCTGCTTCTGCAAGGAAGCCCAAATCACCTAATATGGAATCGACAGCTCGATTTTTGGTAAATCTATCACCATCAAAAAAAATACTATTGCAGATGCATTTAACATGGAAAATCGGGGCCTCGCATTTAAAGCCTTGAAACCACACCCATTTGAGCTATGGGAGGAAATAAGAATGCCTGACCAGTCACCTAAGGTCAAATTCACGGGAAAGAAAGAAGATCTTAAGAAGGAGTACCAGTATGTTCTTGGCATCACTAATAAAATCGTCATGGACATGGCAGGCAGTTACGATCAACTATCATCTGCCAAGTATATAGTGATGGGAGCATTAATCCAGCAGCAAAGGATCAACTGGCCGGATTATATTTACAGGCAGTTGGTCGGGGAAGTCAACAAAGTCAGTTGGGATAATAACGAGAAAAATTTCAGACAGAAGTTGGCATATGGGACTCAGATCAGTTGGATCTTGGAGTTTCTTGGAAAATCCAAAGGAAGAGCAGAAACTTGCTTCATCAGCAAGAGACTTGGTCATCTGGACCAAGCGACAAAGGAGAAGCTTGCAGCAAAGGACAAGCCCACAACAACTGAGATTCTCAAGGAGATGACAAGTGGAACCCCACCTTATATAATCCCCTCAGACTCAAATGATGTTCAATCTGATGCAGTTGCACAAAACCCACCTGAGGAAATGGCAGAGGAGATGACCTCAGCCACCTCTGCAGCTGAGATACAAAAGTCACCTGCACCTGAGATCCTACCTGCAGATGATTCTGATAGCAACAACATTCCTCTTACCAAGATCTTTAAAAAGAGGAAGTCACCTAAAAAACCCTCCTACATTGTATCCTCACCCGTATCATCTCCCAAAAGACATAGAGGACTAGTGGACTATCCCTCATACACAGAGAAATAAATTTAGCTGATCATCGCACCTGCACCTGCACAAACTGAAGATCAACCTGAGCATCCATCTGAGCTGATGGCAGATGTGGTTCCCCTCGTGATTCTTCCAAGCGGAACATATGAAGAAGAAGCATATGAGACAATTGAAGTACCAAAAGCAGGCTATTCTTTCAACCTCATGGAAAATAACTCTCCGAACCTTACTAAAGAATAGTTACAGCTGGTAAGAAAAGAAGTCCTGAATTACTCTGTTATCAATATGCATGAAGAATGGAAAAAACTGAAAATGCTTACCTTCTCTCAACTAAGAAAATTTGTTGAGAGAAGTAACTGAGATCACCCCATTGCGGTAGAATAACTTCTTATGTACTTCTGTCAAGAGACAGATGTGAAGTTATTACTGGAGAGAAACTGGTTCATCTCCCACTTTAAACAAAACATGGATCAGTTCATCCTCCAGGTTATGAAAGATGTATTCCAAGGCAAAATCTTTGCTGAAGAATGTGAAGGTAGAAAGGAAAAAGAAGGAGAAAGAGGAGAGAATAAAATTACCATCGTTGAAGTTGAGAAAACTTAAACTGAAGAAGTTGAAAAAGAAATAGAAGGTGAACAAAAAAAAGGAGTTGAAAAGAAAGATGATGAGGAAAATGTGGAAAAGAAAGAAGGGGAAGAGGATCAGACCATAAAACAAGAAAAGAAAGAAGAAGAAAAAGAAGATGAAAAAGAAGAAGGATAAAGAAAAGAGGAGAAAAGGAGAGATGATGAGGCTGATGACCATGGTGCACCTGATCAAGCATCTACCTCTCATCAGCCCACAAAAGATGACAAATCAGGTACCCCTGATAAGACACCATCTGATCAGGGATCAGATGATAGAAGCTTACCCTCGGAGAAATCTACAGCTAGAAAATCAGTTGCACATGAGAGACCATATTAAAACAATGCTCATCAACTGTCACCTGAAGTCCAACTGTCACCTGAAGTCACTAACATGATTAGAAGACTAGTGGAAGAAATTATTGCAAAGCTTCTGGCAACCGAGGTTAAACCTGACATGCAATCCCTTCATACCAAGGTGGACACCCTGCTCAACAGAAAAGAACCCTCTCCAACACCTTCAAGTTCAAGAATGCCTCTTGGCATGTCTGATTTCATGCACAAGGTGGAGGAACAGCTAGCATTTATTATTGATGCTGGCAAAAAGGGGGAAGAAAGAAGATAGGGGGAAGTAATAAATAAGGGGGAAGAAAGAGAAGACCTAAGAAAAAAGCAAGACCTTCCTCTGATTCAGGCAGGAACTTCAAGCCTAAAGAGAAAAGAACCAGCTGCACCATCAGATCTGCCTACAACCAAGAGGAAGAGAACTGGGCAGGACCCTATTATACCTCTTCAATGGAAATGAAAAGAGCTATGTGAAGTTGAAGGATTTCTTCCGGTACAAGCCACGAATAAATGGGGGAGTGCCAAGAAGCAATTTATTGAAAAATACTATATATGGGAAATCCTCCAAGGCCCAGACTACAGTCCTCAACAAATTTTTGTTGATTTCATGGAGATTAACTTTCCTAATATGTGGGAAATACTGAAGAGGGTAGCTGAAGAAGATCTGAATGCCTATCCTAGAAATCCTGAATTGAGACCATAGGATCCTCTAACTGATATCCATAGAAAGCTGGATGATGAAGCTCTTCAGAATTAGATCAGAGACATTTGTATCAAGAACAACTACCCATCTCCTGAAGAACAAGAGTTTGCTTCATCAATTATCAAAAAGAAATATGGTCTCATAGCAGTTTCAAAGAGGCCTATTGGAGGAAAGCCACTAAGATCACTTCCTCCAGCAAAGCAGATCAGAGGAAGAGGAAGAGGAAGGAGCTAAAAATGTTATTTTTGTTATTTTCAAATCACTTGTAATTTTATAGTTTAATTGTAATTTTTACTTGTATTTTGTGTCATTCAAGAACTGCACTATAATGTAACAAACTATGGAAGTTTTATAACAGTCAACTTGAATAACAACCACTAGTTGTCTCATAAAGACTGAGTTTGATTTTTGTCTTTCACTTTACTTTTGTGTAGACTTGCTTACATTTGAAATGCTTAAGTTTTGCCATCATCAAAATAGGGAGAAATTGTTGGGATTACTTGTTAGATTTTGATGATATCATCCCTGTATTAATAATTTATTCAAATGTATGCACTAAGTATTTGGCATTGTAAAGAGGAACCGAATGAGTACCTTCTATAGGCTTTAAAAATTACTCTGACATATCAGATGAGTTTTCAGATGAGTTCTATATCAGGCGAGTTTTGGTCAACAGGAATATCAGACGAGGTTTGACCAAAACTCAGTTGCATCCGAGTTCTGAAGAAGGCAGTATATCAGGTGAGTTCAGGTCAAACAAATATATCAAAGAAATTTTGACCCAGGCGAGTTATCAACTGCGCTTTCAGACAACGAACACATCAGGCGTGTATTTCTCCAACTGAAAGCAGACAAGTCCTCGTAACATCAGAGGAGGTTGACCAAACCATTACTGCAGTAAAGCTTTTCAGTCCACGTCAGCAAAGCGTTGAAAGTCAACAATAACGGAAAGACATGCGAATGTGATTTTAAGGAGACAAACTGAATGATTCCCGGGAGTTAAGGAATAAGGTATTCCTAGAGATTGATACCCGGAAGACTTTCCAAATAAAGTTGACATAGAATAGCAGCGTAACGAGAAGATTATTCAAACGGACATATTTGAAGAAAGAGAGAAGCCGTGCAAAGAAATGAACGAATAAACAAAGAAGTCCAGTCTCCAACGGACCAATTTGTTATAGTGATGCAACGGCTATGAAGAAGCTCAAGGATTCGTACCATAAATACCTGAAGAACAGATTGAGAAAAGTACGATGCGAACTATACATACAAGCAATCTAAGCAATCAAAGCGAACAATAGCATCGTGAAGGGAAAAGTTTCAAAGTTATATTCTGAGAATCTCTTAAGTTGGAGAAGACAAAAACTCTTGTCTTCAAAGTTTAAGTACGGGGTTGCTTTCTTGAACGAGGTTCTTGAAATAAAAAGGTTACAAATGCATCTACAGGTTCTTGATTGGAAGGTGATAGACAGCTTGCGAGTTGTTGAGGCATCCACGGGTTTTCGATCAAGAGGTGCAAGGCAGCCAAAGGGAGTTGCAATGGCCACGGGTTTCCACTGGTTGAAAGTTGTTGTAACTGTGTCAATCATTGTAACGTTTATCACTAGTTGAAAGTTATAGTGAATTCATCTCCAACTGGTTTGGACAAAAGTAGACTAGTAGAGGATTACCCCACCTCTGAAACCACTATAAGTGCTTGTGTGATTTACTGTTTTAATCATCATATATAACTGATGCATACATATTTACTGTTCCATTTAGCAGTCAACTGACTTCCGGATAACTTAGTTTTACAGTTGACATAAGTCACCTGCAGTCGACATAGTCATCTGCACTGTTACCAGTTGTGCTTCCGCACTACTCATATGCAGCTAATATTTGTTAGATGCATATTAAACAGCTGAAGAAACTCACCTGGTTCAGGAAAAGAGTTTAATAAGTCTATTCACCCCCCCTAGACTTATTCTTGATGACTTGTGACCTACAGGATCTACCAGGCTAACCACCACGATATGAATATAGTTTGATCGGCCGAGGTCAAACTACATACTAGCACAGACCGATAAGGTCATATATTAAACTACACTGACCGATGAGGTCTCATGACTAAATCAATCCAAAAATGAACTCATTACTGTACATACCCACGCAGGGGTCAAAATACAATACAACGGATGACAGAATTTAACTCGACAATTCATCGACATTAACTGAACTCTTAACTCTTGATTATTATCGCGGTCCATCATCCTCCATGCCGACCTTGTGAATGGTCCCTCGATAAAAGTGTACCTAAAATGCATGAAACTCATTTTCCCCATTTAAGGGGATAGAAATTCGAATTTGCTAGTATAAGTATTCAAGTCATACAAAATATACCACGCAAATATCAGTTATAATAAAACAATGACAAACCATGAAAGAAGTTCCCGAGAGGTTCAAAGTTTAAAGTACAACTCTAGTCCTTGAAAGTAATTTATCAACTCGGTAGGTTTAGAAAATGACAGAAAGTCTTTTGGGACTTCAAGTCCAAGATTATAACCCTTTTTCAAAAACAATAGGGTCTCGGCCCAAATCTCGTTTCATGTAACAAACATTTTTATAAGTAGGAAATCTTTTGGGACCTCCCATCCTTAGTTACAAAATCATTTCAAGGCAATTGGTTCTCATCCCAAAGTCATTTTCCGTAAAACAACCTTTACACAATCGTTAGGGTCTCAACACAAATTTTCCTCGAACCACCATGCACGAGAATAGTAACAAAGCCCGCATTCTGACACCAAAACCTTACCACTAAGAAGCAAAACACATGCAACACATATTCTAGTGCCATTCTAGCCAAGTACCAAGACCCTATATATGAGATATCTCAACATCGGGGATAAATGTTGTGATATTCCGGACATCAGAATTATTGAAAACATCAGCATCAACATCATGAAAACCACACTTGGTAACCCACGGCCATACCCATTAGTATCAGCCGCCAAAGGTCCTATCGAATCGTCCCCAGGTGGGAAACTACTTTTGCGGCCGTACCCATTAGTATTGGCCCCCAGAGGTCCCGTCGAACCGTTCCCAGGTGGAAGAACAACTCACGCACACTAGCATTCAAAACTTTCATAATTTCCGAACGTTGAATATAATATATATATATATATATATATATATATATATATATATATATATATATATATATATATAATTATGGCCTAGCTAGAATGTCCACTTACCGACACATAAATACAACCAAGGACTAACATAACTATAACACTCCTAGTATAAGCCAACACCACAAAGGTATCCACAAGCAACACATTCAACATTTAGCATATACCAAGATAAACAACACGACCGACACGACTCCACAACAACCTAACCATCCTAGACGCATCAACACTTACACAAACCAATCAAATCATCATAACCAACTCAATTCCATAATACATAATTAATATATATATATATATCTATATATACAGACAACCCCTCATACACACTTTTCATAACATCAATTCACGAGATATAAGTCGTATAGGCAAGAACACTTGCCTCGATGATCGATACCGAAAACTCCGACAACGTGGTTCACCTAAAACAGTCCCGAAAACCTACAACCTTCGTGAAAAATCACCAACAACACATCAATACGGGTATAAGGGTTAATAATGATGTAAAAGACACCCAACACCCGAAGAAAACTCATTGAAACATTTAATCAAACATTAAATGTTCAAGGTTTCCGAAGAACATTAAAATCATCAACCGAGTTAAACGAACCGAAAATATAGATATTCAATCCATAGAACATGTTCAACAACATTATAAGATACTTTGAATATAAAGAATGGACAATAATCAGAATCAAGATCAAAACCCCAAAAAGGTCAACTTTGGGAAATCAAAGGAAATACCTTCGATCCGACGAATACGATGGATTAGATGGTGTTAATCATTGATAGGAAGTCAAGAAGGTATATGGATGATGAAATCTCGACCAAATATAGCCTCTTGAATCAATCCCGTCGACCGCAAGAAGGAGAAGGAGAAAGAAATGATGAAAACGCGAATAGAAGTCAGCGGCCTGCCTATTTATAGGCTGCAACACTATAAGGTTAGCGTACGTAACAGGCCTTACATACGTAATAGACAAATTGTTATGTACGTAGTGCTCTTCTCATATCTCACTCCCCCAATCCACATGAAAGCTAGCGTACGTAACACCTCCCATTGTTACGTATGTAATCAATCAATAATGTTCGATATATGCCGTCGTAGCGTACGCTAAAGCCTCTACAGAGGCTACTTCCCGACTTCCTTCATAAGACAACGTACGTAATGGAATTAGAATAACGGACGTAAGGCACACCTAGCTAACATACATTATCTGCTGAAGCTACCGTACGTAAGCTTCATGCAGTACAGAGCTGATGAAGTCCGATTCACTGTGCATCTACGAACACGACGAACATAAGCCACTACGGTTAAATAAATCGAGTGGTGCAATATCCATAACATGAGTCTAAATACCAAAAAAACATGTGACTCTAGTAGCCCGAATGTTGGAAAGACGAATACGAGAAAATGCCCAAAACTTTGGGGAAATTACGAAGTGGCCCAAGCGCCTGATAATCATGATACGAGGTCGAACAACAGCTCTGGAGTTTGCAACATGACTAAAAATGTAAGTGAACTTGTTGGAACAACAAAACAATTGATTCACAAGAATCGAATCCAAATGCGGAAAAGTCGTAATGATATGTCGATTAATCCAAAACAATATCAAAACTCGCTAGAATGACAAAAAATGCAGAACAAAACATGTCTAAAATATGTCAATGAACACAAGCAAGTCACTAGCATCGTAAAATATATAATCGAAAAATACGGATATTACATTCTACCCCCCTTAAAAGAAGTTTCGTCCCCAAAACTTAAAACAACGAGGGCAAGGCAACAACATAGCAAGCAACTGACAGACAGCATCTCTCAAGGACCTCTCAGAGTCGATCCTGATATTGGTGTTGCAGCTCGCACCTCTAAAGACTCGGAGACCATCTCGCAAATCTGGATTTTGTGTCCTTTGAATCCGCACTTGTAACACATTACTGGCGGGGCGGTGGATTTTGGGGTGTTATAAGAACAACATACTAGAGTGAAGACTTACAAAGCCTACAATTGTTATTCCAATTCGTATGATTCAGAACCTTACTGTTGAGATCATTATCCCCCTGTAGACTAAGTTGAACTATTCCGACCTGTGTGGGAAGAATAAAGTTCGAAGACGAAACTTCAATCTGCGTGAGACGAAGCAAGTCAAAGAAGCCTATAGTAAATTTGTGTGAACGGCTCAAGCTATAGTCGGTTGTATCAATATGTGTGAATGATACAGCGATCGGTTTAGTTAAAATCATATCGCTGCGTACGTCTTGATTTTAATAAACTATTTACTCCTGTGTGGAGGACCTGTGGACGGAGAGGGGTTTACCTCGAACCACATTAAACTTGTGCATTATTACTTCATGCACTTATTATTTTCTTACTGTCTGTGATTTATTGTATACTTATTCTGAAAATCCTGTAAACACCAAGATACAGGTGTCTAATTGTTGTACTTACAACAACTTAGTTTAAGACTTTCGCTACGTAGAATAAACTTCGAAAAAGAGTACAGCTTATTCAACCCCCCATCTAAGCCATAACCAAAGTATACAGTGACCAACAAAAAATGATCCAAACTTATAAAGTAAACATCTACTTTTACCCAAAACCTAATTACTTTAGTTTTGTAATACCCGTGATTTTCTCTTTCGGTAATTTTATGTTTTTGGCATTTTTCTAATTTCTAAAACTCGCTTGTGAGCATTTTGATATTTTGATGATGTTTTGTTCTGCGTTTTTGGTCATCCGAGTTTGTTCCGGGGCTGTTTTACCCGAATTCGTGTTTTGAGCGACTTTTTCCGCTATTTGGTTCATTTCGTGTGATGATGGTTCGAAACTACAGTTTCGTGTTTCCTATAAGTCCCTTGAGCTTTGTTATCGGTTTGGTTGTTTGATGTCATATTGTGATTTGCGGATGTTTTGGGCCGTTTCATAACTTCCCAAAGTTTGGGGGTAATTACTTCTATTGTCATATTCCGAACCTTCGGGTAGTCGGAATCGTATTTTCTTTTAGCGCCTGAGTTCGTTTCTGTGCACTCTTCATATGCATGTCCTCATCTTGTGTTGTTGTTGTCGTTTCACGGTTTCGTCGCGCTCGTACTCGACGAGCTGAACTTAGCAGTTCTGGAACTGCTAAGTGACTTACGTACGCTATGCTATAAGAATAACGTACGTTATCATCATGTGCCTTACGTACATTAAGCCTTCTCATTACGTACGTAAGGGTATTCCCAGTTTTGGACAGGAGGTTCTGACCATCGATTACGTACGTAATATTTCATGCCTTACGTACGTAATACCGATAACGTACGTTATCCTTTGTGTATAATGTACGTAATGCAGGCGCGAGTTTATATACCCAGGGGTTGACCGAGTTCGTCATTTCTTCACCTTCTCTTCGGTTTTTTGGTTCCACGGGCGACGCAAGGGTTCTTCTAGGGGGCAATTTTGGAGTCTTGTAACTCCAAGCCTTCATATTCCGTGAGTTCTTGGTGTCGATTAACATCATCAATCCATGTTCTTCATAATTAATTCGAGGTAAATTTCTTGAAACCCTTTTCTATGTATTTTTTGAATCTTTAGGATTCGAGTCGTTCTTCGTGAATTGTGGTGTTATGTATCCTCATTCGAAAGTATTGATTATATTCCAGTGTTTTGAATCGTATTCTTATCGTGTTCGGGATCAGGTTGATGTTCTTGATGTTCTTGGGGAAGTATTGAACCCTAAGTGTTCGATCTTTTGTTTATATGAATTCTTGTTGGGAATTTCGTATATTTTCCATCCTCCTTGTGATCTACTTCATAGTAATTATTGTTCTTGTGTTTCCAACCTAGTTGGAGGATTTAGGGTTTCTGGTCGAGCTTTCTCATTGCTCTGCGTGCTTTGGACTTAAGGCGAGTATCTCGTCTATATTCTTTATACATTGAGAATGTGATGTGTTGTGAACTTAACGTGGACTTGTTAGTGACGGTATATTTAACCATAACTTACTTTTAACGAAGATGTGATTTTATGAAAGTTATTACGAACGTAAACTTGAGTTTCATGAAGAATGATAACAACCATTTCAAGTTATTTTGTGCTTAAAGTGGATACTAGAAATGAGTAGTTAATCGAGGAATTGTGGAATCGCATAATACTTGTATTATTCACTCGTTAGCCTTTTTCCTGTATGATGGTGTGCTGTGAATGTTGTGCCTTTGTGGAAGTTATGTTGCGCTAACTTATGTGTTACGTGGTTGCGGTTGTAGTGAATATTGTGCCTTTATTGTTGTTGTGTATCTTAGCGAATTGAGATGTTATCCAGGTAGGGACCCGTCGAGGCCTCCGGCAGCGCGTTACTTGCGAGTACGGCCAGACGTTACGTTGTGACCATAAGGTTATCAATTCGGGTACGTCTGGAGAGGCCTCCGAGAATCGTCACTTGCGAGTTCGATGTCATGATAACTTATGGGCGTGTTTGAATGATGTTATCCGGGTAGGGTTCCGTCGAGGCCTCCGGAGGCGTGTTACTTGCGAGTACGACCAGACCTTACGGTTTTGACCATAAAGTTATCTAATCGGGTAGGTCTGGAGAGGGCTCCTAGAATCGTTACTTGCGAGTACGATGTCGAGATAACGTATGGGTGTGTATGAGTTTGTTTTCGATGAGCTAATCTGGGTGGATTCCGTCGAGGCCACAGAGGTGATTTGGGTGTTTGATTTGATATCTCTGAACTTTGAATGCTTGAATCTTGGATTCCAGTTGTATTGGTGAATGTGGTTTTGTTTTTGAGGCTTGGTTGAGAAATTAGTCATTTATATGATTTTGAAAGAAAACCTTTTTGAAAAGGAAAACATTCATATTTCATGATTTTACACTGAGACCCCCGAAGTCTCTAAATAATCTCTTAAAGTGATTTCTGGAGTAATTCACATGATCCATTTTAAAGCAAATGATTTTGAAAAGACTAGACTCGGGGATCGTGTTACTACCATGTCGAAAGGTTATTTTCATAACGGTTGTATTCTTGATGTATAATTATATAGCTTGGTTACTTGCTAGCGATTTCCATCGCTAACACCTCGTTAGGGGATTATGTTATGTTTTTCAGGTATTCCGATGAGAGAGAGCAACCACAGGATCGGCATGGAGGATGATGTAAAGCAACGATACTAGTCACAGTTGTAGTCGGTTGTCCGTCAGTGATCTATCAGTCCGAGTATTTATTCTAGTTCTTTGTCATCCTTAAGAGGATGGACATGTTGTGTAAATTGTAATCGAGATATATTTAGGTTTATCATTTGTACTGCTATGTTGTATTTTGAGAGACCTAATCGGTCTACGGTTTTATGTTTTGGTCGAATTGACCACGTGTGGGTTTGTTTTGTGGTTTCCTGCCTGGTAGATCCTTGCGGAAAGGATCTACGGCGTGTAATGTCCCTAAGCGGATTGGGGATGTTACAAGTTTTGTGCCCCATAATACAATTTTTACATGTTACACCTTAAATACCCTTAGATACTATACATACCCACACACCAACCCTAATATACAAACTCGCTGTCGCCCCTTCTCTTTTTCTACCTCTCTTTCTTCTCTTTCTGCCTCTCTCACTCTCTCCCTCTCTCTCTATCGTGCCGATGCGCCGCCTGAACGTGGGGAACAAACCAAACACCTCCGTTCATCATCAATTGTGACTTGAAGTTGCAACCATCATCTCCATATGTCCACTTCGCTGAGCCAATTTCATAGGCCTATTGCGGATCTAAATTTTTGTAGTAGTTGTCTTGGCAGTTATCTCTGTTGTTGTCTCGGCTATTGTGGCGGATCTGACTTTTTTCCTTCTTCCTCCTTTATGTTTTTTCTATAAATTGCAAGGAGACCGACAAATGATTACGATCAAGAAATATTGAAATGAAGAAGGTTGAGCATATATATATATATATATATATATATATATATATATATATATATATATATATATATTGGTCGTTCTCAACTATTGTAAGTTGTAGAAGTATTTTTTTTGTATAATTTTATTTTTTATTTTCTTAAACAAAATATGAGATTTTTCATTTTCTTGAGGAGATGTATATTCTGTAAAACTGAATTTTTTGTTTTCTTGTATATTATCGTGTTGATAAAATCACCATTCAAAATATTATATGATATTTTGAACTACCTTGTACAATTACAAATATTGTTGGTTATCTAAATTATCATTTGGAAATTCAAATACTATCGCGGTTTACTGGGACGACTGGCAAACATTTGTTAAATTACCAGTTGAGCATTTAGATTACCTACTGATTATACCACTGGTTATTGAAAATATCGTATGGTTTTTTAAATTACTTTGTGGTAATTTTTTAAATTATCTTATGGTGATTTGGTTGAATAATCTAAATAAGTATATTAAAATAGGAGTTGGTAATTCAAAAAATACGTTGGTAGTCAAATTTACCAAACGATAAATTTTACCCAAGTGGTGACATAAAAAATAGAATGAAACTAAAAAAGAAAAATTGGCCGAATACAAAAAAGATGTTGGTCATTTAAATTACAACTTGGTAATTTTTAACACTAACGGTGTTGATCGGCATGCACTACCAATATTCAGACTTTAGCGAACAGCAAAAAGTCGTCAAGTATAAAAACGTCGGCTAGAGTGGCCGACCGCCAGCTCAAAGTCGGTCGGCCGAGATTGGTCGGCTAAACTTTAGCCGACGGCAGAGACGAAAGATCGTCGGCTAAAGTTTAACTTTAGCCGATGACTTTTCTGTCGTCAGCTAAACTCTATACATTTTAGCCGACGGCACAGTAGTTGTCGGCTGAACTCTAAGTCTTAGCCGACAACGCAACAGTTGTCGGCTAAACTCTAGAAGTTTTAGCCGATGGCTTCTAGATTATCGGCTAAAGTGCTTTTTATGTAAAAAAACAACTTTAGTGACGATTTGTGCAAATGTTGTCGGATAAAGTCCACTCAAAAAAAATATTCAAATTTTGAGATCCCCATACATGTTCAGACTTAACATGTATATTTCAAATGTACATTACATCACCATACATCACTACCAGCATACATCAATGTAAGAAAAGCATAATTTATGCACCGACATTACAAAAATCACACCATATCAACATATCACGTAGTAACATCAACAAAATCACTACAAACACCAACATTAACAAACATGAGTCTAAATAAACAAATATTTACAATTAATATGTTTATATAGCAAAAGTACTACTACAACGACAACTAAAATCCACCTAATTCCGTCAAATTCTTAAATATAGAAGAAGGATTAGTATCGTCTTGCATGTTGTCGTCCTGAGGCTGTGAAGAAGAAGGGGTTGTTTGTAAAATGAATAATGGAGGTGGTGGTGGTGCCTGAATTCCCGATTGAGTCACGGTCTGACTCAATGACATCATATACTGCATCATGGCCTGCTATTGAGATAGTATCTCTTGTTGAACCTTTCTTTGCTCCTCTTGGAATTTCTGGAACTGGTCTTGAGACTTCCTTTGCTCCTCAGGTTGGATCTCCCTCTCGATCCTCAATTGCTCCTCTAGATAGGTCTTTTGAGTGTCGCCTCTTTGATTGCACTGAAACCCTAAAGTATCCTGTAATAATTTATTGCCTTCAACTCCCATCATCGGTGCACGGTGATGACTTCTTTTAGGAGGGTAAATGTTAGCCCACGCCCTTGCCTTAATGTAGGGATCGGACTGATCGATCTCTCGGTGTGCTAAATCGAGGTCGGTCTCATCCAAATATTGATGGTCCTCCTTCGCCATCTCTCTCAACATCCTCTCAGACTCCTCCATCACTCTCTCCTAATTAAGTGGGAACAAAATAAGCAAATGAATATTAATAAAATTCAGAGGTAAAGATTGATAGCAGTGTTAAAATGGTTAGGATACGGATATGCCTTCCGAGTCACGTAGATAAATGCATTCGCCACATTTTCATTAGAAGTGGCCTCATGCGAAACTCTGGCTAAGGACCACGAACCTAAGCTGTGGTGCTCCATCAAACCCTTACGGTTAGCAATGTTGGTTGAAGTGCTCGCCTACACATAGAAACATGTAATTTTCATTTAATAAGGAACAAAATTACCACAAATAAGTTTCGGATATGTTACAAATCTTTAAACAACAATAAGATTACGATAATATTTATCAGTCGATTACATATAATATAATCCGGGTCGCTAAAATATGCGCATAGCCACCTCCACTTGTACTCCTGATACTTGAACTCCTCAAGACTAGCCTCGCGGAAAGTACCCCAAGCCGACCAAAATATGTGTAGATCATTCTTCCAGGACTCGTACCTATAACAAACATTTATAAATAATAACCACACACAAAATTTCTCGAGTAATTACTCAACTACGTATTGTGAAAATTACTTACTTGATTGTTTTCGCCTCATCACACCAAGTATGTAGTAGGAAAGAAGGAACATCAAACCACACCTACAATTAACATATAATATATATTACTATATTTATTCTGAATTTAAACACAAAAAGCAGCCTTCGGAATTGAGATGTAAACTTACTGACATAGCATTGTTCAATGCATCCTTCACACATTGTGGCACATCCTTTCACTCAGCCCACATTACCGGAACCCTATCGCGTATGACAAACCCAACATTACGACAATATGATGTACAAGCATCAAAAGCCAACATGGGTCGTCGATACTTTTACATCTACTACTATCTTGTGACGGCCATTTTTGTTAACGTATGCGTCAAGTGCTAGGCCCATCGATGTGTAATATATACGCATTTTTTTCTTTTTTGTATTTTTTTCATATGGTGTATTTCTCATTTTTACTGACTCACTTGTAACCGTATTAATATTTCGGGAATATTTAATAATAGACTTTTTATTATTCGAGCTTGTTTCGGGCTTGTTTTACTTAATTCCGCGTTTGATGTCATTTTTGTCGCTTTTGGGTTCAATTCTCGTAATCATTGCTCGGAACCACCGTTTTGGGGTTCCCGCATACCATTTCATGTTATTATGGAGGTTGTGAAATTTTATTGGTGTTTCGATCGAGTATCGTGTTGGGTCATTTCGTAATATTCCAAGGTTTTGGGTTCTATTACGTTTATTCTCTTTCCGGGTCGTCTGATGTTACCGTCGTGTTAGGACCGACTGTTTCGACGTGAAGTCACTAAACGAGGATTCGGGGTCATTCATCCAGGCCTTTGAATGGTCGGGACTATACGTTGTTCTAGTGTATCATGTTCGTGGGTTGTTTTTCGACACTTTTTTGCCACAAACAGTGTGTGCCGGGCACAAGGGATTGTGCGCCGCGGCACACCCCTTTCAAAGATTCGAGCTAGGGGCGGCTGTACCGTGCGCTGCATCACACTATGTTCTGTGCCGTGGCATGGCCTGAAGACCTGACCGTGAATTTTAGCCACAGGCCGCGGCACACTCAGTTTGCACCATGGGCACACGAGTCAGCAGGCCTTTTTGTCATCGGGATTTGAAGAGGATTTCATTTCCTCTCCTTTCTTCTTCCTTCTCTCCGTTGGTGATTTTCTCTGGGCGATTTTTGGGCGATTTGGACATCTTCAATCTTAGAGATATCATCCTCCTTGAGTTCTTGGTGTATATTAACAACACAAATTTGTGTTCTTCGTCATTAGTCCGAGGTATTACTCTAGAACCCTAAGTTTGGGAATTTGGGGGGTTTTGATGTTTCGTCCTTGTAGCTCCGTATTGTTGATTAATACTTGTTAGAGATGACTAATCTTCAACGGATCCATGTTTTTCCTACGAATTTATGGTAAATTCCGGGTTGTCTAAGTAATCGAGCCTCGTTGTTGTTTTTGTACGAGTTTACATGAATCGTAGGTGGGGTTTCGGGTGTTTTCCGTTATCGTTATTCTTGTCAAATTGGTTGTAATGGTGTTTGATGAATCGTCTAGGTTCGGTGTGTCCAGTTTCTCGCAACCGCGATTGTTCCACTTCGTCTTTTCGTCGTTATAATCGAGGCAAGTACCCCTAATGAACTTACATGCTTAACGTAGTAGTATTACATGAGTAACGTGTGTGTGTATGCTCACTATGGGTTAGATACGATGGGGTCTTGGTTGGGGTCCACAAAGGCGTGGATCGACGAGCTTTGCTTTTAACCACTACGGGTTAGATCCGACGGGGTCTCGGTAGGGGTCCACAGAGGCGTGGATCAACGGTTAGTTGTGGTGCATTTTTATAAATATTTTTTGGGTGATGGCATTTCCGGAAATGTGTGTTTCAAACTAATGTTTTCGCATTTGTATGCTTTGACTATATATGTAAGGTGTAAGTTGTTCATCGGGTTACTTTTACTAGCGTAATTGCTAACCCCTTTGGGGGACCCATTTTGGGGAAATTCTTTTTATGAATTTCAGGTCAGGATCAGCAGAACGAGCGCACACTGGATCGGTACGAGGATGACAGTCGTGCGTGATGATTGTGCAAAAGAAGTGTTTTATCTACTTTCGGTCTTTAAGTCGTTATGAAAACTTGTAAACTAATAGAAGTACTCGAGTACTTAGGAGCTTTTGATTTTGCGAAGTGAATTCCTTCATCCATTATATTTTCTTTGGGTTGTTATGATGTTGCTTGACCGGTTGAACCGGGTGGATTATTATTGTTGTGCGTCTTTATGATGTGGTGTTATTGCACTGAATCCGCGAGTCGATGAGCGTAGTTGGTCATCTAGCCTTTTGGATCCCATGTAGGGGTCCACAGCACTGTTACATTCCCGGGATTTCTTGGGGGTGTTACAGAAGATGGTATCGGAGCCCTATGTTTATGGATACCTAGGCTTGTCGGTTAATAGGGTCTAGTTGTGTTTTGTTTTGCATATCGTCACCCCGCAGCCATCATCTCGGTACTTCCAGTGTTCCTAAGTTTTCCTTACTCGATTCTTATACTTCATCGTGCCGTGCTTCCGTTTCTTGAACTGTGTTTGTTTCTGACTTGTACTCATTATTGGGATATTTTTTTTTGCTACCTCTTATCTTCAGTATGGATGCTGGGAGAGGCCGAGGTAGAGGTCGCGGCCATGGTCATGGACGCGGTCGGGGACGTGGGGCAGCCAGTGAGGCGGCCACGTCACACAATTCTGGGGCCGGTAGTACTGATGGTCATCAGAGCCATAATGCTACTCAAGATAGCGCAACTGGTGGTGACGCCAATCTTCGGGTTGTAGCTGTGATGCAACAAATGGTGAACCAAATGGCTGCGATAGCTCAGGCGATTCAGAACCCGACTCCGGCCCATACTACTCGGGGCGGAGCAGATCGTTGGCTTCAGGATGTCATCAAGATGCATCCTCCTTAGTTTTTAGGTACTTCAGACCCGATTGGTTGGGAGGGGTGGATCAAGGAGATATCCAAGGTCTTTGTTGCCAACAAATGTCCCGGGGATCGCAAGGTCCCTATTGCCCAGTATTTTCTCACTGGGGACGTTACTGACTGGTGGGAGGCTGTTGAGCCTAAGGACCATGTTGCTTCATGGGTCGAGTTCAAAGACCTAATGGAGACCGAGTGTTGCCCGCGGCCAGTTAAACAGGCTCGGGTCTATACTTTTTATGATGCTCAGCCTCGGGATATTCCTGTTTCTCAGGCTATTGCTGATTACAATCGGGAGTTAGGCTTCGTGAAGGCCCAAGTTAGAGAGGAGAGCGACAAAATTTTCCACTTTTCCAGACGGATGAAACTGAAGATTCGTGACTATATGTCTGGGCTTGCCTGCACCACCTTAAAGGATTATCAGAGTAGAGCTCTTGCATATGATATGTCCTTGACGGCCAGTGAGGCGGCTTGTGAGAGCAAGAAACAGAAGTCCGTCGAAAATTTTTCGGGCCACAAGGGTGGAGGTCAACAGAAATCTCAGTCTGCTAATCTTCCCGTTGGTGGTGGTCCAGCTTGTTCTACTGGGGGTTTCCGCGGGGCTGCCAGTACTTCTTCCCGTGATGTGAAGTGTTTTAACTGTGGCCGACCGGGCCACATCAGTCGAACTTCTCTGAGTCCTTTGTTGACGTGTAATCGGTGTGGCCAGACGGGCCACAAGGCTGCTTTATGTGCTGAGAGAGAGAGAGAGGACTCTTGGTGCCCAGGCTTCCTTCCCAGTGCCTAGGGAGCCGAGTGTGAACCAAGGGTCATCTAATCACAGCACCCACAGAGTACCGGCCGAGGGAGGAGTCGGGGCCAGCCCACTAGAGAGGGAGCTTCTGTAACACCCCCAAGTTATTCAGGGTATATTACAGCGCCGTGAGCCCCGCCGTGGGACCCACAAGGCTAAACATACGCGGAACTATAAACTTGACTGATAAGGTCTACATACAAAAGAAAGGAAGACGATACAAATGGTATTCAAAACCATAACCAACGAAAACATATACATCACTTCACAAATCAATACCTCGGCAACACAGGCCGGAACATCAAGGAAACTGAAATACAATACTCGAGTATTTAAAAATCCATTCCAGTACAACAACACTGAATGGAGGAATCCAAGAAAATAACCGGAGACAAGACACAGTATCACACTTGCCCATCATTTTCATTGCGACGCGGTACCCGTCTGTCTGCTCTCCTGGAAGCTGAAATACATGAAACGTATTTCCCCATAAAGGGTTAGCCGTCGCATAGCTAGTGCAAGTATAACAATATGAAACATAATACTTCGACAATAAAGTAAATGTAATCCGTCAATTCATTAATATCCGTCAATTCATCAATTTAAGACTAGTATTCCTAATAACTAAAATCTCAAGACGTATGTGAATGCCGTAGAAACGGTTCGTTCATATCATACGCCGTTACATGTAGGAATGCCGTCAAAGCGGTTCGTTCATTACATGCCAACATTATTTCATATGAATGCCGTAGAAAGCGGTTCTTTCATATCAACCATGGAATCGCACTGAGAGGCTACGAAACCCTCGAGAGGACCATAGGCCCGTCCAGTGGCTAGAGATAATCATACCATCAATATTTCATACTTTTAAAGTCGAGAACGCATAATCATAAATGTATACTTGCCTTAATAAACGTTATCAAGATCCCGAAGAACACGGTTCGGCCGAAGCTTGAATCACGAAGAAGACAACGAGCGGAAGGGTTTCACTCGATTTCTTCACAAGAATTCGACCCTAACAACATAAATTCAATAAATCATCGATCAAACGAGGAAGAATAATCGTAGAACGCCGAAAACCCCTCTATGACATTTCTAGGACACCTTCAAGGCGTCGGTCAAGAACTCGACCAAAACAACGAATCGATACGATCCAACCATGGGATAACAAGGGAAATGATACAATACATCTAAATAATCATCAATCCTTCAAAATCCTAAGTTAAATCGGATTAAACGGACGAAATCGAACAAAATAACCAAAATCCCCAAAATTAGATTTCTAGAAAATC
The DNA here is from genome assembly GCA_033398695.1 of Orobanche coerulescens. Taxonomy (NCBI): domain Eukaryota; kingdom Viridiplantae; phylum Streptophyta; class Magnoliopsida; order Lamiales; family Orobanchaceae; genus Orobanche; species Orobanche coerulescens. Next base: position 58,151,789 of record CM065807.1, on the reverse strand, counting down.
TGACCTGATTCGCTCGATCAAAGGATGTTATCGGACGAATGATTGATGATATAACCCAAGGAACTCCATGGATATGTTGCTAAACAACATGGCTTCAAGCTTAGAACACGCCCAACTGCGGAAGAGGAGAAGAAGAAGGTGAAAAATGGCAAGAAAAACGTTTGCAGGGCCTTTTATAGGGGTTGACTGCCCTGCCGGACACGGCCCGTGCCGATCGGCATGGTCGTGTTGCACAGCTGGCCGACAGGGACTCGACCGTGTCCTGCATGACACGGTCGCGGCGCGAAGGGGCCTACCGATAGTGACCCGTCCGACAGCGACTCGACATGACTCGACCGTGCCCTGGAACACGGTCGGGCGTGTCTGCAGTCACTACAGGCTTATCCGGAAGAGTTCGGCACGGGCCGTGTCGGACGACACGGTCGGGTCCTGAGACAGAAACTTTCGGCTTATCCGGACGAGTACGGCACGGGCCGTGTCGGACGACACGGCCGAGTTCGGCCGGCAGTGATCGGCCAATAACGAGCGGGTGAGTTAAAACGACCATAACTCTCTCGTCCGGACTCCGATTGACTCACCGTTTGAACCATTGGGAAGCTAACTCGATGCTCTATAATATTGCAAAGATTCAGAATTTTTGGAGTTACCAAAAATTAATGGTGATCTAACAAAGTCGAACTCCCACGTGAAAAAGTCGATTAAGGACACGGAACTCAACAAAACGATACCGAAACGAACTCGGATGACAAAAAGTGTAGAATTAATCATTTCTCAGGATGACAAAACGGTCCCAAGCAAGTCGTCAAAATAGACTTCCGCCAAAAGTAGAAAATTTTCGGGGATCAAAATTACGGGTATTACATTCTACCCTCCTTAAAAGAAGTTTCGTCCCGAAACTTAAAACAGGTAGGGGGAAGAAATATTTCGCCAGGAAAACTCAACGAGATGCACAAGAACCGAAACATACGCCCAAACGGAGAATCATCAATATAGAACACAACAATACATTACCCGAAGGTAAACCAAACCAATGCCGAAAAAGATACGAATTCACAATGCCCGAAGGCTCCAACGGAAATACCGATACATCACAATGGCCTGAAAGCCGAATGACCCAAAGTCAGAAATAATCACAATACAGATCTCAAAGAAGCAAACCTGACTGTCGGACATACCCCTCGGCGTATGAACAACCAGTCGCAAATCGTCGGACATATCCAATACAACATGGACTACGAACGATCAATCAATAAAGCTCAAGAGGGACATCACAGTACGCCCGATCAGGAAATGTGTCCGTGCACATGTCCACCCCGTATACGGAATCCAGAATATACGTGTGACAATGTACCTAATTAGCCTCAAGAAATACGTCTCGTGTGCACGGTCCAATGCGGAAATATCCACGCATGACCATCGGGTGCCTGGCTAAAAATCTTACACATAACCAATCGGCACGCAGACATGATTCCAGATATGCCACGATACAACATGACAACGAAACTCAAGGGATAAAACATCCAATACGGATCATACGACTCACCAAGTGAACGATGACACACGAATAATGAAAGATCGACACGACCAACGATATTCAAAACAACCATCCTGGGATTAGAATTCGCTAAGGACCGATTAACACGGCAATAATCACAACACCACAATTCGGAAAATCCTCAACCCTCAACGATCACAAAATTACCGAGTTCACAAGAATAATAGTGTGCTGCCTTGAGTCGGCCAACACGACAATAATAATTCAACGGATGGGAACTATCCTCGGCGGTCCCAATTCAATACTTCGATTACCGTAGAATGGCCAATCGATAACAACGATACAACGGATGAGAATATTTTTGACAACGGATGGGAATTATCTTCGATAATCCCAATTCAATACCTCGATTACCTTAGAACGGTCAATCGATAAACAATGATATGATAGAATAGATGTCCCGGTGTCTTAAACCGACCACCGAAACGGAGATGATAAAAGGATATATCAAACGTCTCTCATCGGTTAATATAATATTAATAGAAAAACACCGATGTCAATGACGACGATTACCACAATATCTCAATGGAACATCCATCACAATCACAATCGATACGTCGATACATGAACCGACAATCGGCCGACTTAACCAACAAGTATCGCAATGCCTCGAACCGGCCTTTTACAAACAACGGTAACATTTGGCATAATTTGCCGGCCAGGCGTCGTGTCAACCAATCCCCTGATATCAATACAATCATAAAGAGGCCATGTCCCAAAATGATACACACAATCGTACGCCTACACAATAACATTAGTCTCATTGATTAGTACGAGTATAAAACTTGTCTCGATATCAATACAAAGTACTGTTACCAATTCAGTTGATTTCGTCTTACGAATTCCCTCAGTCTCGACCAAGTTAATCTACGAACCCTTCAACCTTAACCGCAACACAACAGTCATAATTCACGATCAAATATCATACCTTATTGTAAAACGAAGGATTGATAATCAACCGGTTCGATGACGACCAATATCAATACCACCAAACCACGAACTCAATCGTTTTACCATATCTCGACTAATCACAGTCTGAACAATTCAACTCAGACACTTACAAATCCTGTCCACAATACGAGTCGAAATATGATGATCATATCAGCAACCAATTCGGACCAATAATAAGGGTCTAAATGTTCCAAACTCAATTCTTAAATACGAATTGACAAGGTTCCCTTCTCGTAAATCCATCGTTAAAATTTACTTATAACCGTCATCAATTGAATCATCCGATTGGTTCAAAATAATAGATAATCATATTAAAAGGTTATCAAACAATCCAATCATTCGATTTGAATATTTGCTCCATACGTATGGGCTTCCAAATTCGAGAGATGAATAATAGTCTCATCAAACTCATAATCACATTCGTATTCCTATACGAATATTATTTCCAACACATAGTTTAGCTCTAGATATGAATATTCCATATTCATTTTCAAAACATCAACACTTCTAAAAAATTTTTTCATCACCTCGTATAATTCAAGAGTTCTTCAAGAACATGAAATATCCGAAATCACGTTCAGAACAACATATCCGAGGTATATATCTCCATGTTACCATTTTCTTCATCATGTCATTCATACAATCTCAAGAATCGCAACAAAACCCTTATCACTATATGAAGAAGATCTCAATGATCATATCAACATCCGAAATCTCTTATTACAATTCCAATAAATCTCGCATAACATTATCACATGATACCATAATTGTAACACCCCAGATCCTCCTGGGAATATTACACGCCGTAAACCCTTCTCACAAGGATTTACCAGGCTAAGCACAATTTTCCACGTCATTTCAAAAATGCCAAAGAGACCGATGACGGTAATATTTTTCAAATACTAAAAAAAATCATTTTCCAAATACCGTCAAAACGATCAAGGCTAAAATGCCAAAAACTCAGTTTAGGGAATCGGTTTTACAAAATAAAATTTCAGTTGGCAAAATACCAAAATCCATTTCAAAAATACTCTCGCAGCGGATAAAAGTACAGTCCAATTTATGCATTTTCATTGAAATAAGACGAACATCAAAATATACGATTCCCAACATACTCCCTCCCAAGTAGTAATCCAAAAAGAAAAAAAATGAGCCACTATCAAAGGGATACGAGGATTACCTTGTATGGACGAACCACGAAGAAAGAATAATTGAACTCCATTCCAAGAATCATTAAATCATCATAGTCATCATATGGCCTCAAGAACACCAAGATCTCTATGATTCCATAATCATAATCAACATATTCAAAGCATATCATTATCTTCCTTCAACATAAACCTCATAGAATATGGATAACACAAGGAGTCACTTCAAGAATCAACAATACTTCCATAACCAAGCTCTAATTCCATGATTCCAAGCTCACAATCATGTTAAAAGTGCTTAGAACACTCTTAAAAGTGAAGAGGGACGAGTTTTGGAGAGAAATATCGCAAAGGATCGTGAGAGAAATGAAAGGCAACACTTCAATATATAAATTGCACTCTCATTACGTACGTAGGTGTCCTTTCTTAACGTACGTAACAACTTTAACGTGCGTAATCCAAAATCCATAACGTCGTAACCAACTCCTTTGTCTCAATCCGTGCGGTCCATTACGTCGTAACCCATACCATACAACGTCGTAATATACCGATTAACTTGCTACAAGATTAATGGTTGTGTCACGTCGTAACACGTCTTGTATAACGTACGTAACACGTACGTTGACTCACCTGTCAACATCCTCCGCCGAAAGGTAAGGTTCCAGTATTCGCGATCTGGTGTTAGCGTGAGCTAACCAACTTGCGTTAGCGTGCGCTAGCGAATATAAAAATCAACTCGGCCTACCAGCCGGTCGCCTTCCGAACTAACCCAGCAAGTCGTTACGTACGTTAGGGGTCCTCCTTAGCATACGTAACCGAACCTCTTAGCGTGCGCTAAGTATGCACCGTAGCATACGCTAAGTATATATCTTAGCGCGCGCTAGGCATACCTTGTAGCGTGCGCTAACGTAGCTGTACTTAGCCATTTTTCGCTATTCTCGACCAACATCTCGACATACCAAACGATCATACGGCACAATGAATACATAAACACATTCAATAACATTGTCATACGTTCACATCATCCTCAAGAACAATTATCCATCAACGACATCCAACATATAAACGAAAAAAAAAATATATCCGAAAAATCGGGGTATTACACTCTACCCTCCTTAAAAATAAGTTTCGTCCTCGAAACTTACAATCACTCGTACAAATAACATTTCAACGGAAAATCCAAAATCACCAAGATAACCAAGAATTATCGAATAATCCGAACAACATACTTATAGGCAATCACCAAAATTGGCTCGGCCACTTACACAGTTGCTTCAGAAATCTGAGAAGTTCGTCTGGAATGACGAAAGGCAGTCGAGTTTTGAGGAGCTTAAGAGACGTTTAACTTCAGCCCTGATTCTAGCGTTGCCGTCTGGCAACGAGGGTTTTGCTGTTTTTAGTGATGCTTCGGGTCAGGGTCTTGGGTGCGTATTGATGCAGCACAACAAGACTATTGCATATGCGTCTAGGCAGTTGAGGCTGTACGAGCTCAACTACCCTACTCACGATTTGGAGTTAGCCGCAGTTGTTTTTGCGCTCAAGATTTGGCGTCAGTATCTTTTTTGCTCTACTTGTCAGATTTTTACCGATCATAAAAGTCTGAAATACATATTTACTCAGCGGGAGTTGGATATGAGGCAGAGGAGGTGGTTAGAGTTGATTAAGGATTATGACCTCGAGATCCTTTATCATCCGGGCAAGGCGAATGTCGTGGCAGATGCCTTGAGCCAGAAGCCAGCTACGTTGAGTACACTTGAGATACTTACATCTCAGGTTGGGCTACAATGTGATTTGATCGAGTTAGGTGTTGAGATTTTGTTGCCAGGAGCTGTCGGACATCTACGTGTTTTGGAAATTTCATCGTCGCTGATCGATGAAATTAAACTGAAGCAGTTGGAGGATCTGATGATTACTCAAATCAGAGAGAATGTTCGGAAAGTAAAGTCTCCTGGATTTGTGATTCATGAGGATGGTGTGTTAAGATTTCAGAGTTGGCTTTGTGTACCATACGACTTGGAATTGCGGCAGAGTATTTTGCGTGAGGCCCATGCTACGTCTTACTCAGTTCATCCTGGTTCGAGTAATATGTACAAGGACCTAAGGAGGAACTTTTAGTGGAGCGATATAAAAGGGGAGGTCGCACAATTTGTAGCGAGATGTTTGACTTGCCAGCAGGTTAAAATCAAGCATCAGCGACCAGCTGGATTGTTGCAGTCGCTTCCCGTTCTGGAATGGAAATGGGAAGATATTTCGATAGACTTCGTCATGAGCTTGCCGAGATCGAAGTCTGGTATGAATATGGTTTGGGTGATTGTGGATCGTCTGACCAAGTCGGCACACTTTCTGGGAATCTAGGATACTTGGGGTCCAGAGAAGTTGGCTCGTGTGTTTATTATGCAGATTGGCTTCACGGCACTCCGAAGTCTATTTTTTCTTATCGGGATGGCCGTTTTGTATCAAAATTTTGGCAAGCGGTACATAAGGCGTTGGATACTCGGTTGCGTCTGAGTACTTCGTTTCATCCTCAAACGGATGGGCAGTCGGAGGATATGTTGCGTGCTTGTGGTCTCGATTGGAGCAATGATTGGGAGGAGCATTTGCTGTTGATCAAGTTCACATACAACAATAGTTGGCACGTGTCGATCTGGATGGCACCGTATATGGTACTTTATGGGCGGCGATGTCGATCGCTGATTTGTTGGAACGAGGCGTCCGATTTGGTTGGGATCGAACCGGATATCGCCATGGAGACGAGAAGGAAGGTGGATTTGATTCGGGAGAGGATGTTGACTACTCAGAGTCTACAGAAATCTTATGCTGATGTTTGTCGTCGACCTTTGGAGTTCAAGGTGGGAGACCACGTTTTGCTAAAGGTGTCTCCGACGAGAGGAGTTTTCCGCTTTGGGAAGAAGGGAAAGCTGAGTCCGAGGTTTATTGGACCATTTGAGATTATCGAGAGGGTCAGTGGATTGGCGTATCACTTGGCGTTGCCTCCTGCGTTGAGCCACGTTCATAGCGTTTTCCATGTTTCCCAGGTGAGGAAATATATCTTGGATCCTATTCATTTTATCGACTATGGTGAGCTCGATATCGCAGAGGACATTATTTTCGAGAAGCGTACCTTGAAAATTTTAGAGCACCGTGAGAAGCGATTGAGGCATAAGACCATTCCGTTGGTCAAAGTGCAGTGGTCGAAGCATGGTGTCGAGGAGGCTACATGGGAAACCGAGGATAGCATGCGTGCTCGTTACCCCGAGTTGTTTGTTTCTTAAGTTTCGGGACGAAACTTGTTTTTAGAGGGGGAGAATGTAATATCCGCATTTTTTTTCTTTTTCGTATTTTTTTCATTTGGTGTATTTCTTGTTTTTAGTGACTCACTTGTAACCGTATTAATATTTTGGGAATATTTAATACTAGACTTTTTATCATTCGAGCTTGTTTCGGACTTGTTTTACTCAATTCCGCGTTTGATGTCATTTTTGTCGCTTTTGGGTTCAATTGTCGTAATCATTGCTCGGAACCGCCGTTTTGGGGTTCCTGCAAATCCATTTCATGTTATTATGGAGGTTATGAACTTTTATTGGTATTTTGATTGAGTATCATGTTGGGTCATTCCGTAATATTCCAAAGTTTTGGGTTCTATTACGTTTATTCTCTTTCCGGGTCGTTCGCTGTTACCATCGTGTTAGGACCGAATGTTTTGACGTGAAGTCACTAAACGAGGATTCTTGGTCGTTCATCCAGGCCTTTGAATGTTCGGGACTATACGTCGTTCTAGTGTATCATGTTTGTGGGTTGTTTTTCGACACTTTTTGGCACAAACAGTGTGTGCCGCAGCACAAGGGATTGTGCACCGCGGCACACCCCTTTCAAAGATTCGAGCTAGGAGCAGATGTATCGTGCGCCGCGGCATACTATGTTCTGTTCCGCGGCATGTCCTGAAGACCTGAATGTGAATTTAAGATGCGGGCCGCGGCACACTCTATCTGCGCCGCGGCACGCAAGTCAGCAGGTCTTTTTGTTAGTGGGATTTGGAGAGGATTTCATTTCCTCTCCTTTCTTCTTCCTTCTCTCCGTGGGCGATTTTTTTGGGCGATTTGGACATCTTCAATCTTAGAGATATCCTCCTCCTCGAGTTCTTGGTGTATATTAACAACACCAATTTGTGTTCTTCATCGTTAATCCGAGGTATTACTCTAGAACCCTAAGTTTGGGAATTTGGGGGGGTTTGATGTTTCGTCCTTGTAGCTCCATATTGTTGATTAATACTTGTTAGAGATGACTAATCTTCAACGGATCCATGTTTTTCCTACGAATTTATGGTAAATTCCGGGTTGTCTAAGTAATTGAGAGGGTTCGATTGTGAACTGCCCTCGTTGTTGTTTTTGTACGAGTTTACATGAATCGCAGGTGGGGTTTCGGGTGTTTTCCGTTATCGTGAAAGGTTGTAGTGTATGCTTGATATTAGTTGGTCTTGATTATTAGCATGCATTAGTGTATTTGCATACGTTGAACTGGATCGAAGTAAGTGTCTTCTGTACTGACTGTAAGAAGAACATAAATCTCGGATAATTACTATTTCTTAATTCTAAATATATAATATTTAATTGTGTATTTATAATAGTTATTGCTTTGATTTACCATGGGTGAAATAAGCGTCGTATCTTGGGCAATAATATTATTTATATGACAATTATTATTACTAGAAATCGTGTCCCGACTCGTGCGTATTGATAATGTCCCCTTGTGGAGCTCGATAAAGATTATTATATTAAACCCTGTAGGTGGATTTAATTCCGATATATAATAATAAGGTTCGAGTGGTACTATTAATTAATTAAAGCTGTCAGTAGCTTAAATTAATTAATGGACATTCGATATCTTAAACACGAGAAATAATATATTTAATAAGAAGCCCGATTTCATAAATCGGGATTTGGGTAGGAAGTGCAATATTAACTCTCTAGTGGACTGAGTTGATATTAATAGACTCAATATATTAGGAAATATCCTAATATGGAAATTTGAGGTCTATTAGGAGTCCTTCCCTAATCTGCTATAAGATCCCTAGAGTAGCCCATAACACCTATAAATACAACATAGGGGTTCGGCCGAAATCACCTTTACGAAGCTTGTGAGTTCGATTTTCTTGTGTTTAATTATAGATCTTTACTTGTGTCTTTGATTCTACAATTTAGATAACACATTAATTTTCTAAGAGTGTTTACTAATACTGGAAAATAAGGAAAGGAAAAGTTGAGTGACATTAAGCATAAAGGAGTTCGGCCGATTTCAAGTTGTTGTTCAAGGAAGTCCGGTAGATTGTTGCCCACACGACATCCGGATATAGGCAGGGATATACTCTCGAAGATTTAAAGATAGAAATACAAAGGAGATCGAGTGAAGATTCGAAGACTTTACTTCAAAGGTAATGTATTCTTAGATCTTTTAGATATAGATAAGAATACTACGAATTATCATAGTTAGACGCACAGATTAATATTGTTTGTTTAAATTACTTATTAATCTGTTTAATTAATTATTTGACAAGCCTAAATAGATCCGATTCTTGAGGTCCGATTTTAATAAATCAATCCTGACGCGTCCGCTGTATTTTATTTCCAATAATTGATATCGGGGACGGTCTTTAGGTTCCGTTCAATTTAATTAATTTTGTGATTAATTGCTAGCAATTTAAAATTTTTCATATATTATGATCTTTGGAATATTTTTGCTAGAATTGTCCTCGAGGTGAATATGGTCTAATTATCTTGGCTATATGATTTAATTTTATGTTACGTATTTTTGGTAATTTGGCCCAGTTTTGAGGCATGTGTAAGTTTTCCCGTGAAAAATCCACGGGTAGAATAGAATTTTATTTTTCCATGTAATTTTTTTTAAATTCGATGTATTTTATTTCGTATAAACTTATAATCGAATTGGAGTACACAAAGTACAAAGGAAAAAGGAGTCCCGCATGAAAAGAAGTCCCAATCGGACGAACCGGCCGGGACCGAGAAGCTGTCGATCGGGTCCGGCCGAGAGCATGCGGTCCAGGCCGCGGATCATGCCACTAGTCGGGTCGAGTTATGCAGTGGGTCGGGCTATCCGGGTCGGGTAGTCCGGTGTATGGTCTTATTCGTCTTCCCGATGTTCATTGCGTGCACAATATTTAAATTTGGAATTTTCTTGTGCAATTAATTTTGCATGAAAGAGAAAGTTTCTAAATTTGGAAATTTTGTGGGCCAACCAGGAATAGGTGACGAGATGCTTGAAGCAGTGGGAGATTTCGAGCCGAAAATTTTCTCGTTATTCAAAACGAGGAATAAAAGCCATGATAATTGGATTTTATTATACAATTTATTTTATTGTTGGTTTTTATTGTTTTGAATACATGACATGTATGGATGTATGCGTGATATGTTTCTTGCATGTTACGACGAGAAGATTAAAAACCTTAAGGCTAAAATAACTAAGTGATTAAATTGATTTATTTTTAAAAATTAAAATCAAATTGTCCTCCATCATTAATTTTAATTGTCATAACGTAAGTTGACTAGATAGTAAAATTAAAGACGTAAAAACTCTACTTGAAAAATATGTGTGTAAACGTCCACACGATCGTGGCCTACATATGCGGGTTTTTCGAGGTGTTGGTTGCTAGCATATATATTTTGTTTTGAGGTTCTTTCAATATATTTTGCTATGCATTATGTGATGAATGTTTTCATTTTATCACAGGTGTCTTTCAATCCACTTGCTGTAATTCTCAAGGAAAACAAACTAGATGGCACTAACTTTGCTGATTGGAAACGTAAATATTGTCCTGATTGCTGAAGAACACAAGTTTGTTCTAACTGAGGAATGTCCATTGGAGCCAGATGTGGATTCGACACCCGATGAGGTGAAACAATTCCGCAGATGGAAGAAATCTCATGAGATGGCTTCGCTGTTACACTTTGGCTACTTTAGCAAATGTATTGTAGAATAAGCATCGGAGTATGGGCATGGCCGCGGAAATGATGAGAAATCTCGGCGAGATGTTTGGTCATCAGAACAGGGAGGCTAGTCAAAATGCTATGAGGGTCTTGATGACGACCCAAATGCCTGAAGGAACCCTAGTAAGGGATCATGTTCTAAAGATGATTTCTCATCTAAACGAACTTGATATCTTAGGGGCTATTATCGATGCGGAAATGCAGGTCGATATCATCCTAGGCAATTTACCTAGGAGCTTTGAGTAGTTCCGCTTAAACTACAATATGTATCATAGGGAGTATACCTTGGCGGAATTGCTGACATAGCTTTGTAGGTCACAAGTCGTCCAGGAACAAGTCTAGAGGGGGGGGGGGGGGTGAATAGACTTGTTGAAACTCTTGAACTCTTTTTCACGAAGAGTGAGTTTCTTCAGCTGATAGTTAAACAAATGACTTGGAGTCGTTTGTTTTTGGATATGTGCGGAAGTCAGCTGATGACGAATAGAAATCAACTTGATGAAACACTTAACACTGTATGCAGCAGTTAAAGTATGATGCAGTAAAACAGTAAATAACGCAGGCAATTATAGTGGTCTCAGAGGTGGGGTAATCCTCTACTAATCCACTTTTCTCCAATCCAGTTGGAGATGAATTCACTATAATTTTCAACCAAATGATAAATATTACGTTGATTCAACCACACTACAACAGCCTTCCAACGGTGGAAATCCGTGCCGTTGTACACACTTGATCGCCTTGCACCTCTTGATCCTCGATCCTCGGATGCCTTTACGCCTCTTACTTCAACCAAGAAGTACCCGTACTCAAGATTATAGACAAGAGTTTTTGTCTTCTCCAACTTAAGAGCTTCCTTAAGTATGAACTTTTAGATCTGCTCTTTTCACGATGCTATTGATTGATTTAGATTGCTTTGATCGCTAGAATGTATGTTCGCACCGGTTGTTGCTCAGTTTCAAATCTTCGGATATATATAGGTCACGATCTCTGAGCTTTTTCCTTGTAGCCGTTGCAAATCTTTTGAACAGATCCGTCCGTTGGAGGGAGACTTCATTGTTTAATCTTTCTGAACGTTTGCAAGGCTGGATTCCCATTATTTTATTTTATCTTCCGACCGTTGTGAAGACTTCTGCATGTGAGCGCCGAATCTTTTGAATATAAAATGATTAAAGTCTTCAAGGTGGGTCTGGATGATTTATTTAAATCATATCTCTTGCGGGAATCACTCCAGTTTGTCTCTTCACATTGCATGTGAGCTTTCCATAATACTTGACTTTTCAACGCATGCTGACGTGGACTTGGAGTACTTGGATGCAGTCGAGTAGGCTGATATGCAGCTAACATCTCTGCAGACAGGTCCTCTCGGCTGTTCACTGTTTGTGACTTGTCTGATCAGGTGACTTCCCTGAGGTACCTTGGCTGCAGTCTGGTCAAACTTCTCTGATAAATTTTGTTGACCAGAGCTACTCTGATTGGACTCGGCTGTTCCTCTCTGATGGACTAAGCTTTACTTAGTACTTTGCCGTTTTTCAGCCTAACTAATTTTTGGCCTACAGAAGATACTCATTTGGTTCTTCTTTACATTTTGCCAAGTTTTATACTTAACATATTTGGCCTATGGAAGATACTCATTTGGTTCTTCCTTACATTTTGCCAAGTTTTAAACATTTGATTTTATATTAATGACATCATCAAAATCTAACAAGTATTCCTAACAAATTCCCCCTATTTTGATGATGGCAAAACTTTTAAACAAGTAATAAAATGACCAAGTCTGCACTTAAGTGCAAGACACAAACTGAAATCAGTCTAATATTGAGACAACTAGAAATTGTCATTCAACAGACTGTTATAAAATTTTCTGACTTGTTTATTATTGAAATTTTACAAGAAGGTTTTTACAGGTACAGAAAATAAAATTTACAAGTATAAAGCTATCTGCCTCTTCCTCTGCCTCTACGAATAGGCTGTTTGGCAGGTTTGAAGGGTTTAGCTCCAATTGGTCTTATCTTGACTGGAGCAAGACCATATTTCCTCTTCACAACAAGTGCTGCGAAGTCTTGTTCTTGCTGGGATGTGAATCTGTTCTCAAGACACAATTGCTTGATCTCTCTTTGAAGCGCTAACTCATTAAGTTCACCGTCCAGACGGGTCGGTGCTTCCTCTACTCTGAATGAGGGAATCATAGGATAAGCATTTTGATCTTTAGCCTGCTTCTTCAGAATTGCCCAAAGCTTCGGATGGATTTCTTCCATGAAGTTTAATAAAATTTATTGTGGGAAGAGTTTATCATCCTGGAGTAGTTCCCAGATGTAATAGTCTTTGATGAACCTCTTCTTTGCAGATCCCCACATTTCAAGAGCTTCAAATGGAATAAAGTCCTCAACATACCACAGCTCCTTCCCTTCCCATTCTAGAGTAGGTACAAAGCCACCTCTAGTCTTTCTTCTCTTTCCTTCAGGCTGGTCAGCCTGGTCATCTGGATCCACAGCTTCCTTTCTCTTCAGACTGGAGGGTCCTTCAATTTGAAGGACATCTTGCCTCTTCTTGCTTCTAATTTCTCTATCTTCCCCCTGGACTCTTTCTTCCCCCTTTTTGCCAGCATCAACAAGGATAGTTAATTGCTGCTCCATTTTGCTCATCCAATCAGACATGCCAAATGGCATTCTGTTGTTGGTAGGGGGAGGGGGCTGAGGAATCTCTCTCTATAGAAGGGTGTCTATCTTGGCATTTATTGATTGAAGGTCATGAGTGACCTGAGATGATAGCAGCTCTCCAATAGTATCTTTGACGATTTGCCTGATCAGCTCAGTCATGGTAGGGGATATCTGAGCTGATGGAGACTGCTCTTCTGAGCCTTCTGCAAAGGAACCACTAGACTGCAGGCTCATGTCTGCAGCTGGTAGGTCAGAGGGGGTTTTCTCCGGGTCCCCGACACTGAGTCTTGACCACTCTGCCTCTCTCCGGGTGTACTGGCAGTACCACGATCTATCTCAGCCTTCGTGAATAGGCCTGCTCCGTCTCCGGTTACGCTCCTTTCGCTTCTCTCTCTTCCTCTTTCTCTTCTTCTTTCTCCTGATCCTCATATTTCTCTTTTTCATTTTCTTTTTCTGCTCCTGCATCTCCTCCATCATCATTATCATCATCATTATTATCATTCTTATCATCATCCTGCTCCTTCTTTTCTCCTTCATCATCCTCATCCTCCTTTTCTTCTTCATCTTTTTCTTGATCTACTTCTTCTCCTTCTTCTTCATCTTCTTCATCAGCCAATTCTTCTGTCTTCTCAATTTTTTCTGGCTGTTTTTCAACTGGAATATTTTCTTCTGTTTTTCTCTCTTCTTCATCTTCTTCAGCCACCAAATCAATAATTTCATTATCTCCATCTACTTCTTCAATCCTAATCTCTTTTTCAACTTCCTCCTCCTCCTCTCCAAAAATGCCATCAAAAATGCTGAGCATGATAGAATGGATAAAGTGGTCAATGTTTGTTTTAAAATGGGACATGAACCATTTATCCTGGAGGATTAAAGTTAAGTCTGATTCTTTGCAAAATTCAATCAGAACCTCCTCAGTGGCTTGGGGATATTCCCAACCACTAGTTGCAATGTAGGTTTGAAGATTTGTAAAAGTCATAGTTTTGAAAGATTTCCACTCTTCAAAAATATGTACAAAAGAGTGTTTTACTGCTTGTGGCTTAACAAGCTGGAGTTGTTCAATTGAAAGGTTGAAAGTATTATTTTCTAACAGGTTAAAAGTATAATCAGGTTCAGGAATAGAGATTATGAGACCTGCTTCTTCTTCTTCGAATATGTAGACTGGGGGGGTGAGAACAGGTACAATCCGAGTTTCAATGGTGTCTGGTGCAGGCACGTCTTCCGGATGAATTGGTGATTGAACTGAGGGGCTGGCAAGGTGTTCATACTGCTCTCCCTCGCTAAACTGCAGTTTCCTTGGCCTCTTAGGAGAGGGTTCCGGTGATGACTGCAGGGTAGAGGGTCCTTCTGGGGCTGGTCCCCGTCTCTTGAATCTGACTGCAATGGGTGTATCGTCGGACTCGGTGTCGGACCCGACTGCAGTTGGGATATCAGCTGCAGGTCTGTCCGACTCTCCTGATGAGTAGTATCTTGGGTATGTTCTTGAGTCCGGCAGCTCCTTCAACAACTGAGCTGCTTTCCCAGTGCCTCCGACTTTCTTCTTCTCATGGTCCATATGACCAAGCCTTTTATTGGGGTGGAAGGGGTCAGTGTTTCCCTTAGCCACTCCGGTCTTCTCCAAAAACCAACTGAGATGCGTTCCGAACGCCAGCTTTGTCTTGAACTTCTTCTCATCGTCAAGCCACTCGACCTTGTTCACCTCGCGCACGAGTTGCCTGAAGATGTAGTCTGCCCAATCGACTTCTTCTTCCTGAATCAACGCACCCAACACCATAAACTTCGACGACGACAGCTGATCATAACTGCCCGCCATCCCCATTATTATCTTGTAGGTAATGTCCAACGCAACACGGTAAATCCTCTTTAGTTCATTCCTCTTGGCTGTGAATTTCAATTTTTCCAGGATATTTTCGACCTTAATCTTTTTCCAGGTTTCGGCGGCAGATTGCTTGAGAGCTTCGACCGCTAAACGACGGTGCTTCATCCCGAAGACAGAACGAATCGTCTCTCGATATATGCTGATAGGTACTCCGCCCTCTGTGCTATGAATCCCGTCTTGAATCAGATAGGCTTTGCGATAGAACTCGACGACATCCTCTTTGAACAGATGTTGCGGGTTGATGTCGAGAAATGGGTAGATCCCATTAAGCTTCATTGCCCGAATCAGATTGAGCATGTCGTAGTCCTCCAGATTGGCTTCTAGTAAGCCTTCAAAGTCGACAACCATCGAGAAAATGACCTGGTCTTTCACCGCCTTCAAATTCACTCCTTCGAAAGATGCCATTTCTGCAAATAGAGGATTTTAGTGTATATTTTTGCTCTGAAATATCTAGGGTTTCTGTAAGCGTAAAGAGTAAAGTGAAAGGTCTTCTTTCCTTATAAAGAAGATGAAAAGACGTTTGTATTAGTTTATTATATATTTGAACGGTGGTACGCCTTTTGATATTCTTTTGAATTTCAAATTTGAATCGGTGGCCCAATTTAAAATTCGACGGTTGATTCTGATTGGCCACCGTGGAGGTTGATTTAATAGGCGTTTGACGCGTGTATTAAAATTGCCACTTGGCTTATAAAAATGTATATTTAAATGCCATTCGTTAGCCAAAATTAATATTATAAATGTGGCAGATAATAATTAAAAATTTAGAGGTCAGTTTAGAAAACTTAGCTGGTCTGATTTGTTGACTGTTGACCACTCTGCAACAGGTGAGTTGACTTCTCGCCTGGTATTCTGAACAGCTAAGTTGCTTCGTCTGGCCTTCGTCTTCTCGCCTGCATCAGCTAGGCTGATTCTGGGGTCCGTCCTTCCTTTAACTTGCTTCAGTACTAGATTCCCAATCTAGTAATCCAAGGTCTCTGCTCAGCTCTAGGAATCTTTCTTCTGGCAAGGGTTTAGTGAAGATGTCAGCTATTTGGTAGTCTGTGCTGACTCTTTCAACTCTAACCCATTGTTAAGCACATGGTCTCTAATGAAATGGTGCTTAACATCAATGTGCTTCGTCCTTGAGTGCAAAACCGGATTGTTGGTTATTGCAATAGCACTATTGTTGTCACACCAGATTGGGACTTCGTTGGCAATGATATTATAGTCCCTTAACTGTTGTCTGATCCATAGAATCTGTGCACAACAGCTACCTGCAGCTAGGTATTCTGACTCTGTAGTGGAGATAGAGTTAGAAACGTGCTTCTTGCTAAACCAGGATATCAGTCTGGTTCCTAGGAATTGACACGTTCCACTAGTGCTCTTCCTGTTGATTTTGCATCCTGCGAAATCCGCATCTGAGTATCCTGACAGCTCGAAGTTATCATCCTTGGGATACCATAGTCCAACATTAATTGTAGACTTTATGTACTTAATTATTCTCTTGGCTGCATCTAGGTGTGATTGCTTCGGCTTCGATTGGAATCTTGCACAAACTCCAATGGCATATGATATGTCCGGCACCTTGCGGTGAGTGCGAAGAGATCCAATGAGTCCTCTGTAGTGGGTTGAGTCCACCGATATGCCTGCCTCGTCTGCATCCAGGTGAGTACTTGTGCTCATTGGAATTCTTGCGGGTTTGGCTGATTCCATTCCATATCTCTTGATAAGATCTCTGGTATACTTTGCTTGGTTGATGAAAATGCCTTTTTCCATCTGCTTAACTTGTAATCCGAGAAAGAAGTTAAGCTTTCCCATCATACTCATCTCAAATTCTCCTTGCATGAGGTTGGAGAATTTCTCGCATAGCTCTGGATTGGTTGACCCGAATATGATGTCATCCACATAAATCTGGACTATTAATATGTGGCCTTCGTGCTCTACTCTGAATAGGGTCTTGTCCACTTTCCCTTTGCAAAATCCATTTTTCTCAAGAAACATAGACAGTGTTTCATACCACGCTCTTGGTGCTTGCTTGAGTCCATATAGAGCCTTCAACAGCTTATAGACTTTGTCTCCTTTGACAAAACCTGGGGGTTGCTCTACATAGACTTCTTCTTCTAGGATTCCGTTCAGAAAAGCACTCTTTACATCCATCTGGTAGACTTCAAAGTCCTTGAATGCAGCATATGCGAGGAATAATCTGATGGCTTCTAATCTTGCAACAAGTGCATAAGTTTCATCAAAATTTATTCCCTCACACTGTGCATAACCTTTTGCTACAAGTCTGACTTTATTCCTAACAACAGCTCCGTCTTCATCACTTTTGTTTTTATACACCCATTTGGTGCCAATAACTTTCTTGTGATCGTGCATGCATTAGTTCCCAAACTTTGTTTCTCTCCATCTGCTCCAATTCCTCTTGCATGGCATTAATCCACGAATAATCTTCCAAAGCTTGTTCTGTAGTCTTGGGTTCAATTTGTGACATAAAACATGAGAACATCGCCATTCCTGCTGGTAGAGTTGACTGTATCGTCTTGACCTCATCAGTCAACTTTCCGATAATTTGCTGAATTGGGTGATCCTTGAGCCATTTGGGGATATCGTCCTCTTCTGGGTTTGTTGCCCCTGCTGGATTGCCCTGGTGGTTATCTGCATCAGCTGGGTTCTGGTCTGCAACAGGATCAGCTATCGCCTTGTCATCTGCAGCTTGGTTCTGATTTGCAGATGAGTCTTTGTCAGCTCCAGCTGGGTCTTCTTCAGCAGCAACTGGATCAGATAGGTTTGGTGATCCTGTCTGATCTGCAGTTGGGTCTTCATCAGCTGCAGTTGGGTCATCAGGCTGGTCTGCAGGTGAGTCCACCATTCCAGTGTCATGTATAATGACTTCTTCAAGGGTTGCTGACTTGAGCTTGTTCTCAATTAGCTCAACTTGTTTCCTGTACTCAACGGTAGATTCATCAAAAACAACATGGGGTGTTTCTTCCACAACTAAGGTTCTTTTATTAAAAACTCTATATGCCTTGCTTCTTTGGGAATATCCCATAAAGAGACCGTCATCAGTTTTAGCATCAAAGGCATTTAGCTGTGTTTTACCATTGTTGTGGATGAAACACTTACAACCAAAAACATGAAAGTAAGCAACAGTAGGAGTTCTATTATTCCAAACCTCATAGGGAGTTTTGCCATGTCTCCCTACTATCATACTCCTGTTCTGGGTGTGACAGGCTGTGTTAACAGCTTCAGCCCAGAACCTTTTGGGTAGGTCTGCTTCTGCAATCATGGACCTTGCTGCTTCCTTCAGGGTTCTGTTCCTTCTTTCAGCAACACCATTCTGCTGGGGCGTCCTGGCTGCAGAGAGCTCATGCTGGATCCCATTCTGATCGCTGTAATCAGTTATCGCCTTGTTGAGAAACTCTCCTCCTCTATCTGATCTGATCTTGATTATGGAGAGGGATTTCTCATTCTGGATCCTTCTCAGCAGCTCAGGTAACTTGGTCAGGGTTTCACTTTTCTTGTATAGGAAAATGATCCAAGTGTACCTTGAATAATCATCTACTATTACAAGGGCATGTTTTCGGCCGCTCAAAGTCCTTGGCTTGATAGGACCAAATAGATCCATGTGGAGTAGATCTAAGATCCTTGATGTGAGCGTTGTAGGTGGGCGGCTTGAACGATGCCTTGGTGCCTTTCCCTTCTGACATGCATCACAGAGTGCTTCCTTCTTGAATGCTTCATTTGGAAGTCCTCTGACCAGCTTCTGAGAGCTAATCTTGTTGATGGCTTTGAATTTTAGGTGACATAGTCTTTTGTGCCACAGCCATCCATTCTCAGCTACTGTCTTGGATAGAAAACAGGAGTTAGGTGTTCCTGTGTTCCAATCAATCATGTAGACATCTCTTCTTCTGAATCCTTGTAGCTTTATTTCTCCAGATAAGATGTCTATCACCATACACTTCAAGATGGTGAAGACTACTAGATTCTTCTCGTCACAGAACTGGCTTATGCTTAGGAGGTTGTACTTGAGCCCTTTGACATAATGGACTTTGGATATCACAATGTTTCCTCGGTGCAGCTCTCCAAAGCCTTTTGTCTGTCCTCTAGAGCTATCTCCAAAGGTTACATCGGGACCTCTTTCTTTGATGTATTTGGTCAGCATCTTCTTGTTCCCGGTCATATGCCTCGAGCATCCAGAGTCTACAAACCATTCTTCACCTCCAAAATTTGAGCTTGAGGAGATGTGGTTGTAGTCCTTCCACCTTTTCTCTTCATCAGCTAGGTTTGCCATCAGGCAATCATACTCCTCGTCTTCATCAGAAAAGAAACCGCTGCTTGATTCGACATGCTCCTGGTCTTCTCCGATGAGGGCCTTTCTTCTATCTTCCATTCTGCCCACCTCCTTCTTGGTTTCGTCCTTCTTGAGCTCGGGACAATCCATTTGGATGTGTCCTATTTTGTGACAGTTGTAGCATTCTACTTTCCAGGTTACAGCCTTCTGGTTCCTTCTTGGATTCTCCTTGTAATTTTTCTTGTACTTGGAGTAGTTCTTTCTGAAATTGCTGAACCTTTGCATTATGAAAGCCATTTCTTCCTCAAAATCTAGTGGATTTGGAGGTTTCACATCAGATAGGCTCTTGGCAGGGGACTCGGCTGCAAATGCGATTCCCTTCTCTGCAGGCTCAGTTGAGGATGAACTTGGAAGCTCGAACTCATAAGCCTTCAGATCAGAGAACAGCTCCTGAATCTTTATTTTATTCAGGTCCTTGGACTCTCTCATGGCCACAGCCTTCATGCTCCATTCGGGGTTGAGAGATCTGAGAACCTTTAGTGCCATTTCCCTGTTGCCATAGGTTTTGCCCAGGGAGTTGATCTCATTGATAATTTCAGTGAACCTTGTGTCCACTTGATCTATGGATTCACCATTCTTCATTTTAAAGTTGTCAAATTTTTGGATAGCAATTGACAGCTTGTTTTCCTTGATCAGCTCCGTTCCTTCACACATTAGGGCTAATGTGTCCCAAATTTATTTGGCATTCTTACAGTTCTTGATCTTGACCATGGTGGATTTGTCAAGAGTTTGATATAACACATCTCTGGCCCTGTTATCAAGATTGGCCAGCTTTTTTTCTTCGGGAGTCAGCTCCGTCCTCTTCTTAGGAATCTTCTCTGGCCTCCCTGCTGCGATCTCCTCTGCTGTGTTGTCTTTCTCAAAGATTAATGGACCGTCTTCAATGATGCACCACATGTCGTGATGAATTGAAGATAAGTGTGCCTGCATCCTTATCTTCCACAGATCATACTCGTCAACTGAAAACACAGGGAGTCTAGAGTGCATGTGTTCCATTATAGAGTGAGAGTAAAGATATATGTGTGTGATATAGATCTGGTTCGTGAAATAAATGAACCAACCTCTCCGATACCACTTGTAGGTCACAAGTCGTCCAGGAACAAGTCTAGAGGGGGGGTGAATAGACTTGTTGAAACTCTTGAACTCTTTTTCACGAAGAGTGAGTTTCTTCAGCTGATAGTTAAACAAATGACTTGGAGTCGTTTGTTTTTGGATATGTGCGGAAGTCAGCTGATGACGAATAGAAATCAACTTGATGAAACACTTAACACTGTATGCAGCAGTTCAAGTATGATGCAGTAAAACAGTAAATAACGCAGCCAATTATAGTGGTCTCAGTGGTGGGGTAATCCTCTACTAATCCACTTTTTTCCAATCCAGTTGGAGATGAATTCACTATAATTTTCAACCAGTGATAAATATTACAGTGATTCAACCACACTACAACAGCTTCCAACCAGGGGAAATCCGTGCCGTTGTACACACTTGACTGCCTTGCACCTCTTGATCCTCGATCCTCGGATGCCTTTACAGTCTCTTACTTCCCCGTACTCAAGATTATAGACAAGAGTTTTTGTCTTCTCCAACTTAAGAGCTTCCTTAAGTATGAACTTTTAGATCTGCTCTTTTCACGATGCTATTGATTGCTTTAGATTGCTTGATTGCTTTGATCGCTAGAATGTATGTTCGCACCGGTTGTTGCTCAGTTTCAAATCTTCGGATATATATAGGTCACGATCTCTGAGCTTTTTCCTTGTAGCCGTTGCAAATCTTTTGAACAGATCCGTCCGTTGGAGGGAGACTTCATTGTTTAATCTTTCTGAACGTTTGCAAGGCTGGATTCCCATTATTTTATTTTATCTTCCGACCGTTGTGAAGACTTCTGCATGTGAGCGCCGAATCTTTTGAATATAAAATGATTAAAGTCTTCAAGGTGGGTCTGGATGATTTATTTAAATCATATCTCTTGCGGGAATCACTCCAATTTGTCTCTTCACGTTGCATGTGAGCTTTCCGTAATACTTGACTTTTCAACGCATGCTGACGTGGACTTGGAGTACTTGGCTGCAATGAGTAGCCGATATGCAACTAACATCTCTGCAGACAGTCCTCTCTCGCTCATTCCTTTGTTTGTGACTTGTCTGATCAGGTGACTTCCCTGAGGTACCTTGGCTGCAGTCTGGTCAAACTTCTCTGATAAATTTTGTTGACCAGAGCTACTCTGATTGGACTCGGCTGTTCCTCTCTGATGGACTAAGCTGTACTTAGTACTTTGCCGTTTTTTAGCCTAACTAATTTTTGGCCTACAGAAGATACTCATTTGGTTCTTCTTTACATTTTGCCAAGTTTTATACTTAACATATTTGGCCTATAGAAGATACTCATTTGGTTCTTCCTTACATTTTGCCAAGTTTTAAACATTTGATTTTATATTAATGACATCATCAAAATCTAACAAGTATTCCTAACAAGCTTCAAGCTGCGGAAGGTCTCTTCAGACAAGGGTATCAAGTTCTTGCGGCTGCTGGTGTATCGACTTCTAAACCCAAGTGGGGGAAGAAGAAGAAATAAGTAGACCAGAAGCATGTATCAAATATCAAGGTTAAAATCAAGGCTCCTCAGCTTGAGGCGAACAAAAAACCAAAGGAAAGTGCTACAAGTGCGGTCAGAAAGAACATTTTAAAGTTTACTATCCTGCTCTTAAGAAAGGTATGTATCATGCACTAGTAGTTAAAACATGTTTTACATCTTGTTCTTCCACTTTGTAGATAGTTGATTCAGGCTCCACTGATCATGTTTGATTTGATTCTCATGATTTTTCAGGTAACCAAGCAGCTTAGTGCGGCCGTGATAACCATCAACTGGGGCAATTATTCAAGGCTTATGATTGTTGCAGTAGGAGTCGTGCAGTTGAATATTAATGATAAAATATTAGTCCTTAATAATGTATTATTAGTACCAAATTTTAGAATGAATTTAATTTCGGTTTCTAAATTGAAATGTGATTGTTATTCAGTTTCTTTTGATGATGATGTTGTTATTAAAAGAAGAAACGGTGAATATATTTGCAAATGTATTTTTACTGATGGACTGTATGTCATTAATACTGCACAAACTCCCATGAATAAACATAAATCATTTAACTCTTTGTCTGAGTCTAAAAAGAGAAAAGAACCTTCGAGAATAAACCAAACATATTTGTAGAATTTACGGTTAGGTCATGTAAACCTTAGGACGATTAAAAGATTGGTAGATGATGGCCAATCGGATGACCTCCAAGTTGAGTCATTTCCAATTTGTGAATCCTGTCTAGAAGGTAAGATGACCAAAACGGTTTTTAAGACCAAGGGAAACCGTGCTCAGAATGTGTTAGAATTGGTTCACACAGATATATTGTAATACCCCCAAAACCGACCGGGAATATTACAGCGCCGTGGGCCCCATATTGGAACCCACAAGACTAAAATCATTTTTGCAAATGTTTAAAAATGCAAAAAGGCCCTTTGAAAGTACACACACACGCAGCGGATGAAAACTCAATTCAAAGAATACTGAAAGCCATTTTAAAATATACACGCGCAGCGGATTAAAACATAATTAAATACATTTGCAGCGGAATTAGAAAAAAAACAGAAAAGAATACACAATCCCAACAATCATGCCATAGACAGTATCACCGGAAAGCTCATCCCTTCACGACCGCTACTAGATCGAACTCCGAGTACCTAAAAGATAAAGCCCACGACGGGGTCAGCCATAATACTCAACAATGATAACGATCACATCACAAAAACAATACATATCAATGTAGTTACAAGGTGAGAATAATTCCAATGTAGTCTTACCGACATAACCTTACCAACCCATCACAATCCATATCGAATCAATCCTTACCATAATCACGTCTCGCGTTCTTAAGTGATTGATGAGTTCAGAGTAACCACCTGAGTTGTATCCGAAACGATACCAAGATTCTCAAACATAAACATATCTCCAAAATGGAATAATTTGGCCAAGTCCGATTCTGTCCGCGGGATCGCACAATCGGATTTCAATTCTGATAAAACCGATATCACACGGTATATCTGTAAAACAACCGTCCCGAGAAAATGGCAAGTCCCGGATATCAATGCAAAACATGAATGTTCACACAATCAATAATGATAAACAACCAATGTCTCAAAACGGGAATATCAATGACATGATAACACCACACAAGATCGACAAGGATCAACCACGAATGAGGATACCATGATGTGGTAACTCCAACAAGATCAATGAAGAATCAATAACCGAGAATACCGGCAATACGGCAAATCCCAACAAGATCAATAAAAGGTCAACAACCGAGAATACCGATGACACGGTAAGGATCAACGAAGAATCAATAACCGAGAATACCGACAATACGGTAAACTCCAACAAGATCAATAAGAGTCGACAACCAGAAATACCAACGGTACGATAAACTCCAATAAGATCAATAAAGGGTCAACAACCGAGAATACTGATGATACAGTGAACTCTAACAAGATCAATAAGGACCAACAACTGGGAATACCAACGATACGGTAACTCCAACAAGAGCAATAAGAAATCGACAACCGAAAATACCGACGACACGGTAAACTCCAATAGGAATAATAAGGGATCAACAACCGAGAATACCAACGGTAAGGCAAACTCCCAAACGGAATCAATAAGGATCAATAACGAACGAGACTACCAATGATAGGGGAACTCTAAACGAGATTAATAAAGGATCGATAACAAATAAGTTTACCATCGATATGGTAACTCCCAATGAGATCAGAAAAGGATCAACGGGAACAGATACACGAGAGAATAAAATCATCAACCATATACAAATCATATATATACGGGATTTCAAAGACAACCCGAATATCGAACAGATCCAATTATACATGGACTATGAACGACCAATCAATAAGACTCAAGATGGACGTCACGATACGCTCGATCCGGACATGTGTCCGTGTACAAGCCAACCACAGTATTGTTCAGATACTCGTCTGGTCTCGTACCTAATCAGCCTCACGAAGTACGTCTCGTGTGCACGGTTCAATATGAGGTCGAAACCAACACATGCTATACGTGCCCGCCCCGAAAATCCTACACATGAACGATCAGAACGTATCTGACTCCAGATATGCCACGATACAACATGACAACAAACCTCGAAGAAACGCATATCCATCAAGGATCAGAAGACTTCCCAAAAGAGCAACAGTAACTCGATCATGAAAGACCGACACGACCACAATGTCATATTTCCATCAGACAACAGTCCACATCGTGCTCAACAATGCTTATAATATTGACACATAAACCCCAAGGCAGCAGCCAAGGGTCACGGAAGCATCTCACAGGAATACTCCGGAATATAGGTGTCATATAGGTCTTATCCCCTAACACAGTTCATGCAATCACAAAATACCCCGAGTTCGCAACCAAGGGTCACGAAAGTATCCACACAGGAATACCCCGGAACATAGGTACCATATAGGTCTTATCCCCTAACACATCGGCCCAACAGATTACATCTCAAAGAAAGAGCACATCACAAAATGTAACAAACAATGATGCACACTCACCGCATGAAATATCAACACACACATGCAATAATGCAACAGGATGATTATCATAACCCAACAATATTAATTTACCTCAAGCTGGAGACGCTAACCTTTCCACGACCAACCGCCCTGAACGAATACACAGTTTATCCGAAAAATCCAAAATGAAGTACAGTCCATAAATAATACCAAACCACCATCCCGAGTTCAATATCGACACGATAACTAACCTTGATATCCAACTTCTCATGCAATAGACCAAATTTAATTCACATCTCCGTTTCCTCTAGACGTCTTAAAATCATATACATTATGATTTATCTTAGTCCAAAAATACCATACATACCACCATTCGGACAATTCTTATTCCATAATACGATTGCTATATGAATCATAAATGAAATGAAAATGAAATCATTTATTAACATTATAAACTGAGCAAGCATAACTTGCCTCGATACCAATACGATGAAGTTGTTACTAGTCCCGTCGTCTTCATCTACAAGCTCCGCAGCCCCGACTCGCCACAGCACAATGGTTAATATCAACGATCACCTAACGCAACCTAATACAATAATCAATCAACGATACGTTCGATAACAATCAACAACCGGTATAATCAACTAATCAAACTCAATGGTATCTCGATCATACGAAATCAAACCATATCAACTCTTACCAATACGAATACAAGCCGAATTTCGATAATCAATAGTTCTATCAATGTCTACAACATTCTTGGTTCCGACTTAAATCTTTATTTTGGATTAATATGACTCATCCTTGTAAATGCATAGGAATTCAATTACCGGTTTTCATCACGAATGATCACATAACAAAATTACCGTAATCCTTCCAATTTACGGACATATATCATTCAAGAATTCTTCAAGAACATGAATTAATCCATAATCATGTTTGAAGCCAATAAAACGACGTAATTCAATGTGTTCTCACATCTAACCATCATCTAATCCATATTCCAAGGCATATATCATTTTGTTCTTCAATATACGATTCGTATAACCTCAAAATCATAACAACAATACCATAATCATCACTATACGGAGAAGAACATCAACACTAACATCAAAATCTAAAATCAAGGGGTAGAGTTCATCAACATACCTTTTGAAGATGAATAATACAATCAAACACTTCCAAAACTCCAAGAACCCCAAGTTTCAAGCTTCCAATCATCTTCATCAAAGTCTTAATAAAGGTAAAAGGGTCTGAAATGGGTTTAAGAGTGAAGAGGGACGAGCTGGGGAGGAGGAAATGTGTTTCATATCGTGAACAAATGAAAGACCAGGTCTTATTTTATAAACTGCTCATCTCGTTACGTACGTTAAGTCCCAACCTTAACGTACGTAAGGCCTTTAACGTACGCTATATGTCCTGTATAGCGTACGTAATCGTCGTCCGGGGTTAACTGTACTATTTTGTACCTTGCGTTACGTACATAATACCATCACTATAGCGTACGTAATGTAGCAGCTGACTTGCTACAGTATCAACCCATATTACGTATGTAATATGCCATGCATAGCGTACGTAATTCCGAGGTTGACTCGCATATCCACATCCTGCGCCGAAAGCAGCTGACACCGGGTCCCACCTGCCGACCACGGCTCGATCCTGTCTGAATCCCTTCTTAACGTACGTAATGTACATTCCTTAACGTACGTTAATCCTGCTTACTTAAGTATGTAAGACTCCTTACATAGCGTACGTAATGGCTTTCATACCTAGCCATTTCTGCCCCTGTCTGTCGTCTCAATAAACCGAACACATACACGCGACATACCGAATACATGTACTTTTTCTGATAACATTTCCATACGATACTTCTGATGCACGATATCCTCAATTACAACTGTAGACCAAGTGCGACAACCATACAAATACTCATACGGTATATCCGACATCGAAAACACACCAAGCATGTAATATCCTAGAATCAAAATAACCTCGATAGACATACTGGCGACTGTCACGATTTCCAAAATTATCCACTCATATCGTGTCGGTCCCACTCTGTACAGTACATCCCAGATAAAATAATGCTAAAAATTCATAGTGAAATTCTAGGATATTACATATACACCCACTTAAATAAGTTTCGTCTTCGAAACTCAGCACCTGTCATAATCAGTATCTCAATCCCGAAATATCTCAAAATCACGACACCATACTCAAATAATCATCAAAAAAACTGAAATAACTAAAAGAACATACTTACAGGTCCGTGAAGTCGATGATCTTCCGTGATACCAGCATACGACTCCCATACAAAGTCTCAACACACAAACAACACACCGGCATCGCAAATACAACAATTTGAAAATATTTCAAAAATTTTGAAACCGCCAAAATCGGTTTGACTCAAAAGTTAGAAAATCATTTTCAAAAGTCATGCTACTACCGCACCGGTAGAGCCACATAACACACACGCCCGGGTTTTACGAAACCCAAGCTCCGACACCATCTTCTGTAACACCCCCAAAACCGATTGGGAATATTACAGCGCCGTGGGCCCCATATTGGAACCCACAAGGCTAAAATCATTTTTGCAAACGTTTAAAAATGCAAAAAGGCCCTTTGAAAGTACACACACACGCAGCGGATGAAAACTCAATTCAAAGAATACCGAAAGCCATTTTAAAATATACACACGCAGCGGATAAAAACATAATTAAATACATTTGCAGCGGAATTAGAAAAAAACAGAAAAGAATACACAATCCCAACAATCATGCCATAGCCAGTATCACCGGAAAGCTCATCCCTTCACGACGCTACTAGCTCGAACTCCGAGTACCTAAAAGATAAAGCCCATGATGGGGTCAGCCATAATACTCAACAATGATAACGATCACATCACAAAAACAATACATATCAATGTAATTACAAGGTGAGAATAATTACAATGTAGTCTTACCAACATAACCTTACCAACCCATCACAATCCATATCGAATCAATCCTTACCATAATCACGTCTCGCGTTCTTAAGTGATGGATGAGTTCAGAGTAACCACCTGAGTTGTATCCGAAACGATACCAAGATTCTCAAACATAAACATATCTCCAAAATGGAATAATCTGGCCAAGTCCGATTCTGTCCGCGGGATCGCACAATCGGATTTCAATTCTGATAAAACCGATATCACACAGTACATCTGTAAACCAACCGTCCCGAGAAAATGGCAAGTCCCGGATATCAATGCAAAACATGAATGTTCACACAATCAATAATGATAAACAACCAATGTCTCAAAACGGGAATATCAATGACATGATAACCCCACACAAGATCGACAAGGATCAACCACGAATGAGGATACCATGATGTGATAACTCCAACAAGATCAATGAAGAATCAATAATCGAGAATACCGGCAATACGGCAAATCCCAACAAGATCAATAAAAGGTCGACAACCGAGAATACCGACGACACGGTAAGGATCAACGAAGAATCAGTAACCGAGAATACCGACAATACGGTAAACTCCAACAAGATAAATAAGAGTCGACAAACAGAAATACCAACGGTACGATAAACTCCAATAAGATCAATAAAGGGTCAACAACCGAGAATACTGATGACACAAGATAAATAAGGACCAACAACTGGGAATACCAACGATACGGTAACTCCAACAAGAGTAATAAGAAATCGACAACCTAAAATACCGACGACACGGTAAACTCCTATAGAAATAATAAGGGATCAACAACCGAGAATACCAACGGTAAGGCAAACTCCCAAACGGAATCAATAAGGATCAATAACGAACGAGACTACCAATGATAGGGGGGACTCTAAACGAGATTAATAAAGGATCGATACAAACAAGTTTACCATCGATATGGTAACTCCCAACGAGATCAGAAAAGGATCAACGGGAATAGATACACGAGAGAATAAAATCGTCAACCATATACAAATCATATATATACGGGATTTCAAAGACAACCTGAATATCGAACAGATCCAATTATACATGGACTGTGAATGACCAATCAATAACACTCAAGATGGACGTCACGATACGCTCGATCCGGACATGTGTCCGTGTACAAGCCAACCACGGTATTGATCAGATACTCATCTGGTCTCGTACCTAATCAGCCTCACGAAGTACGTCTCGTGTGCACGGTTCAATATGAGGTCGAAACCAACACATGCTACACGTGCCCGCCCCGAAAATCCTACACATGAACGATCAGAACGTATTTGACTCCAGATATGCCACGATACAACATGACAACAAACCTCGAAGAAACGCATATCCATCAAGGATCAGAAGACTTCCCAAAAGAGCAACAGTAACTCGATCATGAAAGACCGACACGACCACAATGTCGTATTTCCGTCAGACAATAGTCCACATCATGCTCAACAATGCTTATAATATTAACACATAAACCCCAAGGCAGCAGCCAAGGGTCACGGAAGCATCTCACAGGATTACTCCGGAACATAGGTGCCATATAGGTCTTATCCCCTAACACAGTTCATACAATCACAAAATACCCCAAGGTCGCAACCAAGGGTCACGTAAGTATCCACACAGGAATACCTCGGAACATAGGTGCCATATAGGTCTTATCCCCTAACACATCTGCCCAACAGATTACATCTCAAAGAAAGAGCACATCACGAAACGTAACAAATAATGATGCACACTCACCGCATGAAATATCAACACACACATGCAATAATGCAACAGGATGATTATCATAACCCAACAATATTAATTTACCTCAAGCTGGAGATGCTAACCTTTCACGACCAACCCCCCTGAACGAATACACGGTTTATCCGAAAAATCCAAAATGAAATATAGTCCATAAATAATACCAAACCACCATCCCGAGTTCAATATCGACACGATAACTAACCTTGATATCCAACTTCTCATGCAATAGACCAAATTTAATTCACATCTCCGTTTCCTCTAGATGTCTTAAAATCATATACATTATGATTTATCTTAGTCCAAAAATACCATACATACCACCATTCCGACAATTCTTATTCCATAATACCATTGCTATGTGAATCATAAATGAAATGAAAACGAGCAAGCATAACTTGCGTCGATACCAATACGATGAAGTTGTTACTAGTCCCGTCGTCTTCATCTACAAGCTCCGCAGCCCCGACTCGCCGCAGCACAACGGTTAATATCAACGATCACCTAACGCAACCTAATACAATAATCAATCAACGATACGTTCGATAACAATCAACAACCGGTATAATCAACTAATCAAACTCAATGGTATCTCGATCATAAGAAATCAAACCATATCAACTCTTACCAATACGAATACAAGCCGAATTTCGATAATCAATAGTTCTATCAATGTCTACAACATTCTTAGTTCCGACTTAAATCTTTATTTCAGATTAATACGACTCATCCTTGTAAATGCATAGGAATTCAATTACCAGTTTTCATCACGAATGATCACATACCAAAATTACCGTAATCCTTCCAATTTACGGACATATATCATTCAAGAATTCTTCAAGAACATGAATTAATCCATAATCATGTTTGAAGCTAATAAAACGATGTAATTCAATGTGTTCTAACATCTAACCATCATCAATTCATATTCCAAGGCATATATCATTTTGTTCTTCAATATACGATTCGTATAACCTCAAAATCATAACAACAATACCATAATCATCACTATACATAGAAGAACATCAACACTAACATCAAAATCCAAAATCAAGGGGTAGATTTCATCAACATACCTTTTGAAGATGAATAATACAATCAAACACTTCCAAAACTCCAAGAACCCCAAGTTTCAAGCTTCCAATCATCTTCATCAAAGTCTTAATAAAGGTAAAAGGGTCTGAAATGGGTTTGAGAGTGAAGAGGGACGAGCTGGGGAGGAGGAAATGTGTTTCATATCGTGAACAAATGAAAGACCAGGTCTTATTTTATAAACTTCTCATCTCGTTACGTACGTTAAGTCCCAACCTTAACGTACGTAAGGCCTTTAACGTACACTATATGTCCTGTATAGCATACGTAATCGTCGTTCGGGGTTAACTGTAATATTTTGTACCTTGCGTTACGTACGTAATACCATCACTATAGCGTACGTAATGTACCAGCTGACTTGCTACAGTATCAACCCATATTACGTACGTAATATGCCATGCATAGCGTACGTAATGTCGAGGTTGACTCGCCTGTCCACATCCTGCGCCAAAAGCAGCCGACACCGGGTCCCACCTGCCGACCACGGCTCGATCCTGTCTGAAGCCCTTCTTAACGTACGTAATGTACATTCCTTAACGTACGTTAATCCTGCTTACTTACGTACGTAAGACTCCTTACATAGCGTGCGTAATGGCTTTCATACCTAGCCATTTCTGCCCCTGTCTGTCGTCTCGATAAACCGAACACATACACGCGACATACCGAATACATGTACTTTTTATGATAACATTTCCATACGATACATCTGATGCACGATATCCTCAATTACAACTTTAGACCAAGTACGGCGACCATACAAATACTCATACGGTATATCCGACATCGAAAACACACCAAGCATGTAATATCCTAGAATCAAAATAACCTCGATAGACATACTGGCGACTGTCACGATTTCCAAAATTATCCACTCATATCGTGTCGGTCCCACTCTGTACAGTACATCCCAGATAAAATAATGCGAAAAATTCATAGTGAAATTCTAGGATATTACATACATGTGGTCCAATGAATATCCAGGCTAGGGGTGGTTTCGAATACTTCATCATGTTTATAGATGATTATTCGAGATATGGATACATATATTTGATGCGACGTAAGTCTGAAGCCTTTGACAAGTTCGGAGACTTCAAGGCTCAAATCGAGAAGCATCGTGGGAAGAGTATCAAGTCACTGCGATCTGATCGTGGTGGCGAGTACCTTAGTGGAGAGTTTTTGGATTTCTAGGTAAATGAGGGGATTTCGTCCCAGCTCACTTCCCCGGGAACTCCACAAGAAAATGATGTTGCTGAGAGGAGGAACAAAACTCTTTTAGAAATGGTTAGGTCAATGATGAGTTATTCAGATTTACCTATTTTGTTCTGGGGTATGCCTTGAAAACAGTGGCGTACATTCTAAACCTGGTGCCTTCCAAATCAGTTCCAAAAACACCCACGGAACTATGAAGTGGGCGAAAGCCCAGTCTAGGACATATTCGGATTTGGGGTACTCCAGCACATGTGCTGAATAAGGAAGCTGATAAGCTGACATCTCGTACAGAAGTACGAGTGTTTGTAGGATATCCTAAGGGAACGAAGGGTGACTTGTTATATAGTCCCCAGGATCAGAAGGTCATTGTTAGCACCAATGCCCGATTCCTGGAAGAGGATTATATGATTAGTCACAAACCCATGAGTGAAATAATTCTGGAAGAGTTGAGGGGCGAGGCTCCGTCTATACTAATCGTACAAGCGCCAACTAACACTTCACCACGTATAGATTCTGAGACTTCTACACCAACTCAGGATTTGCCTCATCATAGTGGGAGAGTTGTTTGTCAACCGGAATGATTCATCAGCATGGTACAGTCTTCGGACTCAATCTCAGGCGAAGATGAATCATATCCCTGGACCTACAAGGAGGCAATCCAAAATAAAGATGCTGACTCCTGGAAAGTAGCAACGGAATCAGAAATGGGATCTATGGATTCCAATCAAGTATGGGAGAACTACCTGATGGGGTACAAGTCATTGGGAGTAAGTAGGTCTACAAGCAAAACAAAAGAGGTGACGGGAAGTTTGAAACTTTCAAAGCGAGGCTTGTTGTGAAAGGTTACACTGAAAGAGGGTATCGATTATGATGAAACCTTTTTGCTGGTAGCCACGCTTAAGTCAATCCAAATTCTTTTAGCTATAGCTACGCACTCGGATCTGGATATTTGGCAAATGGATGTCAAGGCTGCATTCTTGAATGGAAGTCTAGACAAGGAAATCTACATGCGCCAACCAGAGGGATTCATTGCTGAAGGAGAGGAGCACTAAGTGTGCAGGCTTAAGAGATCCATTTATGGACTTAAGCAAGCATCTATATCTTGGAACACTCAATTTGACGAGGTTGTCCAGTCAAATGGATTCGTCCAATGTTTGAGTGAGAGTTGTGTGTACAACAAGTACAATGGAAATGTGTTGGTGTTTCTTGTACTGCATGTAGATGATATCCTTCTTATTGGAAACAACATGAAGGAATTATCGGACGTACAGGAATGGATATCAGAGCAGTTCGATATGAAGGATTTGGAAGAAGCAGGACACATCCTTGGAATCAGGATCTTTCGTGATTGGAAGAAAAGGATGTTGTGCTTATCTCAGGCATCCTATATCGATACAGTGCTAAAGCGGTTTAGCACGGAGAATTCCAAGAAAGGTTTTCTACCTTACGGACATGGAATTCAACTATCTAAGGATATATGTCCCAATACACAAAAGGAGATAGATGATATGATGCTGATCCCTTATACGTCAGCTGTGGGAAACCTCATGTATGTTATGCTTTGCATTAGACCAGATATCTGTCATGCCGTAGGCATGGCTGATAGATATCAGTCGAACCCAGGACCAGGACACTGGATTGCTGTCAAGCACATACTCAAGTACCTGAGAAGGACTAGCGAGTATATGATAGTATATCAATCAGACGACCTGTGTCTGGTGGGTTATACCGACTCAGATTTTTCATCAGACAAAGAAAAGTCCAAGTCTACGTCAGGTTATGTGTTTAGCCTTGGAGGTGGAGCCATTAGTTGGAGGAGTGTGGAGCAGAAATGTATCTCAGACTCTACCATGGAAGTCGAGTATGTGGCAGCCTCTGAGGCAGCCAAGGAGGCGGTATGGCTCAAGTACTTTCTGTAGGACTTAAATGTGATTCCCGATATGCCAAAGGGTGTTACATTTTATTGTGATAATACCGGTGCAGTGGCAGATTCGAGGGAACCACGAGCCCACAAGGCAAGTCAACATATCAACCCCAAGTACCACATCATACGACACTTCGTAAAGGAAGGAGATGTAGTTGTAGCAAGGGTTGTATCGGAAGATAATCTTGCTGATCTTTTCACGAAAGGCCTACCCTCAAAAGTTTTTGAAAGGCATGTGGAAGGAATGAGATTACGGTACATGGCAGCATTGATTTCAGTATAAGTGGGAGAAATGAGAGAGTATATAATAGAGTAGTATACTTAAAAGCATACTTTGAGTATAAGTGGGAGATTGTTAGGGTTGTATACTGCAAAGGAAACTTTATGCTTGTATTACCTTATTTCCCTGTAACTATATATGAGAATATTAATTATATTTAATCACATGTTTTGCATATTTATTCACGTCATGCTTATGCAAATAAAATATTTAATTATTTTATATTGTAGATAATGTGGTGTGTTGGTGTCACACGGAAGATTATATTATCAGTGCCTTATGAAATAATATAATAGTTCACAACCTATATAATTATTAGACAAACTATGTGAAAGGTTGTAGTGTATGCTTGAGATTAGTTAGTCTTGACTATTAACATACATTAGCGTATTTGCATACGTTGAACTGGATCGAAGTGAGATAGTGTCTTTTGTACTCACTGTAAGATGAACACAAATCTTGGATAATTATTATTTTTTAATTCTAAGTATATAATATTTAATTATATATTTATAATATTTATTGCTTTGATTTACCATGGTGAGCGTCAAAATGACTGACTCAATAAACTTCGTATCTTGGATAATAATATTATTTATATGATAATTATTACTAGATATCGTGTCCCGACTCGTGCGGTCTGATGATGTCCCCTTGAGGAGCTCGATAATGATTATTATATTAAACCCTGCAAGTGGATTTTATTCTGATATAATATAATAATAAGGTTCGAGTGGTACTACTCTTGGATAAGATATTTATTAATTAAAGCTGTCAGTAGCTTAAATTAATTAATAGACATTCGATGTCTTAAACACTGGAAATAATATATTTAAATAAGGAGCCCGATTTCGTAAATTAGGATCTGGGTAGGAAGTGCAATATTAACTCTCTAGTGGACTGAGTTGATATTAATAGACTCGATATATTAGGAAATGTCCTAATATGAAAATGTGAGGTCTATTAGGAGTCTTTCCCTAATCCTCCTTAAGATCTCTACAGTATCCCATAACACCTAAGTACAACATAGGGGTTCGGCCTAAATCACCTTTACCAAGCTTGTGAGTTCGATTTTTTCTGTGTTTAATTGTAGCTCTTGACTTGTGTCTTTGATTCTACAATTTAGATACCACATTAATTTTCTAAGAGTGTTTACTAATACTAGAAAATAAAGAAAGGAAAAATCGAGTGACATTAAGCCTAAAGGAGTTCCGCTGATTTCAGGTTATTGTTCAAGGAAGTCCGGTAGATTGTTGCCCACACGACATCCGGATATAAACGGGGATATACTCTAGAAGATTTAAAGGTAGAAATACAAAGGAGATCGAGTAAAGATTCGAAGACTTTGCTTCAAATGTAATGTATTCTTAGATCTTTTAGATTTAGATAGGGGTGGCAATCGGATCCGGCAGTTAGTAAAGGTATCTGAACCCGTATCCAGATTCGAAAATATTCGGACGGATCGAATACGGATAATATCCGGCGGATGCTATCCGGATACGGATATTATCCGTATCCGCCACTTTCTATTTTTATCTTTAAAAATTATAATGCAGGATGAGGGATTCGAACCTGGTGGAGTTCCTTCTCCTTACCAGATTCCTAATGCCACTATACAACCACTTGACCTAGCTGATCGTTGTGTTAGAAAGGGAAATAAGTAAAAATAACTTATATAAACATATCAGGACCGCATGCTTATATTTTAATATTGAGAAATGAAGAATTAAGACATGCGACAAAGTATTATGGGGAGTAGCATGCTTATATTTTGTAATTATATATGAAAATTATATTAAAAATATATATTATATATAATTAATTCGGATAGTTTCGGATACGGATGCGCCTATATCTATATCCGTATCCGGAATCTTCGGATACAGATAATATTCATATCCGCTTTTTTCGGATACAAATAATATCCGCTTTTTTGGATATGAATACATATATTTCGGACGAATATCGGATTTTTCGGATTTTTTTGACAACCCTAGATCTAGATAAGAATGCTGCGAATTATCATAGTTAGACGCATAGATTAATATTGTTCGTTTAAATTGTCTATTAATCTGTTTAATTAATTATTTGATGAGCCTAAATAGATCCGATTCTTGAGGGTCGATTTTAATAAATCAATCCCGATTCTTCCGCTGCATTTTATTTCCAGCAACATACCCTTATAGCAGTTCACCCTTTGCTAGCATAGTTACAAGAATCATCAGCAAGCAATCTTAACCTACAAATTTTCTACATCTTTATCTCAATCTTATCTCAATGTTACTCAGACTTACACAATTTATTGTAATATTTCAAAGAAAAACGTTGGACTCAGAGCTAAAATAATTCTTAAAATTTGATTCTACGAACACAACAATCTAACCACAATTTTAATACAAAATCAACTGAAGAAATGAATATAAATAACCCCAAACCTCATACATCAAAATAAAAACCGAACATACAGATTTATGAAACTCACAAATTTATTATAACCATATATTTCAACAGACATACAGAATATATATATATATATATATATATATATATATAAGACTCAGTAATCTTTCCTCTATTCGTGTCTATCTGCATTTTACAAAATTACCTCAATTTCTCTCCAGAAATAAAGAGCACATCAGGTTTTCAACCAAACTATACGCATAATATGACACCACACATACAGACATAATGAACCATGTAAATAAAGAACCTGTAGATCAGAAAACAAAAATGAGACATACCTTGAAAAATGCCAAAAAGTACAGTAAAGAGAAAAATATGCATCAGTGCACAGTATTAGAACCACAAATTATACAATCAAGACTGTAAAAGAAGCAGGATATATAACAGCACATTAAGGACCTCGTTCTGAAGCCTAGAAACCTGAAAGGAAGAAAACACAAGATAAACAACCAAAAATGAGGCCCAAAAAAAAAGAGGGCGAGGAAGCAGATCTGAACCCCAAGTCAATAAACAACAAAAAAGATGTTGAATACCAGAAAAGCAAGCAAGGGGCAGAAAAAAAAAGAAATAAGAGGAAAGCACAAATGCAAGAGGGACGGCCCTTTTGATGATCAGATAAAATCAAAGCCGAAGCAGGAGGTGTCTCATGCGAGAAGCTCCATCAGTCGACGCAAGCACCTTCGTGGGTGACCCAGACAAAGAGAGGAAAAGCAAAAAATATTAAAAAGAAAGCAGGTGGAGCAGTAGCCGGGCGACGAACATCGACCCTTATTATATATGGTTACAAATATATAGGGGTGGGTTCAGGTGAGAATGCAATTTAAGTTGAGAAATAAGAATGAATTTTATGCATAATTAATACAAAACTCATGCATATTCACAATTCGCAGGATAAGAACCATTCTCATTTGATTATATATAGATATATATATATATATATATATATTGAACTTCAGGTAGTATAATTTAATATTAATAAATATAATTTAAGATATGTTATAAACTTGAGAGAAAAAGAGAGAAATTGGAAGAGAAGAAGAATAATATGTATATTCTTATGAGGGCCAAAAGCCTTTATTTATAGGTACACATCTAGGGTTTCAAGGGTGTAAAGGTCATTTATTAATAAATACATTAATTACAACACTCCCCCTTGAATGACCTTTAATACATGCTGCCTCATTAACACCTTGTCGGGGAAATCCAGTGGGAAAAAAACCGATCGAAGGAAAAAGAGTACAGCTACTCACCCTGAAATCTATTACATAAGATCTTTGAGTTGATGTCGGCAACACCTTTGTGAATAAGTTCACCGACTAATCACTTAAGTGAATATTTGATATATCTACCTTTGAGATACAATCATATACAATACTTCCTCTTGAATATTATGATGTTCATGCCTCATCAAAACTCCTTCGGAAAAATCCCGTGGGAAAAAATCGATGGAGGAAAAGAGTACATAGTATAAATTTGCTCATGTGTTGCATTGGTTGCCTCGTTAATAACCTTAACTAAGAAAATCCGGTGGGAAAAAACTTAAAAAGGGAAAAAGAGTACAATCATTTGGTCTCCAGGACCTTTTGATCTTCAGAGTCGACATAATCTTCAAATTTATTTAAAAGTTATCACTTCTCCCCCTCAAGATAACAATCTTGCACTCCAATACCATGAATATAATTTTCAGACATGGAGAGATGTTAGATTATCATTATTGCTCTTGTGAAGCTCATGTGGAAATAAATTTCATCTTACTTGCCAAATATTATATGCAACACATAAATGGAGAATATTTCTCATCATAATAAATAGGCAGTATGAGAACAAATATGAGATTATAATACCCTAATAGCCACCAATATCGAATCTCAATCTCTTTCATGTAATAGACCAATATAGTTAACACCATTCCACATTCTCCTTCTTGGATAAATATTAAATTTTTCTATCATGTTAACTTCAAATTATATATCAGGCCTGATAATGTGATGCTTCAATAGGATACAAGTACGGAACTTCTGGTCCTCTTATATCTTGTTATTTTCTTAAGATCTATATGAGTCAGTATTCACTTCAAGTGGTAAGACAACATTTAGGTAGCTAAATGGATAAAAAAAATTCCATCATATATGCTCGATCGAGACAATACTAATACTTAGTTTTATCTAAGTTTTTGATTTTGAACTTGTCTTTAGACATGAGTTCAAATAATTCACATATATCCTCTTCACGAGGAATTCACTTAGTCGGTTGATCCACCAGACTATTTTAAAAGGTATAAATATTTTTAACTCAAAATAGTACATGTTGCGAATTTTATGTTCCTATTACTTTAGGAACCTCAAGTCCGTCAGGGACTTTCATATAGATATTCGCGTTCAATGACACATAGAAAAATGTGGTGATGATGTCACTAATTGAATATCTATATTCATAATAATTGTCATATGTATATTAAATGACGAGATGTAGTGCCAACAGGAGAATATGTTTTGGGTATGCGCTTAAAACCTTGATATGCTATTCTCGCTTATCTTTCACCACTTTATTTTATTTTGCGAGTTAAGCTTTGTCTGAATTGCTTATATTTTATTTAGTGCTTCAGGGACTCCACTAGCAATTGTTGAGACATAAAGTATTGTCGACAACTATCATTCTTATAAACAATTCTCCCATATTCACAAAGTCCATGACTACTTCAACAAAATCAAATATTTAACATTTCCCATAACATTTGATTTGGTCGTTCCATAATCCCAATACTGTATTTATTTAGTGCACATGCAAATTAAGGTATTTGAGATTCTTGTCTTCGAGACGATCCTCTTCCGGAGGTTTTTGAAGTGATATTATAATCTATTTGTATTCCGTGGATTTTATCTTTAATACCAATAAATAATACGTCTCTCACGCTTTTGGAGTCGAGGAGTATCAACAAATATATTTCGTTCACATTCGACTTTAATTCTTTATGGTACATAACTGGTATATGAGATTTCATCACTCCTTTGGCAATCAATAACTTATTGAATTTCGAGTTCATAGTGCGTAAATTTAAATATCCAACCCAATGAGAATTTTACGACTTTCTCTTATTTTCATATCTCCCCCTAATGTCGGAGATAGTTGGAATTGGATGATAAAATCAATCCTCTTCAGGAGGTGCACTAATAACAAAGGGGGTGACTCAAATATTGTGCCTTTGATATGGATACTTGAATTTGAAATTCATCGCAACGTAATCATTGGATAAAATAATATATCG
This sequence comes from Orobanche coerulescens, assembly GCA_033398695.1. Classification (NCBI taxonomy): domain Eukaryota; kingdom Viridiplantae; phylum Streptophyta; class Magnoliopsida; order Lamiales; family Orobanchaceae; genus Orobanche; species Orobanche coerulescens. Next base: position 58,111,737 of record CM065807.1, on the reverse strand, counting down.
CTTATAATTAATTCGATACTCATTGAATAAAGCTCCTTTTAGAGCCGACAATAAGAATATTGCCATATGAAATTGTACCAATTCTTCGGGGATTGTCTTTCCATTCTTCAAGTAGAAATTGAACAAATCAATATGACATAAAGTTATGTATTTTTTATTTGAAATAAATACATGCAACTTCAAATGTAAATTGCTCTCCAGGAGCATGTATTTTTTCTTCAAAAATATTAATTGTGCTAACTCAGGAGCAACAATTTAAATCAAAGATAATCATATATTACCGAAAATATGAAGTAGTCATCAAGAGTATGTGATATTCTTCAAAAGTATCAATTATGCTACCTTGGGAGCAATAATTTATAAGCATATAACACCCAAAAGATAAAATACTCTAAAGCGTATGTAAATATTAATTAAAAGTATTAATTGTGCTACATAATGAGCAACAATTTATATCAATATGGTGATAATAAAAGCAATTCAATAACACAAGGCCATATAGAAAATATTCAAAATAATGCCTTTTTTGTTTAATATTCTTCATGAATATTAACTTTAGTTGACGTGTTTATCATAAATACTATCATAAAAATATGACTATGAATCGTTGTGTTTTATCAAGAACATTAATAATTTCTTTTTAATAATCTTCTGGATTATTAAAATTACAAATTCATGTTTCTTCAGGAAACCATGAAAATATATTAATGTAATGTATTAAAAGAATCATTACAAATAATTTTATATCAATGATACAAGTATTATCATCAATATAATATGTAATAACTATCGTTATTACTCTTCTTCCAGAAGAAAGTGCAATAATTGTTATGCAATTAATCCAAAAGATGTTGATGAAAATTGGTCAACTCAAAATAATACAATTTTAAGTGTATAAATATACTTCATGATATTTACTAGTAATTTCTGATATTTATCATATAATATGTGTGAATTTGTATTAATATATCTTCAGGATATATATCATAAATAAACATATAGTTAAAAAAAATATAAAAATGATATAAATAGACTTTAACACCAAACACATAACCTTAAACATGTAAATATTGAAAGTACTTTCTGGTCTAATAAGTGGTGAATTTTATACGTCATTTACATTGATATTTTCTCTAATACCAATTTTTTTTCTTCAGAAATTGTAAATGTCATTTGTCTCACTTGTTATCGCGGAATCATACTGTAACACCCCCAATCCGTTTAGAGACATTACATGTCGTAGATCGTTTCCGCAAGGATCTACCAGGCAAGAAACCACAAAACAAACCCACACATGGTCAATTCGACCAAAACATAAAACCATAGACCGATTAGGTCTCTCAAAATACAACATAGAAGTACAACTAATAAAACAAAATACAACTCGATCACAATTTACACAACATGTACATCCTCTTAAGGATGACAAAGAACTAGAAATAAATACTCGGATCGACAGATCACTGACGGACAACCGACTACAACTGTGACTTGTATCGCTGCTTTACATCATCCTCCATGACGATCCTGTGGTTGCTCTGTCTCAAATCGGAATACCTGAAAAACATAACATAATCCCCCAACGAGGGGTTAGCGATGGAAATCGCTAGCAAGTAATCAAGCTATACAATTATACATCAAGAATACAACCATTATGAAAATAACATTTCGATAAGGTAGTAACACGATCCCCGAGTCTAAAGTCTTTTGAAAATTATTTCCTTAAACACAAATCATGTGAATCCCTCCAGAAATCACTTTAAGAGATTATTTAGAGACTTCGGGGGTCTCAGTGTAAAATCCTGAAATATAAATATTTTTCTTTTCCAAAAAGGTTTTCTTTCAGAATCATACAAATGATTTTATTCTCAACCCAAACCTCAAGACCAAAACCATATTCACCAATATAATCGGGATTCAAGATTCAAACATAAACAATTCAGAGATATCAAATCAACAATCAAAACGTCTCCGTGGCCCCGAAGGGTCCCACCCGGATTAGCTCATCAAAAATAAACTCAAACACACCCATAAGTTTGTAATACCCGTAATTTTGATTTCCGGTAATTTTCTTTTTTCGGCGGAAGTCCATTTTGGCAACTCGCTCATGACTGTTTCGTCATTCTTAGAATGATTAATTCTACACTTTTTGTCATCCGAGTTCGTTTCGGTGTCATTCTGTTGAATTCCGTGTTCCTTAGCGACTTTTCCGCGTATGAGTTCGACTTTGTTGGATCGCCAATTTTTGAAAATTCCAAAAATTCTGAATCTTTGCAATATTATAAATCATCGAACTGGCTTTCCAATGGTTCAAACGGTAAGTCAATCGGAGTCCGGACGAGGGAGTTATGGTCGAAATAGTTAAGTCACTCTCATTCCCAGTTTTTGGCCGAGCACTCTGTACCTTGTGCCGCGGCACATGCCGGCAGGGCCGCGGCACACTGCCGAGTCACTGCCGGCAGATTTGGCCCTGTGCCGCGGCACACTCCCGCTGGGCCGCGGCACACTGTGCAGCCTATTTATGGCCCTGCAGACGGGTTTTTGGTCATTTTTCTCCTTCTTCTCCTTCTCTTCCGCGGCTGAGGGTGTGCTTATCATGGAGCCATGTTGTTTAACAACAAATCCACGAAGTTCTTGAGTTCATAACACCAATCAATCATCCTATATCGTCCTTTGATCCAGCGAATCAAGGTAATCTTCCTTAGAACCCTAATTTCGTGAATTTGGGGGTTTTTGCATTTTTGTCCGATTCGTTCCGTGTTGTTGATTAATTCATGATGGGTATGATTAATCTTGGTAGTATTATTGTGTTTAACATCATTTAATCCATTGTTCTTCATCGAATCGAAGTATATTTCTTGATTTCCTTCGAATCGACTTTTTGGGGGATTTGTCCTCGATCTCGTTTTCCATCCGTTTTTGTTGGATAGATTGTGGTTAAATGATGTTTTTAAACATATTCTATGGATTGTATATCCATATTTCAACTTGGAATTCCATTTTCGTATTTTGTCGGGACGAATCGTGTTCTTGGCCGTTTTGGGGAAAAACACTTGAACATTCGTCGTTCGTTCTTTGAATTCAACGGCTTTGAGTCATGCTATGGAATTCATTTTCATTGTTGTTATTGTCCTCCGTAGTTTATTATCGCGAGTTGGCATTCGGTGGAGTCGGCGGGTTCGTAGTCAGTTCGTGCCAACCTACTTCGATCGATTCTCCGCATTGTGGTTGTTCAAGGCAAGTATCTTGCCCATACATTTCATGTTTCGTTTATATAATTATTGATAAATGATTTTATGCGAAATCCAATGTTTAATGAACGTAAAAAGGGATTGGTATGTTCTCGATAAATGTTGTCTTTCAACGATAATTCGTATACTTCGTGAATATGTATTCTCAGAATATGTGTGTTGGTTTGGTATGTTGAAAGATAACATGATCTCTTCGAGTGAGTTAATAGACCGTAATCCTTTGTCGGGGATTACGTATTGTTATTGTGTACTTGTTCGGTAAGAACGTAATGTGTGTGATATTAGTTGCTACTCCTTGAAAGGAGGTTGTGATGCTTAATGTTGTTTGGCTTCATAAGGGATTATTGTTGTGTGCTTGATGCATGTGATGTGCCTCCGGGTATGATTGTTGAATCTCCGGGATCCATACTTGCTAGTATGGGTCGGGCGTGACCGTAGGGTTATCCAAATCGGGTATGTCTTGCGGGGACTCCGAGGTTCGTGGCTTGTTAGCCCGATGCCGAGATAACTTGTGGGGTTATCATCGGGTATGTCTTGCGGGGACTCCGAGGTTCGTGGCTTGTTAGCACGATGCCGGGATAACTTATGGTTGTGGTTTGATTATGTAAGTATATGTGCTTTTAGTCACGTGACTGCGGTTACGGTGACATGTGATTTGATATAGTTTCCCTGTCGGTTATTCACTCGGGTTTGTTCTACGGGAGCATCTGAGGTCCGTGGCTTGCTAGCACGGGACGCGAATAATCTGTGGAAACGGGTTGTTATGGTATGATCGGGTCGTGGACCCCACTTGTTGTTATCAAATTTATGTTTTGGGAAAATGACTTTTGGGCTGTGCCCCTAAATGTTTTCGAAAGGCCTGAGAATTCTTAAATCCCAATGTATTCAAAACTCCCGAGGTCATAAAATGTTTTTCACAAGATGTATATCGGGTTTACCCTATCTTTCGATTTAATCGTTTGATTAAGTGAATCACCTCGGGAAGTATGTTTATGATTAACATGTTTCGTGGAGTATGATATGTATGGCTCGTTTTCGTATTTTATACTTGCACTAGCAAAACAGTGGAGTTTTGCTAACCCCCGAGTATTCGGGGGGTGGATGTATATTTTTGCATTCAGGTTTTGGAGCATAACACAGAATCGGCACGAAGGATGATGAAAGACGAATGATACTAATCACACGAGGATCCGTTGATGTCGTATTGGTCTAGTTGTATTTTCTTTTCCGCTGTAGTATCTTTTTCCCGTTGTACGGGAGTTTATTGTATTTTGACCCCTGCGTGGGTATGTATTTGTAATTGAGTTATATATTTTTATTGAAACACCAAATCGGTCTACTGAGTCATTTTAGCCTTGAAGGCATTGTCGAGATGTTAAATGTTGTTACCAGCCTGGTAGATCCTCGAGGAGAGGGTCTACGGAGTGTAATATCCCTGAGTGGATTGGGGGTGTCACATAAATGGTATCGGAGCTTAGGTTGTGGAAACCTAGGCTGTCGGGTCAGTGGTGTCTGTTGAGTTTTGTCTCGTCGGATTTTGTCTAACTGAGTCGTGTCGCGACGCGTCGTCTGAGTTTGTTGGTCGTGATTAGTATTATGGGGCGATCATCATCTTCGTGCGACTTGTGGATGTAAGTCTCCCTTCTTTGTGTTGTGCCTCATGTGACACGGGCTCTTTTTATGATTATTTGTTAACTGATGGAATCCTCTTATGGATTTTGATTTCGTGATATGTGGTTATTTGACTCTCATATTTCGTTCGTATGAGGAGTATTGTTGCTGGACTATGCATGTCGAACTGTATTTCTTTTATCCGCTGCGTGAGTCCTTTTGTAATGGCTTTCGGTATTTTACCGACTGAGTTTTATTTCGAAAACCGATTCCCTTAACCGAGTTTGTGGCATTATGGCCTTGATCGTTTTGGCGAAATTCTTATGACGGTATTTAGTATTTTCTAAATGGCTTTTGTAAGTTTTTGAAATATTACCGCCATTAGCCTTTTTGGCGTTTTTGTAAATGGTTTTTAGCCTGGTGGGTTCTGGCGTGGGGCCCACGGCGTTATAACATTCCATGTAATTACCAGAAATTTTTGGGCATTCTAGCCCATTGAATTATCTTTGAAAACCTTGAGTATCTTAGAAAATAAAATTCGAGACGTACTTTTAAATGGATTGTATTTTCAAGGCGCCTGCTAGCGCAACAATATGTTTCAAAATTCTTCTATCCCGAGGACCAAAATGTTTTGAGATATTTTCAATGTTTTAGAAACACTTTTACTTAGACCCGAGGGTCGAATATTTCTGAAAGTTTTTCACTAAGAGGAAGTGTCCTCATTTTTATCAAATGCGAAATGGTTTTCAAAAGTCTCGATAACGATGTTTCACGTTTGTACTTTTTTTTAAAGGTGATACTCAAGATCAACCGGCGTTTTTCTAAATTATTTTCGAAAGGATGTTTTCATTTTTAAAACCTATCCATTCCCGTTTGAGAAATTTGGTATGTATGTATGATGTTTGCTTTGTCGTTATGATGTTGCTCCTGAGTATGGTCGAATTGGTGGCATGAACGTCGAGGCGTTGCCACGCAATTGTTGCACTAGCCCTCTGTGAGAGGTGTGAACTGGTGTTTACTGTTTATCGCCTCGTGGTGATTTGCATGTTGTTGCACGAGTGTGAGTTGTTAAAGCTTGGATTTTTGTGCTTTTATGCACATGTGTGATTGTTTCATGATGTTTGTAATTATGTGCTGGTTATCGTTTGGGCCGTTGAGGTCGCCGAACGATACCGTCGTTGTTGTAGTGTTTATGTGTGTATTACTTTACGATGGTAATCGTTGTATATGATATGTGTTATGATTGTTTGTTATGTAACACCCTCAAGATATTCGAGGTCTATTACAGCGCCGTGAATCCCTATATGGGATCCACCAGGCTAAACAGCATCATACTCATCGACTCACATAGACGCCAGAACAATACTATGTCATAAAGACGCAAAACAGGATAATCCACCCGGTTCAACCGGTCAATATAACATTATCATCCAACACGACATAATAAGCAACAATACAATCTGAATGAACAAAAACCCTTAAGTACTCGAGTACAACTATTATTTCAAAGACCACAAAGGATGAATAGGTAAAAGACACTAAAACATCACTCGTGTACAATCATCACGCACGGCCATCATCCGTGTACTGGTCCAGCGCCCGCTCGTCTCGATGAACCTGACCTGAAATTCATAAAACGAATTTCCCCAAAACGGGTCCCCGGAGGGGTTAGCAATTACGCTAGTACAAGTAACCAGATGAACGACTTACATCTTACACATATAGTAATGCATGCAATTCAAGAAAACATAGTTCCAAAATACTCATTTCCGGAAATGCCAATGATCAAACCACATTTGTAAAAAAATGCACCACAATTAACCGCGGACCCACAGCTTCGTGGATCCGTACCGAGACCCCGTCAGATCTAACCCACAGTGGTTAAAAGCAAGCTCGCGGTCCCACAGCTTCGTGGAACCCTACCGAGACCCCGTCGGATCTAACCCGCAGTGAGCATACACACGCACACAATTTCTCATACAAAACTACTATGTCAAGATCGTAAGTTCATAAGGATACTTGCCTCGATTAAATAGACGATGACACGAACGGAACGGAAGGATCAAGCACAACCACGAGGAACCGACGGATGAACCTAACGATTCGAACAACACAATCACAACCAACTCTAGACGATTACGGAAATGGAATACACCCGGAAACCCGCCTACGATTCATGTATATTCATACTAAAATAACAACGAGGGCGGACCACAACCAAACCCTTTCGATTCCATAAAAATCCACAAAATATCCATGAATCCGTAGGAAAACTAAAGATACTAACAATATCAATCGTATACATCATGAATCCACCAACAAAACGGAACGAATCGGAAGAAAAACCCAAAACCCCCAAATTAATCGAAAATAGGGTTTTAGAATATTACCTAAGGAGATTCAAGTACCAAGATCCGTAGAACACGCGTTAGATTGATTGCCCGAGCCTTACAACTGAAGGAAGATGATGAAAAATCGACTCCCAAATGAAGAATGCTTGAGAGTTCTCCCCCCCTTAGCTCTCTCTCTCTCTCTCGCGCAGTGAAAATGGAGAAGAAGTCGGCCGATTTCGTCTAATAAAGACGAATTTGCACAGTTGACCGCTTGTGCCGGCCTGGCGAAGTGTGCCGGAGCAGTAGAAAATTTACTCCCGTGTTTTCGCGTTGTGCGCGGCACGGCTGCGTGTGCGCGGCACCGGTCTGATTAGGTTTAGGTCGCAGAAGACACGAGTGTGCCGCGGCACCGAACAGGTGTGCCGCGGCACCGGCTTGTGCGCGGCAGCTGGATGGGTGCGCGCGGCTGCAGTCTGATTTGTCCGACCAACTACTGAAGGGATTTGTGTGCCGCGGCGCACACACCTTGTGCCGCGGCCCACACCCCCTTATGGGTTCCAAAATGATAAAAATGATCCGGAAAGAGAATAAAACGATAGGAATCAATATTTGGGAACCAAAAACACGAAATGAATCCACGGCAACCCCGAAACGGCGGTTCCGCACAACAATAACGAGAATACAATTCAACAGTTTGTCAGGAAGGACACGCTGAGAAGTACACGAGGGTCACTACGATCGAGAAATACACCAAAAACGAAAATTCCAGGGAAAGAAAAATACGGATATTACATTCTACCCCTCTAAAAATAAGTTTCGTCCCGAAACTTAAGAAACAAACAACTCCGTGTACCTAACACGCATGCTATCCTCGGTTTCCCAAGTTGCTTCCTCGACACCGTGTCTTGACCACTGCACTTTGACCAAAGGGATGGTTTTATGCCTCAGTCGTTTCTCACGATGCTCCAAAATCTTCAAAGGACGCTCCTCAAAAGTAATATCTTCAACAATATCAACCTCGCCATAATCGATGACGTGACTAGGATCCGGGACATATTTCCTCAACTGGGAAACATGGAAAACGCTATGAACATGACTCAAGGCCGGAGGTAACGCCAAACGGTATGCCAATTCACCGACTCGCTCGAGAATCTCAAAGGGTCGATAAATCTCGGACTCGGCTTCCCTTTCTTCCCAAAAGCGAAAAACTCCCTTCGTCGGCGACACCTTTAGCAAAACGTGGTCTCCCACCTCGAATTCCAAAGGTCGACGACGGACGTCAACATACGACCGCCGACTCTGGCGATCAACATCCGTTCCCGAATTAATTCTATCTTCCGCCTGCGTCTAAAGCGACATCGGCTCGGTCGACCAAATCGGACGCCTCATTCCAACAGACGGTGATCGACGCCGCCGCCCATAAAGTGCCTCAAATGCGGTGCCATCCGAATCGACGCGTGCCAACTATTGTTATACGTAAATTGATCAGCGGCAAATGTTCCTCCCGGTCACTACTCCAATCGAGAGCACGAGCACGCAACAAGTCCTCGAGCGTCTGGATAGTGCGTTCGGCCCATCATCGATCGGGATGAAAAGAGGTACTCAAACGCAACCGGGTACCCAACGCCTTATGCACCGCCTGCCAGAAGTGCGATACAAAACGGCCGTCACGATCGGAAACAATAGACTTCGGGGTACCATGAAGTCTCACGATCTACGCGATAAACACACGGGCTAACTTCTCCGGGCCCCAAGTGTCCTTGATGCCCAGAAAATGTGCCGACTTGGTCAGGCGATCAACAATCACCCATACCATATTCATGCCCGACCTCGATCTCGGCAAACTCGTAACGAAATCCATCGATATATCTTCCCATTTCCATTCGGAGCGAAGTGATCGCAATAACTTGACGGTCGATGCTCGATCTTGACTCCGACAAGTCAAACATCTCGCTACAAACTGTGCGACCTCATCCTTCATATCATTCCACCAGAAATTTCTTCTCAGGTCCTTGTACATCTTACTCGAACCAGGATGAACGGAATAGGGTGTAGCATGGGCCTCCCGTAAAATACTCTGCCTCAACTCTGAATCGTTCGGCACACAAAGCCGACTCTGAAATCTCAAAATACCATCCTCGTGAATCACAAACCCAGGAGACTTTCCCTTGAGAACATTCTCTCGGATTTGAGTAATCATCGGATCCTCTGACTGCTTCAGCTTAATCTCATCGATCAAAGATGACGAAATTTCCAAAGCACGAAATTGTCCGACAGTTCCCGGAAACAGAACCTCAACATCTAACTCGATTAAAGCTCGCCGAAGCTCGGACTGAGATGTAAGGATCTCAAGCGATCGCAATGCAATCGGTTTCCGACTCAAGGCGTCGGCCACGACGTTCGCCTTGCCCGGATGATAAAGGATTTCAAGGTCGTAATCCTTAATCAACTCTAACCACCTCCTCTGCCTCATATTCAACTCCCGCTGAGTAAATATGTATTTCAGACTTTTATGATCGGTAAAAATCTGACATGCAGAGCCGAAAAGATAGTGACGCCAAATCTTGAGCGCAAAAACGACTGCCGCCAACTCTAAATCATGAGTAGGGTAGTTCAACTCATACGGCCTCAATTGTCTCAATGCATAGGCAATGGTCTTGCCGTGCTGCATCAATACGCACCCAAGACCCTGACCCGAAGCATCGCTATAAACGGCAAAACCCTCATTGCCACATGGCAACGCCAAAACCGGGGCTGAAGTCAAACGCTTCTTGACTCCTCAAAGCTGAATCCTCTCGTCATTCCGCATTTAACTTCTCGGATTTACGGAGCAAGCTGTAAGTGGCCGAGCCAGTTTCGAGAAACCCTCGACGAACCTACGGTAGTAGCCAGCCAAACCCAAGAAACTACGGACCTCCTTCACATTTTTGGGCGGTGCCCAATCCAACACCGCCTCGATCTTCTGCGGATCTACACGAACCCCTTCGGCTGAAATCACGTGACCCAAAAACATCACTTCCTTCAGCCAGAACTCACATTTCTAGAACTTCGCATAGAGTTGCTCGGTCCTCAAAATGTCTAACACTATCCGCAAATGATGGGCATGCTCTTCCTCGTTCCTCGAATAGATAAGAATATCGTCAATGAAGACGACAACACACTTATCCAAATACTCGATAAAAACTTTGTTCATCAACTGCATGAACACCGCCGGCGCATTAGTTAACCCGAAAGGCATGACTACGAACTCATAATGTCCGTATCTCGTCCGAAAAGCTGTCTTTGGCACATCGGACTCTCTCACCCGGAGCTGATAGCACCCCGATTTCAAATTAATTTTCGAGAATACCGCAGCTCCCTGCAACTGATCGAACAAGTCATCAATTCTCGGCAAAGGATACTTGCTCTTGATGGTCACCTTGTTTAGTTCACGATAGTCGATACACAAACGTAGTGAACCATCCTTCTTCCGCACAAACAGGACCGGTGCGCCCCAAGGCGAGGCGCTCGGTCGAACATACCCCGACTCAAGAAGCTCACTCAACTGCTTCTTCAACTCGGACATCTCTGAATGTGCCATGCGATAGGGCGCCTTCGAAATAGGAGCCGCACCCGGCTCTAACTCTATAGCGAACTCGACCTCGCGTTCCGGTGGCAATCCCGGTAACTCGTCAGGAAAAACATCAGGAAATTCATTAACGATTGGAATCGACGAAAGCTCGACTCCACTACATTCCGTCTTCAAGGCGTAGCACCAATAGCCGGTACACCCCTTTCGAAGGAGACTCATCGCCCTCAAGGCGTTAATGATGAATTTCTGGTTCCCCCTCTTTCGCCCGGTGAAAGAGTGCTCAGTGCCATCCTCGGCTAACATGGTGATGATCCTCGTGCGGTAGTTCATGATTGCACCATGCCGCTCGAGCCAATCATCCCCGAGAATCAAATCCTCACCCTCAATATTCACAACAATAAGATTAGAGGGCCAAGTCCTCTCACAAATAAGTACAGAACAGTCTCGAACCTCCTGATCACCAACGATCCTATCACCGCTAGGAAGCTTAACGATGAAGGGTTCACAAGGCATCAAACAGTCGAGACTCAAACGGCGTACACAATCCAAAGATATGAACGAATGCGTAGCACCGGAATCGAAAAGCACACTGACAGGATGAGAAAGAATATAAACGGTACCTGTCGCCACGGTAGCCGCTGGATCATCGGCTTTCCGCATTTCATAGACACGCGGGTGGGCGGAGCAGACACTGGAAGCTCCCCCCTTAGAGGGCTGACCCCGACCTCTTCCCCGACTAGCACTCGGCGGGGATTGAGGAGCAAACGATCCCTGGTTCACACTTGGTTCCCTAGGCGCTGGAATGGAAGCCCGGGCACCAAGGATTTTCTCCCTCTCGGCCTGACTGACTTTGTGACCCGGTAGCCACACTGCGATTACACGTCGGCAAAGGGTTCGGACAAACCACGGCGATGTGGCCCTGCGCCACAGTTAAAGCATTTCACCTCTCGAGAAGGGGCACTGCAGCCCTACGGGAAACCCGATAGATCGAGTGGGCCACCACCGGCGGAAAAGTTAGCGGTCAAATTCTGCGACCCCCACCTTTGTGGCCCGAAAAATTCCCGGCGGACTTCTGCTTCTTACTCTCGCGGGCTGCCTCACTCGCCATCACAGACATATCGTAAGCAAGGGCCCTGCTCTGGTAATCTTTCAAGGTAGTACATACAAGCCCCGACATATAGTCCCGAATCGGCAACTTCATCCGTCTGGAGAAATGGAAAATTTTGTCGCTCTCCTCGACAACTTGGGTCTTCACATAACCCAACTCCTTGTTAAAATCAGCAATGGCTTGAGATACAGGGATATCCCGCGGTTGAGCATCATAAAAAGCATGTACCCGAGCCTGTCTGACCGGCCACGGGCAATATTCAGTCTCCATCAATTCTTGAAACTCAGTCCACGAAGCAGCATGATCTTTGGGCCCAACGGCCTCCCACCAATCCGTAGCGTCCCCTGTGAGAAAGTATTGGGCAATAGGGACTTTACGGTCCTCGGGACAGTTAGTGGCAACGAAGACCTTAGATATCTCCTTGATCCACCCTTCCCAGCCAATCGGGTCTGAAGCTCCCGAAAACTGAGGAGGATGCATCTTGATGACATCTTGGAGCCAACGGTCCGCTCCGCCCCGATTAGTGTGGGCCTGATCCGGGTTCTGAACCGCCTGAGCTATCGCCGCCATTTGGTTCACCATTTGCTACATAACGGCCGCAATACCAAGATCGGCACGCTCCTGAGAAGAAGCATGGCTATGACGGTCGCCGGTACTGCCGGCTCCCGAAGACTGTGACGTGGCCGCCCCACCGGCTGCCCCACGTCCCCGGCCGCATCCACGACCACGACCACGACCACGACCTCTTCCAGCATCCATACTGGAGTTAAATAAGTAGCAAAAGCCATACGTGGGTAAGTACGAGAAAAGAACAATCACAAGTCGAGAATCAAAGGTACGATACAAGGAAATAATGAACAGAGGAAGGAAAACTTACGGACACTGGTAGTACCGGAGTCATGGCAGCGTGACGATGATGTGCAAAACAAAACACCACAAGACCCAATAAACCGACAAGCCTAGGTATCCATAAACCTGGTCTCCGATACCATTTTCTGTAACACCCTCAAGATATTCGAGGTCTATTACAGCGCCGTGAATCCCTATATGGGATCCACCAGGCTAAACAGCATCATACTCATCGACTCACATAGACGCCAGAACAATACTATGTCATAAAGACACAAAACAGGATAATCCACCCGGTTCAACCGGTCAATATAACATTATCATCCAACACGACATAATAAGCAACAATACAATCTGAATGAACAAAAACCCTTAAGTACTCGAGTACAACTATTATTTCAAAGACCACAAAGGATGAATAGGTAAAAGACACTAAAACATCACTCGTGCACAATCATCACGCACGGCCATCATCCGTGTACTGGTCCAGCGCCCGCTTGTCTCGATGAACCTGACCTGAAATTCATAAAACGAATTTCCCCAAAACGGGTCCCCACAGGGGTTAGCAATTACGCTAGTACAAGTAACCAGATGAACGACTTACATCTTACACATATAGTAATGCATGCAATTCAAGAAAACATAGTTCCAAAATACTCATTTCCGGAAATGCCAATGATCAAACCGCATTTGTAAAAAATGCACCACAATTAACCGCGGACCCACAGCTTCGTGGATCCCTGCCGAGACCCCGTCGGATCTAACCCACAGTGGTTAAAAGCAAGCTCGCGGTCCCACAGCTTCGTGGAACCCTACCGAGACCCCGTCGGATCTAACCCGCAGTGAGCATACACACGCACACAATTTCTCATACAAAACTACTATGTCAAGATCGTAAGTTCATAAGGATACTTGCCTCGATTAAATAGACGATGACACGAACGGAACGGAAGGATCAAGCACAACCACGAGGAACCGACGGATGAACCTAACGATTCGAACAACACAATCACAACCAAATCTAGACGATTACGGAAATGGAATACACCCGGAAACCCGCCTACGATTCATGTATATTCATACCAAAATAACAACGAGGGCGGACCACAACCAAACCCTTTCGATTCCGTAAAAATCCACAAAATATCCATGAATCCGTAGGAAAACTAAAGATACTAACAATATCAATCGTATACATCATGAATCCACCAACAAAACGGAACGAATCGGAAGAAAAACCCAAAACCCCCAAATTAATCGAAAATAGGGTTTTAGAATATTACCTAAGGAGATTCAAGTACCAAGATCCGTAGAACACGCGTTAGATTGATTGCCCGAGCCTTACAACTGAAGGAAGATGATGAAAAATCGACTCCCAAATGAAGAATGCTTGAGAGTTCTCCCCCCCTTAGCTCTCTCTCTCTCTCTCTCTCTCTCTCGCGCAGTGAAAATGGAGAAGAAGTCGGCCGATTTCGTCTAATAAAGACGAATTTGCACAGTTGACCGCTTCGTGTGCCGCGGCACAGCCGAAGTGTGCCGCGGCACAGGCCGAAAATTTACTCCCAGGTTTTCGCGTTGTGCCGCGGCACAGCCTGCGTGTGCCGCGGCACCCGGTACAGTTGGGTTTAGGTCGCAGAAGACACACGAGTGTGCCGCGGCACCGAGCAGTGCAGCTTGTGCGCGGCATGGATGGGTGCGCCGCGGCTGCACTGATTTGTCCGACCAACTACTGAAGGGATTTGTGTGCCGCGGCGCACACACCTTGTGCCGCGGCCCACACCCCCTTATGGGTTCCAAAATGATAAAAATGATCCGGAAAGAGAATAAAACGATAGGAATCAATATTTGGGAACCAACAACACGAAATGAATCCACGGCAACCCCAAAACGGCGGTTCCGCACAACAATAACGAGAATACAGTTCAATAGTTTGTCAGGAAGGACACGCTGAGAAGTACACGAGGGTCACTACGATCGAGAAATACACCAAAAACGAAAATTCCAGGGAAAGAAAAATACGGATATTACATGTTATGCCAAGTTGGCATCTCCGGTTTGTTGTTTTGTGATGTTATGTTCCATTGTATCTAGCATCAGTATTTTCGATATGCCGAGCTGAGGCATTTCGAACGTATTGTGCCGGGGGCATGTACGTGCAAATTTTCCTTCTCGTCAGTAACGCTTTTCAAGTGTGGACCCGAGAGACACAGGATCTAGGTTTGCGAGTTGGATTCCGAGTCTTTCGGGGCGCAAACTTCAGTACAGATATCAGGATCGGCTCTGAGAGGCCCATAGGAGATGTTTCTGTCGTTTGCTTTTTGTGTTGTCACCTTACTCCCGTTGTTGTGAGTTGCGGGAACGACATTTCTTTTATAAGAGGTCGAATGTAATGCCCGTATCATTTTTGACTTCCGCATTTCCTCTTTCTCATGTCTATCGACTCGCTCGTGTTCGTTGATACTTTCTGAACTTGTTCTGTATTTGGGTTTCATCATCCGAACGAGCTGTGATCTTGTTTTGGGTCGATCTGGTTATCGCTGTAACTTTTTCGAGTTCAGTTCGATTCTTGTGAACCTTGTTCGGAAGTAACACCCTTTGGTTCTACTAGCTCTTCTATTCGACGTGGATCGGATTTTGAATTTCTATATTTTCGACTCTGTCGACTCGTTTATGTTCGTTGACATTTTCTGAACTTTCCCTATCCCTTGCTTTTGTTGATCGAACGAGTGTGGTATTGTTTTGGAATAACTCGTTTGTCGCTGTGACTTTTCAATCGCTATTCCCTTTCCTGTGGATCTTATGGGAATGCATGTCTTGTAGTTTGTTGTTGCCCAAAATATCTATCCGAAGATTAAATACTGCTGGAGACGGACAACAAACAACAATTGCGGGAGCACTTCCGAGAGAAGATAAATAATACAAGATTTGCCGGGTTTGTTAGGCCCGGGCTTGAATGCTCTCGCGAGATGTTATTAATACAAATATTCGTGGATACATGTATTAATGTTAGAAATCTAGATACAATGAGTGTAAAAAGACTCTGTTAATCCGGCTCTTGAGCGAAGCTCGGTGTTCTTCGTCCCTGCCGATCGTCTGCTGGATGAGAGAGGCCGGGAGAAGAAGGACCGAATGATAGTTGTTGCCAAGAGTTGGAGATAGCCAAGTGTTGGGTGTTTTGCTTCTGTAATGTATACTGAAATCGCGATAATGCAGACCTTTGGCCGAGTGCAGGGTGCCTTGTATATATAGTGGCAGCCGGGTCTTGTCTTCTGGCGGGCGATCGCCTTCCGGCCATTATAATAATGGGGCGATCGTCTGCCGGCCAATATTATAATGGGGCGATCACCCGGGCTAAAGTCGAGCGAAGGAGGAAATCTGCCTAAAGTCCAAAGCTACAGCCGGCTGCCAGCTGGGCGGTCCAATGAAGAGCCAGCACGCGTCCGGAGTCAATCACATGCGGCCCTACTGACAACTTTCGGCGGGCCTGTCGGCTGGTGGACGGATGCTGACAGGCTGTGGTCAATGATCCGAGATTCGCGGATCTTGTCTCGGCTCTTGCATGTGGTGCCAGTCTTGAGGCTCGGCTTTTGCCGACTGGATGGCCATCGGCCCTGATCGACATGAGGCGGTCGTCTCTAGCTGGTCATTAGAGGTCGCCATCGGCCAGCTGCCGAGGGTCGGCATTGGTCGGGCACCAAGGGTCGGTCGGCAGGTGCCGAGGGATGGTCGTCCGCTTGTCGGTCGCCAGGAGTCGGTCGCCGAGTACCGAGAGACGATCATATTTGATGTCGATCGTTCGGCACCGGGACTTGTCCTGGGACCTTCGGTTGGCCGATTTAGCTTGTACGCTGGGTAAAGGCTCGGCCGCCTGGTCGCTGGTCGGCAGTTCTGCCTTGGCTGCTGGGCAGTGGCTAGGTTGCCCGATCTCCGAGGCGATCGCCGATCGGAGAGTGTAATTCTTGACACAACAATTGCCCCCCAGCTTGCTCCTATGTTGAAGACATGGGGCAAGGTGGTTCTTGCTGGCGATCGTGTGAGATGAGGACGGGCGATCTTGCTGAGCTGACTTAGGATTCGGACTTGGGCTATCATGGTCGATTGGCTAGCTATCTTTCGGTCTTGTACCTGCCAAAAACAACATTGGCCAATCCCCCTTGGAACCTTGATGGTTTCGCTTGTTTGAGGAATCGTGCACAGTCGCGGAATTCGATGGACCGACTCCATGACCGTTTCTTGGTGCGCGAAGACATTGAGTGTCTCGTGACTCACTTTATTATGAGGGTCCTCTGTTAGGCTGCGCCTCGCCTCGTATTTAAACGAAGAGCGTGCGGTCTCGGTCTAGAGGAGTCCTTGCGCGGGGCAGCGTCGGATGAATCAACTCCACGCCCGCGGCTTGTTTAGCTCTGCTTCCACCTCGGCCCGCCATGGAGATGATGAACCTCGACGGTGTACGTTGAGACGGGGGTAATGGCACGTGTCCACTGATTAGTTTTGGAGAGCCCTCAGACTACGCCGGCCTCGTATTTAAACGAAAGGCGGGCGATCTCGGCCGAAAGGGACCTTGCATGGCCGAAGCAGCCGGTTCCATCGACTGCCAGGACCATGGCTTTATGATGTGCGGTGGAGGCGACCGCGAGCCTTAGTCCCTCATGTTAAATGGTGGACTGTAGGCGGTGAGCGAGTCCTCCGGCTCTGCTGGATAATAGCGATCGGGCTGGAAGACTAGAGGTCGTCGCTCGGGCGCTGATCGCTCTACTCCTAGGCTAAGAAGAAGCCTTTGCCTGGCCACGAAATGTGCGGCTTTAGCTCGGAAGACCGCGTAGGTCGTGGGATGGTCCTTCGTAAGATGCCTGAACATAGGCGAAAGACCATGGAATCCGGCTAAGACCACGTGGAGGGCGATCTCATCGCTTACGGGCTCGCCGTTGAGGATGATCTTGTCTACCCGGTCGATGTAGTCCGAGTCGGATTCTTCTTTCCCTTGCTTGACTCGCAGCATGCGATGGGGACCTTCCGGTTGAGCGACCTTGGCGGCGAAGTACCTTGTGAAGACGTTCGCCAGCTCGTTAAAGGAGCCAATGGACCGAGGTGGGAATGAGGTGTACCACCGGTGGGCGAGGTCGTCCAGCGTCATAGGGAACATTCGGCACCTGGTCGTGTCTGATGCCCCGCACCCGGTCATGTAGATGTTGAACTTGCTCAGGTGCATTTCGGGGTCCGATCGCCCATTGTACAAGGGTGTTTGCGGGGGAGCGATCTTGTGCTGCACAGGGGCGAGCTCGATGTCGATCGCGAGCGGCTCGCTTGGCTCAGCGATCGTTTTCATGGCGCCTGCCCTGGATTCCAGGAGCGCTTTCACGTCATCGAGCTGACGCTGCAATACGGCAATCGCCGTGGCTCGGTTGCTTGCGGATCGGCTTTGGGAGCGGGAGCCGAGGCGATCGTGTACCGATCTCCGGACTCCGCTGCTGCTGACCTCAGCAATTTGGCGAGGGGGAGCCAGACGGCTGGGCTGCCTTCTGGGAGCCGGGTAGGCCAAGCTCCTGGTGACGGAATCAAACTCCGCTGCCTCGTAGGCCGGGCCGGATCGCCTTGGCCGCTGTGTCGGGTCACCGCCTGTGCGATCGAAGACAGAGGTGCCCCGGCTGGCGAGCGCCTCTTCTTGCGGACGAGAGCCTCCTGGCGATAGCTCGGCCAGTAACGCCTTGAGCTTCCGCTTGGACTTCTGGCGGGCGGCCGAGGGGGTGATAGCAGGAGGTGCGTCGAGAGCACTCCGTCGCTCCTGTAGGACGGACATGACCTCGTCGATCTGTTCCTAGGTTCAGAGCTGATCGAGAGAGAGGCTCGGGCCGCCGTCCAGGGACGGGATCGAGCGTCTCTGACCGCGGCGACTGCCTTCCACCATCGGCTACGGCTCGGACTGGGACGGAATGGGGGGTCTGGCCGGCTGGTCAGCGGCTTTCTTCGACGCGGAGGCGGAAGACATGATTTCTGAAAGATTTCTTTGAAGTGCAGTGAGTGTCACTTCAAGTATCTGCCCCGAGAACAGTGAGTGTTCTTCGGGACGGTAGGTGTAAAAATTTGAGGGTTAGGGCCCTCCTTCTAGCGCCAATTGTTGTTGCCCAAAATATCTATCCGAAGATTAAATACTGCTGGAGACGGACAACAAACAACAATTGCGGGAGCACTTCCGAGAGAAGATAAATAATACAAGATTTGTCGGGTTTGTTAGGCCCGGGCTTGAATGCTCTCGTGAGATGTTATTAATACAAATATTCGTGGATACAAGTATTAATGCTCCTGGTCTTGTCTTCTGGCGGGCGATCGCCTTCCGGCCATTATAATAATGGGGCGATCGTCTGTCGGCCAATATTATAATGGGGCGATCACCCGAGCTGTCGGGCTAAAGTCCAAGGAAGAGGCTGGAAGTCTGCCTAAAGTCCAAAGCTACAGCCGGCTGCCAGCTGGGCGGTCCAATGAAGAGCCAGCACGCGTCCGGAGTCAGTCATATGCGGCCCTACTGACAACTTTCGGCGGGCCTGTCGGATGGTGGACGGATGCTGACAGATTGTGGTCAATGATCCGAGATTCGCGGATCTTGTCTCGGCTCTTGCATGTGGTGCCAGTCTTGAGGCTCGGCTTTTGCCGACTGGATGGCCATCGGCCCTGATCGACATGAGGCGGTCGTCTCTAGCTGGTCATCAGAGGTCGCCATCGGCCAGCTGCCGAGGGTCGGCATTGGTCGGGCACCAAGGGTCGGTCGGCAGGTGCCGAGGGATAGTCGTCCGCTTGTCGGTCGCCAGGAGTCGGTCGCCGAGTACCGAGAGACGATCGTATTTGATGTCGATCGTTCGGCACCGGGACTTGTCCTGGGACCTTCGGTTGGCCGATTTAGCTTGTTCGCTGGGTAAAGGCTCGGCCGCCTGGTCGCTGGTCAGCAGTTCTGCCTTTGCTGCTCGGCAGTGGCTAGGTCGCCCGATCTCCGAGGCGATCGCCGATCGGAGAGTGTAATTCTTGACACAACATAGTTCTCACCAGATCATCCTGGGAGTTGTTGTTTGAGTTTTATTATCCTTCATGTTTCGGACATGATTGTTCGATTTTTGTTGTCTCGATCGTTTGTTTGTTCGGTTTTTGTTCTCGTTTTGTGATTGTTGAGCGTTCAGGCTCCTTCCTAATTCCCTTAAGTTCGGGAAATTAGTCTCGTTTTCGATCTTCCAACCCTTGGGCAATGGAATTCCGTATTTGTTCAGCGTTTGGCTCGCGTTTTGATTGATGTACCGTTGGGTCGGTCAATCATGTTGATTTTCGTTCGTTGTGTTTTGTGATTGTTCGGATAATTGACTTGACTATATTATCCGTTTGATGACGCTTGTCATTTTTTGGTTTTATTATATTCCTAACGGCGACGTTGTGTTGGTCGTCATGGAGGGTGTTTTCACGCCGTACGTCTCTTTGCGTTCCTTGCAGCGCTTCGCCGTCGGGCACGAGTTTTCGGTTTTTGCGTATCTTGTCGAGTTTTCCTGGCAGGGGATATTGCTTCTCCCTACTTATTTTAAGTTTCGGGACGAAACTTCTTTTGAGGAGGGTAGAATGTAATACCCGTAATTTCGATTTCCGGTAATTTTTCCTGGCAGGGGATATTGCTTCTCCCAACAAGTGGACCCCACTTGTTGTTATCAAATTTATGTTTTGGAAAAATGACTTTTGGGCTGTGTCCCTAAATGTTTTCGAAAGGCCTGAGAATTCTTAAATCCCAATGTATTCAAAACTCCCGAGGTGGTAAAATGTTTTTCACAAGATGTATATCGGGTTTACCCTATCTTTCGATTTAATCATTTGATTAAGTGAATCAACTCGGGAAGTATGTTTATGATTAACATGTTTCGTGGAGTATGATATGTATGGCTCGTTTTCGTATTTTATACTTGCACTAGCAAAACAGTGGAGTTTTGCTAACCCCCGAGTATTCGGGGGGTGGATGTCTATTTTTGCATTCAGGTTTTGGAGCATAACACAGGATCGGCACGAAGGATGATGAAAGACGAATGATACTAATCACACGAGGATCCGTTGATGTCGTATTGGTCTAGTTGTATTTTCTTTTCCACTGCAGTATCTTTTCCCCGTTGTACGGGAGTTTATTGTATTTTGACCCCTGCGTGGGTATGTGTTTGTAATTGAGTTATATATTTTTATTGAAAGACCAAATCGGTCTACTGAGTCATTTTAGCCTTGAAGGCATTGTCGAGATGTTAAATGTTGTTACCAGCCTGGTAGATCCTCGAGGAGAGGGTCTACGGCGTGTAATATCCCTGAGTGGATTGGGAGTGTTACAAAGTTATCTTGACATCTCACTCGCAAGTGACGATTCTAGGAGCCCTCTCCAGACCTACCCGATTAGATAACTTTATGGTCAACTCGTAACGTCTAGCCGCACTCGCAAGTAACGCGCCTATGGAGGCCTCAACGAAACCCTACCCGGATAACATCATTCAAACACGCCCATAAGTTATCATGACATCGCACTCTCAAGTGACGATTCACGGAGCCCTCTCCAGACCTACCCGAATTGATAACCTTATGGTGACAACGTAACGTCTGGCCGTACTCGCAACTAACACCGGGTCCTTACCCGGATAACATCTCAATTCGCTAAGACACATAACAACAAAGTCACAATATTCACTACAACCGCAACCACGTAACACATAAGTTAACGCAACATAACTTCCACAAAGGCACAACATTCACATCACACCATCATTGTAATATCCGCAATTTCGAATTTCGGTAATTTTCTTTTTTTGGCGGAAATCTGTTTTGACGGCTCGCTCATGACCGTTTCGTCATTCCAAGAATGATTAATTCTGAACTTTTTGTCATCCGAGTTCGTTTCGGTGTCGTTTTGTTGAGTTCCGTGCTTTTTAGCGACTTTTCCGCACTTGAGCTCGATTCTTGCGAATCTCGTCCGAAACTATTGTTTCGAGTTTCTCGCAAGTTCATTTAATGTTATTATTCATGTTGCGAGCTTTGGTTCGGTGTTTCGATCACGTATCGTGATTTTCGGACGTTTTGGGCCATTTTTGTAATTTCCCAAAGTTTGGGGTAATTACTTCCATTGTCAAATTCCGACACTTCGGATGGTCGGAATCGTGTGTTCTCTTAGTGCTTGGATTCATCTTTGCGAGTACTTCGTAACCGTATCTTCGATTTTTACTCAGGTTCGGGTTTCGGGGTCGTCCGGGCCGTCGGAGTGGCCACGGCCGAGTCACGGCGCCGGGCAGGCTCGCTGGCGAGTTACGGCCGTAAGGTGCGATTCTGGCCATAAGGTGTCGAGTTACGGCCGTAAGCGTGATCGGGCACGCCGTATTGCCGCTGGGCGGATTTTGAAGGCCGATTCTGGCCGTAAGGTGTGAGTTACGGCCGTAAGTGTCCATTTAGTCTTTGGCGATTTTTGACGAATGCGATTACGGCCGTAAGGCCTGCCGAGTACGGCCGTAAGGTGTCCGAGTTACGGCCGTAAGGCTGCCGATTCTGGCCAGTAACCGCCGGCTATATATAGCACAGCTCGGCGATTCACTTCCTACGCGATTTTTTCTTCCTTTTCGGAGTCTGGCGACGGGAGGCTCGGGAAATCGAGTTCTTGGCCGATTCTAATCATTTCCAAGGCATTTTGGAAGATCCGTTGATTATATCAACATCTAATCCGTGTATTTCGTCGAATCAAGGTATATTTCTTGATTATCCTTCAAGTTGACTTTTTGGAGAAATTGTTCTTGATTTCGTTTATAATCCGATTTTGATACATCGGTTGGTGTAGTATGATGTTATTAATCGTGTTCTATGGGTCGTATATCCATATATCGAGTTTGTTTAACTCGATTGACGATTCGAGCGTTCTTGGGAATTATTGAACATTTAGTGTTCGATTAAATGTCCCAATGAGTTTCCCTTCGATAGTTTGTTGGGATTTCCGTTGTTTTGGCCTTGATTCTCGTCGTAACCATGTGTTATTGTTATTTCCGGAGGTTTATAGGTGTTCGAGGATTCCGATGTTGAATTCCGTTTGGTGATTGATGATTCGTGTGGTGTTATTCTCGTGATACTCGTGGTGCTATCGCGTTCTTGATATTGTTCGGGGGTTCGGAGCTATTCGACCGCGTCCTATCCGTCATCTTGTTGCGACTGTAGTTTTGAGGCAAGTATCTTGCCCATACATTTCATGTTTCGTTGATATAATTCTTGATAAATGATTTTATGCGAAATCCAATATTTAATGAACGTAAAAAGGGATTAGTATGTTCTCGATAAATGTTGTCTTTCAACAATAATTCGTATACTTCGTGAATATGTGTTCTCGGAATATGTGTGTTGGTTTTGTATGTTTAAAGATAATATGACCACTTCGAGTGAGTTTGATAGACCGTAATCCTTTGCCGGGGATTACGTATTGTTATTGTGTACTTGTTCGGTAAGAACGTAATGTGTGTGATATTAGTTGTTACTCCTTGAAAGGAGGTTGTGATACTTAATGTTGTTTGGCTTGACAAGTGATTATTGTTGTGTGCTTGATGTATGTGATGTGCCTCCGGGTAGGATTGTTGAATCTCCGGGATCCATACTTGCTAGTATGGGTCGGGCGTGACCGTAGGGTTATCCAATCCGGGTATGTCTTGCGGGGACTCCGAGGTTCGTGGCTTGTTAGCCCGATGCCGAGATAACTTGTGGGGTTATCATCGGGTATGTCTTGCGGGGACTCCGAGGGTCGTGGCTTGTTAGCGCGATCTTGGGATAACTTATGGTTGTGGTTTGATTATGCACGTATATGTGCTTGTAGTCGCGTATTGCGGTTACGGTGACATGTGATTTGATATAGTTTCCCTGTGGGTTATTCACTCGGGTTTGTTCTACGGGAGCATCCGAGGTCCGTGGCTTGCTAGCACGGACGCGAATAATCTGTGGAAACGGAGTTATTATGGAATGATCGGGTCATGGACCCCATTTGTTGTTATCGAATTCATGTTTTGAAAAAAATGATTTTTTGGCTGAGTACCTAAAGGTTTTTTTTGAAAGGTTTGAGAAATTCTTAAATCCCAATGTATTCAAAACTCCCGAGGTTGTAAAATGTTTTTTTTTACATATGTATATCGGGTTTACCCTATCTTTCGATTTAATCATTTGATTAAGTGAATCACCTCGGGAAGTATGTTTATGATTAACATGTTTCGTGGAGTATGATATGTATGGCTCGTTTTCGTATTTTATACTTGCACTAGCAAAACAGTGGAGTTTTGCTAACCCCCGAGTATTCGGGGGGTGGATGTCTATTTTTGCATTCAGGTTTTGGAGCATAGCACAGAGTCGGCACGAAGGATGATGAAAGATGAACGATACTAATCACACGAGGACCCGTTGATGTCGTACTGGTCTAGTTGTATTTTCTTTTCCGCTGCAGTATCTTTTCCCCGTTGTACGGGAGTTTATTGTATTTTGACCCCTGCGTGGGTATGTGTTTGGAATTGAGTGGTATGTATTTATTGAAAGACCAAATCGGTCTACTGAGTCATTTTGCCTTGAAGGCATTGTCGAGATGTAAAATGTTGTTACCAGCCTGGTAGATCCTCGAGGAGAGGGTCTACGGCGTGTAATATCCCTGAGTGGATTGGGGGTGTTACAGAATGGTATCAGAGCTTAGGTTGTGGAAACCTAGGCTGTCGGGTCAGTGGTGTCTATTGAGTTTTTGTCTCGTCGGATTTTATCTGACTGAGTCGTGTCGCGACGCGTCGTCTGAGTTGGTTGGTCGTGATTAGTATCGTGGGCGATCATCATCTACGTGCGACCTGTGAATGTAAGTCTCCCTTCTGGGTGTTGTGCCTCGTGTGACACGAGCTATTTTTATGATTATTTGTTAAGTGACGGAATCCTCTTATGGATTTTGATTTCGTGATATGTGGTTATTCGACTCTCATATTTCGCTCATATGAAGAGTAATGTTGCTGGATTGTGCATGTTGAACTGTATTTCTTTTATCCGCTGCGTGAGTTCTTTTGTAATGACTTTCGGTATTTTTCCGACCGAGTTTTATTTCGAAAATCGATTCCCTTAACCGAGTTTTTGGCATTGTGGCCTTGATCATTTTGGCGAATTCTTATGACGGTATTTAGTATTTTGTAAATGGCTTTTGTGAGTTTTTGAAATATTACCGTCATCGGCCTTTTTGGCGTTTTTGTAAATGGTTTTATCCTGGTGGGTTCCGGCGCGAGACCCACGGCGCTATAATGTTCCGTGTAATTACCTGAAATTTTTTGGGCATTCTAGCCCATTGAATTATTTTCGAAAACCTTGAGTATCTTAGAAAATAAATTTCGAGAAGTACGTTTAAAATGAATTATTTTCTCGTGGTACATCCAAGGTGCCACAATATGTTTCAAAATTCTTCTACCTCGAGGACCCAAAATGTTTTGAGATATTTTCAATGTTTTATAAACACTTTTACTTAGACCCGAGGTCGAATATTCTGAAAGTTTTTCACTAAGAAAAGATGTCCTCATTTTTGCAAGATGATTTTCAAGGTCTCGATAACAATGTTTACACTACTTTTTGTAAAGTGATACTCAAGATCAATTGGTGTTTCCAAACTATTTTCAAAAGTAGGTTTTCGTTTTTAAAACCTATCCATTCCCGTTTGAGGGGTGGGTATGTATGTATGATGTTCGCGTTGTCGTTATGATGTTAGCTTCTGAGTATGATCGAGTTGGTGGCATGAACGTTGAGGCGTTGCCACGCAATTGTTATACTAGCCCTCTGTGAGAGGTGTGAACTGATAATTACTGTTTATCGCCTCGTGGTGATTTGCGTGTTGACACACGAGTGTGAGCTGTTGAAGCTTGGGTTGGTACGTTCGTGTATATGTGTGATTATTCCATGATGTTTTGTGATTATGTGCTGGTTATCGTTCGGGCCGTCGAGATTGCTGAACGATACCGTCGTTGCTATGATTTTAGTATGCCTGTTGCTTTACGATGGAAATCATTGTATGTGATATGTGTTATGATTTTTCTGTTGTGCTGAGTAATTACTTATTCAGTATGCCGAGGGGCCGAGGTCGTGGTCGTGGCAATCAGACGCGTAGTCGAGATCATGCTGCCGGTGATGATGCCGGTATTGGTGTCGCTACTATTTTGCAGCAGGTAGCTACACAGATGACTCAGTTAACTCAGGCAGTTCAGCGAATTACTGATTTGTCTCATAACTCTGGTGCAAACCAGTGGCTTCGGGAGGTAATTCGTATGAATCCCCCTCGATTCGCCGGTATTGCGGATGCGTTGGGCTGGGATGGTTGGCTTTTCCAGTTGGGAAAGATATTTGAGGCTGTTGATTGTCCTGAAGAACGGAAGGTACCTATTGCGCAGTACCTTCTTGACAAAGATGCCGCTAATTGGTGGGAGGCTGTTAAGCCTCATGATCGTGATGTCACGTGGGCAGAGTTCCAGGCATTCATGGAAGCTGAGTTTTGTCCGAAACCGATTAGAGAGCAGAGGATTCACGAATTTTATTCGGCAGAACCACAAGGTGTTTCAGTGTCACAGGCTATCATCGACTATAGCAAACAACTCAGTTATGTGCGAGATCGGGTGAGAACCGAGGAAGAGAGGATCTTTCATTTTGATAGACGAATGAAGCCAGAGATTCGCGTGTATATGTCGGGACTCACTTGCACTTCGTTGAGGGACTACCAAGATCGAGCCTTGGCCCGTGAACTAGCTTCTTTATCGTCGGAGCGTGTGCCCGAGTCGAAGAAGCATAGGAAGTCCAATGACCTGGTGGATAGTGCAGGAGTTGGTGTTTCTAGTTCGCAACGTCGTAGTCTTTCGGCTGTGAAGCTCTGTCGCTCGTTGCGTGGGACTGAGAGTTACAAGTCTTCTGCTTTGACTCCTGGTAAAGCCAGGAGGTGTTTTAACTGCAATGTGGCAGGGCATGTCCGTGCACATTGTCCCTCTCCGCCAGTAATGTGTTACAAGTGCGGGCTTGAGGGACACCGAGTTCAGTTTTGCGAGTTGGTCACCGAGCCTTCCGAGGCACGGATTTGAGCACTGAAATCAGGACCGACTCCGAGGAATCCCTGAGGGGCGTGGTCTATCAGTTGAATGTTATGTTATTTCCTTACCCAGTTGTTTCGAATCTCGGAGATTAAGTTCTTTTATTCGAAGTGGATCGTTTTGTGTTTATTTTTCGTTTTCTCGACTGTGCACGGTGCTTAGTGTTTTGTGATTGTTCGGATAATTGACTTTATTGTATTATCTACTTGATGACGTGTGTCACTTGTTGATTTTATCATGTCTCTACCGGTGACGTTGTGTTAGTCGTCGTGGAGCGTGTTTTCACGCCGTATATTCCCTTGCGTTGCTTGTAACGTTTCGCCGATGGGCGTAAGTTACGCATTTCTTGTGTATATCGTTGAGTTTTCCTGGCGGGATATTGCTTCTCCCTACTTATTTTAAGTTTCGGGACGAAACTTCTTTTAAGGAGGGTAGAATGTAATATCCGCAATTTCGAATTTCGGTAATTTTCTTTTTTTGGCGGAAGTCCGTTTTGGACGGCTCGCTCATGACGTTCGTCATTCCAAGAATGATTAATTCTGAACTTTTTGTCATCCGAGTTCGTTTCGGTGTCGTTTTGTTGAGTTCCGTGCTTTTTAGCGACTTTTCCGCACTTGAGCTCGATTCTTGCCAATCTCGTCCGAAACTATTGTTTCGAGTTTCTCGCAAGTTCATTTAATGTTATTATTCATGTTGCGAGCTTTGGTTCGGTGTTTCGATCACGTATCGTGATTTTCGGACGTTTTGGGCCATTTTTGTAATTTCCCAAAGTTTGGGGTAATTACTTCCATTGTCAAATTCCGACACTTCGGATGGTCGGAATCGTGTGTTCTCTTAGTGCTTGGATTCGTCTTTGCGAGTACTTCGTAACCGTATCTTGATTTTTACTCGTGTTCGGGTTTCGGTCGTCAGGCCGTCGGAGTGGCCACGGCGAAGTCACGGCCGGAGTAGGGCTCGGCCGAGTTACGGCCGTAAGGTGCGATTACGGCCGTAAGGTGTCGAGTTACGGCCGTAAGCGTGATCGGTACGGCCGTCTGGCCCGGGCGGATTTTGACGAAGGCGATTACGGCCGTAAGGTGTGAGTTACGGCCGTAAGTGTCCATTTAGTCTTTGGCGTATTTTGACGAATGCGATTCGGCCGTAAGGCTGCCCGAGTACGGCCGTAAGGTGTCGAGTTACGGCCGTAAGGCTGCCGATTCTGGCCAGTAACCTGCCGGCTATATAGCACAGCTCGGCGATTCACTTCCTACGCGATTTTTTCTTCCTTTTCGGCGTCTGGCGACGGGAGGCTCGGGAAATCGAGTTCTTGGCCGATTCTAATCATTTCCAAGGCATTTTGGAAGATCCTTGTTGATTATATCAACATCTAATCCGTGTATTTCGTCGAATCAAGGTATATTTCTTGATTATCCTTCAAGTTGACTTTTTGGAGAAATTGTTCTTGATTTCGTTTATAATCCGATTTTGATACATCGGTTGGTGTAGTATGATGTTATTAATCGTGTTCTATGGGTCGTATATCCATATATCGAGTTTGTTTAACTCGATTGACGATTCGAGCGTTCTTGGGAATTATTGAACATTTAGTGTTCGATTAAATGTCCCAATGAGTTTCCCTTCGATAGTTTGTTGGGATTTCCATTGTTTTGGCCTTGATTCTCGTCGTAACCATGTGTTATTGTTATTTCCGGAGGTTTATAGGTGTTCGAGGATTCCGATGTTGAATTCCGTTTGGTGATTGATGATTCGTGTGGTGTTATTCTCGTGATACTCGTGGTGCTATCGCGTTCTTGATATTGTTCGAGGGTTCGGAGCTATTCGACCGCGTCCTATCCGTCATCTTGTTGCGACTGTAGTTTTGAGGCAAGTATCTTGCCCATACATTTCATGTTTCGTTGATATAATTCTTGATAAATTATTTTATGCGAAATCCAATATTTAATGAACGTAAAAAGGGATTGGTATGTTCTCGATAAATGTTGTCTTTCAACGATAATTCGTATACTTCGTGAATATGTGTTCTCGGAATATGTGTGTTGGTTTTGTATGTTTAAAGATAATATGACCACTTCGAGTGAGTTTGATAGACCGTAATCCTTTGCCGGGGATTACGTATTGTTATTGTGTACTTGTTCGGTAAGAACGTAATGTGTGTGATATTAGTTGTTACTCCTTGAAAGGAGGTTGTGATACTTAATGTTGTTTGGCCTGACAAGTGATTATTGTTGTGTGCTTGATGTATGTGATGTGCCTCCGGGTAGGATTGTTGAATCTCCGGGATCCATACTTGCTAGTATGGGTCGGGCGTGACCGTAGGGTTATCCAATCCGGGTATGTCTTGCGGGGACTCCGAGGTTCGTGGCTTGTTAGCCCGATGCCGAGATAACTTGTGGGGTTATCATCGGGTATGTCTTGCGGGGACTCCGAGGTTCGTGGCTTGTTAGCGCGATGCCGGGATAACTTATGGTTGTGGTTTGATTATGCACGTATATGTGCTTGTAGTCGCGTGACTGCGGTTACGGTGACATGTGATTTGATATAGTTTCCCTGTGGGTTATTCACTCGGGTTTGTTCTACGGGAGCATCTGAGGTCCGTGGCTTGCTAGCACGGGACGCGAATAATCTGTGGAAACAGGTTATTATGGTATGATCGGGTCATGGACCCCATTTGTTGTTATCGAATTCATGTTTTGAAAAAAAAATGATTTTTGGGCTGTGTCCCTAAAGGTTTTTTTGAAAGGTTTGAGAAATTCTTAAATCCCAATGTATTCAAAACTCCCGAGGTTGTAAAATGTTTTTTTTTACAGATGTATATCGGGTTTACCCTATCTTTCGATTTAATCATTTGATTAAGTGAATCACCTCGGGAAGTATGTTTATGATTAACATGTTTCGTGGAGTATGATATGTATGGCTCGTTTTCGTATTTTATACTTGCACTAGCAAAACAGTGGAGTTTTGCTAACCCCCGAGTATTCGGGGGGTGGATGTCTATTTTTGCATTCAGGTTTTGGAGCATAGCACAGAGTCGGCACGAAGGATGATGAAAGATGAACGATACTAATCACACGAGGACCCGTTGATGTCGTACTGGTCTAGTTGTATTTTCTTTTCCGCTGCAGTATCTTTTCCCCGTTGTACGGGAGTTTATTGTATTTTGACCCCTGCGTGGGTATGTGTTTGGAATTGAGTTGTATGTATTTATTGAAAGACCAAATCGGTCTACTGAGTCATTTTGCCTTGAAGGCATTGTCGAGATGTAAAATGTTGTTACCAGCCTGGTAGATCCTCGAGGAGAGGGTCTACGGCGTGTAATATCCCTGAGTGGATTGGGGGTGTTACAATCATTCAGGAAAAAGGCTAATGAGCGAATAATACAAATACATGATTCCACAATTCCTCGGTTAACTACTCATTTCTAGTATTCACTTTAAGCACGAAACAATATGAAATGGTTGTTATCATTCTTCATGAAACTCAAGTTTACATTCGTAATTACTTTCATAAAATCACATCTTCGTTAAAAATAAGTTACGGTTAAATATACCGTCACTAACAAGTCCACGCTAAATTCACGACACATCACATT
This sequence comes from Orobanche coerulescens, assembly GCA_033398695.1. NCBI lineage: Eukaryota > Viridiplantae > Streptophyta > Magnoliopsida > Lamiales > Orobanchaceae > Orobanche > Orobanche coerulescens. The sequence goes on along the minus strand of CM065807.1, from coordinate 58,081,323 downwards.
CTCAAAGTATAAGGAATATAGACGAGATACTCGCCTCAAGTCCAAAGCACGCGGAGCAGCGGGAAAGCTCGACCTGAAACCCTCGAATCCTCCAACTAGGTTGAAAACACAAGAACAACATAATTAGTACGAAGTCGATCGCAAGGAGGATGGAAAATATACGAAATTCCCACAAGAATTCGTAGAAACAAAAGATCGAACACTTAGGGTTCAATACTTCCCCAAGAACATCAAGAACATCACCCGAACCCGAACACGATAAGAATACGAATCAAAACACCATATAATCAATACATATGAATAAGGATACACAACACCACGATTCATGAAGAACGACTCGAATCATAAATATTCTCAAAAATACATGGAAAAGGGTTTCAAGAAATTTACCTGGAATCAATGACGAATAACAGGGATTGATGATGTTAATCAACACTAAGAACTCCCGGAAGATGAAGTCTTAGAGTTACAAGACTCCAAAATCGCCCCTTGAAGAACCCTACGTCGCCCATCGAACAAAATGAAGAGAAGTGAAAATGAGGGTTGTTGTCCTCTGCCTACTGTTTTAAAACAGTGGGCTGTTACGGCCGTAACAGCAAGAGGATTACGACCGTAACATTAGGCCTATTACGGCCGTAAGTAGTGGGGTGTTACGGCTGTAACACCCTGCTGGACAGCAGCTTGGGAAGGCTGTTGTCCGAACCGCCCTGAACGATGTCGAAACCCGATCCTGCTAATAATCCGAACATATGGTTACGAAGCATTCCCGATGATGAATCTAAACGCTAAAAAGAAACACAATTCCGAATGTCCAAAGGTTCGGAATAACGAAAACGAAAGTAATTATCCCAAACTTTGGGAAATTACGAAATGGCCCAAAACGTCCGCAAATCACAATATGACATCAAACAATCAAACAGAAGTTGACAACACGCATAACAAATCTCAACGGACTTATAGGAAACACGAAACCGTAGTTTCTAACCACCATCATACGAAATAAATCAAAAAGCGGAGAAAGTCGCTCAAAACACAGATTCAGGTAAAACAGCCCCGGAACAAACTCGGATGACCAAACACGAAGAACAAAACATTACCAAAATGTCAAAATGCTCGCAAGCGAGTTCTGGAAACCAGAAAAATGCCAAAAACGAAAAATTAACGAAAGAGAAAATCACGAGTATTACACATACATATTTCAAGCGATAGTTTAGAAATCCATAGATTTATCGATACTTAGAAGATAATAGTGCATAATCTTCGACCATGTAGGAAGGAATTTAGTAGTTCTTCAGGAACTGTCAATAAATTTAGCACTACCTTTTTTTTCCATACGAAAAGCATCACTCTAAAGATATCATGCATATTTGCACTTTGATGAGACAATAAATCCTGACCACTATTTAATCCCAATAACTTGGCATTTTATTCACAAAAAAAAGAAATAAGATAAGCCAAGAATTTGAATGATATAAATATCTTCAGGATATTTGACCCTTTTATCGCTAATTATATAGCAACGATCAATTCAAATCATACTTCAGGTATGACATCATATCTTATATTGATAAAAACTCACAAAATATCATATGAGATAATAAAATATTAAACTACACAATATATAAGATTAGATATTGACATATAACTTAAGATTATCATTTTCATATCCTTATCATTAACAGTTGATATATCAACTCCACGAGATAAAATTTATAAATAATTATCCCCTACAAGGATAAACTCTAAATTTTATCTACTTCGGGAGATAAAATTTGAGCCTTGTAAGATCGAAGTTTTTAATTTAATATTGTTCAATTCCGGGAACAACTTGATAGGAATATTCGACCACTCACTAATCTTGCTACCATTGGAGCACAGTCGGATTATGATTGTGGAGTATATCATATCTTGTACAATCTCGATAGAGAATATTCTCAAATCATATTAATATTTATTATTTGAGATATAAGTTATATTTTTCTTCAGGGATAATATCATGGTACATCAAGAGCATAATGATTTAATTATGCTATTATATTTATAAGTAACAAATCAATATTCTTCAGGAATATTGTATCATCACATAATTCATGTATAAATAAGAATTATTCATTTAAAATTGTAATATTCTTCAAGAATATTACAATTAATTGTGCTACTTCGGGAGCAATAATTTTAAGATCCATAATTAAATATACAAAGGGAAAAAAATAGTACGAGAATTAATCCAGGCTCGAAATAACTAAACTAAAATAGTTGCTTCTTCAAGAGCACTTACAATATTCTTCAGGAATATTATTTTGTATTTTTTCATTAGGAATTGCACACATTATTAGATCTCTGTTGGCCACTTAAGTATACTGGATACAGTTTGGGAAATCGTTTAAACAACAAACTGTATGGAATCTAAATCTGAGTGCGTAGCGGAAGTCTTGGATACAGTTAGTTGCCGTGGATACAACAACGACGTATTAGGTGTATACTTAATATATCACAGTTATTTCAAACAGTAAAAGCAGAAGGTAAATAACACAGTAATTTAAGTGGTTCGAGGTAAACCCCTCTACGTCCACTGGTCCTCCACACAGGAGTAAAAAGTTTATTATATAATTACTGCGTACACAACTACGTAATTATAAACAAACCTATCCTTGTATCGTTCACACAGATTGATACAAAGAATGTCGCTTTCAACCGTTCACACAGTTGGTTAAAGCTTCCTTCTTGACTAGCTTCTTCACACACAGTTCCAAAGCTTCGTCCTTATTCGTCCCACACAGTCGAATAACTTGTTGAGTTCACACAGAGCTCGGTTTTACACGAGGTAAAAGGTAGGTAACTGTGTAAGAACAGCGACTTTGAATATCACGTTCTTGGTGATGATAGTCGTTCTTGATGTTGAGCACCGTATATCTCTTTCGCTCTAACTTGCGTATGCTCTAGAGATATGTTTGCTCGGATGATAACTTTGATAGCTTTGTGAGTTATGTTACTTGAGTTCGTTCGGTTGGTTGGTCACTTGTGTGTTACTAATCTTCAATGTCTTCAAGGATATATATATAGCCTCAAGAAAGTATCCGTTGAGATGTCCGTTTGAATAAGATTTCCTTCAACGGAATATGACATGATCCGGATTTCGCGGGATTCTCAAGATCTGAAGATCGACAGTATTTAAATACTTTATCCTTGAGTATTTAAATACTTCTTTGTTCAACGGGACTTGACTTGTGTTCTTTCTTGTCCTTTTGTGAACTGTATGGAAGATGACTGTATTTAGGGCATCGAGATAGTTTCCATACTTGCTCTTTTGCAAGTCTTCTTGCTGTACTGACGAGCTTCACTGATGCTGATTCGAGGCAGGTTTTCGATATAGGATAAAGCCTTGAATCCTCGATACAGTTTCCTTACTGTATATTTGGCATATATGTCAAAACCTTCTCAATAACAAATAACAATCGATACAGGGATCGGGTATCCCGGCTGATTCGATACAGGGTTATTGTTTTTCCCAACAATTTCCCCCTTTTTGACAATTTGCCAAGACTAACTTACTTCAACTCTTCGAGTCTTCTTGATGATGCCAAAACCTTCTTCATGAAGCATTCTTCTTCGATGACTTCTGGCAGATTTCTTGGTCTTTTGTCAATAGGTCTGACTTAGTGACTTAGTCTACAATAATGAACTGCTCGCAGGCATGTTCGATACAGTTTGAGATTTATTACAACTTAAGCTTATGATTGGCGCGCAGGCACAATCTTACAATGTATTCTAAGTTTACAACTGAAACTATGAAGTGTTCGTAGACTAGTTCGTACAGCTTATTTTTCAATCAAGTTTATCTAATTCCTATCAAACAATTTTAAGTAATCATAAACACAGTAGATTACGAGTTGTAATCTTTCAAGACAAACAAACTATTTTATTGATATTCAAAATGATTGAGTACAAAGTTTGCTGTGTTGAATAGAAATTACAAAGACAAAAATAATATACATAAATTTCATCTCCTCATCTATAATCCGCATGCCTCCAAGGTCTCTTTCCTGGCTCATTCTCGGTGCCGCGCCACCAGTTTTGAAGTGAATCATTGCCTCGTTCCTGGTAAATCTCTCTTCCTTTATATGAACGATCAAAGGCAAGTATCCAATCTTCTGGATGGGTGACCCGATCTCCTCTTCTATGTTTTGATTTCATCTCGACTTGGAGAGGGAGCTTACCTTCTTCTAGCATCTTTGAAAATTTGTCTGCCGCTTCCGCCAATGTTTTATAATTTTTGAAGATGGCGGATTCCCTGATGAGTCTGACAAAATATCTCATCAGTTCATTCTTCCTCCAGTGCTTCACTTCTTCGGCAGTTGGGTTGCGGTTGGTCGGGAGACGTATTTCCGAAGGTCTTTGGATAAGATTTTGCCAAGGGACATTTGGGTCATGGAATTCAGTCTGAGCCCGAAATTCTAAAGCTTTGGGATTGAGGTGCTAGCTTGTTCAATTCGGCAGCGATCTTGCTCTGAGCGACCTCAAATTACCTTTCTGTTGCGCCTTATTCTCCTTGCAGCTTCTCGTGCCTCTTCCCCCTTTTTGGCTTCATCAAGACTTTGCAGGATTTCAAGAGCGGCATCCTGTTTGGTCTCGATGCTGTTTATTCTTTCAACAAGGGAGGAAAGAGTCTGCGACATCTCTTGAATACTTTTGTCGTGCGCACGCAGTTGAGAGCTGTTCTCAATCATTGCACAGGCGGTCTTGGCTTCAGCAATTCTTGTCTTTGAAGCTTCCTCCTTCAGCAGTTTTTCTTGTTTATCTTCCATGATCTTCAAGGCTTGCTTGAAAACTTCTGGCAGAAGGATGAATGCGTCGACAACTCGAGATACTTCGTGTTTAAGAGTGGTCATTTCTTCTACTGCAGAGGTGTGCATCCAATTCAGTGCCTTTTCAATGTAAGATAAAGCGTTTCTGCGTCTTGGATAAATACACAAGGCCAAGAGCTCGCAGCGCTCTTTACGTGCAGCGAGATAGGAGAGTCAGCCGGGCAAAGTCTTGATGCGTTCAACCTCCTTACGTTCACGGATGGACGTGAAGTAAGTTGGACATCCTCAGGTTCGTTACCGTCCTCGGATTCCAAGGTTGCAGGGGCGGGAGAAGCTTCTTATGGTACGGCGACAGTTGGTTCAGAAGCATCCTGTGGTGAAGGTTCTTCGGCAGATGCGGATGCAGGAGGGACTGAATCCTCCTGATGGCTGGCAGGAATGGCTTCTTCGGTCGCAACAGGCTCGGGTGCCTGTTCCAAAATTTCTTGATCTTCCTCGACTGGAGGGACTGATTCCTCCTTGTCGGGAATGTTCTCTGGCTGTGGCGAAGGTGGATTGGCTTGATTAGAAGGTCCTTCGTCTTTTCTGGGTGGAGAGGCGTCTCGGGCTTCAGCCTCTTCACGGCTCAATCTCAGACCTGCTTGAAGAGCATCGTCGTCATCTTCTGAGTCGGCATCGTCGTCAGCTTTTGGATTTATGGGAGAGTCCTCTGACTTCTTCTTTCCTTTTCTTCTGGCGTCGGATTTGTGCAGCAGGTGGCTTTCAATGAGATCTTTGCAAGAGGCGTTGTCCCATCGTAGCAGGGCCTCAATTTCAGTTGAGTCTGTTACTTCGGAGACGAACCGCTCTTCGTGGCTCCAGTCGCTCCAGTTGTACAGTGTGTCGTACGGAGCTAGCTTATAGCCTTTCCATTGCAGAAATCTTTCGTACGCTTGTTCAATTTGAACCGAAAGAAGTGTTTGATTTATGATTGAGTCAGGGGAGGGACTTCGAATCACGTCTGGAGACGCTGTTTCGAGGGATTCCGGTACAGGTATGGGATCTTGCACGGAAGATGGACTCCTTGCAGGGGATGGTGCCCCGAAGGAAATTGGATCCTGCACGGGTGTGGAATCCCGTAGAGGAGAAGTAGCTTTTGGCTCCGAATGGGCAGCCGACGTGCTAACATCTTGAATGTTGGCAGATGTCTCTATATCCGTCGTAGCCGCCAAAGGCTCGGGATCTACTGTCGATGCAGTAGGAGACACCTCTTCCGCAGGGGTTGGGCCCTGGGGTTCTTTAGTGGGTTGCGCCACGGGCGAGATATCCTCGGAGTGTTTGGTTTTGATTTTTGAGAGCCTCCGGAGTCTCTTCTTGGACTTCTCACCAGCAGAGTGCTTCTTGCTGTGAGAACGCTTACGCTTCTTCTTAGAAGATTCCATTTCTGGGACCTTCACGGATACATCTCTGGGGTTGTCAGAAATAGGCATGTGGCTGGTTCGCGGATGGTTGGCATGCAGGGTGCTCTGGTTATAAGCAGTGGGCTTGACACCTCCTAAATATATCCGTGAGCTATTTTTCTTGGCGTCGGCGGATTGCATCACTCCGCACTTCGTCAGTATGTAGTTCCGCATTAAACCAAATGATTTCTTTTGGGTGGCAGGCTTGCACACCTCTTCTTGAAGATGTTTCAAAATGATTTGGCACCAATTGACCTTTTCACAGGTCAAAATAGCTACCATCATTCTGAACCTTAGATTCGTGCACATTTCGAACGCACCGGTTCGATTTTCAATGATTCTGGAACAGAAGTCGTGCAGATAAACGAAATAAAGAAGAGAATTTTTCTTGTGACACGTGGTTGTCACCATGTCAACCACTTTGGACCCTGTAAAAAGTCCATAAAACTTGGTAATCAGTTCTTGAGACCCGAATGTCTCAAGCTGGTCCATGGTCAGCCGTCGTGGCGGCTGTAGATTTTCTCGAGTAGGTCGCTATTGATGCGATTTTCACTCCTTGGATCAAGCGGTGATGTCGCAACATGTCCTCCCAGGCTAGTGACAGAAAAGCGAACGGCGTTGAGGTAGAATTCCTCAACCGGATGGGCGTCGTATTTGTCGGCGGTTTTGCTCCGGCGATAAAGACCTTGTTGCTCAAGACGAGCAATAATATACTCCATTGGTTCGTGTCGTTGATTTCGTAGATGATACGCTCGATGATGACGGGTTTCGAGAAGATCCGCCATCAATGATGTTGGAGGTTTTCTTGAACAGGGAAGAAGATTGACTAGCCATGGATGTTTTCTTAAAACGAAGGTGGAAGAAAACAGAGAAATTTGCGTGATTATGCAGAAAATATGTAGTCGCTTTGCTTGAGATCTCTTGTAATTGCGAAGCGTAAAGAGTCTCTAATGGCGATACTGATCCTTTTATACTTGGGCGGCGAAATAGGGTTTGCAGAGTACGAATGGTCAGATTTTAAGGGATGGGAACCGGTTTTGAAATCGACGGTCGATGGATTTAGTGTAATCGTACGCTAATCCATTAAAAGGTTTTAAAATACAGCGGGTCCCACTTCTGACATAGGTTGATTACCCTAAATGCCTAAAACGGCGGTTTAAAAATAATGAACAATTTAAAAACATCGCGGCTTTTGAGATTCAATTGTCCAGATGTCGTGTAAGGCATTTAATGAACATGACGTTTGACATAGAAACAGGGCACGTGGACAAAAATTATTTTAAAAAGGAAATAATATTATATTACATACTGAATCGAAATCTATAGTATGTGCTTTGTTCTCCGTCGATACACGTTCCCCCTTAAAAAGGTACTAATAGGTTTTGAATTCCATACGGCAATTTTGGATTAATCTTTGTATTCATGGGTCCTGATATTCCCCCTTAATTATTGCACACATCACCGTAGGATTCATATGCCTTCGTTCGCTACTGATCAGTATTGATGTTTCGAGTGTACAAATAATTAATGTTGAATCAGTATTCACGGGTCTTACAAAGATTCCCCTCAATTGTTGAGTAAAAGCAGTAAATTTACTTACAGGGAGTCTGGCTGTAGTATCCCCAATTCTGTTCTTAGCATGTTGAATCTTGCTGTGTCGAGAGGCTTGGTGAAAATGTCGGCCAGCTGGATGTCTGTATGAACCTTTTCTAGGCGAACATCCTTGTTTTCGACATGATTTCTGATAAAATGATGCTTCATGTTGATATGCTTAGTGCGCGAGTGCAAAACAGGATTGTGCGTGATTGCAATTGCACTCGTGCTATCACACATGATTGGAGTCTCTCTAGCATCGATTCCATAATCGGACGATTGTTCCGCATCCAAAGGATCGCATACAAAGACTACCAAGACATAGTACTGATTCAGTAGTGGAAAGAGAATTTGCCAATTGCTTCTTACGAACCAAGATACGAGTCTAGGTCCGAGAAAGTGACAAGTTCCGCTTGTACTCTTCCTATCTAGCTTGCGACCTCCGAGATCCGAGTCAGATTCAACTAAATCGAATCCGCCTTCCTTAGATACCACAGCCCCGCATCGATCGTTCCTTTAACGTATTTCAGATTCGTTTAGTTGTATTGAAGTGTGATTCCTTAGGTGCAACTTTGTATCTCGCACACACTCCAACAAAGAATCGATATCGGGCACTGCTGCTAGGTACAGGAGCGAACCGATGAGCTTCTGTAGAGTGATTGGTCAAACGGCTTTCCGGCTTCATCAAGACTAATTTGCACGGAAGTGCTCATGGGGTTAGCGAGGATTTGGAATTGTTCATTCCAAATTTGTTGAGAAGCTCCTTCGTATTTCTCTGGTTGATGAATATACCGTAGGCAACCGCTTTACACGCAAACCTAGGAAATAACTAAGTTCCCCCATCATACTCATTTCAAATTTGCTTTGCATGAAATGTGAGAACCTTTGACATAGAGCAAGGTTAGTTGAACCAAAAATAATATCATTGACATAGATTTGTACCATTAGAAGGTCATCACCTTCCTGTATCTTGAACAAGGTTTTGTCGACAGCACCTTTCTCAAATCCGTTGTTGATTAGATCTTTGGGACAGGTTTCGTACTGTGCTCTAGGGGCTTGTTTAAGTCCGTCTGTGGCTTTCCTTAGCCTGTAAACTAGATCGATTCCGTCTGTGTTGGCAAACCCTGGTGGTTGTTCAACATAAACTTCTTCTGTAAGCTCTCCATTCAGGAAAGCACTCTTGACGTCCATTTGGTATACGATAAAACTTTTATGGGCGGCAAAGGCTAAAAATATCCTAATGGCTTCTAGTCTCGCTACGGGCGAAGGTTTCATCATAGTCGATTCCTTCTTCCGACAATAGCCTTGTGCTACTAGTCTGGATTTGTTCCTTATGATAAGTCCATTTCCATCCTTTTTGTTTGAAATACCCATTTGGTTCCTATAACCGATTGGTGTGTCGGTCAGGTACAAGATACCACACATTATTTCTTTCGAAACCGTTAAGCTCTTCTTCCATAGATGTTATCCAATGAGAGTTGTTAAGAGCGTCTATGGTCGAAACAGGTTCGGATTGGGCTAAGAATACAGCGATAGTGCACATATTGAGTCTCCTAAGTTCGGATTGAGATTTCCATTCAGGAAACTGTGAGACTTCAGCATTAGATTCTTCTTGTGCACAAAGTACATTTCCTTGTGTACTCTGTATTCTCCTACGAGTAGAAACACCTGCATTAATGTTTCCAATGATCAGCTCTTGCGGGTGATCTCTCAACCATCTTCGGTCGGGTTCTAGTTCAGGGTCCCGTACTGTATCGAAAGTTTCTGTGGGTACAGCTTCAGCTTGAATAGCGTCAGCTTCATCCACATCGATTCTTACAGCTGCGGGGTTGATTTCTAAATCAACTACAGGTTCTATGGGTGTAGGTGGATCCAAGATAGATAGATGGTGAATGTCCTGAGTGATATCATCTACTCCTGTAGGGCGATGGTGTGGTTCGTCGAACACTACATGAACTGATTCCTCGATCGTCAGCCTCCTTTTATTAAAGATTTTGAAAGCTTTGCTGACGGAGGAGTATCCTACGAATATTCCTTCATCTGATTTTTCATCAAAGGTTCTAAGTTGGTCCTTCCCATTGTTCAAAACATAACACCTGCATCCAAAAATGTGAAAGTACGAAACTAATGGAGTTTTGTTATTCCATACCTCGTAAGCTGTTTTGTTGTGGTGCTTGTTGACGATACAGCGGTTTTGAGTGTAGCACGCTGCATTGGTTGCTTCACCCCAGAAACGCTGTGGCAATTTGCTTGCGGCAATCATTGTCCTTGTTGCCTCTTTCAACGTCCTATTCTTTCGCTCGGCAACACCATTTTGTTGAGGTGTACGGGCAGCTGAGTATTCGTGCTGTATTCCATTCTCCGAACAGTATTGCTCTATAAAGCGGTTAGTAAATTCAAGACTGTTTAACGAATGCACACGATACTCGATGCTTTTTCATTCTGCAACTTCCTCAGGAGCTCGGGCAGCCTTAATGCTGTTTCCTTTTTCTTGCTAAGAAAGATCGTCCAAGCATACCTGGAATAATCATCAACAACAACCATGCAATATTTCTTACCTCCCAAACTTACTGGGTCTACAGGACCGTAGAGATCCATGTGTAGCATTTCCAACGCTCTTTGGGTTGAAAGGTAGGATTTGCTTTTCAGGGTTGACTTGATTTGCTTGCCTTTCTGGCATGGACCGCAGACGCTGTCCTTCTTGAATGACACATCTGGCAAACCTCTAACCATACCCTGTCTTGAAAGCTTGTTGATCGTCTTGAAGTTGACGTGAGACATCCTCTTGTGCCATAGCCAGCTAAGATCTGCAGTGTCTTTGGCAACAAAACATGGAATTGAGGAGCTCATAGGCTTCCAAAAGAATGTACATATTACTCGATCTCGCTCTGTAAGCATAACTTCCTTGGTTTGGGTGTTCTTGACTCTCAAATGATCTATATAGAACTTCACCGAGAACCGTTTATCACGTAATCGCTAATACTAAGTAGATTATACCGCAAGCCTTCAACATATGCAACATCGGTGACCTTGATTTTCCGGACATGTTGGTTTCCTTTCCCTCTTGTTCTTCCTTTAGACTTATCACCAAGCGAACTTTTGGACCGCGACCTTCTACAAAATCGATAGCTTGCTCCTATCTCCACCATGTGACGAGCATCCACTATCGAAGTACTGTATCCTCCTCTAGAATGTCCTGTTACAAAGAAATTAGGTAGATTTAGGTCCCCTTTGATTTTGGGTCCATATATGTTAGTTCCTTTAGGTACCAGATTTTCTGACAAGAATTGGTTTACTGTAGGATGTACTCGGTACAGTATTGCGGTATCTACGGGGGGCATATCCGTAGTTGTTATAATCACGATAATTATTATGCATGTAAAATTCAGGGTTATTATTATTATTCCAGTACGAGTGCCGTCTAGGAGGTGGAGCCATTTTCTTAGGCCTAACAGCTTGTCTTCTGGGTCTCCAGTTGGATTCCCAATGCTGTTGTTGATACTGAACTGGCATCTGCTGTCTTGAGGGATAACGGGGCTCCTGTATCCAATACCTAGGCGCACTGTACTGAGTGTACTGCTGTGCGGGCCTTTGGTGGTTGGATACCGTCTTCTTTCTGAATGACTGTCGGCTTTGATGATATGCTTGTGGAGCATGCTTTAGATTACGCCTTCTGAGTGGTTGTTGGTTCCACTGTCTCGAATAGTAGAGTTGAGGGGGCGGAATTGCAGCTTTCGGTTTTCTCGGTACAGCAGGTTCCTTTATGGGACTAGGAGTATCTTCTGATTCAGGAATGTGTTCCACACTCTTGACGAACACAGTACTAGTTTTTCCTTTATTCGAACATGAGCTGTATCCTAAGCCACTTTTATCATGAGCATGTTGCCCAGTGCTCAGGATTTCTTCCATTCTTTTGGACGATTTTTCAAAAGACTTCAGAATGGTCTCAAGTTCGGTTTCTCGCTTCTCGAGAGTTGTAATTTTGGTTTGTAGTAGAGCCAAATCATTTGTCTTGCTCTCATTATGGGTTTTAACCTCATTTAGTTCATGAGCAAGTTGATGATTGCTCTCCATGAGTTTTTCAAAATCGACCTTGCTGGTTTCACAGTCAAGAGACATATTTTCATAGTTTATTTTCAAAGAAGTCATTTTCATCTTTCAGCTCTAGATTTGTTAATTGAAGCTGTATATTCTCAGTTTTTAAAGTCTCATGGGCCTTTTGAATGTTTTTGAATTCATTCATCATATTTTCGAAAGTATGAGATGCATTAGGTGGAAGAACTGAGGTTGAACTTACCTCATCGTCGCTGTCTTCACCTTCTGGAACGTCTTTGGCCATAAAGCACATGTATGCTTTATCATCGAACTCATCGTCAGATGAATCACTTTCAGTGACCACCTGAAGACATTCTGCTGATTTGGATGGTGTGGGGGAGGCTTCTGATTCTCCAATCAGGGCCTTGAGCTTGTCTTTCCAAGCACGTCTTCTTTCATCTCTCTCTTGCCGCCGCCTCGTGCAATCTTTGGACTTTGGGATGAGGACATTTGTTTGCATAATGGCCTCGGTTTCTGCAGATTATAGCACGAGTTAGCATCACCGGATGATGTTTCTGCACTTACCTTGTTGATGTGTTTGGGCTCGTAGGAGTCTTTCCAGATCGTTTAATGAACTTTTGAATTTATGCATTAGAAGCGTCATTTCATCTTGTGACAGATGTCGTCGCCATTGCCGCTCTTGTGACCGGGCTTTGACGAGCTAGGCATGCTGTGTCGACGGTTCGATACAGCAGCGAGAGCTGTGACTTTTGAAGGAGATTCTTCAGCTTTCTCTCTTCTGTCAATGTCATACTCAAATGCTTTAAGGTCAGAGAAGAGATCAAAAGTGGATATTTCATTAAGATTACAGGATACACGCATAGCTGTGGTCTTAATGTCCCATCGGGCTGGGAGAGATCTGAAAATTTTTAAGTTCTTCTCCTTTTGAGTGTAAATCTTGCCCAACGCTTCAAGTTCACCAACAATACCAGTAAATCTGAGGTCAAGTTCCTCAAGTGTTTCCGTTGGTTTCATTTCAAAAGATTTAAATTGCTGAGTAAGTTTTGAAATCTTGTTTTCTTTTGAGAGCTCAGTTCCCTCACAAATTAACTTGAGTTTATCCTGCATTTCTTTGGGTCGCTTTTGCGGCTCTTTACCTTTGAGAACGTGCCTTTGTCAAGAGTGACAAATAACGCGTTCTTAGCCACGTTGTCGAGATTGGCTCGCTTCCTTTCATCGGTTGTCCATTGCTCGCGTTCTTTCTCGAGCATTTCAGCATGGGCTTGGCCCTCAATCCTTGCGGCTGGATTGACCTTCATGATCTTGATCGGACCATCCTGTATAACAAAAATCATCTCTTCGTGCATTGCTGCAAGATGAGCTTCCATTCTAATTCTCCAGTCGTCAAATTCGTTAATAGAGAACATAGGGACTTTGTTAATCATAGAGGTATCCATACTGATAATATAGGAATGAAAGAAACTGTTTTGAAAATAAGTGATTTGAATCTGATTCGGTTAAAAAGAAATACGACTGATTCTTTTTAGAATCAACCGCTCCGATACCACTTGTTGGCCACTTAAGTATACTGGATACAGTTTGGGAAATCGTTTAAACAACAAACTGTATGGAATCTAAATCTGAGTGCGTAGCGGAAGTCTTGGATACAGTTAGTTGCCGTGGATACAGCAACGACGTATTAGGTGTATACTTAATATATCACAGTTATTTCAAACAGTAAAAGCAGAAGGTAAATAACACAGTAAGGTTCGAGGTAAACCCCTCTACGTCCACTGGTCCTCCACACAGGAGTAAAAAGTTTATTATATAATTACTGCGTACACAACTACGTAATTATAAACAAACCTATCCTTGTATCGTTCACACAGATTGATACAAAGAATGTCGCTTTCAACCGTTCACACAGATTGGTTAAAGCTTCCTTCTTGACTAGCTTCTTCACACACAGTTCCAAAGCTTCATCCTTATTCGTCCCACACAGGTCAGAATAACTTGTTGAGTTCACACAGAGCTTGGTTTTTACACAGAGGTAAAAGGTAGGTAACCAGGTAAGAACAGCAGCTTTGAATATCACGTTCTTGAGCTGATGATAGCTGTTCTTGATGTTGAGCACTGTATATCTCTTTCGTTCTAACTTGCAGTATGCTCTAGAGATATGTTTGCTCAGATGATAACTTTGATAGCTTTGTGAGTTATGTTACTTGAGTTCGTTCAGTTGGTTGGTCACTTGTGTGTTACTAATCTTCAATGTCTTCAAGGATATATATAGCCTCTGAAGAAAGTATCCGTTGAGATGTCCGTTTGAATAAGATTTCCTTCAACGGGAATATGACATGATCCGGATTTCACGGGATTCTGAAGATTCAAGACCGATGATTTAAATACTTTATCCTTGAGTATTTAAATACTTCTTTGTTCAACGGGACTTGACTTGTGTTCTTTCTTGTCCTTTTGTGAATCAGTATGGAAGATGACCGTATTTAGGGCATCGAGACAGCTTCATACTTGATCTTTTGCAAGTCTTCTTGTCAGATCGACGAGCTTCACCGATGCCGATTCGAGGCGTTTTCGATATAGGATAAAGCCTTGAATCCTCGATACGCTTTCATCGTATATTTGGCATATATGTCAAAACCTTCTCAATAACAAATAACAATCGATACAGGGATCGGGTATCCCGGCTGATTCGATACAGGGTTATTGTTTTTCCCAACAATCTCATAGTGTTCTTCATGAACACATCATATTCAACTAGAATAGGACGAGATAATGGTGTCCTTCTTCAAGAACTACAATAAATCTTTATCTTAATAATCTTCTGGATTATTAAATATTGTTGAATCGTGTTTTTTCTAGAAACAAAGAGGAACATGATTTGATAATAAATTTTGAGGTCATCATATATATTATTTATATATGATGCACACAAAAATATAAAATTTAATAACTATTCCGGGAATTATTATTCCCGTGATGTGTCTTACCTAATACTGGTTGTAGATACATAGATGGAAGGTTCTAGATCCTTCTAGAGGTAGTAGGATCCTATTAGATGTCTTACTTTATCTAGGAATCCTATGTATGGAAGGACTCTCATTGTAATACCTATATAAATGCCCCTCTATTAGTGTTATGAATGCGATTGATTGACTCTATTTACAGTCTTTTTACTTTCTCCTGAAACACGTTATCAGCACGTGCTCTCCCAATTGAGCAAGAATTTTTTTTCTGTCCGATACTTCTGAAAATTCCGAAAAAAAAAGAAAAAAAATCCAGAAACCCTAGTCGTCTTCTTCTTCCCTGCCAACGTCGTTACCCCCCTCGGAACTCCCTCGGCCTGCAACTCCCTCCGCAAATCGCCGCCGTCATCCCACGGACCTGCTCGTCGCCAACATCGTCCCTCTACAAATCGCCTGCCAGCTGTCCTGCTCCGACGCGACCAGAGCCTGCCCCCACCCGCCAGGCGGCTCGCCACCAGCCACAGCCCGCGATTCAATCCAGATCGGCTACAGTAAAATCTGACCTACACAAAACAGGAACAGTTGACACATCCTAGCCACGCGATTCACCGCGATCTGCAAACCTCAACAACCCTCCAGACAACGCGACTCGGCTCCAGCATAGTCCCGACCCAGTTGCATCTTGATGACCCACACCTGACCCGGTTGCTAACCCGGCCCGACCCGCTCGGCAGTCCCATTTTTTTTCTCCAGTCCATTTTTTTTTGCCCCTATTTAACCCGTTTCTGCCCCTTCACGAAGTAAGAACTACAAGTTCTACAGTGGAGATCTGATTCGAAATAGTATTTCTCGATGAAACTGTACGCGAAAGAAAAAAAACGAGAGACGAGAATTTCCGCGCGTAAATTTTCTGCACAGTGCAGTCATACTAAAAACATGTTTCCCGATTCGTTAACCATCGGATCGGTGTGAAATTTTGACAGCAACTTCTCAACACAAATATCTGTATATTCAACGGTAGAGATCCGATTCCGAGTAATATTGTTTACTGAATCTGCCGCCGAATAGAATCAAATTTTTACGAGGAAATTTAGAGATCCGACCTCATCCAATACCGAGCTGCTGCATCGCCGCGCTCGAGTCCTTTTTTGGACGATTATCGAGCCCAGTAGCCCTCTTTGGGCGTTTCTCAACTCTCCATTTTTTTCTACTTAATGATTCATTTGTTCATTGATTTGTACACTTATGAATCTTATCATATTTATGTTTTACGTGCATATAGGAAAACATGTTACTCATGATGATGTGCAAAATATGGAGAGAAGCCATATTTATTATCCTATTCAAGGATCAAAGTAAATATGGAACCAAGTACCACGAAAATATTGCTCATATGGAGAGAAGCTCCCGTTCAAGGATCAAAGAAAATATGGAACCAAGTACCCGTAAGATTTTATTAAAGTTCTCGTTTTTTTAATTTCTCTCTTTTGGGAATTTTTTTTTGGGAATTGGGGAATTGGGTTCTTTATCTCCCACGCTACTTTGCGGTGGATAAGACTATGAGAGGTGGTATCACTCTCGTATGTCGAAGTAAACTGTGTGACGGTCCTGGGGGAGTCACGGATAATTGTTGAAAGTCGATAGTTGTGGTTGTTGCATACACCACGTTTTGGGTGCGAGTTGACGTTGCTGTTTTGTCGATTTTAAACCAACAATTGAATAAAATGAATATTGTCGGTAATGGTAAAGTTATGACTTGTTCATGATTAGTCACGGAATTGTGACGTACAAATGGGACAAACATCGATTGTGATGGATATGTCGTGGTTAAAATTGATTTGTGACGGATTTGTCACGTTGAATTGAGCGACCACCACGTTGGTCTTGACCCAATCCCATACTTGGAAAACTCCATCTTTCATCCTATTAAAATAAAATATTACATGTGGGTGTAGTCATGCACCGTCTCCTTGTAATAACATATATGGAAGAATGTACGAGTAATTCTCATGAATTTTAACATGTAAAGCTATGGCATATTGCGATAAATATATAAATTCGTTGACCTCGATTATAGTTCGTGTGACTATAGGTCCGAATACTTTTCCGAGTATTTGTAAAGGCATGTGCCTTATACATTTGACTATGTTTAGTCGATCTTATTGGATGGTCAAGACAAGTTGGTTATGGTATATTCATTATGTCTCATGGTTCAAAATGGTTAATTATGATGCACCGCGTTGTATCTATATAACATGGCTATTATGACGTATACTTGCATATTGAGAATTAAAATACTTGGTTGATTTGATGCACTTTGGTGGATTTTGTCTACACTTTGATCATGACTAGGCGCATCCTCCTTGGTATTTGTTTATGCTTTGAAAGTTCAAACGGAATTAGTGGTTTTTAAACAGCCTTAGCTGTACCGACATTCCTACTTTCTCTGCAAGTCTACCAAGTTGGAGTTACCGAAAGGATCATTAGTCGAGATAAGAAATTGAACACCATGTTGCGTTTAGGCGCACTTATGGCTGTCATTTCCATGTTTTTGCATCAACACTTATGCCATTTGATATGGTCTCAACCTTGTTTTCTCACTAAACTTGGGAAACACTAAAGCAGCTAATTAAAACATGCACTATGATCTGAGTTTAATGATCCGTGTGATGTACAATATATGGATAGAAAGATGCGGAAGTCTAGTTTCCAGAACATCTGACCGTTCGTCCATAGCCTTCCTAACAAGGGAGTTATTGCTATTTTAGTGAACAAAGGTCAAGCTGCGCGGAATTTTATTTCCAGCGATTGTGCTAACTTTTGTCCCAACCAACTTGGTTCCCATCTTAAATTTGCAAGTGGTCTTATGACACATGTTTTTCAATCTCTTTTTGGCCAAATTTGTAATATCCAAGATCTTTGTTTCAGATTCGTTGAGTTTTCGGGGCTTTATCGGATGGTTATTATCCTCATCGTTGGAATTTTGTGCCATGTTTATGTGTGCCTTGTTGGGACATGTATTTGGAGGCGTTTCGGATCACTATGCGAGTTTTTGAGTTTTTATGGTGTAGCGCACGCTAACGCTTGTGGCGTAGCGCGCGCTACTACGTTGTGGTTAGCGCACGCTACCGGATGTGTAGCGCACGCTAACTGAAAGTCCAGAGACAGTCCAGGAGCCACTGGACTGGGACTGGAGTCTCGTTAGTGCACGCTAAGGTTGGTAGCTAGCGCACGCTATCGACTGATTAGCACGCTACTTCTTCTTTCTAGCGCACGCTACCTGGTAGGTGTAGATCTGTCCAGGAGCTACTGGACTAGATCCGTGACTCGTTAGCGCACGCTACGCTCATGGGGCTAGCGCACGCTAACAGTGTTACATGCGGACAGTTCTGGGCATTGACCCCGTTAGCGTGCGCTAATACAGTATTGTTAGCGCACGCTAATAACTGTCCAGTATAAATACTGGACAGTAGGCTTCACTTCGTCATTTCTCTCCCTTCTTTATCTTTTCCGACGGGAGTGAGCTCCAGAGGTGATTTTCAGCGATTTTCTTCATCAAGATTCTTTTTGAAACGGATTTTTAGGTGTTTAACAACATCTAATCATTTTCTTGATCCAAATCAAGGTAATATCTTCTTAGAACCCTAGTTCTTGAATTTTGGGGGGTTTCTCCTTAGTTCTACGATTTAATCCGAAGATGGTGAATCGATGGTGAAATTCTTGTTGTCTTGGCCATGATCTTCGGATTTTTGAACTCATTCATGATTTTATATCACTCGGAACATAGTTCTTGATTTCTTGGAGACACACTTAGATCCTTGTTGTTTTTAGGATCGATTCGGATTTCGTTTAGTGTTATTGATTCGTGTTAGTGTTATTTTCGTAGTTGTCGTGGAGTTGTCAAGTTCTTGGTCGGTTTTGGAAGTTCGAGGGCTGCCCAACCTCATCCGTTCATTGTCCAATGGTTCGTGGTATCGAGGCCTTGTGATTCATCATATTTGTTCGCTCGCGGATTCGAGGAAAGTATCTTGCCCATATGTTTCGTACTTCGTAAGCACAATTGTTGATAAATGATTTTATGTGAAATACGAATGTTTAATGAATGTTAAAAGGATTGGTATGTTCTCGATAAAGGTTTCCTTCTAAATCTACTTGTGTATTTGTGAACGAATGTGTTGTTTTGAAAATGTGTGTTAGTCTTGTTCATGGAAATATCTTCCTTGTATGTGGTACTGTTGTGCGTGATTGTGTCAAAAGTGGAATTAAGGTTATGTCTTCTTAAAAGAAGAATATACGTGTGTGGATGTGTGGGTCTATTGATGAGCATATGTTGTTGTGTAGTATTGGTTGAGAGTATGTGTCGGATATAGCGGCCATTTCTAACAAGTACCTTGAATTACGTTTGATGTATTTCGGGAGAATGCGGTTTTGATGATTGTGATATGTGCCATATGGTTTTTGAGATTGTGTGAACCGAGTAAAACCAGTGAGGGTCCCCTGGGGTCCGGTAGGCTGCGTATCCCTATGGATCACTCGGTTGGGCTATACACCAGGGAGGGCCTGACGAGGTGTCTATTGGGGTGTGTATCTTGCCTGAGAGGTACAGGGCCAGCATAGCTCGGGAGGTTGTTTTGTGTTGATTATGGCACGTTGTTGTTTCGATAATTATGATATGTCCGGAATATCATAACGCTTCCATTCTCGGTGTGAGTTATGTCGTACGTAAGGTCTTGGTACTTGGCTAGAATGGCATCAATATTTGTATATGATTCGTTTCTTGATTGTGAGGTTTTTGGCATAAGGATGCGGGCCCTGGTGATTGTCTCCGTACATTGTGATTTGGTAGTTTATCGGGTGTGACCTTTTGGGCTTCCACTCGAGTATGTGATGAGGATGATTGGGTCGTGGACCCTTTGTTTTGTGATCGGATTGGTATTTTTGAACTTAAACAAGTCCTTGGCCCGTATCCCTATGTGGTTCTGTTAAGTTTAGGATTCTTATATTCCAAATGTTTTCAAAACTCCCGAGATCTTTGATATCTTGTAAAATGCATATTGGGTTTATTCCCACCTGTCATGATTCGAGCAGTTTTGATTAAATGATTTATCTCGGGGAGTATGTTTTCAATTATCGTATATTGGAAGTATGATACGTATGGCTTGTATTCATAATTTTATACTTGCGCTAGCAAAACAGTGGAGTTTTGCTAACCCCCGAGTATTCGGGAGGTGGATGTCTGTATTGCGTCCAGGTACTTGCAGGTTGCTGGGGAGCAAATCATAGGATCGATACTAAGGATGATGGAAGACGACGATACTAATCACATGAAGACCGGTTGTTGAGTATTTTGTTAGAGTCTTAGTGTTTGGTTCTCCATTGTGTAATTTTTTCCGTTTTATGGGAACGTTGATGTAATTCAATCCCTGTATGGGTATGAGTTTTGTATGTTTATTGTGTTGTTAGTGGTAAAACACCAAATTGGTCTAATGGTTCATTATTTAGCCATATCGGCATTAAATGTGATGTATTGTTTTCGTATTTAGCCTGGTAGATCCTTATGGAGAGGGTGTGCGGCGCTGTAATATTTCCAAGTGGTTTGGGGGTGTTACAAAATTTACCATAGATGATGCAGTTTTTGGTATGCGTTGTACGCTAAACTATCATCTTTCAAATGTTGAAAAACAGTTTCCTTGGGGAAGCCCAAAATACGCACCCTTATAAGAAGGTTGAGCGTGTGCATGGTAGTGTTACACCATGCTTGTGTCGTAATTTTGACCCTTAGGCATATAACCTTGCCATGTTATGCACTTAATATGATAGATCATTTTGATCGTATTTGGTATAAAATCTCTATGTTGTTAGATGTTCGCTATGCTCATATTTGTAAACTTTTACAAGCGAAATTTAGTTCGTATTAAGCTATTTTCAAGGAACACGATATTTTTAGATTTCGGTTTATAAATCCATTATGACTATGATGACTAGGTCATCACAATTAATGAGTGGTATAATGCTCAAGTTGTTGAATGCCGAACGGCATTTTCTAGTCACATATGTTCCGTAACAATTGAACCATGTTATGACTCGATGATATATATGCCAAAGTGTATCACTCATAGCATCTCATTGTGATTTGTGAGAAATAAAATCTTATGCATCACTTGTATTGGATATGTGAAAAGGAAAAATATTCATGATTCAATATGGTCCGGCTTGCATCGGTTTTTGTAACCAGAAGATGTATTGGGATATTGACACATTTAGGCTTTAATAGTCCGGAGTTTGGACAGTTTGATGATCCATATACCACGGTATTGCCATGGATATCATTTTTTCTTTGAACAAAGAAACTAGATGGATCAAAGACACCAAAGTACGTTGGTGGAGTCGTGAGCAGGGCTCATGACCGATGATGATAGTTATGTTATTCGTGTCTTGCTTTCATAAGCATGTGTGACGCCAAAGACCCCCCGATGATCCTTTTTAGACATGTTCATTGATTTAAGCCTATTCTTTGGCACAAGTAGGAGATGACACCCTCCTATGCTAAAGAGAATAATGTAGCGACTCGCATAAGCATGGTGCTGAGTCCTCCCTTTTCACCGAGTCCTTATACATACATGATCATAAGTATTAGACTGGGTGGCTTATGATGCTATGATGGTGTTCGCAAATGGTCGTACTCAAGTGATAACATTTATATGTTATGTTGTTCCTTTGACAATGATTGATAAGTTGATGAAACCTGAGTTATGATTGTCCAACTTGTGGACCAGTCATTGTAAAGGTCGGTTCACCCACTTTTAGACCAAGTCTTAAAGTGAAATTTTAACGAGTACTTCCTAACATCCAAGGCTACCTTCTCACAAATTTTGGTGCCATTTGGAGACTTTTAAGGAGGTGAACCACTTAAATGAAGTTTTCGCATACCACCAGCCGTCCGAACGACCAGTTCGATGTCATTTCGACCGGTTTTTGACCACAAGGTTGATGATTTTGGAATCCCAACACCCGTTTATACATGCTCACGAAATTTTGAGGTGTTTGGGGCTGGTGAAGGGAGTAAACTCTTCAAGAAAGCACTAGAGGTTCGATAAAACCAACGGCCTATCATCGGTTCAATCGTTTCTTTATGTTCGATCCCGGTGGTGCATGGTGGTGGTTTTGTTGGATTCTCAAGACCAGTAGCTACGGTTATGTAGCATTGGTCAACATGTCATATTCACCTATACCTATCATCATTCAAATGTTTAGTTACGGATGTAACAGTATACATTTTGTTAACTGGATTGCGTTAACACTGAAAAGCTTTATCGTCCACATGTTCATGTGCCAAAGTGCGTCACCACAACGCATTATGATGGGTTATAAATGATGAATATGACATGCGCTTTCACTCATAGTCCGCTTAAAATATACCTTGGCAGACGATCTCGTAAGTCACTTTGATGAACCAGTCTTCCCATCGTTAGGGGGAGATGCGAACGATCATGTTCGAGTAGAACGACTTGGAATTGTCATAGTTTGTCCCTACTGTGTCTCACCAAGTTCCCTAAACTGACGAGATTAAATACATGCTGCAAACATATCTGCAAGGATTGTGTCCGGTCATGGACGTTCGTCACCTATGAATGGTGATATGGTAACACCACAAATTGTGGTAGATGGTGTTACTAGGCCGTGGATCTCATAGAGTATTGGGATGCCACTTGGTTCGATAAATACTCTCGCTAAGAATGTATGCGAGCTTGGTACATGAAACTTGATCATATGATCAAATGAACTCATCCGTCTAATGTGATTCTGGATTATAGTCATCATTGGGGGACGCCTCAATGAATGTCAATCCATAAAGAGTACTCTATGAATAAAGTCGGTTCATGAGGACGTGGAATGTGACTCTAATCGAACCATACTTCGTTGAAAATCTACAACGTTGTAGCCTTGGCCTAAAATGGAAACATATGCGATTTCAGTATAAACAAAGTGATAGCCCTTTGTTGAAGTGGTGCCGACACTCCAAAGATAAGATATAACCGTATACTTTATCAAAGCGAGTGAGAGAAGGAGTTAAACTCACCTCATGGCGCGAGGTATCTCATGAACGCACTGGAATCGACTACGATGACACGAAACTTAGTTGTGCTTTCGTAATGGATGTTATAGCATCCACTATCGTTTCAGTTAGATAGTTTCCCAAAAACTGACATGTAGCTTGTGGTTAAATCTTATCTTAGTGGGGAACTAAGTTAAGTGATGGAAGGATCTCGTGGTGGATCAGACTAAAATCAAGTGGCTCCTGACCACGGAGCGCGTCGACAAGTGATTGCCGGGAACGCATACTAAGTATATACTTGATTTGGAAGAGATATGAAGCTTTTGCGTGTAAAACTAAGGGTTTATAGTGATGTACTCTTGTGAGACTAAGAGATTCCGCTAAATCCAAAGTTAAGAATGAAAGGATCTTGGGGACACTTGATGATGCGTATTCATCAATTGGTTTAAAGCAATCTAAGGGACGGTTTCCCTAACAGACGATAAAGTAACGCCTATATGATTCCCAATGATTAGTCGAAGTCATCATAAGACTTTGCTCACTTAAGTGATGATGCAGTCTTAAGAAAAGTACGGTATTATGTACTCATGTTTGACTCGATGTACTCATTCGTAATAATCCGGTAAAGCCACTGTGATGATGGCCTAGGATGCGCTCACGTAATGTCTGTGATTGACAAGAAGTTTGAAGCTCGATCTATCTCGATAAAAAGGACACTTGAAAACTGATACCCGAATCTGCCCAGAATGTGTTGGTCTATCTTAGGCAGCTCACTTGCTGGAAAATGGTGAAATTGGTACCATTGTAAAGGTTTGTGTCTACTTTCCGAGGAAACCAACCATTTGATCACATCCATCATGTTGAGTGACATATGACTATTGTTGCAAAGTATGACAGGATATGTCCGGTAATTTGCTGAGTCAACTTCGATAGAGCTTTGTGATCTGCTCAGGTCGATCTAGGTTACGTACTGTATGTGAATGAAAAGCTATGGGTGTTTAGTTTTTATAAGTTCTTACAGTTTCGTTGATACCTATTGAATTGAAGAAGTTATGACTGATTTAGTGCATGGAGATCAAGACTTTAGAAAACTTGATTTTCGGATAAGTCTTCAGCGACTCTGCACTTTGGATGTGTCGCGCTCTTTTTGTCCTTGGACCAAGGTTTGTTTTTTCCCATTGGATTTTCACTTGGTAAGGTTTTTAACGAGGCGACCTATGAGAACATCCATACAATGATGCGTTGTACTTCTGTTCAACTTAGACCAAGAGGTATTTTTCCCACTGGGTTTTTCCTTGGTATAGTTGTGAGGGCAACTTGGCATTTGACTCCTATAATTTGAGGTACTCATCTGGGGGAGTCGTTATGTATACATCAGGGGGAGTATACATGACATGTTATATTGGTGCGTTGCAATCTTTTCCTCATCAAAGCCTTTATTTTTCCCATGGGGTTTTGTTTTGGCTTGGAATAGGTTTTTACGAAGGCAACATCTTCTGCATCATTGTTGTATTAGTGCTCGACACATGGGGAGTGTTCCGGGAATTATTATTCACGTGATGTGTCTTACCTAATACTGGTTGTAGATACATAGATGGAAGGTTCTAGATCCTTCTAGAGGTAGTAGGATCCTATTAGATGTCTTACCTTATCTAGGAATTATATGTATGGAAGGACTCTCATTGTAATGCTTATATAAAGGCCTCTTTATCAGTGTTATGAATGCAATGGATTGACTCTATTTACAGTCTTTTTACTTTCTCCTGAAACAATAACTAAATATAATATATTTTCCTCAAAATCATCATATGCAAGAAAGTTTTTGAAGGAGTAAATAGAATTAATACCGTTCACCAATGTGAGAAAAAAGACTATTTCTGCTCGGATTTTTTTTATGTATGCAATACATTTTAGAAGCCGATCTCCACCGTTGAATTTATAGATCTGTTTGTCAGGAAGATACTGTAAAGATTTCATGCTGATCCGACGATTAACAAAGCGGGAATCGCGATTTTAGCACGGTCTCGCAGTGCAGAAAAGCTGCTCGCGTTTTTTTTTTCTTTGGATTTTGAAAATTGGAGAGAAAAAAAAATTACTCGTATAGTATCGTGCTGATAACGTGTTATAAATTTGAGAGAAAAAGAGAGAAATTGGAAGAGAAGAAGAATAATGTGTATATTCTTATGAGGACCAAAAACCTTTATTTATAGATACACATCTAAAATTTCAGGAATATAAATATCATTCATTAATAAATACATTAATTACAACAATATAATCGTATTAAAACTAAAATGGTGCGACGCCAAAACTACCCCAATTATATAGTAGAGGTTTTATTTTACGAAGATATGTGTTATCTCAAAATTCACTTTTCATATACGTGTACTTTGAAAGGTCAATGGATAAGTACAAATTCAGTTATGTAATTTGTGAAGTATAATTTTACACATGTAATTCAATTATACTATCAATATTTATTAATCCAATTATTCTCTAATCCATACTATCGGCCGTGTTCTTTTTTTCAATTAAATAATTCCTTATAAATAAATATTTTTTATATTAATTTTATAAATTAAAATTAAATTCATATATAAGGTGCGTAAATTATAAAGACTTATCTTTAAAAAAATTATATTTTTTTAAATTAACTCATTTCTCCCGACTAAATATTTTGTCATATCAATTTTTATTAAATTTATAATGCAATTGAAATTACTCCTCATTTCAAGTAATATCATATATGTACTTTTTTCAAATTAAATCATTCCTCAAAATAAATATTTTTTCATATTAATTTTTATGAATTAAAATTACATTATTCCCACTATATTATTTGTGAGGTCTAATTTAATACATATCTACCAATTAGACTATCAATAATTTATTATCCAGTTAAAGTTTTTCACGGCTCCAACCAATATCCTATATGTTCTTTTTCAAATTAAATCAATCCTTCCAAATAAACCCCTATATATTATTTGTGAAATTTAATTTAACGCATATTAATCAGTTAAGCTACGGTTATTTATTATCCGATAAAAATCAACCTATACTTCAATTGATGTTTTCCTTTTTCATACTAAATCATTCCTTTCGATAAATATTTTTTCAATATCACCTTTTATGAATTAAAATTAAAACTTTATATAAGACGTGTAAATTATTAAGACTTACCTATATAAATTCATATTCTTTTAAACTAGATAACGGATTTTAAATAAAAAAATTCCACATCAATTTTATGAATTTATAATAAATACTAATTATTTTCCACTTCAATTAATATCATAAATGTCTATTATGTTTTCTAATTAAATCATTCCTTCCAAAAATATGCAAAGCAGTTTTTACGAATTGAAATTAAACATATGAGGTGTGTGTTTGAGGAGAAAAGTAAAGACAGCAAATCAATTGTATTGATAACAATGAATAGAGGGGCCTTTATATAGGCATTACAAAGAGAGTCTTTCCATACATAGGATTCCTAGTTAAGGTAAGACATCTAACAGGATCCAACTACTTATGGAAGAGTCCAGAACCTTCCATAACTCTTATCCCCCTACAACTAGTATTAGGTAAGACACCAATACGGGAAGGATTTCCCGGAACACTCCCCCTGTGTCGAACGCTAATACTAACATGGTGCACACGGTGTTGCCTCGGTAAAAAACCTTTCCAAGTCAAATAAAACCCCGTGGGAAAAACAAGGACTTTGGTGAGGAAAAAGAGCGCAACGCACCAACTACAAATGTCAGAATCATGTGAAGTATACTCCCCTTGAGGTATACATGACAGCTCATTCCATCGAGCCATCTTTAGTTGAGCTCGGATAATCAACACATGCCGATGCTTCTCACATGTTTCTCAAATGTAGATTTCGGCAGAGACTTAGTGAACAAGTCTGCGATATTCTCATCGGAACTCACTTGTTTCACTTCGATATTCAGCAATTTCTGCTGCTGCTGATTATAAAAGAACTTCGGCGCAATATGCTTGGTATTGTCACCCTTTATGAAACCTAACTTCATCTGCTCAATGCATGCCGCATTGTCCTCAAAGATGCAAGTAGGGGTTGCTGTAGTGGGATCTAATCCACACGTTCCTCGTATATGGTCTATGACTGACCGGAGCCAAATGCACTCCCTTATGGATTCGTGCAGTGCAATTATCTCTGCATGGTTCGAAGAAGTAGCAACCAGGGTCTGCTTGGTAGATCTCCAAGATATCGCCGTATTCCCAATCGTGAACACATAAGCAGTTTGGGAACGTCCTTTATGCGGGTCAGAGAGATAACCGGCATCAGCAAATCCAACTAACGTGTCGTTAGGATTCTCTGCATAAGGGGTAAGCTTGCTTGCTTTAGCACTTCTGGTAGTCAAGCTACCATGCTTAGCTGCAATATCAGAGGAAGATCGACGGTCGGTATGCATCGTCTTAACCTCAACAATTCCTTTCGGAATATCACTCTCTCTTGCGTATGGAAAGAACAATCCAAGGTCACTGGAGCCTTTCAAGTATCGAAAGATGTGTTTTACTCCATTCCAATGCCTTATCGTGGGAGCGGAGCTAAATCTCGCTAACAGATTCACAGAGAATGCGATGTCTGGACGAGTACATTGAGCCAGATACAACAACGCACCGATTGCGCTAAGGTACGGTGTTTCTGCTCCAAGGACCTCTTCATCCTCCTCTTTAGGACGAAACGGATCCTTGTTCATTTCCAGACTTCGACCAATCATGGGGGTAGCAAGAGGATGTGCCTTGTCCATGCTAAATCGCCTGAGCATTTTGTGGACATAGGCGGTCGATGAATGAGTATGCCATCATCTCGATGTTCTAGCTCTAAGCCCAAGCAGAATCGAGTCCTCCCCAGATCTTTCATCTCGAATTCGGATTTAAGGTAGCGGGCCGTTTCATTGACCTCATCTATGGTACCGATGACATTCATGTCATCTACATAGACGGCTACAATCACGAATCCTGCATCTGTTCGTTTCACGAATATGCATGGACAGATGTCACTGTTCTTGTATCCCTTCCCAACCAAGTATTCACTTAGGCGGTTGTACCACATCCTTCCGGATTGTTTCAACCCATACAGTAAACGATGCAATTTCACAGCGTACGCGCTCTGTGGTTTAGAGCTACTTGATTTGGGCCATGAAATCCCTTCGGGGACTTTCATATAGATATCCGTATCTAGATCCCCATAAAGATACGCTGTAACCACATCCATAAGCTGCATGTTCAGTTTTTCGGACACTACCAAACTGACTAAGTAGCGGAAAGTGATGATGTCCATAACGGAGAATACGTCCTCGTAGTCAATGCCAGTGGCGCCGCGAGAAGCCTTGGGCAACTAGTCTCGCTTTGTAACGCATGACCTCATCCTTATCATTGCGTTTACGAACAAAGACCCATTTATGTCCAATCGGTTTAACGCCCATGGGTATTGGCTCGATACGCCAAATACCTCACGTTTAGCCATTGAGTCTAGTTCACCGCATTGCATCTTTCCATTTCGCCAATCGCTCGTTGTTGACACTCGGAACCGAGCGGCTCGGCCGTCGTCGTCTTCAATAATTTCTTGAGCGATGGAGTTGGCAAAAGCATCGTCGACTAGCGTGGATGACCGCCCAATAGTACGTATTCACTGCATATGCATCGAGATTTCATTATTTTCTGACATCAACAAAGTTTCCGACGCGTCCGTCGATTGTTCCATTGTTGATTCGAGGACATATCCGTAGTCAGAGATAATCTCGTGTGACGGAGTCACTGTGTCGATGATGAGAGGATTTTGTGCCTCCGTTCCTCTTCTCTTTCGAGGTTCGGTATCCTTTCTACCCACTGGCCTCCTCTTTCGAGCGTGGATAAGAGCAAAGGCGCCTGGCCCCACCACTAAGGTTGACGCCGGTGGCATCATTCCTTTGGGCGGCTGAACCTTGCCCTATAACTGGGACTTCTAACCTTGCAGGAATATTCGCAGCGGGAATGGTAGATCTTGTCACTTTCGCAATATCAGTAAAGCTGTCGGGCATCGAATCCGCAACTTTCTGAAGACTGAGAATACATTGCACTTCTAGCTCGGATTGAGATGTGTGGGGATCTTGATGAGGCAAGGAGGGAGCACACCAGACAATTTCCTGGCATTCAACTGGAATCGTTCGATTCCTCTCTCCCCCTAACGACGGGAAGTTTGTCTCATCAAAGTGACAATCTGCAAATCTTGCAGTAAACAGATCTCCTGTCAAAGGTTCCAAATAGCGGATAATTTTAGGCGATTCATAGCCAACTTATATACCTAATCGTCTTTGCGGACTCATTTTAGTACGTTGTGGAGGCGTAATTGGCACATATACCGCACAACCAAAAATGCGTAAGTGTGAAATATCAGGCTCATATCTAGTTACCAACTGGTACGCACTAAACGGTTGATTGGCAGTGGGTCGAAAGCGAATAAGTATAGCCGCATGCAAAATTGCATAACCCCAGGCAGAAATCGGCAAGTTGGTGCGCAATACCAATGCTCGGGCGATAAGTCAGAACCGCTTAATCATAGCCTCGCAAGGCCATTCTGAATGAACGTGGGGACGGTATGTTCAACATCAATCCCAATCGACATGCAATAGTCGTCAAAGACTTTGACGTAAACTCCAAAGATTGTCCAATCTTAATGACGAGATTGGGAAGTCGGGGTGGTTAGCCCGTAACTTGATGATTTGTGCTAGGAGTTTAGAAAATGCAGCGTTTCTCGTGGATAGCAGAGCAACGTGTGACCATCGCGTCGATGCATCAACCAGAACCATAAAATATCTGAATGGTCCGCACTCTGGTTGAATAGGTCCACATATGTCCCCTTGAATTCTTTGTAAGAAGCGAATATTTTGTGTTGAGTCTTTAGCAAAGGACGGAGAGGGTATCAACTTTGCTAGTGAACAGGCTTTACAAAACGATTTATGGGCATTAGAAATTGCCACGGAAGCCTCGGGATTTACAAGAGATGCACCGTCAACCTTATCAGGGCGTGCGATCTTTAGTCCCGGTGATACGGTATTAAGCTCACTCACATCAATGCCGATATCGAGTGGTGCTTCCAATTGTTTTCTGGACTTGAATAACGGATGACCATGTAAGTTTTTCAAAATGCGAATCATCATGTCGCGTCCAGGGTGACCGAGTCGGTCATGCCATAGTTGGTATGCTTCGGAATCACACAGTTCGTGACTCACAGCATAGGATTCAATAACCCTTATTGTAGTCTGGTATAAACCACTACTTAGACCCATAAGTCTCTCGAGAACGCGGCGTCTTCCGCATTCTGCCAGAGTAACACACAAAAATTCTGTCCCATTCTCACAATGTGTATCAAGGTGATAACCGTTGGCACGGATGTCCCTAAAACTTAGCAAGGTTCGGTTTGCTCTTGGGGCATAGAGAGCATTTGTGACATTAATATGCGTACCATTAGGTAGCAAGAAATGAGCAGGTCCCCTCCCTTGAATTACTTGGGAGGAACCAATCATTGTTGTCACTGAGGATATGTATGGCACAATATCCTTGAATAATTGCCTATTCCGAAGAATAGTGTGGGTTGTTCCACTATCAGCAAGGCACTCAATTTCGCCACGATACATCTACAATAAGACATGAAACTCGATTAGTCTTATGATTAGAGACATAGCGAAAACTCATTAACATCGAGTGTGGAGAAATTCGACCAAGTTGGTTAGGATCAAAGTTAGCACAATCGCTGGAAATAATTTCCGCGCAGCTTGACCTTTGTTCACTAAAACAGCAATAACTTCTTCTTTAAGAACTCTATGGACGAACGGTCAGTTGTTTTGGAAACTAGACTTCCGTGTCTTTCTGTCCATAGGTCGTGCACTTTCTGGATCATTAAACTCAGATCTAAGTGCTCGTTTCAATTTGCTATTTTGGTATTTCCCTATTGTTGAGTGATAGAGCAAGGTTGAAGCCTTTTTCAAAGACATTATTGTTGATACAATACTATGGAAATATGGCCATAGGAGCGTTTAAATACTTTAAAACACATCTTGGTTTTCGATTTATATATCTACTAATGATCCTTTCGGTAACTCCAACTTGGTAGACTTGCAGAGAAAGTAGGAATGTCAGATGCAAGGGCCGTTTAAAAACCACTGATTCCGTTTGAACTCTCAAAGCATAAACAAATACCAAGGAGGATGCGCCTAGTCTTGATCAAAAGTTTTGATGAAATCCTACCAATGTATCAAAAAAATTTTTTAACCAAGCAATTCATTGCTAGCAATTATTTTGTGATAAACCAAACATGCTTTCGAAGGGAAAAAATAAAATTCGTCTTTGCACAATCACAGCAATTAAAAGAATTTTATTCATCATGGCCAACTTTATTACATTCATGAAAATCCAAAGTAGTTCTCGGAAACTAGAAACAAGACAAAACATAACTAAAGCGTAAAACTAGTCAAAGTCGGCAACATCCATATGTTGGTCATTGTCCGCAATGGTGAGAGGAGGGATCTCAGTCTGGATCTCAATATGGTTCACCTCCGTATTATCATTATCTTCTTCCATGTAATTCGACTCTTGAGTCAAATATTGTTTATAGTGCTTGTAGTAAGCTTGGATGTTCTTTGGCGCTTTGCAATTGCGGTAAGTATGCTTCTTCGATCCGCAAGTATAGCAATTCCGGTCTTCCTTTGGAGTGGTTCCATTCCCGGTGGCAGGAGGCGGCCCACGTGGTTGGGTTCCATTAGGTCCCGTGGCCGAGCCACCTTGCCTCTTCCACACGTTGGAATGACGACCTCGTCTTTTCCCTCGCTTGCTCGAGTCATGCATCCGTGGTGCTTGCAAAAACTGAGTAGCGTTGTCTTTTCTATTTTGTCGTGGTGCTTTCTCAGGTAGCCCGATTCACTTCCTAATCGGCTTCGTACCGGGAGCGCATTGCTATTGAGAATAATCTCATGGTGCCTTTCTTTTTCGCGAGGTGGGAGATAAGGTCACTAAAGTTCTTAATTCTCCCTTCCTCATAGTAACGCAAGTGATGAGCAATTACATTTGCTCCCACGGGAAACGTGTTAAGAGTCTTCTCGATCAAATCTTGATCAGACTTCTTGACACCACAAAAACCAAGATCAGCGTGAAGATCGAGGATAGCTTGATTATAGGCTTCTACATTCGTATAATCAAAAAATCGGATTTGCTCCCACTGAAGTTGCAATTCGGGGAAGCGCTAATCATGCACATTATTAAATCGTTGTTCGAGTGTATCCCATAGTTCTTTGGGAGTTTGCAAGTTCATATAACACTTTTTCAACAACGGATGTATATGTCTACGCAAGTACATCAGTGCATTAGCCTTGGTTTTCTCGCTCGATTCTTGAGCGGTAGGCTCGTTAGAGGGAAAGATGGTGGTGGTAAATCTCTTACCGACGAACGCCAAGCGAACGTCTGAGACCCACCTATGGTACTCCTTACCAGCATGGTCAAGGATGTCGAACTCCGGATGAACATTGGAGCTTTGTGCCATCTACAAGATATAAACAAGAGGAAGTTAGTCTTGTTGGATTTTCAGTGACAATGTAAACGGTCACAATCGATGCTTTTAAAAGCGTGTAACATAACCGTTACTCGATTTACTTCCCTTAATTGTTGTTTAGTAAAGTCGAAAAAAAATGGCGATATCAGATCGCACCCAGATACGTGGTGTATGCAACAACCATAAGTATTGACTTTTCAACAATTCCGTGACTCCCCCAGGACCGTCACACAGTTTTCTTCGACACGCAGAGATACCGACTTCTCTCGCGGTCTCATCCACCGCAAAGTAGCGTGGGAGATTAAGAACCCAAAACCCGTGTCCCCAAAAGAAAGATTCCCAAAGGAGAGAATTGAAATAGGGACGAGTCAGATAATTACCTCGATTATAAAATTAGGCACGTGCTGAATATGTGGTGTGCTTCGATCTACCGGTTGGTACTCGATGCGACGACGTGAAACCGGAGGCGCAATTTTGGCGGCTTCCGAAGATAAGTTGATGTTCGGGTTTTGGTTCGAGTCGAACCGGTCGGACTTGGTTGAGCTGGCGGCGCGGCGCGCGGGCGGCCATGGCGGCGGTCCGGCTGGCAGGCTGGGCGGCTTTGGGCGAATCTGGCGGGCGAGGTCCGGCGGCGGCGCGGCTCGGGCGGGCTGGCTGGGCGGCTTGGCGGATTCAAGGCGGAGGTCCGGCGTGAGGCGGCGGTCCGCGGCTCTGGCGGCGGCTGGCTGGGCGGCTTGGGCAGATCGGCGGCGGAGGTCCGGCGGAGGCGGGCGGCGGCGTCCGCGGCTCTGGGCGGCGATCAGGCTGGCCGCTTGGGCGATTCTGGCGGCGGAGGTCCGACGGCGGAGGCGGCGGCGGTTCGGTGGCTCGGGCGTGGCGTTTTGCTCGCGGGTGGCCGCGGTGGTGCTCGGCGGTGGTGGCCGGCTGTGGCAAAGGCGGCTGGCAAGCGGGTACTGGCGGAGTAGCTGGGCGACGGAGCAGCTGGCGGCGGCAGGCAGCAGGCGGCGGACGATGGTCGGGCTGGGGCGGTGGTGCTCGGCCGATTTCTTCTTTTTTTTTCGTTCGAGCTACGTGCTGATAACGTGTTTGAGGAGAAAAGTAAAGACAGCAAATCAATTGTATTGATAACAATAAATAGAGGGGCCTTTATATAGGCATTACAAAGAGAGTCTTTCCATACATAGGATTCCTAGTTAAGGTAAGACATCTAACAGGATCCAACTACTTATGGAAGAGTCCAGAACCTTCCATAACTCTTATCCCCCTACAATTAGTATTAGGTAAGACACCAATACGGGAAGGATTTCCTGGAACAGTGTGCAAATTATCAAAACTAATCGCTATACTTTTTATATTTTTCTCAAATTAAATTCATTCCAAACATATATTTTTCCATATCAATTTATATTTGAATGAAAATTAAATTGTTATATGAGGCGTGTAAATTATGACTACCTCTTAAGCTTTTATATATTTTTTCAATTACATTATTCTTTTCAAATAAATTACCTTCCATAATAAATTTATTATCCAATTAACATCTTTCCCTGCTCCCTAAAACAGAGCATGAGTGGTTATAACCACACAACAAATTCGCATGTCGAGTGCATTTTTTTCACTGTCCCGTATCGCCCCGCGTCAATCCACCTTGCACTGCATCTAACAAGAGAAACATTTAGAAAAACTATTTTAATATTTTACTCGCCATGCCCCGTCTCGCTCCATCACGCTCTGCAAAAGCAGCAGTACAATGCGATTTCCAGTTATGATAACGACCCAATCCGCGCCGGAACTCTTTAATTATATTACTGAAGTGTTTCACACCAAGAATGATACTCGGTCCTTTATGTTTTGAAGAATACGATTTTTCCTGATTGTTTATTGAAATAACAGCAATACGAGTCGGAGTTAAAAAATATTGAATATTAGATTATATTTTCCGACACCAATATTCAGTAGCGGTCAAATTTCATAGCAATATCAAGAGTAATAAGTAAGACAATATTGGATATTCCATGCAAGTAAAAATAGAGAAAAATTTGTATAAAATCATAAATATCGTGTATAAATAAATGTTTCCAAATATATTTTAGAAATAATATAAACCTTTTGTAAGAAAGTACTTTGTATTTTAAATCATGTAAAAATAGTCACAGATAATATTGAGAAAAAATCGCACTAATATATGCGACAATTTAAGAGGTAAATCGCAATTAACCCTATAACTTATTTAATAAATCGAATTTTAAGCTCCTCGGGTACATAATTTTATTTTACTATCTTGAATCATCATGGATCCTTAAATTAGAGAAAGTATGTATGAATGCAAATTTAAAATAATCCAACGGGTGTGGGTTAGACCAAGTTTATGAAATATTATTGATGCATTTTACATCATTTTAATTATTTAATCGAGGATACCGTTCGTTTGATCTTTTGGAGAAGGACTATCTTTCACCTGCCGAATTGAGGCAAGTTATCTTGCTTGGTTATAATGATGATTGAATTCTTGTGATGGTTATATGTTTCGTGTATATGAAACACTTATGAATCTGTGATTCGTAATTTGATATTGTTCTTGATGATGTTTCCATTTTTTTCATCGTGGGATTGCATTCCCAAGTCCACCACCTTTGAATCGTTGATCTCGTTGATCCTTATTGTCACTTCGGTGAGTTTCTTGATCCTCAATTGGATATATGATTTATTGAATTCGTTGCCATGTTGTATCGTGACATATCTGGAATCATATATGCGTCCCGATTGGTTATTGTGTAGGATTTTTAGCCAGGCACATATATAGTCATACGTGGATGTTTCCGTATTGGACCGTGCACACGAGACGTATTTCGTGAGGCTAATTAGGTACATTGTCACACGTATATTCTGGATTTTGTATACGGGGTAGACATGTGCACGGACACATTTCCAGATCGGGCATACTGTGATGTCCATCTTGAGCCATATTGTTTGGTCGTTCATAGTCCATGTATGATTAGATATGTTCGACGGTTTGTGACTGATTGTTCATACGTCTGAGGGGTATGTTCAATAGTCGGGATGTTTCTTTGAGATCTATTATATGTGAATTTTATAATGTGTTGAGAATTATTATCATGTATATCTGACCCTGTGGTTTGGGCGAAATACTTTGTGTTGTATTTTAGGTCGAGGTAAATGCAAGGCACGGGAAGAGCATAGTGATGGCGAAGGGTTCGAAGGATACTAGTTCGGGGGGCCCAAATATTTTGATTGTCCGGTTATGCTTGAAAATCGTGTAATGTTATTTTCCGCTTCATTTAAATTATTGACCGATTTTTATTGTTATTTGAAGTATATTCGATCTCCATATGGTTTATACTTGTTTTTGGATCCTGTGTATGTTAAGGCCATTGGCCATACTATTTATAAACTCCTAATCGGAGTAATGACTATTTATTGTGGTTCGGTATCACAAGGGAATATATATATTTAAGCTATATTTTGGTATCGCCTGGTGGGTCCCAGTGTGGGGTCCACGACACTGTAATAGCTGCCTTTTGGGGTGTTACAATTGTTGGGATAAACAATCCTGTACCGTGTTTTAATAAAGTACCAACATACAGCAAGTAGTTGTCCCGAAAACAATCATACAGCAAGATGTCAAGTGAAGATCTTTGTCGGCTGATAAAAAATCCGGATCTTGTACTGTGCAAAGTCAAACAACACGGAACGGACTCTTTGCTCAACGGATCTATTCTCAACGGATCTATTCCAAAGGCTTTATATACCCCGAAGTTTGAAGATCATAAAAAACAATGATATACACGAATAATCATAAGATCAAGATCCGAAAACTGAGCAAATTGAGATATACTGAGATACACTCGTGAACATCACAAGAACAGTATATCAAGAGCAATCATATTTCTTCAAGCATACTGCCTTACTTGAGAGAAGAAATATACAAGTGCTCAACCTTGAACAACACATCATCAGCTCAAGCTCAAGAAAGTCAAGTTGTTGTTCAACCCTTGTTCTTACATTTGAAGAAAGCCATCAGCCCTGTGTGGACTGAAGAAAGCCTTGCTTTTCCTGAACTGTGTGTGACGGATCTGCATTGAAGACGAAGCTTCGGAACTATGTGTGAAGAAGCAAGTCAAGTAAAAGCCTTAACCAATCTGTGTGAACGGTTGAAAGCGACAGTCTTTGTATCAATATGTATGAACGATACAAGGATAGGTTTGATTATAGACACGTAGTTGTGTACGTAGTGTTTATAATAAACATTTTCACTCATGTGTGGAGGACCAGTGGACGTAGAGTCAACCTCGAACCACTTTAAATATCGTGTCATTTACCTTCTGCACTTATTATTTTCATCACTGTGATTATTTTATATGTATACACTGCATACCCTGCACGCACCAAGCTAACAAGAGAAAATCTAGTTGTTGTATTTACAGTAACTTACTTTAACAGACTTCCGCTACACACTCTTATTTGAAAATCATATAGCTTGTTGCTTAAAAACTTTCCAAGCTGTATTCTGTATACTTAGTGGCCAACAATTGGTATCGGAGTGGTTGATTCTAAAAAGAACCAGTCACATTTTTAACCGAATCAGATCCTAAAATCACTTATTTTTGAGAACTTATTTATCTTTCCTAATCTTAGACACGGATACCTCACTGATTAATAAGGTACCAATGTTCTCTATTAACGAGTTTGATGAATGGAGAATTAGGATGGAGGCTCATATTGCCGCCATGCATGAAGAGATGATTTATGTCATCGAAGAAGGCCCCATAAAAACCATGAAGGTGAATCCTGCCGCAAGGATTGAAGGCCAAGCTCATGCCGAGATGATCGAGAAAGAGTGCGAACAATGGACCATAGATGATCGGAAGCGTGCCAACCTCGACAATGTTGCTAAGAATGCTATATTTGTCACTCTTTATAAAGGCACGTTCTCGAAGGTAAAGAGCTGTAAGACAGCCAAGGAAATCCGGGAAAAACTCAAGATGATTTGTGAGGGAACTGAGCTCTCAAAAGAAAACAAGATTTCAAAACTAACTCAGCAATTTGAATCTTTCGAAATGAAACCAACTGAAACTCTTGAGGAACTTGACCTCAGATTCACTGGTATTGACGGTGAACTTGAATCGTTGGGCAAAATTTATACCCAAAAGGAGAAGAACTTAAAAATTTTTAGATCTCTCCCTGCCCGATGGGACATTAAAACCACAGCTATGCGTGTGTCATGTAATCTTAATGACATTTCTACTTTTGACCTCTTCTCTGACCTCAAAGCATTTGAGTATGATATTGACAGAAGAGAGAAAGCCGAAGAGTCACCTGCTAAAACTACAGCATTATCTGATGTATCCAACAGGAGACACAACATGCCCAGCACATCCAAGTCTGCCCACAATAATGCTGACAATGACGATGATATCATGTCATAAGATGAAATGGCGCTCCTCATGCACAAATTCAAGATATTCATCAAACAGTCTAGAAAGACTCCCTACAGGCCCAAGCCTGTTCACAAGGTAAGTACCGAATCTTCCTCTGGTGATGCTAACCTGTGTTACAATTGCAGGAAACCAGGACATTATGCAAATAAATGTCCTCACCCTAAAGTTCAAAAATTGCCGGAAGCCGAGCAACAAGAAAAATACGAAAGAAGATGTGCTTGGAAAAACAAGCTCAAGGCCCTGATTAGCGAATCAGAAGCCTCCCCCGCACCAACAAAGTCCGAAGAATGTCTTCAGGCAGTTATGTTGCGACATTTCGTTAACGCAAGTGCACGTTATCGTTGACAAATAATAAAGTGATGAGTGAGTATCATTCCCATGAGGACTGAATCACTAAGTATCGATTTTTATGTATTCTAATTTTATTTGAACGGTCGAAATTTGGGTTGCAATTAATAACTAAATAAAATAAATAAAAGAACTGACACTAAAAAACAATCGCTTGAAGAAAGAAAATCAAATGATGAATAAATCTAGGATTCTGAATCCAACTTAGTTTATCCGAATTTACTCTCGATTATCTGAAGTTAATGGTTTCCCCAATTTATTGAAGTTGAAGATTGCTAAAATACTCTACCGCCTCTCCCGAGGTCAATAGATTTTTCTAAAGGCGAATAACGCACTCTATCCCTAGGTGAATTAATTCGTCAATAGGCAAAAAGCACAAAATCCTCACAAGGCCACATAGTTCCTATGAGTATATTCCTATCTCACAAGATAAAACGGTTCTCACCAATAGTTCCTCACCAACTCTCCTCTCCCAATTCGAGTAAGGTAATTAAAGCAATCCAGTTATTGGCCAGACAATTGAAAGCATTAAAATCAATTGGGAAAACTCAACAAAAAGGGAATTATATAGATAATCTAAAGCAAATCCGTCAAAACTTAGGTTTCATCAAAATCCTAGAACAGGGTTTTAGCCTGATATGCTAAAAGATGAAAATACAGAATTAATAAATGAAAACATGAAAATCAAACGCATATGAAGAGCTCGGATTCCTCCGTTCTTCTGGCTTCTGCCCTCTCTTCAGCGATCCTCCTGAATTGCCGTCTCCAAGATTTCTTAGATCCAAGATGATTAATTATGGCCTTAAACCCTTATTTATAGCTCCCAGCAGCTTCCAAATCGTGTCCGTGTGATTAGGTCGAGAACTGGCTTTAAAACGGCCCAAACCCGCGCGGAGTACACCAAAACCGCCCCGTGTGCCGTGTCTCACTTAACCTGTGCCGCGGCTCACGGGGCGCAGATTAAAAACCTGGGCGCTGTTTATTACTTCTGGGTCGCGGCTCACCTGGTCTGTGTTGCGGCACAGAGTACATCTTACTCTGGTGCCCGCTGGTCCTCTTCGTGTGCCGCGGCCCCAGGCCAAAAATCGCTGTTTTCGCTCGTTTTGCCTCGTTTTAGCTTCCGGACTCCAATCTCCTGTCAGACATATAAGAATAAGGCATTAAAAGCTCATTTATGCAAAATTTACTCGCCAAAATAATACAAAATAATGATAAATAAGCGTATAAAAATACGCCTAACAAATACCCCCAAACTTGAGCATTTGCTTGTCCTCAAGCAAAAAGAATTTATTACAAATAAAAGAATAATCGTGAATAATCGTACAACTCATCGTGCTCAACCTAATCAATACTACACTGAAAATCTCAAAGAATAATACGAATATCGTAATAGTGAGTCATATCCAGGACACTGATTCCATAAAGTAACCAATTTCAGTCCAAATTACTCGTTCATGAAGAAAATCCAGCTCAAAGATTAACAAGTGTGAATCTAATCGACCGTCAATATGAAAGGTTAAAATAAACAAGCTAACTCGCCCAATCCCATAGTCTAGTGGCAAAAATTTCAAGAGTTTCATAAAAAATAACCCTCGGACAGTATTCCCTTATATATGCTCAATAAGATGATTCGAGTTGACCGCTAGGTTCGGATCTCAGGATGTTTCATCGGGATAATCCTAGATAACTGACCCCGTTTGGGAATATTTGTTTCTCAGGTCATGGCAAGGCAAAGGCATAGGGAGAGCATGTTGACGGCGAGGAGTCCCAATGATACTAGAAGGGGGACCCAGTCTTTTTAGTCATTTATTCAGTCACTTATGTTTCCTTTATTTATTCCGCTGCAGACATTCCGTTTGAATACTCATTTCATTCAGTGTTGTGTATTTTATCGTCACATAAGATACACATGTATTCTATAATATCCTGGGTGTGTTGTATGAAACTCCTAATCGGAGTAATTGATGTTGTAATGTGGTTCGGCACTACATTTACCCTGTGTAATTCATCCTTTTTCATTCGCCTGGTGGGTCCCAGTCGGGGGGTCCACGGCACTGTAATATCCGCCTAGTTTGGGGTGTTACAGAGTTGGTATCGGAGCGTGGTTTTGAATACTACCTTCCGAGTCATGTCTCATTTGAAATCATCGTCATCGGACTAGTATCATTGGACTTTCGCGTCGCGTGTGACCTGTGCAGATGCCGAGCCAATCAGACCAAGAACTGTAAGATTTCTTTAGCCAGGGTATAATTTCTGGCAATAATCATTCATTCATAATTCAGTAGTTAACAATCCTCAAACATCACTTTCATTTTTGACCAGGATGGTCATTTTAACGCACTAATCACTCAATTCATTTCACTACTCAGTTGTTGACTTGGAAGATCATATAATTAATCTTGTTAACTTGTTCAAGATAATCATTTCAATAAATTCATCAGATAATCATGTCACCTCGGTTAATCATTCATGTAATCACTGTGTTAGAGCGTATGCTCATTTTCATCATCTCATGTCATAGTCATAATGTAATATTCATGCGAGAGATATAACCATCATGTGACTTTCCACTTCAGTATGGAAAGAGCTGGCAGAGGACGAGGAGGACGAGGTCGTGGTGCGGGCCGAATCCCGAGAGCTCGTGTGAATACATGTGCGAATGCGAGAAATAATGCTAATTCATCGAGCAGCGACGCTGCCACTCATTCACCTGGACGTGATCATTCACTGTCGGGGAGTCGTACCCGGGACACGGCTCAGTCAGAAGGTGTTCGGGTGGACCCACTTGCTTTTATGCAAGGCATGATGGCCCAAATGATGTAGATGGCACAACTTATGGAGACGATGCACAATTCAGTCAATCAAAATCAACAGGCTCCTCCGCCGCCACCTCAGAGGCAAGAGAGGAATGTGAGCAGTATCATCGGCGACATCTCTCGCCAAAGGCCACCTACTTTTGAAGGCTCATCTGAGCCGGCGGATATTGTTCATTGGCTCGAACACTTCGAGAAGCTATTTGCGATGGTAGAGTGTTCCGAAGGACACAAAGTTTCAGTTGCGGCTTACTATCTGGGTAAGAGCGCTCATTCTTGGTGGTTGTCGTTGAAACCCACCGAAGGATCGTGTACTTGGGACCAGTTCAAGACTCTCATGATGGAGAGGTATTATTCGGCCCCACTCAGAGAGGCCAAACTGTCAGAGTTACTCACTCCCGACCCCTCATCAGATGCGGATGTTCTCGCCATTGCCGAGAAATTTCAGGAACTTCTTCCGTTCGCCTCATCTATCATTCACTCTGAGGCGGACAAGATTAAGTATTTCAGCAAGAGGCTGAAACCTCGTATGCGGCTACAGCTACTTAATCATAATTGCACCACGTTGGCCGAATTCATTGAGAAAGCTCTTACTTACGAGCTTACTGCTAAAGAGATTGCTAAGCAGCAACCTTCATCTGCTGGCAAGAAGTCTAAGAACCGTAATCAGTCTGACGGCAGTCAGGCCACTTTCAAGAAACCACGGGCGGGCTCTACCTTTTCTGAGCGACCTCCTATGGCGTCTAAGCCCGCGGAATCTCAGTCTCGAGCGGCCAGTTCGGCCGTCACCTGTTTCAACTGTGAAGAACAGGGTCATTTCAGCACCAAATGTCCGAAGCAGACTGTCACGTGCCATAACTGTGGAATTGCTGGGCATATGGCCCGTTTTTGCCGAAGGGACTCTAAACCCACTCCGGCGTCATCTCAGGCCCCAGGACATTCAAAGGCGCAGAATCAAAGCCACTCGGTGGCTGCGTTTAAGACGACAGGAGCTAGCAAAGGCGGAGCCAAGAGCTATCAGACGGGAGCGTCTGGTTCGGGGGCCGGCAAGCCCCGAATTTATGAGATGAAGAAGATCGATGATCCAGAGGCCCGAATGATCTCAGGTACACTCGATATTCTATCCCAGCCTGTGTGTACCCTTTTTAATACTGGTGCATCGCATTCATTCATTTTCGAGTCATGTTTGAGTAGACTACGCCTGGGTAGTGCTACTAGTTGTGAGCCTTATGTCATTGGCCTACCTGATGGTAGACGAATTATCGGTAATCGTGAGATTTAGAATTGTCAGATTCAGTTTCATGGTCGTGTATGGCCCGCGGACCTAATCGTAGTATATTTTCCGAGGGACGACGTCATCTTGAGTATTGATTGGATGGATCGTCATGATGCCATCATTAGTGTCCGTAAGCGTATGATCACTATCATTTCAGACGATGGGGTTGAATGTGTGTTTCAGGGAGGTAATCCCGGCTGTTCTGGTAAGGTCATTAATTTGATGAAAGCAGTGCGATTACTCAGTCAGGGATGTGTCGGTTATTGGTGCTATATGACCAAAACCGAGGAATCATCAGTAATGTTGTTGGATATTCCGGTAGTAAGGGAATATTCCGATGTTTTTCCAGACGAGTTACCTGGTTTGCCTCTACAGAGAGATGTGGAATTCACGATTGAGTTGGAGCCTGGTACGTCTCCGATATCGAAGGCACCGTACCGGATGTCCCCGACCGAAATGAAGGAGTTGAAGAATCAACTTGAGGAATTGTTCGAGAAAGGTTTTATCCGACCGAGTGCGTCCCC
Organism: Orobanche coerulescens; assembly: GCA_033398695.1. Classification (NCBI taxonomy): domain Eukaryota; kingdom Viridiplantae; phylum Streptophyta; class Magnoliopsida; order Lamiales; family Orobanchaceae; genus Orobanche; species Orobanche coerulescens. The sequence continues at coordinate 58,038,444 of CM065807.1, read as the reverse complement.
GTGGGGAGCACCAGTGCTGTTTGTCAAGAAGAAGGATGGTTCGTTGCGTTTGTGTATTGATTACCGGGAATTGAATCGGGTGACGATCAAGAATAAGTATCCTTTACCTCGTATTTATGATCTTTTCGATCAACTTCAGAGAGCTTCAGTATTTTCCAAGATCGACTTAAGATCTGGATATCACCAGTTGCGGATTCGAGAGTTGGATATCGCGAGGACGACATTTCGAACACGCTATGGTCATTATGAGTTCGTAGTTATGCCGTTCGGGCTAACTAATACACCTGCGGTATTCATGGAGTTAATGAATCGGGTTTTCATCGAATTTTTAGATCAGTTTGTTGTTGTCTTCATCGATGACATTTTGATTTATTCTCGTAGCCGACAAGAACACGAGGTTCATCTTCATCAGGTTCTCGACGTGTTGAGACGAGAGCAACTCTATGGAAAGTTTTCCAAATGTGAGTTCTGGATGTCCGAAGTGACTTTTCTCGGACATGTAATTTCATCGGACGGAGTTCGTGTCGACCCTCAGAAGACGGAGGCTATCCGAGACTGGTTACCTCCGAAGAATGTTAAGGAAATCCGAAGTTTTCTCGGATTAGCGGGCTATTATCGGCGATTTGTGGAGGGATTTTCTAAAATCGCTCAACCCTTGACGAACCTTTTGCGGAAGGATAAGAAATACACGTGGTCCGACGCGTGTCAACGGAGTTTTGAGGAACTCAAGAGCCGGTTAATGTCAGCACCTGTACTTTCCTTGCCGCAGGGGACGGAGGGATTTGTGGTTTATAGTGATGCATCCGGACAGGGTCTCGGATGTGTACTCATGCAGAATGGGAAGGTTATTGCTTATGCTTCACGGCAATTGAGACCTTACGAGGTTAATTATCTGACTCACGATCTGGAGCTAGCAGCCGTGGTGTTCGCTTTTAAAATTTGGCGTCATTATCTTTATGGCGTTACCTGTCAGATATTCACCGATCATAAGAGTTTAAAGTATATATTTACTCAGAATGAGTTAAATATGCGACAGAGGCGGTGGTTAGAACTAATCAAAGATTATGATATCGAGATCCTTTACCACCCGGGCAAGGCGAACGTTGTCGCCGATGCCTTGAGTCGTAAGTCCGTTCAGGAGCTAGAGGTGGTATTCGGGCCAGGCCGGGGCCGGTCCGGGCCGAGCTACTAAAGCCCGCTCCATTTAAGGGCCGGGTCGGGCCGGTCCTTCTTTTTTGGCGGGCCGGGCTGGGCCGGTCTTTTTTTACAAACATAAGGCCCGGCCCGGCCCACAGCCCATTGTGTTCATGGGCCGGGCCGGGCTGTTCACGAGCCGGGCCGGGCCGGGCCGGGTTGAACATTTTTTTTTCTTCATTGTAAGACAGAAATTTTATTACAAGGACCAACAAAATGAACTTGAACTTTATTATAAAGAAAAAACAACTCTCTCTCCCCCCCTCTCTCTCTCTCATTTTACTCCTCTTCAAGTTAATTGCAAAATGCTTCTATAGTGCATCGGACTATTGTCGGGTGTAAAATGTTAGTGGACATAGAATGCTGAAATGTACTCTCACTACTGCATGCCTATTGGACATAATAAGATGTGATTTACTAAATGAAAACTGAATTTTGTACCTTTTTCAGGCTATAAATTGATAGGAAAGAAAAAAAAAATCCTATTGGGCATTCCCAGTTCACGGTCTTTAGACGGGCTAAACAGATCGGGCCTTCCCGGTTCACGGGCTAACACGGGCTCGGGCCGGGCTGGTCCGGGCCAGCGGTTTTAGGCGGGCTCGGGCCGGTCCGGGCCGGGCCTCTAAAACAAAGGCCCCTAAGGCCCACATAACCTAAATGTACACGGGCCGGTCCAGGCCAAATAGTAAACGGGCCGGTCCGGGCCGGTTTTTAAGCGTGCCGGGCCGTGCCGGGCTGTTCTGCGACCGGCCCACATACCACCTCTATCAGGATCAGATGCTTGCTCATTTAACAGTTCAGAAGGAGCTTCAGCAGGAATTCCTTAGACCCGAGATCGAGGTCTGGCTTCAGCGAGTTCAGGGACAGCTTTGTATGTTAGAGATTTCATCGTCACTTGAGGAGATAATCAGAGAGAATCAGAGTTCAGACCCTTCATTATTGCGCATCCGTGAAGATGTGGCTCAGGGGAAAGCCCCTGGATTCGTGGTCCACGAGGATGGACTTTTGAGGTTTAAGAACCGGTTGTGCGTACCGGTGAATGACGAGTTGAAAAACACTATTTTGAGAGAAGCTCATGCTACCCCTTATTCTGTTCATCCGGGGTCCAGCAAGATGTACAAGGACTTGAAACAAAATTACTGGTGGAGTAATATGAAGCGAGAAGTCGCAGAATTTGTTTCGAGATGCTTAACCTGTCAACAAGTTAAGATTGAACATCAGCGACCGGCGGGTATGCTGAAACCTCTCCCTATTCCGGAGTGGAAGTGGGAAGACATTTCTATGGATTTCATCACGAGTTTTCCGACGAGTCGTCGTGGCATGAGTACGATCTGAGTGATTGTGGACAGCTTAACTAAATCAGCTCATTTCCTTGAGATCAAAGATACGTGGGGTCCCGAGAGACTGGCTCAGTTGTTCATCAAGGAGATAGTGAGACTGCACGGTACTCCTAAGAGTATCGTTTCCGATCGTGACGGACGATTTGTATCCCATTTTTGGAAATCAGTTCATCGTGCTATGGGAACTCAACTTAATCTCAGTACCGCCTTTCATCCTCAGTCCGACGGACAATCAGAGAGGACTATTCAGACATTAGAGGACATGTTGAGAGCTTGCGTCCTCGATTGGAAGGACGATTGGGAAGCCCAACTACCGTTGATCAAGTTCACGTATAATAATAGTTGGCATGCTTCCATTAAGATGGCACCTTACGAGGCTTTGTACGGTCGTCGTTGTCGATCTCCTTTGTGTTGGGATGACTTGTCAGAATCAATCGGCACCGAGCCCGATATGCTTATAGCCGCCCGGGAGAAGGTAGCTTTGATCAAGAGTCGTATGTTGACAGCTCAGAGTCGATAGAAATCATATGCAGATAATCGTCGTCGACCACTAGAGTTCGAGACGGGTGACCATGTTTTGGTCAAGGTATCCCCGAGTCGAGGTATTTTCCGTTTCGGAAAACGGGGGAAGTTGAGTCCGAGATTCATTGGACCGTTTGAAATTTTGGATCGAGTAGGCGAGTTAGCTTATCGATTGGCTTTACCTCCGGCATTGAGCCGAATTCATAATGTGTTTCACGTCTCTCAATTGCGGAAGTATGTTGCCGACCCGAGTCACATACTTCAGTTCGACGAAATCGAGATCGCGGATGATCATTCGTACGAGGAGCGTCCTCTACGAGTGTTAGAGCGGCGAATCAAACAGTTAAGGAACAAGACGATCCCTTTGGTCAAGATTCAGTGGTCCAGACACGGAGTCGAAGATGCCACTTGGTAAACCGAGGAGAGTATGCGGGAGAGTTATCCCGAGTTGTTTGACCCTTAGTTTCGGGGACGAAACTCTTTTTAAGGGGGGGTACGTAATACCCGGTTGTAATTCATTCATTTTCCTTCAATAATTATCAGTCTGTAATTGACACTCAGTAATTTTCACTCATTAATAATCACTCATCATTCATGAATCACTCATTTGCGTTCACTGTTGGCATGTTGTAATCGTATATCAGTTACCGATCGTCATTTTATCTCCGTTTATAGATCGAGACGGGAGTATTAACATTTTCATTGTGATTGATAGCCTTGTAGTGGGAGTATCATCTTTGGCTCGTGTTAGACTTGTTCACTTTCACATTCGTATGGTATGTCGGATCATTCATCAGTCGTAGCGAAGAATCGGAGTTATCGGATTTATTCACCTTGGCCAGCATTGAGTTACGGCCGTAAGGTTATAGGATACGGCCGTAAGTCCAGCGGGTACGGCCGTAAGGCTGGCCGGTTACGGCCGTACGTGGTCCAGCAGGCTGCCCGGGCATTTTGGCCGAAGGCGAGTTACGGCCGTAAGGAGGGTTAGATACGGCCGTAAGTGATGTTCGTAAATTTCAGGTGTTGTCGACCAAGGGTGACTTACGGCCGTAAGGGTTGTGGCATACGGCCGTAAGTCGAGGCAGGTACGGCGGTAAGGCTTGGCCGGATATGGCTGTACGCTGCAGGCAGGATGCGTGGCCATTTTTGACGAAGGCGGGTTACGCCCGTAAGTTTGGCCGGATACGGCCGTATCATCCGAGTTACGGCCGTAAGATGTGCGGGTACGGCCGTAAGGATGTCGGCGGATGTTTTTGACAAAGGCGGGTTATGCCCGTACCTCAGGAGCGGTTACGGCCGTAAGTCTGTCGGCAGGCTTTCGGACGAAGCCGAGTTACGGCCGTAAGGCCGTTGACTTGGAATGTTACGGCCGTAAGAGGGCCGAGTTACGGCCGTAACTTCCGGCAGTATTTAAGGACTTGGCCGGGTCATTTTACCTCACTTCTTCTTTTTTCCATCTTTATCCGAGAGAGAGGGTTGAGGGAGAGATTTTGCCATCATCAATCATTTGAGTGTGTATTTTTCATCATCTTCAATCATTTGGGAAGCTTGGATACTCGATTAAACTCGTGTTCTTCGGATCGAAGTGGTTGGATCTTCTAGAGGTAATTTCTTCAACACCTTGGACTTCGATTTTGTGTTGAGATATGATGTTTTGGACGTTATAATCATGTTATATGAAGGGATATGTATATGATTATGAGTTTGTATAAGGATTCATTAGATTATTGAGGGATTATTCAAGAACACCTTGAATATCGGGTTGAAATTGGGGGTTTTCGATTAATTGTCGTTATAATCACGTTTTCGGATATTCATTTTGGATTATTGATCATTTGGAAGATGTTTGTTGGTTTGAAACACTTTTTGGGGGATTTGATAGTGGCTCATTGAGATTTGATTGTAAACAATCGGAGTTTGGCCACAACGTATTCGATATAATGCCCCAATGAACTTAGTTTAATCGTATCGACGATTTGAGTTCGTTAAATTCGTGTTTGATTCGTATATTGAATGGGTTGTTGGATATTGTATAATTCAAGGTTGTTCGAGCGACCGATATCTCAATTAGGACGTTGTTCGTGGAAGGATAATTGTCACCGGTATTGTGTAAGTTGATTCTTACTCAGTTAAAAGGATATTCATTTCCTTTTGTTGTTGTTCATTCATAATCGTAACTCATTCATCATTGTGTTAACCGTATTAAAATTTGTCATTGTCAATTAATCACTTCAGTCACAAGGAACGACGGTTCCAATCATTTCACTGAGCTATCATTCATTTCACTATCATTTTATCTCGGTGAGTCATTATTCGTTTCCGATGTCACTTTTGTTATATCGTGGCATTTCGGGTCATACTGGCGTGCCGGTTGGTATGTGTAGGATTTTCATGTCGGGCATAATTATGTCGTGTGTTGGTTGTTGGCCTCACATTGGACTGTGCACACGAGTCGATTGCTTCGTGAGACTGATTAGGTACAAGACCACGCGTGTATTCGATCGATACTCGTTGGTGGCTTGTGCACGGACACATTTCCATCTCGGGCGTAGTGTGGCGCCACCCTTTGAGCCGTACTGTTAGTTGATTCATACAGCATGTTTGATTGCGTATGTTTTCAACAAGATTGGGTTATAATCTAACCGTTTCATGTTGAACGAACTTGTGGTTTATACCACATATATGCATATGATTGTGTTTATTCAACTCTTGAGGATTGTTGTTCTCAGATAATCGACCGTTTGGGGATATTTGTTTCTCAGGTCATGGCAAGGCAAAGGCACAGGGAGAGCACGTTGACGGCGAGGAGTCCCAATGATACTAGAAGGGGGGCCCAGTCTTTTTAGTCATTTATTCAGTCACTTATGTTTCCTTTATTTATTCCGCTGCAGACATTCCGTTTGAATACTCATTTCATTCAGTGTTGTGTATTTTATCGTCACATAAGATACACATGTATTCTATAATATCCTGGGTGTATTGTATGAAACTCCTAATCGGAGTAATTGATGTTGTAATGTGGTTCGGTACTACATTTACCCTGTGTAATTCATCCTTTTTCATTCGCCTGGTGGGTCCCAGTCGGGGGTCCACGACACTGTAATATTCACCTAGTTTGGGGTGTTACATTATATTCCTATCTCACAAGATAAAACGGTTCTCACCAATAGTTCCTCACCAACTCTCCTCTCCCGATTCGAGTAAGGTAATTAAAACAATCCAATTATTGGCCACACAATTGAAAGCATTAAAATCAATTGGGAAAACTCAACAAAAAGGGAATTATATAGATAATCTAAAGCAAATCCGTCAAAACTTAGGTTTCATCAAAATCCTAGAACAGGGTTTTAGCCTGACATGCTAAAAGATGAAAATACAGAATTAATAAATGAAAACATGAAAATCAAACGCATATGAAGAGCTCGGATTCCTCCGTTCTTCTGGCTTCTGCCCTCTCTTCAGCGATCCTCCTGAATTGCCATCTCCAAGATGATTAATTATGGCCTTAAACCCTTATTTATAGCTCCCAGCAGCTTTCAAATCGCGTCCGTGTGATTAGGTCGAGAACTGGCTTCAAAACGGCCCAAACCCACGCGGAGTACACCAAAACCGCCCCGTGTGCCGCGGCTCACTTAACCTGTGCCGCGGATCACGGGGCGTAGATTAAAAACCTGGGCGCTGTTTATTACTTCTGGGTCGCGGCTCACATGGTCTGTGCCGCGGCACAGAGTACAGCTTACTCTGGTGCCCGCTGGTCCTCTTCGTGTGCCGCGGCCCACTTGGTACGTGCCGCGCCCTGTGCCAAAATCACCGCTTCGCTTTTGCCTCGTTTTAGCTTCCGGACTCCAATCTCCTGTCAGACATACAAGAATAAGGTATTAAAAGCTCATTTATCCAAAATTTACTCGCCAAAATAATACAAAATAATGATAAATAAGCGTATAAAAATACGCCTAACAAGTTACTGACAGTGACTCGTCCGATGATGAATTCGAAGATAAAGTCTATATATGCTTTATGGGCAAAGACATACTAAAAGACGAAGATAGTGATGATGAGGTAAGCTCAACCTCAATTACTCCTGTAAATGCATCTCATACCTTTGAAAATATGATGAATGAATTTAAAAATATTCAAAAGGCCCATGATACATTGAAAAATGAAAACATACATCTCCAAATTTCTAACTTGGTGCTGAGGGAAGAAAATGATTTGCTGAAAGTAAATTACGAAAATATATTTGTCGATTGTGAAAACAGCAAAGTCGATCACGAAAACTCATGGAGAGCAATCATCAACTTGCTCACGAACTAAATGAGGCTAAGTCTCACAGTGAAAGCAAGATAAATGATTTCGTTCTGCTCGAAGCCAAAGTAAAAACTCTCGAAATTCGAGAAGGAGAACTTGAGACCATCTTGAAATCTTTCGGAAAATCATCTAAAAGGATGGAATAAATTCTAAGCACCGGGAAACATGCTCATGATAAAAGTGGCTTAGGATACAACTCATTCTCCAATAAAGGGAAAACTAGTACTGTGATCGTCAGGAGCGTGGAACCCATTCCTATATCGGAAGAAATCCCGAGTCCTGTCAAGGTACCTATTGCACCGCGAACAGCAAAGACTGCCATTCCGCCACCACATTTATATCACAGACAGCGGAATCCTCAGCCATCCAGACCTATAAGGCATAACCAACTGCATGCTCCTCGAGCATATCAAAAGCGCCAATAGTCGTTCAGAAAGAAGGTTGTACCAAAATATCAAAGGCCCGCACGGTAGTACTTCCAACAGTACAGCGCGCCTAGATATTGGATACAGGAGCCTCGTTATCCATCGAGAAAGCAGGTCGCCGCACAGTATCAGCAACAGCTTTGGGAATCCAACTAGAGACCTAAAGGCACTAAGATCCATGGACCCAACATTAAAAGGGGACCTAAATCTACTTAATTTCTTTCCCTACAGGACGTCTTAGAAAAGGACATCTGATACTTCGACAGCGGGTGTTCTCGGCACATGACAGGAGATAAAAGCATGTTGTCAGATTACGTAGAAGTTGGCGGTCCAAAGTGCGCTTCGGTGATAAATCAAAAGGAAGAAAAAGAGGGAAGGGGACCCTGCTTGTAGGAAAATTCAAAGTCACCGATGTAGCTTATGTTGAAGGCTTACAGTATAATCTACTTAGTATTAGCCAGTTCTGTGACAAACAGTTCTCAGTGAAATTCTATATAGACCACTTTAGAGTCAAGAGTATTCTGACTAAAGAAGTTGTGTTCACAGGAAGCAGATAAGGTAATATGTATATTGCTGATTGGATGCCTACGAGCTCCACAATTCCTTGTTTTGTTGCCAAAGGCACTGCAGATCTAAGCTGGATATGGCACAAGAGGATGTCTCACGTCAACTTCAAGACTATCAACAAGCTCACCAGACAGGGAATGGTTAGAGGTTTTGTTAAATTGGTACCGCCACTAGAAGGGGGGGTTGAATAGTGCGGATAAGAGTATTGAACTCTTTTTGTGCGGAAGCAAAATATCGGAGTAATTAAAATGCGGAAAAGAAAGAACACAAGAATTTGTTCGAGAGGTTCGGCTATTAACGAAGCCTACGTCCCCTACCTAGTTTTATCGACTAGGACTTTTCTTAGAACTTAGAAATGCACTTTCTAGTTTAGTGCCAACTTCTTACAATCTCTTGATTTCCGGGCTCAAGAACAACCTCACTAAAACACTCTTTTTTTTCTGGGTACAAGATAACCTTTACAAAAAATCAAATGCGAGTAGGAACTCGACTTTCACGATATATCGCTCTTCAATACAAGAATGAAGATTGGAAATTATAGAACAAATCTTCTCGTATCACAATCTAGAGTAAGTATATCTCTCAAAATGTTTGCTTGATATTGCTTGAGTATGCAAGTAGGCTCAGAATGCTTGTGTGTCTTCAATCTCCATGAAGTGGGCTATTGATATCCTTCTTGAGCTCATATTCCCGTTGGAACAGTTTAACTGATTACGTACGTTACATGCTGATGGTTACGTATGTTATGAACATTACGTACGTTATATGCTATGAATAGCGGACGTAACGAACAGTGAAGAACTGATCCAGTGAGATATGATAATATACGTTACGTACGTTATGAATTTCATGGTTACGTACGTAATATTCCGGTCAGAGATCCGTTGAGTGAGACGACTTGTTGCAACTGCTAGTGACTTTTCCAATGGTGAGAATAATTCAAGCATTACGTACGTTATATCACTCTGGTTACGTACGTTACCTGTACAGAAACACTTATGAAAACAATGAGTGTTACGTACGTTATGATAGACGAGTTACGTACGTTAACTGTACTGAAAATCTTGTAGACAACTGTGAATGTTACGTACGTTAAGATGGTTTGCGTTACGTACATTAACTGAAGGAAAAAATATGTTTTAAGTAAATTTTGGTTTTAATAACACATCATTAAAATGATCTAAAAGATATCGTTCCAACAATCTCCCCCTTTTTGATGATGACAAAATTTACGCATGGGAGTTTTTGAAAACATGATTTTAAGGAAGATTTAAAAATAAGGCTCCCCCTGAAAACGAGCACGGGTTATTTCAAAAGATGATTTCAAAAACGAATACATATTTTTCTCCCCCTTTTTTGTCATTAACAAAAAGTTCAGAGATCCTGCAATAAAATCCAAAGCAACGAATAACCAAACCAATGCATAGAAATAAAAAATAGTTAATACAAACGAAACATATTCAAAATAAAACACCAATAGAGTTTATGCATGGAAATGAAATGTTTGGTCTTTAATAAAACGGGAAACATCATCATAAGAAGGATAGCCCGACTAGTCAAGGTCCGCATCCGGAGGTGTCGGCGGTATCCCAAAATGCGTGCAGATGCTCTTGACCATGAATTTGATTTCGCTCATATCTTTCTCGAGCCTATCCATCCGAGAAGCCATCTGAGATGAAGAGGATTCCGGACGAGGTCGGGAGGAACCAAGCTGACATGAAGGACGAGGTCTAGTATGCTCGATCCCCCTAGATGTGATCCTCTCCTCCGGTCTCGGAAGAGAACCCCCATCTATGAGCCGATCATCATCCTTGATATACGCAAAGTATACCCATCCACGATTTCTCGTGCGTAGATACCTCATCGTCCGTAAAGTCCTCTCGGTGACGAGGCTCCCCCTAGGAATCGGAACCCCATGAACCCCAGATAAATCAACTCCTGCTTTCTCAAAAATTTCTGTTAAGATTGACCCAAACGGCATTCCCGATTTTCTCTGACGATCAACTTTCGCGTAGCTCTTTTTGTGGAAAATTTGACCTTTTTCCACGAACCATTTTAGCACAATAGACGCGAAGTTGACTTGGTGATCCTTCCACACATGATAAATGATCTCCATATCGATATTCACAAGACGAAGCTGAGCATTAACTTTAGGCATAAGACAACGAGTGATAGCATCGTGAAGCAAGTGGATGTTTATCCCAAAGTCATTGTTTTCAAAACGCCCGGAATGAACATCTAGAACGGCTTTGTCCGACAAAAAATCACGGACCTTGGACTCATGAACACCATAGCTTTCATCGTCAGAGAAGTTGTCAATGACTTCATCTGGAGCAGCAAACTCTCATTTACACCGAAAACCCTCATTGGGGAGACCAAAGAGTTCCGAAACTTTTGCGGCATCAAATGATATAGGTTTACCACGCACAAGAGAGTTAACCACAGCAAGTCCATCGGCATCATACGTGACAAAAAAAATTGCATAAAACTCTTTTACACAGTCCACATATATTGGTCGAGCAAGGCTAACAAAACCATTTATCCCAAGCATATCGAAGAATTCTTCGATAGCAACACCAGCAGAGTTCAGAGATTCAAAATCAAAGTGGTGACTCGGAGTTACCTCTTCGTCGATAAGGATTTCATTGAAAATTTTCATAGCCTGAGCATTCCAAAAGGTTGGTTTGCCGGAAGCTGTGGAAGATGATTGGGAGGTTTCTCCTCTTCTCTTCTTTCCGGTTCTGGATGCCATGAAGATTGAATCGGTCGAAAAGTGAAGGTTTGATGGATGAACTTGAAGTTTAGGTAGATTTGTGGAGATTTCTTTGTCGACGACGCTAGGGATTGAAAGAAATGAAAGGGGGACGGTCGAAAAGGGTTTATATATGTTAGGGTCAACGGCGGATTACGTACGTTATATCCCTTCTGTAACGTACGTAGCGTGAAAACCTGAACTCTTTGGACTGAATCCTGCGATTTGTTACGTACGTAACGTAACATCATGTAACGTACGTAAGGTCCTATTATGTACGTAATGGACCGCCCCTACCGTACGTAAGCAGGACCAAATGAATAGTCTTTTCCCTTTCGATGATGTCCCGATTTAAATGACCATTTAATGTGACTATGATGAGTATGCAATATTTAAAAGTGATCAACATGTCCTATTCCTAAATTTATGCGAATAAAGTTGAAAGCCTCTTCGGGTAATGGTTTTGTAAAAATATCCGCCAATTGTTCATTAGTACCAACAAATTGGAGACGAACATTCCCGTTTTGGGCATGGTCACGGATAAAATGGTGATGAATTTCGATGTGTTTTGTCCTACTATGCAAAATGGGGTTTTTGCTTAAATTAATGGCACTCGTATTGTCACAAAAGATAGGAGTATTTTTAAGTTCGATGCCATAATCAAGTAATTGATTTTTGATCCAAAGGACTTGTGCACATGCACTTCCCTGACCACATATTCGCTTCACGTGGAAGTAGCGACACTAGTCTGTTTCTACTTCCCCATGAAATTAAACACGAACTCATAAAATGACAAGTTCCGGTGGTGCTTTTTCTATCAATTTTACATCCACCGAAGTCGGCATCACTGTATGCAAAAAGTTGAAAATCAATGCTAGATGGATACCACAGGCCTAAACTAGCAGTATATTTTAAATATCGAAAAATACTTTTACATGCAATGAGATGAGATTCTTTAGGATTTTGCTTGAAAACGAGCACATAGACAAGTAGCAAACATTATATCAGGTCTAGATGCAGTTAAGTAAAGTAAAGATCCAATCATACCTCGATACTGTTTTTGGTCAACAGATTTACCTTTTTCATCTTTGTCGAGTTTAAGAGTGGAAGACATAGGAGTGGATATTTCTTTGCAATCTTCCATCTTAAATTTCTTTAGAAGCTCATTGACGTACTTGGATTGGTGAATGAATATTCCGTCATTGAGTTGCCTAATTTGGAGTCCGAGAAAGTTTTTCAACTCTCCCATCATGCTCATTTCGAACTCTCCCTTCATAAGATTTGAAAATTCTTTGGACAGAGTTTCGTTAGTTGCACCAAAAACAATATCGTCCACATAAATTTGACAAATTAACATATCATCACTTAAAACCTTAATGAATAGGGTATTATCAACATTACCTCTTTTATACCCATTAGAAATAAGAAAAGAGCTTAGGCGATCATACCATGCTCTTGGAGCTTGTTTTAATCCATAGAGAGCTTTATGGAGCTTGTACACATGATCCGGATGATCATAATCTTCAAAACCCGGTGGTTGCTTGACATACACTTCCTCCTAGATGATTCCATTTAGGAACGCACTTTTTACATCCATTTGATGGAGTTTGATCTTCTTGTATGTGGCAAAGGCACAGAGAAGACAAATAACTTCAAGACGAGCAACATGAGCAAATGTTTCTTCATAATCCAAGCCTTCTTCTTGATTATAGCCTTGGGCGACCAACCTTGATTTATTTTTAATTGGGAGACCATCATCATCGGTTTTGATTTTATGAACCCATTTGGTGCCAATGATTGATTTGTCTACCGGTGCCGGAACTAATTCCCAAACATTATTTCTTTCGAATTGGTTTAGCTCTTCTTGCATAGCAATAGCCCAATTCTCATCATTTAAGGGCCCATCGATACTTTTTGGTTCTATAAGAGAAATAAATGCAATATTGTTAATACAGTCATTTATATTCCTCCTAGTTCGTACCCCTTCATCGATTTTTCTGAGAATTTGTTCCATCGGATGGTCTTTCACATTTGCCCAATCTTTAGGATGGTTGTAAGTAGTTTCCTCCTGCTTGTCCGAGCTTACGTCGAGCTTCTCCAACTCCTTTGATACATCGGATACTTCGTTAGCTGGAACCATACCTGCATCATCATCAAAAACAACCTTTCTCGGGGGTAAAACTGTATCATCGAATTTTACATGAATAGACTCTTCTACCGAGCCTCTTCTACAATTAAATACACGATACGCTTTACTATTAGTAGAATAACCAAGAAATATTCCAATATCTGATTTAGAATCGAATTTACCCAAATTATCTTTACCATTATTATGAATAAACACTTTACAACCAAATGGATGAAAATAAGATAAATTGGGATTTTTACCTTTAAAAATCTCATAAGGAGTCGTCATTTTGTTTCTCCTGAGATGGACACGATTAATAACATAACATGCGGTGTTAACGGCTTCGGCCCAAAAATATTTAGGAAGACCATACTCATTGAGCATTGTTCGGCTCATTTCTTCTAGAGAGCGATTCTTCCTCTCGACAACTCCATTTTGTTGGGGTGTCCGAGGTGCCGAAAAATTGTGCCCAATACCATATTTATCGCACCAATCTTCAAAGAGATTAGAATCAAATTCTCCACCATGATCGGTTCGTATGGCGATAACTGGTAATTCTTTTTCCTTCTGGGTAACCTTACACCACTTAACAAACTCGTTAAAAGCATCATCTTTATTGGCTAAGAATTTTACCCAAGTAAATCTAGAAAAATCATCGACAATAACTAAAGTATAAAGTTTACCTGTTAGACTGGCATGTCGAGACGGACCAATTAAATCCATATGAATTAATTCAAGAATGCGACTAGTAGAAATTTCCATTTTTGGTTTAAACGAGCCTCTTGCATGTTTACCTTTAATACAGGCCTCACAGATGTGGTCTTTTCTAAAATTTAATTTTGGTAGACCACGAACAATATCATTTTTGGCCAATTTTGAAAGAAGTGGTAAAGAGGCATGTCCCAATTTTCGGTGCCAAACAACGGCATTTTCATCGCATTTAAAGTAGACATTTTTCGTTGAAGGAAGATTCATCTTGGAGATCAACAATGTAAATATTTCCATAACGCAATCCAATAAAAACGATTTGGTCTTTTCTCATTGCCGTGCAATGCGTAATTTCAAAAATCAATTTAAGACCGGTGTCACAAAGCTGGGAAACACTCAGAAGATTATGGCAAAGTCCATCAACAAATAGAACATTTTCAATAGTAGGTAAAGGTTTCTTACCAATTTTACCTGTCCCTTTTATTTGGCCCTTTTTATTATCACCAAAGGTAACACAGCCACGGTCTTCCTTTTTCAGCTCCATGAAGAGATGTTCATTTCCACTCATGTGATTTGAACATCCACTATCAACATACCATTTATTTTATAATGTTGTCTTCCTTGCTTGTACCTACAAAAACAATTTTCTTCCGTTTTATAGGTACCCAGGCTAATTTGGGTCCTGAGGAGTTAGTTACAAAAACTTGATTTTTAACAACGGTCCCTTTTGGTACCCAAATTTGCTTAACCCTTATAGTATGTCTAGAATTACGACAGTAAGTTTCGGTATGTCCAGGTTTTAAACATATTGGACATGATGGAATTCGCGTTTTTAAAGTGTCCGAATCTTTTGTGGTAATTTCTAAGGACTTTTTCATTGGAAATGAATTATATCCAAGTCCTTGTTTTGAAAGAGAAATTTTTTGACCAAATAATAGTTGCTCGAATTTGTCATTACCACATGAGAATTTTCTAACATAAAGTTTTAATTCTTTCTGAATTTTGTGCAATTCATCTCTCAGAATTTTCTCAGTTTCCAAACAATTTGTATGATCAATCGAAACTTCCTTGTTTTTCAATAATTTAGCATTTTCATTTTCAAGGAGTTTTATTTTCTTTTTCAAATCTTTATTGCTATTGCAAGCCTTTTCGTATTCATTATTTAGGGATTCAAAAGCATCAAGTAGTTCATCATGAGAATCACTAACCTCGACTTCTTCGTCACTATCTTTGGATGCGCGGGACATTAGAGCAAGATTGGTTTGGACTTGTGGTTCATCATCCTCATCATCATCGCTCCATGTGGCGACATAAACTTCCTTCTTTTTGAACTTTTCATGAGGTGGTTTTGATGAACTTATTGGAGCAGCAGCACGACAATCTTTCGCAAAATAGCCTGGAACACCGCACCTTCGACAAGTGTTGTCGAACTTTTTGTTTTGAGGGAAGTGAGTCTTTTTGGATTCATCCCTTGATTCTTGCTTGATATCTCTCCGGCGCCTTTGTAGAAGATTTTTGAATTTCTTTATGTTTTTGGCATAAAAGGCGGTTTCTTCGTCCTCTTCTTCGATAGGTTCATCCTCTAGATCGCTTTCTTCTTTGGCTTTGAAAGCGATTGTCCTTTCTCTCTCCTTAGGTTTTGGTTTCGAACTTCGAGATTTAATGACAATCTCATAATTAATGAGAGATACGATGAGAGCGCTGAATTCTATGGTATTGAGGTCTTTCAACTCCATGATAGCCGTAACAGTAGCGTCCCATTATCTTGGTAGAGACCGAAGGATTTTCTTGGCTTTATCACTACTTGATATCGGTTTCCCGAATGAAGCTATCCCATTAGTGATTGCCGAGAAACGGTCAAGCATAGTGGTAATGCTTTCTTCTTCTTTCATAGTGAAGAGTTCATAATCGTGAAGAAGCATATTGATTTTGGTTTCCTTAACTTGACTCGTACCTTCATAGGTGATCTCTAACATTTTCCAGATTTCTTTTGCCGTCTCGCAGGAAGAAATTCTATTGTAATCTTCTGGATTGAGAGCACAGTAAAGCAATTGAGTGGCTTTACTGTTGAAGTGATCGTTCTTCCAGTCGGCATCGTCGTACTCTTCGAAAATTTTGAGAGAGCCATCCGTCTTCTTAGGAATGGTAGGTCCAAGGGCAATGACCTTCCATATTTCAATATCGTGAGCTCGGATGAAGATGGACATCTTCTTCTTCCATGTCATAAAGTTCGAACCATCGAAGAAGGGTGGGCGATTGAGAGCGTTGCCTTCAACGGAGGAGTGGATAAAGGCCATTTCTGGATCTTTTCTCTAGCGGGTGTTAATTCGGTGATAAAGAGACCTCTCCGATACCAATTGTTAAATTGGTACCGCCACTATAAGGGGGGGTTGAATAGTGCGGATAAGAGTATTGAACTCTTTTTGTGCGGAAGCAAAATATCGGAGTAATTAAAATGCGGAAAAGAAAGAACACAAGAATTTGTTCGAGAGGTTCGGCTATTAACGAAGCCTACATCCCCTGTCTAGTTTTATCGACTAGGACTTTTCTTAGAACTTAGAAATGCACTTTCTAGTTTAGTGCCAACTTCTTACAATCTCTTGATTTCCGGGCTCAAGAACAACCTCACTAAAACACTCTTGTTTTTCTCGGTACAAGATAACCTTTACAAAAAATCAAATGCGAGTAGGAACTCGACTTTCACGATATATCGCTCTTCGATACAAGAATGAAGATTGGAAATTATAGAACAAATCTTCTCGTATCACAATCTAGAGTAAGTATATCTCTCAAAATGTTTGCTTGATATTGCTTGAGTATGCAAGTAGGCTCAGAATGCTTGTGTGTCTTCAATCTCCATGAAGTGGGCTATTTATAGCCTTCTTGAGCTCATATTCCCATTGGAACAGTTTAACTGATTACATACGTTACATGCTGATGGTTACGTACGTTATGAACATTACATACGTTATATGCTACGAATAGCGGCCGTAACGAACAGTGAAGAACTGATCCAGTGAGATATGATAATATACGTTACGTACGTTATGAATTGCATGGTTACGTACGTAATATTCCGGTCAGAGATCCGTTGAGTGAGACAAATTGTTGCAACGGCTAGTGACTTTTCCAACGGTCAGAATAATTCAAGCATTACGTACGTTAGATCACTCTGGTTACGTACGTTACCTGTACAGAAAAACTTATGAAAACAATAAGTGTTACATACGTTATGATAGACGAGTTACGTACGCTAACTGTACTGAAAATCTTGCAGACAACTGTGAATGTTACGTACGTTAAGATGGTTTGCGTTACGTACGTTAACTGAAGGAAAAAATATGTTTTAAGTAAATTTTGGTTTTAATAACACATCATCAAAATGATCTAAAAGATATTGTTCCAACAGGTTTGCCCAATGTGTCATTCCTAAAAGACAGCGTCTGTGGACCCTGTAAGAAAGGCAAGCAAATCAAGACCACCCTGAAAAGCAAATCCTACCTTTCCAATCAGAGTTCTAGAAATGCTACACATGGATCTCTACGGTTCTATAGACCCGGTAAGTTTGGGAGGTAAGAAATACTATCTCGTTATTGTTGATGATTTTTCCAGGTATGCTTGGACAATCTTCCTGAGCAAGAAGAAGGAAACAACATCAAAGCTGCCCGAGCACCTGAGAAAGCTTCAAAATGAGAAAAGGGTTGAGTATCGTGTCCATTCATTCCGACAGAGGTACTGAATTTACTAACCACTTTATAGAGCAATACTGCTCGGAAAATGGGATACAACATGAGTACTTAACTGCCCGAACACCTCAACAAAATGGTGTTGTCGAGCAAAAGAATAGGACGCTCAAAGAAGCAACAAGGACCATGATTGCCGCAAGCAAGTTGCCACAGCGTTTCTAGGGTGAAGCCACCAATACAGCGTGCTATACACAAAACCACTGTATCATCAACAAACATCATAACAAAACAGCATATGAGGTATAAAACAACAAAACTCCATTAGTTTCGTACTTTAACATATTCGGATGCAGGTGTTATGTTTTGAACAACGGGAAGGATCAACTTAGAACCTTCAATGAGAAGTCGGATGAAGTGATATTTGTAGGATATTCCTCTGTCAGCAAAGCTTACAGGATCTTTAATAAAAGGAAGATGACAATTGAGGAATCAGTACATGTAGTGTTCGACGAAGCTCACCATGATCCTACAGGAGTAGAACATGTTACTCAGAATATCCAACAACTCACCATTAATGACCCTACAACTCCTATAGAGCCTGTCGTTGACTTATAAATCAACCCCGCAGCTGTAAGAACAGAAGTAGATGAAGCTAATGCTGTACAAGCTAAAGCTGAAACTACAGCAACTCAAGATACAGTATGGGACGCCGAATTAGAACCCGACATAAGATGGTTGAGAGATCACCCATAGGAGTTGATCATAGGAAACATTGATGCTGGAGTATCTACCCGTAGGAGGATACAGAGTACACAAGGAAATGTACTGTATGCACAAGAAGAACCCGAATCTGAGATATCTCCATTTCCTGTATGGAAGTCTCAAGCTAAACTTAGAAGAATTAATATGTGCACTATCGCTATATTCTTAGCTCAATCCGAACCTGTTTCTACCAAAGAAGCTCTAGACAATTCTCACTGGATTACATCTACGGAAGAAGAACTTAATGGTTTCGAAAGAAACAACGTATGGTATCTAGTACCCCGACATGAGCATCAAGATATAATAGGAACTAAATGGGTATTTAGAAACAAGAAGGATGAGAATGGACTTGTTATCATAAACAAATCCCGTCTAGTCGCACAAGGCTACAGACAGGAAGAAGGCATAGACTACGATGAAATTGCCCCTGTTGCCAGACTAGAAGCCATTAGGATATTTCTAGCCTTTGTCGCCCATAAGAGATTTATTGTATATCAAATGGGCGTCAAAAGCGCATTCCTGAATGGAGACCTTGACGAAGAAGTCTATGTTGAACAACCACCAGGGTTTGTCAACACAGAAGGCTAAGACCTTGTATACAGGCTACGAAAAGCACTGTATGGACTTAAGAAAGCACCCAAAGTGTGGTATGAGACTCTGTCCCTATACCTTACCAATAATGGATTCGAGAAATGTGTTGTGGACAAGACCCTATTTAAGATACAGGAAGGTGATGACCTCCTGATGGTTCAAATATACGTAGATGATATTATATTCGGTTCAACTAACCTTTGCTCTATGTTAAAGGTTCTATCATCTCATGCAAAGTAAATTTGAAATGAGTATGATGGGAGAACTTAGTTATTTCCTAGGATTTCAGGTAAAGCAGTTGCCTATAGGAATCTTCATCAACCAGGAAAAGTACAGCAAGGGGCTTCTCAACAAATTTGGGTTGAACAACTTCAAATCCTCGTCAATCCCCATGAGCACTTCCGTGCAAATAAGTGCTGATGAAGCTGGAAAACCAGTTGAACAATCACTCTACAGGAAGCTTATTGGCTCACTCCTGTACCTAACAGCTAGCAGGCCCGATATCCAGTTTGCTGTAGGAGTGTGTGCTCGGTATCAAGTAGCACCTAAAGAATCACACTTCACAACAGCCAAACGAATCCTGAAGTACGTCAAAGGAACAGTCGATGTAGGACTATGGTATCCTAAAGAAGGCGGATTTGGTTTGGTTGGCTACAGCGACTCGTATCTTGGAGGTTGCAAGCTATATAGGAAGAGTACAAGCGGTACTTATCACTTTCTTGGACCTAGACTTATGTCTTGGTTCAGTAAGAAGCAATTGGCAAACTCGCTTTCCACAGCTGAATCAGAATATTATGCTGCTTGTAGTTGCTGTATGCAGCTCCTTTAGATACAACAACAGCTGTCATATTATGGAATCACTGCCAAGGAAACACCGATTATGTGCGATAGCACGAGTGCAATTGCAATAATGCACAATCCTGTATTGCACTCGCGTACTAAGCACATTTATATGAAGCATCACTTCATTCGGAATCATGTTGAGAACAAGGATGTTCAGCTCGAGAAAGTTCATACAGATATCCAGCTAGCCGACATCTTTACCAATCCTCTCAGCACAGCCAGATTATGCATGCTTCGACAAGAATTGGGAATGCTACAGCCCGACTCCCTGTAAGTTTTAATGCTTTTACTCAACAATTGAGTGGGAATGTTGTAAGACCCAAGAATACAGTATCCACCATTAATTATCTGTACACTCAGACAATCCGACAGCACTGTAGGAATAAAAGACATGAAATAATCCTATAGCTGACGTGTGCAATAATTAAGGGGGAATACAGTATGACCCATGAATACAGTATTAATCCAAAAAATTGTTGTAAGAATTGAATCTCGTATGTACCTTTTAAGGGGGAACGCTGTATTTTCGCGGATACAGCATATATTATGGGAAATCAATTAATATTATACTAATATTTTATTCATTATAAAACAGTTTTGAGTCCACGTGCCCTGTTTAAAATCAAACGTCTTTGCATTTAATGCTTTATACGACATCTGGACTATTTTATCTCAAACGCCGCTATTTTTCAAATTAATTAATAATTTCAAATCGCCATTTCGGGCAATAAGGGAAGTCGAAATGTCAGATGTGGAACCAGTTATCATTTCAAAATCGGATGGATAAGATGTACCAGTTACGCTCGATTCATCCTGTTCGTTCATTTAAAAGACGGTTCCCATCCCTTAAATCTGACCGTTCACTATCTGAAAACCCTAATCTTCCCCGCCCACTATAAAAGGACTGTTACTTGCTCCCTTTGACTCTTTACGTTTTCTGCAAAATTAAACGAGTTCTTTGAGCAAACAGCCTACATTGTTTACTGCATTTTCCTTGCATTTCACTCACTTTCTCTTCAGAAATCACTATAGCATCTTCACAGACCTCTTCTCCATCTCTTAAGAAGACCGCCACCATCATCGACGGGCGAATCTTCGCCAGATCTGTAGTGGTAGAATGTGTTCATGCTGAAAATGAGGACGTTGACTCCATGGAGATCATCGTCTCAAGGATACGTCAGCAAGGCCTCTCTCGCCTTGGAAGCCACAATGCTGAGCTTTATGATGAGCAAATGGTCGAAGAATTCTATCTCGACGCCTCTGTTCGTTTCTTCTCTCTGGCAAGAGGAGGAAACGTCTCCGACATCACTGCCACCGTCCGCGGAGTCAAGATCCGCATTGACCAGGATTTATTGCAGAATTTGTAGAGGCTACCTTCTGATGGCATGACTATGGAGGAGCTTGAGACTTTTGGGTCCCAAGAGATCCTCACCGCATATTGGGGATTATTCACTAGCTCTGCATCGAACGTGAATGTTCATGCCTCCAGCCATAAGAAAAGTTTCTGCTTACTATTTGTTTACTTACATGATTTTTGTTGTCGTGTTGTTGAAAACAGGACTGGCGCTTTTGAGATGTGCACCAACCTTCGATTCAGAATGATGGTCGACATCATGTCTGGAGAAAAGGTCAATTGGTGTCAAATTGTCCTAAAAAGGCTGCAGGAAGAGGCTTCTCAGCCTGCTACACAGAAGAAGTCCTTTGATCTTATTCTCAACAATATCCTGACCAAATGTGGTGTGCCGCAATCAAAATAAGCCAAGAAGATTGGCCAGCGCAAATACATTGGAGGAAGTAAGCCCTCCATATGTAACAGATACAGACTGATTGGGTCAAGGCCATATGTTCGAAATATACCCCTTTCTGCTGATCCCAGGGACACCACTTTGAAGTCCGGGAGCGAGGAGACATAAAAGAAGAGGAAGAGATCTCACAGCAAAACTCCCATTGCTGTTGAGAAGCCGAAAAGGAAGCTAAGGAAGCTTTCCAAAGCCAAGGCTGCATAGATTACAGCGATCTCTATGGATGCCCCATCGTCGGCGCAACCCACTGTATCAAACCCCCAGGGCGCAACCCCTACGGAAGAAATAGCTGTTACTGTTCAAATGGTAGATCCCGAGCCTTTGGCGGCAACGACGGATAAACAGCTATTTGCCAACATTGAAGGCTCTGGCGAGTCGGCTGCCCCTTCGGAGCCAAAAGCTGCATCTCCTGCACGGGAACCCACACCCGTAAGGGATCCATATCCCATCAGGGTACCAACCCCTATACGGGATCCCTCTCTAATACAATCTCCCACACCTGTAGAGAAACCCATGCCTACAGTAGACCCATGTACTGTACGCAGCCCCTCCCCCAACACTATAATCAACAAAAACTCTGCTGTCAGTTCAAATTGAACAGGATTATGAACGTTTTGTTCAATGGAAATCCTACAGGGTCGCTCCATACGACACTCTGTACAACTAGAGCGAGTGGAGAGAAGAAGAATTATTTGTTCTGGAGGTAACAGATTCTCCGAACATTGAAGTCCTAATCCAATGGGACAACATCTTTTGCAAGAAGCTGATATCGAGCTATTTTATGGATAAAGATGACGCTTGATTGAAAGGAAAATCGATATCCGAAGACACTGTTCCTGTCAGTCCCAAAACAGACCACGACTCAGACGACGACGATGCCTTTCAGGCCGATCTGAGAATGAGCTGTCAGGAAGCCAGAGAACAGGAGTTCTCAAGGATACAACAACAACAACAGGGAGAAGGGACCTCGACCCAACAACAGTCCCCTCCCCAACAGCAAGAAACTGCCTACGACAAGGAGGAATCAGTCCCTCCTGTCACTGAAGATACAACAGTTTCTCAACACGCACTCGAGCCTGTCTCCGCACAACAAGATGATCAAGCCCGCGCCATCCCGCATGAGTAATCAGTCCCTCTGCCGGAGCAGGCAGACGCTGAGAGACAGCAGGATGAATCAGTCTCTCCTGTACCTTTGTCTATAGAAGCCCATCCGGAACAGGAGGAATCAGTACCCCCTATCACTGAGACCAATCAGGCCGAACAACCACCAGCTGCAACAGCACCTGATGCCCCTGCATCACCCATTGATGCGGAATCCGATGACAGCTTCCTACCCGAGGATGAACCATAACGACTGCACAACCATGTGGTCGTCCGACAGCTCAATGGAGCTGATGATGAAAAGCTAGTCAAGCCAGGCTCTCCAGGATTGGAAGCGAGGAACGAGCAACTTCATACTCTCGGTCGCCAAACTGTTTTCTTACAGGATGCTGTGAATGCTTTGCACAATGTTGAAAAAGAGATCAACTAGCTGCACGAGACTGCTATTGACGAAATGACGGGTGTAAAGAGAGAAATCTCCAAAGTGGAAGAATCCTTCCACATTTTGCCCAGCGTCTTAAGGCAATCTCTCAATCAACTCCAACAACGCCAGGAGCAAATTATCAAGGACGAACAAGCCAAGCTCCGCGTCTCTGAAGCCAAAACTGTATCTGCCCTACAGGAAACAGGCTCCCAGCTTAGAGGACACAATCAAAAGATAAATGATATGTCGCTGGTACTTCAATCCCTAGTTGATAAAATGTCAAGCATGGAGACCAAACAGGATAATGCGATGAAGATCCCGGAACGCCTTGATACGAAGGTCTCTTATCTTGATGAGGCCAAAAATGGGGAAGAGGGGGAAGAGTCTAGGGAAGCCACTAGGCAATGGAGGAGAAATAGAGAGAGAGAGAGAGAGAGAGAGAGAGAGAGAGAGAGAGAGAGAGAGAGAGAGAGAGAGAGAGAGAGAGAGAATTTGATGCTGTACTAGAAGACAGCATTAGTGTTGCAATCAACCGAATGGCCACACCTGCACAAAGTTATAGGGTATCTGGTTCTCTCCTAGAGTTCCACGACCCCAACTTTCCATGGAAAAATAATGTGCAAAAGCCATCGGAAATTCATTTGCCGACCAATCGTAATCCTACAGCTGATGAAGTGAAGCAATGGAGGAAGAACAAACTGATGAGGTACTTTGTCAAGCTCATCAGAGAGTCCGCCATCTTCAACAAATGTCGGACATTGGCGGAGGCTGCGAAGGAATTTGCTAAGATGCTGGAAATAGGAAAGCTCACATTATAGATTTTAATGAAATCAAGGCATCGGAAATGAGATAGGATCACTCACCCGGATGACTGGATACTTGCCTTCGACCAATCGACGGAAGGAAGAGCGATCTATCTAGATCGAGGCAAGGATTCATTAGAACACTGGTGGAGAGGAACAAAATGATCCTGATAAAAGGCCTTGGAGACACGCTCACTACAGGAGCTAGCATGGAGGGTCCTTTCTAGCAAAATTTTGACAGCATAAAATTTTGTATCTTTGTTTCTGCTCTCATTGTAATCTTTGCCCAATATCAATATTACTGCAATTGTGTGATTACAACTATTTTTGTCTTGAAAGATTACAACTCGTAATCTACTACTGTGCTACTGTGTGATTACGAAATTAATTTATTTACTGCAAACAAACAAGTAAAAACTTATTTAGTATAAAAGCTGTAAGAACTTATCTGTGAACAGTTCATATGTTAAGTTGTATTTAAACACTCGACTACAATGTAAGATTGTACCTGCGCGCCAATCATAAGTTTAAGTTGTAATACACTTTCCTGTTAGATGCTATCATTTTAGAACTTGTCTGCGTGCAGTTCACATTTTTCTTTAATTTGCTGAAGGCCAGAACATTCGACAGAAGATCAAGAAGAAAGCCTCTCAAATCAAAGATGTTTAAGACGTTTAGGCATCAAGGTTTTGGCATCATCAAGAGGTTTTGGCATTATCAAAAGGGGGGAAATTGTTGGGATAAACAATCATTTACCATGTTTTGATAAAGTGACAACATACAACAAGTAGCTATCCCAAAGGCAATCATACAGAAAGATGTCAAGTGCCTCAACATAAAGCAAAAGAATAAAGTGCCATCATACATCAAGAAGCTCATCAGTCGATATGACACAAAGTATGGAAGCTGTCCTGAACATTCATACAGTATCTTTCCATACAGCAGCCTAAGATAGCCTACAGCGTGGAACCTACAGCTACAGCATTGTAAACGCAACATGTTGGATACAGAAAACAGGCTGTAAGTGTTGAGATCTTCACCACTTATCCAACAGGACTGAAGACCGTTGAAACGGAATTTGCTTATACGCTAAAGTCAAGCCACCATTTGAAAAGAAGTATTTAAATACTGACTGGATAAAGTATTTAAATACCAGCCGACAAAGATCTTCAGACAAGGAGCAAAATCCGGATCTTGTACTGTGCAAAGTCAAACAACACGGAACAAACTCTTTGCTCAACGGATCTATTCTCAACGGATCTATTCCAAAGGCTATATATACCCCGAAGTTTGAAGATCAGAAAAAAAAACAACGATATACACGAATATTCATAAGATCAAGATCTGAAAATTGAGCAAACTCAGATATACTGAGATACACTCGTGAACATCACAAGAACAGTATATCAAGAGCAATCATATTTCTTCAAGCATACTACCTCACTTGAGAGAAGAAATATACAAGTGCTCAACCTTGAACAACACATCATCAGCTCAAGCTCAAGAAATTCAAGCTGTTGTTCAACCCTTGTTCTTACATTTGAAGAAACCCATAATCCCTGTGTGGACTGAAGAAAGCCTTGCTTTTCCTGAACTATGTGTGACGGATCTGCATTGAAGATGAAGCTTTGGAACTGTGTGTGAAGAAACAAGTCAAGTGAAAGCTTTAACCAATCTGTGTGAACGGTTGAAAGCGACAGTTTTTGTATCAATATGTGTGAATGATACAGGGATATGTTTGATTATAGATACGTAGTTGTGTACGTAGTGTTTATAATAAACATTTTCACTCCTGTGTGGAGGACCAGTGGACGTAGAGGGTTTACCCGAACCACTTTAAATATCGTGTCATTTACCTTCTGCACTTATTATTTTCATTACTGTGATTATTTTATAAGTATACAGTGCATACTTAGTACGCACCAAGCTAACAGGAGAAAATCTAGTTGCTGTATTTACAGCAACTTACTTTAACAGACTTCCGCTACGCACTCTTATTTGAAAATCGTACAGCTTGTTGCTTAAACACTTTCCAAGTTGTATTCTATATACTTATTGGCCAACAACAATTATTATTAAATTTAATTGCTTATGTATTAAGAAATATCTCTTTAAAAGAATCATAAAATCAGTAATTATATAATCTAGTAAATATGATTTTTTTTTATTTATTTACGAAAACCACTGAGACCCACAGTCCAAAATACCGTTATTCAATGACTCAACATGGTTATACTAGTATTGCTCACTTCATACCCCATAGCCATTGTTAGAGCATCCTCGGTTAGATAACCCACTGAGGAGAATACCAGTATTACTCACTTCATACCCAGAACCCATATATAGGGCAATCCCCGGTTAGATAACCCGCAGTGTGCTCAGCATAAAAAGAAGGATTCGCGAACCAAACTACTTTTCCCGATTGGTTCCAAGATCATCCCTCAATCGCACCACTGGGATCACCATATCTAGGGAACCGCCAGGCCTTGATGTTATCGACTGGTAGGATGATCCTTGGTTCCAACTGCCCTGATACCAACCCTTTCAAAAGGAAGGGGTTTTCATGTGTATTACACAAATACGGTTGGTATCAGTGACTCGCCACATAATAAGTACCCTCAATCGGGAAGCTAACCAGAGCAGCTCAGTTGGTCATCGTGAAACCGGCATTCACTATAAGTCAGAAATTGTCCCTTGACATGCCCACTGCACATTCCCACGCATGTCTGGTGGCACTGGACGTGCACTCCTGGACAAGAGCCGTACATTGCAGCATAACATGGCGCGACAACACTTCCACCCTCGCCCACTTTGGATACCACTCCATAGAAGCACATGATTTAGATAGGGGTCGCATAATTCACATAATTCACATAAATCATCCAGCTACAATATCAATCAATATCAATAAAACTCGATATTACGCATCATCATCTTAATATAATATATTCATACCTTATTAAAAGTTATATGCCATTGGATCTTTTTCTCCTCGGATGTAAAGCCGGCTATTAGAGAACCTTCTGATACCAATTGTTAGATTGGTACCGCCACTTGAATGGGGGCTATTAGTGCAGTATAGAGTTCTTAAACTCTTTTGCATTTGTGGAAGCGTAATTAAATGTGGAATATAAATGTCGTAAAATTTATAGAGGTTTGGCCAAATATGCCTACATTCTCTCTCCTTATCTTTTTCTATATGTTCAAGATACAACCTTTTCCGCCTTGTCTTCTATCGGCCCGAGGGAAACCGTTACAATCTTGTCTATCGATCTAAGGTAAACCATTATAATCTTGTCTTTATTTCGGTCCAAGATAAACCGTTTTCTTTTTCTATCGGACAAGGAATTAACCTATGTAGCTTTCTTTGGATATTAGATAAACCTCACTTGGATTTAGATATGATTCTAATAATGCCGGATCCTTGATCCTAATAACACCGAATTAAATTTACAATCCTTTCTTTTCTCTCGTGTATCGGTTGAGTGTATGAGCACTCGAACTCTTAATAATTAAGCTCAAATACAACAAAAAATGAATATAACAATACCTGATGAATATATATTTTGCTTGAAGTTGTTGTGGGGTGAATACCATATGAAGTGGTATATATAGGCTTCAAAACCTAAACTATCCATTACTGCCTTCTTCATTACGTACGTTATACGTCCTCCGTGACGTATGTTAACCATATTACATACGTTAACCATTCCTATTATGTACGTTTTACGCTGCTCAATTCAGTCCAGTAGCTTATGCATCTTTCATTACGTATGTTATCTCATATCCATTACGTACGTTATACTCCATGTATCCGTTGCATACTTTTTGACCTTCTAGAATAAATCCAACGAATTGATTTATTTGAATTTGCATTTCATCTTCTCATAGCGTATGTTAACACCTTTGTCTTACGTGCGTTAAGGCCTGATCATTACGAACATTATCTCTGCAATGTTAACTACTTGGGTGCTATTTTATATTTATTAAATAAGATTTAAAATTAAGATAGACTAATTAATTTATTTCATAGTTTCTTTAATTTATTTATAAATAATAATTAAAGCTAATGTTTCTACACTTTCAATAATATTTTTAATAAGATCATTTCGATTTATTTAATTATATATATCAACACTTTTTTTGCAATATTTTCAAGCATCTTTCATTTGAGTTGATATTTCTTTTATTGATATACCTAATTATAGTGACTAACTATTAATTAATTGAAATATATAATATTTTCGCGAGACTTTAGGTTTAAGTTTTTAATATATAGTGCACACTACTATATTAAATTTCTCTTTGTTTGGGATTTACATTTTTTGATAAATGAAAACATGAAATATTTCTGTAAATATAATCAATTCCTATTTATTCGTAATTCATATTCCTTAATTTGTAAAATTTTATAAGGTATGTAGGAGTTATTTTAAGTATAATTAATTATAATGTAACTAATGCAATGATGATTAGGCCAATATTGATTATGTATCCGCTGAAGCATGAGGGCCTAACACATATGCACACGAAGCACCAGCAGAAGACATATGACAATCGAAGTATGAGAAGCTGCCACTTAGGATCAGCTTATTCTGCATTAGTATATAGGGGAGATTGAACTTACTCTCTTCAAAACTTACATTACGTATGTTGCATAATATTTAGAAAATATTCTTATTTATTTATGACATCAAATTTATTGGATCAATTTACTTATAGAATATTTATAAAATATGTTATTCTCAAATAACTAAAATTAATATTTGTTATATCATATTTATAATTAAAATATTTATTCGTTTTTTGTACACGAAATAAATCAGTCATAAAATATTTCCCGCTTCACCAATTATATTTAATAATTGTACTGACATCATTATATATTTTTTATTATTTTTATTATTTAAATACTATAATTGAAACTATAGTTATTTATAATATAATCAGTTTCTGAAAATATATGGCTTCACATGTATCAAATGGCTTCACATATGTGAGTCTTTCTTTAAAAAAATTCAAACTCACATTCAAATGTCTCACTCTTTCAGCCAAATATTTCAAAATATTTCAAATGGCTTCACATATGTGAAGCCATTGCTTAAGAAACCGATTAGTGTTATGCATTTGACGCTACTACTTGGGAGTTAGGTTTCATATCGGAAATGGGATAAAATTCTTAACATGTAGCTTTCTCCCCCTTCTCTAACACATCAACTCCATTTTTATCCATCCGTTCATTTTTTTTTCTCTTCACTCTCACTAACCTTGACCATTTAATAATTTCATTATTGTTTAGTATAATATCTTTTAACTAACATATTAATAATTTAATATTTGCTTGTTTTCTAATATTTTGTAGGTTTTCTTTTAAATCAAGGTAATTTCTATTCTAGAGATTTTTTTTATTATTTGAAACAGTACTTAATTGTATGTTATGTTCCATTTTGTGGGTTCATTTTATAGAAAATGAGGTAATTTCTCGTTTATCGTAATTTATTTTAATTTTCGTATTTGTGTGTTTTTTGTAATATAAACCTTCATATGTTATTTTTTAAGATTTATATTTATAAATATTATCTTTTTACTAAATATTCGTTATTTATATTAGTAAATTTATTGACATTAATTTTAGTATAGCTGAAAATTACTCAAAAAATTAATTTTTGGAAAGCTTCAGCTACTTTTTTAAAAATATGTATTTAAGAATTGCTTCACATATGTGAAGTCATTGTCTTTTTTATTTTTTATTTATATTAGCAATGTCGTCATATATGTAAAGCTATTATTTTTCTGTTTAGATATTGTAGCAATCGCATCACATATTTGATGTTATTGCTTTATTTAATTTGTCCAACCTTCTTTGTCTTCACACATGTGAAGCCAATGTTTTTTCTCTGGTTTCACATTATTTACTTTGAAGCCAATGTTTCTTTGCCTTCAGCTTTTTTACCGTCAAAAAAAGCTTCAACTATGTGAACTCAAATTTTTTGGCTTCATAATCAAAGTATTTGGAATGTGAAGCCATTACAAGAATTATTTTGTTGTGATTCTCACATTATTTGAACAAATTTCTACTCACAAATTGATGCGACCTCCAAATAACATGCCTTGGTAATCGACACCTCTAGATGGAGTAAGATCACATGATTTTTCCAGAATATGCAAAAGGGTTTAACTTTTGAACCTCTCGCGACCTGTCGTAGCAACCCCAGAAGGAGCGGTATTCAAATACTAAATAATAGTTTAAAACTTGATACGCAACTGAATCACACAAAGGCTGCTACAGAGACACACTCAAAAAACAAGAAGGATCTCACAAAGACTTGTTAAAACAAACACATTCAAATTTCATATATCTTAGATTTTTTTTTACAAATAAAGATGAGAGCTATTTATAGCTAAAAATCCTACAACTATTATAATATCAAAATAAAAAAATAAAACTTCATAATTCTTTACTATAAAGATCAAGACCATTCAGCAATAATGAAGAAATAAGGAAAAAATCAAAGAAAATAAAGAAGTGCGAAAGATACGTCCACAAAATGGTCAAAAGAGAAACTTTCTATTTATTTTTCATCAAGACCATTCAACACCTAATTAAAAAAATAAATGTAAAAATTAAGTAAAATAAGTGAGAAAATCATCACCCTCAACCCGACTGAATCCTGGCTTAATTTATTCAGAATTTATTCTTGGTAACTTCATATAATTGTATCTTTACCTCTTAAGTTTTCGTAGCCACTTGAACGATCTCTATTGGACATCAGATGAGAGAGTTATGACCTGAATACGGAACTGCTGGTCATTTACCTTACGTGCGAGATTTTGTATTTATGTCGATTCGTTTCAGACACATCTTGGCTCTTACATATGTTAAGACTTGTTAAGACTTTATTATAACTAAAAAGTTAATATTCAAAATTACATAAACAGTACAATGACTCTATTTATTATAATTTGAAATACTTAGATTATAAAAGGTGATCCATTGTCCGACCACTTTAATAATACAGATAATTTTCATGTTCCTAAAAATATTTTTATTTTTGACGAATTCATTAATAACAAGTGTTGACTGTTCTGGGATATCCTTCCCTTATTGGTGTCTTACCTAATACTGGTTGTAGGGGATACAAAGATGGAAGGTTCCAGAGGTAGTAGGATCCTATTAGATGTCTTACCTTAACTAGGAATCCTATGTATGGAATGACTCTCATTGTAATGCCTATATAAAGGCCCCTCTATTCATTGTTATCAATCTGATTGATTTCTTTGTCTTTACTTTCTCTGAAACACATTATCGGCCACGTGGCAGAAGAAAGAAAAAAATCGGGCGGTAATTGCCGTCGTTGCTCACCGCCATTACCCGGCCACCTTGTGCCCAGCCACTGCCGCCGATCCAGTCCAGCCACCACCGCCGGACCACCATCGCCGATCCGCCGCTGCCGGACCACCGCCGCCGACTAACACAGGCCGATCTAGTCCAGCCCCAACCGCCGCTGACCACCGTCGCGGCCGCCGCCGGCAAGCGGCGACGCCCGATCATCACTTGACTCCGGGCCCAAGTCCGACCCGGTTCATAATCTTGGACCAAAAACCCAAACATCAACTTAATTTATTTTCGCAAACCGCTAAAATTGCGCCCCCAGTTTCACGTCGTCACATCGAGTACCAACCGGTAGATCGAAGCACACCACAAATTCATCCATATCACGTGCCTAATTTTATAATTGAGGTAATTATCTGAACTTGTCCCTATTCAATTCTCTCTTTTGGGATTTTTTCTTTTGGGGACATGGGTTATTGGGTTCTTTATCTCCCATGCTACTTTGCGGTGGATGAGACCGCGAGAGAAGTTGGTATCTCTGCGTGTCGAAGAAAAATGTGTGACGATTCTGGGGGAGTCACGGAATTGTTGAAAATCGATACTTATGGTTGTTGCATTCACCACGTATCTGGGTGCGATTTGATATTGCAGTTTTTTTTGTCGACTTTACTAGACAACAATTAAGGGAAGTACATCAAGTAACGGTTATGTTACATGCTTTTAAAAGCATCGATTGTGACCATTTACATAGTCACTGAAAATCCAACAAGACTAACTTCCTCTTGTTTATATCTTGTAGATGGCACAAAGCTCCAATATTCATTCGGAGTTCGACATCCTTGACCATGCTGGTAAGGAGTACCATAGGTGGGTCTCAGACGTTCGCTTGGCGTTCGTCAGTAAGAGATTTACCACCACCATCTTTCCCTCTAATGAGCCTACCGCTCAAGAACCGAGTGAGGAAACCAAAGCTAATGCACTGATGTATTTGCGTAGACATATACATCCGTTGTTGAAAAAGTGTTACATGAATTTGCAAACCCCCAAATAACTATGGGATACACTCGAACAACGATTTAATAATGTGCATGATAAGCGCTTCCCCGAATTGCAACTTCAGTGGGAGCAAATCCGGTTTTTGGATTATGCGAATGTGGAGGCCCATAACCAAGCCATCCTCGATCTTCGCGCTGATCTTGGTTTTTGTGGTGTCAAGAAGTCTGATCAAGACTTGATCAAGAAGACTCTTAACACGTTTCCGGTGGGAGTAAGTGTGATTGCTCATCAGCTGCGTGTTGCCTATGAGGAAGGGAGAATTAAAAATTTTAGTGACCTTATCTCCCACCTCGCGAAAAAAGAAAGGCACCATGAGATTATTCTCAACAGCAATGCGCGCCCAGCTGGTACGAAGCCGATTTCGGAAGTGAATCAGGCTACTCACAGGAAGACACCACGACAAAATAGAAAAGGAAACGCTACTTAGTTTTTGCAAGCACCACGGGTGCATGACTCGAGCAAGTGAGGAAAAAAGACGAGGTCTTCGTTCCAATGTGTGGAAGCGGCAAGGTGGCTCGGCCACGGGTCCTAGTGGAGCCCAACCACGTGGACCGCCTCCTGCCGCCGGGATTGAAACCACTCCAAAGGAAGGTCGGAATTACTATACTTGCGGCTCAAAGAAGCATACTTACCGCAATTGCAAGGCGCCAAAGAACATCCAAGCTTACTACAAGCACTATAAATAGTACTTGACTCAAGAGTCAAATTATATGGAGGAAGATAATGAGAATACGGAGGTGAACCATATTGAGATCCCTCCCCTCACCATTGAGGACAAAGACCAACATTTGGATGTTGCTGACTTTGATTAGATCATTGTAGTTTGACTAGTTTTTACGCTTTGGTTATGTTTTGTCTTGTTTCTAGTTTTCTTTCGATAACTACTTTGGGATTTTCTATGAATGTAATAAAGTTGGCCATGATGAATAAAATTCTTTTAGTTGATGTGATTGTGCAAAAAAGAATTTTATTTTTTCCTTCAAAAGCATGTTTGGTTTATCACAAAATAATTGGTCAGTAATGAATTGCTGGGTTAATTTGATACATTGGTGGATTTCATCAAAACTTTTGATCAAGACTAGGCGCAACCTCCTTGGTATTTGTTTATGCTTTGAAAGTTCAACGGAATCAGTGGTTTTTAAATAGCCTTAGCTGTACCGACATTCCTACTTTTTCTGCAAGTCTACCAAGTTGGAATTACTGAAAGGATTATTAGTCGAGATATAAATTGAACACCCTGATGCGTTTTGAAGTGTTTAAACGCTCCTATGGCCATATTGCCATAGTATTGTATCAACAATAATGCCTTTGAAAAAGGCTTCAACCTTGCTCTATCACTCAACAATAGGGAAATACCAAAATAGCAACTTGAATCGAGCACTGAGATCTGAGTTTAATGATCCAGAAAGTGCACGACCTATGAAAAGAAAGATACAGAAGTCTAGTTTCCATAACAACTGACCGTTCGTCCATAGCCTTCTTAACGAAGAAGTTATTGCTGTTTTAGTGAAAAAAGGTCAAGCTATGCGGAAATTATTTCCAGCGATTGTGCTAACTTTGATCCTAACCAACTTGGTCGAATTTCCTCAAACTCGAAGTTAATGAGTTTTTTCTATGTCTTTCATCACAAAAATATTCAAGTTTCATGTCTTATTGTAGATGTCTCGTGGCGAAATTGAGTGCCTTGCTGATAGTGGAACAACCCACACTATTCTTCGGAATAGGCAATTATTTAAGGATATTGGGCCATATATATCCTCAGTGACAACAATGATTGGTTCCTCCCAAGTAATTCAAGGGAGGGGACCTGCTCATTTCTTGCTACCTAATGGTACGCATATTAATGTCACAAATGCTCTCTATGTCCCAAGAGCAAACCGAACCTTGCTAAGTTTTAGGGACATCCGTGCCAACAGTTATCACCTTGATACACACTGTGAGAATGGGATAGGATTTTTGTGTGTTACTCTGGCAGAATGCGGAAGACGCCGCGTTCTCGAGAAACTTATGAGTCTAAGTAGTGGTTTATACCACACTACAATAAGGGTTATTGAATCCTACGCTGTGAGTCACGAACTTTGTGATTCCGAAGCATACCAACTATGGCATGACCGACTCGGTCACCCTGGACGCGACATGATGATTCGCATTTTGAAAAACTCACATGGTCATCCGTTTTTCAAATCCAGAAAACGATTGGAAGCACCACTTGATATTGACATTGATGTGAGTGAGCTTGATACCGTATCACCGGGATTAAAGATTGCACGCCCTGATAAGGTTGACGGTGCATCTTTCGTAAATCCCGAGGCTTCCGTGGCAATTTCCAATGCCCATAAATCGTTTTGCAAAGCCTGTTCACTAGCAAAGTTGATACCCTCTCTGTCCTTTGCTAAAGACTCAACACAAAACATTCGCTTCTTACAAAGAATTCAAGGGGACATTTGTGGACCTATTCAACCAGAGTGCGGACCATTCAGATACTTTATGGTTCTGGTTGATGCATCGACGCGATGGTCACACGTCGCTCTGCTATCCACAAAAAATGCTGCATTTGCTAAACTCCTAGCACAAATCATCAAGTTACGGGCTAACCACCCCGACTTTCCAATCTCGTCATTAAGATTGGGCAACACTGGTGAGTTTACGTCAAAGTACTTTGACGACTATTGCATGTCGATTGGGATTGAAGTTAAACATCCCGTCCCCCATATTCATTCGCAGAATGGCCTTGCTGAGGCTATGATTAAGCGGTTACAGCTTATCGCCCGAGCATTGGTATTCCGCACCAACTTGCCGATTTCTGCCTGGGGTTATGCAATTTTGCATGCGGCTATACTTATTCGCTTTCGACCCACTGCCAAGCAACCGTTTAGTGCGTACCAGTTAGTAACTGGATATGAGCCTGATATTTCACACCTACGCATTTTTATTTGTGCAGTCTATGTGCCAATTACGCCTCCACAGCGTACTAAAATGGGTCCGCAAAGACGATTAGGTATATACGTTGGCTATGAATCGCCTAAAATTATCCGCTATTTGGAACCTTTGACAGGAGATCTATTTACTGCAAGATTTGCAGACTGTCACTTTGATGAGACAAACTTCCCATCGTTAGGGGGAAGGAGGAATCGAACGATTCCAGTTGAACGCCAGGAAATTGTCTGGTGTGCTCCCTCCTTGCCTCATCAAGATCCCCGCACCGCTCAATCCGAGCTAGAAGTGTAACGTATTCTCAGTCTTCAGAAAGTTGCGGATTCGATGCCCGAAAGCTTTATTGATACTGCGAAAGTGACAAGATCTACCATTCCCGCTGTGAATGTTCCTGCAAGGTTAGAAGTCCCAGTTATAGGGCAAGGTTCAGCCGCCCAAAGGAATGATGCCCCCGGCATCGACCTTAGTGGTGGGACGGCTGCTTCGGATGCTCTTATCCCTACTCGAAAGAGGGGGAGGCCAGTGGGTAGAAAGGATACCGAACCTCGAAAGAGAAGAGGAACAGAGGCACAAAATCCTCTCATTATCGACACAGTGACTCCGTCACATGAGATTATCTCTGACTACGGCTATGTCCTCGAATCAACAATGGAACAATCGACGGACGCGTCGGAAACTTTGTTGATGTCAGAGAATAAAGAAATCTCGATGCAATGTACGAGTGAATACGTACTATTGGACAGGTCGTCCACGCTAGTCGATGATGCTTTTGCCTACTCCGTCGCTCAAGAAATTATTGAAGACGATGATGCTGAGCCGCGCTCGGTTGCTGAATGTCAACGACGAGCCGATTGGCCGAAATGGAAAGATGCATGCAAGCTGAACTAGACTCAATGGATAAACGTGAGGTATTTGGCCGTATCGAGCCAGTACCCGTGGGCGTTAAACCAGTTGGACATAAGTGGGACTTTGTTCGTAAACGCAATGATAAGAATGAGGTCATGCGTTACAAAGTGAGACTAGTTGCCCAAGGCTTCTCGCAGCGCCCTGGCATTGATTACGAGGAGACATATTCTCCCGTCATGGACATCATCACTTTCCGCTACTTAGTCAGTTTAGTAATGTCCGAAAAACTGAATATGCAGCTTATGGATGTGGTTACAGCGTATCTTTATGGGGATCTAGATATGGATATTTATATGAAAGTCCCCGAAGGGATTTCGTTGCCCAAATCAAGTAGCTCTAAACCACGGAGCGCTTACGCTGCAAAACTGCGTCGTTCACTGTATGGGTTGAAACAATCCGGAAGGATGTGGTACAACCACATCGTGAATACTTGGTTGAGAAGGGATACGAGAACAGTGATATTTGCCCATGCACTTTTGTGAAAAGAAAAGATACAGGATTCATGATTGTAGCCATTTATATAGATGACATGAATGTTATCGGTACCATAGATGAGGTCAATGAGACGGCCCGCTACCTTAAATCCGAATTCGAGATGAAAGACCTGGGGAGGACTCGATTCTGCTTGGGCTTAGAGCTAGAACATCGAGATGATGGTATACTCATTCATCAATCTGCCTATGTCCAGAAAATGCTCAGGTGATTTAGTATGGACAAGGCACGTCCTCTTGCTACCCCCATGGTTGGTCGAAGTCTGAAAATGAACAAGGATCCGTTTCGTCCTAAAGAGGAGGATGAAGAGGTCCTTGGAGCAGAAACACCGTACCTTAGCGCAATCGGTGCGTTGTTGTATCTGGCTCAATGTACTCGTCCAGACATCGCATTCTCTGTGAATCTGTTAGCGAGATTTAGCTCCGCTCCCACGATAAGGCATTGGAATGGAATAAAACACATCTTTCGATACTTGAAAGGCTCAAGTGATCTTGGATTGTTCTTTCCCTACGCAAGAGGGAGCGATATTCCGAAAGAAATTGTTGAGGTTAATGCGATGCATACCGACCGTCGATCTTCCTCTGATATTGCAGCTAAGCATGGCAGCTTGACTACTAGAAGTGCTAATGCGATCAAACTTACCCCCTATGCAAAGAATCCTAACAATGTGTTAGTTGGATTTGCTGATGCTGGTTATCTCTCTGACCCGCATAAAGGACGTTCCCAAACTGGTTATGTGTTCACCATTGGGAATACGGCGATATCTTGGCGATCTACCAAGCAGACCCTGGTTGCTACTTTCTCAAACCATGCAGAGATAATTCCATTGCACGAATCCGTAAGGGAGTGCATTTGGCTTCGGTCAGTCATAGACCATATACGAGGAACTTGTGGATTACATCCCACTACAGCAACCCCTACTTGCATCTTTGAGGACAATGCGGCATGCATTGAGCAAAAATGTGACAATACCAAGCATATCGCGCCGAAGTTCTTTTATAATCATCAGCAGTAGAAATTGCTGAATATCGAAGTGAAACAAGTGAGTTCCGATGAGAATATCGCAGACTTGTTCACTAAGTCTCTGCTAAAATCTACATTTGAGAAACATGTGAGAAGCATCGACATGTGGCGATTATCCGAGCTCAACTAATGATAGCTCGTCGGGATGAGCTGTTATGTATACCTTAGGGGGAGTATACTTCACATGATTCTGACATTTGTAGTTGGTGCGTTGTGCTCTTTTTCCTCACCAAGTCTTTGTTTTTTCCCACGGGATTTTATTTGACTTGGAAAGGTTTTTTACCGAGGCAATATCTTATGCACCATGATAGTATTAGTGCTCGACATGGGGTGAGTGTTTCGGGATATTCTTCCCTTATTAGTGTCTTACCTAATACTGGTTGTAGGGGAATACAAAGATGGAAGGTTCTAGACCCTTCCAGAGGTAGTAGGATCCTATTAGATGTCTTACCTTAACTAGGAATCCTATGTATGGAATGACTCTCATTGTAATGCCTATATAAAGGTCCCTCTATTCATTGTTATCAATACAATTGATTTGCTGTCTTTTACTTTCTCCTGAAACATTGACAATGTTTTAAGCCTTTTTTCCTCGTAGCCTCATCATTGTTCCGATATAAATATATAGTTCGTCTTTTAGTTGATTAATCGCATCTTTTAGTTCTGATACAGTTAAACCTCGATAAATGAATGTCCGATAAATGAATAACTCGGTCCCAACTCTTTATAACACGTTCAAATTTTCTTTCGATAAATGAATAATTCCGCTAAATGAATATTTTTCTTCGGTCCCGATCATATTCATTTATCGAGGTATTACTGAATTTTGTTTCTGTTTTTCTTTACCACTACTACAAAAATAAAATATTGTTCCGGGAAATCCTTCCCGTATTGGTGTCTTACCTAATACTAGTTGTAGGGGGATAAGAGTTATGGAAGGTTCTAGACTCTTCCATAAGTAGTTGGATCCTGTTAGATGTCTTACCTTAACTAGGAATCATATGTATGGAAAGACTCTCTTTGTAATGCCTATATAAAGGCTCCTCTATTCATTGTTATCAATACAATTGATTGCTGTCTTTACTTTTCTCCTCAAACACATTATCAGCACGTAGCTCGAACGAAAAAAAAAAAAAAATCGGCCGAGCACCGCCGCCCTAGCCCAGCCATCGACCGCCCTTTGCCGCCCGCTTGCCGGCCATGCCGCCGCCGCCCGATCAGCTGCCACCCGTCGGCTCACGCCGCCCTCTGCGGCCGCCAGTGCCACCACTGCCCGGCTCTTGCCCGACTCAGTACCCAGTGCCACTTGCCAGCCGCCACGCGCCCAGCTTCTCGCCAAGCCTGGCCACGGGACCTCCACCACCGCCGAGCACCGCCTCGCCGCCGGACCTCCGCCACCAGAGCCGCCGGACCGCCGCCACAGCCCGCCACCCAGGCCGCCCAGCCACGGCCCAGCTTTGCCAGCCACCGCCGCCTCGCCGCCGCCGGACCTCCGCCGCCCAGGCCGCCGGACCTCGCCACCAGGCCGCCGGGCCGCGCCACTCGGCCGCTTGCCGCCAAAGACTGGCCGCCCATGCCACTGGCCGCGCCATGCCGCCACGGCTCGATCAGCCGGCTAGTCCGACCGGTTCCGACTCTCGGACCAAAACCGAACATCAACCTATCTTGATCGCCAAAATTGCGCCTCGGTTTCACGTCGTCGCATCGAGTACCAACCGTAGATCGAAGCACACCACGATTCAAAGACGTGCCTAATTTTATAATCGAGGTAATTATCTAACTTGTCCCTATTTCAATTCTCTCCTTTTGGGAATTTTTCTTTTGGGGACACGGGTTTTGGGTTCTTTATCTCCCACGCTACTTTGTGGTGGATGAGACCGCGAGAGAAGTCGGTATCTCTGTGTGTCGAAGAAATCTGTGTGACGGTCCTGGGGGAGTCATGGAATTGTTGAAAAGTCGATACTTGTGGTTGTTGCATACACCACGTATCTGGGTGCGATCTGATATCGCCGTTTTTTTGTCGACTTTACTAAACAACAATTAAGGGAAGTAAATCGAGTAACGGTTATGTTACACGCTTTTAAAAGCATCGATTGTGACCGTTTACATTGTCACTGAAAATCCAACAAGACTAACTTCCTCTTGTTTATATCTTGTAGATGGCACAAAGCTCCAATGTTCATCCGGAGTTCGACATCCTTGACCATCTTTGGTAAGGAGTACCATAGGTGGGTCTCGGATGTTCGCTTGGCGTTTCGGTAAGAGATTTACCACCACCATCTTTCCCTCTAACGAGCCTACCGCTCAAGAACCGAGCGAGGAAACCAAGGCTAATGCCGATGTACTTGCGTAGACATATACATCCGTTGTTGAAAAAGTGTTATATGAACTTGCAAACTCCCAAAGAACTATGGGATACACTCGAACAACGATTTAATAATGTGCATGATCGGCGCTTCCCGAATTGCAACTTCAAGAGGAGCAAATCCGATTTTGGATTATGCGAATGTGGAAGCCTATAATCAAGCTATCCTCGATCTTCGCGCTGATCTTGGTTTTGTGGTGTCAAGAAGTCGATCAAGATTTGATCGAGAAGACTCTTAACACGTTTCCGTGGGAGCAAGTGTAATTTCTCATCACCGCGTTGCCTATGAGGAAGGGAGAATTAAGAACTTTAGCGACCTTATCTCCCACCTCGCGAAAAAGAAAGGCACCATGAGATTATTCTCAATAGCAATGCGCGCCCGGCTAGTACGAAGCCGATTAGGAAGTGAATCGGGCTACCTGAGAAAGCACCACGACAAAATAGAAAAGGCAACGCTACTCGGTTTTGCAAGCACCACGGATGCATGACTCGAGCAAGCGAGGGAAAAGACGAGGTCGTCGTTCCAACGTGTGGAAGAGGCAAGGTGGCTCGGCCACGGACCTAGTGGAACCCAACCACGTGGGCCGCCTCCGCCACGGAATGGAACCACTCCAAAGGAAGGCCGGAATTGCTATACTTGCGGATCGAAGAAGCATACTTACCGCAATTGCAAAGCGCCAAAGAACATCCAAGCTTACTACAAGCACTATAAACAATATTTGACTCAAGAGTCGAATTACATGGAAGAAGATAATGAGAATACGGAGGTGAACCATATTGAGATCAAGACTGAGATCCCTCCTCTCACCATTGCGGACAAAGACCAACATATGGATGTTGCCGACTTTGACTAGTTTTACGCTTTGGTTATGTTTTATCTTGTTTCTAGTTTCCGAGAACTACTTTGGATTTTCATGAATGTAATAAAGTTGGCCATGATGAATAAAATTCTTTTAATTGCTGTGATTGTGCAAAGATGAATTTTATTTTTCCCTTCGAAAGCATGTTTGGTTTATCACAAAATAATTGCTAGCAATGAATTGCTTGGTTAAAAATTTGATACATTGGTAGGATTTCATCAAAACTTGGTATTTGTTTATGCTTTGAGAGTTCAAACGGAATCAGTGGTTTTTAAACAGCCTTAGCTGTACCGACATTCCTACTTTCTCTGCAAGTCTACCAAGTTGGAGTTACCGAAAGGATCATTAGTAGAGATATAAATCAAAAACTTAGATGCGATTTAAACGCTCCTATGGCCATATTTCCATAGTATTGTATCAACAATAATGCCTTTGAAAAAGGCTTCAACCTTGCTTTATCACTCAACAATAGGGAAATACCAAAATAGCAAAATGAAACGAGCACTGAGATCTGAGTTTAATGATCCAGAAAGTGTACGACCTATGGACAGCAAGATAAGGAAGTGTAGTTTCCAAAACAACTGACCGTTCGTCCATAGCCTTCTTAACGAAGAAGTTATTGCTGTTTTAGTGAACAAAGGTCAAGCTGCGCGGAAATTATTTCCAGCGATTGTGCTAACTTTGATCCTAACCAACTTGGTCGAATTTCCCCAAACTCGATGTTAATGAGTTTTCGCTATGTCTCTAATCATAAGACTAATCGAGTTTCATGTCTTATTGTAGATGTCTCGTGGCGAAATTGAGTGCCTTGCTGATAGTGGAACAACCCACACTATTCTTCGGAATAGGCAATTATTCAAGGATATTGTGCCATACATATCCTCAGTGACAACAATGATTGGTTCCTCCCAAGTAATTCAAGGGAGGGGACCTGCTCATTTCTTGCTACCTAATGGTACGCATATTAATGTCACAAATGCTCTCTATGCCCCAAGAGCAAACCGAACCTTGCTAAGTTTTAGGGACATCCGTGCCAACAGTTATCACCTTGATACACATTGTGAGAATGGGACAGAATTTTTGTGTGTTACTCTGGCAGAATGCGGAAGACTCCGTGTTCTCGAGAAACTTATGAGTCTAAGTAGTGGTTTATACCAGACTACAATAAGGGTTATTGAATCTATCTTTGTGAGTCACGAATCGTGTGATTCAAGCATACCAACTATGGCATGACCGACTCGGTCACCACAGACGCGACATGATGATTCGTATTTTGAAAAACTCACATGGTCATCCGTTTTCAAGTCCGTAAAGCGATTGGAAGCACCACTCGATATCGGCATTGATGTGAGTGAGCTTGATACCGTATCACGGACTAAAGATCGCACGCCCTAATAAGGTTGACGGTGCATCTCTCGTAAATCCCGAGGCTTCCGTGGCAATTTCTAATGCCCATAAATCGTTTTGTAAAGCTGTTCACTAGCAAAGTTGATACCCTCTCCGTCCTATGCTAAAGACTCAACACAAAATATTCGCTTCTTACAAAGAATTCAAGGGGACATATGTGGACCTATTCAACCAGTGCGGACCATTTAGATATTTTATGGTTCTGGTTGATGCATCGACGCGATGGTCACACGTCGCTCTGCTATCCACGAAACGCCGCATTTGCTAAACTCCTAGCACAAATCATCAAGTTACGGGCTAACCACCGACTTCCCAATCTCGTCATTAAGATTGGACAATCTTTGGAGAGTTTACGTCAAAGTCTTTTGCGACTATTGCATGTCGATTGGGATTGATGTTGAACATCCCGTCCCCCACGTTCATTCGCAGAATGGCCTTGCCGAGGCTATGATTAAGCGATTCTGACTTATCGCCCGAGCATTGGTATTGCGCACCAACTTGCCGATTTACGCACGGGGTTATGCAATTTTGCATGCGGCTATACTTATTCGCTTCGACCCACGCCAATCAACCGTTTAGTGCGTACGGTTGGTAGCGGATATGAGCTCGATATTTCACACTTACGCATTTTTGGTTGTGCGGTATATGTGCCAATTACGCCTCCACAAAGATACTAAAATGGGTCCGCAAAGACGATTAGGTATATATGTTGGCTTTGAATCGCCTAAAATTATCCGCTATTTGGAACCTTTGACAGAGATCATTTCTTGCAAGATTTGCAGATTGTCACTTTGATGAGACAAACTTCCGCCGTTAGGGGAGAGAGGAATCGAGCGATTCGGTTGAACGCCAGAAATTGTGCAGTGTGCTCCTCCTTGCCTCATCAAGATCCCCGCGGCTCAATCCGAGCTAGAAGTGCAACGTATTCTCGATCTTGAAAGTTGCGGATTCGATGCGACAACTTTACGTCTTTGCGAAAGTGACAATATCTACCATTCCCGCGGCGAATGTTCCTGCAAGGTTAGAAGTCCCAGTTATAGGGCAATGTTCAGCCAACCAAAGGAATGATGCACCCGGCGACAACCTTAGTGGTGGGACGGCAGCATCGGCTGCTCTAATCCCTGCTCGAAAGAGGGAGAGGCCAGTGGGTAGAAAGGATACCGAACCTCGAAAGAGAAGAGGAACGGAGGCACAAAATCCTCTCATCATCGACACAGTGACTCCGTCACACGAGATTATCTCTGACTACGGATATGTCCTCGAATCAACAATGGAACAATCGACGGACGCGTCGGAAACTTTGTTGATGTCAGAAAATAAAGAAATCTTGATGCAATGTACGAGTCAATACGTACTATTGGAC
Organism: Orobanche coerulescens; assembly: GCA_033398695.1. Taxonomy (NCBI): domain Eukaryota; kingdom Viridiplantae; phylum Streptophyta; class Magnoliopsida; order Lamiales; family Orobanchaceae; genus Orobanche; species Orobanche coerulescens. Next base: position 57,994,749 of record CM065807.1, on the reverse strand, counting down.
AGGTCGTCCACGCTAGTCGACGATGCTTTTGCCTACTCCGTCGCTCAAGAAATTATTGAAGACGACGGCCGAGCCGCGCTCGGTTCTTTGAGTGTCAACAACGAGCCGATTGGCCGAAATGGAAAGATGCAATGCAGGCTGAACTAGACTCAATGGCTAAACGTGAGGTATTTGGCCGTATCGAGCCAATACCCGTGGGCGTTAAACCAGTTGGACATAAATGGGTCTTTGTTCGTAAACGCAATGATAAGGATGAGGTCATGCGTTACAAAGCGAGACTAGTTGCCCAAGGCTTCTCGCAGCGCCCTGGCGTTGACTACGAGGAGACGTATTCTCCCGTTATGGACATCATCACTTTCCGCTACTTAGTCAGTTTGGTAGTGTCCGAAAAACTGAACATGCAGCTTATGGATGTGGTTACAGCGTATCTTTATGGGGATCTAGATACGGATATCTATATGAAAGTCCCCGAAGGGATTTCATGGCCCAAATCAAGTAGCTCTAAACCACGGAGCGCGCTGTGAAATTGCGTCGTTCACTGTATGGGTTGAAACAATCTAGAAGGATGTGGTACAACCGCCTAAGTGAATACTTGGTTGGGAAGGGATACAAGAACAGTGACATCTGTCCATGCATATTCGTGAAAAGAACAGATGCAGGATTCGTGATTGTAGCCGTCTATGTAGATGACATGAATGTCATCGGTACCATAGATGAGGTCAATGAAACGGCCCGCTACCTTAAATCCGAATTCGAGATGAAAGATCTGGGGAGGACTCGATTCTGCTTGGTCTTAGAGCTAGAACATCGAGATGATGGTATACTCATTCATCAGTCTGCCTATGTCCACAAAATGCTCAGGCGATTTTGTAATATCCGCATTTTTCTTTCCCTTGTATTTTTCTTTTTCGGCGTATTTCCCGATAGTAGTGACCCTCGTGTACCTTTCAGTGTATCTTCCCTATTATCTATGGATTTTATTCCCATTATTGTCTTGCAAAACCGCCATTTCGGGGTTGCCGTGGATCCATTCTACGTTATGATGCCTGTTGAGATGTTCCGTTTGATGTTTCGTTCACATTCCGGTGTTTTTGGACCGTTCATATTTCGTACCTAGCGCACGCTACTCTTTCTGCATAGCGCACGCTAGGGTTCCCTTAGTAGCGCACGCTACGTTTGTTCCGTAGCGCGCGCTAGCGAGTAGCCCTGGGAGTGGCGGTGTTGTTTTTCGGCCTTACGGACGGCGTATTAGCGTCGCTACATATGCTAGCGCACGCTAATGTCGAGAGGCTAGCGCACGCCGATGATGCCCGTAGCGTGCGCTTAGCGTGAGTGTCGATCTTGGGCCAGTTTACTCTCGAACCGGTCAGGTGCCAGTTAGCGCACGCTACGCTTGTATGGTAGCGCACGCTAACGGATCAGTTAGCGCACGCTACGCTTGTATGGTAGCGCACGCTAACGTATCAGGTGGGTTCTGGGCAGTTGCCACTGGATGTAATATCCGCATTTTTCTTCCCCTTGTATTTTTCTTTTTCGGCGTATTTCCCGATAGTAGTGACCCTTGTGTATCTCTCAGTGTATCTTTTCTATTATCTATGGGTTTTATCCCCGTTATTGTTGAGCGGAACCGCCGTTTCGGGGTTGCCGTGGGTCCATTCTATGATATGTTAACCGTTGAGATGTTTCGTTGGATGTTTCGTTCACCTTCCGGTGTTTTGGGAACCGTTCATATTTCATACCTAGCGCGCGCTATTTTTCTGCATAGCGCGCGCTAGGGGTTCCTTAGTAGCGCACGCTACGTTTGTTAAATAGCGCCATCGTCGAGTAGCCACAGGAGTGGCGGTGTTGTTTTCGGTATACGGACTAGCGTATTAGCGTACGCTACATATCTTAGCGCGCACGCTAACGTCGAGGGCTAGCGCCGCAGCCGATGATGCCGTGGCGTGCGCTAGCGTGAGTGTCGATCTTGGGCCGATTCCTCACGAACCCGTTCAGTGCGGTTAGCGCCACGCTACGCTTGTATGGTAGCGCACGTTAACGGATCGAGATAGCGCACGCTACGCTTGTATGGTAGCGCACGCTAACGTATCAGTGGGTTCTGGACAGGTTGCCACTGGACTCGGCCGATGTTCGGGTAGCGCACGCTATTGGTCGATAGCGCGCGCTGAGAGGTTATTAGCGCACGCTACTCATGTATGGTAGCGCACGCTAACGGCCAAAAACCAGTTCTTGGATCGGGACGCTAACGATAAGATTTGTAATCTTATCCCGTTAGCGCACGCTAATCTTGAGGCTTTAGCGTGCGCTAACACTCCCTGGCTATATAAACCAGGGAGTTGACCGAGATGAACACCCTTTCTCATTTCTTTCCTTCTTCCGCGGCCGAGCGACCCAGAGGCGATTTGAGGCGATTTTCTCCTTCCAATCACTTCAGAGATTCTTTTGCTTGAGTTCTTGGTGTAGACTAACATCATCCACTTGTGTTTCTCATCCTAAATCCAAGGTAATCTCTTAGAACCCTACTTTTGGATAATTTGGGGGTTTTGGGATTTTCTTCCGATCCGTTCCGTTTTGTTGATGGATTCATGATGAATATGATTAATCTTGTTGGTATTCTTAGTTTCCCTACGGATTCATGGTATATTTCGTGATTTTTACGGAATCGAGAGGGTTTGGTTGTGGTCCGCCCTCGTTGTTGTTTTTATACGAATATACATGAATCGTAGGCGGGTTTTCGGGTGTATTCCAATTCCGTATTCATTTAGAAACAGTTGTGATTGTGTTCTTCGAATCGTTAGGTTCGGTTTCGTTGGTTCCTAGCGGTTGTCGGTGACTTTCCTTCCCGTTCTTCACGTCGTCAATAATTCGAGGCAAGTATTTTTGGAAACCTTTATGCTTAACGTGGAATGGTAATGTATTTTGTGTGTGATTTGCTCACCTCGGGTTGGTCCGAAGGGATCACGGAGGGAATCCTAAGGGTTGAGTCCTGGATTCATGAGTTTGTTTAGCTAGCCAGCTCGGGAGGGTCCTTAGAGGCCTCGTGCGGGAATCTATGATATTACTCTGTTCCCAAGGCGATGCATGTGCGTGTTTTGGTTTGTAATGTAGCCAGTGCGGGAGGGTCCTTAGAGGCCTCGTGCGGGAATCTATGATATTACTCTGTTCCCAAGGCAAATTGTTTGACTGTTTGTTTCCGGAAAAGACATGTCTAGTTTTGATTTTTGAAACGATATTGGTGCATGTACTATGAAATGTGTAAGCGATTGGTTTGCCTTGAATACTTGTACTAGCGTAATTGCTAACCCCTTCGGGGACCCGTTGTCGGGGAAATTCTTGTTATGGATTTCAGGTTATGATTATCCGGACGAGCGAGCACCGGGGACGATGCGAGGATGTTGGCCAGGGTCGTTGACATGTGCATTTGGGTCTACTTATTTCCTTTGCCCATTTCGATATGGTTGTTCCCACAGTTTTAAACTTATAGATTGTACTCGCGAGTACTTAGGCTCTTTGTTTCAAACTCCGTATTGTATTGTTTTTAAACTGTCTCGTTGTTGGTTGATGCTTATTTTGCCGGTTGCTCCGGGCGTATCTTTGTATGTCATATTATTTAATTGTGTATCCTCGCTAACCAAGATGGTTAGTCGAGTAGAGTCTTTCTATTGTAGTCTGGTAGGTCCCATGTAGGGGTCTACGGCGCTGTAACATATTCCGAATATCTCGGGGTGTTACACTGGACTCGGCTGATGTCCAGGTAGCGCACGCTATTGGTCGATAGCGCGCGATACCGAGAGGTTATTAGCGCACGCTACGTTTCGAGTAGCGCACGCTAACGGCCAAAAGTCTGGCTACTGGACTGGACGCTAACTAGTTTGGCCTGTAATTTTTCCTCGTTAGCGCACGCTAACCTTAAGGATTAGCGCACGCTAACACTCCCTGGCTATATAAACCAGGGAGTTGACCGAGATAGTCACAAATTCTCATTTCTCTCCTTCTTCCGCGGCCGAGCGACTCCAGAGGCGATTTGAGGCGATTTTCTTCTTCCAATCACTTCAGAGATTCTTTTGCTTGAATTCTTGGTGTAGATTAACATCATCCACTTGTGTTTCTCATCCTAAATCCAAGGTAATCTCTTAGAACCCTACTTTTGGATAATTTGGGGGTTTTGGGATTTTCTTCCGATCCGTTTCGTTTTGTCGATGGATTCATGATGAATATGATTAATCTTGTTGGTATTCTTAGTTTCCCTACGGATTCATGGTATATTTCGTGATTTTTACGGAATCGAGAGGGTTTGGTTGTGGTCCGCCCTCGTTGTTGTTTATATACGAATATACATGAACCGTAGGTGGGTTTTCGGGTGTATTCCAATTCCGTATTCGTTTAGAAATGGTTGTGATTGTATTCTTCGAATCGTTAGGTTCGGTTTCATTGGTTCCTAGCGTTCGTCGGTGACTTTCCTTTCGTTCTTCGCGTCGTCATTAATTCAAGGCAAGTATTCTTTTGGAAACCTTTATGCTTAACATGAAATGGTAATGTATTTTGTGTGTGATTGCTCACCTCGGGAGGGTCCGACGGGATCACGGAGGGAATCCAATGGTATAGCCCTGGATTCACGATCTTGTTTCGCTAGCCAGCTCGGGAGGGTCCTTAGGGATCACGGAGCGGGATCAATGGTATAGCCCTGTTCCCAAGGCGATGCGTGTGCGTGATTTGTTTTATAATATGGCCAGATCGGGAGGGTGCTTAAGGATCCCGGAGCGGGATCAATGGTATAGCCCTGTTCCCACGGCAAATTGTTTGACTGTTTATTTCCGGAAAGGACATGTCTAGTTTTGGTTTTAGAAAATGATATCGATGCATGTACTATGAAATGTGTAAGCGATTGGTTTGCCTTGATTACTTGTACTAGCGTAATTGCTAACCCCTTTGGGGACCCGTTTTGGGGAAATTCTTGTTATGGATTTCAGGTTATGATCATCCGGACGAGCGGGCGCTGGGACAGTATGAGGATGCTGGCCAGGGTCGTTGACATGTGCACTTGGGTTTACTTATTTCTTTTGTCCACTTCGATTTGGTTGATTTCTATATTTATAAACTAATAGACTGTACTCGCGAGTACTTAGGCTTTTCAATTCAAACCTCGTGTTGTACTATTTTAAATTGCCACATTGTCGATGGTTGCTCATTTCGTCGGATTGCTTCGGGTGTTTTTTTTTTTACATGATGTATTATTTGATTGTGTATCCTCGCTAACCGAGATGGTTATTCGAGGGGTACCCGCTTGTTGTAGCCTGGTGGGTCCCATGTAGGGGTCCACGGCGCTGTAACATACTCCGAATATCTTGGGGTGTTACAGAAATGGTATCAGAGCTTAGGTTTATGGATACCTAGGCTTGTCGGTTATTTGGGTCTAGTCGTATTTGTTTTGCACATTGCACACCGCTGCCAGCACCCCGGTACTTCCAGTGCTCGTAAGTTTTCTTATTCGGCTCTTTTGTTTCTTGCATTGTATTTCCACCTTTGAATCGTAGTTGCTTTTCCTCCCTTACTCATCATCGATATACTTCTGTTATCTCTCAACCTCAGTATGGATGCCGGAGGAAACCGTGGACATGGTCGTGGTCGTGGTCGTGGGCGCGGCCGAGGACGTGGGGCAGCCGGTGGGGCGGCAACGTCGCGTTCTTCGAGGCCGCGATCGGTGACCGTCACGGTCATGCTTCTTCTCGAGAGCGCGCCGATCTTGGTATTGCGCATTATGCGGCAAATGGTTAACCAGATGGCGGCTATAGCTCAAGTGGTCCAGAACCCCGATCAGGCCCACGCTAATCGGGGCGGAGCGGATCGCTGGCTTCAGGATGTCATCAAGATGCATCCTCCTCAGTTCTCGGGAGCTTCGGACCCGATCGGCTGGGAAGGGTGGATCAAGGAGATATCCAAGGTCTTCACTGCTACCAACTGTCCCGAGGACCGTAAGGTCCCTATTGCTCAATACTTTCTCACGGGAGATGCTACAGTTGGTGGGAGGCCGTTAGTCCTAAAGATCATGTTGCTTCGTGGGCCGAGTTTCAGAGTTGATGGAAACCGAGTATTGTCCGTGGCCCGGTCGGATGTGCTCGAGTGCATGCTTTCTACGATGCTCAACCTCGGGATATTCCCGTATCCCAAGCTATTGCTGATTTTAACAAGGAGTTGGGTTATGTGAAGACCCAAGTTGTCGCTGAGAGCGACAAAATTTTCCATTTTTCCAGGAGGATGAAGCTGCCCATTCGGGACTATATGTCTGGGCTCGTCTGCACTACCTTGAAGGATTATCAGAGTAGGGCCCTCGCTTATGATATGTCAGTGACGGCGAGTGATTTGGCTCGTGAGAGCAAGAAGCAGAAGTCGGTCGGAAACTTTTCTGGTCCCAAGAGTGGAGGCCAGCCGAATTCTCGAGCTGCGAATATTTCTACGGGCGGTTCGGCTCGTTTCTCTGGGAGCTTTCGGGGTGCCGCTGGAAGCCCCGCTCGTGAGCCCACATGCTTTAATTGCGGCTTATCGGGTCATAAGAACCGGGACTGTCCTCGCCCGCCTTTAACTTGTCATACTTGTGGTCAGTCGGGCCACAAGGCTTCTTTGTGATCGGCTCGGCATACCCATGGTACCCGTTCTTCACACCCAGCACCTATGGAGCCGAGTGTGAACCAGGGCTCATTTGCTCCGCCGCCTCCACCGAGTGCCGGCCGAGGTAGGGGTCGGGGTCAGCCCGCTAGGGGTGGAGCTTCCATTGTCGGCTCTGCTCAGCCGCGTATCTATGAGATGAGGAGAGCTGATGATCCAGCAGCTACTGTGGCGACAGGTACCGTTCATATTCATTTCCATCCTGTCAGTGTGCTTTTCGATTCGGGTGCTACGCATTCCTTCATTTCTCTAGAGTGTGTACGCCGTTTGAGTCTCGACTGTTTGTCACCTTGTGAGCCTTTCATCGTTAAACTTTCTAGCGGTGATAGAATTGTCGGTGATCGAGAGGTCCGAGACTGCTCTGTGTTTATTTGTGAGAGAGCGTGGCTCTCTAACCTTATTGTCGTTAATATTGAGGGTGAGGATTTAATTCTCGGGGATGATTGGCTCGAGCGGCATGGCGCAATCATGAACTACCGCACGAGAATCATCACTATGTTAGCCGAGGACGGCACCGAGCACTCTTTCGCGGGGCGAAAGAGGGGAAACCAGAAGTTCGTTATTAATGCCTTGAAGGCGATGAGTCTCCTGCGAAAGGGGTGTACTGGTTATTGGTGCTATGCCTTGAAGGCGGAGGATGGTGGAGTCGAGCTTTCGTCGATTCCAGTCGTTAATGAGTTTCCTGATGTTTTTCCTGACGAGTTACCGGGATTGCCACCGGATCGTGAGGTTGAGTTTGCTATAGAGTTAGAGCCGGGTGCGGCTCCGATTTCGAAGGCGCCGTATCGCATGGCACCTTCAGAGATGGCAGAGTTGAAGAAGCAGTTGAGTGAGCTTCTTGAGTCGGGGTATGTTCGACCGAGTGCCTCGCCTTGGGGCGCACCGGTCCTGTTTGTGCGGAAGAAGAATGGTTCACTACGTTTGTGTATCGACTATCGCGAACTAAACAAGGTAACCATAAAGAACAAGTATCCTTTGCCGAGGATTGATGACTTGTTCGATCGATTCTGAGGAGAGTCATGCGGTATTCTCGAAGATTGATTTGAAATCGGGGTACTATCGGCCGGGTGAGAGAGTCCGACGTGCCGAAACAAATTTTTCTGACGAGATACGGACATTATGAATTCGTAGTTATGCCTTTCGGGTTAACTAATGCGCGGCGGTGTTCATGCGATTGATGAACAAAGTCTTTATCGAGTATTTGGATAAGTGTGTCGTCGTCTTCATTGACGATATTCTTATCTATTCGAGGAATGAGGAAGAGCATGCCCATCATTTGCGGATAGTGTTAGACATTTTGAGGACCGAGCAACTCTATGCAAAGTTCTCGAAATGTGAATTCTGGTCAAGGAAGTGATGTTTTTGGGTCACGTGATTTCACCAAGGGGTTCGTGTGGATCCGCGAAAATTGAGGCAAGATTGGATTGGGCATCGCCCACAAATGTGAAGGAGGTCCGTAGTTTCTTGGGTTTGGCTACTACCGTAGGTTCGTGAGGTTTCTCAAAACTAGCTCGGCCACTTACTCGGTTGCTCCATAAATCCGAGAAGTTCGTCTGACCGATGAGAGGCGGCCGAGTTTCGAGGAGCTGAAGAAGCGTTTGACTTCAGCCCCGGTCTTGGCGTTGCCATGTGGCAACGAGGGATTCGCCATTTATAGCGATGCTTCGGGTCAGGGTCTTGGGTGCGTATTGATGCAGCACGGCAAGACCATTGCCTATGCGTCGAGACAGTTAAGGCCGTATGAACTTAATTACCCTACTCACGATTTGGAGTTAGCGGCGGTAGTCTTTGCATTCAAGATTGGGCGTCACTATCTTTTCGGCTCTACATGTCAGATTTTTACCGATCATAAAAGTCTGAAATACGTATTTACTCAGCGGGAGTTGAATATGAGGCAGATGAGGTGGTTAGAACTGATTAAGGATTATGACCTTGAAATCCTTTATCATCCGGGCAAGGCGAACGTCGTGGCCGACGCCTTGAGTCGGAAACCGATTGCGTTGCGAACGCTTGAGGTCTTTACGCCTCAGTCTGAGCTTCGGCGGGCTTTGATCGGGTTAGATGTTGAGGTTTTGTTGCCTGGAGCTGTCGGGCAACTTTGTGCTTTAGAGATTTCGTCGTCCTTGATCGATGAAATTAAGTCAAATAATCGAGAGGACGATGATTACTCAAATCCGAGAGAACGTCCTTAAAGGAAAGTCTCCTGGATTTGTGATTCACGAGGATGGTGTTTTGAGGTTCAGTCGGCTTTGTGTGCGAACGACCCGAGTTGCGGACAGTATTTTGCGTGAGGCCCATTCCACACCTTATTCCGTTCATCCGGTTCGAGTAAGATGTACAAGGACCCGAGGAGGAACTTCGGTGGAATGATATGAAGGAGGAGGTCGCAGTTTGTAGCGAGATGTTTGACTTGCCAAGCAGTCAAAATCGAGCATCGGCCGGGTTATTGCATCACTTCCGCTCCGAATGGAAATGGGAAGACTTATCGATGGATTTCGTTACGAGTTTGCCGAGATCGAGGTCGGGCATGAACATGGTATGGGTGATTGTTGATCGTCGACCAAGTCGGCACATTTTACGGGCATCAAGGACACTTGGGGCCGGAGAAGTTAGCTCGTGTGTTTATTGCGCAGATTGTGAGACTTCACGGTACTCAAGTCTATTGTTTGGATCGTGATGGCCGTTTCGTATCGCATTTTTGGCAAAGGTGCATAAGGCGTTAGGTACCCGTTTGCATTTGAGTACCTCTTTTCATCCCGATCGGATGGACGGTCGGAGCACCATCCGGACATTCGAGGACATGTTGCGTGCTTGTGCCCTCGATTGGAGTAGCGGGGAGGAGCATTTGCCATTGATCGAATTCACGTACAACAATAGTTGGCACGCGTCGATTCGGATGGCACCGTATGAGGCACTTTATGGGCGCGATGTCGATCGCCGATTTGTTGGAATGAGGCGTCCGATTTGGTCGGGACCGAACCGGATGTCGTTTTAGAGACGAGACGGAAGATAGAATTAATTCGAGAACGGATGTTGATCGCCCGAGTCGGCGAAGTCATATGCCGATGTTCGCCGCCGACCTTTAGAATTCGAGGTGGGGGACCACGTTTCTTTGAAGGTGTCGCCCGAGGGGAATTTTCCGTTTCGGGAAAAGGGGAAGTTGAGTCCGAGATTTATCGACCCTTCGAGATTCTCGAGCGAGTCGGTGGGTTGGCATACCGCTTGGCGTTGCCCCGCCCCGAGTCATGTTCATACCGTTTTTCATGTTTCCCACCGAGGAAATACGTCCCGGACCCTAGTCACATCATCGATTATGATGAGATTGACGTCGCCGAGGATATTACTTTTGAGGAGCGCCCTTTGAAGATTTTGGAACATCGGGAGAAACGACTGAGGCACAAGACCATCCCCTTGGTCAAGGTGCAGTGGTCGAGACACGGTGTCGAGGAGGCAACGTGGGAGACCGAGGATAGCATGCGTGCTAGGTACCCTGAGTTGTTTGTTTCTTAAGTTTCGGGACGAAACTTGTTTTTAGAGGGGTAGAATGTAATATCCGCATTTTTCTTTCCCTTGTATTTTTCTTTTTCGGCGTATTTCCCGATAGTAGTGACCCTCGTGTACCTTTCAGTGTATCTTCCCTATTATCTATGGATTTTATTCCCATTATTGTCTTGCGGAACCGCCGTTTCGGGGTTGCCGTGGATCCATTCTACGTTATGATGCCTGTTGAGATGTTCCGTTTGATGTTTCGTTCACATTCCGGTGTTTTTGGACCGTTCATATTTCGTACCTAGCGCACGCTACTCTTTACGCATAGCGCACGCTGAGTTTCTTAGTAGCGCACGCCACGCTTGTTCCGTAGCGCGCTAGCGAGTAGCCCCGGGAGTGGCGGTGTTGTTTTCGGCCTTTCGGACGGCGTATTAGCGTCGCTACATATGCTAGCGCACGCTAATGTCGAGAGGCTAGCGCACGCCGATGATGCCGTAGCGTGCGCTAGCGTGAGTGTCCAAGATCGGGCTTTACTCACGAACCGGTGAGGTGCCCGGTTAAGCGCACGCTACGCTTGTATGGTAGCGCACGCTAACGGATCGATTAGCGCACGCTACGCTTGTATGGTAGCGCACGCTAACGTATCGTGGGTTCGGCGGTTGCCACCGACTCGGTGATGTCCGTGTAGCGCACGCTATTGGTCGATAAGCGCGCTACCGAGAGGTTATTAGCGCACGCCACGTTTGAGTAAGCGCACGCTAACGGCCAAAAGTCCGCTACCGGGACGCTAACTAGTTTCGCTCGTAATTTTTTCTCGTTAGCGCACGCTAACCTTAAGGATTAGCGCACGCTAACACTCCTTAGCTATATAAACCAGGAGTTGACCGAGATAGTCACAAATTCTCATTTCTCTCCTTCTTCCGCGGCCGAGCGACTCCAGAGGCGATTTGAGGCGATTTTCTTCTTCCAATCACTTCAGAGATTCTTTTGCTTGAATTCTTGGTGTAGATTAACATCATCCACTTGTGTTTCTCATCCTAAATCCAAGGTAATCTCTTAGAACCCTACTTTTGGATAATTTGGGGGTTTTGGGATTTTCTTCCGATCCGTTTCGTTTTGTCGATGGATTCATGATGAATATGATTAATCTTGTTGGTATTCTTAGTTTCCCTACGGATTCATGGTATATTTCGTGATTTTTACGGAATCGAGAGGGTTTGGTTGTGGTCCGCCCTCGTTGTTGTTTATATACGAATATACATGAACCGTAGGCGGGTTTTCGGGTGTATTCCAATTCCGTATTCGTTTAGAAATGGTTGTGATTGTATTCTTCGAATCGTTAGGTTCGGTTTCATTGGTTCTTAGCGTTCGTCGGTGACTTTCCTTTCGTTCTTCGCGTCGTCATTAATTCAAGGCAAGTATTCTTTTGGAAACCTTTATTCTTAACATGAAATGGTAATGTATTTTGTGTGTGATTGCTCACCTCGGGAGGGTCCGACGGGATCACGGAGGGAATCCAATGGTATAGCCCTGGATTCACGAGCTTGTTTCGCTAGCCAGCTCGGGAGGGTCCTTAGGGATCACGGAGCGGGATCAATGGTATAGCCCTGTTCCCAAGGCGATGCGTGTGCGTGATTTGTTTTATAATATGGCCAGCTCGGGAGGGTCCTTAAGGATCCCGGAGCGGGATCAATGGTATAGCCCTGTTCCCACGGCAAATTGTTTGACTGTTTATTTCCGGAAAGGACATGTCTAGTTTTGGTTTTAGAAAATGATATCGATGCATGTACTATGAAATGTGTAAGCGATTGGTTTGCCTTGATTACTTGTACTAGCGTAATTGCTAACCCCTTTGGGGACCCGTTTTGGGGAAATTCTTGTTATGGATTTCAGGTTATGATCATCCGGACGAGCGGGCGCTGGGACAGTATGAGGATGTCGCCGTGGTCGTTGACATGTGCACTTGGGTTTACTTATTTCTTTTGTCCACTTCGATTTGGTTGATTTCTATATTTATAAACTAATAGACTGTACTCACGAGTACTTAGGCTTTTCAATTCAAACCCCGTGTTGTACTATTTTAAATTGCCACATTGTCGATGGTTGCTCATTTCGTCGGATTGCTTCGGGTGTTTTTTTTTTTTACATGATGTATTATTTGATTGTGTATCCTCGCTAACCGAGATGGTTAGTCGAGGGGTACCCGCTTGTTGTAGCCTGGTGGGTCCCATGTAGGGGTCCACAGCGCTGTAACATACTCCGAATATCTTGGGGTGTTACAGATTTAGCATGGACAAGGCACATCCTCTTGCTACCCCCATGATTGGTCGAAGTCTGGAAATGAACAAGGATCCGTTTCGTCCTAAAGAGGAGGATGAAGAGGTCCTTGGAGCAGAAACACCGTACCTTAGCGCAATCGGTGCGTTGTTGTATCTGCCTCATTGTACTCGTCCAGACATCGCATTCTCTGTGAATCTGTTAGCGAGATTTAGTTCCGCTCCCACGATAAGGCATTGGAATGGAGTAAAACACATCTTTCGATACTTGAAAGGCTCCAGTGACCTTGGATTGTTCTTTCCCTACGCAAAAGAGAGTGATATTCCGAAAGAAATTGTTGAGGTTAAGACGATGCATACCGACCGTCGATCTTCCTCTGATATTGCAGCTAAGCATGGTAGCTTGACTACCAGAAGTGCTAATGCGAGCAAGCTTACCCCTTATGCAGAGAATTATAACGACACGTTAGTTGGATTTGCTGATGCCGGTTATCTCTCTGACCCGCATAAAGGTCGTTCCCAAACTGGTTATGTGTTCACCATTGGGAATACGGCGATATCTTGGCGATCTACCAAGCAGACCCTGGTTGCTACTTCCTCGAACCATGCAGAGATAATTGCATTGCACGAATCCGTAAGGGAGTGCATTTGGCTCCGGTCAGTCATAGACCATATACGAGGAACGTGTGGATTAGATCCCACTACAGCAACCCCTACTTGCATCTTTGAGGACAATGCAGCATGTATTGAGCAGATGAAGTTAGGTTTCATAAAGGGTGACAATACCAAGCATATTGCGCCGAAGTTCTTCTATAATCAGCAGCAGGAGAAATTGCTGAATATCGAAGTGAAACAAGTGAGTTCCGATGAGAATATCGCAGACTTGTTCACTAAGTCTCTGCCGAAATCTACATTTGAGAAACATGTGAGAAGCATCGGCATGTGTCGTTTATCCGAGCTCAACTAATGATAGCTCGATGGAATGAGCTGTCATGTATACCTCAGGGGGAGTATACTTCATATGATTCTGACATTTGTAGTTGGTGCGTTGCGCTCTTTTTCCTCACCAAAGTCTTTGTTTTTCCCATGGGGTTTTATTTGACTTGGAAAGGTTTTTTACCGAGGCAACACCGTGTGCACCATGTTAGTATTAGCGTTCGACACATGGGGAGTGTTCCGGGAAATCCTTCCCGTATTGGTGTCTTACCTAATACTAGTTGTAGGGGATAATAGTTATGGAAGGTTCTAGACTCTTCCATAAGTTGATCTCGTTAGATGCCTTACCTTAGGAATCACATGTATGGAAGACTCTTCAGAATGCCTATATAAAGGCATCTATTCATCATATCGATCTGATTGATTCATTGCCTTTACTTTTCTCCTCAAACAAATATATAATTATAAGGAAAAAAAAAGGCTATTTTTATTGCAAAAAAAAAAGAAAAAAAGAAAAGAATAGTTCAGTTGCCACTAGTTTCCTCATTTCCTAGTTTCACCTGACATCTCCTCCAGTGATTTTCCATTGGATTCAGGTACCAAGAAAGTGAACAATAATCCCAAGAGATTAATCACTCCCAATAATATGAGCGAATTTTTCACCCCGATTCCAGCTGGGTAACCAGCATCTGCCTTGGTCGGGTCTTTGTTTTGTGCCAGATACAAAAATCCGAAAGCCCCAATTATGGCCCCCATTTTCCCAGCCGCGGCCGATATTCCATGACAAGTCGATCGGAGCCTTGCAGGGAAAATCTCAGCCGGCACCACGAAAGTTGTCGCGTTGGGCCCGAAATTCGCAAAGAAGAAGGTCAATGAATACATCACGACAAATCCAATTCTGTTGTCCGGTTCTATCCAGTGGTTGTACGGGAAAGCCAATGCAAACATGAATACTGTCATGAAGAAAAACCCCATCATCTGAATCGCAAATCTTCCGATTACATCGATTAACGCCACCGTAAACCAGTACACAGGGACCGTGCTGCAAAGGGCTATAAGTGTCTGTGCCCTAGCAATTGTGAATACTTCTTCAATTGCGTTCATAGTTTTTGCCTTGGGACTCCACCGAACGCCAACTCGCGATAATAAACTACGAAGGACAATAACAACAATGAAAATGAATTCCATAGCACGACTTAAAGCCGTTGAATTCAAAGAACGAATGACAAACGTTCAAGTGTTTCCCCCAAAACGGCCAAGAACACGATTCGTCCCGTCAAAACACGAAAACGGAATTCCAAATCGAAATATGGATATACAATCCATAGGATATGTTTAACAACATCATTTAACAACAATCGATCCATAAAAAACGGATGGAAAACGAGATCAAGAACAAATCCCCCAAAAAGTCGATTCGAAGGAAATCAATAAATATACTTTGATTCGACGAAGAACAATGGATTAAATGATGTTAAACACAAGAATACTACTAAGATTAATCATACCCATCATGGATTAATCAAGGATACGGAACGAATCGGCCAAAAACGCAAAAACCCCAAAATTTCTCAAAATAGGGTTCTAGGAAATCTCACCTTGATTCGCTGGATCAAAAGATGATATGGGATGATCAATCAATGATATGAACTCAACGATTGTTCATTGTGTATTGGTGATAGTGAATTTAAGCGGCTTCGCTCCCGTGGTTTTACTCTCGTCTTGAGGGGTTTTCCATGCTAAAATATTGTGTCTCGTGTTTATTGTTTTTCGGATATCATTTGTATTGATTATCGAGTTGTAATTGATTTGTTCTACTCATCAGTAACCACAAAGTTACAATTGAAGAGTGGGAAGTTGTCAAACGAGGGTTTCCGCATGTCTCGTTGTGACGTTAGTCGTGTTTTTCCCAATAGATCCATTCGATCGCACTGAAGATGTCTTTCTAGAACAGATTTTGGCTGTGAAATGCAATGTCGAGCAGGAACCACGTGCTTGTCGTTCCGAGCAAGTGTAGCCCGTGACGACTTCTAAATTCCTTTCAGAACAAACCGTACGACCTTTTCTTTTCAATTCCCTCCACATTGGGCTGCTCCGCCTCGATATCGATGTTCAAAACCTTCGACATGTCCGCGGCCGCCTATTTCGCGTTCCTTGCCACCAGGGCTGTGTAGCAGCCGTTTGCATTTTCAATCGCCAAGAGAAAGTGAGCAGCGGCGGAAAGGCACCGACCATCAAGATGATCCTCCAAACATAATCGGCTTGTGGAGGGGTCAAGGCTGTCGGGTCCACCTCGTAAGTGGGGGCCTTGAATCGGGCTTCGAAAGCAGCTGATAAGACCACACCGAAAATTTCACCTGCCAGAATTCCGAAACCCTGCATCGCAAACACAGCAGCGATAAATGCGTCGTGGGTTTTTTTGTTGGCGTATTCCGACATGATGGTGGCGGAGAGAGGGTGATCACCGCCGATGCCAAATCCTAGCGTAACTCGAAAAACAGAGTAGCCATGACGGATTTCGAGTCATGTCCGAATGAAAGCCCCGATGCGATGGAGCAAATGCACATGAGCATCAATGTCCCCCCATAGACCTTTTGTTATTTGTGTAATACCCATACTTTATATTTCTATATTTTTCGATTCTAGTGACTTGCTTGTGTTCATTGACACATTTCAGACATGGTTTGTTTAGCACATTTCGTCATTCGAGCAAGTTTTGATATTGTTTCGGATTAATCGACGTATTAGTTCGACTTTGTAAAATCACCATCGATTCTTGGAAACTCCAAAAGTTCTGAATCTTCGCAGTATGATAGAGCATCAAGTTAGCTTTCCAATGGTTCAAACGGTGAGTCAATCGGAGTCCGGACGAAGAAGTTGTGGTCGAAATAGCAAAGACTACACAGTGTATAATTAGCGCACGCTAAACGCATGTACTAGCGCGCGCTAACGATGTCTGGCAGAGGGTTCTGGTGCATTTTTGAGGCCGATAGCGCACGCTACACATACCTTAGCGTGCGCTAACTGTTAACAGTATATATAGGACTGCAGAGGTCAATTTTCGTCATTTCTTCCTCCCCTTTCTTTCTTCCGGCGATCTAGACGATCTTGAAGGCGTGTAAGCATGGATTTTGGCCTGATATCATCACCCATCAACATCTTTGAGTTTTTAGTATGGATTTAACAACATCCCAACATCTTTCCCCATTTTAATCAAGGTAAAATTCTTAGAACCCTAATTTCGGGTATTTTGGGGGTTTTCTTCATGATTCGTTGATTTTGTCCGAGATTGATGAATTGTTCTTGGTATTCTTGTTGTATTGATCATGGTCTTCGGATTTTGTGACTCATTTATCAATTTTATCACCCGGAACTTGATTCTCGATTTGTCTTGAAGAAACCCTCGGATCCATGTTGTTTTTCGAGTTGATTCGAATTCCGTTTAGCTTTATTGATTCGTGGTGATGTTATTTTCGTAGTTTTTTGGAGTTGTCGAGTTCTTGTTCGTTCTTGGAAGTTTGAGGACTACCCGACCGTGTCCGTTCGTCGTTTCATTGCTTGTGGTATCGAGGCAAGTATCTTGCCCATACATTTCGTATTTCGTAGATGTGATAATTGGTAATTGATTATATGTGGAATTTTAATGTTTTAATGAACTTCCAAAAAGGATCGGTATATTTTTGATAAAGGTTTTCCTTCGAAGATAACTCGTAGGCTTTGTGAATAAATGTGTTTTTACGATTATGTGTATCATTGTTGTGTGACGGAAGATATTGAACATATTTTAGTGAATTTAGTAGACCGTAGTTATTTGCCGATGATTGTATATTGAGATGTGTAATTGTACGGTGAATATGTGATGTTGTGTGATATTAGTTGTTACTCCTTCGTAAGGAGGTTGGGACACTTGGTGTTGTTTGGCATTGGTATTTGCTTGTCGTTATGTGACATTGATTGTGAGTATATGCCGGTTAAAGTGGCCATTCTAGCGAAGTACCTAGCATTTGTATGCATATTCTAGTATTCGAATTATGACTTCCCGTGGCGTTATGGATGATATGTGTATGTTCACCTAGGGACGGTCTGACGGGACCTCTAGGGATACGTATTGCCGTGAGTGTGCGTATCACGAACTGTGGTTAACCACCCAGGGATGTCCGACGGGGCTCTGCGGGGTACGGAGGCCGTGAGTCTCGTACCAACGGTTAACTTTGAAATGTTTTGTTGGGGAATTGTGATTTTTGGAGCATATTTCGTCTGATTAGAATGGCAGTCCAAATGGTATCGTACTTGGCTGGAATGGCATCGATAAATGTATTGTGTATGATTTGTCCCTTGATTGTGATAATTTGGTATGGGTACGTGAGTCCTGTGGTTGCTCTGTGCATTGTAGCTCTGTGGTATGTTGAGTGAGACTGTTGTCACGGTAATGTTGGATACGGTGTAATTTCCACCGGGTTATTCTTGCGAGTATGTGATGTGGATGATTTGGGTCGTGGACCCCTGTGTTGTGATTGGAATGTTATGATTGGGTCGTGGACCCTGTCATCTGCTATCGGAATTGTATTTTGAAATAAACGATTGCTGGGCTATGTCCCTAAGTGTTTGGAAAGGCTTGAAAATTCTAAAACCCCAAATGCTTTCAAAACTCCCGAGATCGTACAATGTTTTGTAAGATGTAAAATGGTTTTATTTTCTATCTTTCATAATTCAAACTGTTTGATCAAGCGAATTATCTCGGGAAGTATATTCATGATTTCTATGTTCTTGGAGTATGATATGTATGGCTTGTCTTTGTATTTATACTTGCACTAGCAAAACAGTGGAGTTTTGCTAACCCCCGAGTCTTCGGGGGGTGGATGTCTGTTTTGCGTCCAGGTACTTGCAGGTTGACGGGGAGCAATTCACAGGATCGTTATGAAGGATGATGGAAGACGACGATACTAATCACATGAAGACCGGTGTTGAGTCTTTTGGCGATGTCTTGTTGTTTTGTCCTTCCGTTGTGTCTATTATTTCCGTTTTACGGGAATGTTGATTTATGTTAACCCCTATGTGGGTATGAGTCACGAGAAAGAGTAATGTAGGGTTGATGTGTATGTTGTGGTAAAGACCAAATCGGTCTAATGGTCCGTTAATTACCCATGTCGGTATGTAATGTATCGTATTGTATTGTGGTGTTTCTGTATTTAGCCTGGTAGATCCTCACGGAGAGGGTCTACGGCGCTGTAATATTCCCGAGTGGTCTGGGGGTGTTACAGAATATGGTATCGGAGCTTAGGTTGCGGAAACCTAGGCTGTCGGGTCGAGTTGTGTGTTGTCGGGCCTTGTCTTGTCTTGTCGATTTTGTCCCGATCGAGTCGTGTCGCGACGCGTCGTCATGTGGTGTCGGTCGTGATTAGTATCGAGGTGCAGCCATCATCTTCGTGCGATCTGTGGATGTAAGTCTCCCTACTTTGTTGCTCTCGTGTTATACGAGCTTGTGTGATTATGTGTTATTATGTGGAGTTTAAATGTGAATTGTGAATATGCAATCCGTGTTTGTTGATTCTTGTGTTGTACTGGAATAAAAAGTGATATAGGTGTATAAATGTGTATATATATTGTGTGAATCGTTTTACTGGAGTAACGGCTTGGTGTGATCCCGCAAGGAAAGTTTGTCAAGGTGATATTTCAAAGTTTAGTTATTTTTGAAGAGTCACGTAAATTTTGTTTTAAAACATCCTTCAAGAAAGGAAAATTTTTGATTTCGTATGATGACCTCGAGACCGGACTTTTTTTTTAGAACTTAACTACTTATATTTTATTTTTATCTTGCATTGCAAGTTTTCAAAATTTGATTTTAAAGACTCAAATGTGGTCTACCAAAAATTTACTCGAAATGTGGCTCTTGCTTTCGACTTTTTGATTTCATGATCGTCGGCTCGGGGGTATGTAGTGATGTTGGCATTATTATATGGTCAATAATGCTCAAAATTGTGATTAAGTTAGTGGTGTGAACATTAAGTCGTCCTAAATGCACTTGTTGTGAGAGTCCTCATTACTGAGAGGTAGGATTTCAGTTTTAGATGTTAATTATCTTTTGACGGATGCTTGTGCGATAGTGTAATTATGTGGATATATGATGTTGACGTGTGATTGGATTTGATGCTAATGAATCGTATTTTGATAAAATGGTAAATTATGTCTGTTGTGTGTGTATTCGAAAATGCTTTTCTGAGAATTTTATAAACTTGAGCGAGTTGTGGAAAATTAAATTTCATAAAGTTTTGACGGTTCGCTTAATCGGCGGCTTCGTGTGGACTTTGAAAATCGTTTAAAATTGGCGAGCCGTCCTTAAATTTCCTAAAGGAACCCCGACGGTATTGAAAGGGTCGTTTTAAAGTATCTTTGAACATTTTGTAAATGTTACCGTCGTTGATTGTTGTGTAGTGTTCAGAAGATTTTCAAAAATGATTTTTGACGTACTGTTGTATTTTCAAATGATTCGAGTACCTGATTTTCAGAAATCTTTCACATTATCAAAATTTTTTATTTTCAAGAACCAATACAATTTTTATTTTCAAAAATATATTGTGAAAGATGAAGGATCTTACTCGATTTAAACGTCAAAATCGGATTTGGAAAAGTTTTCTATACTGAGCTAGTTATCGTGCGTGATCTTGAATCACCCCAAAATGATTGATGATTGGTGGGAATATTTAGTGCTTGTACGAATGGTTTGAGGATCTTGCATGGTTACCTTGTTTGTTATTAACGATGATGATGATGGGTAGTGGCATGGTTATTTTAAAAGTAGCAGTTGCAAGGATATATTGTTTTGCAAATAATTCCAAAAGGAGACGGTTAAAGTCTTTTGTTTACAAGTTTTGACAAAAAGTCTGAGGTACCAAAAATACTTTCAAAGTTTTATTTTGAATAAACATGCAAATCCAAGTATTTTCAAAGGATATCATGTAAAAGGATACCTCGTAGATCTTCTTATTGAGTTGTTATTAGTTGTCTCATGTGATATGTCAAGCCGAGTTGGCAATTTGGTATATTATTTTGCGATGTTGTACCATTGTATTGAGTGAGTATCCGCTTAATATGCCGAGGGGCAAAGGGCGCGATCGTGACCGCGGTACAGACAGACATGGAGATCAGATGCGAGACCAAGAGAAGGTTTCCGGGAAGGTTGCTATTCTAGCACTTCGTTCTTGTTGTTTAGGTTTCGGGGACGAAACCTCTTTTATAGGTGATATGGTGTAATACCCATATTTTTTTTCGCTTTCATTTTATTCGACTCTATCGACTCGTTTGTGTTCGTCGATATTTTCTGGACTTGTTCTACTCTTCACTTTTTGTTGTTCGAACGAGTTGCAGTATTGTTTCGGGTTAATCCGTTTGTCGTTGTGACTTTTCTAAATTCGGCTCCGCTCCTGTGAATCTTATGAAAATGTATATCATGTCGTTTTTATCGGATCATATATTGTCTTGATTCGTGCTGTGGACTTCGGGGATGCTATTCGATTTCTGTTATTCGTTATGATTCGGATATGATTGTTCGACTGTTGATGTCTCGATCATTGTTGTTCGATCGTTTGTTGTCCGGTATTCGTTGATCTCGTATCATGATTTTTGAGCGTTCAGAACACTTCGTAATTTCCTTAAGTTCGGGAAATTAACTTCGTTTTCGATCTTCCAATCCTCGTGTTGTGGAATTTCGTATTTGTTCAGCGATTAACTCGCGTTTTGATTGATGTACCTGTTTGGGTTGTTCAACCACACTGATTTTTGTCCGTGCATTTTGTTATCATTCTGAAATGGCGATGTGGATGTTAGCAGCCACGTGCTGCATGTGATTCGTTGCAAGCCGTTGGCAACGGACAGAGTGTGTTATCTGAGATTGTTTTACATTGATCGTTTTATGTTTTAAGTTTCGGGACGAAACTTCTTTTTAGTGGGGTAGAATGTAATACCCATACTTTATATTTCTATATTTTTCGATTCTAGTGACTTGCTTGTGTTCATTGACACATTTCAGACATGGTTTGTTTAGCACATTTCGTCATTCGAGCAAGTTTTGATATTGTTTCGGATTAATCGACGTATTAGTTCGACTTTGTAAAATCACCATCGATTCTTGGAAACTCCAAAAGTTCTGAATCTTTGCAGTATGATAGAGCATCAAGTTAGCTTTCCAATGGTTCAAACGGTGAGTCAATCGGAGTCCGGACGAAGAAGTTGTGGTCGAAATAGGAAAGACTACACAATGTATAATTAGCGCACGCTAAACGCATGTATTAGCGCGCGCTAACGATGTCTGGCAGAGGGTTCTGGTGCATTTTTGAGGCCGATAGCGCACGCTACACATACCTTAGCGTGCGCTAATCATATATATAGGACTGCAGAGGTCAATTTTCGTCATTTCTTCCTCCCCTTTCTTTGTTCCGGCGATCTAGACGATCTTGAAGGCGTGTAAGCATGGATTTTGGCCTGATATCATCACCCATCAACATCTTTGAGTTTCTAGTATGGATTTAACAACATCCCAACATCTTTCCCCATTTTAATCAAGGTAAAATTCTTAGAACCCTAATTTCGGGTATTTTGGGGGTTTTCTTCATGATTCGTTGATTTTGTCCGAGATTGATGAATTGTTCTTGGTATTCTTGTTGTATTGATCATGGTCTTCGGATTTTGTGACTCATTTATCAATTTTATCACCCGGAACTTGATTCACGATTTGTCTTGAAGAAACCCTCGGATCCATGTTGTTTTTCGAGTTGATTCGAATTCCGTTTAGCTTTATTGATTTGTGGTGATGTTATTTTCGTAGTTTTCTGGAGTTGTCGAGTTCTTGTTCGTTCTTGGAAGTTTGAGGACTACCCGACCGTGTCCGTTCGTCGTTTCATTGCTTGTGGTATCGAGGCAAGTATCTTGCCCATACATTTCGTATTTCGTAGATGTGATAATTGGTAATTGATTATATGTGGAATTTTAATGTTTTAATGAACTTC
The DNA here is from genome assembly GCA_033398695.1 of Orobanche coerulescens. Classification (NCBI taxonomy): domain Eukaryota; kingdom Viridiplantae; phylum Streptophyta; class Magnoliopsida; order Lamiales; family Orobanchaceae; genus Orobanche; species Orobanche coerulescens. The sequence goes on along the minus strand of CM065807.1, from coordinate 57,972,383 downwards.
CAAAAAGGATCGGTATATTTTTGATAAAGGTTTTCCTTCGAAGATAACTCGTAGGCTTTGTGAATAAATGTGTTTTCTGATTATGTGTATCATTGTTGTGTGACGGAAGATATTGAACATATTTTAGTGAATTTAGTAGACCGTAGTTATTTGCCGATGATTGTATATTGAGATGTGTAATTGTACGGTGAATATGTGATGTTGTGTGATATTAGTTGTTACTCCTTCGTAAGGAGGTTGGGACACTTGGTGTTGTTTGGCATTGGTATTTGCTTGTCGTTATGTGACATTGATTGTGAGTATATGCCGGTTAAAGTGGCCATTCTAGCGAAGTACCTAGCATTTGTATGCATATTCTAGTATTCGAATTATGACTTCCCGTGGCGTTATGGATGATATGTGTATGTTCACCTAGGGACGGTCTGACGGGACCTCTAGGGATACGTATTGCCGTGAGTGTGCGTATCACGAACTGTGGTTAACCACCCAGGGATGTCCGACGGGGCTCTGCGGGGTACGGAGGCCGTGAGTCTCGTACCAACGGTTAACTTTGAAATGTTTTGTTGGGGAATTGTGATTTTTGGAGCATATTTCGTCTGATTAGAATGGCAGTCCAAATGGTATCGTACTTGGCTGGAATGGCATCGATAAATGTATTGTGTATGATTTGTCCCTTGATTGTGATAATTTGGTATGGGTACGTGAGTCCTGTGGTTGCTCTGTGCATTGTAGCTCTGTGGTATGTTGAGTGAGACTGTTGTCACGGTAATGTTGGATACGGTGTAATTTCCACCGGGTTATTCTTGCGAGTATGTGATGTGGATGATTTGGGTCGTGGACCCCTGTGTTGTGATTGGAATGTTATGATTGGGTCGTGGACCCTGTCATCTGCTATCGGAATTGTATTTTGAAATAAACGATTGCTGGGCTATGTCCCTAAGTGTTTGGAAAGGCTTGAAAATTCTAAAACCCCAAATGCTTTCAAAACTCCCGAGATCGTACAATGTTTTGTAAGATGTAAAATGGTTTTATTTCCTATCTTTCATAATTCAAACTGTTTGATCAAGCGAATTATCTCGAAGTATATTCATGATTTCTATGTTCTTGGAGTATGATATGTATGGCTTGTCTTTGTATTTATACTTGCACTAGCAAAAGCAGTGGAGTTTGCTAACCCCGAGTCTTCGGGGTGGATGTCTGTTTGCGTCCGGTACTTGCGAGGTTGCGGGGAGCAATTCACAGGATCGTTATGAAGGATGATGGAAGACGACGATACTAATCACATGAAGACCGGTGTTGAGTCTTTTGGCGATGTCTTGTTGTTTTGTCCTTCCGTTGTGTCTATTATTTCCGTTTTACGGGAATGTTGATTTATGTTAACCCCTATGTGGGTATGAGTCACGAGAAAGAGTAATGTAGGGTTGATGTGTATGTTGTGGTAAAGACCAAATCGGTCTAATGGTCCGTTAATTACCCATGTCGGTATGTAATGTATCGTATTGTATTGTGGTGTTTCTGTATTTAGCCTGGTAGATCCTCACGGAGAGGGTCTACGGCGCTGTAATATTCCCGAGTGGTCTGGGGGTGTTACAATTTGTGTGTGATCGAAATAATAGAAATATATAAATACAAGGAGAATATAATAGAAATGAAAACTTATGATGTAAATGCCGAGGCGAGAATTGGATTCTCTCTCCGTAAAACAAAATTGCTCTGCACTTGTGCACACGGTCTATAGCAAATGTCCCCAAGATACGACAGCAAACTTTGAATACGAAACGCTGCACCACGGGTCGTAGTTCCGGCCGAACAATATAGATACTCGGGACTGAGTATAGACTCCTAGACTTCCACTAGGATGATGAATGAACCGAGTAGACTAATATGAATGTAATGCTCGAATTTGTAGACGAATCTATGTTCGAATGAGTGTATTCAAATTAATGTTTAATCATCAACTATAGGGGCCTATTTATAGTCATAAATGACTTTTCGCGAAGTGGTGTGACCTTTCATCCCACCTTGAATCATGAACAAATGTGTTTGTTCATGAAAAGGTGTGATCCTTCATCCACCATTAAACATGAACTAATGCGACTTTTCATGAAAATGTATGATCCATTTTCCATAATTAACCACCAAATGTGGCTATCCTTAAATGGTTGTGACCTAGTAACCACCAAACATTATCTTATTTCAAGTATTATTCCTTATAATTTAATTGCTCATTCATCCGAATTTGGATATGAACAAATAAATATGTACAATATATCTACTCGAAATAAACACCATGTCGAATTATAGTTTTACTAGGATTTTTCATATCAAAATTTCCAACAATCCCCCACATTAATGACGTTAATGCAAATGCAATGAACTTAGTCCCGACGACCTATTATTGCATCAGGATAGGTGGTAGTTAGCCTTGAACCTTCCTTAGTATAGTGTTATCGGATTTACTCATTGCTCGGTGAACGCGATGTCTTGAACCGGTCCGCTTTTATGTGTAAACCTAGATAATAACACACACACACAATAATAGATCTAATATCTCTTGTTCTTATGTTGTGTCCATTTTTGGCCTTGGACCATTCTTGGATTCATAAGTATTTTGCGTATTGTAACGTTTAGAAGCGGCCACACTTCTTACTTATATAGGTGATCTTCTATAAAGAGTATTCTGCCATACTCCACCTTAAAGGCTATACGAATCATTAAAAGCTTTTTAGGCTTATCATTTACCACACGCTGCAGGTTTGCACTTGAGAAGCTACGGGAATGGATTTCAAATTTCAAGTGCACAACTTGAACATTCATAACTCAGTTGTCTCATTGAACCAAGTTCTTGGGATCTCCAGTCATCATGATTGAGTGTCATTATGAACATCCATTTGATTGTGGTTTTCAATCCATTCCACTTACTGCATATTTGACCACATTTTATCTCAAGTAATGGACATATTAATGTATTTGACCTTTCTAAGTCAACTTACACATGTGATCAATGTATTATCCGAATAAATATTTACTTTTTCAATCATTACTATACAACTTTTCGTTCTTTAGTCGTCTTAGTAAATTTTCAAGTGTGAAGTGTTTACAAGACAAATTTTTTTATTGTTCTTGTCACACTTTTCAACACACGATTCTACTAAACAACATAAACTTTGTGGTAATATTGAATTTCTTTCTTTAGGGGAATTTTTCTTATTAATTGTATTTTGACCTTTCCGTCAAGATACTCCCACATTTCCTTGTATTACGTATCTTATCTATATACTTGTGGTCTAGGATTACACAAATCATTAAATGTCATTTCCAAACAAATTTAGTCGTTTGACTAGCTCTCAGCTTGATTTATAAGTACATTTGTAATTTCCAACAACATTCTCGTCACCAAAAGCATGATTATTTCCTTGAAATAAATCATCTATCGTTTACTTAGCTTGACAAAGTACTTACTTCTCTTCCCCCATATTGATTATCTATTTAATATAGACTAATCAACTATTGTAATTAATACGGGGTCAACTTGATCATTTAACTTTTTAAATGATATTCGTATTTTCCACCGTGATTATCTACTTCAAAGTAGACTAATCAATTTCCTATATCGCTTTACGTAGAGTAATTAACATCTTCATTATCATGATTAAATGAGCATTAATTTTATATATATTCATTTATTCTTATAATTAAATGATCAACGCCTTCATTTAATTCTTAAAATTAAATGTGCATTTCCCTCTATTCTTATAATACAGTGATTAATGCCTCTATTTAATTCTTAAAATTAAATATGCATTAATATTATATGTTTAAGGTAATTAATATCTTCATTTAATTCTTAAAATTAAATGAGCATTAATTCCACATGCCTTTTGATTATCTACTTTATTGTAGACTAATTAAGATAACCGTTTTCATTTAATTTTAATGAATTAAATATATTAATTATTTCTCTACTTGAATGTAGACGAAGCAATTTTATTCATTTAATTGTATCAAATTAAATGAACATGTATCAAATACTAAATATTTGATTATATATATAATATATTATATATATATATATTTACAAGGAAGGCTTTATTTATTTACAAGCCTTTATTATAGATAGTCCTAAACGACTTTCTATATACAAGTTTAGGACAAGTCACACGGAACTTTCCTTGAGTCGGAAGCGTGAGCCTAGCAGACTCGCCTTGAATTCGATGACTGTTCCGTCGCCAATCCTCTTCTTGTGTAGGCGCCACTTGTAGCCTAGCGGGGTTGTGCCTGGAACGTTCTCAAGTAGGTCCCATTGGAACTTCCAAATGGCATCCTCCATTTCTTCCATGAGGAGATTCATTTCATTGCGGATTTCTTCCCTCCAGAAGGGAGCATCCTTGCCTGTCAAGGCTTCCTCGATCGTACGAGGATCATCTTCCGTGTCTTCAAAGTCTGGGCCATCGACGTTCGCCTTCTTGTCTTGGTGGGAGTGGTCAATGCCTCCAATGTCGAATGTTACCTCCAAGGCATCCCAGAGTTCCTTTGAGGTGTGGCAATCTGTAAATATGACATAGATAGGAAAACTAAGGTGATAAAGAATTTGATTACGACATTCAAAATCACTATTACTCCAGACGGTCATTCTGGCGAAGTTGAGGTCGTCAGAAACCTCCGATTTGGCAGCAAGTGGGTCTTCCGTTGGGAATCGAGCCATGTCGAACGTTGTGAGAAACAGAAGCATTTTGTCCCTCCAGCGACGAAAATCAGTTCCGCAGAATTTCGGCAACCTCCTCGTATAAATAGTAGACTCCATCTTCCAACATAAACCAGTCTAGAAAACAGCCTCATTACATCCCATTGAACACGAACCTCTGGACATCCAAATCTGATCTCCATCGTTCAGAATTTAGATAAAGACCTTATGAAGTTATCGTGCAAATTCAAGACGATACAACGGTTGAAACTACGGGAAACGTCAAAACAAGATGGCTGACCTGACCAGAAAAATGCCTATGAATTTTCTGTTATGTTTTCTATTTGATTTCGAATTTTATCTTACGATTGTTATTTGTGGGTGTTGGAAATAATGGAAATATATAAATACAAGGAGAATAAATAATAGAAATGAAAACTTATGACGTAAATGCCGAGGCGAGAATTGGATTCTCTCTCCGTAAGATAAAATTGCTCCGCACTTATGCACACAGTCTATAGCAAATATCCCCAAGATACGACGGCAAACTTTGAATACGAAACGCTGCACTGCGGGTCGTAATTCCGATCGAATAATATAGATACTCGGGACTGAGTATAGACTCCTAGACTTCTACTAGGATGATGAACAAACTGAGTAGACTAATATGAATGTAATGCTCGAATTTATAGACGAATCTATGTTCGAATGAGTGTATTCGAATTAATGTTTAATCATCAACTGTAGGGGCCTATTTATAGTCATAAATGACTTTTCGCGAAGTGGTATGACCTTTCATCCCACCTTGAATCATGAACAAATGTGTTTGTTCATGAAAAGGTGTGATCCTTCATCCATCGTTAAACATGAACCAATACGACTTTTCATGAAAAGGTATGATCCATTTTCCATAATTAACCACCAAATGTGGCTATCCACAAATGGTTGTGACCTAGTAACCACCAAATATTATCTTATTTCAAGTATTATTCCTTGTAATTTAATTGCTCATTCATCCAAATTTGGATATGAACAAATAAATACGTACAATATATCTACTCGAAATAAACACCATGTCGAATTATGATTTTACTAGGATTTTTCATATCAAAATTTCCAACATATTTTTCCGGCCCATCTTGTTGCTGAGCCAACCGAAGAAGAGCTGTCCAGCGAGTGTGCCGCAGAGGGAGACGCCATTAAAGGCCGCTAAGACATTGGCCGACAGGGAGCCAGGTTTTGGGGAGCCCTCTACGTGGTAGTAGATGCGACCAAGCATTTTGGTGACGAGTGTGTTGGAATATTTATTCTACACTTTAATAAATAGTGTTTTGATGATTAAATTGCTAAACAATACAAAACAACGAAGAGGCGAAGCAAAACAGCAAAACAGACGAAGTCGCAAAAATCTGAGCAAAATGCATGTCTAGCGCACGCTAAGACATATATGTTAGCGCACGCTAACGGAAGTTCTCTGCAGATCAGCCTAGTTCGAAGTTACCTGAAGTGAAGTCATCTGACGAGATAGCGCACGCTACTCATGTTCATTAACGCACGCTATCGAGGGCTTGTTGCCGTTGTGAAGATATTCAAACACAGAATGACGTATGCAGTGAAGTAAGCATAGCGCACGCTACAAAGAAGGAATAGCGCACGCTAAAGAAGTTTGAATACAAATCAATCAATCCGTTGGAGAGAATCTGAAACAAGTCAAAAGTGGAACGGTCAGTTTGAAAAATCAAGCAACGGATATATTGGATTAGCGCACGCTACATTGTAATATTAACGTACGCTAATACAAGATGGCTACGTACGTAAGGAAGAAGTCATAACGTACGCTAAAGAAGAAATGAAGCTATTGGACTGAAACTGGGAACAGTCTAGCGCACGCTAATAGAGAAAGGCTAGCGCACGCTAGCAAGTCAAAACAGCCAGCAACGGCTAGTTTATGGAAAATGCCTATAAATACCATTCCTATGGTATTGTTTGATTACAACAACTCCAAGCATTTAAGACATTGATCTTATATTCATATACTTACATTGTTGTTGCAATATTGAGTTTATATTGTTAGTTTGAGTGTTTATACATTCAACATCATACACGAGAGGTAAAAGAAAAGATACGATTGGATTCGGTGTTATTAGGATCAAGATGTAACACCCTCAAGATATTCGAGGTATATTACAGCGCCGTGAATCCCTATATGGGACCCACCAGGCTGAACAGCATCATACTCATCGACTCACGTAAACGACAAACCAAAACCATGTCATAAAGACGCAAAACAGAATAATCCACCCGGTTTACCGGTCAAACATAACATCATCAATCAACACAAACATATAGGCAACAATACAACCCGGACGGACAAGAACTCTTAAGTACTCGAGTACAACCATTAGTTCAAAAGCCACAAAAGACGAAAAGACACAAAAAGACACTAAAACATCACTCGTGCACAATCATCACGCACGGCCATCATCCGTGTCTTGGTCAGTACCGCTCGTCTCGATGAACCTGACCTGAAATTCATAAAACGAATTTCCCCGAAACGGGTCCCCAGAGGGGTTAGCAATTACGCTAGTACAAGTAACCAGATGAACAACTTACATCTTACACATATAGTAATGCATGCAATAAAGAAAACCGTTCGAAAGCACTCATTTCCAGAAATGCCAATATCAAATCACATTTGTAAAATGCACCACAATTAACCGTTGATCCACACCTCCGTGGACCCCTACCGAGACCCCGTCGGATCTAACCCGTAGTGGTTAAAAGCAAAGCTCGCCGATCCACACCTCCGTGGACCCCTACCGAGACCCCGTCGAGTCTAACCCGTAGTGAGCATACACACACACACACAATTTCTCATACAAAACTACTATGCCAAGATTGTAAGTTCATAAGGATACTTGCCTCGATTAATAGACGGTGACGCGAACGGAACGGAAGAATCAAGCACGACCGTGAGGAACCGACGGATGAACCTAACGATTCGAACAACACAATCACAACCAACTCTAGACGATTACGGAAAAGGAATACACCCGGAAACCCGCCTACGATTCATGTATATTCATACAAAAATAACAACGAGGGCGGACCACAACCAAACCCTCTCGATTCCATAAAAATCCACAAAATATCCATGAATCCGTAGGAAAACTAAAGATACTAACAATATCAATCGTATACATCATGAATCCACCAACGGAACGGAACGAATCGGAAGAAAAACCCAAAACCCCCAAATTAATCGAAATAGGGTTTTAGAGCATTACCTTGGAAGATTCGAGTACTAAGATCCGTAGAACGCGCGTTAGATTGATTTCCCGAGCTTCACAACCGAAGAGAAATGATGAAAATCGACCCCCGGATGAAGAACTCTCCCCCTCTATACCCTCTCTCTCGCGACGCAGATGAAAAAATGGGGATGGAAATGGCCGATTTCGCCTAATAAAGACGAACTGCACAGTTGACCGCTCCGTGTGCCGCGGCACAGCCAAAGTGTGCCGCGGCACAGGCCGAAAATCTACGCCCAGGTTTTCGCGTTGTGCGCGGCCACGGCTGCGTGTGCCGCGGCACACGGCTGATCGGGTTTTGGTCGCGGAAGACACACGAGTGTGCCGCGGCACCGGATAGGTGTGCCGCGGCACTGGCCTGGCACTGTGCCGCGGCACCGGATGGGTGTGCCGCGGCACACAGTACAGATTGTCCGACCAACATTTGGAGAAATTTGTGTGCCGCGGCGCACGCACCTTGTGCCGCGGCCCACACCCCATTTTGGGTCCCAAAATGATAAAAATGATCCGGAAAGAGAATAAAACGATGGGAATCAATATTTGGGGACCAACAACACGCAATGGATCCATGGCAACCCCGAAACGGCGGTTCCGCACAACAACAACGAGGATACAGTTCAACAGTTTGACAGGAAGGACACGCTGAAAAGATACACGAGGGTCACTACGACCGAGAAATACACCAAAACGAAAATACAAGGAAAAGAAAAATACGGATATTACATTCTACCCCTCTAAAAATAAGTTTCGTCCCGAAACTTAAGAAACAAACAACTCGGGTACCTAGCACGCATGCTATCCTCGGTTTCCCAAGTTGCTTCCTCGACACCGTGTCTCGACCACTGCACCTTGACCAAAGGTATGGTCTTATGCCTCAATCGTTTCTCACGATGCTCCAAAATCTTCAAAGGACGCTCCTCAAAAGTAATATCTTCAGCAATATCAATCTCGCCATAATCGATGACGTGACTAGGATCCGAACATATTTCCTCAACTGGGAAACATGAAAAATGCTATGAACATGACTCAAGGCCGGAGGTAACGCCAAACGGTATGCCAACCCACCTACTCGCTCGAGGATCTCAAAGGGGCCGATAAATCTCGGACTCAACTTTCCTTTCTTCCCAAAACGAAAAACTCCCTTCGTCGGCGACACCTTTAGCAAAACGTGGTCTCCCACCTCGAATTCCAAAGGTCGACGACGGATGTCGGCATACGACTTACGCCGACTCAGGCGATCAACATCCGTTCCCGAATTAATTCTATCTTCCGCCTCGTCTCTAAAACGACATCCGGCTCGGTCCCGACCAAATCGGACGCCTCATTCCAACAAATCGGTGATCGACATCGTCGCCCATAAAGTGCCTCATACGGTGCCATCCGAATCGACGCGTGCCAACTATTGTTATACGTGAATTCGATCAGCGGCAAATGTTCCTCCCAGTCACTACTCCAATCGAGAGCACAGCACGCAACAAGTCCTCGAACGTCTGGATAGTGCGTTCGGCCCATCCATCTGCAGGGATGAAAAGAGGTGCTCAAACGCAACCGGTACCTAACGCCTTATGCACCGCCTGCCATTAGGGCGATACAAAACGGCCGTCACGATCCGAAACAATAGACTTCGGAGTACCGTGAAGTCTCACGATTTGCGCAATTAACACACGAGCTAACTTCTCCGGGCCCCAAGTGTCCTTGATGCCCGTAAAATGTGCCGACTTGGTCGCGATCAACAATCACCCATACCATATTCATGCCCGACCTCGATCTCGGTAAACTCGTAACGAAATCCATCGATATATCTTCCCATTTCCATTCCGGAGCGAAGTGATCGCAATAACCCAAAGGTCGCCGATGCTCGATCTTGACTCTGACAAGTCAAACATCTCGCTACAAACTGTGCGACCTCATCCTTCATATCATTCCACCAGAAATTCCTTCTCAAGTCCTTGTACATCTTACTCGAACCAGGATGAACGGAGTAAGGTGTAGCATGGGCCTCCCGTAATATATTCTGTCTCAACTCTGAGTCGTTCGGCACACAAAGCCGGCTCTGGAATCTCAAAACACCATCCTCGTGAATCACAAATCCAGGAGACTTCCCTTTAAGAACGTTCTCTCGGATTTGAGTAATCATCGGATCCTCTAATCGCTTGACTTAATTTCATCGATCAAAGACGACGAAACCTCTAAAGCACGAAGTTGCCCAGCGGCTCGTGCAACAAAACTTCAACATCTAACTCGATTAAAGATCACCGAAGCTCGGACCGAGGCGTAAGGATCTCAAGCGATCGCGGTGCAATCGGTTTCGGCTCAAGGCGTCGGCCACGACGTTCGCCTTGCCGGATGATAAAGGATTTCGAGGTCATAATCCTTAATCAACTCCAACCACCTCCTCTGCCTCATATTCAACTCCCGGTGAGTAAATATGTATTTGGACTTTTATGATCGGTAAAAATCGACATGCAGAGCCGAAAAGATAATGACGCCAAATCTTGAGCGCAAAAGCATTGCCGCTAACTCCAAATCATGAGTAGGGTAGTTAAGCTCATACGGCCTCAAGCTGTCTCGGACGCAAAGGCAATGGTCTTACCGTCTTTGCATTAATACGCACCCGAGACCACGACCCGAAGCATCGCTATAAACGGCAAAACCCTCGTTGCCACATGGCAACGCCAAAATCGGGCTGAAGTCAAACGCTTCTTCACTCCTCAAAACTCGATCGCCTCTCGTCATTCCAGACGAACTTCTCGGATTACGGATCAATCTGTGTAAGTGGTCGAGCCGTTTCGAGAAACCTCGGCGAACCTACGGTAGTAGCCACTAAACCCAAGAAACTACGGAGCTCCTTCACATTCTTGGGCGGTGCCCAATCCAACACGGCCTCAATCTTCTGCGGATCCACACGAACCCCTACCGAAATCACGTGACCTAAAAATATCACTTCCTTCAGCCAGAACTCACATTTCGAGAACTTTGCATAGAGTTGCTCGGTCCTCAAAATGTTTAATACTACCCGCAAATGATAGGCATGCTCTTCCTCATTCTTCGAATAAATAAGAATATCGTCAATAAAGACGACGACGCACTTATCCAAATACTCGATAAAAACTTTGTTCATCAATCGCATGAACACCTCCGCGCATTAGTTAACCCGAAAGGCATAACTACAAACTCATAATGTCCGTATCTCGACCGAAAAGTTTGTCTTCGGCACATCGAACTCTCTCACCCGGAGTGATAGTACCCGATTTCAAATCAATTTTCGAGAATACCGTAGCTCCACCTGGCGATCGAACAAGTCATCAATTCTCGGCAAAGGATACTTGTTCTTGATGGTCACCTTGTTTAGTTCGCGATAGTCGATACACAAACGTAGTGAACCATCCTTCTTCCGCACAAACAGACCGGTGCGCCCCAAGGCGAGGCACTCGGTCGAACATACCCCGACTCAAGAAGCTCACTCAACCGCTTCTTCAACTCGGACATCTCTCAAGGTGCCATGCGATAGGGTGCCTTGAAATAGAGCCGCACCCGGCTCTAACTCTATAGCGAACTCGACCTCACGATCCGGTGGCAATCCGGTAACTCGTCGGGAAAAACATCAGAAATTCATTAACGATGGAATCGACGAAAGCTCGACTCCACCATCCCCGCCTTCAAGGCATAGCACCAATAACCGGTACATCCCTTACGCAGAGTTTCATCGCCTTCAAGGCGTTAATAACGAAGTTTACGGCTTCCCCTCTTTCGCCCGCGAAAGAGTGCTCAATGCCGTCCTCGCTAACATAGTGATGACTCTCGTGCGGTAGTTCATGATCGCACCATGCCGCTCGAGCCAGTCATCACCAAGGATCAAATCCTCACCCTCGATACTCACAACAATAAGATTAGAGGGCCAAGTCCTCTCACAAATAAGCACAGAACAGTCTCGAACCTCCTGATCACCAACGATCCTATCACCGCTAGGAAGCTTAACGATGAAGGGCTCACAAGGTGTCAAACGGTCGAGACTCAAACGGCGCACACAATCCGAGGATATAAACGAATGCGTAGCTCCGGAATCGAAAATCACACTGACAGGATGAGAAAGAATATAAACGGTACTGCCGCTACGGTAGCCGGATCATCGTCTCTCCGCATCTCTTAGACACGCGGGTTGGCGGAGCCAACACTAGAAGCTCCCCTTAGAGGGCTGACCCGACCTCTCCCCGACTAGCACTCGGCGGAGGCGAGGAGCAAACGATCCTCGATTCACACTTGGTTCCCTAGGCTGGAATGGAAGCCGGGCACCAAGAATTTTCTCCCTCTCGGCCAGACTGACCTTGTGGCCGGTGGCCCTGCCCGGATTACACGTCGAGAAAGGGCTCAAACAAGTACGACTGATGTGGCCCGTATGACCACAATTGAAACACTTCACATCACGAAAAGGAGCACTGGTAGTTCCACGAGGACCCCCAGCGGAACGAGCTGGACCACCGCCGGCGGGGAAGGTAGCAGATTGGGATCTCTGCTGACCCCCACTCTTGTGGCCCGAAAAGTTCCCAGCGGACTTCGCTTCTTACTCTCGCGGGCCGCCTCACTTGCCGTCACCGACATATCATAAGCAAGGGCCCTACTCTGATAATCCTTCAATGTAGTGCATACGAGCCCCGACATATAGTCCCGAATCGGCAACTTCATCCGTCTCGAGAAATGGAAAATCTTGTCACTCTCCTCGACAACTTGGGTCTTCACATAACCCAACTCCTTATTAAAATCGGCAATAGCTTGAGCTACGGGAATATCCCGTGGTTGAGCATCATAAAAAGCATGTACCCGAGCACATCGGCCGGCCACGGCAATATTCGATCTCCATCAACTCCCTGAAACTCAGCCCACGCGGCATGGTCTTTGGGCCCACGGCCTCCCACCAATCCGTGGCGTCCCCGTGAGAAAGTATTGAGCAATAGGGACTCTACGTTCCTCGGGACGATTAGTGGCAACGAAGACCTTAGATATCTCCTTAATCCACCCTTCCCGGCCCATCGGGTCCGAAGCTCCGAAAGAGGAGGATGCATCTTGATGACATCTTGGAGCCAACGGTCCGCTCGCCCGATTAGCATGGGCACGATCCGGGTTCGAACCTCTGAGCTATTGCCGCCATTTGGTTCACCATTTGTTGCATTACGGCCGCAATACCAAGATCGGCACGCTCGAGAAGAAGCATGGCTATGACGGTCGCCGATCGCCGGCTCGAAGAAACGATGGCGTGGCCGCCCCGCCCCACGTCCCGGCGCGTCCACGACCACGACCGCGACCACGACCTCTTCCAGATCCATCTGGAGTTAAATAAGTAGCAAAAGCCATACGAGGTAAGTACGAGAGAAGAACAATCACAAGTCGAGAATCAAAGGTACGATGCAAGGAAATAATGAACAGAGGAAGGAAAACTTACGGACCTTTGGTAAATCTGGAATCATGGCGGCGTGACGATGATGTGCAAAACAAACACCACAAGACCCAATAAACCGACAAGCCTAGGTATCCATAAACCTAGAGCTCCGATACCATTTTACGTAACACCCTCAAGATATTCGAGGTATATTACGGCCGTGAATCCCTATATGGGACCCACCAGTGAACAAAGATCATACTCATCGACTCACGTAAGCGACAAACCAAAACCATGTCATAAAGACGCAAAAGCAGAATAATCCACCCGGTTTCTGGCCAAACATAACATCATCAATCAACACAAACATATAGGCAACAATACAACCCGGACGAACAAGAACTCTTAAGTACTCGAGTACAACCATTAGTTCAAAAGCCACAAAAGACGAAAAGACACAAAAAGACACTAAAACATCACTCGTGCACAATCATCACGCACGGCCATCATCCGTGTCTTGGTCCAGTAGCCCGCTCGTCTCGATGAACTCCGACTGAAATTCATAAAACGAATTTCCCAAACGGGTCCCCAGAGGGGTTAGCAATTACGCTAGTACAAGTAACTGATGAACAACTTACATCTTACACATATAGTAATGCATGCAATAAAGAAAACCGTTCAAAGCACTCATTTCCTAAATGCCAATATCAAATCACATTTGTAAAATGCACCACAATTAACCGTCGATCCACACCTCCGTGGACCCCTACCGAGACCCCGTCGGATCTAACCCGTAGTGGTTAAAAGCAAAGCTCGTCGATCCACACCTCCGTGGACCCCTACCGAGACCCCGTCGAGTCTAACCCGTAGTGAGCATACACACACAATTTCTCATACAAAACTACTATGCCAAGATTGTAAGTTCATAAGGATACTTGCCTCGATTAATAGACGGTGACGCGAACGGAACGGAAGAATCAAGCACGACCGTGAGGAACCGACGGATGAACCTAACGATTCGAACAACACAATCACAACCAACTCTAGACGATTACGGAAAAGGAATACACCCGAAACCCGCCTACGATTCATGTATATTCATACAAAAATAACAACGAGGGCGGACCACAACCAAACCCTCTCGATTCCATAAAAATCCACAAAATATCCATGAATCCGTAGGAAAACTAAAGATACTAACAATATCAATCGTATACATCATGAATCCACCAACGAAACGGAACTAATCGGAAGAAAAACCCAAAACCCCCAAATTAATCGAAATAGGGTTTTAGAGCATTACCTTGGAAGATTCGAGTACTAAGATCCGTAGAACGCGCGTTAGATTGATTTCCCGAGCTTCACAACCGAAGAGAAATGATGAAAATCGACCCCCGGATGAAGAACTCTCCCCCTCTATACCCTCTCTCTCGCGACGCAGATGAAAAATGGGGATGGAAATGGCCGATTTCGCCTAATAAAGACGAATCGCACAATTGGCCGCTCCGTGTGCCGCGGCAGCCAAAGTGTGCGCGGCACAGCCGAAAATCTACGCCTGTTTCGCGTTGTGCCGTAACCGCCTGCGTGTGCGGCACACGCAGTCTGGTTTTGGTCGCGGAAGACACGAGTGTGCCGCGGCACCGGATAGGTGTGCCGCGGCACACCGGCTTGTGCGCGGCTTCGGATGGGTGTGCCGCGGCACAGCATGATTGTCCGACCAACATTTGGAGAAATTTGTGTGCCGCGGCGCACGCACCTTGTGCCGCGGCCCACACCCCATTTTGGGTCCCAAAATGATAAAAATAATCCGGAAAGAGAATAAAACGATGGGAATCAATATTTGGGGACCAACAACACGCAATGGATCCATGGCAATCCCGAAACGGCGGTTCCGCACAACAACAACGAGGATACAGTTCAACAGTTTGACAGGAAGGACACGCTGAAAAGATACACGAGGGTCACTACGACCGAGAAATACACCAAAAACGAAAATACAAGGAAAAGAAAAATACGGATATTACACAAGAATCCGGCATTGTTAGAATCGCAATCGCTATTTTAGTGAGGTTTATCTAGTACCAATAGAAAGCTAGAGTGGTTGATTCCTTGTCCAATAGAAAAGGAAAACGGTTTTACTCGGACCGATAGAAGACGAGCTTTTAAACGGTAATCCCTCGACCGATAAAAGAGAGACGTAAAGGTTTTGATCTTAATCCTAAGAAAAAGATACATAAAGAGAGGACGTAGGCTTCGTTAATAGCCGAACCTCATTAAATCCTTGTGTGATTTATTTTCCGCATTTTATTTACGCTTCCGCACAAACGGCGCAAATATCCGATTTTATACCAACAGAGTGATATGCAGAAGAGATCGTAGGCATCGGTGAAGAATCCCATTCCGGCGATGATGATTGTTGTGAAATGGTACCACTGCATTTTGGCCACATCCAGCGCGTCCAGCACTTTCAAATTGTTATTGTTCCCAGACATTTTTCTATCCGATACTCTTCAAACTGTTACATGGAAATAACAAGACAAAACCATACATGATCCGTGAACTTTCCAGTTGACAAAATAACAAGACAAAACCATATTAAAGGTCACGTAAAGGTAGCACGAAACAAACATATAAATTTATTAAAAGAGGGAAAACAATGACATAATAAACACGTATTAGAATCTTCCTGCATGCACGTCTTAGAATCAATGGTATAATAAACACGTATTAGAATCTTCCAGCATGCACGTCTTAGAATCAATGGTATAATAAACACGTCTTAGAATGTTCCTGCATGCGCATGATTTTTTTGATATTTATAAATAAATAAACGAAATTATCGAATTAATGACCAACCTGATTGGAGAGAGAGAAAACAGAGTGGAGAAACTAGAAAGTACTACAAGTAAAACAATAGGTTACAGCATGGATTATGCTATGGGGTGAAAAATATGGAGGTTTGTGGGTATCATTTATATGGAATGGGGACTCTGTGGCCACTTGGGATCTTCGCAGGTATATTCCCTTCATTGTCGCTTCACTCCTTACGCACCAGTCAAAAATCTTATGACTTCCCCTGATTTGCATTAATTATATAAAAGTAAAGTGAACTATTATTATTAATAATAATAAATATGTTGAAGGGAAAATAACTCAGATAATAAAGTAGGGAAAAAATGTTGTATTTTCATTGATGATATCCATTTAAATAGGGAGAGATTACGGGCCTGTTCTCCACAACTTATTTTCAGTTCAGTTCAGTACAGTTTAGTTCCAATCAGTTCAGTTCCTAATTTATTTCTCTGATAATAAAACAATGATAATTATTATTATTATTATCATTATTATTATTACAATTACTATTGGTTTTACTATTAATATTAATATCATTATTATTATTATTATGTTAATATTGCTAAATATTATGTTGCCAATTTCTTTTTTCTATAAGAATTACACATTTCAATAATATTTGGCATTGTCCAAAATACATACTTTTTAATAGATGACAACAATAATACTAATAATAATTACCACAATAATACTTGTCATTGTTGAAATGATCATAAATACGCTTTTTGATAATAGTACTATTGAACATTAACTAGTTTCATAATCAGTTAATTCTTCGTCTTCTTCTCGTCCATAAATTTACTACATCACCTCGGGATTATTCTGCATTGACTCCCATATTTCTTCAGTTATTTTCTGTCGTACACTATCCATAGCATTTTTTTTCTGTTATCATCGTGCATAGTAGATCAGCTCTCGGCTCCATGACTTTAATTTGGTGAGTGAAATTGAGATGCGCGCCACTCTCTCATCCCAGGTCCTAGATATGGACTCAAGTACTCGAGTGTATTAGGATACGCTAAATCGACTACATAGTATTTTCCTTTACAACAATCATAATGTTAGTTTGCTAAAGTAATGTATTTTCCCATATTATTTTTCCAATACAACAAGGACGGATGGTCCGTTGGAACACAATTATTTTCCTGTAATTTTTGCTGCATCATACCCCCAGCTTACTTTCAGTTCAGTTCAGTTCAGTTCAGTTGCAATCAGTTCAGTTCAGTTCAGTTATTTTATGCCGAAGAGAACAGACCCTACATAACAGGTCTAATCCTACCCTAACTAGGAAAGCCTGTAAATAACAGACTTAGGCACACACTGGGTGTTATTAGTCTATTAGTTATAACTCTTCTACCTGCACTAAAAGCGGACTCCGAAGCAACTGTTGAGGCTGGAACTACAAGGAAATCCCTTAATTTGATCAATACTAACCAATATAAGATATGTTCTCCATGTTGGAGAAGTAGAGCTTGATGACGATTTCGCTTGTTGAAAATAGGATGTAAATTGATCAAATCTACCTTAATTTTTTTATGTCGAGTAAGATGCTAGAATCTCCAGTTTATCTTTTTTTAAGTACAAATAAACTAATGAAGCTAATATTTTTACACATTTATTTACACACTAATTATTTAAAGAATATATATAGTGCATTATAATAATAATCAAGAATATTTTCAAGGCAAATCATTTTGCAATGCGTTGGTGCGGTGCCGAGAGTCTTCTCATAATATGTCCAAACTCAAGATTTTTTATTCTTATTTGAAGCGTCGGCCACATATGAGGTGGCATGGTAGTAGAGTCTTGAGAGAGAATGTGAACTGGTAAGAATTTATAGTAATTAATTCCTAATAGATATTATAATTGTACAACAAATTACAATACTAAATAAATAAATTATAATAAATCTATATAACAATGTAGAAATAGTAAACTTACCGAAATGCAAGCTGGTATCACTATCACAGGTTTCCTCTCGATGAACGTTATTTGATCCGTCCGCTATAATATATTATTTAAAATAAAGATAGATTGACAAATTACTTAACTAAAAATGATAATATAAAATTATAACTTTCTAACCAAATATAAATTAGAGCTTGAGAGTTGGGAAAGATAGAGAATTAGGAAGATGCGGGAGTCCGTCCCAACAGGCCCGTCCTGCTGAGAATGAAGAAATAGTTAAAAAAAATTATGGCCAATAGGCCCGTCCCAACACGGCTAATGGGATACTCGTTGGGCAACGGATACTACACTAGCCAATCGGATAGTGCCACATGACATGGGCCTCGGCAAAGTACCATTCAAATTTGATGAACTAGGCTGGGCTTAGTTCTGCTGGGGGTGGGTTGAGCTGGGCTGGAGGACTGGCGGACTACGGGTGGGTTGGGTGTTGGGCCGGTCTAGACTTGGTAGGTGGACTAGTCTGGCTTGTGCCTGAGCTGGGGAATAGAGCCCGATATCACCCACAACTACAATGGGTTGGGCCACATGTGTAGATGGAACTGGCCTGTCTGGACCGTGGGCCAGGAAAACACAGGCTGGGCTGCCTGGCCCAATGGCAAGCTCTAGAAATTAGTTTCCTATTGAAATTATATTGCTGCCATTATGTAAAATGTGTCAATTTCCACGCCTCACATGCAGCAATCATCATGGGACCTTTTTATGTAAAATATTGGTTAAAATGTTCCTGTGGTCCCTTAACTTAATTTCAGATAACGATTTAGTCCTTTATCTTTTTTTTTGTCCCAACTAAGTCCTTTATCTTTCTAATTTTAAGCAAATTTAGCCTTTTCTGTTGGTCTCCGTTAATTGTTAAGTTGTCTACGTGGCTACAAATATACCTGTGTGGAGGAATTTGAAGTCCAGGTGGCACTCACGCTTCCTCACTGAGCCTAAGTATTGATAACTTCTTTCCTAAGGAAACCGCCACAACACACGGAAGAAGAAGAAACTGACGCCGGAAGCTCAGTTCCGAGCCACACTAGACCACTGCTCCAGAACGAAAGACCTATCCGCCGCGTGTCCTTCCGCAACCATCATCTTCCACCACCCGTAGCCGCTTACCACCGCCTGCTACTGCCCCAAAAAAATTTCCGACTTTTTTTTCTTTCCTTTTTTTTCCTTTCCTTCTACCTTTTTCTGTAGTATTTTTTCATTTTATTTATACTTTTATTTTCCGCCTAGCCTCTCGCCACCGAGCCTTGCGCCACCTGGTCACCGCTGATGAAAGCCGCTAAACAGCAAGAAGCCACCGAAAAAGGCTTTTCCAGCCGACACCCCCCTAGTTCACTATTTATTTTTATTGAAGGAGAAGTATATAAAATACATACTTATATATATACACGAGGCTTTAATAATGACAAATATCAATAACTCAAAGGTTTGTGGAACAGTATATCCTCGGAAAGGGTGAGTGGGTCCTCAGGAGATTGAGTATTTCCTTAGGTGGAAAGTGTTGTGCCTGTGGGGAGCAACTGGTTTGTGTTGATATTGATAGAGAAGAGATTGAGAAGTTTGCTCAATCAGTTGCTTCTTTAGCCATGGAAAGAGAACTGCAATCCAACTTTAAAGAATTCCGGGATTGGCTGGGACAACATTCTGAATATGAAACCGTGATAGATGGAGCGAATATTACCGTAAAAACAGAGGGATTTTGTTTTTTTTTTTTAAAAAAAAGAAAAAAAAAACTTCTTTCCTAAGGATGCCAACAGCACAAGTCTAGCATGAGGAGAAACTCGTAGATCCGCCTTAACAGCTTTTTTGTTCTCAGGGAGCCCAATGTCCTCCTTTACATATTGGTCAACACATGCATTCCCGGAAGTCTTCGAGCAAATATTTAGATCTCACCAGAACAGTCAATGTCAAAGAGACGGGCCCCATCTATCTGAAAGTCCTTCTGCATTCTCAACTTATTTAAATATAAGCGCATAATGAAACATGTACATTGGGCCATTTAACGGAGGCCAAAAAAAGTTTAAATTTGCTTAAAATTAGAAACATAAAGGACTTAGTTGGGACAAAAAAAAGATAAAGGACTAAATCGTTATCTGAAATTAAGTTAAGGGACCTCAGGAACATTTTAGCCTAAAATATTAATATAATATTTTAAGTCCTTGCTTCGAAAGTGGGTTTCTGGTTTATCACCCTACGCGGCTACGCCAATATGTATCTCTCAGTTAAATGTAAATTTTAACGGGACATGCACATGGATGCACCGTCCTTCATTATTTTTTGTATGTCTTTTGCTTTTGGTCTCGTTCCGTTTAGTAGGTAGAGTCAAATCTTGTAAGAAGACCATACCATGTGGCGTAGATTAATTGATTTCCTTAATATTTAAATAACTTCCATTTAAAAAGATAAAAGGCATATACATTCATTACACTTGTCACATATCATGGGCAAAATTTCTTTTGCTCTTCCCGTCATTGCTACTGGGAATTAGTGTGCATCAGGAGCGGAGAGTGTGTTTGGAGAGAGATTTAAGAGGTTAGTTCCTCTCATTTCTTTTCTTTTAGTAATTTTTTACATGTTCTCTACATGTTCTTCGTATGTTTTTTTATGTTGGCTTTTTGGTGCATCAAATACACAGATCAAGAATAAAATGTAGCGGAAAAATTAATATAAAAATCCAATTTAGGATATCATGTAGTTATTTAATTGTTATAGAAAATGGTTAATCGAATTACCTTAATCCGATAAACAGATCTAGATTCGGACTAAAAGCAGATGAATATCTTCTTCCTCTTTGAGTGATCCACACACGAACAATTCCACAAGTTGGATTGCTAGATCCTTACGAATAATATTGATAAATAGTACAACACAAAAATCCTTACTCGAAGGATTGTACTATTGATCAAGATCAACTAAGGGAAAAAGATCAGATGACCGACTTCGTTCTCCTACAGTAGGAAGTGGAGGCCGATTTTTCTCTTCTTCTTGAGGGGGGCGATTTTTAGGTGTATTTCTTATGACAACTCCTTGTCATGGATCGCTTATTTATACTAAGTAATCCCTAGAGTCAAGATTTGAATATTTGCTTAGTTACCCCTCAACTTATTAAATAATACAATATATATAATATCCAATATTATATATTACTTATTATTTAATCTTCTCATAAATATAATATCCCATATTATATTTATTATTCCCAGTTGATATATTAAATAATATAATATATAATATCCAATATTATATATTACTTATTATTTAATCCATATAATATCCAATATTATATTTATTTATTTATTCCTGCTTGTCTATAATTGTCGTACGTGCGACCCAAATGCTTATTTAATACCTTATTAAATAATAAATCATAAGCGGCTTCTAGCAAGACATTATGATTACCCAAACAATATAAGTTAATAGTCCATTAAACCTTTTAACATGTCAAATCTCTTTGTCACGCGATATCATATTTGAATTAAGTCATGGAGTTTGTCATACTTATTTATGTTCAAATGCTTTCTCGATCTTAAATATACTGATTGAATCAAATGACTCTTCATTTGAGCATGGTCATGCATTTCCTCCAGTCCTACTTATCGAGGGCCCCAGCAGATATCTCTCTCCCAAAAGAGAGGGACAAATTCTCATCTTGATTTTTCATTGCCCTCTACATGACTCCCACTAATCCCGATCGCTAACATTTATGATCACCATGCTTCAGATCATGTTGGATTACGTCAAGGCATACTAGTTATCATGTTGGACTCTATGATAATCTCAGGCTCAAGGATTTATTAACATACTGGTATATTGAGATTCACTTATGACATTTCCATGCAGTGATCTCAATGCGGGTCTGTCCAGTATTGGTTATCCGACCAATACCATAAGATTGATCCGTACCATACACATAATCATCTGATGATTATCAATCAAACTTATACTAGTATATCAATCAATTGAGTCTATACTCAACGTGATTGGACCAGGGACATTTGAATAATCTTATTATTCGTGAATAACTATTATTCGATTATTATAATATTAAAATATGCACACAATAATAATCAGCGAGAAATAAATGATATCAAATAACTCTATTTAAATGTGACAATTAAAAATCTAGGCACATCGAATGTCCTAGGGCATTGTTCCCAACAATCTCCCACTTGCACTAGGACCATTCATTCATGACTTTTAGTCATATCGATCTAGCATGTTCAAGATGCCTTCCTTGTGAGAGAGGATTGGTGAGTGGATCTGCAACATTCTCTTCCGTTGCTACTTTACATATTGTAATATCTCATCGTCTGACGATTTCTCTGACTAGGTGATATTTTCTGAATATATGTTTGGAATTATGATGGGACCTAGGCTCTTTAGCTTGCGCAATAGCACCATTATTGTCACAATAAAGGCGTATGAGACCTTGGATGGTCGGTACCACTCCTGTAACACCCCCAGAGCCATCCGGTAATATTACAGCGCCATGGACCCCGAGCGGAACCCACAAGGCTGAAAGACATTTTTACCAACATTTCAAATACGTCTAAGCGGCGGTGACAGTAGTATCTTTTAAATTATACAAAGACTTTATAAAATCCATTTATCAATACCGACATAAAATCTCATTTGAAAGTACAAGGTCAAAACGCCAAAACTCAACAGTTTCAAAAGTGTACGTTAAGCCACCACTTGCACGTATCGACAAAATAGTTTAGAAAACAATTTTCCAAAATAAACCCAACTTCGCAAAATACTAGCAACCCATTTAAAAACACACTTGCAGCGGATATAACGAATAATTAAAAATACTATTGCAGCGGAAAAATGACAACTAGTCAAAGTACTCGATTCACAAACACACGCCATAGCCAGTATCCTACAAAACCGAAATCAAACCAGATCGCATCCCTTAACCGAACTCAGTTGCAAACGATCCCTCACCCCCGGGCGCGTTCTTCTCCCAGTGTGTGAGTGTGTGTTTTATGAGAGAGAGAACAGTGAGAATCGGAGGACAAGAGCCGAAACCTTTGTGCTTTTGTGTGTAGTTCTATTTGTGTGTGTGTTCGGTCGTGTGTGTGTGTGTGTGTTTTACAGAGAGGGTAGAAAATTTTGAGAGAGAAGTTTGAGAGAGGAGGGTGAGATCGGGAAGAAGGATGACCGATGGTTCTGCAGAAAAATGGTTTTATACCAATATCTTTGTCCTAAATTACAAAATGACCCCAGCCATTTTTGCATCTTTTTTTATTTTAGCCAGCAGTTCTCAATTCCTTCAAATTGACCCGTCCAACTTCTTATAATTCAAAATCAGTCCCTTTCGGCCAAACTTTTAACATGTTGACATTTTTAATTACTATTATTATTCACTTATAATTTAATTTTCGGTCATATAATAATAATAATTTTCTATTATTATTAATTGTAGATAATAACAAGAATTTACGGGCCTAGAATTGTCGAGTCAAGTATCTTCATCACATTCAAGTTCAAGAACTGTATTTTATCCAGGTGTGGGGATTTATTACGCTTTTGTTTATTTTAATTGCTTTATATATTATCTCGTATGTGCACGTGAAATAAGTGAGAAGCACTTAAATGTGCAACCAGTCAGAAGCACTTAAATGTGCAACCAGTCAGAAGCACTTAAATGTGCAAATCAGTCAGAAGTACTTAATTGTGCATAAAGCCTTCGGGCTTCAGAATTTATCAGTCATGTTGTTTATACTTGCTAATATATTTAGTAATTAACATAGACATATTGCCTACTCTCCACACTGAGCGAGTTGGAAGCTCACTGTAACACCCCCAATCCACTCAGGGATATTACACGCCGTAGACCCTCTCCTCGAGGATCTACCAGGCTGGTAACTAAAATCAAACACCTAACCATCGCCTTTAAGGCTAGAATGACTCAGTAGACCGATTTAGTCTTTCAATGATCACATACAACTCAAACATATTACATGACCACGCAGGGGGGGTCGAATACAACACACTCCCGTACAACGGGGAAAGAAATACTGCAGCGGAAATAAAATACAACTAAACCAATAACATCGTACGGATCCTCGTGTGATTAGTATCATTCATCTTTCATCATCCTTCATGCCGACCCTGTGCTATGCTCCAAAACCTTAATGCAATACAGACATCCACCCCCCGAATACTCGGGGGTTAGCAAAACTCCACTGTTTTGCTAGTGCAAGAACAAGTGCAAAAATACGAGCCATACAATACAAGTTCCAAGAACAACAATAATAAGGAATCCTTAAAGATTTAAACATAACGAAAATACTTCCCGAGGCGAGAGTTTAGGTAAAGCTTTCCAAAATCAAAAGATCCCAAGTCAAGGGAAACAATATATAAAGTGATTTAAAATGCCATCGGGAGTTTTGATAGAAACAACTCAAGATTTTCGAATCCTTCTCTTTCCAAAATCAATAGGGGTCACAGCCCAAAGGTTTTATTTTCACAAATAAATCCAACAACAATTCACAGGTCCAGAGCCCGCATCAAGTGTCCTCAACGGACATAAAATCAACACAACATAATCACACACATGCACCGCCTAGGACCAGGACGAAGCCACAAATCCCACTCGAGGCCTCTAAGGACCCTCCCGAGCTGGCTAGCTAAACAAATCACAACATCTCATGGTTGGATCAATCACTTGTTGCATCCTGGCCACATGATCGCATGCCATGTGCCACCGTAGATTATCCTTGGCGCTCACGGTTGGATCAATCACTTGTTGCATCCTGACCACATGATCGCATGCCATGTGTCACCGTAGTTTTTATTAGGCTCTCACAGTTGGATCAATCGCTTGTTGCATCCTGGCCACATGATCGCATGTCATGTGCCACCGTAGGCCCCGCCCACATCCATACATTCACACACAGCACAATACAACACATATATTCAAACAATTCACCCAGAGGCATCAAACACTTAGCAAAACACCACGTCAAACCACAACGCACCGAAATGAAACCATATACGTCCACACGCAATATCAAGTGCAACATCGACACCAAAAATATCCATAGAATTCACATAGTCATTCACAAACCACACCATTCACAAAACACACGCGTTTTGAAAACAAGCCTTTAACAAGGCTAAACCGAATCTTTTGAAAGTTCAATTCAAACGACCAAACAACCACATTTAGAGGATCACTAATTATCGTATCCACAAAACAAGAATTATATGGACAAGGTACTTGTCTCGAATAACCACAACGCGGAGAATCGACCGAAGTAGGTTGGCACGAACCGACTGCGAACCCGCCGACTCCACCGAACGCCAACTCGTGATAATAAACTACGAAGGACAATAATAACAATGAAAATGAATTCCATAGCACGACTTAAAGCCGTTGAATTCAAAGAACGAATGACAAACGTTCAAGTGTTTCCCCCAAAACGGCCAAGAACACGATTCGTCCCGTCAAAACACGAAAACGGAATTCCAAATCGAAATATGGATATACAATCCATAGGATATGTTTAACAACATCATTTAACAACAATCGATCCATAAAAAACGGATGGAAAACAAGATCAAGAACAAATCCCCCAAAAAGTCGATTCGAAGAAAATCAAGAAATATACTTTGATTCGACGAAGAACAATGGATTAAATGATGTTAAACACAAGAATACTACTAAGATTAATCATACCCATCATGGATTAATCAAGGATACGGAATGAATCGGCCAAAAACGCAAAAACCCCAAAATTTCTCAAAATAGGGTTCTAGGAAATCTCACCTTGATTCGCTGGATCAAAAGATGATATGGGATGATCAATCAATGATATGAACTCAACGATTGTTCATTGTGTATTGGTGATAGTGAATTTAAGCGGCTTCGCTCCTGTGGTTTTTACTCTCGTCTTGAGGGGTTTTCCATGCTAAAATATTGTGTCTCGTGTTTATTGTTTTTCGGATATCATTTGTATTGATTATCGAGTTGTAATTGATTTGTTCTACTCATCGGTAACCACAAAGTTACAATTGAAGAGTGGGAAGTTGTCAAACGAGGGTTTCCGCATGTCTCGTTGTGACGTTAGTCGTGTTTTTCCCAATAGATCCATTCGATCGCACTGAAGATGTCTTTCTAGAACAGATTTTGGCTGTGAAATGCAATGTCGAGCAGGAACCACGTGCTTGTCGTTCCGAGCAAGTGTAGCCCGTGACGACTTCTAAATTCCTTTCAGAACAAACCGTACGACCTTTTCTTTTCAATTCCCTCCACATTGGGCTGCTCCGCCTCGATATCGATGTTCAAAACCTTCGACATGTCCGCGGCCGCCTATTTCGCGTTCCTTGCCACCAGGGCTGTGTAGCAGGCCGTTTCAGGCATTTTCAATCGCCAGTAGAAAGTGAGCAGCGGCGGAAAGGCACCGACCATCAAGATGATCCTCCAAACATAATCGGCTTGTGGAGGGGTCAAGGCTGTCGGGTCCACCTCGTAAGTGGGGGCCTTGAATCGGGCTTCGAAAGCAGCTGATAAGACCACACCGAAAATTCCACCTGCCAGAATTCCGAAACCCTGCATCGCAAACACAGCAGCGATAAATGCGTCGTGGGTTTTTTTGTTGGCGTATTCCGACATGATGGTGGCGGAGAGAGGGTGATCACCGCCGATGCCAAATCCTAGCCAGAACCTGAAAAAACAGAGAGTAGCCATGACGGATTTCGAGTCATGTCCGAATGAAAGCCCCGATGCGATGGAGCAAATGCACATGAGCATCAATGTCCCCCCATAGACCTTTTGTTATTTGTGTGTGATCGAAATAATAGAAATATATAAATACAAGGAGAATAAATAATAGAAATGAAAACTTATGATGTAAATGCCGAGGCGAGAATTGGATTCTCTCTCCGTAAAACAAAATTGCTCTGCACTTGTGCACACAGTCTATAGCAAATGTCCCCAAGATACGACAGCAAACTTTGAATACGAAATGCTGCACCACGGGTCGTAGTTCCGGCCGAACAATATAGATACTCGGGACTGAGTATAGACTCCTAGACTTCCACTAGGATGATGAATGAACCGAGTAGACTAATATGAATGTAATGCTCGAATTTGTAGACGAATCTATGTTCGAATGAGTGTATTCAAATTAATGTTTAATCATCAGCTATAGGGGCCTATTTATAGTCATAAATGACTTTTCGCGAAGTGGTGTGACCTTTCATCCCACCTTGAATCATGAACAAATGTGTTTGTTCATGAAAAGGTGTGATCCTTCATCCACCATTAAACATGAACCAATGCGACTTTTCATGAAAATGTATGATCCATTTTCCATAATTAACCACCAAATGTGGCTATCCTTAAATGGTTGTGACCTACTAACCACCAAACATTATCTTATTTCAAGTATTATTCCTTATAATTTAATTGCTCATTCATCCGAATTTGGATATGAACAAATAAATACGTACAATATATCTACTCGAAATAAACACCATGTCGAATTATAGTTTTACTAGGATTTTTCATATCAAAATTTCCAACAATCCCCCACATTAATGACGTTAATGCAAATGCAATGAACTTAGTCCCGACGACCTATTATTGCATCAGGATAGGTGGTAGTTAGCCTTGAACCTTCCTTAGTATAGTGTTATCGGATTTACTCGTTGCTCGGTGAATGCGATGTCTTGAACCGGTCCGCTTTTATGTGTAAACCTAGATAATAACACACACACAATAATAGATCTAATATCTCTTGTTCTTATGTTGTGTCCATTTTTGGCCTTGGACCATTCTTGGATTCATAAGTATTTTGCGTATTGTAACGTTTAGAAGCGGCCACACTTCTTACTTATATAGGTGATCTTCTATAAAGAGTATTCTGCCATACTCCACCTTAAAGGCTATACGAATTATTAAAAGCTTTTTAGGCTTATCATTTACCACACGCTGCAGGTTTGCACTTGAGAAGCTACGGGAATGGATTTCAAATTTCAAGTGCACAACTTGAACATTCATAACTCAGTTGTCTCATTGAACCAAGTTCTTGGGATCTCCAGTCATCATGATTGTTCTTGGGATGATCAATCAATGATATGAACTCAAGAACTTCATGGATTTGTTGTTAAACAACATGGCTTCGCCTCCTCTGAAGCTCCAGCCGCGGATCGAAAAGAAGGGAAATGAAAAACGAGTGAAAATGCGACTGCTCTGTCACATTTATACTGGTGCAGCCTAGCGTGCGCTAGGCTGCCGAGCTAGCGTGCGCTATCGGCCCGGGCCGCAATCCAGAACCTCACTGCCCTACTGTCTCGGCCAGGTAGCGTGCGCAGCCTTCCGGCCGTAGCGCGCGCTACCTGCCGGTCGTAGTGTGCCCAGTGCCCGACAGTAGCGTGCGCTACCTGCCGATCCACCCGAGTCCAGTACCCCACTGCCCTACTGCCTCGGCCGACTAGCGCGCTCAGCCAACCGGCCGTAGCGTGCGCTACCTTCCGGACGTAGCGTGCGCTACGCCGGTTCCTGCCGCAATCGTCCGGCCAGTGCCCACAACCGTCCGACCAGGACCTGCAATCGTCCGGCCAGGACCCGCAACCGTCCGGCCAGTGCCCGACCACCAGGACTCGACGACTCGATTATCCAAAATCGCACGGAACAAACACGACAAAACACTCGTGGGCAACATCATCGACCCGAAATGAAATACCATGTAACAATTAATCACACGCGACCATGAAAAGGGTCAAAACAACAAATACGAATGCGGATACCCACAACTTTGGGTAAATTACAAAATGGCCCAAAATGCCCGAAAATCACGATACGTGATCGAATAACCGAACCGAAGTTCACATCATGTCTAACAAATTTAAACGGACTTACGGGAAACTCGAAACAGTAGTTTCGAACGAGATTCACAAGAATCGAACTCGAGTGCGGAAAAGTCGTTAAGAAACACGGAACTCAACAAAACAATACCGAAACGAACTCGGATGACAAAAAGTGGAGAATTAATCATTCTCAGAATGATGAAACGGTCCCAAGAGAGTCGTCAAAACGGACTCTTGCCAAAAAAATAAAA
This sequence comes from Orobanche coerulescens, assembly GCA_033398695.1. Taxonomy (NCBI): domain Eukaryota; kingdom Viridiplantae; phylum Streptophyta; class Magnoliopsida; order Lamiales; family Orobanchaceae; genus Orobanche; species Orobanche coerulescens. The sequence goes on along the minus strand of CM065807.1, from coordinate 57,943,133 downwards.
TTACCAAAATCCGAAATTGCGGATATTACACTCACCCCACTATTTTACCCACTTTCAGGTTGAGGAGCTCGATGTGGCATGGGCTTGAGTGTGGGATGATCAAGCTTCATGAGCTGTTATTTATTTATTTACTATTATTTTATATTATATAAATTGATTTTTTTTATATTGACTAATAAAAAAATTAATATAACTATATATAATAAAATATAACTTAATATATTTATAAAAATATTGTCTGATTATTTACATATACCTAAAAATTATAATATGATTTATGAATATATATTATAATATAAATTAAAATATATATTATGTTATATTATATAAATTGATTTTTTTTATATTGACTATTAAAAAATAATATAACTATATATTAAAATATAACTTAATATATTTATAAAACTATTGTCTAATTATTTAAATATATCTGAAAATTATAATATAATTTATGAATATATATTATAATATAAATTAAAATATATATTATGTTATATTATTTAAATTGATTTTTATATTGACTATTAAAAAATTAATTTAACTATATATATATATATTAAAATATAACTTAGTGTATTTATAAAAATATTGTCTGATTATTTAAATATATCTGAAAATTATAATATGATTTATGAATATATATTATAATATAAATTATTATATATTATGTTATACTATTTAAATTGATTTTTTTATATTGACTATTAAAAAATTAATATAACTATATATATATATTAAAATATAACTTAATATATTTATAAAATATTGTCTGATTATTTAAATATACCTGAAAATTATAATATGATTTATGAATTTATATTATAATGTAAATTAAAATAAATATTATGTCATATAATTTAAATTGATTATATAAACTAAACGGCTCAATCCGTCATTTATCAAAAAGGACTTAATTCATGTTGAGGGGTAAAATGGTCATTTCTGTCATTCAGATAGTTCATTCAGAAAAGAAAGAAACAACAGGATATTTTTTCAAATCAGACAGATTAATCCACTCAGACAGCTTAATCCATTCAAGTATTAATGGAAAAAAAGTAAACAGCCCCTTAATCAGCTTAATGCTTAATCAGCTTAATCGATCAGCTATATTTTGCTGTTTACTTTCAACTTAATGATCTTAACAATGTCTTTTTCATTAAGCAACTTTTGGGGTGTACTTACCATTAAGCCAGAAATACTTTCCCAATATACCAAAACTACCCTCTCTATTAATAAAAGAATTGAGTATATATAGTATAAATTATCATATAATTATAATTATAATTGAGTATATATAGTATAAATTTAAAATATATATTAATATTATATATTTAAAATTCACAAAATATAAGCTATTTATTGATAAAAAAATTAATATAACTATATATATTAAAATATAACTCAATATATTTATAAAAATATTGTCAGATTATTTAAATATACCTGAAAATTATAATATGATTTTTGAATATATATTATAATATAAATTAAAATATATATTATGTTATATTATATAAATTGATTTTTTTATATTGACTATTAAAAAAATAATATAACTATATGTATTAAAATATAACTTAATATATTTATAAAAATATTGTCTGATTATTTACATATACCTAAAAATTATAATATGATTTATGAATATATATTATAATATAAATTAAAATATATATTATGTTATATTATATAAATTGATTTTTCTTATATCGACTATTCAAAAAAATTAATATAACTATATATTAAAATATAACTTAATATATTTATAAAACTATTGTGTAATTATTTAAATATATCTGAAAATTATAATATAATTTATGAATATATATTATAATATAAATTAAAATATATATTATGTTATATTATTTAAATTGATTTTTTATATTGACTATTAAAAAAAATAATATAACTATATATATTAAAATATAACTTAATGTATTTATAAAAATATTGTCTGATTATTTAAATATACCTGAAAATTATAATATGATTTATGAATATACAATATAATATAAAAAAATATATATTATGTTATATTATTTAAATTGATTTTTTTATATTGACTATTAAAAAATTAATATAACTATATATATTAACATATAACTTAATATATTTATAAAATATTGTTTGATTATTTAAATATACCTAAAAATTATAATATAATTTATGAATATATATTATAATATAAATTAAAATAAATATTATGTCATATAATTTAAATTGATTATATAAACTAAAATGTTCAATCCGTCCTTTATCAAAAAGGACTTAATTTATATTAAGAGGTAAAATGATCATTTTTGTCATTCAGATAGTTCATTCAGAAAAGAAAGAAACAACAAGATATTAATCCACTCAGACAGCTTAATCCATTCCGATATTAATGAAAAAAAAGTAAACAGCCCATCAAGTTTAGTGCTTTTAGGATATTCAACTTATTCTACAACTAACAGTCATATTCCCGTATATTTTTGAATTTTTATGAGTAGGTCATACTTAAACTCATTCGTAGTGGGAACCACTGTGTTAAATTTTGAAATTTCATCTTAAAACTAAATAACTATGAGAGGAAGTAGTTCATAATCTATACTTCTATTAAAAGAGAAAATTATCAAATTGGTCCCGTATGTGGGATTAATTGACCAAAAAGCCCCGTTTGTCTTCGGTGGACCAAAAACCCCACATCTACCCCCTGCTTTCGCCAATTTAGTCCTCCGTCGCCGTCCGTAGTATTTTCCGACCATCGGAGCTGACGTGGCTGACAAGTGCAAAAAATAGTGGGTCCATGTCAGGCCATATGGCTGACACGTGGCAAAAAAAAAATGTTTTGAGAATTAAAAAATTAAAAATAAATAAATAAAAAACTCTAATATTTTTATATTAATATTCCAGAATTAAAAATAATTATCTAAAGTTTCAATTTTTTTTAATAAAATACTATCAAATTGATAAAAATATTATTATCATTTTCTATAAAATAAAAAAAATATTTTGAAAAAAATATCAAATTGTTAATTCAGATTTTTTATTTATTTTATAGAAAAAAATCCAGTTTTCTTTAAATAAAAAACAGTTTATAAATATATTTCAGATGCTTTTAATTTTTTATTTTCGAATTTTTAAATAAAAAATTATAATATTTTTATATTAATATTTCAAAATTAAAAATAATTACCTAAAGTCAATAATTTTTTTAATTTTTCAGATTTTTTTAACTAAAAAAATAAGTTCCGATTTCTTTTAAACTTTGTTTAGATTTTTTATATTATTTAGGCTTTTATATTTTTTGCCACGTGTCGTCCACGTCAGCTCCGATGGCCGAAAAATACTTTGGCCGGTGACGGAGGACTAAATTGGCGAAAGTAGGGGGGAGATGTTGGGTTTTTTGGTCCGCCGGAGACAAATGGGGCTTTTTGGCCAATTGATCCCATATACTGGACTAATTTGATAATTTTCCCTAAAATTAATTGATACAAAATAAAAATAAAATCAACTCATTTTGATGAAATTTGATTTAATACTAATGTTGCTTACATAAAAAATATATTATAATATTTATTTAATTATAATATATAAAATAATAGGACACACTGCACACACACATATTCATAACTTTTTTTGGTATGTTCAGAAAATTTGTTCATGTAACGAACACTAATTCACTTAACACTATCCTAATGTGATATTCAATCTTCAATTATATTACACTCCATATACAATCAATAAGTTTTTTATTAACACTGGGCTAATGTGATACTCATGCCGAAGATTTTCAAGAACAAATTTGAAGATTGAGAAATTATTTTGTAATAAGAGAATATTTTGTCTGGTGCATCGCACGAGAGAACATCTAGTTTTTATATATGTTGCGAGTCCAGTCCACGTGTTGCACAAGTAAGGCCCTGTTCTTTTGGACTTATTTTTCATTTTGATTCGATTCAATTGATTCGATTCGAGTCCATTCGATTCAATTCAATTGATTCGATTCGATTCGATTCATTTCAGTTCTTCTTCTTCTTCTTCTTATTATTATTAATCTTAATTATTATTGTTATTATTACTAATAATATTACTATTATTGTTGTTGTTATTAATTACTATTATTATTATTATTATTTATCATTATTATTATTATTTACCCTTAATATATATTGCAGTTCACTTCAGTTTAGTTCAGTTCAGATCCATTCAGTTCAGTTCAGATTCATTCAGTTCAAATTCATTCAGTCCAAAAGAAGAGAGCCTAAGTCTTTTATCTTGTGTGTGTGAGCCCAAAATATTGGGTTATGTTTTCTTAGTCCACTTTGGGGCTAAATGGGTCGGGCTTATCTTGGAAGCCTTTGAGTATTTTTTGATGTATGTTTATAACCTAAGAGGGAGTTAGGTCAGCCGCAAGAAATTCAGAAAACACACACTCCAAAGGAGAGTTATTTATCAAATAGGTGTATTTATAAAATATATTTACCTTTTAGGTGTAGTTTTGAACATATTTACCATTTAGGTATAGAATATCACGATAGAAATCACTCCGATACTCATCAACAAGAAAATGTCCGACATCAAAATACAAATAATTCAAGATAACAGAAAATGAGAATACCGGATATTACATTCTATCATACAAAAAATAAGTTTCGTCCCGAAACTTAAACTAAGGTTATCACAGTGATACGAAACAAAATATAACGACACATAATAAAATACCATGTTCATGACTGCGGTCCACTGTCACGCCTCCGTAGGTTCAACAACTATACGGGAACTTATTCAAAACAAAATATCATTTAACAAGTTCCAATCGTAAAAAAAAATGTTACAAAATACATCCCTACACTAGAAACAATCCGCGCAACGAGTACCAAAAACACTATCACTGGACATCACTGGCCCCTCCGGAAGTAGGAATGGAACTCCGGCCCCTTATCATCTCGACAACAATCTCGCAATACTGAACTCGATGCCCCTCGTGTCCACAATTATAACAAGTCACTGGCGGTTTCTTACAATGCGCGTGTTCATGGCCTAGAACGTTACATTTGAAACACCTAGGAGCATTACCAGAACTCAAAGACACCGGCTTGGGTCTTTTGGGTTCTCTAACTGACCGAGAAGGTCCCATACTCGTCTGATACGAGGGTTGAGGTGTGGGAATCCCAATTACCTTACTTCCCGATGCGTCATCGGAGATCTTCTGCTTCTTCGCTACCGATACGGACTCGGTAGACATTATAGCCATCTCAAAAGCCAAGGCTCGATCCTGATAGTCCTTCAAGGTTGTACACATAAAAGGAGCCATACACTGCCAAATCTGAGGTTTCATATGCATATCGAAATAACGAACCTTATCTGCCTCACTTTTCACCTAATCCCAAACATAACACAGCAGTCGATTATAATCGACTATCGCCTGGGATATCGACACGTCTCGGGGCGTAGCCGAGAAAAACTCGACAATCCTATGCTCTTTAACAAGCGGCGGACAATACTCGGCCTCCATGGCAGTTTTAAATTCAGTCCAAGTAGCTGTACGATCACTAGGCGCTACGGCCTCCCACCAGTCTGCAGCTTCCCTGTCGAGTAGGTATTGAGCAATAGGCACTCTTCTTTCATCAAGGCAAGCTACATCATCAAATGTTCTGTCCAACTGGTAGAGCCAGTTCTCCCAGCTTAACGAGTCTGAAGAACCTACAAAATGGGGCGGGTGCATTCTCATCACATCTCGTAACCACTTACTAGCTCCGTTATCCTCATCCGGAATCCCGGCTCGGTGTACGATCTGATTCATATGCGCCCTGGTCTGCCACCTGACGAAGAATGGTGGCGGCGCCAATGTCAACATTACCTCTGGATGATTGCTGCTGATCACGACCACGACTACGACCACGTCCTCGGCCTCGACCTCTCGGCATACTGGATGGACGACCAATCAGAATAACACATCCAAACAAACATCACAATGTCAAGATAAGACAATAAATAGCAGCACGTTAAAACATCAACTCCACGTCATCACACAAGTGCACGAACTAACACTGTAATTTTAGAACTTCATTCAAAAATAATTCACACAGTCACATCAACAGAGATGTTTGGATTTTACCGAATCAAATACGGTCAAAACCACACACGTATTGTAGGGATCAAACACTAACAACAAAAATAAAATATTTCCGGGGTATTATTCAAATGATAAAATTTTAAAATTCTCAAGTTTGAATTTTTTTTGGTGAAATGAATTTTTTTGAAAACACTTATAATACCTCGGTCGTTTAATCAAAACCATGTATCTCATTATCAAAACTGTTTTGATTGAAGCTATTTGCAAAACAACACGTTAAGGCTTCAATATTTTCGCTAGACGATATCGTCAAAATGACCTTATCAATATATCATTATCTTTACTAGAGTTATACAGGGTAACAACATGTTACCACATCATCCATCACGAATATATTAACAGGGATTAAATAATCAGTAAAAGAAGCACAGATACAACTGTAACAACAAATTACTACTGAGTCAGTCAAAAGTTTACGGCCGTAACAACATGCAGTTTATGGCCATAACATCTCTGATCTTACGGCCGTAATGGAAATCATCTTACGGCCGTAACAACTAGCTGCAGGACTGCAGAATTGTCACAGCAGCCCCCAACAGGGTTCCGAGAGTTAGGGAGCGATACCTAGCAGCGTATCCTAACATTTAGAAAATACTGAATTATTCTCCGGCGAGCACATCAACACCACTCCTCGGAGTTTCTCACGAACTCAATCGTCGATACCTTATTCGAAACCCATCAAGGTTCTCAATTTTCACACCATACCACCTCTCACAGTGGTTCAAAGGTAAAACAACAATAGGCCTAGTTATATACATATACTATGTGTCACAAGTATTAAATACAACTATATTCACCACACCGTGCAAATAAAATTATGCACCTCAATTAACTTACTAAGATAAAATCATGATACACGGGTACCTCGCATAAAAGAGGAGTCTTACGTCCACAGGTCGCACGGAGATGACAGTTGCCCACGATACTAATCTCATCCGACAACATATCCGACACGTTGTGACTACGCACTACTCAACTGGTCACCTGACGACTCGAACGACAAGACAACACATTACTCGACAAATCACGACTCGACTCGACCCGATAGCCTAGGTTTCCGCAACCTAAGCTCTGATACCATAAATGTAACACCCCCAAAACCGTATGAGAATATTACACGCCGTAGACCCTTTCCACAAGGATCTACCAGGCTAAACATCCATAAACAACCAAATGCTTGCCCGGCCAGGGTCAAACAATATAATAATATAGACCGTTAAGGTCACTTACACATGAATACACAGACCGATGAGGTCACGCAACTCCATCAATAGAATTGACTAAAGCAACATTACCCACACAGGGGTCGAAACACAATACAGCGGAAGACTGAAATCAACTCTAACAATACAACCAAACTCTACCAACTCTCGACTCTTGATTAATATCACAGCTCGTCATCCTCTTGTGCCAATTTTGTGACTGCTCCCTTGAACCTGCATGTACCTGGATGCAAAACAGACATCCATCCCCCGATTACTCAGGGGTTAGTAAAACTCCACTGTTTTACTAGTGCAAATATAAAACGATACGAAATGCAACAAGTGAATAGCAACTACGAATTAAATACGGAAATCAATTATCAAAATGTTCCCGAGAAGTTTTAGAATTTCAAACTCAAGCAAGAGATATTTGAAAATGGAACACATCATCTCGGGTATTTTTAAAGCAGAAATTCTTTTGGACCACGAGTCCCAATTTACCAAATCTTTTTGTAAACATTAGGGCCTTAGCCCTATTCTCGTTTCAAAACACGCTAGATAAGATATCATTATGAGTCCGAGACCCATATTTAAAATGTTAACCAAACAATCATTGTTATACGATTATTGTTCGTACACATCATGTACCGAACTCCGGAGGCCTCGACGGACCTTACCCGGACCACACACACTGTTCGTACACATCATGTACCGAACTCCGGAGGCCTCAACGGACCCTACCCTGCCACAAACATCGTTCGTACACATCATGTACCGAACTCCAGAGGCCTCGTCAGACCCTACTTGGATCACACACCTTGTTCGTACACATCATGTTCCAAACTCCAGAGGCCTCGTCAGACCCTACCTAGAACACACACACACACACATCGACATGACACAACACAACTCATAATCATCAAATGTCAAGCCATTCCACATTACACCGAAATGTATAATCAAGTATGTAAACCAAAACAACACAAATATCATAATCATCACAACAACTCAACAATGACCAACCACGCCCGGCACAAACTTAGATGATTTGCACATCCAACACAATTCCACGATGTTAACTAAGTGAAGGTATTATCGTTACCATCAATCGTTCATAGTAATCAATTCATACGAAGCATATTCACGAAAGTAAACCAATGCATCACAACCATAACACGACGTCCCTATTCACAAGACACAATTCGTATAGTAAAATACTTGCCTTAATAACCGCTACCGAATACTCTGAAGAACACGGTTCGACCGGGAAGCTCGGACCCCGAAGAAGACAACGAACGAAAGGGTTCCGACTCGAGTTGTTCACAAGAATTTCGTCCCTAAGTCATTCCAATGATAAATCAACAATCGTACGATGGATAATAATCACACAACGCCCAATCCCCCCTCTAAGACCTTTTGTCGGACACCTTCAAGGCATCGACTAAGAACTCAACCAAATTGACGAATCAATACAATCCAACCGTAGAATAACAAGGGAAATGATACAATACATCTAAATAATCAAAAATCCATCAATAATCTAAGTTATTACGGCTCAAACGGACGAAATCCAACAAAAACCCCAATTTCCCCAAAACTAGATTATCAAGAAATCTAACCTTGACTCGGTAGATCGGAGGAGGTTATGGGATGATTGATTGATGTTAGAAACTCAAGAACTTCGTGGATTGATAAATAAACAACAGCTAATCACGTTCTCCAAGCCCCAGCCGCAGGAGGAATTGAGAGGGATGAGAAAAATGGGTGTAAACCCGTCTGCTCTGCCATATTTATACCCGTGCAGAACACGGCGCAACAAACGGCCCAAACCAGCACCGTGTTTACCGCCGTGTTGCGGGTCAGTGCGCGCCCTGACCGACACGGCGCAACACTCGGCGCAAGACACTGCGCGTGTGTCTCGGCCGTATCCGACACGGCGTATCACCCGGCGCAATTCTCGCGCGGGTTCTCGGCCGTGTCTCGGCAGACTTGCTGGTCCTGGATGACCCGGCGCAAGACAAGGCGCTCGGCAGCACCGTTTTCAGCGTCGTTTCGTACAGGTCCGGCCAGTAACCTCCTGTTGAAAAATGATTCCAACACAAACCGAATATTACGACAGGACCACAACGACGATCCGAACGATCCCGGAACCCGAACCTGAATACGAATCGAAGATACGGTTACGAAGTACTCACAAAGATGAATTCGAGCACTAAGAGAACACACGATTCCGACCACCCAAAGTATCAGAATTCGACAACGGAAGTAATTACTCCCAAACTTTGGGAAATTACGAAAATGGCCCAAAACGTCCGAAATACACGATACACGATCGAAACACCAAACCAAAGCCGCAACATGAATAGTAACATTAAATGAACTTACGAGAAACTCGAAACAACAGTTTCGTGTGAGATTCGCAAGAATCGAACTCAAGTGCGGAAAAGCCGCTTAAGAACGCGGAACTCAACAAAACGACACCGAAACAAATTCGAATGACAAAAAATGCAGAATTAATCATTCTCAGGATGATGATACGGTCATGAGCGAGTCGTCAAAATAGACTTCCGCAAAAAAAAGAAATTACTGGAAATCGAAATTGCGGATATTACAATATTGATGCAGACATGGCATGTGATCTTGATAATAGAAAGTATACCTTAGGTTATGTGTTTATATTTTTAGGGGGAGCCATCATGGCAACCCAAGCTACAAAAATGTGTAGTATTGTACACAACTGAGGCAGAGTATATTGCAGCAGTGGAAGCAAGCAAGGAGATGCTTTGGCTTAAGAGGTTCCTTCAAGAGTTGGATTTGAAGTATGTAGTATTCTGTGACAACTAGAGTGCTATGGATTTGAGCAAGAATTCAATGTATCATGCTCACACTAAACATACCCACATTATATATCATTGGTTGCGGGTTGTGACTGAAGAGAAGAGGATGAAACTGAAGAAAGTCCACCAACAAGAATGGTGAAGATATGTTGACAAAGGTAGTTCCCTGAAGCAAGGTTGAGCTTTGTAGCAAGCTTACCGAGATGAGGCTCAAGTGATCATGATATGATCGTGTCTTCCCCATGATAGGCTGGAGGGGGAGATTGTTGTGGGTCCAGCCCACTTGTTGCACAAGTAAGTTTTTTATTTTGTTGCTCGAATTTTTCAGGACAGCCTACACGAAATTGTCGTTTGCCGGAGTTTCAACCTTCAGATTGTGCTGATTTTTGGTCAGCTTTGTTAAAAGTTGGCCCAAATGATTTATTGTTATGGGCCGGTATTGTTGCAGCCCGGCCCAGACTTATTAATCCCACTCCCTGGCCCGGCTTCTTGTCTACCCCGGCTCCTTGATCTCACCCGCTGATTTAAGGTTGACCTATCTCAACCATTGGTCTCTTATATTTTAACCCCCCCGTTAACCATAGCCTCACTTCTCTCGGTTTTTTCTCTCTCCCCTCTCGCCTCTTCGCCGACTGCCATGGAAAAGGATTTCCTTACCTTTTCTGCTCGGCTTCGCGGTTCCGATTTGGAAGGGGATCGAAACCCATATCAATCAATGATATGAATGGATTCGATCCTCCGAAAATCTGTGGCTTTTCCCGGTTGGCGTTTTGCCTATATATTGCGGGCGTTCTGGGCATGAGAAAACACACGAAAAAATAAAAACCTAATTTTTCTAAGTGAGAAAAAAAAATCTATTTGTGTTTCTTTGTGAATTTTTCTGAGTGAAAAATATTTTCTGAGTGAAAATTGCTTGAGGCCGATTTTTGGGGGCTTGTATTCGGGATCTCTTGAAACCGGTAGGATTTGGATTTGTTAAATGCAGGTTCTTTGGCCGCGGATACATACGGAGCCTTGGACGTGGGTACTGGATAGTGGAGGACTGAGCCGAGGCCGAGTTCCGGTCGATTCACACCTCCGCTTGCCTTTCGTTTTTCAGATCTTTGTGATCTGTTTCGGTTTGGTCTCTAGCACTTTAATTTCCTGTTCTTTGTGTTCGGTGTTTTTTGGGTTAATTCATTTTTCCCTTTATTATTTCGTGTAATTCGTTGCCTATAAGTTCGTTGTGTAATTCGTTATCTCCGGAATTTATTTGTAATTTGTTTATTGCGTTGTTGTGTAATTTTTATGTATTCCGAATAGTTACCCTACAGTGGTATCGGAGACCTCTAAAAGGGGTTTCTATTCGGAAGGGCATACGGATTCCGGCTGAGGGATCCGCTCAGGTATCACTTTCCATACTCTCTCTTAAATTCGGTATTGTTGGTGTGCTGCCTTTCATTTTTTATTTTCGCTTAAATGCCTTACATCTTGGTAGTGTGATTGCTTCAGTTTTTTTGCTACCTTTGTGTTGAGACTGTTGAAATCGCTATCTCCGAGCATACCAAACCCCCTTGCCTGGACCGTAAGTGTTCCTCGGATCTTGTGGGGGCTCCGGGATACGACTCCAGCTCATATCATTTTAAAATCTGGTGTGAATTTTTCTTTGTGATATCTGTGTGATATTGGTATTTGATTCCAGCTCACTTTATTTCAAAATCTGGTGTGATTTTGTTCTTTGTGGTATCTTCGTGATATTTATCTGTCACCTCTGTTTTTCAGTTTTATTAGTACCTTGTGCTGGTTTTTTTTTTTTAAATCTTGTGTGATTTTTTAAAAATACTAAAATAGGTTCTCTAACTTCATTTACAATGGCACCTTTTGACGGCAAAGGAGATTTTAGAATTTGGCAACAGAAAATGAAATCTATACTTGTCCAACAAAAATATTTTAAAGCCATTGAAGGTACTTTCCCATCCGATGTGTCTTCTGAAAAACGAGAGGAATTAATTGAGTTTGCTCATTCTTCTATAATCTTGAACTTGTCTGATTCTGTGATTAGACGAATAGGCAGAACAGATAATGTTAAACAGCTTTGGGATAAACTTGAGGAAACGTTTACTGAAAAATCTTTGCCAAATAAATTATTCCTCCTCGAAAAGTTTTTTTGTTACAAGATGGATTTGAATAAAGATATTGATGGTAATCTTGATACATTTACAAAGTTAGTACAAGATATAAAACAAACGGGTGATAAAAACATTGATGATTATTCCCCTATTGTGCTCTTGAATGCGATCCCTGATGCTTATAATGATGTGAAATCTGCCATAAAGTATGGTAGGGATTCTGTGACCTTAGATACTGTTATAAGTGTCTTGAAGAGTAAGGAATTAGACTTGAAAGTTAATAAGGTCTCTAAACCGGTTTCTGATGTCAATTTTATAAGGTCTAAACCACACCTTAAAAAGAAACCGTTTATCAAAACTGATTTTGAAAAGTCTAATAAGAAAAAGGGGCAATGGAAAGATAAATCTAAGTTCCGGCCTAAAAATCGCAAATGCTATAACTGTGGTGAATCTGGTCATTATATACAAGAATGCACCAAGCCTAAAAAGAATTTGCAAAATGATCAGGCTAACTTTACTGCTGGGGATGTCTTTACGGTTATTGATAATTTGCATCTCTCTGTGAATTCTGTGCTTTTAGGTCTAAGTGAAAATGAATGGTTGCTGGATTCTGGATGCACTCACCATATGACACCTTATAAACAGCATTTTACGAGTTATACTAATCTTGGTGATCGGTATGTGTATATGCCTGATAAAGTGAAACGGGTTGTGGCCGGGGTTGGGAATGTTTGTTTGAAATTTGCTGATGGTACTCAGTTTACTCTAAAAAATGTCAGACATATTCCCGATTTATCTAACAATTTGATATCTTGTACTACTTTGGAAGATGAGGGTCTTAGGGGTTCATGGGGAAATGGTTATATGAAAATTTGCAGAGGTTCCTTAATGTTGTTTAAAGGAATCCGGAAATTTAATTTGTATATTTGCCAAACTGAAACTGCTGCATGTTCCAACCTGGTTTGTGCGGATAAAACCGAATTATGGCATAATAGGTTAGGACATATGAGCATGAAGGGATTAGATATCTTGCATAAACAAAAGTGTTTTGGAAAAGATAAAATCTCTAAGTTGTCTTTCTGTGACTCTTGCATGTATGGCAAACAACATAAAACCCAATTTCCGAAACCTCCCAATTCCCCTGATCCTGTTTTTGAAAAATCTGGTAAGAGTTCCAATATGCTTGATTATGTTCATGCTGATGTTTGGGGTCCTGCCAGTGTCCCGACCCATGGGAGGAACCGTTACTTCTTGTCCATTATTGATGATTATTCAAGGAAAGTTTTTGTTTTTTTACTCAAACTGAAATCTGATGTGTTCGAAAAATTTCAAACTTGGAAAACTTTAGTGGAAAATCAAACTGGTAAATGGATTAAAAAGATAAGGACCGACAACGGTCTTGAATTTTGCAATACTCAGTTTGATACTATGTGTTCTGAATATGGCATCCTTAGGCATAAGACAGTTCCATACACCCCTCAACAAAATGGGGTGGCTAAGCGAATGAACCGAACCCTCCTTGAAAAGGTTAGGGCTATGCTCGCCACTTCCGGGCTGTCCAAAAGTTTTTGGGGTGAGGCTCTTTTAACTGCTGCCTATCTTATCAATAGATCACCTTCTATACCTTTGAATGGTAATTACCCCGAGTCTGTGTGGTCGGGTCATGCTGTTGATTTTTCAAACATTCGTGTGTTTGGTTGTGCTTCTTATGTGCATCAAAATGTTGATAAACTTGAGCCTAGGTCCTTGAGATGTGTTTTTCTTGGATATCCTGATGGTATTAAGGGTTATCGTTCATGGGTCAGATTTGAACCCGGGTTGAAGGTGATCACTAGTAGGGATGTAGTGTTTAATGAAACTGAATTTCCTTGTCTTAATAATCCTTTACCTGCTCCTGTGTTAGCTGCTGAAAATTCTCCCCACCCTGTTCAGATTAGGGTGGAGCATCTTAGGGATAATGAGTTACCTGCTGAATCTGATAATATGGAAAATCCTGAAATCTCTAATGATCAACATGATAATCAATCTGAAAATGGAGACGAATCTGAATCTGTTCCTGATTTGTCTGATTATCAACTAACTAGGGATAGGTCTAGAAGAAATGTTAGAAGACCTATACATTTAGATAATTTCCACATGGCTTCCCTTGCTTTCAATGTGTTTTATATGCTTGATGGTAATGAACCTAAATCTTACATTGATGCTTTGTTGTCTGATAAATCAACTTAATGGTTAAGTGCAATGAATGAGGAAATGACATCCTTGCATGCAAATAATACTTGGAAACTTGTTCCAAAACCTAGAAACTGTTCTTTGATTGATTGTAAGTGGTTATTTAAAGTCAAAAAGGATGAGGATGACATCAGATTCAAAGCAAGGTTAGTAGCTAAAGGTTTCACTCAGCGTGAAGGTATTGACTATACCGAAATTTTTGCACCCGTAGTTAAATTCACCACTGTTCGCATCATGCTTGCATTAGTTGCACATCATAATTGGGAAATGAAACAATTAGATGTTAAAACAGCTTTTTTGCATGGTGAATTAAAAGAAACCATCTACATGAAACAACCAGAAGGTTTTATAGATAGTAACCATCCGGATTATGTGTGCTTGCTGAATAAAACCTTATATGGCCTGAAGCAATCCTCTAGAGAGTGGAACAAGAAGTTTAATGATTGCATGCTGTCCTTGAAATTCTGTCGCAGTGCATATGATCCATGCCTTTATTTCAAGATTGACTGTGATGTTCCTATGTTCCTACTTATTTATGTAGATGATATGCTCTTGATAAGTTCGTGCATTAAATCTATTAATCATGTCCAAAATCGTTTTGGTGAACAATTTGACATGAAATATTTGGGGGATGCTAAAAGAATTTTAGGCATGAATATCGTTCGGGATAGATCTAAAGGCATTTTATTTATAAATCAGTCCTCTTACATTGATAAAATTCTGGAAAAATTTTCAATGACTGATGCGAAATCTGTTAGTGTGTCGTTGGCTTCTCATTTCTTATTATCCAAAACTCTGTCACCAAAAACTGAATCTGAAATTCGTGAAATGAGATCTATCCCATATGCTAATGCTATTGGATCTGTCATGTACCTTATGGTCAGCACCAGACCAGATATTGCTTATGCTGTGAGCTGTTTAAGTAGGTATATGGCCAATCCTGGGAAGCCTCATTGGGAGGCTCTTAAGTGGTTACTTCGGTACTTAAAAAACTCTGTTTCTGATGGTCTTGTATTTTCTAAATCTAATAACGGGGTTAACCTTAAAGGTTATGTTGATTCTAATTATGCCAATGACCGGGATGAATGTAAGTCCACAACTTCATACGTGTTTACCTTGTGTGGCTCATGCATTTCTTGGAAATCACAACTTCAGCATATAGTTACTTTGTCTACTACCGAAGCTGAATATATTGCCACCACTGAAGCCTTTAAAGAGGCTATTTGGTTGAAAGGTTTACTTACTGAAATTGGTGTTCTTCGTGACAATGTTGTGATCTTTTCTGACAGTCAATCTAGCATACATTTGTGCAGAAATCCTGTTTTCCATGATCGTACAAAGCATATTGACGCCAGGCGACATTTCACCCGTGATATCGTGGAAAAGGGCATAATTGATTTGAAGAAAATCCCGTCCCAGTCTAACCCTGCAGATATGGGCACGAAGTGCCTACCGGTCGAGAAAATCAGATCTTGCAAGTCGATACTAAATATCGACTCCTTCAACTAAAGACTCTCCTGTCTTTCTTTTCGCTATCTTTGTGATAGCTTTTCTAGTTTTCTCCGTGATTCCTAGTTTTCTTTCTTGGTGATTGATTAATGTCTTTATACTTGTACTAACTTTGTTTGGTGTGCAGGTGGTGTGACGTTCAGCGATGATGACCTCCTTATCAAAGAAAGTACCCCGATGGCTCATTTGGTCCGGGTGGAGATTTGTTAAAAGTTGGCCCAAATGATTTATTGTTATGGGCCGGTATTGTTGCAGCCCGGCCCAGATTTATTAATCCCACTCGCTGGCCCGGCTTCTTGTCTACCCCGGCTCCTTGATCTCACCCATTGATTTAAGGTTGACCTATCTTAACCATTGGTCTCTTATATTTTAACCCCCCCGTTAACCCTAGCCTCACTTCTCTCGGTTTTTTCTCTCTCCCCTCTCGCCTCTCCGCCGACTGCCATGGAAAAGATTTCCTTACCTTTTCTGATCGGCTTCGCGGTTCCGATTTGAAAGGGGATCGAAACCCATATCAATCAATGATATGAATGGATTCGATCCTCCGAAAATCTGTGGCTTTTCCCGGTTGGCGTTTTGCCTATATATTGCAGGCGTTCTGTGTAACACCCCCGATATATTCAGGAATATTACAGCGCCGTAAATCCTTTACATAAGAATTTACAAGGCTGATTAAAGGAAAAGACAATAACAGATACCGATTTATGAAATTTATGAAATAAAATACAACCGTCTGGTTCAAAACCGAGAATACAAATATCCAATGAAGAGTTATTATTACATCACTAAAATCCAAACATTATAAACGGATGACATACTCGAGTACTTATTGAAATAACCAACAAACAACAGACAGTAAACCGGGCCGGAACATCACTCTGCACCCTCGTCGTCATGCATCTCCAGTGGTTGTTTCCCCGCTCTCCTGGATCCTGAACATACACAAATGTTCACCCCCGAAGGGGTTAGCACAACGAGGCTAGTACAAGTACAATAATCATACAACAGTGATATAATCAACAATTATATCGTAACAAGTTTCTCCAACGAGAAATATTCACAACACTTATCATATCATAACAGTTTCAACATACTGTTGGTATTCCAACGATCCAGCGCACACAGCTATAGATTCCCATGATGATCCCATCGGACCAACACATGGTGGAACTACCTGTCCAACGATCCAGCGCACACAGCTATAGATTCCCATGATGATTCCCGTCGTATCGACACATGGTGGACATATAATCACAACATATTTACACGATACAATCACATTGTCATAATATAAACAATTCTAATTAGAGTACTTGCCTCGGTTTGTTGACAAGAATAAACTTCCACGAATATCAAAATACTCGAAGGTCGCCCCCTTCGATCAATCACGTGTTAAGCTCGAACCTTAACAAAAGAAATAGCATAGAATTCATTTCATGTCGAATGAACGTCTAACAATTCAACAATTACGGTAGAAAGTCCTTAATATGAAATCTGTCTAGATAGCTTAACGCACGCTACGAATCCTATGTAGCGTACGTTAATGCTACTCATTAGCGCACGCAGTACACACATCCTAGCGTATGCTAACCAGGCGTGGTCAGTGCCTCACTGATCGGCCGACTGACTCAGCTGATGACTTAACGCACGCTAAGTCCCAATCGTTGCGTACGCTAAACGTACTCGATAGCGCGCGTTAATTCTCGTAGCTTAGCGCACGCTAAGAGTGCATGGCGATTCACCGAGAGGCGACAAAATACAAATGGTGATGAAGTAAGCGAATCCCTCAGTCATTAATGTTTGTTATCCGGCTTCATGTTATGATCATAACCTTTATGAATGATCTCATGGATACTAACAACTTCGAGGTGCAAGTATACGTATAATCATCATAACACTATAATCCGTCTTGATTACAATTCTCATGCGAAGTTGGTGATCTCCGGTTGATGTATTAGATTCTACTATCATTATACATATTCAGACTTCATCTGGAGGTGAATTAACAATTCCCACTTATACGAAAGAATATTTCCTAAGACTGTTCTTCCCTTAAGTCCTTATAATCGAAAATAATACCACCTCCAATTTATGATCACTAAGATGACATAAATCATACGGATAATAAACTTCAGAATGTTCTCTTATCACTTGAAGTACTAGGATTCCAACTACGAGGTTCCAATGATAATATCATAAGCATAGACATTCCAATCTTTACAACATGATGTTTGTTGAATAATTCACCAATGAAATTCAATATCACGTTAGCATGATCATCTAATCCCTTGGAATCCAAATCTAAAAATTTGGTGATAGGTTGAACATACCTTAATATGCCGAAATCACTGAACCACAAGGTAGAATCCGACTCCGGTTGGTTATGTGCCACTCTAATGTGTTACTTCTCTTCAATGACCACTCACAAGTGATAACCAATATTCAAGAATCACCAAGATACGTTCTAAGTGTGTTGGAGGGATGATTATATCTCTCTGGCCTCTCAAGAATGAAGAATGGGCCGAATGAAATGTAAGCGAAAGCGGGTTGTTGTCCCATTTATAATATTACGCATTTTAGCCGATTAGCGCACGCTACTAAGCATTCCTTAGCGCGCTAATAAGAGTTGACTTAAAAATTGTCCGAGTTCGTCATGGGAATCTTACCGGACCCATGTCCCGGCTGGCGTATGTGCTAACCACCTACCTCAATAATTCAGTGTCTAGCGCACGCAACTCCTACATACGTAGCGTGCGCTAGTAATAGCCGATAGCGCGCGTTAAGCTACATTCTTAGCGTGCGCTATCACGAGTTTGCATGAGAAAATTTGCATGTTGTTATACTTAAGTACAAGGATGCCAATGCAAGAAATATCATACTCCAATAATCAAAACCACAAATCCGAATAATACAGGGTTGAATACAGATGAAATACACCGTAATAAATCCGGATATTACATACTCTCCTACTAAAAAGGAGTTTCGTGCCGAAACTCAAGACGAAAATAATTCGGGATATCTGGACTTCATACCATCTTCCGTTTCCTATGTGGCTTCTTCCACTCCGTGACGTGACCATTGAACTTTGACCAAAACGATTGGTTTGTTCCTCAACTGTTTAACTCGACTCTCGAGTATCTTGACCGGTCTTTCTTCAAACGTCCCATCTTGAGCAACTTCGATCCCGCCGAAATCAATGATATGACTAGGATCTTGTATATATCTCCGTAACTGGGATACGTGGAACACGTTATGAACATGGCTCAATGACGGCGGCAATGCTAATCTGTATGCCAACTCTCCAACTCTCTCAAGGATCTCAAATGGTCCGATATATCTCGGACTCAGCTTTCCTTTCCTTCCGAAACGAAGTATTCCTCGAGTAGGAGAAACCTTTAAAAGTACGTGGTCTCCCGTACTGAACTCCAAAGGGCGACGGCGCACGTCTGCTTAAGATTTCTGGCAACTCTGGGCGGTCAACATCCTTTCACGAATCAAGGCTATCTTTTCTCGAGTCTGCACGATCAACTCTGGTTCTGTCCCGATCAAGTCTGACGAATCATCCCAACATAGGGGCGATCTGCATCTCTTCCCGTATAATGCCTCGAATGGTGCCATCTTAATGGAAGCATGCCAACTGTTGTTGTAGGTTAATTCAATCAATGGTAGATGAATTTCCCAATCGTTTGACCAATCTAAGGCACAAGCCCTCAGCATATCTTCCACCGTTTGAATGGTCCTCTCGGATTGTCCGTCAGTCTGCGGGTGATAAGCTGTACTGAAGTTCAATTCGGTCCCCAAGGCCTTATGAACTGCTTTCCAAAAGTGAGACACAAAGCAGGCATCTCGATCAGAAATGATGGTCTTCGGCGTACCATGCAATCGAACTATCTCCGATATAAATACTCGTGCCAACCTCTCTGGTCCCCACGTGTCCTTAATGCCTAGAAAATGAGCTGATTTGGTTAAACGATCAACTATCACCCAAATCATGTTCATTCCTGTCTTGGTTCTCGGCATACTGGTGATAAAGTCCATCGATATGTCCTCCCACTTCCATTCGAGGATTAAGCGGCTTCAACATTCAGCGGGCCGTTGATGCTCGATCTTAACTCGCGACAAGTCAAGCATTTGAAACATAGTCCGCTACATCTTTCTTCATCTTGCCCCACCGAAGTCTGCTTCAAGTCCTTATACATTTCTTGGTGCCGGGTGGATAGAATAGAGGCGTGAGCTTCCTTCATAATCGTCTGTTTCAGAACATTGACATCGGGAACGCAGAGTCGGTCCTGAAATCTTAAAACTCCATCATCATGGATTACGAATCCGGGGGCCTTCCCCTTGATCACTTCGTCATGTAACCGAATCATCAGAGGATCATCTACCTGTCTAGATTTGATTTCTTCGATTAATGACGAAGTTATTTCCATCATGCACAGTTGTCCTTGGACTTTTTGTAACCACACTTCAATTCCTTCTCGAATCATCTCACGTTGAAGGCTAAGTTGGGAGGTCAGAGTCTTCAGCATCTGAATAGAAACAGGCTTGCGGCTGAGTGCATCGGCCACTACATTCGCTTTGCCTGGGTGATACAAAATCTCCAAGTCATAGTCCTTAATCAATTCTAACCATCTTCTTTGCCGTATGTTCAATTCTTTCTGACTTAAGATGTATTTGAGACTCTTGTGATCCGTAAAGATCTGACAGTGAGTCCCGTACAGATAATGCCTCCAGATCTTCAAAGCAAAAACTACTGCTGCTAGCTCCAAATCATGTGTTGGGTAATTCACTTCATAAGGTTTCAGCTGTCGTGAAGCATAAGCGATCACCTTGTCATTCTGCATTAATACGCATCCGAGTCCTTGGTTCGAAGCATCACTGTAAACTATGAATCCTCCAGTCCCCTGTGGAAGTGATAGAATCGGTGCCGTCGTCAATCTCTCTTTTAATTCGTCAAAACTAGTCTGACACGACACGTTCCACTCAAACTTTTGAGTTTTCTGCAGGAGTCGAGTAAGTGGGCGGGAGATTTTGGAAAACCCTTCCACTCAGCAAGTCCTAAGAAACTTCGGACTTCTTTCACGTTCTTTGGAGATTTCCAATCCATAATTGCTTCGATTTTCTGCAGATCTACTCGGACTCCTTCCGCTGATACCACATGACCGAGGAACATTACTTCCTTTAGCCAGAATTCACACTTAGAGAGTTTGGCGTACAATTTCTCGCATATCAAAAGTTCTAATACAATCCGCAAATGCTGTGCATGCTCTTCCGGGTTCTTAGAATACACCAGGATGTCATCAATGAACACGACCACAAATTTATCCAAATATTCGATGAACACTCAGTTCATCAACTGCATGAATATAGCAGGTGCATTAGTGAGACCAAATGGCATCACTACAAACTCATAGTGTCCGTAGCGAGTTCTGAATGCTGACTTTGGAACATCAGATTCCTTAATCCTCAGCTGATGGTATCCTGATCTCAGATCGATTTTAGAAAATACTGTTGCCCCTTGCAACTGGTCAAACAGATCATCAATCCGTGGCAACAGATACGTGTTCTTAATCGTTATCTTGTTCAGCTCTCGATAGTCAATACACAGTCGAAGCGAACCATCCTTCTTTCGGACAAAAAGAACTGGCGCTCCCCAGGGTGAAACGCTTGGCTGAATATAGCCTTTGTCTAGTAACTCCTTGCTTCTTCAGTTCGTACATCTCAGTAGGTGCCATACGATACGACGCCATAGAAATTGGTGTAGCTCCGGGTTCCAGCTCAATAGTGAATTCTACATCCCGTCGTGGAGGTAGTCCAGGTAATTCGTCAGGAAATACATCTGGAAATTCATTCACAACAGGAATGGATGAAAGTTTCATAATTTCATCTTCTTTCTTCATTGCATAGCACCAATACCCTGTACAGCCCTGTTTCAACAATTTGACAGCTTTCATTGCTTTGATTAACTTTCCTGAGCTTCCTGGTTTCCATCCTTCAAACAGTACTTCGGAGCCATCATCAGCGATCAGCGAAATATTCCTCCTTCGGTAGTTTACAATTGCTCCATATCGATTAAGCCAATTGTCTCCGTGTATTAGGTCATCTCCTTGCATTTCTATCACAATTAGATTTGAGAGCCACTCCCTACCCCCAAATGATACAGGGAAATCTCTGGTCTCTAAGTTCCCAACAATCCTCTCTCCACTCGGTAAACCAACAACATAAGGTTCACAAGTATGAAAACCGGAAATATTTAAACGATTTACACAAGACAAAGATATAAAAGAATGCGTAGCACCTGTATCGAATAAAACGCTAACTGGCTGGGAAAGGATCTGGACAGTACCTGATGCGACAGCAGCATCCTGATCGTCTGTCCTCCTCATCTCGTACAGACGTGGGGGAGCAGATCCGGCACTCGATGTCCCCTTTCGGTCCCATTGTCCTCTGCCTCGTCCGCGGCCAAAATTTTGAGGCATCTGAACACTTTGCTGCGTCTGTTGGATACTAGCTTCCTTCGAATCAGGCTGCGATGAACGGGTTCCTTTGTATTTGGTGTCGTCGTTGCATAACGTGGCACGGTGCCCTTCTGTCATGATCAGAAACATGTAATCGAGTGCGCAAACAATCATGCCAAAGGTGGCACAGGCGACCACGGTTAAAGCACTTCCTAGCCGTATCCGTCGTGGTGACATTGTTCCGTAATTCTTTCCGCTCTTAGATGGGTGCCGAGGTTTCTTGAAAGAAAAAGAAGACTGGGCCTTGCGGGGCCCATTGCTCTTGTGCTCTGTAAAAGTACCGGAGACTTTCTGTTTCTTCGACTCCATAAACTTCTCCATTGCCGCTTCTTTTATTTCGTACGCCAATGCCTTATCCTCGATATTGGCGGAGAGTGGTACATTCAAAACCGGACATGTACCTGGATTTCTCGGTTTCATCCTCATTTCAAAATGAATCATCATCTCCGCATCTGCTCACCGGATGTCGAACAAATGCTAATCACCGTTAAACGTCTTAATCGTCTGGGATACGGGTTCGTCGATGGTTGAGCGGAGAAAAATTCCGAATTTTGGCTTCCCTCACGGGACGAGGGCGATCGAGCTTCCATCATCATTTTAAATTCTGTCCAATCAGCATCATGATCTGCATGTCGGATAGCTTCCCACCACTCGGATGCCTCCCCAATCAGAAAGTACTGGGCAATAGGAGCTCTCCTGTCGTCTAGGCAATTAATTCCAGCAAAAATTTTCTCCAATTCCTTCAACCAATGATCCCAAGTGGGAGTCTCGGAAAAGCCGTCGAATTTGGGTGGTTGCATCTTCGCCACCTCTTGCAGCCACCGGTCACCTTGATTTCCCATGTCTGGGATCCCTTGCTGTCTCTCTCCCTGCTGTAGTCCCACCACCACTTGCATTCGGTCCATGACTTGGGCGAACTGAGTCATCTGGTTCACCACTTGACGAAGGATATCTGGTACAACAGCTTCTGGTTCGTTGTTAATAGATTGCTGCGGCTCGCCTGAGCTATGACTGGCCTGATTAGAAGGCGACGCTTCCCTTTCAGCATTTCTTCGTCCGCGTCCACGACCGCAACCACATCCACGTCCGCCTCTCAACATACTGTAAGCATAAATACTCAATATACAGGAAACAACATCGTTCTAATATTCGAGTATAAAGGGGCATAACATGTAAAGAACGAGATAGAGTTTAGGAACTTACAACCACCGTTCGCATGAAGACGTAGGCAGTGCAGTGATGTCATTCACGACCGGTTACCTCAAAAGACATAAATGACCCCCATTTAACCCAACGGCCAAGATATCCATAATCTTAGCTCCGATACCATATTCTGTAACACCCCCGATATATTCAGGAATATTACAGCGCCGTAAATCCTTTACATAAGAATTTACAAGCCTGATTAAAGGAAAAGACAATAACAGATACCGATTTATGAAATTTCTGAAATAAAATACAACCGTATGGTTCAAAACCGAGAATACAAATATCCAATGAAGAGTTATTATTACATCACTAAAATCCAAACATTATAAACGGACGACGTACTCGAGTACTTATTGAAATAACCAACAAACAACAGACAGTAAATCGGGCCGTAACATCACTCTGCACCCTCGTCGTCATGCATCTCCAGTGGTTGTTTCCCCGCTCTCCTGGATCTTGAACATACACAAATGTTCACCCCCGAAGGGGTTAGCACAACGAGGCTAGTACAAGTTCAATAATCATACAACAGTGATATAATCAACAATTATATCGTAACAAGTTTCTCCAACGAGAAATATTCACAACACTTATCATATCATAACAGTTTCAACATACTGTTGGTATTCCAACGATCCAGCGCACACAGCTATAGATTCCCATGATGATCCCGTCGGACCAACACATGGTGGAACTACCTGTCCAACGATCCAGCGCACACAGCTATAGATTTCCATGATGATTTCCGTCGGATCAACACATGGTGGACATATAATCACAACATATTTACACGATACAATCACATTGTTATAATATAAACAATTCTAATTAGAGTACTTGCCTCGGTTCGTTGACAAGAATAAACTTCCACGAATATCAAAATACTTGAAGGTCGCCCCCTTCGATCAATCACGTGTTAAGCTCGAACCTTAACAAAAGAAATAGCATAGAATTCATTTCATGTCGAATGAACGTCTAACAATTCAACAATTACGGTAGAAAGTCCTTAATATGCAATCTGTCTGGATAGCTTAACGCACGCTAGGAATCCTATGTAGCGTACGTTAATGCTACTCGTTAGCGCACGCAGTACACACAGCCTAGCGTACGCTAACCAGGCGTGGTGAGTGACTCACTGATCGGCCGACTGACTCAGCTGATGACTTAACGCACGCTAAGTCCCAATCGTTGCGTACGCTAAACGTACTCGATAGCGCGCGTTAATTCTCGTAGCTTAGCGCACGCTAAGAGTGCATGGCAGTTCACTGGAGGGAAGCAAAATATACAAATGGTGATGAAGTAAGCGAATCCATCAGTCATTAATGTTTGTTATCCGGCTTCATGTTATGATCATAACCTTTATGAATGATCTCATGGATACTAACAACTTCGAGGTGCAAGTATACGTATAATCATCATAACACTATAATCCGTCTTGATTACAATTCTCATGCGAAGTTGGTGATCTCCGGTTGATGTATTAGATTCTACTATCATTATACATATTCAGACTTCATCTGGAGGTGAATTAACAATTCCCACTTATACGAAAGAATATTTCCTAAGACGGTTCTTCCCTTAAGTCCTTATAACCGAAAATAATACCACCTCCAATTTATGATCACTAAGATGACATAAATCATACGGATAATAAACTTCAGAATGTTCTCTTATCACTTGAAGTACTAGGATTCCAACTACGAGGTTCCAATGATAATATCATAAGCATAGACATTCCAATCTTTAAAACATGATGTTTGTTGAATAATTCACCAATGAAATTCAATATCACGTTAGCATGATCATCTAATCCCTTGGAATCCAAACCTAAGGCTGGTGATAGGTTGAACATACCTTAATATGCCGAAATCACTGAACCACAAGGTAGAATCCGACTCCGGTTGGTTATGTGCCACTCCAATGTGTTACTTCTCTTCAATGACCACTCACAAGTGATAACCAATATTCAAGAATCACCAAGATACGTTCTAAGTGTGTTGGAGGGATGATTATATCTCTCTGGCCTCTCAAGAATGAAGAATGGACGAATGAAATGTAAGCCAAAACGGGTTGTTGTCCCATTTATAATATTCCGCATTTTAGCCGATTAGCGCAAGCTACTAAGCATTCCTTAGAGCGCGCTAATAAGAGTTGACTTAAAAATTGTCCAGGTTCGTCCGCGGGAATCTTACCCGGACCCATGTCCCGGCTGGCGCATGTGCTAACCACCTACCTCAATAATTCAGTGTCTAGCGCACGCAACTCCTACATACGTAGCGTGCGCTAGTAATAGCCGATAACGCGCGTTAAGCTACATTCTTAGCGTGCGCTATCACGAGTTTGCATGAGAAAATTTGCATGTTGTTATACTTAAGTACAAGGATGCCAATGCAAGAAATATCATACTCCAATAATCAAAACCACAAATCCGAATAATACAGGGTTGAATACAGATGAAATACACCGTAATAAATCCGGATATTACATATTCTCCTACTAAAAAGGAGTTTCGTCCCGAAACTCAAGACGAAAATAATTCGGGATATCTGGACTTCATACCATCTTCCGTTTCCCATGTGGCTTCTTCCACTCCGTGGCGTGACCATTGAACTTTGACCAAAACGATTGGTTTGTTCCTCAACTGTTTAACTCGACTCTCGAGTATCTTGACCGGTCTTTCTTCAAACGTCCCATCTTGAGCAACTTCGATCCCGCCGAAATCAATGATATGACTAGGATCTTGTATATATCTCCATAACTGGGATACGTGGAGCACGTTATGAACATGGCTCAATGACGACGGCAATGCTAATCTGTATGCCAACTCTCCAACTCTCTCAAGGATCTCAAATGGTCCAATATATCTCGGACTCAGCTTTCCTTTCCTTCTGAAACGAAGTATTCCTCGAGTAGGAGAAACCTTTAAAAGTACGTGGTCTCCCATACTGAACTCCAAAGGGCGACGGCACACGTCTGCGTAAGATTTCTGGCGACTCTGGGCGGTCAACAGCCTTTCACGAATCAAGGCTATCTTTTCTCGAGTCTGCACGATCAACTCTGGTTCTGTCCCAATCAAGTCTGACGAATCATCCCAACATAGGGGCGATCTGCATCTCTTCCCGTATAATGCCTCGAATGGTGCCATCTTAATGGAAGCATGCCAACTGTTATTGTAGGTTAATTCAATCAATGGTAGATGAATTTCCCAACCGTTTGACCAATCTAAGGCACAAGCCCTCAGCATATCTTCCACCGTTTGAATGGTCCTCTCGGATTGTCCGTCAGTCTGCGGGTGATAAGCTGTACTGAAGTTCAATTCGGTCCCCAAGGCCTTATGAACTGCTTTCCAAAAGTAAGGCACAAAACGGCTGTCTCGATCAGAAATGATGGTCTTCGGCGTACCATGCAATCGAACTATCTCCGATATAAATACTCGTGCCATCCTCTCTGGTCCCCACGTGTCCTTAATGCCTAGAAAATGAGCTGATTTGGTTAAACGATCAACTATCACCCAAATCATGTTCATTCCTGTCTTGGTTCTCGGCATACTGGTGATAAAGTCCATCGATATGTCCTCCCACTTCCATTCAGGGATTGGAAGCGGCTTCAACATTCCGGCAGGCCGTTGATGCTCGATCTTAACCTGCTGACAAGTCAAGCATTTCGAAACATAGTCCGCTACATCTTTCTTCATGTTGCCCTACCAGAAATTCTGCTTCAAGTCCTTATACATTTTACTGGTGCCCGGGTGGATAGAATAGGGCGAACTGTGAGCTTCCTTCATAATCGTCTGTTTCAGAACATTGACATCGGGAACGCAGAGTCGGTCCTGAAATCTCAAAACTCCATCATCATGGATTACGAATCCGGGGGCCTTCCCCTTGATCACTTCGTCATGTAACCGAATCATCAGAGGATCATCTACCTGTCTAGATTTGATTTCTTCGATTAATGACGAAGTTATTTCCATCATGCACAGTTGTCCTTGGACTTTTTGTAACCACACTTCAATTCCTTCTCGAATCATCTCACGTTGAAGGCTAAGTTGGGAGCTCAGAGTCTCCAGCATCTGAATAGAAACAGGCTTGCGGCTGAGTGCATCGGCCACTACATTCGCTTTGCCTGGGTGATACAAAATCTCCAAGTCCTTAATCAATTCTAACCATCTTCTTTGCCGTATGTTCAATTCTTTCTGACTGAAGATGTATTTGAGACTCTTGTGATCCGTAAAGATCTGACAGTGAGTCCCGTACAGATAATGCCTCCAGATCTTCAAAGCAAAAACTACTGCTGCTAGCTCCAAATCATGTGTTGGGTAATTCACTTCATAAGGTTTCAGCTGTCGTGAAGCATAAGCGATCACCTTGTCATTCTGCATTAATACGCATCCGAGTCCTTGGTTCGAAGCATCACTGTAAACTATGAATCCTCCAGTCCCCTGTGGAAGTGATAGAATCGGTGCCGTCGTCAATCTCTCTTTTAATTCGTCAAAACTAGTCTGACACGACTCGTTCCACTCAAACTTTTGAGTTTTCTGCAGGAGTTGAGTAAGTGGGCGGGAGATTTTGGAAAACCCTTCCACGAATCGATGATAATACCCAGCAAGTCCTAAGAAACTTCGGACTTCTTTCACGTTCTTTGGAGATTTCCAATTCATAATTGCTTCGATTTTCTGCGGATCTACTCGGACTCCTTCCGCTGATACCACATGACCGAGGAACATTACTTCCTTTAGCCAGAATTCACACTTAGAGAGTTTGGCGTACAGTTGCTCGCTTCTCAAAAGTTCTAATACAATCGGCAAATGCTGTGCATGCTCTTCCGGGTTCTTAGAATACACCAGGATGTCATCAATGAACACGACCACAAATTTATCCAAATATTCGATGAACACTCGGTTCATCAACTGCATGAATACAACAGGTGCATTAGTGAGACCAAATGGCGTCACTACAAACTCATAGTGTCCGTAGCGAGTTCTGAATGCTGACTTTGGAACATCAGATTTCTTAATTGTATCCTGATCTCAGATCGATTTTAGAAAATACTGTTGCCCCTTGCAACTGGTCAAACAGATCATCAATCCGTGGCAACGGATACTTGTTCTTAATCGTCATCTTGTTCAGCTCTCGATAGTCAATACACAAATAAGCGATCCATCCTTCTTTCGGACAAAGAATGGCGCTCCCGTGGTGAAACGTGGTGAATATAGCCTTTGTCCAGTAACACCTCCAGTTGCTTCTTCAATTCGTACATCTCAGTAGGTGCCATACGATAAGGCGCCTTAGAAATTGGTGTAGCTCCGGGTTCCAGCTCAATAGTGAATTCTACATCCCGTCGTGGAGGTAGTCCAGGTAATTCGTCAGGAAATACATCTGGAAATTCATTCACAACAGGAATGGATGAAAGTTTCATAATTTCATCTTCTTTCTTCATTGCATAGCAATACCTGTATGCACTGTTTCAACAATTTGACAGCTTTCATTGCTTTGATTAACTTTCCTGAGCTTCATGGTTTCCATCCTTCAAACAGTACTTCGGAGCCATCATCAGCAATCAGCGAAATATTCCTCCTTCGGTAGTTTACAATTGCTCCATATCGATTAAGCCAATCGTCTCCGAGTATTAGGTCATCTCCTTGCATTTCTATCACAATTAGATTTGAGAGCCACTCCCTACCCCCAAATGATACAGGGAAATCTCTGGTCTCTAAGTTCCCAACAATCCTCTCTCCACTCGGTAAACCAACAACATAAGGTTCACAAGTATGAAAACCGGAAATATTCAAACGATTTACACAAGACAAAGATATAAAAGAATGCGTAGCACCTGTATCGAATAAAATGCTAACTGGCTGGGAAAGGATCTCGATTGCACGATGCGGCAATGACATCACGATCGTCTATCCTCCTCATCTCGTACAGACGTGGGGGAGCAGATCCGGCACTCGATGTCCCCTTTCGGTCCCATTATCCTCTGCCTCGTCCGCGGCCAAAATTTTGAGGCATCTGAATACTTTGCTGCGTCTGTTGGATACTAGATTCCTTCTGAACTGGCTGCGATGAACGAGTTCCATTGTATTTGGTGGCGTCCTTGCAAAACGTCGCACGGTGCCCTTCCTGTCCGCAGTCAAAACATGTAACTTGAGTGCGCAAACAATCACGCCAAAGGTGGCCTGGGCGACCACAGTTAAAGCACTTCCTAGCTGTATCCGTCGTGGCTGACATTGTTCCGTAATTCTTTCCGCTCTTAGATGGGTGCAGAGGTTTCTTGAAAGAAAAAGAAGACTGGGCCTTGCGGGGCCCACTGCTCTTGTGCTCTGTAAAAGTACCAGAGACTTTCTGTTTCTTCGACTCCATAATCTTCTCCATTGATGCTTCTTTTATTTCGTATGCCAATGCCTTATCCTGATATTGGCGGAGAGTGGTACATTCAAAACCGGACATGTACCTCTGGATTTCTGGTTTCATCCTCATTTCAAAATGAATCATCATCTCCGCATCTGTTCTGACCAGATGTCGAACAAATGCTAACTGCTGGTTAAACGTCTTAATCGTCTGGGATACGGGTTCGTCTGATGGTTGAGCGGAGAAAAATTCCCGAATTTTGGCTTCCTCACGGGACGAGGGCGATCTTGAGCTTCCATCATCATTTTAAATTGGCCCAATCAGCATCATGATCTGCAGGTCGGATAGCTTCCCACCACTCGGATGCCTCCCCAATCAGAAAGTACTGGGCAATAGGAGCTCTCCTGTCGTCTGGGCAATTAATTCCAGCAAAAATTTTCTCCAATTCCTTCAACCAATGATCCCAAGTGGGAGTCTCGGAAAAGCCGTCGAATTTGGGTGGTTGCATCTTCGCCACCTCTTGCAGCCACCGGTCACCTTGATTTCTCATGTCTGGGATCCCTTGCTGTCTCTCTCCCTACTGTAGTCCCACCGCCACTTGCATTCGGTCCATGACTTGGGCGAACTGAGTCATCTGGTTCACCACTTGACGAAGGGTCTCTGGTACAGCAGGTTCTGGTTTGTTGTTAATAGATTGCTGCGGCTCGCCTGAGCTATGACTGGCCTGATTAGAAGGTGACGCTTCCCATTCAGCATTTCTTCGTCCGCGTCCACGACCGCGACCACATCCACGTCCGCCTCTCAACATACTGTAAGCATAAATACTCAATATACAGGAAACAACATCGTTCTAATATTCGAGTATAAAGGGGCATAACATGTAAAGAACGAGATAGAGTTTAGGAACTTACAACCACCGTTCGCATAAAGACGTAGGCAGTGCAGTGATCTCATTCACGACCGGTTACCTTAAAAGACATAAATGACCCCCATTTAACCCAACGGCCAAGATATCCATAATCTTAGCTCCGATACCATATTCTGTAACACCCCCGATATATTCAGGAATATTACAGCGCCGTAAATCCTTTACATAAGAATTTACAAGGCTGATTAAAGGAAAAGACAATAACAGATACCGATTTATGAAATTTCTGAAATAAAATACAACCGTCTGGTTCAAAACCGAGAATACAAATATCCAATGAAGAGTTATTATTACATCACTAAAATGACGTGTCTTGCTTCGAGTAGTGTATCTTTCAGCGAGCAAAACCGAAAGTCTTGCTCGGGAGTTCAAACCGAGTTATTATTACTCGGCGGCCGTGTCTTTGCAGCCGGCGCCACTGCTTTACCATCGCAGCTTGCCCAAAGATCCCGTGATCCTGGTTCTGCTCTATTTCTTCGCGATCCCGTCTCTTCCGGATTCGATTACAATTTTATACAAAATAAAATACATCGAAATTACATCAAGATTTCCACGAAAAAAATAAAACCACCTAGAACTACCCGCGGATTTTCTCACGGGAAAACCATTACATGCCTCAAAAATGGGTCAAACCAACAATTGCATAATTAATAAAAATAAATAAATAAATGCACCATTCATATAAACCATGATAATTGGATCATATCACCTGCAAGAACACATCTAGCAAAATATTCCAACATCAAAATATATGAATATTTAAATTGCTATCAATTAATCACTAAAATTAATTAAAATAGCAAAAGCCTAAAACCTGGCTCCGATACCAATTGTTGGAAAGTAAAACGCAGCGGAAGCGAAGTTTGGGAAATTTGATAATAGCGTTTTACGCATCTACGAGCATTAGATCTATTTAGGCATGC
This sequence comes from Orobanche coerulescens, assembly GCA_033398695.1. Taxonomy (NCBI): domain Eukaryota; kingdom Viridiplantae; phylum Streptophyta; class Magnoliopsida; order Lamiales; family Orobanchaceae; genus Orobanche; species Orobanche coerulescens. Next base: position 57,911,202 of record CM065807.1, on the reverse strand, counting down.
TAATTAATTAATTACTAAGATTAATAAGTAATTTAAATATTATTTATTATTTATTAATTAAATATGTTGATTAACTAAAATATCCTAATCTAGATCCAAGATCATAGGATATTACCTTTTGAAGCGCGTTGGTTACTTCCTTCTTGATCGCCTTGTATTTCTACCTTCAGATCTTCTAGAGTATGATCCGCCTTGAACCGGACGTTGTGTGGGCAACGAGCTACCGGATCTTGCTTGGACACCTTATGGATCGGCCGAATTCTTATGCCTCACAACTCTCGATTTTCTTTTCTTCAAGTAATTCCGATATGTAGCAAGAATTAAAATGTTATCTCAATTGTGGAATCAAGGACACAAGTCAAGATCCACAATTAAACACTTAGAAGAAAAATCGAAATTCCTTGTGCAAGTATGTGATAAAATTGGCCAAGCCCCATAATGTCCTATTTATAGGCTCTTGGACTACTACTAGGGATTTAAAGGAGGATTATGTAAGGACTCCCAATTAATTCATCTTACCTTATTAGGACTCTTCCTAACATATGATGAATCAATTAATATCAACTTAGTCCACTAAAAAGTTGATATTGCACTTCCTACCAAAATCTCAAATTACAAAATTGGGCTCCTTATTAAATATATTATTTCCTGTGTTTAAGATATCGAATGTCCATTAATTAATTATAAGCTACTGACAGCTTTAATCAAGAGTAGTACCACTCGAACCTTATTAATATATCGGAATTAAATCCATCTGTAGGGTTTAATATAATAATCATTATCGAGCTCCTCAAGGGGACATCATCAACCCGCACGAGTCGGGACACGATTTCTAGTAATAATAATAATTTTCGTATAAACAATATTATTGCCCAAGATACGAGGCTTATTGAGTCGATCATTTTGACTCTCACCTATGGTAAATCAAAGCAATAATTATTATAAATACACAATTAAATATTATATACTTAGAATTAAGAAATAATAATTATCCGAGATTTACGTTCTTCTTACAGTCAGTACAGAAGACACTATCTCACCTCGATCATGTTCAACGTATACAAATACGCTAATATATGCTAATAGTCAAGACCAACTATTCTCAAGCATACACTACAACCCTTTATATAATTTGTCTATTAATTATATAGGTTGTGAACTATTATATTATTTTATAAGGCACCGATAATGTGATCTTCCGTGTGACACCAACACACCACATTATCTACAATATAAAATAATTAGACATTTCATTTGCATAACCATAACGTGAATTAATATGCAAAACATGTGATTAAATATAATTAATATCCTCATAGGTAGTAAATGAGAAATTAGGTAATACAAGCATAAAGTATGCTTTGCAGTATACAATCCTAACAGTACTAGGATTCTAACTACGAGGTTCCAATGATAATATCATAAGCATAGACATTCCAATCTTTAAAACATGATGTTTGTTGAATAATTCACCAATGAAATTCAATATCACGTTAGCATGATCATCTAATCCCTTGGAATCCAAATCTAAGGCTGGTGATAGGTTGAACATACCTTAATATGCCGAAATCACTGAACCACAAGGTAGAATCCGACTCCGGTTGGTTATGTGCCACTCCAATTTGTTACTTCTCTTCAATGACCACTCACAAGTGATAACCAATATTCAAGGATCACCAAGATACGTTCTAAGTGTGTTGGAGGGATGATTATAGCTCTCTGGCCTCTCAAGAATGAAGAATGGACGAATGAAATGTAAGACAAAACGGGTTGTTGTCCCATTTATAATATTCTGCATTTTAGCCGATTAGCGCACGCTACTAAGCATTCCTTAGCGCACGCTAATAAGAGTTGACTTAAAAATTGTCCAGGTTCGTCCGCGGGAATCTTACCCGGACCCATGTCCCGGCTGGCGCATGTGCTAACCACCTACCTCAATAATTCAGTGTCTAGCGCACGCAACTCCTACATACGTAGCGTGCGCTAGTAATAGCCGATAGCGCGCGTTAAGCTACATTCTTAGCGTGCGCTATCACGAGTTTGCATGAGAAAATTTGCATGTTGTTATACTTAAGTACAAGGATGCCAATGCAAGAAATATCATACTCCAATAATCAAAACCACAAATCCGAATAATACAGGGTTGAATACAGATGAAATACACCGTAATAAATCCGGATATTACATTCTGGGCATGAGAAAACACACGAAAAAATAAAAACCTAATTTTTCTAAGTGAGAAAAAATAAATCTATTTGTGTTTCTTTGTGAATTTTTCTGAGTGAAAAATATTTTCTGAGTGAAAATTGCTTGAGGCCGATTTTTGGGGGCTTGTATTCGGGACCTCTTGAAACCAGTCGGGGATTTGGATTTGTTCGTCTGGGTTGCTGGCCGCGGATACATACGGAGCCTTGGACGTGGGTACTGGATAGTGGAGGACTGAGCCGAGGCCGAGTTCCGGTCGATTCACACCTCCGCTTGCCTTTCGTTTTTCAGATCTTTGTGATCTGTTTCGGTTTGGTCTCTAGCACTTTAATTTCCTGTTCTTTGTGTTCGGTGTTTTTTGGGTTAATTCGTTTTTCCCTTTATTATTTCGTGTAATTCGTTGCCTATAAGTTCGTTGTGTAATTCGTTATCTCCGGAATTTATTTGTAATTTGTTTACTGCGTTGTTGTGTAATTTTTATGTATTCCGAATAGTTATCCTACAAGCTTGTTGGGGACACATAGGGCATCTTTTTGAACGGTTTGATCTTGGTTTTGAGCTCTATTTGTCCGTGGTCGCAGCTGGACAGAACCTACAAAATTTGGTAATATTCTTCATCTTTTATATCTCAATTGTAGATCTCTTATGTATGGAAGTGTTGGTGGGTTGTGAAATTTTGTACGACTGATTTGGATTCTTTTGCCCTCAATTATATCATAATAAGAGAAGGTGACAAGAGTGGACTCTCAAAAGTCCCGTGGTATTTACTCTTCACATCGAAGGGATTTTCCACGTGTAATTCGTGTGTGCTGATTGCATTTTATTCTGCCGCATTTGATTATTAGTTGCTATCCATTATAGGTTTTTTTTTTTTTTTTTTTTTTTTTTTTTTTTCGAACTGGCCAAGTCTTGGGATACTTAATGCACATGATCTTGCTACGGTTAAATCGCGAGATGTGTATCATTTCATGATTCTTAAATATTCTCAACTACCGCGCACAAGGAGCCGTCCCCCCAAGTGATTGCTCCATGCTGGACACCCCCAAATCCAACCGCAGGTTCCCACCGAGATTTGGCCTCCCACACTGCCGCTTGAAGCCCTCAATATTTAATTGTTCTACCAGCGTACCCCGGAGGGCTAGGCCCTAACTCTTAGTCAAAGACTAAGGGATCATTGGGCCTTGAGAAATTCAATTCCAAAGTGTTGCCACTAGGAATTGAACCCCTGACCTCCAACTAAATTGAGGGTCAGTGGCCAACTGCGCCAAGGCAGTTGGTTGCTATCCATTATAGGTTGATTGATAGGTTGTTTGCTTGGTGAATTATTTGTGGTATATTGGAGTTGTATTGTTTGGTTGATTGTCTTAGAGGTGATCTTTGTGGGTAGTTGATATACTACTCGGGTCTTATCAATATATTGATGACAATGTTTATATTTTCTCAATATGGGATTAATGTTTCAACACGTCCTATTTGTTGGGAGTAGTGCTCTAGGACATTTGATGTACATAGATTTGTAATTGTCACATTTAAATTAAGTTATTTAATATCATTTATTTCTCATTGATTATTATAATGTGTACATGTTTTAATATTATAATAATCGAATAATAGTTATTCACGAATAATAAGACTATTCAAATGTGCTTGGTCCAATCGCGTTGAGTGGAGATTCAAGTGATTAATATACTAGTATAAGTTTGATTGATAATCATCGGATGATTATGCGTATGGTACAGATCATCTTGTGGGTGTTGGTTGGAGAACCAATACTGACAGACCCGCATTGAGATCACTGCATGAAAATGTCATAAGTGAATATCAATATAACAGTATGTCAATAAATACTTGAACCTGAGATTTTTCATAGAGTCCAATATGATAACTGTTATGCTTTGGTCCAACGTCATCTGAAACATGGTGATCATAAAGGTTAGCGATCGAATTAGTGGGAGCCATGTAGAGGGCAATGAATAATCAAGATGGGGATTTGTCCCTCTCTTTAGTGAGAGAGATATCTGTTGGGCCCCTCGATAAGTAGGACTGAAAGAAATGCATGGCCATGCTCAAATGAAGTGTCATTTGATTCAATCAGTCTACTTAAGATCGAGAAAGCATTTGAACATAATAAGTATGACAATTTTCATGACTTAGTTCAAACATGGTATCGCGCGACAAATGAATTTGACACGTTAAATGGTTTAATGGATTATAAACTTATATTATTTGGGTAGTCATAATGTCTTGCTAGGGATTGCTTATGATTTATTATTTAATAAGGGATTTAATAATTGCCAACATAATATAAGCCTTTTGGGTCACACATACAACAACTAAAGACAAGCAAGAATAATTAATAGATATAATATTGAATATTATATTTATTAAATAAATTAAACAAATCCTTCTAGCAAGAAATTATTTGTTGTACTATTTATCAACATTATTCATAAGGATCTAGCAATCCGGCTTGTACCAGTTGTTTGTCCGTGGATCACCGAAAGAGGAAGAGGATTTAATCAGATTTTGGTCCGGGTTCAGATTTATTCTTAGAATTAAGGTAATTCGACAAACTCTAAATAAATCAATTAAATTACTATATGTAGATCCTCGTTCTGGATTTTTTGTTATTTTTTTTTCCATTGCGACTTGCACATATTTATTGTATTAGATACACGTAAAACCAAAAAGTCGTATCGGAGCCAACTTGCAGTTATTTAATTGTTTATATAGAACATGTTTTATATACTTTGAATATATAAAAATTATGTTCTTGATCATATTTATGAAATAGAGATTTTATAAATATTTTTCTGATTTAATTTGATTGAATTGGATCGTTCAAAATTATTTTTCTGGACTATTTTTCGCATAAATTGTTGTCCAGAACTGTTCTGGAACAGCACAACAATTCAGGCAGGTTCGGGCAGGTCGGGCAGAATCGGGTCGGGTCGGACCAGGACCCGCGGTTTGCGGTAAAATAGCAATATATATATACCGCGCCTGAAGGGATTCGATCCCGCGCCGATTCAGACCCACGACCGCGTCCCGACCATCTCGGCTGGCACACTTCTTGTGAATTTTATTCACTGATATTTTATTTAACTCCTGTCTTGTAAAATCGAAATAAATGTCTCAAAATGCATTTTTTCGGCCGGCTGATTCGAACCCACGCGGTCGTGTGCTGGTGAAGAGCGCTTGGCCATCTGGGCTAGTGTTCCAGATTGTTGATTTTTGATTGGATATTAATTCATATTCTGCTTAATTAATTATGTGATAAATAATTTTAATAGTATATTTAATTAATTATATGATGGTTAATTTTAGTATATGTTTGGTATGTGGCATGACCATAAATTGACTAATGTGATTGGATGTTTCAAATTAATTTTGGGTTGGTTTTATGGCATGCGTGTCGTTTAATTATAATTGATTTTTACGGCATGTGAGTGTCTTTTAATTTATTATTATAATTTACGGACTGCGTGTCGTTTGCCCTCTTGTAATTAAATTTTACTAGTGTAATATCATTTTCATTAATGTAATGAAAAGAAGAAGGAGACGAAGGACAGACTCGAGGAGCCAATTAATCGCGTATGAGGTTCCAAGGAGTTGGATGATCAATGAAGACCAATTATACCTTTAGATTGACCTTTGTGATTTTCATGTTGGCTCATGAAAATCATGTTAAGATTATGGTCATGCTATACACGGTCTTATGTTTATTATGTCATGTGATGTTATGTATGTTTAAATTTATGCATGTATGTGATGCGATGTATGTTGAGATTTATGTTAGCCAAAATAGACATGCTACATAGGATAAAACCCCTCGTTAATATTTATTTTTAAATGTCATTCAATTAAAACACCTATCAAGACTTCGATCATCTTAAGCAGGTTATGTCAAAGTTGGGTGCTCGGATTATCTTAGTAAGATATGATGAGTAATGGTGATACCTATGTATTTTAATGAACTAAGAATTCAAAAGAGTTTTAAACCTTAAGGCATAAGATGAGATTATAACTGTTTGGACATAAGATACCAAATCCCATAAATATAATCTAAGAGTTACATATGATGTAATCGGTAAAGAGTTATCCACCTAAAGTAGCTCAATTTTAGGCGTCATGCCAAAGCTGAGTTTAGAACTGTGCAAAATGGAGTTTTAGCCCACTAAAATTATAAATGTTGTAAAATTGAGGGTACTTTGTTTTAGTGGGAGTATTTTTCGAGAAATAATAATGTGACTGAATACTTTGCATATGAATTTTATAGATAATAGAATGGCATCAAATATCACATCCACCATTTCACTGTGATCCATCCTTGAGAAGGACAAGCTCACAAAAAACGGCAACAACTATCTGGATGGATACGGAGCTTGAGAATAATTCTCAAGCAAGAAAGAAAGCTGTATGTTCTTGAGGAAGAAATTCCCGATGAGCCTGCTGACAATGCTAACAAAGCAACAAAAGACAAATAGAGGAAATATTGTGATGATCCATTGATATTAGTTGTCTTACGTTGGCTAACATTTGTCCAAAACTTCAGAAGAATTTGGAAGAAATTGAAGCTTATGAGCTTAATGCTCACCTCAAGGAAAATTTCTCGAACCATGCTAGGCAAGAGAGGTATGAGACCTTTCAAGCCTTGTATGCTTACAATATGGTTGAGGGGACATCTGCCAGCGCTCATGTACTCAATCTGAAAGGATATATTGATCATCTTGATAGTCTTGGTTTTCCACTTTCTAAGGAGCACTCCACGGATGTGACCCTAAACTCATTGCCCGATAGTTTCGGTCAGTTCATTATGAACTATAATATGAATGAGATGGAGAAGTCCATTGCTGAGCTGCATGGGATGCTTAAAACGGTTTAGCAGAATATTAAAAAGAAACAAAGCCACGTGCTGATGGTCAGTAAAGGAAAGTCCTTCAAGAACAAAGGCAAGGGCAAGGCAAAAGTTGCCAAATCTAAATACTCTACTAAGCCAGTTTTCAAGGCTAAAGCTCCCAAAGATGGAAGTTACCATCATTTGTAATAAACCAAGACATTGGAAAAGAAATTGGAAGGTTTACTTAGAACAGTTAAAGTGTACCAAGGGTCGTGAGACTGCCACTATTATGTTTGTTATAGAAGTTGACTTATCTAATTCTAACTCCTGTGTATTGGATACTGGATGTGGATCTCACATTTGTACAAATGTGCATGGGTTGAGAAGCAGTAGAGAGTTGAAGAAAGAGGAAGTGGATCTAAGAGTCGGCAATAGAGCAAGAGTTGCTGCACTACCCGTAGGAACTTATGATCTAGTTTTACCAAATGGGCTTTTGTTAGTTTTGAACAATTGCTATTATGTTCTTGATATGAATAGGAATATTATTTCAGTTTCTACATTAAATTGTGAAGGTTACAGTTTTCTTATTAAGAATACAGTTATTCGTATTTTCTTTGATAGCTTGCTTTATGGTACTAAAAAGTTATATGCCTTTACAATATTGATCTAGATGAGTCCAACACTTTGGAAGTCTATAACATTGCATCAAGAAACCTAAGCTCAATGATTCTAATATGACTTACTTATGGCACTTTCGACTTGGTCACATTAAATATAAATGCATTTCTAAACTCCATAATGATAGACTTGTAGACTCTTTTGATTATGAATTATATGGTACATGCGAATCTTGTTTATTAGGCAAGATGACGAAGAATCCTTTCACCAGTAATGGAGAAAGGGCTAGTGATCTATTAGGCCTAGTATATACTGATGTATGCGGATATCTTAGCACTCATGACAGAGGCGGATACCAATACTTCATCACATTTATCGATGATTTTAGTCGGTATGGATATGTTTATCTTATGAAGCATAAGCATGAATCTCTTGAAATATTCAAAATATTCAAGAGTGAAGTACAGAATCAACTTGGCAAGACAATTAAAGCCCTTCGATCGGATCGAGGTGGCGAATACTTGAGCCAAGAATTCAATGATCATCTTAGAAGTTGTGGAATTGTTTCACAACTTACTCCTCCTGGAACACCTCAACATAACAGAGTGTCTGAGAGGAGGAATCGAACTTTATTAGATATGGTTCGATCCATGATGAGTCAAATGGAGCTTCCATTATCATTTTGGGGCCACGCCTTAGAAATAGCAGTATTCACCCTTAACCCTGTTTCATCTAAAGCAGTTGAAAAGACATCATTTGAGAAATGGACTGGTAAGAGACCAAACTTGTCTTTTCTAAAGATCTAGGGTTGCGAAGCGTTCATAAGGCGCCAAGTGCTTGGAAAACTGGCATCCAGATCTAAAAGATATTTATTTGTGGGATATCCTAAGGAAACTAAAGGATACTACTTTATAAGCCCGCAAAGAACAAAGTATTTGTTGCTCGAAATACTGTCTTCTTAGAAAGGGAATTTCTTTTCAAAAGAGATAGTGGGAGAAGAGTAATTCTCGAAGAAACTCGAGAACCACAAGAAGACATAGCTTCATCGATGGAAACTGAACAGGCTCAACAATCAGTTGAAGAGCCAGTTCAAAGTACACAAGTGTTAGGAGTATGCCCTCGAATGCCACTCAGAGGATGTTGAGTGAGGGCATTGTACTTGTTATTATGTAAATCATTAATATAAGGCAATGATTGTTTCTTTATTTACTGGTAGTTACTGGCGTTCCTGACTCGTAAATGTATATATAGAAACTAGTACGTGTATCTGAGAGCAAAACATTCCACTCATTATTGGATAAGGGGATCGGTACTGGAAAGGTTTATAGCTCAAATACTTGATCGTTCGCAAGTCGATGAAACTTGAATGGGCGTTAAGTTTATGTGAAGACTTGTACGGCGTGTTATTTGATATGGAGAGTGCCTGTCGTGTTGGGTACTATAACACCCCCAATCCACTCAGGGATATTACACGCCGTAGACCCTCTCCTCGAGGATCTACCAGGCTGGTAACAACATTTAACATCTCGACAATGTCTTCAAGGCTAAAATGACTCAGTAGACCGATTTGGTCTTTCAATAAAAATATATAACTCAATTACAAACACATACCCATGCAGGGGTCAAAATACAATAAACTCCCGTACAATGGGGAAAAGATACTGCAGCGGAAAAGAAAATACAACTAGACCAATACGACATCAACGGATCCTCGTGTGATTAATATCGTTCATCTTTCATCATCCTTCGTGCCGACCCTGTGTTATGCTCCAAAACCTGAATGCAAAAATAGACATCCACCCCCCGAATACTCGGGGGTTAGCAAAACTCCACTGTTTTGCTAGTGCAAGTATAAAATACGAAAACGAGCCATACATATCATACTCCACGAAACATGTTAATCATAAACATACTTCCCGAGGTGATTCACTTAATCAAACGATTAAATCGAAAGATAGGGTAAACCCAATATACATCTTGTGAAAAACATTTTACGACCTCGGGAGTTTTGAATACATTGGGATTTAAGAATTCTCAGGCCTTTCGAAAACATTTAGGGACACAGCCCAAAAGTCATTTTCCCAAAACATAAATTTGATAACAACAAGTGGGGTCTACGCCCGATCATACCATAACAACCTGTTTCCACAGATTATTCGCGTCCCGTGCTAGCAAGCCACGGACCTCAGATGCTCCCGTAGATCAAACCCGAGTGAATAACCCACAGGGAAACTATATCAAATCACATATCACCGTAACCGCAGTCACGTGACTAAAAGCACATATACTTACATAATCAAACCACAACCATAAGTTATCCCGGCATCGTGCTAACAAGCCACGAACCTCGGAGTCCCCGCAAGACATACCCGATGATAACCCCACAAGTTTTCTCGGCATCGGGCTAACAAGCCACGAACCTCGGAGTCCCCGCAAGACATACCCAATTTGGATAACCCTACGGTCACTCCCGACCCATACTAGCAAGTATGGATCCCGGAGATTCAACAATCATATCTGGAGGCACATCACATGCATCAAGCACACAACAATAATCACTTATGAAGCCAAACAACATTAAGCATCACAACCTCCTTTCAAGGAGTAACAACTAATATCACACACATTACGTTCTTACCGAACAAGTACACAATAACAATACGTAATCCCCGGCAAAGGATTACGGTCTATTAACTCACTCGAAGAGATCATGTTATCTTTCAACATACCAAACCAACACACATATTCTGAGAATACATATTCACGAAGTATATGAATTATCGTTGAAAGACAACATTTATCGATAACATACCAATCCCTTTTTACGTTCATTAAACATTGGATTTCGCATAAAATCATTTATCAAGAATTATATCAACGAAACATGAAATGCATGGGCAAGATACTTGCCTTGAACAACCACAACGCGGAGAATCGACCGAAGTAGGTTGGCACGAACCGACTACGAACCCGCCGACTCCACCGAATGCCAACTCACGATAATAAACTACGGAGGACAATAACAACAATAAAAATGAATTCCATAGCATGACTCAAAGCCGTTGAATTCAAAGAACGAACGACGAATGTTCAAGTGTTTTTCCCCAAAACGGCCAAGAACACGATTTGTCCCGACAAAACACGAAAATGGAATTCCAAGTTGAAATATGGATATACAATCCATAGAATATGTTTAACAACATCATTTAACCACAATCTATCCAACAAAAATGGATGGAAAATGAGATCGAGGACAAATCCCCCAAAAAGTCGATTCGAAGGAAATCAAGAAATATACTTCGATTCGACGAAGAACAATGGATTAAATGATGTTAAACACAATAATACTACCAAGATTAATCATACCCATCATGAATTAATCAGCAACACGTAACGAATCGGACAAAAATGCAAAAAACCCAAAATTCACGAAATTAGGGTTCTAAGGAAGATTACCTTGATTCGCTGGATCAAAGGACTATATAGGATGATTGATTGATGTTATGAACTCAAGAACTTCGTGGATTTGTTGTTAAACAACATGGATCCATGATAAGCACACCCTCAGCCGCGGAAGAGAAGGAGAAGAAGGAGAAAAATGGCCAAAAACCCTGCCTCAGGCCATAAATAGCCGTGCACGGTGTGCCGCGGCCCCAGGGAGTGTGCCGCGGCACAGGGCCAAATCTGCCGGCAGTGACTCGGCAGTGTGGCGCGGCGCTGCCGGCATGTGCCGCGGCACAAGGTACAGAGTGCTCGGCCAAAAACTGGGAATGAGAGTGACTTAGCTATTACGACCATAACTCCCTCGTCCGGACTCCGATTGACTCACCGTTTGAACCATTGGAAAGCTAACTCGATGATTTATAATATTGCAAAGATTCAGAATTTTTGGAGTTTCCAAAAATTAATGGCGATCCAAAAAAGTCGAACTCATACGCGGAAAAGTCGCTAAGGAACACGGAATTCAACAGAACGACACCGAAACGAACTCGGATGACAAAAAGTGTAGAATTAATCATTCTTAGAATGACGAAACGGTCATGAGAGAGTTGCCAAAACGGACTTCCGCCGAAAAAAAAGAAATTACCAGAAATCGAAATTACGGGTATTACATTCTACCCTCCTTAAAAGAATTTTCGTCCCGAAACTTAAAATAAGTAGGGAGAAGCAATATCCCCTACCAAGAAAACTCGACGAGATACGCAAAAACCGAAAACTCGCGCCCGACGGCGAAGCGCTGCAAGGAACACAAAGAGACATACGGCGTGAAAACACGCTCCACGACGACCAACACAACGTCGCCGCTAGGAATATAATAAAACCAACAAATGACAAGCGTCATCAAACGGATAATATAGTCAAGTCAATTATCCGAACAATCACAAAACACAACGAACGAAAATCAACATGATTGACCGACCCAACGGTACATCAATCAAAACGCGAGCCAAACGCTGAACAAATACGGAATTCCATTGCCCAAGGGTTGGAAGATCGAAAACGAGACTAATTTCCCGAACATAAGGGAATTAGGAAGGAGCCTGAACGCTCAACAATCACAAAACGAGAACAAAAACCGTACAAACAAACGATCGAGACAACAAAAATCGAACAATCATGTCCGAAACACGAAGGATAATAAAACTCAAACAACAACTCCCAGGATGATCTGGTGAGAACTACAAGACATGCACTCCCATAAGATCCACAGGAAAGGGAATAGCGATTGAAAAGTCATAGCGACAAACGAGTTATTCCAAAACAATACCACACTCGTTCGATCAACAAAAGCAAAGGATAGGGAAAGTTTAGAAAATGTCAGCGAACATAAACGAGTCGACAGAGTCGAAAATACAGAAATTCAAAATCCGATCCACGTCGAATAGAAGAGCTAGTAGAACCAAAGGGTGTTACTTCCGAACAAGGTTCACAAGAATCGAACTGAACTCGAAAAAGTTACAGCGATAACCAGATCGACCCAAAACAAGATCACAGCTCGTTCGTACGATGAAACCAAAATACAGAACAAGATCAGAAAGTATCAACGAACACGAGCGAGTCGATAGACATGAGAAAGAGGAAATGCGGAAGTCAAAAATGATACGGGCATTACATTCGACCTCTTATAAAAGAAATGTCGTTCCCGCAACTCACAACAACGGGAGTAAGGTGACAACACAAAAAGCAAACGACAGAAACATCTCCTATTGGCCTCTCAGAGCCGATCCTCATATCTGTACTGAAGTTTGCGCCCTGAAAGACTCGGAACCCAACTTGCAAAATTGGATCCTGTGTCTCTCGGGTCCACACTTGAAAAGCGTTACTGACGAGATGGACAATTTGCACGTACATGCCCCCGGCACAACACGTTCGAAATGCCTCGGATCGGCATATATAAAAATACAGATGCTAAATACAATGGAATATAACACCGCAAAACAACATACCGGAGATGCCAACTCAGCATAACATATCAACATATACAAAAATCACAACAACAGCATCGTTCGACGATTACAACGGCCCGAACGATAGCCAGCACACAATCATAAACATCATGAAACAATCACCAATGTGCATAAACGCACAAAAATCCAAGCTTTAACAGCTCACATAGGTGCGATAACACGCAAGCCACCACGAAATGACAACATCAAAGATCATCATCACACCTCCCACAACGGGCTAACAAAACATATGCGTGGCGAACGACTCAACGTTCACACCACCAATTCAATCACAATTCGGAGGGCTAACACCCCAACAACAATACCAACATCATACACACCTTATCCGACCACAAACACGAAATGATGGGTTTTAAAAACGAAAACCACCTTTTGAAAATAGTTTGGAAACACCAGTTGATCTTGAGTATCACTTTACAAAAAGTAGTGCAAACATTGTTATCGAGACTTTGAAAATCATCTTGCGTTTGAACAAAAATGAGGACACCTTCTCTTAGTGAAAAACTTTCAGAATATTCGATCCTCGGGTCTAAGTAAAAGTGTTTATAAAACATTGAAAATATCTCAAAACATTTTGGGTCCTCGAGGTAGAAGAATTTTGAAACATATTGTGGCACCTTGGATGTACCACGAGAAAATAATTCATTTTAAACGTACGTCTCGAAATTTATTTTCTAAGATACTCAAGGTTTTCGAAAATAATTCAATGGGCAATGCCCAAAAATTTCAGGTAATTACACGGAACATTATAGCGCCGTGGGTCCCGCGCCGGAACCCACCAGGATAAAACCATTTACAAAAACGCCAAAAAGGCCGATGACGGCAATATTTCAAAAACTCACAAAAGCCATTTATAAAATACTAAATACCGTCATAATAATTTCGCTAAAATGATCAAGGCCACAATGCCAAAAACTCGGTTAAGGGAATCGATTTTCGAAATAAAACTCGGTCGGTAAAATACTGAAAGTCATTACAAAAGAACTCACGCAGCGGATAAAAGAAATACAGTTCAACATGCACAATCCAGCAACACTACTCCTCATATGAACGAAATATGAGAGTCAAATAACCACATATCACGAAATCAAAATCCATAAGAGGATTCCGTCACTTAACAGATAATCATAAAAATAGCTCGTGTCACACGAGGCACAACACAAAGAAGGGAGACTTACATTCACAGGTCGCACGAAGATGATGATCGCCCACGATACTAATCATGACCAACAAACTCAGACGACGCGTCGCGACACGACTCAGTCAGACAAAATCCGACGAGACCAATCTCAATAGACACCACTGACCCGACAGCCTAGGTTTCCACAACCTAAAGCTCTGATACCATTTATGTAACACCCCCAATCCACTCAGGGATATTACACGCCGTAGACCCTCTCCTAGAGGATCTACCAGGCTGGTAACAACATTTAACATCTCGACAATGCCTTCAAGTCTAAAATGACTCAGTAGACCGATTTGGTCTTTCAATAAAAATATATAACTCAATTACAAACACATACCCACGCAGGGGTCAAAATATAATAAACTCCTGTACAACGGGGAAAAGATACTGCAGCGGAAAAGAAAATACAACTAGACTAATACGACATCAACGAATCCTCGTGTGATTAGTATCGTTCATCTTTCATCATCCTTCGTGCCGACCCTGTGTTATGATCCAAAACCTGAATGCAAAAATAGACATCCACCCCCCGAATACTCGGAGGTTAGCAAAACTCCACTGTTTTGCTAGTGCAAGTATAAAATACGAAAACGAGCCATACATATCATACTCTATGAAACATGTTAATCATAAACATACTTCCCGAGGTGATTCACTTAATCAAACGATTAAATCGAAAGATAGGGTAAACCCGATATACATCTTGTGAAAAACATTTTACGACCTCGGGAGTTTTTAATACATTGGGATTTAAGAATTCTCAGGCCTTTCGAAAACATTTAGGGACACAACCCAAAAGTCATTTTCTCAAAACATAAATTTGATAACAACAAGTGGGGTCCACGACCCGATCATACCATAACAACCTGTTTCCACAGATTATTCGGGTCCCGTGCTAGCAAGCCACGGACCTCAGATGCTCCCGTAGAACAAACCCGAGTGAATAACCCACAGGGAAACTATATCAAATCACATGTCACCGTAACCGCAGTCACGTGACTAAAAGCACATATACTTACATAATCAAACCACAACCATAAGTTATCCCGGCATCGTGCTAACAAGCCACGAACCTCGGAGTCCCCGCAAGACATACCCGATGATAACCCCACAAGTTATCTCGGCATCGGGCTAACAAGCCACGAACCTCGGAGTCCCCGCAAGAAATACCCGATTTGGATAACCCTACGGTCACGCCCGATCCATACTAGCAAGTATGGATCCCAGAGATTCAACAATCATACCCGGAGGCACATCACATGCATCAAGCACACAACAATAATCACTTATGAAGCCAAACAACATTAAGCATCACAACCTCCTTTCAAGGAGTAGCAACTAATATTACACACATTACGTTCTTACCGAACAAGTACACAATAACAATACGTAATCCCCGGCAAAGGATTACGGTCTATTAACTCACTCGAAGAGATCATGTTATCTTTCAACATACCAAACCAACACACATATTGTGAGAATACATATTCACGAAGTATACGAATTATCGTTGAAAGACAACATTTATTGAGAACATACCAATCCCTTTTTACGTTCATTAAACATTGGATTTCGAATAAAATCATTTATCAAGAATTATATCAACGAAACATGAAATGTATGGGCAAGATACTTGCCTTGAACAACCACAACGCGGAGAATCGACCGAAGTAGGTTGGCACGAACCGACTACGAACCCGCCGACTCCACCGAATGCCAACTCGCGATAATAAAATACGGAGGAAAATAACAACAATGAAAATGAATTCCATAGCATGACTCAAAGCCGTTGAATTCAAAGAACGAACGACGAATGTTCAAGTGTTTTTCCCCAAAACGGCCAAGAACACGATTCGTCCCGACAAAACACGAAAACGGAATTCCAAGTTGAAATATGGATATACAATCCATAGAATATGTTTAACAACATCATTTAACCACAATCTATCCAACAAAAACGGATGGAAAACGAGATCGAGGACAAATCCCCCAAAAAGTCGATTCAAAGGAAATCAAGAAATATACTTCGATTCGATGAAGAACAATGGATTAAATGATGTTAAACACAATAATACTACCAATATTAATCATACCCATCATGAATTAATCAACAACACGGAACGAATCGGACAAAAATGCAAAAACCCCCAAATTCACGAAATTAGGGTTCTAAGGAAGATTACCTTGATTCGCTGGATCAAAGGACGATATAGAATGATTGATTGATGTTATGAACTCAATAACTTCATAGATTTGTTGTTAAACAACATGGATCCATGATAAGCACACCCTCAGCCGCGGAAGAGAAGGAGAAGAAGGAGAAAAATGGCCAAAAACCCGTCTGCAGGGCCATAAATAGGCTGCACAGTGTGCCGCGGCCCAGCGGGAGTGTGCCGCGGCACAGGGCCAAATCTGCCGGTAGCGACTCGGCAGTGTGCCGCGGCCCTGCCGGCATGTGCCGCGGCACAAGGTACAGAGTGCTCGGCCAAAAACTGGGAATGAGAGTGACTTAGCTATTTCGACCATAACTCCATCGTCCGGACTCCGATTGAATCACCGTTTGAACCATTGGAAAGCTAACTCGATGATTTATAATATTGCAAAGATTCAGAATTTTTGGAGTTTCCAAAAATTAATGGCGATCCAACAAAGTCGAACTCATACGCGGAAAAGTCGCTAAGGAACACGGAATTCAACAGAACGACACCGAAACGAACTCGGATGACAAAAAGTGTAGAATTAATCATTCTCAGAATGACGAAACGGTCATGAGCGAGTTGCCAAAACAGACTTCACCGAAAAAAAGAAATTACCAGAAATTGAAATTACGGGTATTACACGTACGGGGTCGGATATTTGCGCCATTTGCGGAAGCGTAAATAAAAAGTGCGGAAAATTAAATGACGCACGGATTTATAGAGGTTCGGCCAAACGTGCCTACGTCCTCTCTCACAAGATCTTTTTCTATAGGTTTAAGATCAAAACCTCTACGCCTCTCTTCAATCGGTCGAGGGATTACCGTTACAAGCTCGTCTTCTATCGGTCCGAGTAAAACCGTTTTTCTTTTTCTATTGGATAAGGAATCAACCACTCTAGCTTTCTATCGGTACTAGATAAACCTCACTAAGATAGCGATTGTGATTCTAACAATGCCGGATCCTTGATCCTAATAATACCGAATCAAATCGTATCTTTTCTTTTTCTCGCTCGTGTATGATCTTGTGTATAACACTAAATCACTCTTAATTAAGCTCAAGAACAACAATTATAATGTTTACAATGATATAACACGTATGTATGCTTTGCTCAATGTTGTTTTGAATAATACCAACTCCTTGGTATTTATAGCCTTCCTTCCATAAACTAGCCGTTGCTGGCTACTGACTAGATAGCGTGCACTAGCCTTCCTTCTTAGCGTGTGCTACCTCACATTTTTGCTTTAGCGTGCGTAATGTCTTTCACGTAGCGTGCGTTAATCACTTTATGTATTAGTCTAGTGGTTACTGTCCTTGACAGTTAGCGTGCGCTACCATTTCCTTTGTAGCGTGCGCTACCACTTCCTTTGTAGCGTGCGCTAATCCAATATATCCGTTGCATGATTTGTCAAAGTATCCGTTTGATATGATGACTTCGACCTGCTTTTCCCAACGTTCTGATTGACTTCATTCAAACTGCTTAGCGTGCGCTATTCCTTCTTTGTAGCGTGCGCTAATGCTGACTTCATTGCATACGTTATTCTATGTTTGAATTCCTTCACAATGGTAACAAGACTTCGATAGCGTGCGTTAATGATAACGTGTAGCGTGCGCTATCCCATCAGCTGACTTCACTTCAACTTACTTCAAAACTTGGCTGGAATGCAGATTACTCCTCGTTAGCGTGCGCTAACGTATGATGACTTGCGTGCGCTAATTCAGTCCAGATTGCAACTTTTTGCGTCTTCGTCTGCATCGTCATTTTGCTTCGCCTCGATGTTGTTTTGTTGTTTAGCAACTTTAATCATCAAAACACAAATCAAATAATGTGTGGAATAAATATTCCAACAATCTCCCCCTTTTTGATGATTACAAAACAACTCTTGAATTGGATAAAATCTGTAAAAAAATAAAATATATGCATATATATACGAATCAAAGTTTTCGGCTTTGATCGTTTCGTTAGTTTCTCCAATTCTCTTTTCTTTTCGACATCTCCTTTATTTTTCGACTCCGTTGTTTTTCATTTTTCAATTTTTCAACTCCCCCTATTTGTATGCTTTTCTTTTCTTTTCGACTTCCTCGATTTTTCTCATTTTTATCTCAATTCTTCTCCTTCTCATTTTTATCTCAATTTATCTACTTCTCTCCCTTTTTGTCTTCATCAAAAAGTATAAAAATATAGAGTATATCAAATGAAATATAAATATGCATGATACCAATTTATGCATTAATAAGGGTATAAGCTCCTCCTGAAAATATTATTTCCCCCTCAAAAAAATATATTCCTTCTCCCCCTTTTTAAAATATCGCTTGTTAAAATTTATTTTTGGGGATCCAACCTATAGTTGGTTTCTCTTTTGAAACGTGAAAGATATTTGAAACGTTTGTTCCTTTAGGAACCCAAATCTTTTTAATTTTTATCGTCCATCTTGGGCTTTTGCAATTTGAAATGTGATGCCCGATTTTCAAACATTTTTCGTATCGGGGTATTTTGAAATTGACGGATTCATTTTTCGAACGTGGTTTGAATCCTAACCCCTCTTTATTTAGAGTATATTTTTGAACACATAACATTTGTTCAAATTTATCGTTGCCGCACGAGAATTTCTTTGTCAAAGTTTTTAGTTCATCTTGAACTTTTAAAAGATCATTCTTCAAAATATTTTCATTTTCAAGGCATTTCGAATGATCAATTTCGACAAATTTCCCTTTTTCAAGTATTTTGGAATTTTCAACTTCCAAAGTTTTATATTTAGTCTTGAGGGATTTAATTTCATTTAAAGCATTTTGATAGTCCGTATGTAATAACTCGAATGCTTCAAAGAGTTCGTCGTAGGAGTTACTTACTTGGCTTTCGATGTCGCTATCGTCGAATGAACTCCGGGCCATGAGAGCGAGATTATTTTGGTCAAGAAAATCTTCATCGGGATCTTCGTCGCTCCATGTTGCGATTAAAACCTCCTTTTGCTTTACTCGACAGTTCTTGGAAAAGTGGCCTGGTTTACCACATAATCGACAAGTGTTGTCGGGTTTCTTCGATTCGCCTGCTTGAATGTCCTTTTTTCTCCGGTTTAATAAGTGTTGGAACTTATTAATGTTCTTGGCATAATATGCCATTTCTTCATCACTTTCGTCCACCGGGATTTCTTTTTTCTTTTTCGACATTTTAGCCTTGAAGGCTATCGACCTCTCCTTCGGTTTCGGTTTGGCATTCTGAGATTTTAGAACAATCTCGTAGTTGATAAGAGAACCAACGAGAGCACTAAAATCGAGAGTATTTAAATCTTTTGATTCCATTATTGCCGTAACCGTACCGTCCCATTCTCGAGGTAGTGATCGGAGATTTTCTTTATTTTCTCACTACTCGAAAGTGGTTTTCCGAAACATGCTAATCCATTGGTGATGACCGAGAATCGGTCGAGCATAATCGAGATGGATTCGTCGTCCTTCATTTGGAATAATTCATAATCGTGAAGGAGCATGTTTATCTTCATCTCTTTGACTTGAGACGTACCTTCGTGTGTTACCTCAAGCATTTTCCAGATTTCTTTGGCACTATCACACGATGATATTCGGTTGTATTCTTCCGGATTTAAGGCACAATAAAGAAGTTGAGTTGCCTTACAATTGAAATGGTCGTTTTTCCAATCGGAGTCGTCATATTCTTCAAAAGTTTTAAGCGTACCGTTGGAATTCGTTGGAATTTTTGGACCAAGACAAATCACCTTCCAAAGTTCGATGTCGTAAGCTCGAATGAATATCGACATCTTCTTCTTCCAAGTCATGAAGTTCGCGCCATTAAAAAATGGTGGTCGGTTGAGAGCAAGGCCTTCGGCGGGAGAGATTTGAAACGCCATTTTGGATCTTTTTCTCCTCGGATGTTAAGCCGCGTATTGGAGTACCGCTCTGATACCAATTGTTGGGTACGGGGTCGGATATTTGCGCCGTTTGTGGAAGCATAAATAAAAAGTGTGGAAAATTAAATGACGCACGGATTTATAGAGGTTCGGCCAAACGTGCCTACGTCCTCTCTCACAAGATCTTTTTCTATAGGTTTAAGATCAAAACCTCTGCGCCTCTCTTCAATCGGTCGAGGGATTACCGTTACAAGCTCGTCTTCTATCGGTCCGAGTAAAACCATTTTTCCTTTTCTATTGGATAAGGAATCAACCACTCTAGCTTTCTATCGGTACTAGATAAACCTCACTAAGATAGCAATTGTGATTCTAACAATACCGGATCCTTGATCCTAATAACACCGAATCAAATCGTATCTTTTCTTTTTCTCGCTCGTGTATGATCTTGTGTATAACACTCAATCACTCTTAATTAAGCTCAAGAACAACAATTATAACGTTTACAATGATATAACACGTATGTATACTTTGCTCAATGTTGTTTTGAATAATACCAACTCCTTGGTATTTATAGCCTTCCTTCCATAAACTAGCCGTTGCTGGCTATTGACTAGATAGCGTGCGCTAGCCTTCCTTCTTAGCGTGCGCTACCTCACATTTTTGCTTTAGCGTGCGTAATGTCTTTCACGTAGCGTGCGTTAATCACTTTATGTTTCAGTCCAGTGGCTACTGTCCTTGACAGTTAGATGCGCTACCACTTCCTTTGTAGCGTGCGCTAATCCAA
This sequence comes from Orobanche coerulescens, assembly GCA_033398695.1. Taxonomy (NCBI): domain Eukaryota; kingdom Viridiplantae; phylum Streptophyta; class Magnoliopsida; order Lamiales; family Orobanchaceae; genus Orobanche; species Orobanche coerulescens. Next base: position 57,890,046 of record CM065807.1, on the reverse strand, counting down.
TATATTCGTTGCATGATTTGTCAAAGTATCCGTTTGATATGCTGACTTTGACCTGTTTTTCCCAACGTTCTGATTGACTTGATTCAAACCGCTTAGCATGCGCTATTCCTTCTTTGTAGCGTGCGCTAATGCTGACTTCATTGCATACGTTATTCTGTGTTTGAATTCCTTCACAACGGTAACAAGAATTCGATAGCGTGCTTTAATGATAACGTGTAGCGTGCGCTATCCCATCAGCTGACTTCACTTCAGCTTACTTCGAAACTTGGCTGGAATGCAGATTACTCCTCGTTAGCATGCGCTAACGTATGATGACTTTCGTGCGCTAATTCAGTCCAGATTGCAACTTTTTGCGTCTTCGTCTGCATCGTCATTTTGCTTCGCCTCGATGTTGTTTTGTTGTTTAGCAATTTTAATCATCAAAACACAAATCAAATTATGTGTGGAATAAATATTCCAACATGTCGGACACTAATGGTTAGTGGGAGCACACGTTATAGGTATGCTAATTGGATTAGTATACTCGAACCGACTCACCCTCGATTCGTCACACGGATTTCACTCCGGGACAGTCAATGACGGAATCGAAAGGTTGTGATAGGTATTCGTGAACCTTCGACTTGAGGATTTAGTAGGGATGTGCTTGTGATGTCAATATTTTCATTAGAGTAGTTCGACCCTGTAAACCGAAAGGCGGGGGTCAACCTCGACGTGCATCTTGATGGGCAAGTATCATGTCCTACTGAATACCAAGATAGAAATCTTTCTCCTGTTAGTGAACGGGTTATATGTCCTATGCGGTTATTGGCGGATGAGATCATAAGTCTTTGGCCAAAGCATTGGAGCTAGTTGTATTGGATACACAAGAGCTTGATGATCTCGATGCTGGGATTCCGAAAATGAAACAAAATACGCAGCGGAAATAAAAATGAATCCCAAACAGGATCGATCAAGTAACGTATATACGAAAAATAAATACGAAGATAAAAACCATACCCTTGAAGCCTTTGAAATAAATCTTCGTAAAAATGGATGCCGATCACGAACCCCTTCACGAACACGAAATCCCTTCGTTCCAAGCACCGAAAATTCAAAGCCTCTACTTCACACGCGTCGGAAGTTACCCGGAAAAATTCGATAGCAATCCGTTCTCTTTTATATCTCTAGCTAGGAATTACTATAGGAATTTATATCTCTTTTTCTTATTATTTCTCACCTCTAAGATAAAAAACAAACTTGAAAATATTTCTCCCTCCCTTGTTCACTTAACTCTCGGTAGTAACCTCCTCAAAGGAAGAAGATGGAGAATAGTATTATATGTTGAGAGTTTTGTCTTGTCATTTTTTTTAATAACAAAGTCATAATAATAATGTGATATATAATATCACCAAATTATCACCTTAACATGCATGATGTTATTTAAAAAACCAACAAGACATGTGAAAAGTAGGGAGGGGGCGGCTAGAAGGAAACTTCCTAGAAAACGAGCCGAGCCACTCGGCTCGTGTACCGGACGTTCGCCAAACGACTCCGTTAAAAATATTCCATTTAATCACCAATGTATTTATATAAATTAATTAATCCAATTAATTAATTATATCAAATACAAATATATTTCTCTAAGAAATATAATTTATGAATTAAATTAAATACCCGGTAACTTAATTTCAATTCATAAGACCACAATTTTGATTTATCCAATAAATCATAATTTAGATATCCAATATGTAATATTAATAAAGAGATAATAAATTCACATTTATCCGTCAACTCTCCTAATGTGCGACTCCGTAGGTCCGTCTCAGCCGGCATTGGGAGGAACCAATGAGTGCGGGCAGCACTTAGCCAGCCTAGTGGGCCGCATTGTAAACCCCGACTGAGAACGAATGAAGGGATCATTCCAGAACCATTATGTCGTGAATACTATATACGTATAGACCCTTCATCAGATGTCCCGGTCAAGTCTTCGGGTCACGGTAAAGTCAAACCCTACTGTTGACTAAACTCTATACATGTGTTAATGCAAATCAAGACCGACTGATTAATAGTGTATCTAATACGACTATATCAGAATGCTTTGGCCAAAGACTTATTATCTTATTTGCCATTAACCGTATAGGACATTCGCCTGCTCACTAACAGGAGATAGAATCCTTTCTTGGCGTACAGTAAAGATTGCTACCTTCCCGTATAGTCCGAACTTCGAGGTCGACTCAGCAATTAAGCAAATGAGTCTAACTACTCTAATGACAAACTAAACGTCACCGGCAAATCTTCTACTGAACCCTCAAGTCAAAGGTCCACGTATACTATCACAACCTTTCGATTCGTCATCGACTCTCCGAGAGTAAATACCGTGTGACTGAATCGAGTATGAGTTTTCTTCGAGTATACTGGCCCCACCAATATACTTATAACTATGCTATCAAGACGTGCACACTGTAATATTCGCAATTTCGATTTTCCGATAATTTTCGTTTTTTGGCAGAAGTCCATTCTGACGACTCGCTCATGACCGTATCATCATTCTGAGAATGATTAATTCTGCACTTTTTGTCATCCGAGTTCTTTTCAGTATCGTTTTGTTGAGATCCGTGTTCTTAAGCGGCTTTTCCGCACTTGAGTTCGATTCTTGCGAATCTCATCCGAAACTGTTGTTTCGAGTTTCTCATAAGTTCATTTAATGTTATTATTCATGTTGTGAGCTTTGGCTTGGTGTTTTGATCGTGTATCGTGTATTTCGGACGTTTTGGGCCATTTTAGTAATTTCCCAAAGTTTGGGGTAATTACTTCCGTTGTCGAATTTCGAGCCTTTGGGCTGTCGTAATCATGTGTTCTCTTAGCTCTTAGATTCGTCTTTGCGAGTACTTCGTAACCACATCTTCAATTCGTATTCAGGTTCGGGTTACGGGGTCGTCGGGCCGTCGGAGTGGCCACGGCCGGAGCCGGGCCTGGCCTGGCCGAGTTACGGCCGTAAGGTGCCGGTTACGGCTGTACATGCTCGGAAGGCATGGCCTGACGAATGCCAGTTACGGCCGTAAGGGCCGAGAGTTACGGCCGTACGGGCGTTGGGCATCTTCCGGACGAAGGCCGGTTACGGCCGTAATGTGTGCCAGTTACGGCCGTAAGTGTCCGACATGTGCTGGGCAGATTTTTTGATGAATGCCGGTTACGGCCGTAAGGCCTGCCCAGTACGGCCGTAGGGGCCGAGTTACGGCCGTAAGGCACTGCCGGTTACGGCCGTAACCCTGCCGGCTATATATAGCCTGGGCTCGGCTAGACTTCATTTTTTACTCGTTTTTCTTCTTTTTCGGCGGCTGGCGATGGAGGCTTGGGAAATCGAGTTCTTGGCCGATTCTAATCAATTCCAAGACGTTTTGGAAGATTCTTGTTGATTATATCATCATCCAATCTGTGTTCTTCGTCGAATCAAGGTATATTTCTTGATTTTCCTCCAAGTTAACTTTTTGGGGAATTTGTTCTTGATTTCGATTCTAGTCCGATTTTGATGAATCGGTTGATGTTAGTAAACATTATTAATCGTGTTCTATGGATTTTATATCCATATTTTCAATTCGTTCAACCCGATTGATGATTCTTAGTCTCTTGAGGAACTTTGAACATTTAGTGTTTGATTAAATGCCTCAAAGAGTTTCTTTCGGTCGTTATGTTGATTTCGATTGATATTGTGTTATTGAATGAATTGTATTTCATTCAAGGTTGTTCGAGTACTTGTGTTTATCGGAGGACGCCGTTCGTTGTTCATGGAAGGAATTCATTGCCTTCGGTTGAGGCAAGTTTTATACTTGTACTAGTCAATGAGATTAATATTATCATATATGTGTATGAATGTGTTGTATCATTCCGAGACTTAGTCTCTTCATAAGTTCATTGCTATTAGGGGATCGTTCGATACGATACTCTTCGGAAATTATGCCAAATTTTTATTATCATTCATTACTAGCCGGTAAGGCATTGAGATATTCGTTGTTAATGTTATTATCGATCACCGGTTCGTGATATCGATGTATCGGTTGTTGTTGTTAATATTGATGTCGATCTAATACGTTGTTGTAATCATTGTTATTAATGTTGGCGTCCTGTCATTCATGCTGTGTTGGTCTATTGAAGGCATTGTCGTATTCGTTCTCATCTTCGTCGTCGGTAGCCGATTAAAGGTGCCGAGGCATCCATCGTATCATTGTTATCGATTAGCCGTTCTAAGGCAATCGAGGTGCTCAATCATTCATTGTCTCATTGTCATCGATTAGCCGTTCTAAGGCAATCGAGGTGCTCAATCATTCATTATCTCATTGTCATCGATTAGACGTTGTAAGGCAATCGATGTGCTCAATCATTTATTGTATCATTGTCATCGATTAGCCGTTCTAAGGCAATCGAGGTGCTCAATCATTCATTGTATCATTGTCATCGATTATCCGTTATAAGGCAACCGATATATTGAATCATCCGCTGCATCATTGTTATCGGTTGGCCATTCTAAGGCAATCGAGGTATTGAATTGGGGCTGTCGAGGATAGTTCCCATCCATTGTGTCATTGTTATCGATTGACCATTCTAAGGTAATCGAGGTATTGAATTAGGACTGTCGAGTACGATGCCCATCCGTGAGTCATCATTATCGTGTTGGCCGACTCAAGGTAGCACACTATCATTCTCGTGAATTCGGTAATCTACGGATCATTGTCGTTTGTGATTAATTATATTACTTTGGAGGCTAGTCTCGGCTAGTGCTCATTATGGGTATGTTTGGGGCTTGAACCTTCACGGTTGGGTTTCCAACACCTACAATTCAGTAGGTCACGACCATTGGATGGCTAAATTGTGATACGGCTTCGTGCCGTGGCTTCGACCCTAATTATGATACGGCTTCGTGCTGTGGCTTCGGCCCTAATTGTGATACGGCTTCGTGCCGTGGCTTCGGCCCTAATTGTGATACGGCTTCGTGCCGTGGATTCAGACCTAATTGTGATACGTCTTCGTGCCGTGGCTTCAGCCCTAATTGTGATACGGCTTCGTGCCGTGGCTTCGGCCCTAATGGTGATACGGCTTCGTGCCGTGGCTTCGGCCCTAATCGATACAGCTTCGGATTATTTTGGCTTCATGTAATTATGATAGTTGACAGCTTCGTCTGAGTGGCTTTCATGCCTTTGTGCTTGTCTTGGTAATTTCATTGGAGCCTTCGGGCATTGTGATTCATAATTAATTCAGTTCTGGTTTGGTTCATGTCGTGTAATTCATTGTGGTACTCTATAATTATGATTCGCGAACAGGTATTAATAATATGCCGTGGGCATAGTATTTCACGATGCTAGGTTCTTACCTTAGTTTGTGAGCATCTCGTATTATTATTATCATTGTACCGTTTCATTATGCCTTTGGATGCATATCATGTTATACATGTATTTGATATTCATTATCTGGATGACTGACCCCGTGGGGGCGGAACATGTTTTCATGTTTTAGGTGCTTGCGAGGAGAGAGTTGAGACACAGGGGCATGATGATGGCGACGAGGCATTCGAGCGATACTAGTCCGAGTTGTTCATGTTGGTCAGTCAGTTGGAGTGTTCTTCAGTCTGTCAATCATTGTCATTATGTATTACCCGAGCAGATGCTAGTGGATGTTGTTGTATTTTATTTTTGGCCATGTAGGCCCATCGTTGTCGTTGAAATTCCTTATCGGAATATTGTGTCGGATATCATGGTAGGGACTATGATTTTCCCTTGTTGTTTAATTTTAATGTATTTTAGTCATGTTCGCCTGGTGGATCTCCGGGTGTGGGGTCCACAGTACTGTAATAATCCAATGGGATTTGGGGGTGTTACAGAAGATGGTATCAGAGCTTTTGGGTTGTGAGATACCCTGATATGTGAGTTATGTGGATCTACCGATGCGGTAGTAGTGGGACTGTCAGGTTATGACAATCTGGACAGTCGAGTTTTGTGAGTCGTAATATTAGCACGACTGCACGAGTCATTCATTCATCGAGTCGTCGTCAGTGAAGACTAGTATCGTGAGACCTCGAAGCTTCGTATGACCTGTGTAAGGACTCGATTCTCTTTATGTTCATACATTCATCATGTCATTAATTGTTCATGCTTTGTTGAAACCTATATGTGATATTAGTGTTATGATTGATTCATGACTAATTGGTTTGGATCACGTGTGACTTGTGTAAGCGTTAAGGATCAACTCATTCATCAGTTAATAATACTCAATCATCATTTTGATCTCATCGCTCAGTTAATTCATTCATCACTCAGTTAATTCATTCATCACTCAGTTAATTCATTCATCACTCAGTCAATATCATTCATCACTCAGTCAATATCATTCATCACTCAGTTAATTCATTCATCACTCAGTTAATTCATTCATCAATCAGTTAATTCTTTCATCACTCAGTTAATTCATTCATCACTCAGTTAATTCATTCATCACTCAGTCAATATCATTCATCACTCAGTTAATTCATTCATCACTCAGTTAATTCATTCGTCACTCAGTCAACCTCATTGTTCAGTTAATTCATTCATCACTCAGTCAATCTCATTGTTCAGTTAATTCATTCATCACTCAGTCAATCTCATTGTTCAGTTAATTCATTCATCACCCAGTCAATCTCATTGTTCAGTTAATTCATTTGTCACTCAGTCAATCTCATTGTTCAGTTAATTCATTCATCACTCACTCAATCTCATTGTTCAGTTAATTCATTCATCACTCAGTTAATCTCATTGTTCAGTTAATTCATTCATCACTTAGTCAATCTCATCACTCATTTAATTCATTCATCACTCAGTCAATCTCATTGTTCAGTTAATTCATCAATCATTCAGTCCATCTCACGGTTCAGTTGTTGATCTTATGGATCGAATTTTCAACCTTGTTAACTTGTTCAAGGTAATCATTTCAGGAATTTCATCAGATAATCATGTCACCTCACTTGATCTTTCATGCGATCTTATCATATTCCGGCATCATGTCGACGATCATTTCATTGCATTATTAATGCATTCGCTGTGTTAGAGCGTGTATGCTCATTGTTATCATTCCGTCTCATAATCATAATGCGATCTTCATGCGAGATCTGTAATTATCACGTGACTTTCCTGCCTCGGTATGGAAAGAGCTGTCAGAGGGACATCAGACTCCGACGTCCAAGAGATCCTTTTCTATTCGTCTTCGTGCTGGGAGAACATCTTCATCTCAGACGGCGAGTTCGACTGTTGTTTGCTTTAACTGTGATACAATAGGACATTCATCACCGGTTTTGAGCAAGTTAATTCTTGCTCGGTAATAGGATAATCATTCATTTCATCGTCGTTCATTCATTCGCATAAGTCATTCATCATATATCAATCACGTTGAGACTTATAATTATCAAACTAATCATTCACTTCACGGGGAACATTGGTTCCAATCATTTCATTTGAGCTATATATTGTAGGTCACAAGTCGTCCAGAAACAAGTCTAGAGGGGGGGGGGGGGGGGGGAATAGACTTGTAGAAACTCTTGAACTCTTTTTCTCGAAGAGTGAGTTTCTTCAGCTGATGATCAAACAAATGACTAGGAGTCGTTTGTTCTTGGATATGTGCGGAAGTCAGCTGATGCCGAATATATATATTAACTTAATGAAACACTTAACAATGGATGCGGCGGTTAGAGTATGATGCGGTAAAACGATAAATAACACAGCAATTTATAGTGGTCTCGGAGGTGGGGTAATCCTCTACTAATCCACTTTTCTCCAAACCGATTGGAGATGAATTCACTATAATTCTCAACCGATGATAAATATTACGGTGATTCACTACACACTACATGACTTCCAACCGGTGGAATTCCGTGCCGTTGTACACAAACTCGATCGCCTTGCACCTCTTGATCCTCGATCCTCGGATGCCTTCTGATCTGCTACTTCAACCAAAGAAGTACCCCTTACTCAAGATTTAAAGACAAGAGTGTTTGTCTTCTCAACTAAAGAGCTTCCTTGAATATGAACTTTTGGATCTGCTCTTTTCTCGATGCTATTTGTTTGCTTAGGATTGCTTTGTTTGCTTTGATCGCTTAGAGTATAAGTTCGCACCGGTTAATTGCTCAGTTTCAAATCTCTGGATATATATAGATCACGATCTCTGAGCTTCTTCCTTGTAGCCGTTGCAAATCTGAACAAATCCGTCCGTTGGAGAGAGACTTCATTGTTTAATCTTTTCTGAACGTTGCAAGGCTGGATTCCCATTATTTAATTTCATCTTCCGACCGTTGTGATGACTTCTGCATGTGAGCGCCGAATCTTTTGAATATAAAAGGATTAACGTCTTCACGGTGGGTCAGGATGATTTAAATAAATCATATCTCTTGCGGGAATCACTCCAATTTGTCCCTTCACGTTGCATGTGAGCTTTCCGTAATATTTGACTTTTCAAAGCATGCTGACGTGGACTTTGGAGTACTAGGCTGTAGTTGAGTAGACTGAAGTGCAGCTTACTTCTCTGCAGGTAAGTCGTCTCGGCTGTATACTGTTTGAGACTTGTCTGGTCAGGTGACTTCCCTGAGGTTCCTCGGCTGCAGTCTGGTCAAACTTCTCTGATAAATTTTAGTTGACCAGGGCTACTCTGATTGGAGTCGGCTGTACTTCTCTTGATAGACTAGACTGTACTTTAGTACTTAGCCGATTTTCAGCCTAACGAACTTTGGCCTACAGAAGATACTCATTTGGTTCTTCTTTACATTTTGCCAATTTTATACTTAACACATTTTGGCCTATGGAAGATACTCATTTGGTTCTTCCTTACATTTTGCCAATTAATAAACATTTGATTTTAAATTAATGACATCATCAAAATCTAACAAGTATTCCTAACAAATTCCCCCTATTTTGATGATGGCAAAACTAAGTAAGCAATCAAATGGCCAAGTCTGCACTTAAGTGCAAGACAAAGCGAAATCACCTAATTTTGAGACAAATGGAAAATTGTAATTAAACATACTGTTAATAAAAGTTTTATGACTTTTCATATAAATTATACAGGGATGTTTAATTACATTAAAATTAAATTACAAGTAAGAAAAAAATATAAAAAAAAAAGGTCATCTGCCTCTTCCTCTGCCTCTGCGAGCAGTGCTTGGCAGTCTGAATGGTTTGGCTCAATGGGTCTTACCTTGACCGGAGCAAGGCCATACTTCCTTTTCACCACTAGAGCTGCGAAGTCTGCTCCTCTGCGATCTGAATTTGTTTTCAAGGCGGACTCGCTTGATTTCCTCTGGAGTTTTAGTTCATCAAGTTCACCATCCATGCTGGTGCTTCTTCACTCGAATTTAGGGATCATGGGAAAAGCTTTTGTTCTTTTGCGTGCTTCTTTAGGATAGCCCAAAGCTTGGGATGAACTGCTTCCATCCAGATTGATGAAAATCTCACGGGGAGAGTTTGTCATCTGAAGAAGTTCCCAGGACATAAAAGTCTCGATGAACTTCTTCCTAGCACTCCCAAAATTCAATAGCTTCAAGTGGGCGTAAATCTTCCACATACCATAGCTCCGCACCTTCCCACTCAAGAGTAGGTTGAAGCCGCCTCTGGTCCTTCTGCGCTTCCTTCAGCCGTCAGCCTTGTCTTCTTCTTCTACAGGTTCCTTCCTCTTCAGGCTAGATGGTCCTTCAAGCTGGGGAACATCCTGCTTTTTCTTACTTCTGAATTCTCTCCCTTCCCCCTGAATCCTCTCTTCCCCCTTTTTGCCAGCATCAATGAGGGTTGTTAATTGTTGCTCCATGCGGCTCATCCAGTCAGACATGCCAAAAGGCATTCTGCTGTTTGTAGGAGGAGGAGGCTGAGGGATCTGTCTTTGCAGCAAGGTATCAATCTTGGCATTTATCTGTTGAAGGTCAGGAGTGACCTGTGTTGACAGCAGCTCCCCAAGGGTGTCTCTGACAATCTGCTTGATCAGCTCAGTCATGTTGGGAGATAACTGAGCTGATGGGGAGTGTTCTCCTGAGCCTTCAGCAAGGGAGCCACTCGACTGCAGGCTCCTGTCTGCAGCAGGGAGGTCAGATAGAGTCTTCTCTGGGGTGCCTGACCTTGAGTCCTCTGCCAGCTCTGCATCTAGGCTGGTGTACCGGGGAGGCACAACAATCCTATCTGCAGCTTCGTTGGTAGGCTCTGGCTCCTTCTCTGGCTCCTTTTCTCTTTCTTCCTCTTTCCCTTCTTCTTCATCAGATTTCTCTTTTTCTTTCTCCTCATCTTTTTCTCTCTCTTCTCCAGCCGCCACACCAGCTCCTCCTTCACCTCCATCATCATGATCATCATCATCATCATCCTTAGCATCATCTTTTTCCTTCTCTCCTTCATCATCATCATCATCCTTATTTTCTTCTTCTTTTTCTTGCTCCACTTCTTCTCCTTCTTCTTCATCTTCCTCATCTTCCACTTCTTCTCTTTTTCAATTTCCTCTGTCTCCTTTTCAATGGTATGTTTTCTTCTTGTTCTTCTTACGCTTCTTCATCCTCCTCAACCAAGTTGATAATTTCATTCTCTTCATCAACTTCTTCTATTCTAATCTCCTTTTCTTCTTTCTCTTCCTCCTCTTCTCCAAAAGTACCATCAAAAACACTCAACATTATAGAGTGGATAAAATGGTCCATGTTAGTCTCAAAGTGAGACATGAACCGATTATCTGGAGGAGTAAGGTTAAGTCGACTCCTTGCAAAAATCGGTCGGGACATCCTCCGTGGCTTGGGGGTAATCCCAACCACTAGTTTCAATAAAAATTTGAAAATTTGAAAAGGACATGGTTTTAAGAGTTTTCCACTCCTTAAAAATATTGACAAAAGAATGTTTTTACGCTTGTGGCTTGACAAGGTAGTTGTTCTATGGAAAGATTAAAAGTGTTGTTTTCTATGATTGAATGAGTAATCAGCTTGAGGATTGATATGATAAGACTGCTTCCTCTTCTTCGGTCATGTATACGGGAGGAGTAATGGCAGTACAATTCTGGTTTCGGTGCACAGTGCGAGGCAAGTGCAGGTAAGGGGAGGCCGGGTGGTGGCATGATGTTGGTGATCTCCTTCAACTGAGCTGCGGCTTCCTTGGCCTCTTTGGAGAGGGTTCGGGTGATATTGCAGGTTGGAAGGTCCTTCAGGGCTGGTCCCCTTCTCTTGAAACGGATGGCGATTGGAGTGTCATCGGACTCATGCTCGGACTCATTGCAGTTCCGACCTCGGTGCGAGGTTGGTCAAGTCTGTCGGATCGTACCTAGGGCAAAAGCTTGAGTCTGGTAAGTCCTTCAATATCTGGGCCCTCCCGGTGACTCAACCTTTTTCTTATCATGGTCCATATGACCAAGCCTCTTGTTCGGGTGGAAAGGGTCAATGTTTCCCTTGGCCACTCCGGTCATTCCAGAACCAACTAAGATGCGTTCCAAACGCCAACTTAGTCTTGAACTTCTTCTCTCCCTCGAGCCATTCGACCTTGTTCACTTCACGAACAAGTTGCACGAAAATGTAATCGGCCCGGTCTACTTCCTCTCGCCGAATTAGCGCACCAACACCATGAACTTTGAGGATGATAGTTGGTCATAGCTTCCTGCCATTCCCATGACTATTTTATTTGTGATGTCAGGCGACTCGGTAAACTCTTTTCAACTCATTTCTTTTCGCCGTGAACTTCAACTTCTCAGGACATTTTCCGGCTTAATCGTCTTCCATGTCTCGGCGGGTGATTGTTTGAGTGCTTCGACCGCCAAACCGCTATTTTTCATCCGAATACAGAGCGAATCTTCTGTATCGATGGTGACTTGAACTCCACCGACGGTGCTCAATCAGTCTTTGAATTAGGTGCGCGTTGCGGTAAAATTCAACCACGTCTTCTTTGAACAAGTGTTTAGGGTTGATTTCAAGAAAGCGGGTAGATGCCGTTTAGTTTCATCGCTCGGATTAGGTCGAGCATATCAAAGTCGTCTAGATTTGCTTCCGGTAATCCTCGAAATCGACGACCATGGAAAAGATAACTGGTCCTTCATCGCCTTTAAGTTTGCTCCACAATGGATGTCATTTACGCAAAAGATTTTAGGATTTAGTGTGTATTTTGCTGTGAATTTTTAGGGTTTCTGAAAGCGTAAAGAGGAAAGTGAAAGGGTTTTCTTCCTTATAAAGAAGATGAAGTGACGTTTGGATTAGTTTATTATAAGTTTAAACGGTGGTACGCCTTTTCATATTCTTTTGAATTTCAAATTTGAATCGGTGGCCCCATTTGAAAATTGACGGTTGATTCGATTGGCCACCGTAGAGGTTAATTAAATGGGCGTGTGACGCGTGTATTTAAAATTGCCACTTGGCTTATAAAATGTATTTTAAATGCTATTTCTTAAGCCAAAATTATATTATAAATATGGCAGATAAAATTGAAAATTAGAGATCGGTTTAGAGAACTTAGGTAGTCGATTCGTTGTTGTTGACCGCTCTGCTACTGGTGAGTTTGACTTCTACTTTGGTACTCTGTCTGACTAAGTTGCTTCGACGGCCTTCGTCTTCTACTTTGCATCGGCTTAGGCGATTCAGGGGGTTCGTCCTTCCTTCAACTTGCTTGAACTAGATTCCCAATCTAGTAATCCAAGATCTCTGCTCGGCTCTAGGAATCTCTCTTGGCGGGGTTTGGTGAAGATGTCGGCTATTTGGTAGTCTGTCTTTGACTCTTTCAACTCTAACCCTTTTGTTAAGCACGTGGTCTCGAATGAAATGGTGCTTAACGTCAATGTGCTTCGATCCTTGAGTGCAAAACCGGATTGTTGGTTATTGCAATAGCACTATTGTTGTCACACCATATAGGAACTTCGTTGGCAATAATATTGTAGTCCCTTAATTGTTGTCGATCCATAGGATGCATGCTGCATGACTACTGCAGACTAGGTATTCGACTCAGTAGTGGAGATAGAGTTAGAAACACCTTCTTGCTAAACCAGATATCGATCTGGTTCCTAGGAATTGACACGTTCCACTAGTGCTCTTCCTATTGATTTTGCATCCGTGAAATCCGCATCTGAGTATCTGATAGCTCGAAGTTGTCATCCTTGGGGTACCATAGTCCAACATTAATGGTAGACTTTAGGTACTTAATTATTCTCTTGGCCGCATCTAGGTGTGATTGCTTCGGCTTGGACTGGAATCTTGCACAAACTCCAATGCATATGATATATGCGCTGCACCTTGCGATTAGGTACGAAGAGATCCGATGAGTCCTCTGTAGTGGGTTGAGTCAATGATATTCTGCCTCAAATGCGCATCCGGTGAGTACTTGTGCTCATTGGAATTCTTGCGAGTTTGGTGATTCCATTCCATATCTCTTGATGAGATCTCGGGTATACTTTGCACGATTGATGAAAATTCCTTTTTCCATACGCAACTTGTAATCCGAGAAAGAAGTTAAGCTTTCCCATCATACTCATCTCGAATTCTCCTTGCATGAGGTTGGAGAATTTCTCACATAGTTCTGGATTGGTTGACCCGAATATGATGTCATCCACATAAATCGAACTATTAGAATGTGGCCTTCGTGCTCCACTCTAAATAGGGTCTTGTCCACTTTTCCTTTGCAAAATCCATTTTTCTCAAGAAACACACAGTGTTTCATACCATGCTCTCGGTGCTTGCTTGAGTCCATCTGAGCCTTCAATGACTTATAGACTTTGTCTCCTTTGACAAAACACAGGGGTTGCTCTACATAGACTTCTTCTTCTAGGATTCCATTTAGAAACGCACTTTTCACATCCATCGGTAGACTTCAAAATCCTTGAATGCGGCATATGCGAGGAATAGTCGATGGCTTCTAATCTTGCAACAGTGCATAAGTTTCATCAAAATCTATTCCCTCACATTGTGCATATCCTTTTGCTACGAGTCGGCTTTATTCCTAACAACGACTCCGTCTTCATCACTCTTGTTTTTATACACCCATTTGGTGCCAATAACTTTCTTGTGATTAGGTGCATGCATTAGTTCCCAAACATTGTTTCTCTCCATCTGCTCCAATTCCTCTTGCATGGCATTAATCCATGAGTAATCTTCCAGGCTTGTTCTGCTGTCTTGGGTTCAATTTGTGACATGAAACATGAGAACATTGCCATTCCTGTGGTAGAGTTGATTGTCTTGTCTTGACTCCATCGATCAACTTTCCGATAATTTCTGAATTGGATGATCCTTGAGCCATTTGGGGATCTCGTCCTCTTAGGTTTGTTCCCCTGTTGAATTGCTCTGGTGGTTATCGCATCTGCTGGATTCAGTGCAATGGATCGGCCACGCCTTGTCATCTGCAGCTTGGTTACGGGTGCGGATGAGTCTTTGTCGACTCATTTGGGTCTTCTTGACAAGCTGGATCGGATAGGTTTGGTGATCTGTCGATCTGCGATTGGGTCTTCATCAGTGCGGTTGGGTCATCGGTGATCTGCAGTGAGTCCACCATTCCGAGTGTCATGTCTGATGACTTCTTCAAGGGTTCTTGACTTGAGCTTGTTCTCAATTTGCTCAAGCCGTTTCTGTACTCAACAGTAGATTCATCAAAAACAACATGGGGTGTTTCCTCCACAACTAAGGTTCTTTTGTTGAAAACTCTATATGCCTTGCTTCTTTGGGAATATCCCATAAATAGACCATCATCAGTTTTAGCATCAAAGGCATTTAGCCGTGTTTTACCGTTGTTGTGGATGAAACACTTACAACCAAAAACATGAAAGTAAGCAACAGTAGGAGTTCTATTATTCCAAACCTCATAGGAGTTTTGCCATGTCTCCCTACTATCATACTCTGATGCAGGTGTGGCGGTGTGTTGTGACTTGACCCGAACCTTTTAGTAGGTCATACGCAATCATGGACCTTCTTTGCTTCCTTGAGTTACATTCCTTCTTTCGGCAACACCATTCTGTGGGCGTCACATTGCAGAGCTCATCTTTGGATCCCATTCGATCATTGAAATCGATTATCGCCTTGTTGAGAAACTCTCCTCCTCTATCGATCGATCTTGATTATGGAGAGGGATTTCTCATTCTGGATCCTTCTCAAGGCTCGAGTAACTTGGTCAAGGTTTCACTTTTCTTGTATAGAAAAATGATCCAAGTGTACCTTGAGTAATCATCTACAATCACAAGAGCATGCTTTACGCGCTCGAGTCCTTGGTTTGATAGGACCAAATAGATCCATGTGGAGTAGATCTAAGATCCTTGTTGTGAGCGTTGTAGGTGCTTGGCTTGAGCAGCCTTGGTGCCTTTCCCTTCGACATGCATCACGAGTGCTTCCTTCTTGAATGCTTCATTTGGAAGTCCTCGACCCGGCTTCCGAGAGCTAATTTTGTTGATGGCTTTGAAGTTCGGGTGACATAGTCTTTTGTGCCTGACCAACCATTCTCGGCTACAGTCTTGGATAGAAAACAGAGTTAGGTGTTCTGTGTTCCAATCAATCATGTATACATCTCTTCTTCTAAACCTTGTAGCTTTATTTCTCCAGATAAGATGTCTATCACCATACACTTCAAGATGGTGAAGACTACTAGATTCTTCTCGTCGCGATCGGCTTATGCTCGGAGGTTGTATTTGAGACCTTTGACATAATGGACTTTGGATATTACAATGTTTCCTCGGTGCGGCTCTCCAAAGCCTTTTGTCTGTCCTCTAGAGCTATCTCCAAAGGTTACATCGGGACCTCTTTCTTTGATATATTTGGTGACATCTTCTTGTTCCCGGTCATGTGTCTTGAGCATCCAGAGTCTACAAACCACTCTTCACCTCCAAAATTTGAGCTTGAGGAGATGTGGTTGTAGTCCTTCCACCTCTTCCGCAATTAAACAAGCAGAGATTTAGGTACCCAAATTTGTGTGGGTCCTTTGGGGTTAGTGGGTTTCTGGAGAATTGATTTCTCCTTGGATTATAAGAATTATTATTATAACCCTTAAAAGGTTCCCGTGGTCGAGGTCTAAATCTCCTGGTTGGATTGTATACGGATATTCCTCAAAATAGTGTGGGCCATTTCTAAATCTAGGTGAGACCATTTGTTAAACCTTTGTGGTCTCCACACTTGTTCGTTTTGGTAATTTGGATAACCTTGAGGTTTCCATCTGCCCCTCCCATTATGAAATCTATTTTTAGGGAGTTGTTGGTAATAGTGGGCATGTTGTATGCAGCTTGCTTTTGCACAGGCCCTTTGCCTGGTCGCTGTCTAGGTGGGTATGCAGTGTAACATTTGCGGCTGACGTTTGACTTCATTTGTTACTGTTTTTGAAACTCGGTTTATACGAGGCTCGTGATCGAGACCATTGTTTCTCCCTTGATGAAAGTGGTTTTAGAACTAGAGGGAGTGTGGGGATCATATCAAGGCACGATCTGGAATACGGTGGCCTCTTGTTAGTACACAATTCGTCCGGGGTTAACGACGCTTTCGGGAGGTTATTTCTGCGCTTTGAGTTTTATTTATACGTGCCGACTTAGTAAACTCGGCTTTGGCATGAGCAAGTGCGGTGACTTTTCTTTGAGTAAAATATTTAGCGGTCTATCTCATTTGTATTGGCACTTGCACAGTTTTAAAATCATTTGTATTTGTCTCGGTCTTATTTAAATCTAGTGAGTTTTCAAAATCATTTTTAATTGCCTATTCTCATCTTGCGACTTAGTCTTCTCTGTGATACGACTTGATGTGCGATTTAAGTGTTTCAAAATCTTTGAATAATTGATTTACCGATTCATGTAAATCCATATCTTGCGACATGGCCGAGCTATTATTCGAACCGGTAGGTTTAGAGGTTACCTCTTCATCAGCCAAGTTTGCCATCGTGCAATCATATTCCTCGTCGTCATCGTAAAAGAAGCGCCGCTTGATTCGACATGCTCTGGTCTTCTCCGATGAGAGCTTTTCTTGTCTTCCTTTCGGCCACCTCCTTTTTGGTTTCGTCCTTCTTGAGCTCGGGACAATCCATTTGGATGTGTCTATCTTGTGGCGATTGTAACATTCAACTTTCCGACTTCGACTTTACGGTTTCTTAAGGATTCTCCTTGTAGTTTTTCTTATACTTGGAGTAGTTTTCTGAAGTTCTTGAATCTTTGCATGATGAAAGCCATTTCCTCCTCAAAGTCTAGCGGATTTGGAGGTTTCACTTGAGATGTGCTCTTAGCAGGACTCATTTGCAAATGCGATTCCCTTCTCTGCCGAGGCTCGATTGAGGATGAGCTTGGAAGCTCGAACTCATAAGCCTTTAGATCGGAAGAAACGACTCTGAATCTTTATCTTATTCGAGTCTTTGGACTCTCTCATAGCTACAACCTTCATGCTCCATTCTGGATTTAGAGATCCGAGGACCTTGAGTGCCATTTCCCTGTTGCCATAAGTCTTGCCCAGGAGTTGATTTCATTGATAATCTCAGTGAACCTTGTGTCCACTTGGTCTATTGATTCTCCATTTTTCATTTTAAAGTTGTCAAACTTTTGGATAGCTATTGACAACTTGTTCTCCTTGATCAGCTCCGTTCCTTCACACATTAGAGCTAATGTGTCCCATATCTCTTTGGCATTCTTACAATTTTTGATCTTGACCATTGTGGATTTGTCAAGAGTTTGGTCTGACACATCTCGGCCTGTTGTCAAGATTGGCCGACTTTCTCTCTTCGGGGGTCGGCTCGGTTCTCTTCTTAGGAATCTTTTCGGGCCTCCCAGTGCGATTTCCTCGGGCGTGTTGTCCTTCTCGAAAATGAATGGACCATCTTCAATGATGCACCACATGTCGTCATGGATTGAAGATAAATGTGCTGCATTCTTATCTTCCGAGAGATCATACTCGTCAATCGAAAAGACGGGTAGTCTAGAGTGCATGTGTTCCATTATAACGTGAGAGATAAGATATATATCTTAATAGATCTGGTTCGTGAAAAAATGAACCAACCTCTCCGATACCACTTGTAGGTCACAAGTCGTCCGTAAACAAGTCTAGAGGGGGTGAATAGACTTGTAGAAACTCTTGAACTCTTTTTCTCGAAGAGTGAGTTTCTTCTGATGATCAAACAAATGACTAGGAGTCGTTTGTTCTTGGATATGTGCGGAAGTCGGTGATGACGAATATATATATTAACTTAATGAAACACTTAACAATGGATGCAAGATTAGAGTATGATGCAATAAAACGATAAATAACACAGCAATTTATAGTGGTCTCGGAGGTGGGGTAATCCTCTACTAATCCACTTTTCTCAAACTGTTGGAGATGAATTCACTATAATTCTCAACCGGTGATAAATATTACGGTGATTCACTACACACTACATGACTTCCAACCGGTGGAATTAGTGCCGTTGTACACAAACTCGATCGCCTTGCACCTCTTGATCCTCGATCCTCGGATGCCTTTACGATCCGCTACTTCAACCATGATGTACCCCTTACTCAAGATTTAAAGACAAGAGTGTTTGTCTTCTCCAACTAAAGAGCTTCCTTGAATATGAACTTTTGGATCTGCTCTTTTTCTCGATGCTATTTGTTTGCTTAGGATTGCTTTGTTTGCTTTGATCGCTTAGAGTATAAGTTCGCACCGGTTAATTGCTCAGTTTCAAATCTCTGGATATATATAGATCACGATCTCTGAGCTTCTTCCTTGTAGCCGTTGCAAATCAACAAATCCGTCCGTTGGAGAGAGACTTCATTGTTTAATCTTTTACGAGCGTTGCAATTTGGATTCCCATTATTTAATTTCATCTTCCGACCGTTGTGATGACTTCTGCATGTGAGCGCCGAATCTTTTGAATATAAAAGGATTAACGTCTTCACGGTGGGTCAGGATGATTTAAATAAATCATATCTCTTGCGGGAATCACTCCAATTTGTCCCTTCACGTTGCATGTGAGCTTTCCGTAATATTTGACTTTTCAAAGCATGCTGACGTGGACTTTGGAGTACTAGGCTGTAGTTGAGTAGACTGAAGTGCAGCTTACTTCTCTGCAGTAAGTCGTCTCGGTATTATCTTATTTGAGACTTGTTTGGTCAGGTGACTTCCCTGAGGTTCCTCGGCTGCAGTCTGGTCAAACTTCTCTGATAAATTTTAGTTGACCAGGGCTACTCTGATTGGAGTCGGCTGTACTTCTCTTGATAGACTAGACTGTACTTTAGTACTTAGCCGATTTTCAAATTTAACGAACTTTGGCCTACAGAAGATACTCATTTGGTTCTTCTTTACATTTTGCCAATTTTATACTTAACACATTTTGGCCTATGGAAGATACTCATTTGGTTCTTCCTTACATTTTGCCAATTAATAAACATTTGATTTTAAATTAATGACATCATCAAAATCTAACAAGTATTCCTAACATATATCACTCGTTACATTATCATTTCACCCCGGTGACTCATTCTTAATCCTTGTTGGATTTCGATTCATTATCATTCATTGTAATCATTCTTGTTCGTGTGTATCTCGTTGATTTTTCCCGGCGGGATATTACTTCTCCCTACTTGTTTTAAGTTTTGGGACGAAACTTCTTTTAAGGGGGGGTAGTATGTAATCTCCGCAATTTCGATTTTCCGATAATTTTCTTTTTTTGGCGGAAGTCCGTTTTGACGATTCTCTCATGACCGTATCTTCATTATGAGAATGATTAATTCTGCACCTTTTGTCATCCGAGTTCATTTCGGTATCGTTTTGTTGAGATCCGTGTTCTTAAGCGGCTTTTCCGCACTTGAGTTCGATTCTTGCAAATCTCGTCCGAAACTGTTGTTTCGAGTTTCTTGTAAGTTCATTTAATGTTATTATTCATGTTGTGAGTTTTGGCTTGGTGTTTCGATCGTGTATCGTGTATTTCGGACGTTTTGGGCCATTTTCGTAATTTCCCAAAGTTTGGGGTAATTACTTCCGTTGTCGAATTTCGAGCCTTCGGGTGGTCGAAATCGTGTGTTCTCTTAGCTCTTAGATTCGTCTTTGCGAGTACTTCATAACCATATCTTAGATTCATAGTCAGGTTTGGGTTTCGGGGTCGTCGGGTCGTCGGAGTGGCCACGACCGGAGCCGGGCCTGGCCTGGACGAGTTACGACCGTAATGTGCCAGTTACGGCTGTACGTGCTCGGCAGGCATGGCCTGACGAATGCCAGTTACGGCCGTAAGGGCCGAGAGTTACTGGGCGTCTGGGCATCTTAGGACGAAGGCGATTCTGGCCGTAATGTGTGCCAGTTACGGCCGTAAGTGTCCGACAGGTGCTGGGCAAATTTTTTGACGAATTCCAGTTACGGCCGTAAAGCCTGCCGAGTACGGCCATAAGGGATGAGTTACGGCCGTAAGGCACTGCCGGTTACGGCCGTAACCCTGCCGGCTATATATAACCTGGGCTCGGCCAGACTTCATTTTTTACTCGTTTTTCTTCTTTTTCAGCGGCCGGCGACGGGAGGCTCAGTTAATCGAGTTCTTGGCCGATTCTAATCAATTACAAGACGTTTTGGAAGATTCTTGTTGATTATATCATCATCCAATCCGTGTTCTTCGTCGAATCAAGGTATATTTCTTGATTTTCCTCCAAGTTGACTTTTTGGGGAATTTGTTCTTGATTTCGATTCTAGTCCGATTTTGATGAATTGGTTGATGTTAGTAAACATTATTAATCGTGTTCTATGGATTGTATATCCATATTTTCGATTCGTTCAACCCGATTGATGATTCTTAGGCTCTTGAGGAACTTTGAACATTTAGTGTTCGATTAAATGCCTCAAAGAGTTTCTTTCGGTCATTATGTTGATTTCGATTGATATTGTGTTATTGAATGAATTGTATTTCATTCAAGGTTGTTCGAGTACTTGTGTTTATCGGAGGACGCCGTTCGTTGTTCGTGGAAGGAATTCATCGCCTTCGGTTGAGGCAAGTTTTATACTTGTACTAGTCAATGAGATTAATGTTATCATATATGTGTATGAATGATGTTGTATCATTCCGAGACTTAGTCTCTTCATAAGTTCATTGATATTAGGGGATCGTTCGATACGATACTCTTCGGCAATTATGCCAAATGTTTATTATCATTCATTAATGGCCGGTAAGGCATTGAGATATTCGTTGTTAATGTTATTATCGATCACCGGTTCGCGGTATCGATGTATCGGTTGTTGTTGTTAATATTGATGTCGATCTAAGACGTTGTTGTAATCATTGTTATTAATGTTGGCGTCCTGTCATTCATATTGTGTTGGCCGATTGAAGGCATTGTCGTATTCGTTCTCATCTTCGTCGTCGGTAGCCGATTAAAGGTGCCGAGGCATCCACCGTATCATTGTTATCGATTAGCCGTTCTAAAGCAATCGAGGTGCTCAATCATTCATTGTCTCATTGTCATCGATTAGCCGTTCTAAGGCAATCGAGGTGCTCAATCATTCATTGTCTCATTGTCATCGATTAGCCGTTCTAAGGCAATCGAGGTGCTCAATCATTCATTATCTCATTGTCATCGATTAGCCGTTCTAAGGCAATCGAGGTGCTCAATCATTCATTGTATCATTGTCATCGATTAGCCGTTCTAAGGCAATCGAGGTGCTCAATCATTCATTGTATCATTGTCATCGATTAGCCGTTCTAAGGAAATCGAGGTGCTCAATCATTCATTGTATCATTGTCATCGATTAGCCGTTATTAGGAAATCGAGATATTGAATCATCCGCTGCATCATTGTTATCGTTTGGCCATTCTAAGGCAATCGAGGTATTGAATTGGGGCTGTCGAGGATAGTTCCCATCCATTGTGTCATTGTTATCGATTGACCATTCTAAGGTAATCGAGGTATTGAATTGGGACTGTCGAGTACGATGCCCATCCGTGAGTCATCATTATCGTGTTGGCCGACTCAAGGTAGCACACTATCATTCTCGTGAATTCAGTAATCTACAGATCATTGTCGTTTGTGATTAATTATATTATTTTGGAGGCTAGTCTCGACTAGTGCTCATTATAGGTAAGTTTGGGGCTTGTACCTTCACGGTTGGGTTTCCAAAACCTACAATTCAGTAGGTCACGGCCATTGGATGGCTAAATTGTGATATGGCTTTGTGCCGTGGCTTCGGCCCTAATTGTGATACGGCTTCGTGCCGTGGCTTTGGCCCTTATTTTGATACGGCTTCGTGCTGTGGCTTCGGCCCTAATTGTGATACGGCTTCGTGCCATGGCTTCGGCCCTAATTGTGATACGGCTTCGTGCCTTGGCTTCGGCCCTAATTGTGATACGGCTTCGTGCCGTGGCTTCGGCCCTAATTGTGATACGGCTTCGTGCCATGGCTTAGGCCCTAATTGTGATACGGCTTCGTGCCGTGGCTTCGGCCCTAATGGTGATACGGCTTCCTGCCGTGGCTTCGTCCCTAATCGATACAGCTTCGGGCTATTTTAACTTCATGTGATTGTGATAGTTGACAGCTTCGTCTGAGTGGCTTTCATGCCTTTATGATTGTCTTAGTAATTTCATTGGAGCCTTCGGGTATTGTGATTCATAATTAATTCAGTTCTGGTTTGGTTCATGTCGTGTAATTCATTGTGGTACTCTATAATTATGATTTGCCGTTGGGCATTTACGTTCTAACCTGTCGAACAGGTATTAATAATATGCCGTCGGCATAGTATTTCACGAATGCTCGGTTCTTACCTTAGTTTGTGAGCATCTCGTATTATTATTATCATTGTACCGTTTCATTCTGCCTTTGGATGCATATCATGTTATACATGTATTTTATATTCATTATCTGGATGACTGACCCCGTGGGGGCGGAACATGTTTTCATGTTTTAGGTGCTTGCGAGGAGAGAGTTGAGACACAGGGGCATGATGATGGCGACGAGCATTCGAGCGATACTAGTCCGATTTGTTCATGTTGGTCAGTCAGTTGGAGTGTTCTTCAGTCTGTCAATCATTGTCATTATGTATTACCCGAGCAGATGCTCGTGGATGTTGTTGAATTTTAGTTTTGGCCATGTACGCCCATCGTTGTCGTTGAAATTCCTTATCGGAATATTGTGTCGGATATCATGGCAGGGACTATGATTTTCCCTTGTTGTTTAATTTTAATGTATTTTAGTCATGTTCTCCTGGTGGATCTCCGGGTGTGGGGTCCACGGCACTGTAATAATCCAATGGGATTTGGGGGTGTTACACACACGTCCTAGCATCAGTTATACAAGTCGTATTAAAACTTAATGCCCATTTTAAGTTTATTGACTTGCGAACAATTTAAGTAAATAAACTATAAACACTTCCAGTGCATTTTCTCTTATCCCATAACGAGAATAGAATGTTCGATTTATTTACATGGACTTCACTTCAATGTTTACCGAGTCAAGAATGTAATTGAAATACAATAAACAGTGAATGAATCGTATTGCCTTTTTATTAATTATTCCATAATTACAAGTACAATGCCCTTACTTTCTCATCCCCTGAGTGGCATCCGAGGGCATATTCCTAAGAATCTCCCACTTGCACTCAATGCCACACATCATGGAATCCAATACCCATGTTCTTCAGATATCTTTCCAAGACGGCCTGAGATAATGGCTTAGTCAGCGGGTCAGAGACATTGTCTTCTGAGTCTACTCTTTGCAATGAAACATATCTTTTTTCCACCATCTCTCAAATGATGTGGTATTTTCTCTCTATATGCTTGGTGTTGTGGTAAGCCCTAGGCTCCTTGGCTTGGGCGATAGCTCCATCATTATCACAGAATAGTGATATAGGCAGCTCCGCATTAGGCACCACTTGAAGTTTTTGCATAAACTTCTGCATCCAAAATGCTTCTTTGCTAGCCTCTGAGGCAGCTTGATACTCTGCTTGGCAGGTGGAATCTGCAGTAGCAGTTTGCTTGGAGCTTCTCCAAGATACTACTCCTCCATTGAGAGTAAACAAATACCCAGATGTCGACTTAAAGTCGTCATTGTCTACATGAAAATCAGAATCGGTGAATCCAATCACCCTCAGTTCTCCACCACCGTAAGTAAGAACCAAATCTCTAGTTCTTCT
The DNA here is from genome assembly GCA_033398695.1 of Orobanche coerulescens. Classification (NCBI taxonomy): domain Eukaryota; kingdom Viridiplantae; phylum Streptophyta; class Magnoliopsida; order Lamiales; family Orobanchaceae; genus Orobanche; species Orobanche coerulescens. The sequence goes on along the minus strand of CM065807.1, from coordinate 57,866,030 downwards.
TAAGTACTTAAGAATGTTCTTTACGGCTGTAACACCCCCGATGTATTCAGGAATACTACAGCGCCGTAAATCCTTTACATAAGGATTTACAAGGCTGAAGAATTGAACAGACATTAAAAGGTACTAACGAATGGAAATAACGGAATTAAGATACAACAGTCCTGACCAAATACTGAAAGTACAATTGTTCAACAGAAACTCAATAATACATCACCAAATTCAAATCCATCATAAACGACTTCGTACTCGAGTACTTATTGAAATAACCAATAAACAACAGACAAATGAACCCGGCCGAAACATCACTCTGCACCCTCATCGTCATGCAGCTCCAGTGGTTGTTTTCCCGCTCTCCTGGATCCTGAACATAAACAAAATGTTCACCCCCGAAGGGGTTATCACAACGAGGCTAGTACAAGTACCACAACATATTATTTCAACATCACACGCAGAATAATAATAATAACGTAAATGATAAAATGTCCAACGAGTCTTCTCCTACGAGAAACTCAAACATAACATACACAACTGATAATCACAACATGATATCATAACATACACATGGTAATTCCGTCGATCCAGCGTTCACTGCCTAGAACCCACGATGATCGTCGGACCAACTGTGGTGGAAAAACCCGTCCGATGATCCGGTATGCGCTACCATAGATCCCCCGATGATCCCGTCGGACCAACACGAGGTGGACATACAACAACGACATACATGCACGACAATATGTATAACATCAATACATAAAACAAATAAGGTACTTGCCTCGATTTGAAGACAAGAACAATACTTCCACGAAAACGAACACTCGAAGGTCGTCCTCCTCAATCAATCACGTACAAGATCAAACCTTAACAAAAGAAATGATATAGGATTTATCTCACGTCGTACGAATGTTTAACAATTCGATTTACGGCCAAAAGTTCATAAAATGTAATGCATGCAGGCGCTTAGTGCACGCTAAGTACTCTGTGTAGCGTGCGTTAAGTCTGCTCGATAGCGCACGCAAACAACAAAGCCTAGCGTATGCTAACTATGCATGGTCAGTACTTCACTGATCAGTCGACTGACTCGTCTGATGGCCTAGCGTACGTTACGTACCAAACGTAGCGTACGCTAACTCGTGCTCGATAGCACGTTAATCTTTATAGCTTAGCATGCGCTATCTGTGCATGGCAGTTTACTGCTGGGCAGTAAACTGTTCTCATCACAATGAAATCTTCCGTGATAATCCATGTTACCTCCATGAATATCATGTACATAAGTTTATGAATGATCTTACGGATAGCAACAACTTCGGATCCAAGGATATGCATACCATTATAAAACCATATTCCATTTCGACTACAATTCTTCATATGACGATTCGAAAGGCTTAACGGTTGATATCAACACCTTATATCCATCGAAATTATCATGCTGTAGTTGTTTAACATTCCATCTATACTAGATAAATCCTTCCATGATCAATCCCATAGATTCATCTAACAATAATGATGTTAAAGTCAAGTCCATGATTGTTATGAAGTCATCTACTAGATTTGGATTACCAATGATAGAAGCTTCCTTTACTTGTTCAATGTAATAAGATTCGAATCATTATGATCATAATCAAGGTACCTAAGGCTTATTCATCTCAATATTCCAAACATGATGTACTTTGGATAATTCACTTATGAAAATCAATATTTCGTTAATATGATCATCCAATTCTTTAGAATCCAACTCTAAGTCTGGAGATAGGTTGAACATACCTTAATATGATGAAAATCACTGAAACGTAAGGTAGAATCCGACTCCGGTTGGTTGTATGCCACTCCAAGGTGCTATTCCACTTCAATGATTACTCCCAAGTGATAACCAATATACAAAGACCAACAAGATGTGTTCTAAGTGTGTAGAAGGATTATTACAGCTCTCAGGCCTCTCAAGAATGAAGAATGGACGAATGAAATGTAAGCCAAAACGGGTTGTTGTCCCATTTATAATATTCTGCATTTTAACAAGTTAGCGCACGCTACTAAGCTTCCTTAGCGCGCGCTAAAAATAGTTGACTTCAGAACTGTCCAGGTTCATCCGCGGGAATCTTATCCGGACCCATGTCCCGGCTAGCGCATGTGCTAACCGTCCCGCTCAATAATTTAGTTCTTAGCGCACGGAACTCCTACATGCATAGCGTGCGCTAGTAGTAGCCCGATAGCGCGCGTTAAGCTACATTCTTAGCGTGCGCTATCACGAGTTTGCATGAGAAATTTTGCATGTTGTTATACTTATGTACAAAGATATCAATGCAAGAAATATCATACTACAATAATCAAAACCATAAATCCGAATAATACAGGGTTTGAATACAGATGAAATACACCGTAATAAATCTGGATATTACATACTCTCCTACTAAAAAGGAGTTTCGTCCCGAAACTCAAGACAAAAATAACTCGGGATATCTAGACTTCATATCAGCTTCCGTTTCCCAGGTGGCTTCTTCCATTCCGTGACGTGACCATTGAACTTTGACCAAAACGATTGGTTTGTTCCTCAGCTGCTTAACTCGACTCTCGAGTATCTTGACCGGTCTTTCTTCAAACGTTCCATCCTGCGCGACTTCGATCTCGTTGAAATCAATGATATGACTGGGATCTGGTATATACCTCCGTAGCTGGGATACGTGGAACACGTTATGAACATGGCACAATGACGGCGGCAATGCCAATCTGTATGCCAACTCCCCAACTCTCTCGAGGATCTCAAATGGTCTGATATATCTCGGACTCAGCTTTCCTTTCCTTCCGAAACGAAAGATTCCCCGAGTAGGAGAAACCTTCAAAAGTACATGGTCTCCAGTATTGAACTCCAATGGGCGACGGCGTACGTCTGCGTAAGATTTCTGGCGACTCTGGGCGGTCAACAGCCTTTCACGAATCAAGGCTATTTTTTCTCGAGTCTGCACGATCAACTCTGGTTCGTTCGATCAAGTCGGCGAATCATCCCAACATAGGGGCGATCTACATCTCCTCCCGTATAATGCCTCAAACGGTGCCATCTTAATGGAAGCATGCCAACTATTGTTGTAGGTAAATTCAATCAATGGTAGATGAACTTCCCAATCGTTTGACCAATCTAAGGCACAGGCCCTTAGCATGTATTCCACCGTTTGTATAGTCCTCTCGGATTGTCCGTCAGTCTGCGGGTGATAAGCTGTGCTGAAGTTGAATTCGGTCCCCAAGGCCTTATGAACTGCTTTCCAGAAGTGACACACAAAACGACCGTCTCGATCAGAAACAATGGTCTTCGGCGTACCATGCAATCGAACTATTTCCGAAATAAATACTCGTGCCAACCTCTCTGGTCCCCACGTATCCTTAATGCCTAGGAAATGAGCTAATTTGGTTAAACGATCAACTATCACCCAAATCATGTTCATTCCTGTCCTGGTTCTCGGCATATTAGTGATAAAGTCCATCGATATGTCCTCCCACTTCCATTCAGGAATTGGGAGCGGCTTCAACATTCCGGCAGGCCGTTGATGCTCGATCTTAACCTGCTGACAAGTCAAGCATTTCGAAACATAGTCCGCTACATCTTTCTTCATGTTGCCCCACCAGAAATTCTGCTTCAAGTCCTTATACATTTTACTGGTGCCCGGGTGGATAGAATAGGGCGAACTGTGAGCTTCCTTCATAATCGTCTGTTTCAGAACATCATCATCGGGAACGCATAGTCGGTTCTGAAATCTCAAAACTCCATCATCATGAATTATGAATCCGGGGGCCTTTCCTTTGATCACTTCATCACTTAACCGAATCATCAGAGGATCATCTGCCTGTATAGATTTGATTCCTTCGGTTAATGATGAAGTTATCTCCATCACGCACAGTTGTCCTTGGACTCTTTGTAACCACACTTCAATTCCTTCACGAATCATCTCTCATTGAACGCTAAGTTGGGAGGTCAGCGTCTCCAGCATCTGAATAGAAACAGGCTTGCGGCTAAGTGCCTCGGCCACTACATTTGCTTTGCCTGGATGATACAAAATCTCCAAGTCATAGTCCTTAATCAGCTCTAACCATATTCTTTGCCGCATGTTCAAATCTTTCTGACTGAATATGTACTTGAGACTCTTGTGATCCGTAAAGATCTGACAGTGAGTCCCGTACAGATAATGCCTCCAAATCTTTAAAGCAAAAACTACTGCTGCAAGCTCCAAATCATGTGTTGGGTAATTCACTTCATAAGGTTTCAGCTGTCGCGACGCATAAGCGATCACCTTATCATTCTGCATCAATACGCACCCGAGTCCTTGGTTCGAAGCATCACTGTAAACTATAAATCCTCCAGTTCCCTGTGGAAGTGATAGAATCGGTGCCGTCGTCAATCTCTTCTTTAACTCATCAAAACTAGTCTGACACGACTCGTTCCACTCAAACTTTTGAGTTTTCTGCAGGAGTCGAGTAAGTGGGCGGGAGATTTTAGAAAACCCTTCCACGAATCGACGATAATATCCAGCAAGTCCTAAGAAGCTTCGGACTTCTTTCACGTTCTTTGGAGGCTTCCAATCCATAATTGCTTCAATCTTCTGAGGATCCACTCGGACTCCTTTTGCTGACACCACATGGCCGAGGAACATTACTTATTTTAGCCAGAATTCACACTTAGAAAGTTTGGCATACAATTGCTCGCTTCTCAAAAGTTCCAATACAATCCGCAAATGTTGCGCATGTTCTTTCGGGCTCTTAGAATACACTAGAATGTCATCAATGAACACGACCACAAATTTATCCAAAAATTCAATGAACACTCTGTTCATCAATTGCATAAATACAGCAGGTGCGTTAGTGAGACCAAACGGCATCACTACAAACTCATAATGTCCGTAGCGAGTTCTGAACGCTGATTTCAGAACATCAGATTCCTTAATCCTCAACTGATGATACCCTGATCTCAGATCGATTTTAGAAAATACTGTTGCCCCTTGCAACTGGTCAAACAGATCATCAATCCGTGGCAACGGATACTTGTTCTTAATCGTCATCTTGTTCAGCTCTCGATAGTCAATACACAGCCGAAGTGATCCATCCTTCTTTCGGACAAAAGAAGCGGCGCTCCCGTGGTGAAACGCTTGGTGAATATAGCCTTTGTCCAAGAACTCCTCCACCGCTTCTTGATTCGTACATCTCGAGAGGTGCCATACGATACGGCGCCTTAGAAATTGGTGTAGCTCAGGGTTCATTTCAATGGTAAATTCTACATCCCTTCGTGGAGGTAGTCCAGGTAACTCGTCAGGAAATACATCTGGAAATTCGTTCAAAACAGGAATGGATGAAAGTTTCACAATTTCATCTTCTTTCTTCATTGCATAGCACCAATATCCGGTACAGCCCTGTTTCAACAATTTGACAGCTTTCATCGCCTTGATCAATTTTCCTGAGCTCCCCGGTTTCCATCCCTCGAACAATATTTCGGAACCATCGTCAGCGATCAGCTAGATATTCCTCCTTCGGTAGTTTACAATTGCTCCATATCGATTAAGCCAATCGTCTCCGAGTATCAGGTCGTCTCCTTGCATTTCTATTACGATCAGATTTGAGAGCCACTCTCTGCCTCCAAATGATACAGGGAAATTTCTAGTTTCTAAGTTTCCGACAATCCTCTCTCCACTCGGTAAACCAACAACATAAGGTTCACAAGTATGAAAACCGGAAATATTCAAACGATTTACACAAGACAAAGATATAAAAGAATGCGTAGCTCCTGTATCGAATAAAACGCTAATGGTGGGAAAGGATCGGGCCGATTACGATGTGTGGCGACATCACGATCGTCTGTCCTCCTCATCTCGTATGCACGTGGGGAGCGGATCCGGCACTCGATGTCCCCTTTTGGTCCCATTGTCCTCTGCCTCGTCGCGGCCAAAATTCCGAGGCATCCCAACACTTTGTTGCGTCTGTTGAATCGGCTTCCTCGATCGGGTACGTGGTGTACGGGCTCTAAAAGACTTTGCAGCCTCTTCACAAAACACTGCCCGATGTCCCTCTCGTCCACAATCAAAACAAGTCACGGCAGGAAGGGGGCAATTCCGTCGATAGTGCCCCATCTGGGCGCAGTTAAAGCATTTCCTGGTAACATCAGTAATAGTTGATGTCGCTCCAAAGTTCTTCCCACTCCTAACTGGGTGCGGAGGGTTCTTGAAAGAGTGAAAGAATGACTGGGCCTTACGGGGCCCGCTGTTCTTGTGCTCTGTAAAAGTACTAGAGACTTTCTGTTTCTTGGATTCCGAAAATTTCTCCATAGCTGCTTCCTTGATCTCATACGCCAACGCCTTATCTTGGTATTGACGGAGTGTGGTACATTAAAATCCGGACATGTACCTCTGGATTTTTGGTTTCATCCTCATATCGAAATGGATCATCATTTACGCATGCATTACGACCGGATGTCGAACAAATGCCACTTTGGTTAAACGTCTTAATTGCAGGATACGGCACATCGGAAAGGCGAGCGGAGAAAACTCCCGAATTTTGGCTTCCCTCACGGGGACGAGGCAATCGAGCTTCCATCATCAATCTAAACTCTGTCAATCGGCATCATGGTCTACAGTAGGATGGCTACCCACCATTCAGACGCTTCCCTATCGTAAAATATTGAGCGATAGAGGCTCTCGGTCGTCAGGCGCTTAATTCCGGCAAAGATTTTCTCCAGTTCCTTCAACCAATGGTCCTAGGTGGGAGTCTCAGAAATACCGTCGAATTTGAGTGGTTGCATCTTCGCCACCTCTTGCAGCCACCGGTCACCTCGATTTCCCATGTCTGGGATCCCTTGCTGTCTCTCTCCCTGCTGTAGTCCCACCGCCACTTGCATTCGGTCCACGACTTGGGCGAACTGAGTCATCTGGTTCACCACTTGACGAAGGATCTCTCGTACAGCAGGTTCCGATTCATTATTAATAGATTGTTGCGGCTCGCCTGAGCTATGACTGGCCTGATTAGAAGGCGACGCTTCCCTTTCAGCATTTCTTCGTCCGCGTCCACGACCGCGACCACATCCACGTCCGCCTCTCAACATACTGTAAGCATAAATACTCAATATACAGGAAACAACATCATTCTAATATTCGAGTATAAAGAGACACAACATGTAAAGAACGAGATAGAGTTTAGGAACTTACAACCACCGTTCGCATGAAGACGTAGGCAGTGCAGTGATGTCATTCACGGCCGGTTACCTCAAAAGACATAAATGACCCCTATTTTAACCCAACGGCCAAGATATCCATAATCTTAGCTCTGATACCATATTCTGTAACACCCCCGATGTATTCAGGAATATTACAGCGCCGTAAATCCTTTACATAAGGATTTACAAGGCTAAAGAATTGAACAGACATTAAAAGGTACTAACGAATGGAAATAACGGAATTAAGATACAACAGTCCTGACCAAATACTGAAAGTACAATTGTTCAACAGAAACTCAATAATACATCACCAAATTCAAATACATCATAAATGACTTCGTACTCGAGTACTTATTGAAATAACCAATAAACAACAGACAAATGAACCCGGCCGAAACATCACTCTGCACCCTCGTCGTCATGCAGCTCCAGTGGTTGTTTGCCCGCTCTCCTGGATCTTGAACATAAACAAAATGTTCACCCCCGAAGGGGTTATCACAACGAGGCTAGTACAAGTACCACAACATATTATTTCAACGTCACACGCAGAATAATAATAATAACGTAAATGATAAAATGTCCAACGAGTCTTCTCCTACGAGAAACTCAAACATAACATACACAACTGATAATCACAACATGATATCATAACATACACATGGTAATTCCGTCGATCCAGCGTTCAATGCCTAGAACCCACGATGATCCCGTCAGACCAACCCGTGGTGGAAAAACCCATCCGATGATCCAGCGCACGCTAGCATAGATCCCCCGATGATCCCGTCGGACCAACACAAGGTGGACATACAACAAAGACATACATGCACGACAATATGTATAACATCAATACATAAAACAAATAAGGTACTTGCCTCGATTTGAAGACAAGAACAAGACTTCCATGAAAACGAACACTCGAAGGTCGTCCTCCTCAATCAATCACGTAACAAGATCAAACCTTAACAAAAGAAATGATATAGGATTTATCTCACGTCGTATGAATGTTTAACAATTCGATTTACGGCCAAAAGTTCATAAAATGTAATCTGTCTGAACTGCTTAGCGCACGCTAAGTACTCTGTGTAGCGTGCGTTAAGTCTGCTCGATAGCGCACGTAAACAACAAAGCCTATCGTACGCTAACTATGCATGGTCAGTACTTCACTGATCAGTCGACTGACTCGTCTGATGGCCTAGCGTACGTTACGTACCAAACGTAGCGTACGCTAACTCGTGCTCGATAGCGCACGTTAATCTTTATAGCTTAGTGTGCGCTATCTGTGCATGGCAGTTTACTGCTGGACAATAAACTGTTCTCATCACAATGAAATCTTCCGTGATAATCCATGTTACCTCCATGAATATCATGTACATACGTTTATGAATGATCTTACGGATAGCAACAACTTCGGATTCAAGGATATGCATACCATTATAAAACCATATTCCATTTCGACTACAATTCTTCATATGACGATTCGAAAGACTTAACGGTTGATATCAACACCTTATATCCATCGAAATTATCATGCTGTAGTTGTTTAACATTCCATCTATACTAGATAAATCCTTCCATGATCAATCCCTTAGATTCATCTAACAATAATGATGTTAAAGTCAAGTCCATGATTGTTATGAAGTCATCTACTAGATTCGGATTACCAATGATAGAAGCTTCCTTTACTTGTTCAATGTAATAAGATTCGAATCATGATGATCATAATCAAGGTACCTAAGGCTTATTCATCTCAATATTCCAAATATGATGTACTTTGGATAATTCACTTATGAAAATCAATATTTCGTTAATATGATCATCCAATTCTTTAGAATCCAACTCTAAGTCTGGAGATAGGTTGAACATACCTTAATATGATGAAAATCACTGAAACGTAAGGTAGAATCCGACTCCGGTTGGTTGTATGCCACTCCAAGGTGCTATTCCACTTCAATGATTACTCCCAAGTGATAACCAATATACAAAGACCAACAAGATGTGTTCTAAGTGTGTAGAAGGATTATTACAGCTCTCAGGCCTCTCAAGAATGAAGAATGGACGAATGAAATGTAAGCCAAAACGGGTTGTTGTCCCATTTATAATATTCTGCATTTTAACAAGTTAGCGCACGCTACTAAGCTTCCTTAGCGCGCGCTAATAAGAGTTGACTTCAGAACTGTCCAAGTTCATCCGCGGGAATCTTATCTGGACCCATGTCCCGGCTGGCGCATGTGCTAGCCGTCCCGCTCAATAATTGAGTTCTTAGCGCACGCAACTCCTACATGCATAGCGTGCGCTAGTAGTAGCCCGATAGCGCGCGTTAAGCTACATTCTTAGCGTGCGCTATCACGAGTTTGCATGAGAAATTTTGCATGTTGTTATACTTATGTACAAAGATATCAATGCAAGAAATATCATACTCCAATAATCAAAACCATAAATCCGAATAATACAGGGTTTGAATACAGATGAAATACACCGTAATAAATCTGGATATTACAACGGCAGTCCAGTGTTCCCTACCCGGGTTTGCTTGAAATCAGCTTACCATACTCACAACATAGGCTAAGTCCGGTCTCGTTCACAATATGGCGTACATGAGGCTATCCACTGCCGAGGCATAGGGTACCTTACTCATCTCTCTTGTATTCCTCACTTTGAGGACACATTTTCGTGGTGAGATGAATTCCATGTCGCATGGGAAGGAACCCTTTTTTAGATTCATCCATCTTGAATCTTCTCAGGATTTTATCTATATAGAGGGCTTGGAAAGTCCTATCATTCTTCGCGGTCTATCTCTGTAAAGACGGATCCCTATAATATAGGAAGCTTCTCCTAAGTCTTTCATGGAGAACGTTTTAGAAAGCCAAGCTTTCACAGTGCTGAGCATTGCTACGTTATTTCCTATAAGTAGAATATCATCTACATATAGTACTAAGAACGCAATGTTGCTCCCACTGACCTTTTTGTAAACACACGGTCCCTCCTCATTTCATGCGAAGTCAAAGTCCTTGACTGCTTCGTCAAATCGAAGGTTCCAACTCCGAGAAGCTTGCTTCAGCCCATAAATGGCTCGTTGCAGCTTACACACCTTATCAGACCTTTGAAGTGGAGGTTGTGTTACAATAGGTTCGGTTCCTTATCCCTGATCAGATGTCTCCTTAGGATCTTCATTATGCTCTTCCAAAGAGATATTTCTACCCGAGCCACCTTCCTGAATGAATTCATCCTCAAGGAAGTGCGCTTGTAATGCCAGAACGACCCTATGGTCTTCTGGCATGTAGAATAGATAACCCATCGAGTCCTCTGGGTATCCAATGAAATGTCCTTTGATGGACCTCGCTTCCAGTTTGTCCACCTTAGCCTTCTTGACATAGGTTGGATATCCCCAAATCCTTATGTGATTAAGGCTTGGTTTCTTACCATTCCACATCTCATGCGGAGTGATAGGAACGGATTTGGAAGGACATCTATTAAGGATATAGGCAGCGGTTAGTAAGGCATACCCCCACAGGTAAATCGGTAAATCAGTGTAATTTAACATAGAGCGAACCATGTCCAACAAAGTTCGATTTCTCCTTTCTGAAAGACCAATTAACTGTGGGGTTCCTGGCAGCGTCAATTGTGAAACTATTCCATGTTCCTTAAGGAACTCATCAAACTCTGTGCTCATATATTCGCCACCTCGGTCCGACCGAAGTGCTTTGATATGACATCCAGTCTGCTTTTTCAACTAGGGCCTTAAATTCTTTGAATTTAGTAAAGGCTTCGGATTTATGTTTCATTAAGTACACAATCCCATACCTAGTATGATCATCTGTGAACGTTATGAAATATTGATATCCATCTCGGGCCACTTCTAGAGCACCACAAACGTCGGTATGTACCAATCCAAGTTTATCGACAGCCCTTTCAAAAGTCCCTGTGAAGGGGGACTTAGTCATTTTGCCTCTAAGGCAAGATTCACAAGTTGGATAGGGTTCTACACCCAATGGACTTAAAAGTCCATCTTTCTCCATTTTCTGAACCTTGGTCTAACCAATATGACCAAGTCTAAGGTGCCATTTAAGAGCTTGATTAGTATCTTGCCTACCATGTTTCCTAGTTATAGTGTTCACTGCTGTTTTATTTTGCCTGTTCAGATGATATAAACCATTCAACAATGTAGTTGTGCCAACCAATTTATTTCGAAAATAAATTTTACAACTACCATTTCCAATGAAGAAACAAAATCCTTTCCGATCCAAGACTGGAATGGATACAATGTTTTTATGCCCCTTGGGCAAAACAAGTACTTCATCTAATGTCAAAATAAAACTGGATTCTAAACCCAGTAGGATTGATCCAATATCGGTTGCCTCGACACTTTGTCCGCTTCCGACAGTGATCATTATTTCCCCAGCTTCAAGTTTTCTACTTCGTTCCAGATCCTGATTCATTGTACAAATATGAGAAGTGGCACCTGAATCCAGAATCCATGAAGCAGAATATACAGTAGCGGAACAATTAGTTTCAAAAACAAAAAGTTTCGTACCTGATGCGCCATTAATCTTAGGACAAGTCCTTCGCCAGTGACCCATCTCACCACACTCAAGGCATTTGTCCGTAGGTTTTGCACCGCCTACCTTTTGAACCTTTCGGGCCTTGCCCTTTCCTTTCTGTACCCCTTTCTTGGGTTTGTACTGCTCGTAGGTCTTTTTCTTCTTGTTCTTGGACCTCCGAGGCCCAGAAGAAATCACAAGAGAAGCCTCTCTCGGTGTAGTCTTCATGTTAGACTGCGCCGTCACCAATTTATTCATTAGCCCAGCTAATATGCATGTAATTTCATTACAATTGAAATTCATTACAAATTGCGTGAAAGAGTCAGGGAGAGATTGAAGGATGAGATCAATTTGAAGGGATAAATCCATATTAAAGTTGAGCACCTCGAGCCTCTCAATCATAGAGATCATCTTGAGGACGTGGTCTCCCACTTTCTCCACTTCCTTCATCCTAGCACTGAACAACTGCTTCGATATCTCATATCTAGCAGTCCTACTGTGCTTTCCATAAAGTTCGGTCAAGTGTGCGAGAATCTGCCTAGCAGAAGTCATTTTCTCGTGCGCTCTCTGTAGCTCATTAGTCATTGAGCCCATCATAAAGCCACGGACTAGCACGTCATCCTTGACCCATTTTTCATGGACATCAATATCTTCCTGATTACCCCTGGTCCGGATTGGATTCGGTGGAATGTCCACCTCCAAGACGTATCCCAGAGACTCCATACTGAGTACAATCATTAGATTCCGCAACCAGTCAACAAAATTGGGTCTAGTTAGGAGATTCTTTTCAAGTAGTATTGCAAGTGGGTTTTTAGCCATTTATTTTTTAGAGAGATTTAGTTAACTGTAGAGAATAATTTAAGATTCGTTAGTGATTATTTAATTATGATCCGAGTAAAGAATTTAAGGACTTTCTTTATTCATAACTCTGATCCCACTATTTTATCGGCATTTACATACTCCCATGTTAAATCCGGAAGTTTTGGGTGACTTCATAGTAGTGATCGATTTCTTTACAAAGTTTAATAGAGGGCAACCCATACGGTTTCTATTCTATTATTCTTTATAAAGTGGTGTCTAATACCAACCCATCTAATGGATGATTCGATCTTCTTTTACCCCTAGTTCACTTGCCCTCAACCCACTCGGTTTCTATGGCTCGCTGAACTATCTAAGTTTAAACCGTCAACTCCTATTAGTCTGACAATTGAATCTTACCCGGCAACCCATACGGTTTATAGGGGTTTGATTTGTTACAATCAAAGGCATCTAATGCACTCTAGGAATTTATCAACTTTCCCCAAAAATATTACCCCGACATACTCGGAAGAATAATATTCCAGTTTAGATTTCAATTTTCCATGAGTTTGACGGAGGGTAGGAAACCTCGTAACCTTTATAACTTAGTGTGTTTGTAGTCAGGAGAATTTCGCGATTAATGTTACACTTTGCACATTAATTCATTTATACGCGCGTTTGTTGGTTTGTCAATCATTCAAAACGAAAAACAGAAAACAGTAACCTAGTTACTACCAACATATAGCTCATGAACCTAATTCCTAAGTACTGGGCCAAGCGAATGACCCAATAAATAAAAACACAGTCTTCGAATCTTCGTCTTCTCGGTCGGTTGTCTTCGGTCTTCGTCATACCCAAAATAATAATTACATCATTGAAAAATTGCATCCTATACAAATTTTTCTAGTAAATATAAATAGGCTTAAAACGGCCTTTACAACCCAATCGAATCGAACAAATCAAAATCTAAGTCCACGAGCTATATCACCATCACATAAGGATTCCATACAACATATAATGGCAACGAAATTAAACAATTAATTTTAATATAAATTAATCTAATTAATCTATAAATTAATCTATTCAATTTCTACTATATTAATCCAATTAATATAAAATGGCATTAAAATTAAATAATCAATTAATATATTAATCCAATCAATATAAAATTAATCTATTCAATTTTAATGGTATTAATCCAATTAATACTAATAATCATCATTTAAATTCATTCGAAGTAATCCGGCGAAAATAATATTTTCGTTTAATTTATTTCCCTTAACTAAAAAAAATATTCCAAATATTAATTTAGTCAAATTAAAATCCAATTTAAAGTTTGGGAAATAATTACAACAAAATATAAACTTTAAACGAGTCCCGTACAATCCGGTTTTAGGCCCACCATGCCCGATTCAAAATCGGGCCAAAACCCGAGGGTCGCTGGCCGAGCCATGCTCACTGCCGAGTCCCGATCGGCAGCATTGCCGCCTCTCGGCACTGTGTGACCGAGATATGGCCGAGCATGGCCGAGCATGCTTGGCGGCTGGGCAAACAGGCAAAGGTCGCCAAGACCATCGCCGGCACTTCGCTTCTTCGCTTTTTCGCTGCTTCCAAAAACGTGATGCTACAACGAACAATTTAAAATCTACGATTATTCCAAACATGATTTTAAATCATAATCATCATCCAAAAGCATTCAAAATGCACAAATAATCATATATACGGAAACATTGACCTCTCTCCGATACCACTGCTGGGATTCCGAAAATAAAACGAAATACGCAGCGGAAAATAAAAATGAATCCCAAACAGGATCGATCAAGTAACGTATATACGAAAAATAAATATGAAGATAAAAACCATACCCTTGAAGCCTTTGAAGTAAATCTTCGTAAAAATGGATGCCGATCATGAACCCCTTCACGAACACAAAACTCCTTCGTTCTAAGCACCAAAAATTCGAAGCCTCTACTTCACACGCGTCGGAAGTTACCCGGAAAAATTTGATAGCAATCCGTTCTCCAAGAACACGGCTAGGAATTACTATAGGAATTTATATCTCTTTTTCTTATTATTTCTCACCTCTAAGATAAAAAAAAAAACTTGAAAATATCTCTCCCTCCCTTGTTCACTTAACTCTCGGCAGTAACCTCCTCAAAGGAAGAAGATGGAGAATAGTATTATATGTTGAGAGTTTTGTCTTGTCATTTTTTTTAATAACAAAGTCAAAACAATAATGTGATATATAATATCACCAAATTATCACCTTAACATGCATGATGTTATTTAAAAAACCAACATGACATGTGAAAAGTAGGGAGGGGGCGGCTAGAAGGAAACTTCCTGGAAAACGAGCCGAGCCACTCGGCTCGTGTACCGGACGTTCGTCAAACGACTCCGTTAAAAATATTCCATTTAATCACCAATGTATTTATATAAATTAATTAATCCAATTAATTAATTATATCAAATACAAATATATTTCTCTAAGAAATATAATTTATGAATTAAATTAAATACCCGGTAACTTAATTTCAATTCATAAGACCGCAATTTTGATTTGTCCAATAAATCATAATTTAGATATCCAATATCTAATATTAATAAAGAGATAATAAATTCACATTTATCCGTCAACGCTCCTAATGCGCGACTCCGTAGGTCCGTCTCAGCCGGTATTGGGAGGAACCAATGAGTGCGGGCAGCACTTAGCCAGCCTAGCGGGCCGCACTGTAAACCCCGACTGAGAACGAATGAAGGGATCATTCCAGAACCATTATGTCGTGAATACTATATACGTATAGACCCTTCATCAGATGTCCCGGTCAAGTCTTCGGGTCACGGTAAAGTCAAACCCTACTGTTGACTAAACTCTATACATGTGTTAATGCAAATCAAGACCGACTGATTAATAGTGTATCTAAAACGACTATATCAGAATGCTTTGGCCAAAGACTTATGATCTTATTTGCCATTAACCGTATAGGACATTCGCCTGCTCACTAACAGGAGATAGAATCCTTTCTTGGCGTACACTAAAGACTGCTATCTGTCCGTATAGTCCGCACTTCGAGGTCGACTCGGCAATTAAGCAAATGAGTCTTGTAACACCCCCAAAACCGTATGGGAATGTTACACGCCGTAGACCCTTTCCGCAAGGATCTACCAAGCTAAACATCCATAAACAACCAAATGCTTGCCCGGCCAGGGTCAAACAACATAATAATACAGACCGTTAAGGTCACTTACACATAAACACACAGACCGATGAGGTCACACAACTCCATTAACAGAACTGACTAAACAACATTACCCACACAGGGGTCGAAACACAATACAACATAAGACTGAATCAACTCTAACAATACAACCAAACTCTACCAACTCTCGACTCTTGATTAGTATCGCAGCTCGTCATCCCCTTGTGCCAATCCTGTGACTGCTCCCCTGAACCTGCATGTACCTGGACGCAGAACAGACATCCACCCCCCGATTACTCGGGGGTTAGTAAAACTCCACTGTTTTACTAGTGCAAGTATAAAACGATATGAAATGCAACAAGTAAATAGCAACTACGAATTTAATACGGAAATCAATTATCAAAATGTTCCCGAGAAGTTTTAGAATTTCGAACTCAAGTAAGAGATATTTGAAAAGGAACACATCATCTCGGGGATTTTTAAAGCAGAAATTCTTTAGGACCTCGAGTCCCAATTTACAAAACCTTTTCGTAAACATTAGGGCTTTAGCCCGATTCTCGTTTCAAAGCACACTAAATAATATATCATTATGAGTCCGAGATCCATATTTAAAATGTTACCCAAACAATCACTGCTACACGATCATTGTTCGTACACATCATGTACCGAACTCCGGAGGCCTCGATGGACCTTACCCGGACCACACACACTGTTCGTACACATCATGTACCGAACTCCGGAGGCCTCAACGGACCCTACCCGGCCACACACACTGTTCGTACACATCATGTACCGAACTCCAGAGGCCTCAACGGACCCTACCCGGCTACACACATCATTCGTACACATCATGTACCAAACTCCAGAGGTCTCGTCAGACCCTACCTGGATCACACACCTTGTTCGTACACATCATGTACCGAACTCCAGAGGCCTCGTCAGACCCTACCTGGAACACACGCACACACATCGACACGATACAACTCATAATCATCAAATGTCAAGCCATTCCACATTACACCGAAATGTACAATCAAGTATGTAAACCAAAACAACACAAATATCATGATCATCACAACGACTCAACAATAACCAACCACGCCCAGCACAAACTTAGATGATTTGCACATCCAACACAATTCCACGATGTTAACTAAGTGAAGGTATTATCGTTACCATCAATTGTTCGTAATAATCAATTCATACGAAGCATATACACGAAAGTAAACCAATGCATCACAATCATAATAAGACGTCCCTATTCACAAGACACAATTCGTATAGTAAAATACTTGCCTTAATAACCGCTACCGAACACTCCGAAGAACACGGTTCGACCGGGAAGCTCGGACCCCGAAGAAGACAACGAACGGAAGGGTTCCGACTCGAGTTCTTCACGGGAATTTCATCCCTAAGTCATACCAATGATAAATCAACAATCGTACGATGGATAATAATCATACAACGCCCAATCCCCCCTCTAAGACCTTTTGTCGGACACCTTCAAGGCGTTGACTAAGAACTCGACCAAAACAACGAATCGAAATGATCCAACATTATTACGGTTAAATCGGACAAAACGAACAAAAACCCCCAATTCACCCAAAAGTAGGGTTTCAAGAATTTACCTTGGATTAATGATGAAGAACAATTGTTGGTGTTATTAATCCACACCCAAGAACTTGAAGAATATGAAGTTCTCTGGGATTGATGATGCAAAAACGCCCAAAAATCGCCCACAAGATCGCCCAAGAGGAGGAGGAATGAAGGAAGAGATGAAATGAGCATTCATCTCAAAAAATCCGCACAAATAGGCTGATCTGCACTGTGTGCCGCGGCCCAGCCTAAGTGTGCCGCGGCACAGGTACAGCCGCTCGCCAAAATGAAAATGAGTGTCTGAGCTATTTCGACCATAACTCTCTCGTCCGGACTCCGATTGACTCACCGTTTGAACCATTGGAAAGCTAACTTGATTCTCTATAATATTGAAAAGATTCAAAATCTTTGGAGTTTCGAAGAATTTATGGTGATTTTACAAAGTCGACTCATACTTGGAATAGTCGTTTAATTACACTGAACTCAAGAAAACGACACCGAAACCCGAACCTGAATACGAATCGAAGATACGATCATGAAGTACTCGCAAAGACGAATCTAAGAGCTAAGAGAACACACGATTCCGACCACCCGAAGGCTCGAAATTCGACAACGGAAGGTAATTACCCCAAACTTTGGGAAATTACGAAAATGGCCCAAAACGTCCGAAAATCACGATACGTGATCGAATAACCAAACCGAAGTTCACAACACGTATAACAAAGTTAAACGGACTTACGGGAAACTCGAAACAGTAATTTCGGATGAGATTCACAAGAATCGAACTCGAGTGCGGAAAAGTCGTTAAGAAAACACGGGACTCAACAAAACAATACCGAAACGAACTCGGGTGACAAAAAGTGCAGAATTAATCATTCTCAGAATGATGAAACGGTCCCAAGCGAGTCGTCAAAATGGACCTCCGCCGAAAAAAGAAAATTACCGGAATTGAATTATGCGATATTACATTCTACCCTCCTTAAAAGAAGTTTCGTCCCGAAACTTAAATCAAGTAGGGAGAAGCAATATCCCACCAGAAAAACTCAACGAGATACACAAGAACCAAAAAAATTGCGCCCAACGGCGAAACGTTACAAGCAACGCGAAAGAACATACAGCGTGAAAACACGCCCCACGACGACTATAACAACGCCACCGGCAATGATTCAAAACAATAACGAGCAATTAACGATGCATCACATGCACACTTTTAATCAAAGAAACGCACGCGACAACAAGTCGCACCCGACCACAACGACTATGCGGTAGAAACAAATATAGTATTATGATAAAATTCACTCTGATTCTCGTCAACAAGAAAATGTCCGACGTCAAGACACAAACAATTTAAGATAACAGAAAACGAGAATACCGGACATTACATTCTATCCTATTAAAAATAAGTTTCGTCCCGAAACTTAAAATAAAACATCATGGTAGAATACAAACAAAACCAAAAAGTTCACGCAACAAATATCAATTTCTACACGAATTACAGCATGAAGTACGATACACACTACATCACGGGGCACCACCAGGCACTCCCCGAGTAGGAACGAAAACCCAATTCCCGAACATCTTGGCAACGGTCTCACAATGCACCGCTCGGTGACCCACTTGGCCACACTCGAAACAGTTGACTAACGGTGAACAACAATTCTTCGCAGTACGAGATCAGGCAACAACAGTCAGACAACCCCGTTCGAACAACAACGATCGAACAACAACGATCAAATAACAATGATCGAACAACAATGATCAAATAACAATGATCGAACAACAACGATCAAATAACAATGATCGAACAACAATGATCAAATAACAATGATCGAACAACAGCGATCAAATAACAATGATCGAACAACAATGATCAAATAACGATGATCGAACAACAACGATCAAATAACAATGATCGAACAATAATGATCAAATAACAATGATCGAATTACAACAGTCGAACAATGACTCCGAAGTCCCCACTTCAACTCCAGGCATTAAAAGAACTCGTAGAAAGTGAAAGATATTACTTCCAAACAAGGTTCACAAGAATCGAACCGAACTCGGGAAGGTCACGATGATAAACGGGTTGATCTGAAACAAGGTCACAACCAGTTCGAACGATGACAACTGAGACATCAGACAAGTTCAAAAAGTATCGACGACCACGTGCAAGTCGATAGAATTTAGAAGGAGAAACTGCAGAAGTCAAATATAGTACGGGTATTACATCCGACCTCTTATAAAAGAAATGTCGTCCCCGCAATTCACAACAACAGAAACAAGGTAACAACACAAAAAGCATCCGACAGGAAAATCTCTCATGGGTCTCTCAGAGCCGATCCTGATATCTGTGCTGAAGCGCGAACTCCGAAAGTCTCAGTAGCCAATTCGCAAAACTGAATTCGGTGTCCCTCGAGTCCGCACTTGAAACGCGTTACTGACGAGAAGGACAATTTACACGTGCATGCCCCGGCACATCACGGTTGAAACACCTCGGCTCGGCATACCGAAAATACAAATGCTAGATACAATGGGGCATAACGTCGCAAAACAATAAAGCGGAGATGCCAACTCAGCACAACAAAGAATTATAACACATATCATATAAAACAATTTCCATCATAAAGTAATACACACACAAACACTACAACGACGGTATCGTTCGGTGACCTCAACGGCCCGAACGATAACCAGCACATAACTACAAACATTATGAAACAATCACACATGTACAAAAATGTACAAACCCAAGCTTCAACAGCTCACACTCGTGCGACAACACGCAAATCACCACGAGGCGATAAACAGTAAACACCAATTCACACCTCTCACAGAGGGCTAGTACAACAAATGCGTGGCAACGCCTCGACGTTCATGCCACCAATTCGATCATACTCGGGAGCAAACATCATAGCGACAACGCGAACATCACACATACATACCCAGCCCTCAAACGGGAATGGATAGGTTTTAAAAACGAAAACCTCCTTTTGAAAACAATTTTGAAAACACCGATTGATCTTGAGTATCACCCTTCAAAAAAAAGTAACAATCGTGAAACATCGTTATCGAGACTTTGGAAAACTATTTCGCATTCGATAAAAATGAGGACACTTTCTTTTCGTGAAAAACTTTCGGAAATATTCGACCCTCGGGTCTATGTAAAAGTGTTTCTAAAATATTGGAAATATCTCAAAACATTTTGGTCCTTGAGGTAGAAGAATCTTGAAACATATTGTGGCACCTTGGATGTACCACGAGAAAATAATTTATTTCAAAAGTACGTCTCGAAATTTATTTTCTAAGGTACTCAAAGTTTTCAAAGATAATTCAATGGGCTAGAATGCCCAAAACTTTCAGATAATTACACGGAACATTATAGCGCCGTGGGTCCCGTGCCGGAACCCACCAGGCTAAAAACCATTTACAAAATGCCAAAAAGGTCGATGACGGTAATATTTCAAAAACTCACAAAAGCCATTTACAAAATACTAAATACCGTCATAAGAATTTCACCAAAACGATCAAGGCCATTATGCCAAAAACTCGATTAAGGGAATCGGTTTTCGAAATAAAACTCAGCCGGTAAAATACCGAAAGCCATTACAAAAGAACTCACGCAGCGAAAAAAAGGAATACAGTCCAACATGCACAATCCAATTGAATACATCTCACAGCATCTAGTTTAAACATACAACAAAACCATTTCTCGGAGTTTCTCACGAACGCAATCGTCGATACCTTATTCGAAACCCAACAAGGTTCTCAATTTTCACACCATACCACCCCTCACAGTGGTTCAAAGGTAAAACAACAATAGGCCCAGTTTTATATGTATATTATATGTCACACGTATTAAATACAACTATATTCACAACACCTTGCAAATAAAATTATGCACCGCAATTAACTCATTTAGATAAAATCATGATACACAGGTACTTCGCATAAAAGAGGAGACTTACGTCCACAGACCGCACGTAGATGACGGTCGCCCACGATACTAATCTCATCCGACAACATATCCGACACGTTGTGACTACGCACAACTCAACTTGTCACCTGACGACTCGAACGACAAGACAACACATTACTCGACAAACCACGACTCGACTCGACCCGACAGCCTAGGTTTCCGCAACCTATGCTTCGATACCATAAATGTAACACCCCCAAAACCGTATGGGAATGTTACACGCCGTAGACCCTTTCCGCAAGGATCTACCAAGCTAAGCATCCATAAACAACCAAATACTTGCCCGGCCAGGGTCAAACAACATAATAATACAGACCGTTAAGGTCACTTACACATAAACACACAGACCGATGAGGTCACACAACTCCATTAATGTAATCGACTAAACAACATTACCCACACAGGGGTCGAAACACAATACAAAGAAGACCGAATCAACTCTAACAATACAACCAAACTCTACGAACTCTCGACTCTTGATTAGTATCGCACTCGTCATCCCTTGTGCCAATCCCGTGATCGCTCCCCGAACTCCGCATGTACCTGGACGCAGAACAGACATCCACCCCCCGATTACTCGGGGGTTAGTAAAACTCCACTGTTTTACTAGTGCAAGTATAAAACGATATGATATGCAACAAGTAAATAGCAACTACGAATTTAATACGGAAATCAATTATCAAAATGTTCCCGAGAAGTTTTAGAATTTCGAACTCAAGTAAGAGATATTTGAAATGGAACACATCATCTCGGGGATTTTTAAAGCAGAAATTCTTTAGGACCTCGAGTCTCAATTTACAAAACCTTTTCGTAAACATTAGGGCTTTAGCCCGATTCTCGTTTCAAAGCACACTAAATAATATATCATTATGAGTCCGAGATCCCTATTTAAAATGTTACCCAAACAATCACTGCTATACGATCATTGTTCGTACACATCATGTACCGAACTCCGGAGGCCTCGACGGACCTTACCCGGACCACACACACTGTTCGTACACATCATGTACCGAACTCCGGAGGCCTCAACGGACCCTACCCGGCCACACACACTGTTCGTACACATCATGTACCGAACTCCGGAGGCCTCAACGGACCCTACCCGGCCACACACATCGTTCGTACACATCATGTACCAAACTCCAGAGGTCTCGTCAGACCCTACCTGGATCACACACCTTGTTCGTACACATCATGTACCGAACTCCAGAGGCCTCGTCAGACCCTACCTGGAACACACGCACACACATAGACACGACACAACTCATAATCATCAAATGTCAAGCCATTCCACATTACACCGAAATGTACAATCAAGTATGTAAACCAAAACAACACAAATATCATGATCATCACAACGACTCAACAATAACCAACCACGCCCGACACAAACTTAGATGATTTGCACATCCAACACAATTCCACGATGTTAACTAAGTGAAGGTATTATCGTTACCATCAATTGTTCGTAATAATCAATTCATACGAAGCATATACACGAAAGTAAATCAATGCATCACAACCATAATACGACGTCCCTATTCACAAGACACAATTCGTATAGTAAAATACTTGCCTTAATAACCGCTACCGAATACTCCGAAGAACACGGTTCGACCGGGAAGCTCGGACCCCGAAGAAGACAACGAACGGAAGGGTTCCGACTCGAGTTCTTCACAGGAATTTCGTCCCTAAGTCATACCAATGATAAATCAACAATCGTACGATGGATAATAATCATACAACGCCCAATCCCCCCTCTAAGACCTTTTGTCGGACACCTTCAAGGCGTTGACTAAGAACTCGACCAAAACAACGAATCGAAACGATCCAACCATGGAATAACAAGGGAAATGATAGAATATATCTAAATAATCATCAATACATCACAAATCTAAGTTATTACGGTTAAATCGGACAAAACGAACAAAAACCCCCAATTCACCCAAAAGTAGGGTTTCAAGAATTTACCTTGAATTAATGATGAAGAACAATTGTTGGTGTTATTAATCCACACCAAGAACTTGAAGAATATGAAGTTCTTTGGGATTGATGATGCAAAAACGCCCAAAAATCGCCCACAAGATCGCCCAAGAGGAGGAGGAATGAAGGAAGAGATGAAATGAGCATTCATCTCAAAAAATCCGCATAAATAGGCTGATCTGCACTGTGTGCCGCGGCCCAGCCTAAGTGTGCCGCGCACGTGGTATGTGCCGCTCGGCCAAAACTGGAAAATGAGTGTCTGAGCTATTTCGACCATAACTCTCTCGTCCGGACTCCGATTAACTCACCGTTTGAACCATTGTAAAGCTAACTTGATGCTCTATAATATCAAAAAGATTCAAAATCTTTGGAGTTTCCAAGAATTTATGGTGATTTTACAAAGTCGACTCATACTTGGAAAAGTCGTTTAATTACACTGAACTCAAGAAAACGACACCGAAACCCGAACCTGAATACGAATCGAAGATACGATCATGAAGTACTCGCAAAGACGAATCTAAGAGCTAAGAGAACACACGATTCCGACCACCCGAAGGCTCGAAATTCGACAACGGAAGGTAATTACCCCAAACTTTGGGAAATTACGAAAATGGCCCAAAACGTCCGAAAATCACGATACGTGATCGAATAACCAAACCGAAGTTCACAACACGTATAACAAAGTTAAACGTACTTACGGGAAACTCGAAACAGTAATTTCGTACGAGATTCACAAGAATCGAACTCGAGTGCGGAAAAGTCGTTAAGAAAACACGGGACTCAACAAAACAATATCGAAACGAACTCGGGTGACAAAAAGTGCAGAATTAATCATTCTCAGAATGATGAAACGGTCCCAGGCGAGTCGTCAAAATGGACCTCCGCCGAAAAAAGAAAATTACCGGAAATCTGAAATTGCGGATATTACAAGTCTAACTACTCTAATGACAAACTAAACGTCACAGGCACATCTTCTACTGAACCCTCAAGTCAAAGGTCCACGTATACTATCACAACCTTTCGATTCGTCATCGACTCTCCGAGAGTGAATACCGTGTGACTGAATCGAGTATGAGTCGTGTTCGAGTATACTGGCCCCACCAATATACTTATAACTATGCTATCAAGACGTGCACACGTCCTAGCATCAGTTATACAAGTCGTATTAAAACTTAATGCCCATTTTAAGTTTATTGACTTGCGAACAATTTACGTAAATAAAAATTTAAACACTTCCAGTGCATTTTCTCTTATCCTATAACGAGAATGGAATGTTCGATTTATTTACATGGACTTCACTTCAATGTTTACCAAGTCAAGAATGCAATTAAAATAAAATAAACAGTGAATGAATCGTATTGTCTTTTTATTAATTATTCCATAATTACAAGTACAATGCCCTTACTCTCTCATCCCCTGAGTGGCATTCGAGGGCATATTCCTAACACTCAATTTGCATTAACGCATGCATAGCGTCAAGTACAGATAGAGTTTGACTAACCGTGACCTTATAACTTGATCGGGACATTTGAAAGAAGAGTTTATACGTATATTGGTATTCACGACAGAATGGTTCTTGAATGATCTCAATCATTCATTCTCTGTTGGGGTACAGTATAGGCCGCCAGGCTGGCTAGGTGGTGCTACTACTCTTTTGTTCCTCCCATTGCTGACTAAGACGGACCTACCGAGTTGTGCAATAGGATTGACGACGTAAAGAATCAAGCTAATTCTCTCATTATGAATATTAGATATTAGATATTTAATTTATTGGGATATTGGATGTCTAACTTGATTTATTGGATAAATTAATTTACGGCCTAATAAATTAAATAAATTACTAGGTGATTAATTTAATTCATGAATATGATTATTTCTTGGAAGAATTGATTATGTTATTATGTATTTGATATTATTAATTAATTATATTAATTAATTGATATAAATACATCGGAATGGAATCGGAGTTTTTCTGTTTAGACTCACGGGAGTTCGGAATGAACCGAACTCGTCAGATTTCTTCATCATGGCTGCCCCCTTTTTCCACCTACTTTCCCTTTGTCTTTTGTTTCCATTCTTTAATGGGTGATAAGGACTTTGTGGGGCAAGACTTCATGTGACATGAGTTGTAACATTGGTGGAAGTTGAATAAGATGAGAAGACTTCATCACTCTTATGACCCATTTCATTTTCGCACGAGAGAGAGAGAGAGAGAAAGAACTTGAGTTCATTTCAATAGTCTTCATCTTCTTCTTCATATTTTTCTTGGTGGTTCTTGAAGAAAAATAAAGAAATCAAAGAGAGATAGTGAGTTATACACTTAGAGTGTTATAATCAAAATCGAAAGCTTCATCATCCTAGCTCTAGCCGTATCCTTGGAGGATAGCAAGGTGATCGTCGTTCCGTTCGTTTCTCCAGCGCGTGGCAAGTAGAGATGCGGTGCTTTCGCCGTTGGATCATCTAAGAGCTTGGAGCAGATTGGATCGTAGGGAAATCAACAATAGCTTGGGGAATAGCTCAAGAGAAGGACACCATTCAAATCAACAGACTACAAGGGTATGTTTCTTGTATCTCTTGTACTTCATTTAATATTCGTATATACGTAGCTCGATCGATCCTCGTAGGGATTCGGATCGAATTAATTTTCGTTTTACTGCTTTCGCTGGGCCTTGATTTTAGGCACCGAATCCCAACAGTGGTATCGTAGCATAGGTCTTGCGATCGTATATACGATATTAGCATTTGGAATGCTTGATTAGGTGGTGAATGATTTGGAATCATTTATAGTTATAATCGTGGTGTATGTTTTTCGTTGGTTGTAATTGTATTTTTCTTAAGTTTATGTCTAAATATAAATCTTTAATTTCTGGGAAATGTGATTTATATTGTAGATATGAAAGTCGGAAAATATAGATATTGGATATCCAGTCGAAAATCTAGCTCTGAATCGTCGTTGGACGATTTTTTGGACGGCGTGAAGTCACGGCCGACTCGACAAGATCAGGCGACATGGGCCGTACCGGGCCATCTCGAGACTATCGGGATAGCCCGACCGTGCCATCCGGCACGGGCCGTGTCTGGCCGGCAGGCTATCGGGATAACCCGACCGTGTCATTTGACACGATCAGAAACCGTGCAGGCGCTTGGGAAGTGTCGGTAATCACCGTGTTCTCCTAAGACGGTCGTGTCGCCGCCAAGACTGCCGAAGGTGACTCGGCCGTGGCAGGCCAGTTTCGCCCCGGCTCGATTTTTTCGTGTATTCCAGAAAATTAATCTCTCGCATGTTACATTGGATTTAATATGATTAAAATGATTTATGGTGGGTGACCGAATACTTTGAACGTTTTCATATTACCAATTGTGTGAATTGATTGGATCGATTCTATTTATTGCTTTTATATTGATTAGATCAATGTATCCCTACGCAATCTGTTTATATAATATTTATTGGACGAATGCTTTTGAATGGGGATGTGGTTCACGGATTTAATTTTGAATCGTTCGGTTTTTATTCGATTGGGTTGTAAAGGCCGTTGTGAGCCTATTTATTTTACTAGAATTATTTGTATCTAGGATGCAATTTTTCAATGTAAAATTTATATGTAATGACGAAGACCGGAGGAAGATCCGTTCGAGAAGACGAAGATTCAAGACCGAAGACTTGTAATTAAATTACTAAGTTTTTTATTCTAGGAACGGTCCATGAACTACAAGTTGGTAGCAACTAGGTTGTGAATGGTTGTTCATATTTTATGAATGCTACAAACGTGCTTAAATGGATTAATGTGCAAAGTGTAACGTTAATCGCGAAAATTCTCCTAAGACAAATTATTAAGTTAATAAGGTTTCAACGTTTTTCTTTCCTCCATCGAGCTTTCGGGAAATTAAAATCCAAACCGGATGTGCTATGCTTCCGAGTTATTGGGGTAGTCGTTCGGTAAAGATGGATAAATTACCGGGAGCGCATTGGATGCCTTCGATAGGAGCAAATTTTATCCCTAGAAACCTGATAGGTTGCCGGATAAGATTCAATTGTGAAACTGATTTGCGTCGATGGTATAAACTTAACTTGTTCACGAACCATAGAAATTGTATAGGTCGAGGGGAGTGAACAAGGGGAAAAAGAAGATCGTATTATCCATTAGATGGGTTGGTGTTGGACGCAACTTTATGAAAATTAATAGACTAGAAACCTGTTCGGTTGCCCTCTATTAAGATTTATAAAGAACACGATCACCACTATGAAGTAGTGCGAATGATACTTCCGGATTTCACTTGCGAGTGTGTTATTCCGATAAAAATAGTAGGAGCTGGGTCACAAGAATAGAAAAGACCTTAATTATATACTCAGATCATAATTAAACGAGTCACTAGTTAATCTGTCGTACTTAATGGAGACATAACTCTCAATATGACAATGAACCCACTCGCAATTCTACTCGAAAAGAACACTTGATCGGACCTAACTTTGTGGACTGGCTCCGCAATCTGACGATTATCCTCAGTATAGAGGAACTGGGATACGTCTTGGAGACGGACATTCCGGCGCCTCCATTTAAGCCAATCAGGAAGAGATTGAAAACCACGAAAAGTGGGTTAAGGATGACGTAAAAGTCCGTGCATATATGATGGCTTCTATGTCTAATGAGCTTCAGAGAGCTCATGAGAAAATGATTTCTGCTAGGCAGATTCTATCTCACTTAACCGAGCTTTATGGTGAGCACAGTCGAAGGGCTAGATATGAGATATCCAAGCAACTGTTCGGTGCAAGGATGAAGGAAGGTGAGAAGGTTGGGGAACACGTCCTCAAAATGATATCCATGATCGAGAGATTGGAGGCTCTTGATTTTAAGATGGATACTTCTCTTCAGACCGACCTTATCCTACAGTCTCTCCCTGATTCCTTCTGTTATGAATTTCAACTGCAATGAGATTGCGTGCAAATTAGCAGGGCTAATGAACAAACTGGTAACCACACAGTCTTAGATGAAGACTCTGCGGATGAAGGAGTCTGCCCTTGTGATTTCTTCTGGATCTCGGAGGTCTAAGAATAAGAAGAAAAGGAACAAGAAGCGGACGGGACCACAAGTCAAGGACCTTAAGGGTAAGGGCAAGGCCCCGATGGTTCCGAAGAGCAAGGAGAAGGACGCTTGTCTCAAATGCGGTGAGCTGGGCCACTGGGCTAGAGACTGTCCCATTCTTCATGGCACTTCAGGTACATAACTTTTAGTTTCGGAAACAAATTATTCTGCTACTGTATTTTCTACTTCTTGGATACTGGAGTCAGGTGCTAGTTCTTATATTTGTACCGTGAATCAGGATCTGGACCAAAGTAGGAAGCTTGGGGAAGTGATGATCACTGTCGGAAGCGGGCATAGAGTTGAAGCAACCGACATAGGATCACTTCTTTTGGATTTAGAATCCGGTTTTGTTCTCACTTTAGAAAATCTACTTGTTCTACCCAAGGGGCATAAAAACATTGTATCCCTTCCGGTCATGGATCGGAAAGGCTTTTCATTTTTCATTGGTGATGGTTCATGCAAAATTTATTTTAGAAATAAACTAGTAGGTACTGCTACATTGTTAAATGGACTGTATCATCTAAACCTCAGTAACAAAGTCGTTGTGAATACTATGACTAGGAAGCGTGGTAGGGATGAAACCAATCAAAGTTTTGAAATGGCATCTTAGACTTGGTCATGTTGGTCAGACCAAGGTTTACAAAATGGAAAAAGATGGACTTATGGGTCCATTGGGATCGGATCCCTTTCCTACTTGTGAATCTTGCCTTAAAGGCAAAATGACTAAGTCCCCCTTCACAGGTACTTTTGAAAGAGCCGCTGATAAACAAGGAATAATCCATACCGACGTATGTGGTGCTTTGGAAGCAGCACGTGACGGATATCAGTACTTCATTAAGTTTACAGATGATCATACTAGGTATGGTTATGTATACTTAATGAAACATAAATCTGAGGCCTTTGAGAAATTCCAGGAATTCAAGGCCCTGGTCGAGAAACAAACTGGAAATCATGTCAAAGCACTTCGGTCGGACCGAGGTGGCGAGTATATGAGTTCGGAGTTTGACGAGTTCCAAAAGGAACATGGAATAGTATCACAACTAACACCTCCAGGTACTCCTCAGTTAAATGGTTTGTCAGAAAGAATGAATCGGACCTTGTTGAACATGGTCCGTTCCATGCCGGGCTATATTGACTTACGGATTTACCTATGGGGGTATACACTCCTGACTACCGCTTATATCTTGAACAGATGTCCTTCCAAATCCATTCCTAAAACTCAACATAAGATGTGGGAGGGCAGGAAATCAAGTCTTAATCATATTAGGATTTAGGGATGTCCCGCCTATGTCAAGAAGACTAAGGTGGACAAGTTGAAAGCAAGGTCTATGAAGGAATGTTTTCATTGGATTCCCATCTCGGATAATGGGTTATCTATTCTACACGCCCAAAGATCGAAAGATCGTTGTTGCTTTGCATGCACACTTCCTGGAAGATGAGTTCATTCAGGAAGGCGGAGTAGGTAAAAGTATTTCTTTGGAAGAATACAATGAAACTCCTCAGGAGACACCTGTGCAAGAAATTGGAACCAAACCTTCTCAAACACAAGTACAACCACCTCGTAGGTCTAGTAGGTTTTTTTTCCCACACACGCACACGAGGGGGATCGTCCCCTGTCCTGAGTACCCCCCAAGAGGCTCGAGCTCACCCCCGATCTAGAGGTAAGTTTGCCACCATGACCTGATCGACTCATTATCCCCCGCTTGGGTTACAGGCCCGCGCTTACTGGGCCCGGTCAGGGTTAATGGTTTCATCCCCGAACATTGCGTTAGGGCTCCAGCCGTTCCCCCCGTAGGTCTAGTAGGTTGTCTCATTTACCTGAGAGGTATGGCCTTGTCCACTTGGAGGAGCTGGGGCTCCATGAGGTTCCAAGTGATATCCAAGAGACCGACCCAATGACCTATGACCAAGCGATGGTAGATGTAGACTCCATGAAATAGACTGCAACAGTCTTCATGTAGTTGGGACCTTCGTTTTGACGAGGCAGTCAAAGAGTTTGACTTCGTGCAAAATGAAGAGGAACCTTGTGTATACAAGAGAGTTAGTGGGCGCAATATCTCATTCTTAGTACTATATGTAGATGACATTCTACTAATAGGAAATGATGTTGGAATGCTCAGTTCTGTGAAAGTTTGGCTTTTGAGTAATTTCTCCATGAAAGACGTGGGAGAAGAAACCTATATTCTTGAGATTCGACTCTATTGGGATAGATTGAAGAGAATGATAAGTTTTTCCCAAGCCCTTTATATAGATAAAATCTTAAAGTGATTTAAGATGGATTATTCTAAAAGAGGGTTCCTATCGATGCGACATGGAATAAAACTCACCTTAAAGATGTGTCCTCTAGGTGAGGAACAACGAAAGAAAATGAGTAATATACCATATGCTTCGGCCGTGGGTAGCCTTATGTATGCTTTTTTGTGTACAAGATCTGACATTACGCATGCTGGAAGCGTGGTAAGGAGGTTTCAGGCAAACCCAGGTGGGGAATATTGGACCGCCGAAAAGAACGTTCTCAAGTACTTTGGAAGGACTAGAGATCTGGTTCTGTAATATGGAGGCGGAGAACTGAATGTGATGGGATTCACTGATTCAAACTTCCAAGGACAGAAAACGACTCAATGTCTATTTCTGGCTAAATTTTACTCTTAATAGAGGAGCAGTAACTTGGCATAGTACCAAGCATAGCGCGAATGCTGATTCCACGAGTCAGGTTGAGTATCAAGCAGCCTCGTAGGCTTCTAAGGAAGGGTTTTTGGATTTAGAAGTTACTGGGTAAACTTCACGTGACACCATGTGCTACGCCGCCTGGTTTCATTTTTATATGATAATAATAGAGCGGTAGCACAGGCTTGGGAGCCGAGGTTTCATAATAATACAAAACATATTGAGAGAGAGTATCATCTCGTAAGAGAATTTGTTCACAAAGAGATGCATTGTGCTGCATAGAGTAGAGTCAGCCGACTACATCGCTGATCCACTGACCAAGCCACTTTCTCAGATTAGCTTAGAGCGTCATCTGGAGAACATGGGTATTAGATACCATAGTGTGTGGCATTGAGTGCAAGTGGGAGATTGTTAGGAGTATGCCCTCGAATGCGACTCAGAGGATGTTGAGTGAGGGCATTGTACTTGTTATTATGTAAATAATTAATATAAGGCAATGGTTGTGTCTTTATTTACTGGTAGTTACTGGCGTTCCTGACACGTAAATATATATATATATATATATATATATATATATATATAGAAACTAGTCCGTGTATTTGAGAGCAAAATATTCCACTCCTTATTGGATAAGGGGATCGGCACTAGAAAGGTTTAAAGCTTAAATACTTAATCGTTCACAAGTCGATGAAACTTGACTGGGCGTTAAGTTTATGTGAAGACTTGTATGACGTGTTCTTTGACATGGAGATTGCATGTCGAACACTAATGGTTAGTGGGAACACACGTTATAGGTATGCTAATTGGATTAGTATACTCGAACCGACTCACCCTCGATTCGTCACACGGATTTCACTCTGGGACAGTCAATGACGGAATCGAAAGGTTGTGATAGGTATTCGTGAGCCTTCGACTTGACGATTTAGTAGGGATGTGCTTGTGAGGTCAAGATTTTCATTAGAGTAGTTCGACCCTGTAAACCGGAAGGCTGGGGTCAACCTCGACGTGCATCTTGGTGGGCAAGTAGCAGGTCCTACTGAATACCAAGATAGAATTCTTTCTCCTATTAGTAAACGAGTTATATGTCCTATGCGGTTATTGGCGGATGAGATCATAAGTCTTTGGCCAAAGCATTGGAGCTAGTTGTATTGGATACACGAGAGCTCAATGATCCCGATTTGCATTAACACATGCATAGCGTCAAGTACAGATAGGGTTTGACTAACCGTGACCCTATAACTTGATCGGGACATTTGAAAGAAGTGTTTATACATATACTGGTATTCACAACAAAATGGTTCTTTAATGATCCCAATCATTCGTTCTCAGTTGGGGTACAGTGTAGGTCGTCAAGCTGGCTAGGTTCTTCCCGTTGCTAACTGAGACGGACCTACCGAGACGCACAATAGGATTGACGACGGAATGAATCAAGATAATTCTCTCATTATGAATATTAGATATTGAATATCTAATTTATTGGGACATTGGATGTCTAAATTGATTTATTGGATAAATTAATTTACGGTCTAACAAATTAAATAAATTACTGGGTGATTAATTTAATTTATAAATATAATTATTTATTGGAGAAATTAATTGAGTTATTATGTATTTTATATTATTAATTAATTGGATTAATTAATTGATATAAATACATCAGAACGGAATCGGAGTTTATCTGTTTGGACTCACGAGAGTCCGGAACGAACCGAACTCGTCCGATTTCTTCATCATGGCCGCCCCCTTTTTCCACCTACGTTCCCTTTGTCTTTTGTTTCCATTCTTTAATGGGTGATGACTTTGTGGGGCAAGACTTCATGTTACATGAGTTGTAACATGTGGGTGGAAGTTGAATAAGATGAGAAGAGTTCATCACTCTTACGACCCATTTCATTTTCACACGAGAGAGAGAGAGAGAGAAAGAACTTGGAGTTCATTTCAATAGTCTTCATCTTCTTCTTCTTCTTCATATTTTTCTTGGTGGTTCTTGGAGAAAAATCAAGAAATCAAAGAGAGATAGTGAGTTATACACTTAGAGTGTTATAATCAAAATCGAAAGCTTCATCATCCTAGCTCTAGCCGTATCCTTGGAGGATAGCAAGGTGATCGTCGTTCCGTTCGTTTCTCCGGCGCGTGGCAAGTAGAGACGCGGTGCTTTCGGCGTTGGATCATCCAAGAGTTTGGAGCGGATTAGATCGTAGGGAAATCAACAATAGCTTGGGGAATAGCTCAAGATAAAGACACCATTCAAATCAACGAACTACAAAGGTATGTTTTTTGCATCTCGTGTGCTTCGTTTAATATTCGTATATACGTAGCTCGATCGATCCTAGTAGGAATTCGGATCGAATGAATTTTTGTTTTACCGCTTCCGCTGGGCCTTCATTTTAGGCACCGAATCCCAACAACAAGTCCCTCACAGATCTGATAGGGTGCGACATGAACCTGAGAGATATGGGTATCTCGCAACAGAGGATGATGACGCATCACTCATAGATGATGAGCCTAGTACCTATACAGAAGCTGCTTCAGGACTAGAGTCCGAGGAACGACTAGAAGCCATTAAGTCAGAGATGCAGTTCATGTATGACAATCATGTTTGGAACTTGATAAATCCACCTTAGGGTGTTAAAACCATTGGGTGCAAATGGGTCTTCAAAAATAAGAAAGACATGGATGATAATCTGCAAGCTTATAAAGCTAGACTACTCACAAAAGGCTATAGACATATTCATGGTATTGACTATTGTTGTTACCCAAAATATTATCTGGAGATAATATTGCTGGAATAATAGAGTAACAAACAAATGCGAGAACACTTCCGTGAGAATATAAATAACACAATATTTTCCGGGGTTGTTAATCCCGGGCTTGAATGCTCTCGCGAGATGTTATTAATATAGATACTTTGGAGTGCAAATATTAATGTTAGAATCTATTACAATGAGTGTAAAGACTTCTAGTTATCTAAGTTGTAGAGCGTGTAGATTGCCGGAAGAACCAGATATGAAGCTCTGTGAGTTCTTGCTTTTGATGTTTAGTGTATGAGAATGTATATTTCTCTCTGTATTCACGGTGATTATTGCCTGATTATGATGATAATAGCATGTTGCTTGGACACTGTTGTAAGCCTCCTATTTATAGGAGACAAGGTTGCTGGGACCTCTCCGGCGATCGCGGGCGACCGCCATTTTCTATATTATAATAAGGTGGCCGATCGTCCCGTCACGTGGGGCTGTTCCCTTAAAGTCCGAGGCTGCTGCTGGCAGCCAGCTGTGTGAGCCAATGGGAAGCCTGCACGCGTCCTGAGTCGCTGTCCGGGGAGGACCCACTTTGTATCTTTCGGCGGCCCTGTCGGTAGGTGAGGTAGGTGACAGGCTGGGGTCAAAGGTCTTATCTGTCGGCGCCTTTTGCGGATCTGCATGTGGGTCACCGTCCAAGATTCGGTCTTCGACGACTTTGACGGATGTTGGATTTATACGTGGCACGAGACGATCGTCTCTGGTTGGACATCATAAACGATCGCCAGATATCAAAAGACGATCGCCGGATACCAAAATACGATCGCCGTGGGTGCCGACTGCTGGGTGTTTGCCCAGAGTATGTCTTCTATGGTTGGCTCTCAGATCATTATTCCGATCGCCATCGAGGCGTATTAATCGCCGCACAACAATTGCCCCCCAGCTCGCTTCGATGCTGAAAACACGGGGTGATGTAGGCACTGTTGGCGATCGCCATTATTTAGACGATTGGCTCGTTTGTCTATGATAAGGACGATCGTCAGGACGATCTAATTTTAAATTTGGACGATCTCCTTTTGCACTGGAATCATCGGGAAATGAAGACGGGCTCTCGAACCGTTGCAAGGACACGCGTCGCGCTACCATTGGGGGAGTCCGACGGTTTTGTCAGTCCTGTCGCCTGGCGTGCCCTCGAAAAGACACGTACGCGGTATTCGAGGGCTGCATTTAATGTGTCCCCCCTCCGACGGTTGCACACCAGCCCTCGGGGTTTCGCCTATTTGCACAGAGACCCCTGCTCCTGCCTATAAAAGGGGCTAGGGCTACTTCATTTCTACTCTTCACGCATCCTTGCTTTATAGCCGAGACTCTACAGAATTTTTCCGACGATCCTTGTGCCGACCGTCCTTCCTTTTAGGTAAGAACATAAATCTTCTCTCCCCCTTTACTTTTTATAACATGTCTGGAGGATCTAAGACCTTCGAGACCGGAAGCACCTCCGCCGCCGCAGCTTCGCCTGACCGGGAGTAAATTCCTGTGGGACTTCACATGGAAACGGCCGTTGAGGCCATTCGTGCGGGGATTGCGCCCGTGGAACTCGAGGAGCTCTT
This sequence comes from Orobanche coerulescens, assembly GCA_033398695.1. Classification (NCBI taxonomy): domain Eukaryota; kingdom Viridiplantae; phylum Streptophyta; class Magnoliopsida; order Lamiales; family Orobanchaceae; genus Orobanche; species Orobanche coerulescens. The sequence continues at coordinate 57,830,660 of CM065807.1, read as the reverse complement.
CAACGAGGCCGAAGTGGCGAGATCTGCAGCGACGGCAGAGCAAGGGGGTTCGCCGGTAGATGAAGATGAACTGATGTGGTTGTCTTGGGAACGAGATAGCGTATTCGGCCCGGACTATATGGCTTTTGCTAAGCTTATGGAGGGGATTGCCGGGCCCTGTCCAGAATTTGATTTCGAAGCTTACTCCGCCGCTCATCCCTACGAACATGTGAATCGGACGGCGTTCCGGGCTGCCGACCCGTCTCGATGGACTATTGGTCAGATCTGGAGTTCGGCAACCCGGAAAGACTTGATCCGCTGGAGGGCGAAATATCATATTCCTTCTGATGTTTCGCTGCACGTGCCCTCCGATAACGAACGTGCCGACCAGCCTCCAGAGGGTATGGTCACCAATAATGAAATGACCCTGGCGGCCGGACTGCGGTTTCCCTTGCCGTTCGCCGTCTCGTATCTGCTGGTCGCCTGAAATCTGGCGCCTCTCCAGTTGACGTCGAACGCCTGGCTGCAGATTATCAGTACATTGACGTTGTTCGGCGGTCACAGGCTGTTTCGTTTGCCTTCTGTGCTGGAGATGAATTATCTTTTTAAGCTGACCGTGCAGAAGGGATCGATCGGCGGCTACCATATCCAAGGTCGCCTGGGTAGGGTGGTCCTTGGGGTCCCGAACAAGGCTCGGGGCGACCTGGCAAAGTGGTGCTGGGTCGGCGGTGCATGGAGGTTGGCATCGGGCGATAATCCGGAGCAAGAGTTGGATATCCCCACCAATTTTCGGGAGAGGAATCCGAGTAAGGGTTTTAACTCTCCCTTTATTTGGATACTCCTTGAACTAATCTAATTTGTTTCTCTTTTTGCAGGATTCCCTGTTCCAGCGATCGGCGATCTCCCCTTCGATTTCTTGATTGTCTGGGAGCGGATTCGCGCCTTGCCAGATTCCTACATAGACGTTCACTCAGTCAGCCACGAACTTCACCGGTTGGGAGCTCGACTGCTTCGCTACCCTCGCCACCTGAAGGCCCCTGTTATGACTTTTTATTTACTCTTTCCTGCGTAGAGGTCGCAATGTCTAAGTAGATGTCTAACTTGTTTGAGTTTGTTCTTTGGCAGAGATTCATTTTCCTCGCTTCGCCGAGCCACCACAAGAGATCGCCATGTCTAACCCTGGTCTCATCGGTCGTCTTCACCAGGGAAAAGAGATGGGTCGCGTTGCTGCAACGACGTCTCGCCCCGTCCCTGTGGTGAGGCCCGCTGTGGTGCCGGTCGCCGAGCCGAAAATTCAGGAGGAGGAACAACTCCAGCGCAACCGCAAGAGGCGGAGGCCGGAGGGGTCCCTGCCGACAGCTGAGGCGGACTTAACTATCTTGGAGCCGCTGGTTGCCGCTCCCCCCATCTCTACTGTTCCGATGGTGGAGGGGTCTGGCCCCAGGCCCTCGGCGTCTGGCTCCAGGCCCTCGGCCGGCATCTTGAAGGCTGCGGCGATCGCCGAAGCTGAAACTCCTAGGGGAAAGCCCTATTTTGGCCGCGATCCCGAGTTGGTCAATAGGTAAGACCGGATTGATCTTTCCGAGTTAGGCAATTTGAGTAAGGTATATACTAACTCCTTTGTTTTCTTTTTGTTTGTGCTGCAGGGTCCGTCTTGCTGATCCGGACGTCTCGCCGATGGTGATGGACTTCCTGGTGAGCAAGTCTCCGCAGAAGTCCCTTGATGTCCCTTCCTATGTCTCCGAGGCCATCGCCTCTCTGCCTAAGGCTTGGACGACCGATCTCAATGCGATCGCTCGTCGGCGGTCTGGAGATGCCATGCAGGCAACCATTGCCCTGGCTCTCCATATGGCGACGATGGCCATCCAAGCTGCCAAGGATTACGAGGGGCGACCCTCTAATGCTCGCCTCCATCAAGACCTTGAGGCCTCTCGGAATAAAAACGACGATTTTGCTAACCGGATCCAGGCTATGGAGAAGGAGTACTTAGAGACGGCCAAACGAGCTAAGCAGGATATCGACCGGATGAAGCAGGAGCTGAGCCGCTCCAAGAAAGTGGCCGATCGGTTCCGCGACCAGGAGAAGGAAGCTCGCCGGATGCATGTGGCCTCGCAGGAGGAGGCGACCGGTATGAAGGCGACGGTGGATCGGCTCAACAGCGAGCTGGAAAAGGCAAAGGGAGAGCTCGAGAAGGCTAAGGGAGAAATGGCCACCAAGGTGGTCGAGCTAGCGGAAGCTGAGAAGACGACCACGGAGTAGAGAGGTCAGCTAAAGGCGATCGAGACCGATCCCTACCTCAATGTGGCACTCGTCGGCGAGTTCGCCTATATGTGGCCTACGTCGACGCTGCCCGAGCCGCCAAAAAGGTAGGGATCGAGATCGGTCCTATGATGGAGAGCTTCAAGGCCTATACACTCGAGCACCTTTTGCATCCGGAGTTTTCCCTGCCGATCCTTGACCTCGTCGACTTGGGGATCGACTTGAGTTGGTATCCTTTTCCGGATAAACTCATTTATCCTGAGGCCGGTGGGGGAGCGCGTGCCGATCCGCCACCTGGGGACGAAGACCAGCCGGAGGGACCCTGAGAGATTTCTTTGTCTTCCTTTGATTGTAACTTTTTGCTTTTTCTTTGTATTGCCTCCGGGCTTCGTATTGTACGAACTCCTTGATAATGAATAAAATACTCCTTTTTTCGCACCTATTTCTTTTTATGTACGATCGGCTTTGCATGTTTGCATGAGAATTTTTACAAGTGTGTGTATGATTGCTTCCGATGTCTTGGCCCCTTGTTTTTGTTTACATATTGTAAGTAAGGGAACAAAAATAGTATGTCTGGTGAGCTATCTTCAGTTTTGCCGACTTTGAGGAACCGTGCACCGTCACGGAGTTCGGTGGACCGACCTCCACAACCGTGTCTTTGTGTGCGAGGGATATTCCCGCAACTCACTTTATTGTGAGGGTCCTCCATTAGGCTGCGCCCGCCTTGTATTTAAACGAAAGGTGGGCATTCTTGGTCTGGAGGAGTCCTTGCACGGGGCGTCGTCGGTTTATTCGACTCCACGTCCGCGGCTTTGTTAGCACTTTTCTACCTCGGGTCGGCATGTTAGATGGCGACCCTCGACGGTATACGTTGTGAAGGGATAGGGACGCGCCGCCTTGTCTGGGTACATCATGTTAGATGATGTACCTTGAGGGCGTGCGAACGTGTCCACAGATTAGTTTGGAGGGTCCTTCGGCTACGCCCCCCTCGTATTTAAACGAAGGGCGAGCGGTCGCAGCCCAAAGAAACCTTGCATGGGCGAAGCTGTCGGTTCCATCGACCTCCAAGACCATGGCTGCACTGTTTCTACCTTGGATCGCCATGTTGAACGACGATCCTCGATGGTATACGACGTGCTATTAGGCGTATTTTTATACGCTTATTTATCATTATTTAGTATTATTTTGGCGAGTAAAATTGCATAAATGAGCTTTTAATGTCTTATTCTCGCATGTTTGATAGAAGATTGGAGTCTGGAAGCTAAAACGAGGCGAAACGGGCGAAAACGGCGAATTTTTGGCCGCGGGTCATGCAGACAAGGCAAGTGAGCCGCGGCACAGGAAGGCAACCAGCGGGCACCAGAGTAGACTGCACTCTGTGCCGCGGCACAGTCCAGGTGAGCCGCGGCCCAGACGTAACACCCAGCGCCCAGGTTTTAAATTACACGCCATGTGCCGCGGCACAAATTTAGTGAGCCGCGGCACACTAGGCGGTTTTGGTGTGCTCCGCGCGGATTTGGGCCGTTTTGAAGCCAGTTTCCGACCTACTCACACGGACACGATTTGGAGACCGTTGAGAGCTATAAATAAGGGTTTAAGACCCTAATTAATCATCTGGGGAATCTAGGAATCTTGGAGGCTTGGGAAAAGAAGGAAAACAGAAGATTATCGCAGACGAGAGAAGCAGAAGAGATCAAAGGCAGAGGGCGGAAGCCAGAAGAACGGAGGAATCCGAGCTCTTCATCTGCGTTTGATTTTCATGCTTTTATCTATTAATTCTGTATTTTCACTATTTAGCATGTCAGGCTAAAAACCTAATCTAGGATTTTGATGAAACCTACGTTTTGACGGATTTGCTTGAGATTATCTATTTAATTACCTTTTGTTGATTTTTCCCAATCGTGTTTAATGCTTTCAATTATCTGGCCAATAGTTGTATTGTTTTAATCATTCAATTCGAATCGGTAGAGGAGAGTGGGTGAGGAACTATTGGTGAGGACCGTTTTATCTTGTGAGATAGGAATATACTTATAGGAACTACGTGGCCTTTTGGAGATTTTATGCTTTTTGCCTATTGACGAATTAATTCACCTAGGGATAGAGTGCGTTATTCGCCTTTAGAAAAATCTATTGACCTCGGGAGAGGCGGTAGAGTATATTAGCAATCTTCGCCTTCAATAAATTGAGAAGATCATTAACTTCAGATAATCGAGAGTAAATTCGGATAAACCGAGGTGGATTCAGAATCCTAGACTTATTCATCATTTGATTCTCTTTCTTCAAGCGATCATTTTTACTGTCTAGTCTTTTATTAATTCTTTTAGTAATTAATTGCAAAACCAAAGTTCGATTGTTCAAATAAAACTAGAATACATAAAAATCGGTAGTTAGTGATTCAGTCCTCGTGGGAACGATACTCACTCATCACTTTATTACTTGTATACGATAACGCATAATTTGCGTTGAAGAAAAATCGCAACAAGTTTTTGGCGCCGTTGTCGGGACCTAAATTTTCGCAAATATCGATTTCAAGATTTCTAGTCTTAGTTTGAACGCTTTATTTACTTATTTTTGTGTATTTAATTTTATTTATTTATTTGTTTTTCCTTTCAGATCTTTCGCGTAGTGCATGAGAAAACTCGAACGAAGGCCTACTACCTTTGATACCGAACTCGAGCGCACTCTTCAAGGAACAAGAAGGAGAAACGAGAGTTACGCATTTAAAGTCAACATGGCCGAAAATATCGAAATTCAAGGAGGAAATAATATTGTACAATAAGCTCAACCGAAATGGCACTTCGAGACTATTCTATGCCACAAATTAACACAAACTTTTCGGGATTCGCGCCCACTATCCAGCGAACAATTTCAAATTAAACTCGCTATTATTCGGATGGTGCAAAGTAGCCAATTCTGGATTGCCGAATGATGATCCCAACGCATATTGCTTCTTTTCTTGAGATTTGTGACACGCTCAAGAACAATGGTGTCACCGACGATGCTATCCGATTACGGCTTTTTCCTTTCTCTTTGAGGGATAAAGCGAAATTTTGTCAATTCTTACCGCTGGCTCGATCACGACATGGGCAGAGTTAGCGCAAGCCTTCCTTGCTAAATTCTTCCCACCTTCTAAGACGGCGAGACTGAGAAACAAGATCACTACTTTTGGTCAGTATGACATGGAATCGCTTCACAAGGCATGGGAGCGATACAAAGATTTGTTACGGAGATGCCCACATCACGGCCTTCCAGACTGGCTTTAGATTCAGACGTTCTACAATGGTTTGAGTGCTTCCACACGCACTCTCGTGGATGCAGCCGCCGGTGGAGCTTTGATGGGAAAGACGATGGCTGAAGCACACTCGTTCTTGGAAGCTATGGCCGCTAATGCTTATCAATGGCCATCCGAACGAATAACGCCGAAGCGAGTGATGGAAATTTCGAGTAATGACCCGATATCTACTTTGTCAGCCCAAGTCGCAGCATTAACGCAGCAGCTCCAAGCATTTTCGCATGCTCCTTCCCCCGTTACCATTGAGTCTTGCAATTGGTGTAACGGATCTCACCCTAGCGCGGAGTGCCAAGTCGGAAACCCGTTCGAGCAGCCCCAAATTGAACAAGCTCAGTTCGTAGGTGTAATACCCGTAATTTTTGTTCCCCGGGAATTTTCTATTTTGGCGGAAGTCTATTTTGACGACTTGCTTGGGACCGTTTTGTCATCCTGAGAATGATTAATTCTACACTTTTTGTCATCCGAGTTCGCTTTGTATCGCTCGTTGAATTCCGTGTTCTTTAGCGACTTTTCCACGTATGAGTTCGACTTTGTTAAATCACCATAAATTCTTGGAAGCTCCAAAAATTCTAAATCTTTGCAATATTATAGATCATCGAGTTAGCTTTCTAATGGTTCAAACGGTGAGTCAATCGGAGTCCGGACGAGAGAGTTATGGTCGTTTTAGCTCACCCGCTCGTTATCGCCGATCATCGCCGGCCGAACCGGCCGTGTCGTCCGACACGGCCCGTGCCGCACTCGTCCGGAAATGCCGGAGTCTCGCCTCAGACCCGACCGTGTCGCCCGACACGCCTGCGGCCGAACCCTTCCGGATAAGCTGGGATCGTCGCCCAAAGACGCCCGACCGTGTCGCCTCGCACAGCCGAGTCATGCCGAAGTCCGCTGCTTGACGGGTCATCGCCGGAAGGCTCCTCGCCGCGACCGTGTCCGGGCAGACACGGCCGAGTCCCTCGCCGGCAAGCCAGTGCGACACGACCGTGCCGATCGGGCACGGCCGTGTCCGCAGATACCAACCCCTATAAAAGGCCCCGCAGACGCTTTTCTTGCCATTTTTCACCTTCTTCTTCTCCTCTTCCGCAATGGCGTGTTCTAAGCTTGAAGCCATGTTGTTTAACAACATATCCATGGAGTCTTGGAGCTCATATCATCAATCATCCATCCTATAACATCCTTTGATCGAGCGAATCAGCCGATTTTCCGTAAATCTAATTTTGGGGATTTTGGGTATTTTGTTCGATTTCGTCCGTTTAATCCGATTTAACTTAGGATTGTGATGGATTGATGATTATTAAGATGTATTGTATCATTTCCCTTGTTATCCCATGGTTGGATCGTATCGATTCGTTGTTTTGGTCGAGTTCTTGACCGACGCCTTGAAGGTGTCCGGTAAAATGTCATAGAGGGGTTTTCGGGCATTCTACGATTATTCTTCCTCGTATGATCGATGATATATTGAATTTATGTTGTTAGGGTCGAATCCTTGTGAAGAACTCGAGTCGAAACCCTTCCGTTCGTTGTCTTCTTCGTGGTTCAAGCTTCCCGGTCGAACCGTGTTCTTCGGGATCTTCGGTAACGTTTATTTAGTCTATTTTTCATTTTTGATTGTACGTTCTCGACTTTGAAAGTATGAAATATTGATGGTATGATTATTTCTAGCCACTCCGGGACGGGCCTATGGTCCTCTGAGGGTTTCGTAGCCTCTGGTGCGATTCCATGGTTGATATGAACCAACCGTTTCTACGGCATTCATATGAAATAATGTTGGCATGTAATGAACGAACCGTTTTGACGGCATTCCTACATGTAACGGCGTATGATATGAACGAACCGTTTCTACGGCATTCACATACGTCTTGAGATTTTAGTTATTCCTAATACTAGTCTTAAATTGATGAATTGACGGATATTGATGAATCGACGGATTACATTTACTTTATTGTCGAGGAGTATTATGTTTCATATTGTTATACTTGCACTAGCTATTCGACGGCTAACCCTTTATGGGGAAATACGTTTCATGTATTTCAGTTCCGGAGAGCGGATGACGGTACCGGTCGGCATGAAGATGATGGGCAAGTGTGATACCGTGTCTTGTCTCCTGTTATTTTCGATTCCTCCATTCAGTGTTGTTGTACTGGAATGGATTTTTAAATACTCGAGTATTGTATTTCAGTTTCCTTGATGTTCCGGCCTGTGTTGCCGAGGTATTGATTTGTGCAGTGATGTATATGGTTTCATTGTTTATGGTTTCGAATATCAGTTGTATCGTCTTCCTTTCTTTTGTATGTAGACCTTATCGGTCAAGTTTATAGTTCCGCGTATGTTTAGCCTTGTGGGTCCCACGGCGGGGCTCACGGCGCTGTAATATACCCCGAATAACTTGGGGTGTTACGTAATATGGTATCGAGCTTAGGTTTATGGATACCTAGCCGCCGGTCTGGGTCGATTGAGTCGGCATTTGCCCACAGATCACTACTCGCCATCATCACCGTGCGACCGGTACTTGTAAGTCCTCTCACTCTTCTCGTATTTTTCTTAATCGCTTCGCTTATAGCTTGGTATTCTTGGGAATTGGTCACTTCGAGAATGTGCGATTGGATTATACTTACGCACGTGTGTGCCCTTCGTAATGTCAATAAAGTAGGAAGAATCGTGTCGTGATCACGGACGTGAACCCTTCCTTGAGATTTTGTTAAATTGCTAATTGTGATATTGGTGTGTAACGGTATTATGTTGAGACTTTGTTTAGGAGTCGCATGCTAGTATCACGGAGATCTTCGTCTTCACAGAACTGTAAGTATGTTTTTCGGATTATTCGAAAATTCTTGGTTATCTTGGTGATTTTGGATTTTCCGTTGAAATGTTTGTGCGAGTGATTGCAAGTTTCGAGGACGAAACTTATTTTTAAGGGGGGTAGAGTGTAATACCCCGATTTTTCGGATATATTTTTTTTTCGTTTATATATTGGATATCGTGGATGGTTAATTATGCTCGAGGACGTTGTGAACGTTTGAAAATGTTATTGAATTGAGTATATGTATTGATTTTGCCGTATGCTCGTATTTGGTATGTCATGACTTTGGACAGGAATTGTTGAAATTGGCTAAGTATGGAATTATTACGTACGTTAATAAGGTGAGATTACGTACGTAAGATTGGCATGGTTACGTACGTCAAGGCTAAGGTATTACGTACGTAACGAAGGCATCGGACAGAACCGAGTCCTGTGAGGCAGGTGGGATCCTGTTTCGGCAACTTTCGGCGGAGGATGTTGACAGGTGAGTCAACGTACGTGTTACGTACGTTATACAGGACGTGTTACGTACGTAACACAACCATTGTCTTGTAGCAAGTCAACCGGTATATTACGACGTTATATGGTATGGGTTACGACGTAATGGATCGCACGGAATGAGACAAAGGAGATGGTTACGTACGTTATGGATTTTGGATTACGCACGTTAAAGTTGTTACGTACGTTAAGAAAGGACACCTACGTACGTAATGAGAGTGCAATTTATATATTGAAGTGTTGCCTTTCATTTCTCTCACGATCCTTTGAGATATTTCTCTCCAAAACTCATCCCTCTTCACTTTTAAGAGTGTTCTAAACACTTTTAACATGATTGTGAGCTTGGAATCATGGAATTAGAGCTTGGTTATGGAACTATTGTTGATTCTTGAAGTGATTTCTTGTGTTATCCATATTCTATGAGGTTTATGTTGAAGGAAGATTATGATATGCTTTGAATATGTTGATTATGATTATGGAATCATAGAGATCTTGATGTTCTTGAGGCCATATGATGACTATGATGATTTAATGATTCTTGGAATGGAGTTCAAATTATTCTTTCTTCGTGGTTCGTCCATGCAAGGTAATCCTCGTATCCCTTTGATAGTGGCTCATTTTTTTTTTTGGGTTACTACTTGGGAGGGAGTACATTGGGAATCGTGTATTTTGATGTTCATCTTATTTTAATGAAAATGCATAAATTGGATCAGACTTTTATCCATTGCGTGAGTATTTTTGAAATGGATTTTGGTATTTTGCCAATCAAATTTTATTTTGTAAAACCGATTCCCTAAACCGAGTTTTTGGCATTTTAACCTTGATCGCTTTGACGGTATTTGGAAAATGATTTTTTTAGTATTTGAAAATATTACCGCTCATCGGTCTTTTTAGCATTTTTGGAATGACGTGGAAATTGTGCTTAGCCAGTAAATCCTTGTGAGAAAGGTTTACGGCGTGTAATATTCCTGTGAGGATCCAGGGTGTTACAATTATGGTATCATGTGATAATGTTATACGAGATTTGTTGGAATTGTAATAAGAGATTTCGGATGTTGATATGATCATTGAGATCTTCTTCATATGGTGATAAGGGTTTTGTTGCGATTCTTGAGATTGTATGAATGACATGATGAAGAAAATGGTAACATGGAGATATATACCTCGGAGATGTTGTTCTGAACGTGATTTCGGATATTTCATGTTCTTGAAGAACTCTTGAATTATACGAGGTGATGAAATTTTTTTTTTAGAAGTGTTGATGTTTTGAAAATGAATATGGAATATTCATATCTAGAGCTAAATTATGTGTTGGAAATAATATTCGTATAGGAATACGAATGTGATTATGAGTTTGATGAGACTATTATTCATCTCTCGAATTTGGAAGCCCATACGTATGGAGCAAATATTCAAATCGAATGATCGATTGTTTGATAACCTTTTTAATATGATTATCTATTGTTTTGAACCCGGTCGGATGATTCGAATTGGACGGTTATAAGTAAATTTTAACGATGGATTTACGAGAAGGAACCCTTGTCAATTCGTATTTAAGAATTGAGTTTGGAACAGTTAGACCCTTATTATAGTTCCGAAATGGTTGCTGATATGATCATCATATTTCACTCGTATTGTTGACAGGATTTGTAAGTGTCTCGAGTTGGATTGTTCGTTGTGATTAGTCGAGATATGGTAAAACGATTGAGTTCGTGGTTTGGTGGTATTGATATTGGTCGTCATCGAACCGGTTGATTATCAATCCTTCGTTTTACAATAAGGTATGATGTTTGATCGTGAATTATGACTGTTGTGTTGCGGTTAAGGTTGAAGGGTTCGTCGATTAACTTGGTCGAGACAAGTTTTATACTCGTACTAATCAATGAGACTAATGTTATCGTGTAGGCGTACGATTGTGTGTATCATTTTGGGACTTGGCCTCTTTATGATTGTATTGATGTCAAGGGATTGGTTGACACGACGCCGTCGGCAAATTATGCCAAATGTTACTGTTGTTTGTAAATGGCCGGTTCAAGGCATTACGATACTTGTTGGTAAAGTTGCTATTGATAGCCGGTTCGCGGTATCGATGTATCGATTATTATTATTCGCGATTAATGTCGTTCTGAGACATCGCTGAATCTTTGTAATCGAATTGGATCTGTTGCTATGATGTTGCGTTAACCGATTGGGGACATTTGATATATCCTTTTGTCATCTCCGTTTTGGGTGGTCGGTTTAAGACACCGGGACATCTATTCTATCGTATCATTGATTATCGATTGACCGTTCTAGGGTAATTGAGGTATTGAATTGGGATTATCAAAGATAATTCCCATCCGTTGTATAATTATTATCGATTGTCCGCTCTAACGGTAATCGATATATTGAATTGGGATTATCAAATATAATTTCCACCCGTTGTCAAAAAGATAATTCCCATCCGTTGAATTATTATTGTCGTGTTGACCGATTCAAGGAAGCACACTATTATTCTTGTGAACTCGGTAATTTTGTAATCGTTGAAGGTTGAGGATTTTCCCGAACTATTGTGTTGTGATCGTTGTTCGTGTTAATCGGTCCTTAGGGAATTCTAATCCCAGGATGGTTGTTTTTGAATATCGTTGGTCGTGTCGATCTTTCATTATTCGTGTGTCATCGTTCACTTGGTGAGTCGTATGATCCGTATTGGATGTTTTATCCCTTGAGTTTCGTTGTCATGTTGTATCGTGGCATATCTGGAATCATGTCTGCGTGCCGATTGGTTATGTGTAAGATTTTTAGCCAGGCACCCGATGGTCATGCGTGGATATTTCCGCATTGGACTGTGCACGCGAGACGTAGTTCTTGAGGCTAATTAGGTACATTGTCACATGTATATTCTGGATTCCGTATACGGGGTGGACATGTGCACGAACACATTTCCGGATTGGGCGTACTGTGATGTCCCTCTTGAGCTTTATTGATTGATCGTTCGTAGTCCATGTTGTATTGGATATGTCCGACGATTTGAGACTGGTTGTTCATACGCCGAGGGGTATGTCCGATCGGAGTTTGCTTCTTTGAGATCTCAGATTGTGATGATTTACTTTGGGGTCATTCGGCTTTCGTGCCATTGTGATGTATCGGTATTTCCGCTGGAGCCTTCGGGCATTGTGAATTCGTATCTTTTTCGGCATTGGTTTGGTTTACCTTCTGCAATGTATTGTTATGTTCTATATTGATGATTCGCCGTTTGGGCGTATGTTTGATTCTTGTGCATCTCGTTGAGTTTTCCTGGCGAAATATTTCTTCCCTACTGCTTTAAGTTTCGGGACGAAACTTCTTTTAAGGAGGGTAGAATGTAATACCCGTAATTTTTGTTCCCCGGAAATTTTCTATTTTGGCGGAAGTCTATTTTGACGACTTTCTTGGGACCGTTTCGTCATCCTGAGAATGATTAATTCTACACTTTTTGTCATCCGAGTTCATTTCGGTATCGTTCTGTTGAATTCCGTGTTCTTTAGCGACTTTTCCATGTATGAGTTCGACTTTGTTAAATCACCATAAATTCTTGGAAGCTCCAAAAATTCTAAATCTTTGCAATGTTATAGAGCATCGAGTTATCTTTCCAATGGTTCAAACGGTGAGTCAATCGGAGTCCGGACGAGAGAGTTATGGTCGTTTTAGCTCACCCGCTCGTTATTGGCCGATCACTGCCGGCCGAACCCGGCCGTGTCGTCCGACACGGCCCGTGCCGTACTTGTCCGGAAATTCCGGAGTCTCTGCCTCAGGACCCGACCGTGTCGTCCGACATGGCCCGTGCCGAACCCTTCCGGATAAGCTGAATGCTCGCAAAGACGCCCGACCGTGCCGTCGTGCAGCGCGATCGAGTCATGCCGAAGTCATTGTCGGACGGGTCAGCATCGGAAGGCCCTCCGCGCCGCGACCGTGTCAAGCAGACACGGTCGAGTCCCTGTCGGCCAGGTATGCGACACGACCGTGCCGATCGGCACGGCCGTGTCGGCAGACAATCAACCTATAAAAGGCCCCGCAGACGTTTTCTTGCCATTTTCACCTTCTTCTTCTCCTCTTCCGCACTGGCGTGTTCTAAGCTTGAAGCCATGTTGTTTAAAAACATATCCATGGAGTCTTGGAGCTCATATCATCAATCATCCATCCTATAACATCCTTTGATCGAGCGAATCGTCGATTTTCCAAATCTAATTTTGGGGATTTTGGGTATTTTGTTCGATTTCGTCCGTTTAATCCGATTTAACTTAGGATTGTGATGGATTGATGATTATTTAGATGTATTGTATCATTTCCTTTGTTATCCCATGGTTGGATCGTATCGATTCGTTGTTTTGGTCGAGTTCTTGACCGACGCCTTGAAGGTGTCCTAAAATGTCATAGAGGGTTTTCGGGCGTTCTACGATTATTCTTCCTCGTATGATCGATGATTTATTGAATTTATGTTGTTAGGGTCGAATTCTTGTGAAGAACTCGAGTGAAACCCTTCCGCTCGTTGTCTTCTTCGTGGTTCAAGCTTCCTGGTCGAACCGTGTTCTTGGGATCTTGATGCGTTTATTAAGGCAAGTATACATTTATGATTATGCGTTCTCGACTTGAAAGTATGAAATATTGATGGTATGATTATTTCTAGCCACTCCGGACGGGCCTATGGTCCTCGAGGGTTTCGTAGCCTCCGTGCGATTCCATGGTTGATATGAACGAACCGCTTCTACGGCATTCATATGAAATAAGGTTGGCAAGTACTGAAAGAACCGATTTGACGGCATTCCTACATGTAACGGCGTATGATATGCACGAACCGTATCTACGGCATTCACATACGTCGTGAGATTTTAGTTATTCCGGAATACTAGTCTTAAATTGATGAATTGACGGATATTGATGAATTGACGGATTACATTTACTTTATTGTCGAGGAGTATTATGTTTCATATTGTTATACTTGCACTAGCTATTCGACGGCTAACCCCTTTATGGGGGAAATACGTTTCATGTATTTCAGGTTCCAGGAGAGCGGACAGACGGGTACCGGGTCGGCATGAAGATGATGGGCAAGTGTGATACTGTGTCTTGTCTCCGGTTATTTTCTTGGATTCCTCCATTCAGTGTTGTTGTACTGGAATGGATTTTTAAATACTCGAGTATTGTATTTCAGTTTCCTTGATGTTCCGGCCTGTGTTTCCGAGGTATTGATTTGTGCAGTGATGTATATAGTTTCATTGTTTATGGTTTCGAATATCAGTTGTATCGTCTTCCTTTCTTTTGTATGTAGACCTTATCGGTCAAGTTTATAGTTCCGCGTATGTTTAGCCTTGTGGGTCCCACGGCGGGGCTCACGGCGCTGTAATATACCCTGAATAACTTGGGGGTGTTACAGTAGGAAACGGAAACCGGCAAAATAATCCGTACTCCAACACATACAATCCGGGATGGCGTAATCATCCCAACTTCTCATGGAGAAACGGACAGAACACGAACCAACCTCCGTTCGTTCAAAACCAACAGCAGCCTCCTCCCGCTCCAAAAGTTTCTCTTGAGGAAGCAATCGCGAAATTGGCAGCGAATACGAGTCAATTCATGACTCGTACTGAAGCAACATTGCAAAATCATTCCGCCTCCATTCGCAACTTGGAAGTCCAGCTGGGCCAGATTGCTAATGTGTTGACAAACTTGTGAGGGAGCATTGCCAAATGCCGAGACAAATCCTAGAGAAAGTCTAAATGCGATCAGTTTGAGAAGCGGGAAGGAGGTGTTTGACCAGCCCGAGAGGAGTGAAAAGAGAAGTGAAATTGAGGAGAAGAAAAATTTAGCAACGGAGAAATCACAAGATTGGAGACCTTCGATAACGTTTCCGGATAACCCGAAGGCATATGTGCCACCGTCCGTTTCGCAGATTACAGAAAAAGGCGGACAAGCAATTCTCTAAGTTCCTCGACGTGTTCAAGAAGCTTCATATTAACATTCCATTTGCCGACGCGTTGGAACAAATGCCAAGCTACGTTAAATTCATGAAAGAGATCTTGTCAAAGAAAAGAAAACTTGAGGAGTTTGAGACAGTCGCCTTGACAGAGGAGTGCAGCGCGATTCTTCAAAAGAAGTTTCCACCAAAATTGAAAGATCCGGGAAGTTTCAACATACCGTGCACCATGGGGGATCTCTCTTTTGATAAGGCGTTGTGCGATCTCGGTGCTAGTATTAACCTCATGCCTCTGTCTATTTTCAAAAAGCTGGGAGTTGGAGAAGCAAAGCCGACAACGGTCTCCTTGTAATTAGCGGATCGATCTATTAAGTATCCGAGAGGAGTGATTGAGGACGTGCTAGTAAAAGTGGATAAATTTATCTTTCCAGTGGATTTTATTGTTCTCGACATGGAGGAAGATCAAGATATCCCGATTATCTTGGGACGACCATTTTTAGCGACCGACAGAACTCTTATAGATGTGGAAAAAGGGGAATTAACTCTGCGGGTTCAAGACGAGCATGTTACGTTCCAAGTATTCAAATCCTTTTCATGTCCGGGAGGTGTTGCTAAGAGCTCTCAAAGTGAAAGTGTGGAGGCCGTTGCGAAAGAAAGACACCGAAAAAATCATCGGTCGAAAAATTCAGAGTCCGTTTCAGATGGTCCAACTTTTAAGAAAGATGTAGAACGAGTCGCATTTCTCAAGCATGTGAACATGCGATCATCGCCATCTGACCAGCCACAATCGGAAAAGTCTGCTGCTGCCATAAGTTCGTTCGTGAAAGAGGGAAATAAGCCGGAAGTCAAACGGACGTCTAGTCATGAGAAAGACGGGTGTTTCGGGAAGTTGTTCTCGTCAAAACCTTTCCGCAAACAACATTGGGTGTCCGAACCGAAAATCGAATCGTTACTGACCGATAGTCAAAATTTTAAAAACCATATTAACAGTTCGATGAACGGGGCGGAGATCAAATGGAGTTTGCGAAAAGCGAACTGATTTTTTTTTAATAGGTCCGGCTGAAGACTATAAACTTAGCGCTTCTCAGGAGGCAACCCGAGTTCGTAGTTGTAGATTTTTGAGTTGCTGTATTTTTCTTGCATTCTTGAATTTTTATTTTTCATCATTTTGAGCTTTGATTTCCTTTTACCTCTCGTTCTTGACGTGTTCTTCTTAAAATTCTGTGCAGGAAAATTCCCAGGGGAGAAATTCATTACTGAGCCGCGGCACAAGGCTTGTGAGCCGCGGCACACACAAATCAAAAGGGAGAGCTAAACTTTCTGTATTCTGTGCCGCGGCACAACATTACTGAGCCGCGGCACACATGAGCCCTGAGCCGCGGCACACGAAACCTGAGCCGCGGCCCATGACAAAACATACGAGCAGGTAAAAAGGGACTGTACTCGGTGCCGCGGCTCACTTGAGCTGTGCCGCGGCACACCATGCGGAATTTGTAAACCCCAGGTACCTTATAACCCGCATTCGGCCGACTACCCAGGTAAGTTTACCTTCCCTTTCCTATCCCTTGCGCGCGCGATCGGCCGACATCCTCCTCCATTCTTCTTCTCGCAATTTTCTTGCACTTTTCACAATCCAAGCAAGGTATGTCCAAATCTCTAATCTCAAATTGTTCTATGAATTTAAATGTGAAGTTGTGTTATGCATTTGATGGATTGAATATGTTTATTTCCTTCAAAAGTTCTATGATGGTTAAGTGGAGGACATGATGTTTTGATCGATTTTTCATGATTATTTTGGATTATGAATGAATTGAATATGTCGTTTTTGATGGTGAATGATTCGTGTTGTGTTCTTGGGGATTTAATCGAGCTATTGTCATATTTGTTCTTCAAGTGAACTCTTGCCCTTTAAGTGTTCGATGAAAAGTCTGAATGAAAAATTTTGTTTGTTAGGACAATATTGTGAATCTTTGTGCAATTTATTCGTTCTGAAATTACAGCAAGCCCAACCCTTACGTCTAGTTTAAACGTTAAAGTTCAAATTGTATTTTTATCTCACGACTGTGCTAGCTTGTTAAATTCTGATTTACGGCCGGATATCCTTAGCCGAGTAATGATTATTCTCGTTATTGTTCAAGTAAGTAAACTCTGGTGTTTTATTTTTCAGGACTCGCTATGGCTAGGACTAAGAAGCTGAGCAAGAGGGCCAGGACTCAGTCATCCCCCACTCGAGGGGAAACCTCTCGTAGTCGCGCCGAGTCGGAGGGGCACCGCTTTCCGACCCGAGATCCACAAAATATTCAACGAGAAGATTCTGCGACCTCTTATCCCGAGAGGGATTTACTCCAGCCCCCAAGACGGGAACCGCTACTATGATAGATTAGATGTGGTGTGCCCGATTTGATGCACCCCGAGCCAGCGGTGATATCGATAGTGCAGAGTTCTATGCCGCCGCGTTATTGAAACACATTCGAGCAGCGATGTTGCAGCAGTCAGACACTCGGACTCAGGTCGATGTCCGAGGTATTATGGTTGATTATTCCACAGCTGCTATTCGGAGGTTGTTTGGGCTGCCGGTGGTAGATGAGACGGCTTATGACCGAGTTATGGCTAGCCTCACGAAGGAGGCTCTGCTCGAGACTATTATGCAGCCCGACTCCGACTGGGAGCGGCGCGCACCGGGTTCTTCCACTTTCCACTTCAATAGATCGTGCCTCAGTCGGCTCGGGCGTGCCTGGCTATATTTTATTTGCGCTCGTATAGACCCCACATCTGAGATCCGCACTGTTTTTCTCTCCCGCGCCCGAACACTATATGCTATCACATCCGGGCTGCGATTCGATGTGGCCCCTCTCTTGGTCCGTTCTATATTCCAGTGTATTCAGGGAGGGGCCAAGACGGGGTTGAAGCACCCCTCGCTTATTTGCGCTCTGTGCCGGCAGTCGGGGCTGACGTGGTCAGACGACGAGCCGATGCTAGCTCCCCAGGCCCCGATTGATCACCGCATTATTTCACATTTCGACCAGTGGGGAGGAGCTCCGGCGCACGCTCGGGGGCGAGGATTTCTACTGGATGAGGCCCACGAAGGGTCCCCCGAGCCCCTTCTGCTGACACAGGGGCAGGCAGATGCCGGCCCGTCGCCCGACAGAGAGAGATTGCAGGCGATGTTCGACGGGCTGAGGGAGGATATGAGGAGAGAGAGAGGATCTGAGGGAGGATATGAGGAGAGAGAGAGGAGATGAGGATAGAGGGGGAGAGTATGCTGGCTGCCATGCGAGAGGAGCAGCGGACGGAGAGAGAGAGAGAGAGCATTGCCGCCGCCGTAGCCGAGATGCGAGCAGCCCGCCGGCCAACCGGCGTGAGGCGAGGCGTCTGGCAGCGAGGGACGCCTACCATCAGTAGCACCTTGCCGCATGGATGGCCCACATTTTGCATCCGGACGGGACATTTATCGCACTGCCGCCACCACACCACCCTCCTCACCGATGATGCCAGATCACCGTGAGAGGACTGGAGGGGAGTACTTGACCTTCTTATTCTATTGCATATTATATTTTGTCCATTGAGGTCAATGTACGTCCTAAGTTGGGGGGGTTTACTTTCTGTCGCTACATTTATTGTTGTACTTATTGCGTTGCACTTTTTGTTATTTTTTTTTTAGTTATCTTTTTATCGATAGCCTTGCTTGTCTTGATTTTACTCTATTCGTGAATTTTTCGTGCTTCTATTTGTGTAATACTGATGTTACGACACTGTTTTTCTGTCTGAAGAAACGGTCGAGTTTTAGTCGGGTTGTAGTCAGTGATTTCTGCTAAGTCGTCATTTAGGTCCGAATTTTTTTCTCGTGATTGTAGAGGTATTGGCGGATAAGAGAGGATACATACTTGTTTTAAAATCACCATCGATACGTTCGGTTATATTTTTCGGATAGCTAGTCGTCCAGTTACATAAGTCGTGTTGGCGCTTAGATTGAGTTTAGAGTCGGCCAGTTTTTCCCAAAAGTCGAGTTATTTTTGTTCTATGATGAGAAGTCTAGTAACCGGGGGTATTCACGTGTCCCGTTATTTACTCTCGCGTAAAACGACGAGCCTGATTAGACTAGTGATTTAGAAATTTCGCATGTGCCGATGATAGGGAGCCTAGTACCCGGGGTACTCGCGTGACCCGTTGTTTACTCTCGTGTAAAACAGCGACCTTGATTCGGACATGCGGGAATTAGCTATTCGAGTTGGTTCTCCGCTGTGGAGGGGAACTTAGTAACTAGAAGCATCCATGTGCCCCATGAGTGTCTTTTACGTCAAATGGTTTCCCAATACATGAGAATGGAAGTTCCACCCTAGGATTATCCCGATGAAACATCCCGAGATCCGAACCTAGTGGTCAACTCGAATCAATTTCTTGAGCATATATATATATAAGGGAATACTGTCCGAGGGTTAATTTTTATGAAACTCATGAAAATTTTGCCATTAGACTGTGGAACGGGGCGAACTAGCTTGTTTATTTTAACCTTTCATATTGACGGTCGATTAGATTCACGTTTGTTAATCTTTGAGCTGGATTTTCTTCATGAACAAGTGATTAGGACTGAACTTGGTTACTTTGTGGAATCAGTGTTCTGAGTGTAGCTTGCTATTACGATACTCGTATTATTCAGAGAGAATTTCAGGATAGTATTGATTAGGTTAAGCACTATGAGTTGCACGATTATTCACGACATTCTTTTGTTGAAATTAATTCTTTTTGCTTGAGGACAAGCAAAGGCTTAAGTTTGGGGGTATTTGTTAGGCGTATTTTTATACGCTTATTTCTCATTATTTAGTATTATTTTGGCGAGTAAAATTGCAAAAATGAGCTTTTAATGTCTTATTCTCGCATGTTTGATGTAAGATTGAGTCCTGAAGCTAAAACGAGGCGAAGCGAAACGGCGACTAGTCAGGTCCGCGGCACAAGGCAAGTGAGCCGCGGCACAGGAAGGCAACCAGCGGGCACCAGAGTAGACTGTACTCTCTGCCGCGGCACATTCCAGGTGAGCCGCGGCCTAGACGTAACACCCAGCGCCCAGGTTTTAAATTACACGCCATGTGCCGCGGCACAGATTTAGTGAGCCGCGGCACACTAGGCGGTTTTGGTGTGCTCGCATGGATTTGGGCCGCTTTGAAGCCGCTCCACCTACTCACACGGACGCGATTTGGAGACTGTTGAGAGCTATAAATAAGGGTTTAAGACCCTAATTAATCATCTGGGAAATCTGGGGAATCTAGGAATCTTGGAGGCTTGGGAAAAGAAGGAACACAGAAGATTATCGCAGACGAGAGAAGCAGAAGAGATCAAAGGCAGAGGGCGAAAGCCAGAAGAACGGAGGAATCCGAGCTCTTCATCTGCGTTTGATTTTCATGCTTTTATCTATTAATTCTGTATTTTCACTATTTAGCATGTCAGGCTAAAAACCTAATCTAGGATTTTTATGAAACCTACGTTTTGAAAGATTTGCTTGAGATTATCTATTTAATTCCCTTTTTGTTGAGTTTTCCCAATCCTGTTTAATGCTTTCAATTATCTGGCCAATAGTTGTATTGTTTTAATCATTCAATTCGAATCGGGAGAGGAGAGTTGGTGAGGAACTATTGGTGAGGACCGTTTTATCTTGTGAGATAGGAATATACTTATAGGAACTACATGGCCTTTTGGAGATTTTATGCTTTTTGCCTATTGACGAATTAATTCACCTAGGGATAGAGTGCGTTATTCGCCTTTAGAAAAATCTATTGACCTCGGGAGACGCGGTAGAGTATATTAGCAATCTTCGCCTTCAATAAATTGGGAAAATCATTAACTTCAGATAATCAAGAGTAAATTCGGATAAACCGAGGTGGATTCAGAATCCTAGACTTATTCATCATTTGATTCTCTTTCTTCAAGCGATCATTTTTACTGTCTAGTCTTTTATTAATTCTTTTAGTAATTAATTGCAAAACCAAAGTTCGATTGTTCAAATAAAACTAGAATACATAAAAATCGGTAGTTAGTGATTCAGTCCTCGTGGAAACGATACTCACTCATCACTTTATTACTTGTATACGATAACGTACACTTGCGTTCAAGAAAAATCGCAACACGTGCCTGGTGGGGCGATCGCTTGAATAGATGGGATAGAGAAGATATCATAATATTCTTTGTACATTGGGTAGTTGAAACTGAATACAAATTTTTCACTGGTAGTATTTCTTCAGATGTACGGCGTTCCAGGGATATTGGTCCAGAGTGTCGTCAGGGTGCTCAAGTTCGTAGGCTCCCTTAGTTAGCCACTTAGATTATCCTGAAGGGGCCTTCCCAGTTCGGACCAAAGACACCTGTGTGGGTCTGGATCTTTTTGAGGACGAGATTGCCCACTTGAAACCGTCTTTCCTTGACCTTCGAATTGAAGAACTTCTCGGATCTCCTTTTGTGGATAGTGTTCTTCATTTCTGAGGTCAGTCGTCGTTCTTCGAGCATGTCGAGGTCGATCCGTCGGGCCACATCATTTTCGGTCGTCATATCTTGTTCGGTTCGATGGTTGAGGACGGAGATCTCCGAGGGGATCACCGCTTCTGTTCCGAAGGCGAGGGCGAATGGGGTTTCGCCGGTTGAGTTACGGGTCATCGTTCGATAAGACCACAAAACGTCTGGGAGCTCGCTCGCCCATCGTCCTTGCCTGGACTCGACTCACGCTTTAATCGTGTGTTTGAGGATTTTGTTTACGGCTTCTACCTGCCCGTTCATCTGAGGGTGGTAGGGGGCCGAGAACAATTTTTTGATTCCCAATTTCTCACAGAATTGCATGACTTCTAAGCCGTCGAACTGCTTTCTGTTGTCGGAGATGATGGCCTGGGGTAGACCGAATCGGCATATGATGTTTCTCCAGATGAACTTGATTACTTACTCTTGGCCGATCTTGTTGAGCGGTTCGGCCTCAGCCCATTTAGTGAAATAGTCGACCCCTACAATGGCAAACTTACAGCCCCCTGGCGCCATCGGCAAGGGACCTATAAGGTCGATGCCCCATTGGGCGAAAGGCCATGGGCTGTACATTGAAGTGAGCTGCTCGGGGGAGAGCTTGATGTTTGGGCCCATTACGTGACACCCGTGACACGATCTGGCATAGGCGATTGCATCCTTCTGAAGTGATGGCCAGAAAAAACCTTACCTGGTAGTTTTATGGATGAAAGCTCGCCCGCCAGCATGGTTCCCACAGATCCCGTCATGGATCTCGGCTAAAACGAGTCGACCTTCCTCCGGTGTAATACACTTGAGGAGGGGAAGGATGAAAGCTCGTTTGTAGAGCCTGTCGTCCAATAGGGTGTATCTGGTCGCACGGAGCTGGAGTTGGCGAGCTTTGGTACGGTCGTCAGGGACCGTTCCGTCCTTTAAGTATTTGATGACCGGAGTCATCCACTTCTCCTCCGCAACGGAAACTGTGGTAACCAGGTTTCTGTCGATCGCCGGCCTTGCTGATTTTGTGATTTGGATATTAGAGAAATCCGCTGCCCCATCCGACGACGCTAGCTTGGATAGGGCATCGGCCTGGGAGTTGTGCTGTCTCGGGACTTGTTCGATTAACACTTCCTCAAATTTCGTGCACATTTCGGCGACCAATACTTGGTATTTGACCATTTGTTCGCCGCGCGCCTCATATTCTCCCTTGACTTGGTTCACGACCAAGAGGGAGTCCATGAAGATATGGAGGCGACGAACATCTAGGGCGAGGGCTAGATCGAGCCCGCCTACCAAGGCTTCGTACTCGGCTTCATTGTTGGTCGCACGAAACCCGAAACGCACAGCATTTGTGAAACTTTGTCCGTCGGGGCTAATGAGGACAATCCCTGCCCCTGCTCGCGAGTTGGTCACCGAGCCATCCACGCATGCCTTCCAGTGTGGCGACCGACTGGCCTGACTGTGAGGGAATGTTAATTCCACCACAAAGTCTGCCAGAGCCTGGCCTTTGATCGCTGTGCGAGGAGCGTATGTGATACCGTATTGGGCGATCTCCAATGACCACTTGAGGAGTCGTCCGTTGGTGTCTGGTCGGTGTAGAACTTGCCTTAGAGGGAGAGTTGTCATAACCTCCACTTGATGTTCGAAGAAGTAGGCTCTTAGCTTGCGAACACTCATGACTAGATCATAGGCGATCTTCTCCAGAGGTGTGTATCGCGTTTCCGCGTCGTGGAGCGCTTGACTAACAAAGTAGATCGGCAAGTGGACTTGTCCCTCCCCTCGCACCAAAACGGCACTCAGTGCGACCTCTGAGGCCGCCAGGTAAAGGATTAGTTTCTCGCCGAGGATCGGCTTTGCCAAGATCTGGGGGTTAGATAGGTACTCCCGGATTTTGGCGAACGCTATTTGACTCTCCTTCGTCCATGCGAACTTCTTGTTCTTTATGGTCGCGAAGAAAGGCTTGCTTTTATCCCCGAGCCGAGATATGAAATGGTTGAGGGCAGCCAGACAACCTGTGAGGCGTTGCACCTGCTTGACATTCCGTGGTTCCTGCATGTCGAGGATCGCCAGGATCTTGGTGGGGTTTGCCTCGATCCCCCTTTGGCTCACGATGTGCCCCAGGAATTTTCCGGAGCTCACCCCGAAGTTGCATTTCTTGGGGTTCAGCTTCATGTTGAACTTCTCGAGGATGGCGAACGTCTCGGCAAGGTCATTGAGGTGGTCTTCCTTCTTGAGGCTTTTGACTATGATGTCGTCAATGTAGACCTCCATGGTCTTGCCGATCTGATTGACGAACATCCCGTTGACCAACCGCTGGTAGGTTGCCCCTGCATTCTTCAAGCCGAACGACATTCGGACCCAAAAGTATATGTCTTTTTCCGTGTGGAAAGATGTGTGCTTTATGTCTTTCTCCGCCATTGGGATTTGATGGTATCCGGCGAAGGCATCCATGAACGACATCATTTCGAAACCTGCTGTACTATCAACCACGTGATCAATATGAGGCATCGGAAAGTGGTCTTTTGGGCATGCCGCGTTGAGGTCGGTGAAGTCGATGCATAACCTCCAGGAGCTGTTTGGATTTTTGACGAGCACGGCATTGGCGACCCACTGCGGTTCGTCTGTAGCTACCCCGATTAGTTTGTTATCGAGTAGCATTTTGACTTCTATGTCGAGTGCTGCGTACTTCTCAGGACTGAATTCCCTACGTTTCTGGTGAACAAGCTTCCTTACCGGGTCGATCTTTAGATAGTGGCAATCGTGTTCACGACTTATGCCGACAATATCTTGATGCGACCAGACAAAGACTACGATGTTCTTACGTAGTAAATTGATAAGATCCTCTTTTAATTCAAGACCAACGCTTGTGCCGATCTGTACTTCCCGCTCTGGACGAGCTGGATCTATCGTGATACTCTCCAGCTCTTCGACGGGGACAGTCGCATCTCATTTGGAACGATTTACGGACTCAATCCTTGGATCGATGTCGAGACTTGGCTCGAAACCGATCCTTGACTCAATGTCGTCCGTTAATCGATGTGAGATGGCGTCCCTTGAGTCGGGTTGGTATGATGTGCTTGGCTCGTCGATCTCCATGGGTTGATCGTCGATCGTCTCGACGTTACAAATAGCATGGGAAGTATTGAAAGAAGTTACAACATAGGAGTAATTCAAACATTTCTTTGCCATTAGATGATCTCCTTTTACAGTACCGACCGTCCCATCGGCAGTGGGGAATTTGATACAGTAAAAGAAAGAAGAGGCGACCGCCTCAAAGGTTTCCAGAAACGGACGACCTAGGAACCCATTATAGATGCTGGGCCTATCTATGATTACAAAACTTAGGTTCCTAGTAATTCTAACCTTGGGATCGTAGTAGCATATTATCTCAACAGAGAGCTTGATCCTTCTGTAGGCTTGGACTGTGCTGTCGCCGAAACCTTGAAGCACGGTGCCGAACGGCTTGATGAACTTGGTCAGGTTCTTTTAGGCGTATTTTTATGCGCTTATTTATCATTATTTTATATCTATTTTGAGCCTAAATCTGCATAAATGAGCTTTTAATGCACTATCCTTTTATGTTTTGCAGGAAATTGGAGTCCGGAAGCTCGAACGACGAAAAACGGGCGAAAACGGCAATTTTTGGCCTGGGGCCGCGGCACAAGACAAGCGAGCCGCGACACACGAAGGCAACCAGCAAATGCCAAACCAACTATACTGTGAACCGCGGCACAGCTTAAGTGAGCCGCGGCCCAGGAGGAAAATGCGCACTGTGCATCTCGGCCGAGCGGAGGGGCCGCGCACGTATTAAGTGAGTCGCGCCCACCGGCGCTTTGTCAATATTCCGCGTTCCTGGGCCGTTTTTGGAGCCTATTCTCAGCCTAATTCCCGGACGCGTTTTGGAGGTTGAGGACGGCTATAAATAAGCATTGAAGGTCAGAAAAAGAGGAGGGATCGATAATCATCAAATCGGAGGAAGACATCGCGGGATCGAAGAACACAAGGAGGAGATTTGTGGGCGACAACAAGACCACGGATCTCTTGCGGTTTTTCTTAATTTTTCCGTATCTTAGCTTCTAGATCTGTTTGAGTAGGATTGTGATTGTAGCCGATTACATGACGGTTTGATTTATTTATTTTTACTTCAATTTACTCGTTATTCGTATTGAGTTGGATTTTTCTCATTGTTCTTAATGCTTTTTAATTGTCTGGCCAACAGTCGAATTGTTTTGAATGTCTTTATGGATTCGGGAGATGAAATTTAGGCATAGTTCTTGTGAGAAAAATCATGATTTTCGTTAGATAGGGATACACTCATGGGAATTGTGAAGCCTATTTATTGTGGGGATTCTTGAACTATTTTAGTTATTAATTATCTAATTCGAATAGGGATATATCGAGTTAATAATTCGTAGTATTTTCTATTGACCTTGGGAAAGACTTTAGAATAATTTAGGAATCCCTGGCTTACAATCAATTGAATAAAAGTGAATTGGAATTAAATAATATCAGGTGAAAATCATAATCCTACGCCATTAATATTATTTATTATTTTTATTATTACTATTATTAATTTCTATTTATTTTCTGCAATTAGTTTAG
Source organism: Orobanche coerulescens (assembly GCA_033398695.1). Taxonomy (NCBI): domain Eukaryota; kingdom Viridiplantae; phylum Streptophyta; class Magnoliopsida; order Lamiales; family Orobanchaceae; genus Orobanche; species Orobanche coerulescens. Next base: position 57,804,830 of record CM065807.1, on the reverse strand, counting down.
AAATAAATTTTATATAATTGTTCTTCAAATAAAATTACGAGTTGACTATATTTTGGTACTTAGTGAAATCAGTCCTCGAGGGAACGATATCTTACTTATCACTTTATTACTTATTGACACCGTGCACTTACAGCATAGTGTGAGGGATTTCCTCACAACAAGTTTTTGGCGCCGTTGCCGGGGACTGATTTTTCACTAATATCATTACCAAGCGACTCTAATTTTAATTTGAAGTTTATTTTTCTTTAGTTTTGATATTTTCATTATGTTTTCCTTTGATTATCATGACCCTTGACATTTCATAAATTTCGATGTTCGTAGTAATTTGCCTAATAGGGTCAGTCAGCCCCCTCCCCCAAAATAAAAGACCATGCTTGAACAATGTGTAGACGCTCTCAAAAATCCTGATAGTACCCCTCTTGAGCGAGAATGTGCACGTCGTGGTCTTGAAATTCACTATGATTATTTTCCAGCTTATATAGTTAGTAGTGAAGTTGAGGGGGAGGTTGAGAAGAAAGACATGTTGAGTTTTAGGGTCGATCTCCCAGCACCTGATAATTACATAAAGTGTGATGAGCTTGTAGAAGAAGTTACCATTGATGATGTTTCCAAAGAAATTTCATTAAATTGTCATCAAACTTCGACTAATAAGGTGAACACTTATGTGCCTAAAATTTTATTTCCTAAATCCATAATGGGAGAGATTGACCCCATTACTCTTGATTTTGTTGAGGCTGATTCCTTGAGTTCTAATGAGGTTGTTCATGATATGTCTTTATTATCTACCCATTCGAACTCTGCTTATTTTTTCGTGCCTTACAATTATTATATTCTTCCATTATTTTTTGGTTGTCCGCATAATAATTCTTACTCATTATTTTCGGCAACCGGGCATGAACCAAAGCCTCCCTTGTGGAATAAGAGGCTTATAGATTGCAAGAATGGGGCATTTGGCAATCTCCCTAGAAAGAAGCCACGTTAAATTTCTTTTGCCACGTCGTGCTCAAGACGTAAAATAGAGCGCTTGATGGGAGGCAACCCATCATTTTTACTTGCTTTCTAGTTAGTTGTTTTTATTTGATTTTTCGTTAATAATTTTCTTTTCTTTGGATTCGTGTATTCTTGTTGGCCCTTATTTCTCTAATATATTTTTTTTACCCCAATGAGTTATTATTCTTCATATTCTAGTCTTTCTTGACTTAATGTCTTTAGTTATTTCATGACTAGAGACTAAGTTTGGGGGTTCCTGGTGATGTTGGGCAATACTTGAAGTATGGATTGACAGACGATTCCACTCAGATATGTGCTGGCGTTCAAGAAGACATTTGGAATAAGTTTCACTTTTCCTTATCTCTTTTATTTTCACATGAGTTTTATTGTTGATGATTCTATGTGTAGTGGAATAAATTGAAGCATGCGAACTTTTTTTTATTTTTCTTGGTTATAAATTGCGATTTCATCATTGCTTTATTGTCCTTGCGTGCTGTTGATAGTTAAAAACGTGAATTTTTTGTGAATTTTTCGTGCTTCCGTGTGTAAAACTGATGTTACGATACTGATTTCTCGGGGAAGAAACGGTTGAGTTTAGTCGAGTTGCAGTCAGCGATATCTGTTTCTGTTGAGTATTCAATTAGGTCCGAAATTTTATCGTTTTTGTAGAAATCTTAGCAGATAAGAAAGGAGACATACGTGTTTTCAAATCGCTGTCTATACGTTTGGTTATACTTTTCGCGTAGCTAGTCGTCCAGTAACATGAGTCTGGTTGGCACTTAAAGTGAGTTAAGAGTCGGACAGTCTTTCCCAAAAAAGTCGAATATTATATGTTCTAGGATGGGAAGTTTAGTAACCGGGGGTATTCACGTGACCCGTTGTTTACTCTCGCGTAAAACGACAACCCTGAATAGACTAATGATTTAGAAATATCGCATTACCGATGATGGGAAGCCTAGTAACCGGGGGTATTCACGTGACCCGTTGTTTACTCTCGCGTAAAACAGCAACCTTGAATCAGACATGCGGGAATAGCTATTCGAGTTGTTTCTCCGCTGTGGAGGGGAACTTAGTAACTAGAAGCATCCATGTGCCCCATGAGTGTCTTTTACGTCAAACGGTTCCCCAAGACATGAGAATGGAATTCCACCCTAGGATTATCCCGATGAAACATCCCGAGATCCGAACCTAGTGGTTAACTCGAATCATCTTATTGATCATATATATAAGGGAATGCTGTCCGAGGGTTATTTTTAACGATGAAACTCTAAAATGTTTGCCATTAGACTGTGGGACTGGGCGAGTTAGCTTGTTTATTTTAACCCTTCATATTGGCGGTCGGTTAAATTCACGCTTATTAATCTTTGAGCTTGATTTTCTTCATGAACGATTGATTAGGACTGAAATTGGTTGCTTTGTGGAATCAGTGTCCTGGACGTGACTCACTAATACGATACTCGTATTATTCTTTGAGATTTCAGGGTAGTATTGATTAAGTTGAGCACTATGGATTTGCATGATCATTCACGATACTTTTTATTTGAAAATTGATTTTTGGTTGAGGACAAGCAAAGGCTCAAGTTTGGGGGTATTTGTTAGGCGTATTTTTATGCGCTTATTTATCATTATTTTATATTTATTTTGAGCCTAAATCTGCATAAATGAGCTTTTAATGCACTATCCTTTTATGTTTTGCAGGAAATTGGAGTCCGGAAGCTCGAACGACGAAAAACGGGCGAAAACGGCAATTTTTGGCCTGGGGCCACGGCACAAGACAAGTGAGCTGCGGCACACGAAGGCAACCAGCAAATGCCGAACCAACTGTACTGTGAGCCGCGGACCAGGAGGAAAATGCAGAGCCTAGGCATCTCGCTGAGCAGTAGGGGCCGCGGCACAGATTAAGTGAGTCGCGGCCCACCTGGCGGTTTTGCTGAATATTCCGCGTTCCTGGGCCATTTTTGGAGCCTATTCCCAACCTAATTCCCGGACGCGTTTTGGAGGCTGAGGACGGCTATAAATAAGCATTGAAGGTCAGAAAAAGAGGAGGGATCGATAATCATCAAATCGGAGGAAGACATCGCGGGATCGAAGAACACAAGGAGGAGATTTGTGGGCGACGACAAGACCACGGATCTCTTACGGTTTTTCTTAATTTTTCCGTATCTTAGCTTCTAGATCTGTTTGAGTAGGATTGTGATTGTAGCCGATTACATGACGGTTTTATTTATTTATTTTTACTTCAATTTACTCGTTATTCGTATTGAGTTGGGTTTTTCTCATTGTTCTTAATGCTTTTTAATTGTCTGGCCAACAGTTGAATTGTTTTGAATGTCTTTATGGATTCGGGAGATGAAATTTAGGCATAGTTCTTGTGAGAAAATCATGATTTTCGTGAGATAGGGATATACTCATGGGAATTGTGAAGCCTATTTATTGTGGGGATTCTTGAACTGTTTTAGCTATTAATTATCTAATTCGAATAGGGATATATCGAGTTAATAATTCGTAGTATTTTCTATCGACCTTGGGAAAGGCTTTAGAATAATGTAGGAATCCCTGGCTTACAATCAATTGAATAAAAGTGAATTGGAATTAAATAAATATCATTCTTGATTGTTTGAGGTGAAAATCATAATCCTACGCCCTTATTATTATTTATTATTTTTATTATTACTATTATTATTTTTTATTTATTTTCTGCAATTAGTTTAGAAATAAATTCTATATAATTGTTCTTCAAATAAAATTACGAGTTGACTATATTTTGGTACTTAGTGAAATCAGTCCTCGAGGGAACGATATCTTACTTATCACTTTATTACTTGTTGACACCGTGCACTTGCGGCATAGTGTGAGGGATTTCCTCACAACAGTTGCCGAGCTGGTCAAGAGCGGATTTGAATATTATATTGCAGAAGCTCCCATTGTCAACCAGCACGCGGTCGACCATCTTCCCAAGGATACATGCAGAGATCACCAATGCATCCTCTTTGGGGCACTGCACCCCCTCCCTATCCTTGTTGGAGAAGGTGATGAGCGCGTCTTTGGAGATGGTCGGCTCCGGTGGGACCACGACATGTACCCCGGCGAACGCCCTCAGTTCGGCCTTCCTCTTTCTGTTCGACAGAGTGGAAACCGGGGAAAGGCCTCCGAGGTTTCCGCCTCCCGCTTGAAGCATATTGATCTGGCCTCCAGGGTTGATTGGAGGGATCGATTTATCAGAGTACTCCGGCTCATTCTGCTCGATCCTTGCGACCGGATTTGGAGGGATCCCATCGCTTTGTCGGCGCTCGTGCATTCCGGTCCTCTCTGTCTGTGGTTCTGGCTTGGTGACCAAGTTGTCCAATTTGCCTTCCTCAAATAGTTGCCAGAGTTGTCTGAGGAGGTCGCGGCATTGGCAGGTGTTGTGGCCGGGACTTTTGTGGTAGGCACAAAATTTGCTGCGGTCTAGGTGACCATTGTCCCTTATCGGATTTGGTTTGTTGAGCCATTCGCATCCCTTTATGGCATTAAAGATGTGGGTCGTAGATAGATTTAGGTTTCGGAGGAGGTGAACTTCCACATCCTCGAAGGCTTTGAACTCACCAGGCGGCTTTGCGACCGCCTTTCTGGGCTTGGCGACCGCCTTCTTCTGGAAGTGGGACGGTGCCTTCCCTTCTCCGGCAGATCCCTCGCCTAAGCGGAGGCTGAGCATCCTCTGCCTCGCCAAGAAATCATCGGCCCTGACGCGAAAGACCGTGTAGGTCGGGGGGATATCCTTTGTGAGGTGCCTGAACATGGGCGAGTGGCCATGGAATCCCCCAGGACCGAGTGGAGAGCGAGCTCGTCGCTAATAGGCTCGCCGGTGAGGACTATTTCGTCCACCCGGTCAATGTAGTCTTCATCGGGCTCGTCCTTCCCCTGCCTGATTTTTATCATGCGGTGGGGTCCTTCCGGCCGAGCAACTTTGGCGGCGAAATACGACGTGAAGTCGTTCGCCAGCTTTTCGAAACAATCGATTGAGCGAGGTGGTAATGAGATGTACCACCTGTGGGCGAGGTCGCCCAGAGTTAATGGGAACATCTGACACTTCGTCGCATCTGATGCTCTGCATCCGGTCATATAAATCCGGAATTTGCTCAAGTGGGTCTCCGGATCGGATCTCCCTTCATATAGAGTTGTTTGTGGGGGAGCGATCTTTGGTTGAACTGGGGCGAGCTCGATCTGGACCGCGAGTGGCTCACTCGGTCCAGCGATCGATCTCCGGGCGCCTGCCCCCGTTTCAGGGAGCGCCTTCATCTCGTCGAGCTGGCGCTGCATGGCGGCCATCGTCGTTGCCTGACTGCTCGATGATTGGCTCCTGGAGCGCGAGCCAAGGCGATCGTGTACTGATCCACTGGCCCCATGATGGACGATGAGTTCTCTGCCAACGGGCTCATTTCTTGGGCGAGCGGGGGCTCGATGGCCGGTTTTTCTCTTGGGAGTTGGATATGCCGAACTCCTGGTAAAGGATTCGGACTCCGATGTCTCCCAGCTGGGGCCCGAGTGCCCGGGTCGCCATGAGGGATCGCTCCCTAGGCGGCTGAAAACGGAATCATCCCGCCTTACGAGAGCCTTCTCCTGCGGCTCGGGGCTTTCTATCGATTTCTCAACATATATCCCCTTGAGTTTCCGCTTGTCTGCTCGGCGGATGGTCGACGGAGTGATGGTGGGCGAGTCGCATGCCCTCCGCCGCTCCCTGAGGATGGCTATGGCCTCCTCAATCTGTTTCGCAGTCTGGAACTGATCGAGTGAGAAGCTAGGACCGTCCCTCAGGGGCGGGAGTGAGAGTCTAGCGTCGCCGCGGTCACCTTCCGCCGTGTGCTGAGATTCGGTCCGGGCCGGAATGAGATTTCCGGCAGATCGTAGGGTGGCTCTTTTGGACATCGTGGCAGATGTCATTTTTCTGAAGGCTTTTCTTTTGAAGAACAGTGAGTGTTTCTTCAAGTATATGTCTGGAGAACAGTGAGTGTTCTTCGAGACGGTAGTGATAAAAATGAAGGTTTAGGTTTCCCGGGCCCCCCTTCCTCTAGCGCCAATTGTCATTACCCAAAATATTATCCGGAGATAATATTGCTGGAATAATAGAGTAACAAACAAATGCGAGAACACTTCCGTGAGAATATAAATAACACAAGATTTGCCGGGGTTGTTAATCCCGGGCTTGAATGCTCTCGCGAGATGTTATTAATATAGATACTTTGGAGTCCAAATATTAATGTTAGAATCTATTACAATGAGTGTAAAGACTTCTAGTTATCTAAGCTGTAGAGCGTGTAGATTGCCGGAAGAACCAGATATGAAGCTCTGTGAGTTCTTGCTTTTGATGTTTAGTGTATGAGAATGTATATTTCTCTCTGTATTCACGGTGATTATTGCCTGATTATGATGATAATAGCATGTTGCTTGGACACTGTTGTAAGCCTCATATTTATAGGAGACAAGGTTGCTGGGACCTCTCTGGCGATCGCGGGCGACCGCCGTTTTCTATATTATAATAAGGTGGCCGATCGTCCCGTCACGTGGGGATGTTCCCTTAAAGTCCGAGGCTGCTGCTGGCAGCCAGCTGTGTGAGCCAATGGGAAGCCTGCACGCGTCCTGAGTCGCTGTCCGGGGAGGACCCACTTTGTATCTTTCGGCGGCCGTGTCGGTAGGTGAGGTAGGTGACAGGCTGGGGTCAAAGGTATTATCTGTCGGCGCCTTTTGCGGATCTACATGTGGGTCACCATCCAAGATTCGGTCTTCGATGACTTTGACGGATGTTGGATTTATACGTGGCACGAGACGATCGTCTCTGGTTGGACATCATAGACGATCGCCAGATATCAAAAGACGATCACCGGATACCAAAAGACGATCGTCGTGGGTGCCGACTGCTGGGTGTCTGCCCAGAGTATGTCTTCTATGGTTGGCTCTCATATCATTATGCCGATCGCCATCGAGGCGTATTAATCGCCGCACAACAACTATGATGAGACGTTTTCGCCAGTAGTCATGCTTAACTCAATTAGAATTTTATTTGCCATTGCTGCATACTATGATTATGAAATATGTCAAATGGATGTCAAAACAGTATTTCTTAGTGAAAACTTACCCGAGTATGTGTACATGACACAACCCAAGGGTCTTGTTCATCCAGAAAATTCTAAAAAGGTTTGCAAGCTTCAAAGGATCCATTTATGTGTTGAAGCAGGCTTCTCGGAGCTGGAATCTTCGTTTTGATGAAACTGTCAAAGAGTTTTGGTTTATTCAAAATGAAGATGAACCATGTGTGTACAAGAAGGTCAGTGGGAGCATAGTTGTTTTCCTAGTTTTTTATGTAGATGAAATATTACTTATTGGAAATGCCATACCCACCTTGCAGACAGTCAAGACTTGGTTGGGATGTTGTTTCTCAATGAAAGACTTAGGAGAAGCAGCTTACATTCGTGAGATAAAAATCTATAGAGATAGATAAAAGAGAATGATTGGTCTGAATCAAAGTACCTACATTAACAAAATATTGAAGAGATTCAATATGCAGGACACCAAGAGATGACTCTTGCCAATGTCACATGGCATTCATATGAGTACGACTCAGAGTCCTTAGACTCCCAATGAGCGAGCTCGCATGAGCAAGATTCCATATGCTTCAGCCCTTGGATCAATCATATATGCCATGATTTGTACTCGACCAGATGTATCGTTTGCCCTTAGCATGACAAGTCGATACCAATCAAATCTAGGTGAAAGTCACTGGACAGCAGTGAAAACCATCCTAAAGTACTTAAGAAGAACTAAGGATGCTTTCCTATTTTATGGTGGGGTGGGAAATGAGATGGCTGTAAATGGTTACGCCGATTCAAGTTTCAAAACCGACAGAGACGATTTTAAATCGCAAACTGGTTATGTGTTTGTATTGAATGGAGGCGTTGTGAGTTGGAAGAGTTCCAAGCAAAGCACAGTTGCTGATTCCGTAATAGAAGCTAAGTACATGGCAGCATCAGATGCAGCTAAGGAATCCGTATGGATCAAGAGGTTCATTACCGAATTAGGAGTGGTACCGACCATCCAGGGTCCTATAAGTCTTTATTGTGACAATAATGGTGCTATTGCACATAAAGAGCCTAGTTCCCATCATAATTCCAAACATATACTCGAAAAATATCACATAGTCAGAGAGATCGTTAGATGAGAGAGATTACAATATGCAAAGTAGCAATGAAAGAGAATGTTGCAGATCCACTTATCAAGCCTCTCTCACAAAGAAAGCATGTTGAGCATGCTAGATCGATAGGACTAAAAGTCATGAATGAATGGTCCTAGTGCAAGTGGGAGATTGTTGGGAGTAGTGCCCTAGGACATTCGATGTGCCTAAATTTGTAATTGTCACATTTAAATTAAGTTCTTTAATATAATTTATTTCTCATTGATTATTATAATGTGTGCATGTTTTAATATATAATAATCGAATAATAGTTATTCACGAATAATAAGATTATTCAAATGTCCCTGGTCCAATCGCGTTGAGTGGAGACTCAAATGATTAATATACTAGTATAAGTTTGATTGATAATCACCGGATGATTATGCGTATGGTACTGATCAATCTTATGGGTGTTGGTTGGAGAATCAATACTGGACAGACCCGCATTGGGATCACTGCATGGAAATGTCTTAAGTGAATATCAATATACCAGTATGTTAAGAAATCCTTGAAACTGAGATTATCAAAGAGTCCAACCTGATAACTGTCATGCATTGACGTAATCCAACATCATCCGAAATATGGTGATCATAAAGGTTAGCGATCGGGATTAGTGGGAGCCATGTAGAGGATAATGAATAATCAAGATGGGGATTTGTTCCTCTCTTTAGTGAGAGAGATATCTATTGGGCCCCTCGATAAGTAGGACTGAAGAAAATGCATGGCCATGCTAAAATGAAAAGTCATTTGATTCAATCAGTCTACTTAATATCGAGAAAGCATTTGAACATAATAAGTATGACAATTTCCATGACTTAGTTCAAACAAGATATCGCGCGATAAAGGGATTTGACACGTTAAATAGTTTAATGGACTATAAACTTATATTATTTGGGTAGTCATAATATCTTGCTAGAGACTGCTTATGATTTATTAATTAATAAAGTATTAAATACTTGCCAACATAATATAAGCCTTTTGGATCACACATATGACAACTAAAGACAAGCAATAATTATTAATATTGGATATTATATTTATTAAATAAATTAAATAATGAGTAATATATAATATAGGATATTAAATATTATATATTTAATTATATCAAATGGGAAAGATAAGTATAATATTATATATTATATTTATTAGAGGATTAAATAATAAGTAATATATAATATAAGATATTATATGTATCGTACTATTTCATAAGTTGAGGGGCAACTAAGCAAGACTCTAGGATTTACTTAGTATAAATAAATGGTCTTGGACAAGGAGTTCTCTATTGTTCGGCAGAACTGCTCTCAGTTCGAGAAGTCCGTTTCGGCCATCTCCGTCTTCTTCCCTTAGTTGATTTTAATCAACAGTACAAATCCTTCTATCAAGGAATTATTTGTTGTATTGTTTATCAACATTATTCATAAGGATCTAGCAATCCGGCTTGTACCAGTTGTTCGTGTGTGGATCACCGAAAGAGGAAGAGGATTTAATCAGCTTTTGGTCCAAGTTCAGATTTATTGTTTGAATTAAGGTAATTCGACGAACTCTAACTAAATCAATTAAATTACTGCATATAGATCCTCGTCTGGGTTTTTCGTTAATTTTTTTTCCGCTGCGTCTTGCTCATATTTATTGTATTGGATACACGTAAAACCCAACACCATTATGTGTAGCCGGAATGAAGGCTTACAACGTGGATTTTTCAATTCGGGTGATGCGGAACTAGAACATCGTGGGCCATTAGGTTCGCAAATATAGAGAGCCTGCTCTGATACCATGTTAAAGTTTGGGATTTCATCTTAAAATCAATTAGAAATGAAAGGAATAGTCCAAAATCTTATATATTGATGACAATTATTCAATATGAGATTAATGATTCAACACTCTGAAATAAATTAGATGACTACTACTACCAAACTAGCAAAATCTTTCACGAGGAATCAAGAGTTTACCAACAACTAACTAACCAAAACAATCCCAACCATTGCCTGAAATAGAAATAATGTCGAGGAAGATCTCAACTGAACTATAACTACGCATAGATTTTACCAATTAGAACTACACGTAGAACTATTCTACTCCAACATAATCACAATTGTGCAGGTCTGTACATGGTCTTTGATGTAGATATTTATGAAGATATAGGAATCCGATGATATATTTTAGGTTAATTAGAACATTTAGTATTTTTAGAATTTTTACTATTTATTACATTTGATATGTTTTATTTGAGGTAGTAATTTTATTTGCATTAGAATTCTACTATAATTAGGACTTACATTTTTTGTTTTTCCAAGTTTCTTATTATATATAGATAGTCCATATCTTTATTGGGGAGTTGAATATTGAATAGAAAGGTATTGAATTTATCCCTTTTATCGTGTTTTATTTATGTACTTTCAATATTCATTTTGAATCAACGGAATAATTACGTTAATTACGTTTGACATATAATATTCCAAATATTCTCGAATCGACGGACGTTTTTAACTATCACGTTGTCCCACTGCCTCGGTCTTTCAATCAAATATAGAAATCAATATTTCTTCAAAATAAAAAGATAAACAACCGAACTCAATCATGAAACTGAGGTCCAACAGTGTTTTTTTTGAATCAAACGTCACATAACATAGAGCAATATTTCTAGTAATCAGTGAAATAATGACCAAAGTGTATAAGTTTTTACACTTTTGGGATATACAAATTTATGATCAGGAAAGAATATAGTGGATATTAGACATGTCCTTATTTAAATCTACATGATCTATTTGAGAATATGTAATACAACTACTACACTTGCACAATCGTATAAGACTAAACATAGATGGATCTATTTGAAAATATAAAATTTAAATTTGCACCATCGTACATGCCCTACACAACTATGCAAGTCTTGCAAAGAGACGGGATCCTCTCCAGTAAGTGGACGGTTCAGTCCAATCTGGACCGTCCAGATGACACACACACCCGCTCGGATGTGTGTGTGTGTGTGTGGGGGGGGGGGGGGTGCGCTGGAGGGTGCAGATCCCTCCAGTCCTCTCCGGAAATGGAGAGGATCCGAACTCTCTTGCAAAATAGTGCATGCCTTACACGATTATACAAGCATAAATATAGATGGATCTATTTGGAAACATACAATTTAGGCGTGCACGATCAATTTTGCTAAAGATGGGCAAAATACTGAAATGACATGGTACAAAGACATGATCAGATATGGGGTTCTTAAACAGGATATTCCAATTTTATCCCGAACCGGTGTAGGGCCAGTATCAAATAAGATGGTACCAATAGAAGCGTCTTGCATACCAGGTATCCCGTTTTTGACCGGCTATGTGTCTATTTTCTGTTAGCCTAGATCAAAGGGAACGAGTTTGGTGCTTAACTTTCTTCGTGCTTAAATCATGCTTAAATCATGCTTAAATGTATTTCAGAACTCATATTGTTCGGCTAAACAATACTGGAGCATTCAGATAGCTACATGAATACCACTGTACTTAATCAGCCAAGTAAATGAGTACCCACGCTGCCCATTTCACCAAGTACTAAGTATTCGTATACTCTTTTAGCTGAGTACATGAGTACTCGTGCACTCATATATATTATGTGAATAAAATACTACTAATATTATGAGTACAATAATACTCATTGGGCCGAGTACATGGGTACTCAGATACTCATTTGTCCGAGTACATGACTAATAGTATACTAAAAAAATCTATAAACATGATTGAAACAGGAAGACTAGAGCACTAGATCCTTTACTTATAGCGAAGTCAACAATTCTTAAGTGGACTTCCTTACAGACAATTTGAGGGTGAATGGGACCTCTCATAAGTTTCTTATGTTCTAATTGTATGTAGTCATGCAAGTTTTTTTGTACGCTGTCATGCAATTTCTTCGGTTCCTTTTGTCGAGGGCCCAACAGATATCTCAATTCTCGTTGTCTTCATAGTTCTCAAAAGCTCTAAATTTAGTCTCTCTTTCATCTCTTCCCTTAAGTCTTAAATCCACAATTAGAAGAAAGGGACCTAAAACCCCATACCCAAATTCCAACATTCAAGAAATGAACCCTGCATAGAAGAGTTAAACTATTATGAAACATTTAAAACAGGTGAAATCTCATCCCGCCTCCGATTTTATCATCTTTTTTTTTAAGGTGAATCCTACATAGGAGAGTTGATGCGTAGTTGTTGTAACACCCCCAATCCACTTGGGAATATTACAGCACCGCAGACTCTCTGAGTGAGAATCTACCAGGCTAGATACCAAAACAAGACATCAAAACAGATGCCAACATGGCTAAATACGAATCACTAGACCGATTTGGCCTTTCATCAATAACATACAACTTAAACTTCATATACCTCTCTACCCCACCTCGCACCCATGGAAGGGTCAAAATACAACGACACTCCCATACAACGGGAAAACACTACAGCGGAAAAGAATAATACAATTCGACCAACAAATCCCAATACTGGCCCTCATGTGATTAGTATCATTTGCCTTCCATCATCTTTCGTACCGATCCCATGTCATGCTCCTCAGGAACCTGCACGTACCTGAATGCAATACAGACATCCACCCCCGATTACTCGGGGGTTAGCAAAATTCCACTATTTTGCTAGTGCAAGTATAAAGTGCAAATACGAGCGATACACAACATATTCCAAGAGTATAATAATCTGGACTTAACAATGGTAAATAACTGAGGGTTACATGTAATTGATGGTGAATAAATGTAATCGTACAATTCAAGATCAGTATTCCGGAAATAACTAAATCTCATTACATCTCATTTCAATATATACGTGATTAACCATGGAACCGCACCAAAAGCAACGGAACCCTCAGAGACACCGTCGGACCCTTCCAGAGTGGATAACCCAAAATATTCGCGGAACCGCACCAAAGGCAACAGAACCCTCAGAGGACTCGTCCATCCCAGAGTGAATATATATAATCAATCGAATTCAAGACTAGTATTCCAGAGTAACTAGGTCTCATTGTACGTGACATTTCATTTATATGTGTGATTAACCATGGAATCGCACCAGAGGCAACGGAACCCTCTGAGGCCCCGTCGGAACCTCCCAGAGTGGTTAACCCAAAATATAATCGTGGAACCACACCAAAGGCAACGGAACCCTCTGAGGCCCCGTCGGACCGTCCCAGAGTGAATATATGGATATGATCACAACTACGAGGAGATATAATCCCCAACAACACAGAATAATACCACCTCCTCACAAGGGAGTCGACAAGCAATACAACACAACATATGCGCACTCATCAAATGAATACACATTCGTACATATGACCCTTAACAAGGGAAAAATGGCTTTTATAGTCACGTAGCACGAAGGCAATATATTCCAATTCGCAACCACAATACACATATCCGTAGAACTCATTTATTTACAAAGCACTCTGGCATTTTGAAAGAAAACCGTTAATGGGATTGTATCAATCCTCTTTAAAGTTCAATATGAGTACTCCAAGTAAACATACATAGTCGATTATCAATTATTACATCTACGAAATATGAAATATATGGGCAAGATACTTGCCTCGAAATTGACACGCAAATACTCTGACGAACAGGGCTCGGTCGAAGTGCCTCAGAACCTACAACTTCCGTAAGAACAACGAAAACACGACCACAACGAGGAACAAGACTAATAGCAACGGCAATCGCCTCAAACCAACGAAGGAAAACTCATATGAATATTTAATCGAACAATAAATGTTCACGGTTCCTCAAGAACACAAAAGTCATCAATCGGGTTGAAGGAATCAAAGATACGGATATACAATCCATATAACATGATCAATAACATCATTTAACATTAATCGAAAATGAAATCAAGAACAAAACCCCCCAAAATCCCCAAAACTAAGATTCTAAGAATTTTACCTTGATTAGAACGGTAAAAGATGGTTAGATGTTGATAACCTCGAACTAGGAACTCAAAAATATTGATGTATGATGATATCTGGCCGAAATCTACCCTTGCATACGTCTTGGATCGCCCAAATCTCTAGAGAAAGGAAATGGGAGTGAAAAATGGCGAGAGTTGACCCTGCTGTCCTATTTATACTAACGTCGGCTTAGTGTGCGCTACGGGAAGGGTTAGCGTGCGCTACCTGGGTAAAAATGCAGTCCAGAAGCCTTTGTCCGGTCCCGTTAGCGTGCGCTAATCAATGCATTAGCGTGCGCTAATTATACTCTATAAGCTGACAGTGTAGTCTTTGCTATTTCAACCATAACTCCTTGCGGACTCCGATTGACTCACCGTTTTAACCAATGGAAAGTTAACTTGATGCTCTAACATACTGCAGAGATTCGGAACTTTTGGAGTTTCCAAGAATCGATGGTGATTTTACAAAGTCGAACTTATACGTGGAAAGTCGAAATAATACGTCGATTAGTCCAAAACAATAGCAAAACTTATGACGAAATGTGCTGAACCAAACAAGTCCAAAATGTGTCAATGAATACAAGCAAGTCACTAGAATCTAAAAATATAGAAATGAAAAGTATGAGTATTACATTCTACCCCACTAAAAATAAGATTCGTCCCGAAACTTAAAATGAAGGGTGGTAGCCAAACAAAATGAAACAAACACTCTGCTCAGCTCTGAAAAGCCACGAAAAATCTGCAAACACAAAATTCCTCGAAATACGATGAACAGACTAAGTAAGCACTTGATACACGAGTCGAGGCGATAAGCATACATACAAACGCAGCAAGTCAAATAGGAAGCATATGAGTCTGAAAGTAAATGCCTCAAAGTTTAGAAAAATTGCAAAATGGCCCGAACGTCTGAAAAAAAACGTTTTGCGTCCAAACTTAACGTGCAAGTCTATAACACGATTGAACATATTAAAATGAACTTTTGGAAACAACCAACCATTACGGACCAGACCAACAGAGTTCGATAATCATGCGATAACATTGTAGCATCTCCGGATTACTCTGGAACGACTATCACATTTACCCCAAAATAGCAGGGTAGAAAGAAATATATCTTCTGCTACGCAACTCCGATGAACATTCATTCGTGATACAAGGAAATGGATCAACTGAGTAGAACATTGATTATTGGATCTGTACACCGAGTTCGATCCCGACTAACGACTCTCAGAATCTTCATTTACTACTGCTTGGCTCTCCTGGAGTGGAAATAGGAATTCGCTCTCCAGACGCCTTAGCAGCAACTTCGCGATATATTAACACCCCACGTATCCGCATGTTAGATGTATTTTTATGCGCTTATTTACCATTATTTTATATCCATTTTAAGTCTAAATATGCATAAATGAGCTTTTAATGCACTATCTTTATATGTTTTGAAGGAAATTGGAGTCCGGAAGTCTAAACGACGAAAAACGGGCGAAAACGACAATTTTTGGTCAGGGGTCGCGGCACACCAACGCCAGGCCGCGGCACATCAAGGCCAGGGCGTGGCACACGCACGGCACAGCAAGGCGCGGTACTCACTGTACCGGGGGCCGCAACACACTTAAGCTGAGCCGCGGCCCGTGTGAACAATGCCGCCCAAGCATAAGGCGCTGGACATTGGGGGGCCGCGGCACACTTAAGCTGAGTCGCGGCCCGCGGGGCGGTAATTCTGTTTCATCCGCGTTTCTGGGCCGTTTTTGGAGCCTGTTCTCGACCTAATTCCCGGATGCGTTTTGGAGACTAATGAAGGTTATAAATAGGGATTGAAAGCTGAAAAAGGGTATCGAAGAGAAGGAGAAAAAGACCGATCAAGCAAAGAGCAGAAGCTAGAGAATGGAGGAATTCAAGTTCTTCAACTGTGTTTGATTTCTTTAATGCTTTCTTCAATTCTTTCTGTATTATTTTCTAGTATGTCGGGCTAGAACCCTATTCTAGGATTTTGATGAAATCGAGGTTTTGACGAATTAACTTTTGATTTTGTATTATTAAGATATATTTCCCTTTTTATTGAGTTTTCCCCAATTGTTTTAATTACTATCAATTATGTGGCCTATGATTGATTTGTTTTGATTAGGTAACTCGAATCGGGAGAGAAGAGTTGGTAGGAAGAATTGGTGAGAAACGGTTCATCTTGTGAGATAGGAATATACTCATAGGAGTTTCGTGGCCTGTCTGAAGATTTTGTACTTTTCACCTATTGTCGAATTAAATCACCTAGGAATAGAGTGTTTTATTCGCCTTAGAAAATTCGACTGACCTCGGGAGAGGCAGTAGAGTATTTTAGCAATCTTCGCCTTCAATAAATTGAGAAATCACTTAATTCATATAAATCAATAGTAATTCGGGTAAATCTAGGTGGATTCTTAATCCTAGATTATTTCCCTAATTGATCTTCTTTCTTCGAACAATCGATTTTATTAATTATTCTTAGTTCATTCTTTTATTAATTTTCTTTAATATTACTTGCACCTCCAATTTCAATCGTTCAAATAAAATTAGAATACGCATAAATTGGTAATTAGTGAGTCAGTCCTCGAGGGAACGATAACTTTCTTACCACTTTATTACTTGCTTACGACAACGTGCACTTGCGTTCACCAAATTTCATAACAAGTTTTTGGCACCGTTGACGGGGACTGATTGTTTTAGTAATATCGATTTCAGTATTTCTAGTCTTAATTTGAACACTATTTTATTTTTGTGTAATTTTTTTTATTATTTGTTTTCCTTTCAGGAGTTTCGTGTAGTGCATGAGAAAATTCGGTAACGAAGGCCTATTACCTTTGGATACTGAACTCGAGCGCACTTTGCGGAAAAACAAGAAGGCAAAGCGCGAGCTATCCACAAAAGATACCATGGCCGATAACACAGAAAATCATGGAGTAGACAATCCTATGCAGCAAGCTCAACTGGCATTGGCACTCCGAGATTATGCATTGCCTCAAATTAATGCGATTTTTCGGGGATTCGGCGCCCAACTGTCCAAGATAACAATTTCGAGATAAAGCCGGCCATAATCCAGATGGTACAAGCAAGCCAATTCTGCGGATTAGCGAATGACGACCCCAATGCTCATATTGTGTCCTTTCTCGAGATTTGTGATACGTTCAAGAACAATGGAGTTTCTGATGACACCATTCGTCTACAACTTTTCCCATTTTCTTTGAGGGATAAAGCCAAGTTTTGGTTGAATTCACTTCCACCGGGCTCTATCACGACTTGGGCGGAGTTAGCACAAGCCTTTCTGGCTAAATTCTTCCCACCGTCGAAAACTGCAAGACTTCGGAACGAAATAACGACCTTTGGGCAATTTGAGATGGAATCGCTTCATGAAGCTTGGGAGCGATACAAGGATTTACTAAGAAGATGCCCGCACCATGGCCTACAAGATTGGCTACAAATTCAGACCTTCTACAACGTACTAAGTGCATCTACACGCACCCTAGTTGATGCAGCCGTTGGAGGAGCTTTAATGGGCAAGACGATGGCGGAAGCTCATTCTTTATTGGAAGATATGGCAGCGAATGTGTATCAGTGGCCTTCGGAGCGTCTGAATCCTAAACGAGTGATGGAAATTTCCGATAATGATCCAATATCTACGCTATCGGCCCAAGTTGTTGCCTTGACTCAACAACTTCAAGCTTTATCACGCGCTCCTTCTACAGTTACCATGGAATCATGTAATTGGTGCAACGGGTCTCATCCTAGTGTGGAATGCCAAGTTGGAAATCCTTTCGAGCAATCTCCGATGGAACAAGCTCAGTTTGTGGGGAATGAAAATCGGCAAACAACCCATATTCCAACACATATAATCCGGGATGGCGAAATCACCCCAACTTTTCGTGGAAAAACGGACCAAATTCAAACCAACCTCAGTTTTCTCAACAGCAGCAGCAACCCCCTCCTGCTCAAAAATCTCCCTAGAGGAGAAACTGGCGAAATTAGCAGCAAATACGAGTCAGTTCATGACCCGTACGGAAGCAACCTTGCAAAACCATTCTGCCTCTATTCGCAACTTGGAAGTCCAATTGGGTCAAATAGCAAATGTGTTAACAGCCCGACCTGAGGGTACCTTGCCAAGTACAACTGAGACAAACCCCAGAGAGAGTATTAATGCCATTGGTTTGAGAAGCGGGAGGGAAGTGTGTGAGCAGACCGGGAGTAATAAAAAGAGAGGTGATCATGAGGAGAAGAAAAATTCGGCATCTGAAGAATCACAAAATTCTAAAAGTTCGAAACTGTCTCCTGACAATCCGATAGCCTATGTGCCATCCGTACCGTTTCCGCAGCGATTGCAAAAGCAAAAATTGGACAAGCAATTCTCCAAGTTTCTTGACGTCTTCAAGAAACTACATATCAACATTCCATTTGCTGATGCCTTGGAACAAATGCCGAGCTATTTGAAGTTCATGAAAGAGATATTATCGAACAAAAGGAAGCTCGAAGAAAATGAGACTGTGGCATTAACGGAAGAGTGCAGCGCCATCTTGCAGAAAAAGCTCCCACCAAAACTGAAGGATCCAGGAAGTTTCAATATACCGTGCACTATAGGAAACCTGTCTTTTGATAGAGCGTTGTGTGATCTCGGCGCCAGTATTAATCTTATGCCCCTTTCCATTTTTAAGAAGCTAGGTATTGGGGAAGCCAAGCCGACGACAATTTCTTTGCAATTAGCTGACAGATCTATCAAGTACCCGAGGGGGGTAATAGAAGATGTTCTAGTCAAGGTCGATAAATTCATCTTTTCGGCCGATTTTATTGTGCTTGATATGGAGGAGGACCAAGACATCCCAATTATTTTGGGAAGACCATTCTTAGCTACCGGCCGAACTCTCATTGATATGGAGAAAGGGAAACTCACTCTACGGGTTCAAGATGAGCAAGTCACTTTGCAAGTTTTTCAATCCTTTCTGTGTCCAAGTAGTGTCGAGAAGTGTTCACAAATTGAAAGCGTAGATATCTTTGCGAAAGACGCACACCGGGAGAGTTGTCGGTCGAAGTGTTCAGAATCCGTTTCAGCTACTCCGACGTCTAAGAAAAACGAAGGACGAATCATGTATCTTAAGCATTTGAATATGTTGTCTTCAACATCCGTTCATCCACCATTGAAAAATTCTCATGCTGTCATAAGTTCGCCCGTGGAATTGAAAGCTAAACCGGAAGTCAAACGAGTGCCAAGTCAGTTGCAAAATGGGTGTTTTGGGAGGCTACTATTGTTTAAGCCGTTTCGCAAAGAACGTCGGATGCCCAAACCAAAACTCGAACGGTTGAAAACTAATGGTCAAAAATTTAAATTACGTAATAACGGTTCGATGGACTGTGCGGAGTCCAAATGGTCTTTGCGAAATGCAAACTGATCTTCAATAAGTCCGGCTGAAGACTATAAACTTAGCGCTTCTTGGGAGGCAACCCGAGTATTAGTTGTAGATTTCTATTTTTCAGTGTTTTCATTCATTTTAGGAGTCTATTTTTTTCGTCATATTTGCTTTGATATGCTTATCTCTCATGTTCTAGGTCTTTTCCTTTGAAATTTCTGTGCAGGAACCTTCCAGGGGCTTTGGGCCGCGGCACAATGATAGCGAGCCGCGGCACATACAAGTCAAGAAATCGGGCTAACTTTCCTGTACTCTGTGCCGCGGCACGAACTTACTGAGCCGCAACACACTCGATCCCTGAGCCGCGGCGTGTTGAAGCTGAGCCGCGGCACGCCAAGACCCAGAATAACAGCCCAGGAGTCTGTACTCCGTGCCGTGGCACGCACCGTTTGGGCCGCAGAACATTAACTCTCTAAGCCGCGGCACCCGTTTACTGAGCCGCGGCACACGCCGAACACACCAATTGCCCAGAACCCACTGTACTACGGGCCGCGGCTCACTTAATCTGTGCCGCGGCCCCTGCTGTGAATTTCAAACACCAAGAACTCCCTTATAACCTCGATCGGCCGACATAAAAGGTACGTTTCATTCTCTTCTTCGTGCGGCGCTCGGACAATCTCCATCAAGTCTTCTTCTTCTCAGCTTCTTCAATCCAAAACAAGGTAATTCTCATTTCTTAATCCTAATTGCAACATAGATTGAAGAGTGAGGTAATGTCCTCATTCATTGTTGAATATGTTGTTAATTTTCTTAAAGTTCTATCAAGGTTTAGTTGGAATATGGTGATTATCGATTGATTGTTGATGTTATTTGTTGTTTTTCTCATGAAAATATGTGACTATCGATTGATATTGTTATTGTTGGGGATTGGATTAAGCCATTATCATTTTTGTTCTTCATTTAAACCCATGCATGCTAGGTGTTTGATAAAATGCATCAATGAAAATTTTTGAGCCGAACGTTTTCAAATTATATGCAACGAATTTGATTATCGGATTACATTGTGCCCCCAACCCTTACATCATGTTAAGATTAAAATCTCGGCCTTATTTCCCTCATACAATGGTGCGAGTTCATACGACTCTATATTCATTTTCCACACGTCTTAAATCAGGAGTGGTGTAGCTTTCTTTAAAGTTGTGTAATTTCTGGCGTTTATTTTTCAGGAACCTCGCCATGGCTAGGAAAAGAAAGATGAGTACGAGGGCTAGGACACGATCATCCCCCACAAGAGAGGAGACATCACAAAACCGAGCCGACCTGGAATCTCACCAATTCTCCGATCCTGACATTCACAGAATATTCAACGAGAGAGTCCGGCCTAGACCAATAATCCCGGAGCGGGGATTCACTCCCGCCCCCCAGGACGGTGAGCTTTTAGCTATGATCAACGAGATGGGATGGACTCGTTTCACTGCACCACCCGAGCCGGCGGTGATCTCTATTGTCCAGGAGTTCTACGCCAGTGCTCTGTTGCGACATATTCAGGCGGGGCAGATGATGGGGCGACCAGATACACAGACTGAGGTCGTCGTCCGAGGCCAAACTATGGATTTTTCGGTGGCCGCAATTCGGAGGCTATACGAGCTACAAGAGGTGGACGAGACGACGTATACGCGGATTATGAGTAGCCTCACGAGGGAGGCTTTGCTTGAGGCACTCGCATAGCCCAGTTCCATCTGGGAGACGCGCGTCCCGAGTTCTTCAGCCTTCTATTTTAAGAGTTCTCGCCTCAGTCGGCTCGAGCGAGACTAGCTCTAATTCCTCTGTGCACGAGTCGATCCTACCTCGCAGATCCGCTCGGTCTTACTTTCTCGTGCCCGACTACTGTATGCTATCACGACGGGACTCCAGTTTGATGTAGCCCCTCGTTTGTCCCGTTCTATATTTCAGTGTATTCATGGAGGGGCAAAGATGGGATTAAAACATCCCTCGCTGATATGTGCTCTATGCCGCCTGTCGGGCGTGACGTGGTCCGACGACGAGCCATCTATTGCACCTCAAGGTCCGATCGACTACCGTATTCTCTCTCATTTTGACCAGTGGGGTGGCGCGAGATCACACGAGCGGGGGCGAGGATTTCTGATTGATGAGCCACACGAGCACTCTCCCGAGCCACTTCTCCTTACACATGAGCCCACGACGAGTGCTAATGATCGGACTGAGCCCACTCCACCGCCAGCGAGAGAGCACCTTCAGGCGATATGTGACAGCCTGAGGGGGGAGATGCGGAGAGAGAGAGACAGCCATCTAGCTACTGTTCGAGAGGAGATGTGGTCTGAGAGAGACAGTCTCCTCGCAGCTGTCTGGGAGGAGATGAGAGAGCAGGCCCGCCGGGCCAATCGACGTGAGGAGAGGCGCTTGGCGGCGAGGGATGCTTATCATCAGGACTACCTTGCTGCGTGGACAAGCCATATACTCCATCCGGACGGGCCCTTCATCCCACCAGTCTGGCCATCTACACCACCCTCCTCGCCGAACGAGGCCGGCACCAGTTCCTGAGCTAATATTAGGGGAGTACTTGACCTTTTCTCATATTGCATATTACTATCTGTGTCCATTGAGGTCAATGTACGTCCTAAGTTTGTAGGAGGGGTACTTTCAGTTGCTATTTACTTATTCGTTGTTATTTTTTTCGTTGTTATTGACTCTAGCCTTGCTTGTCTTGATTTTATTTACATTTGTGGATTTTTCGTACTTCCTTGTGTAAAACTGATGATATGACACTGATTTCTTTTTGAAGAAACGGTTGAGTTTTGGTCGAGTTGCAGTCTACGATATTTGTTTCCTTTGAGTATTCATCTAGGTCTGAAATTTTTTTCGTTATTGTAGAAATCTTAGCGTAAAAGAAATGAGAGATAAGTGTTTTCGAACCGTCGTCTAGAAGTTTGGTTACATTTTTCACATAGCTAGTCGTCCAGTAACATGAGTCTTGTTGGCATTCAAATTTGAGTTTAGAGTCGGACAGTCTTTTCCAAAAAGTCGAGAAATTATACATGTTCTATGATGGGAAGTCTAGTAACCGGGGGTATTCACGTGACCCGTTGTTTACTCTCGCGTAAAACGACAACCCTGAATAGACTAAGGGTTTAGAGATATCGCATTACCGATGATGGGAAGCCTAGTAACCGGGGGTATTCACGTGACCCGTTGTTTACTCTCGCGTAAAACAGCAACCTTGAATCGGACGTGCGGGAATAGCTATTCGAGTTTTTTCTCCGATTTAGAGGGAAACTTAGTAACTAGAAGCATCCATGTGCCCCATGAGTGTCTTTTACGTCAAACGATTCCCCAAGACATGAGAATGGAAATCCACCCTAGGGTTATTCCGAATAAAACATCCCGAGAGTCGGAATCTAGTGGTTAACTCGAATCATTATAATGATTATACATAAGGGAATGCTGTCCGAGGATCATTATTGACGATGAAACTCTTGCATTTTTTGCCACGAGACTGGGGGACTGGGCGAGTTGGCTTGTTTAATCTAACCATTTATATTTGTGGTCGGTTAAATTTACGCTTGTTAATCTTTGAGTTTCGATTTTCTTCATGACCGATAGTTCAACACTAAAAATGATTGCTTTGTGGAATCCTTATCCGTGATGTGACTCTCTAAAACGATACATGTATTTTTCTTTGAGATTTTCAAGGGAGTATTAATCAGGTGCACACTGTGGATATTGCACGTTTACCCACGATACTTGTCATCTCATTTGAAATTTAATTTTTGCTTGAGGACAAGCAAAGGCTTAAGTTTGGGGGTATTTGTTAGATGTATTTTTATGCGCTTATTTACCATTATTTTATATCCATTTTAAGTCTAAATCTGCATAAATGAACTTTTAATGAAACCAAACAAAACCAAACATACCCAGTATATCCCGCTCAGAGCAGGGTCTGGGGAGGGTAA
The DNA here is from genome assembly GCA_033398695.1 of Orobanche coerulescens. Taxonomy (NCBI): domain Eukaryota; kingdom Viridiplantae; phylum Streptophyta; class Magnoliopsida; order Lamiales; family Orobanchaceae; genus Orobanche; species Orobanche coerulescens. The sequence goes on along the minus strand of CM065807.1, from coordinate 57,781,387 downwards.
GATGTACGTAGACTATGCCCCTACTTATTACGGTAGGGAGGTCAAGCTTTCCGTGAAGACCCCACTTAGTGCAGAATCTTGTGTGATAAATACAAAGGAAAACATAAGATTCGAAAAAGCTCGAGACCATACCTGAGCCCATGGCTTGATCCACATGGGACTTACCTAAGTGGAATCTGGCTACTTCACTCCCGATGAACGCTGCTCTAACAAAAGAGAGGTTGGCTCTGCGCACAGCTCCCTGTCAAAAATACACCACACGCAAAGACAATAGGATAAAAAATACAATAAAAGAAAAAATGCAACGCTCTAGGTCAAAGCTAACCGAGAGAACCCAACCCTGAGGCTCTCAACTACAGCACCGCTCCGTACAAAAGAATCCACAACTCTGATCTGGCGCCTCCAAGCGCAGCTATCAACAGTCATGGTCTCAGAAAGGTTTAAGGCCTTCAAATCTAATCTCAGTTGCTCCTCCCACGTCCTCCTCGGTCTGCCTCTCCTCCTCTCCCCGACAACCATTAAACTCTCGACCTTCCTCACCGGAGCAGATGCCTGCCTCCTGCGGACGTGGCCAAACCATCTCAATCTCCCTTTCCTAACTTTCGCTGAAATGGGTGCCACTTCCAGCGCGTTCCTGAAAACCCCGTTCGCAATTCTATCTAACATTGTGCGACCACACGACCAACGTAACATTCTCATTTCAGCCACTTCCAACTTGATCTCAAGCGACTTCTTTATCGCCCAACATTCGGAGCCATACAACATTACAGGTCGGATTGCCGCTCTATAGAATTTACCCTTCAATTTTAGAGGGACTTTCTTGTCGCAGCTTTTAATGCACTATCTTTATTTGTTTTGCAGGAAATTGGAGTCCGGAAGCCTAAACGACGAAAAACGGGCGAAAACGATAATTTTTGGTCAGGGGTCGCGGCACACCAAGGCCAGGCCGCGGCACACGCACGGCACAGCAAGGCGCGATACTCACTGTACCGGGGGCCGCGGCACACTTAAGCTGAGCCGCGGCCCGTGTGAACAATGCCGCCCAGGCATAAGGCGCTGGACATTGGGGGGCCGCGGCACACTTAAGCTCAGTCGCGGCCCGCGGGGCGGTAATTCTGTTTGAGCCACGATTCTGGGCCGTTTTTGGAGCCTGTTCTCGACCTAATTCCCGGACGCGTTTTGGAGACTAATGAAGGTTATAAATAGGGATTGAAGGTTGAAAAAAGGGTATCGAAAAGAAGGAGAAAAAGACCGATCAAGCAAAGAGCAGAAGCTAGAGAACGGAGGAATTCAAGTTCTTCAACTGTGTTTGATTTCTTTAACGCTTGCTTCAATTCTTTCTGTATTATTTTCTAGCATGTCGGGCTAGAACCCTATTCTAGGATTTTGATGAAACCGAGTTTTTGACGAATTAACTTTTGATTTTGCATTATTAATATATATTTCCCTTTCTTATTGAGTTTTACCCAATTGTTTTAATTACTATCAATTATGTGGCCTATGATTGATTTGTTTTGATTATTACGTAACTCGAATCGGGAGAGGAGAGCTGGAAGGAAAAATTGGTGAGAAACGGTTCATCTTGTAAGATAGGAATTTACTCATAGGAGTTTCGTGGCCCGTCTGAAGATTTTGTACTTTTCACCTATTGTCGAATTAAATCACCTAGGAATAGAGTGTTTTATTCACCTTAGAAAATTCGACTGACCTCAGGAGAGGCAGTAGAGTATTTTAGCAATCTTCGCCTTTAATAAATTGGGAAATCACTTAATTCATATAAATCAATAGTAATTCGGATAAATCGAGGTGGATTCTTAATCCTAGATTATTTCCCTAATTGATCTTCTTTCTTTGAAAAATCGATTTTATTAATTATTCTTAGTTCATTCTTTTATTGATTTTCTTTAATAATACTTGCACCTCCAATTTCGATCGTTCAAATAAAATTAGAATACGCATAAATTGGTAATTAGTGAGTCAGTCCTCGAGGGAACGATAACTTTCTTACCACTTTATTACTTGCTTACGACAACGTGCACTTGCGTTCACCAAATTTCGTAACAAGTTTTTGGCGCCATTGCCGGGGATCGAACCCGGGTCACCCGCGTGACAGGCGGGAATACTCACCACTATACTGTTGTTGCCCAAAATATTTATCCGAAGATTAATATTGCTGGAAGACGGACAACAAACAACAATTGCGGGAGCACTTCCGAGAGAAGATAAATAATACAAGATTTGCCGGGTTTGTTAGGCCCGGGCTTGAATGCTCTCGCGAGATGTTATTAATACGAATATTCGTGGATACAAGTATTAATGAGAGAAATCTAAATACAATGAGTGTAAAAAGACTCTGTTAATCCGGCTCTTGAGCGAAGCTTGGTGTTCTTCGTCCCGCCGATAATCTGCTCGAGGAGAAAAGGCCGGGAGAAGTAAGACCGAAGGAAAGCTGTTGCCAAGAGTTGGATGTTAGCCAAGTGTTATGTATTTTGCTTCTGTATAGTGTGCTTGAATCGCGATATTGCTGAGAGTTCAGACCCTGAAACCGAGTGCAGGCTGCCTCCTTTATATAGGAGTTGAGGTGCCCTCCCTCCTAGTGGGCGATCGCCTTTCGACATTTAATGTAATGGGTCGATCGTCCTAAAGGTCACATGGGCTGCCTGCCAAAAGTCTAAAGCTACAGCTGGTGGCCAGCTGTGCGGTCCAATGAGGATCCAGCACGCGTCCGGAAGTACTGTCACAGGAGGTCCCACTTTGTTACTTTCGGATTTTGTCGCAGAGTGCGGTAGGCGCCAGCCGTAGTCACATGTCTTGTCGTCGGCTCCTTTCGCAGTCCTGGGCCTGTTGGTAGGTGAGGTAGGTGACAGTTTGTCGCCGCCTTTGTGGATCTCGCACGTGGGGCCGGGCTTGAGACTTGGTCTTCGCCGACTGGATGGTCATCGGCCCAGATCGTCATGATGCGGTCGCCTCTAGCTGGACACCGAGGATCGTTCTCGGCCAGTCACTGAAGGTCGGCAATGGTCGGTCGCCAAGGGTCGGTCGGCAAAGCGCTGAGAGATGATCGTCCATAAGTTTGCCGCGAGTTTGCCGCCAGGCGCCGAGCGATGATCGTATTGGATGTCGATCGCTCGACACCGGGACTTGTCCTGGGACCTTCGGCTGGGCGATTCATGCTTGTCTTTCGGGCTAAAGCTAGGTCGCCTGGTCGCTAGTCGGCAGATCTGCCTTGTCTCCTCGGCGGTAAGTCGGTCGCTCGGCCTCGGAGGCGTTCGCCAGTCGGAAGGTGTTAAATCTTGACACAACATATACTACAAGGCACAATATAAAACTCTGAAGTGGTACTCCCAACTTCAGAAAGCTTATGATCGAAAGTTATCATAGGATGTTGCTTAATTACAAAAAATTAGCTATCATTTCTGAATGATCCAAAATAGTGTTGGTAACCCCAATATAAAAATCCATAGAGCATGCATACTATACACGAGTCTGAGCGCTCTCGCTTCACACGAAAACGACACTATATGGTCACGAAACCATTAAAATTCGAAGAGCGTTAACTTCAATAACCACATTCTCATCTCCAAACAAGGACGGGAATATTATGCACATAAAACAATATGACTGGCATTCATACCATCACACGAATTATGAAATCGGCATTATCGCCATAAGTAATAATATTGACACTACGTACACTCCATGTAAACAGAACTTTTGAAAAAGAAGGCGAATCATATTTCACCTAAAACTCATCAACACTGTCCCTTTTCTAGAAAAGGAAATTTTATATTCGCATCTCGGTTTTGAAATTCAAATTTGAAAAAATTAAAATTTTCGAAGACGTCATATACAATTGAAAATGTTACTTGGAATCCAAGTATAAAAACCGGGGTCTTTTCTCTTCTACCAAAATATTTGATTGAAAGTTTATTTTTTATTGAAGTACGCGGCTATTTGTCCACATGATGTCAAATCATAGGTTTTCAAAATATTTAAAAAAAACTCCAACATCACAAAGAAAAAAAATCTCACGGTCATATCCTTACCCACTCGTGGTCATTCACCTCGAGACCTCCTTATCGTATTTCGTATCTCATATTCTCCAATGACCGAATGATACCGAACACCGTAGATAACTTGTATCCTTGTCCTAGTATGCTCGGTTCCTAGTTATACCAATAATGAATGTAAATCATATACATTATGATTTAACTCCGAGGCCGGAAAACATCATATAAACCATAAGGCGCAATGGAACAAGGCATTACAAACACAATATACTAAAATGCAAAAAAACACAACGCATCCACATAAGGCGACAAATGGTAACACGATACAAATATTCACTCCGGGTAATTACACGAATACAAAATTTACAAATGTAATAATTGAAACTTACGATCATAACTCACGGATCACATGACTGTATCAACAAAGAATTAGCGACCATTTTATATACCAGCCACTCATTGCTGACATTCCTTTTAAGAAAAACTCCACGAGGTATCCGTTTAAATAATATCATTTGAAAATCTTTGAATCTGTATGACTGTTCGAAATAAAATTTTGAAAGTACTCTTGGTACCTCGGGCTGTTTTAACAAAACTATAAACAAAAGATTTTAACCGTCTCATTTTGAAATCATTTGCAAAACAATATCCCGGAATATCAAATTCCTTGGAAACAACATCTTTACCGTTAATCAACACATAAGGTAATCACGTGTTACCATGTAGCACCGCCACAAATAACAATACACAAAGTAGCACGCGTCCATGCCCTCGGCATCGAACCCCAGAGTTCTGCGGAACCGTTCCTAGGTGGACAAACCATTCATACGTGCACTAAACATTTCCACCGATCAACAATCATATCAGGACAGTATCATACAACTACGAGGCATATTCAAACAATGCAACACGATCTTGGGTACATACCCAAAATTCTTCAACAAAAATGGTAATATGAGAAATATATCGCAACGGCTTGACATCACCCGCCTCGATTCTAGCCTGTCACCTTAAGCAAAAATCCTCCTCCCTCACATACTGCACTTAACGTGCGCTAGGCACAAAATTAACGTGCATTAATGAGTTGAGATAATCGAACGTGTTGCCCAGGTTCGTTAGCGTGTGCTAATGACTAAATTAGCATGCGCTAACTGACTCATCTCATAAAACATTTCAAGTTTTAATTTATAGTTTAAATCGAGTAAGATTTTTCATCTTTCAATATTTATTTTTGAGAGTAAAAATCATATTTTATTTTGAATATAGAAATTTTATGGTGCGAAAGATTTTTAAAATCGTGTACTTGAATTTTTGAAAATAAAAACAATGCGTTTAAATCATATCCGGAAAATCCTCTCAAACACGACAAAAAATCAACGATGGTAACCTTTTACAAAATGTCCAAAAATACTTCAAAACACACATTTTTCAAATACCGTCACAGGGTTTTATTAGAGGATACAAAGCCGGCTCACCAACTTCAAACAAATTTCAAAATCCACACAAAACCGCCGCTTAACCGTACCGTCGAAACATTTTCGAAAATTAGTTTTCCACAAACTTACTCAAGTCTATGAAATTTTCAGAGAAGCATTTTCCAATACACACACAGCAGACACAATTACCAATGTGAACACATTTGTAGCATATACCAACAATTAGCCATAATAGTCAATTCTCAAACACATGCCTATACGGCATTCAAGATCACCAATTCATATAAGCAACTCATTACTACCAAATTCAAACACGCGTCAACACCATCTATATGGGTTTTTCAACAAACTCTACCGTCGATACATATCCTGAAACACATCAATGTTCAAGGTTTCATATCACTCTACACCCCTTGGTGTCCAATCCATCAATATCCAATTCATTACACCCGTAATATGCCACAAGTATCAAATACGAATTCCATCTCCATGACACGCATGTAAACAGTCATGAACACAGATAATACACAGAAAGAGGAGACTTACATCCACAGGTCTCATGAAGATGATGGCTGCACCATGATACTAATCACGGCCGACAAAACCGACGCAGAACAAGTCCGACAAGTCAAGACTCAACAATACTCGACTTGACCCGATAGCCTAGGTTTCCACAACCTAAGATCTGATTCCATATTTTGTAACACCCCCAATCCACTTGGGAATATTACAGCACCGCAGACTCTCTGAGTGAGAATCTACCAGGCTAGATACCAAAACAAGACATCAAAACAGATGCCAACATGGCTAAATACGAATCACTAGACCGATTTGGCCTTTCATCAATAACATACAACTTAAACTTCATATACCTCTCTACCCCACCTCGTACCCATGGAAGGGTCAAAATACGACACCCCCATACAACGGGAAAACACTACAGCGGAAAAGAATAATACAATTCGACCAACAAATCCCAATACTGGCCCTCATGTGATTAGTATCATTTGCCTTCCATCATCTTTCGTACCGATCCCATGTCATGCTCCTCAGGAACATGCACGTACCTGAATGCAATACAGACATCCACCCCCCGATTACTCGGGGGTTAGCAAAATTCCACTATTTTGCTAGTGCAAGTATAAAGTGCAAATACGAGCCATACACAACATATTCCAATAGTATAATAATCTGGACTTAACAATGGTAAATAACTAAGGGTTACATGTAATTGATGGTGAATAAATGTAATCGTACAATTCAAGATCAGTATTCCGAAAATAACTAAATCTCATTCCATCTCATTTCAATACATACGTGATTAACCATGGAACCGCACCAAAGGCAACGGAACCCTCAGAGGCCCCGTCGGACCCTCCCAGAGTGGTTAACCCAAAATATTCGCGGAATCACACCAAAGGCAACAGAACCCTCAGAGGACTCGTCAGTCCGTCCCAGAGTGAATATATATAATCAATCGAATTCAAGACTAGTATTCCAGATTAACTAAATCTCATTGTACGTCACATTTCATTTATATGCGTGATTAACCATGGAACCGCAAGTGGTTAACCCAAAATATATTCGTGGAACCGCAAGTGGTTAACCCAAAATATATTCGTGGAACCGCACCAAAGGCAACGGAACCCTTAGAGGCCCCGTCGGACCCTCCGAGAGTGAATATATGGATATGATCACAACCACGAGGAGATATAATCCCCAACAACACCGAATAGTACCATCTCCTCACAAGGGAGTCGACAAGCAATACAACACAACATATGCGCACTCATCAAACGAATACACATTCGCGCATATGACCCTTAACAAGGGAAAAGGGCTTTTATAATTCGCAACCACAATACACATATCCGTAGAACTCATTTATTTGCAAAGCATTCGAGCGTTTTGAAAGAAAACCGTTAATCGGATTGTATCAATCCTCTTGAAAGTTCATTATGAGTACTCCAAGTAAACACACATAGTCGATTATCAATTATTATATCTACGAAACATGAAATGTATGGACAGCATACTTGCCTCGAAATTGGAATGCAAATATTCTGAAGAACACGGCTCGGTCGAAGTGCCACAGAACCTACAACTTCCATAAGGACAACTAAAACACGATCACAACGAGGAGCAAGACTAATAGCAACGGAAATCGCTTCAAACCAACGAAGGAAAACTCATATGAACATTTAATCGAACATTAAATGTTCACGGTTCCTCAAGAACACAAAAGGAATCGAAGATATGGATATACAATCCATATAACATGATCAATAACATCATTTAACATTAATCGAAAACGAAATCAAGAACAAAACCCCCCAAAATCCCCAAAACTAGGGTTCTAAGAATTTTACCTTGATTATAACGGTAAAAGATGATTAGATGTTGATAACCTCGAACTAGGAACTCAAAAATGTTGATGTATGGTAATATCAGGCCGAAATCTACCCTTGCATACGTCCTGGATCACCCATATCGCCAGAGAAAGGAAATGGGAGTGAAAAATGACGAGAGTTGACCCTGCTGTCCTATTTATACTGACACAGGCTTAGCGTGCGCTATGGGAAAGGTTACCGTGCGCTACCTGGGTAAAAATGCAGTACATAAGCCTCTGTCACGTTCGATTAGCGCGCGCTAATCAATGCATTAGCGTGCGCTAATTATACTCTATAAGCTGATAGTGTAGTCTTTGCTATTTCAACCATAACTCCTTCATTCGGACTCCAATTGACTCACCGTTTGAACCAATGGAAAGTTAACTTGTTGCTCTAACATACTGCAAAGACTTAGAACTTTTGGAGTTTCCAAGAATTGATGGTGATTTTACAAAGTTGAACTTATACTTGGAAAGTCGAAATAATACGTCGATTAGTCCGAAACAATATCAAAACTTGCTCGAATGATGAAATGTGCTGAACCAAACATGTCCAAAATATGTTAATAAACACAAGCAAGTCACTAAAATCAAAAAAATATAGAAATGGAAAGTACGAGTATTACAGTTGTTGCCATGTCTCTTTGTGATTTGTTTGTGAACTTGATGTGTAGTTTGTTTGTTGTTGTCAACAATTTGATTTTCTTGTATATTTATTTTGTTACAGAATTTGCAAGAGGGAAGGCAGGTATCGAGCCACCAGTGTACCATACCGTTTAATCAAATCTAGTCTGTGATCGATTCCGGCGATATGAGGACCATCGCGGATGGTGCTCACCACTAGATTGTGCACGCCTTGGCCTCGCATGATCATACAAGCCTAAATATAGACGGATATAATTGATAAAAATGATAATTTAACTTTGTTTATTGATTTTTTTCCCGCTAAATTAGAACAGTGAGAACTCTCCAAGAGCATCATAAAAATACCCGCTTCACCACTCCAAATAACAAAACCCAATAATGTGGAATTCTTATATAGGTTGTGTTTAGCAAAACTAGCTGAAAAGCTAACTGGTAGCTGGTTAACTAGCTGATAAGCTAGCTGATTTTAGTGTAGGTGTTTAGCAAATTTGCTGATGAACTAGCTGGTATTTTGTAAAATGACATAAAAGAGTATTACTCTTTTTTTCTTTTAAACTTTCTCAACATATTATTAGTCCATATTTTTATAAAATAAAAGTACAACACATTTTTCCTCAAATCATTCAAATATGTATTCAGTGTACTTTAAAGAGAGACTGTTGTATTAATCATTATACTAGTTTGCGAAGAAGTATACAATAACAAAATATATAATAAAGGTTCCAACAATATAAAAGATGAGCCAAGATACATAATTTATAACAAGAGAATGACGCAGATATACCGATCGTTTCTTATGTTTATATTTAGGTTAGGGGTACTTTTGGAATAGAAAAGATAAGAAGCAACTTTTAAACAAAAAAACTAACTTTGTTAGCTTCTCAACCAGCTAGCTTTTCAGCTAGCTGGTTTAAGAAGCTACGCGTTCACATAACGATCTTTTTATCATGCAATGGTCGAAGAAGCTCCTGGAAGTTGAAAAGCTAGCTGGAAAGCTAGTGCTAAATATAGCCATAATAGGACAGAGGGATGCACTAATGATTATAATCAATAATAATAATAAACAAAGAATAGAAAAGGGAATTATAACACAAAAAAATACATCAAAAAAGTGTGTGTGTATATATATATATATATATATATGTGTGTGTGTGTGTGTGTGTGTGTGTGTGTGTGTAGAACAAATGTGGGTCTGAATCTAGTATATATATAACATGAGTCTCCCACTACAAGAAAAACTGCATCAGACAACAGTTTTTACCCGTTGTCTAACCCCATGTTTTCCCGTAGTCTATTGAGATGCAGTCTCTTACGTGCCTTAGACAACGGTACAGTATCTGTTGTGTGAAAGAGTGAGAGACAACGACTTTATCTCTAGACACCATTGTGTAATAGCCAGAAACAACAACACTCCATTTCGAAACTATTGTTGTTTGGGATGCTATACAATTATTTTTTGTTTTGAATATGTTGTTAAGATTTCATAAACACAATGGGGTGTTAAAACTATAGCATTGTTTGAGGGTTAAGCGCACAAACCTTTGTTGAAGTTGCGCCATTGTTGGACTATTGAGGCCACAACCATTTTGTTTTTCAAAACAATTGTTAGATGTACAAGCAAAATTGTTTATTTCTTACAAAGTGTTGTTTATATTTTCTATGAACAACGATTTTATAATTGAAACATATGTTTTTACTTGTTTTCACGCAATGCATTGTTAGAGTGTTGTTGTTGTCTAATGCGAATTTTAACAACTGTTTTTTAAAATTACCTAATTGCCTAATGAAAGATCAGACAATAATTTTATTTGCATTAAAACTACTCATTTAGACAATAACTCCAATTTACAAAAAACAACCAATATTCATCATTAAATAAATAAATACCAACCAATATTCGTCATTAAGTAGCAACATATATGCACTAGTACATATACATCTAAACAAATATTCTCCGACTTTCATATATACTAGTTCATGTCCATTCTTCTCCGCTTAGTTTCACCTTTGCAAGAAACACAAAACTTGTTGAAGTTTCATGACTCAGTTTCATAAACTACATTTAGTTCCCTTATGAGTTCGTGAGGGGTCTATCTCGCCATTTTAGTACTTTTCCATTATATTTCTAGCATTATCACTATGGCCAGTGTCTTCAAAATTATGTGTTGCATTTCCCCTACAGAATTTAAGATAAGTTTACGAATAATGCCTCCCTTAGCTACAAATTTGTATAGATAAAGTGGAAATGAATTGTGAATTTAAGATTAGTTTGCAAATCCTAACAATTTTGAGATATATACTTACTTTGAGGGCTGATGAGGTCGTTGTCGTTGTCGTCATAGGAGATTAATAAGTTATGTCATTGCAACTTCATCCCATCGCCAAATTGTTCCATTTTCATACCAGCTGAGGATATTGTTGTGATAAATAATTGCACACATTTACCAAAGCCAAGATGATCATTAGTTAATTCAATTACATAGAACTCAGTCTCACTAACATTTTAAAACACAGTTCAAGAGGAAACTTACCTTCCATCAAAGGACATTGCAATCTGCTTAATAGGAGATTTTGTTTGTCCATGAGACAACCTGACAATAACATATCAGATGCCTAAACTTCCTGCCTACTAAAAATGTTTCTCAAATGTATGCTTTAATCGAAGAGTCTATAAACAACTTTAAATAAACATTGCAATAAGAACAATGGGGCTAGACTGCAACCTCTGTGCATCTCCAGTTTACGATAAAGATCAAGACGCAGCACAAGATCCTAAAATTAGAACTAACCCTCTCAATAAATTAGGAACTACCGTTTAATGTATAATAAAAACAGAAACATCATGACAATGCATTCAACAATTCTAACCCAACAAAAAAAATCCTAATTCTTGAAATTAAAATATCATAAGAGAAGTAATGTTGCTACAAATATCAACATCACTAACATGTAACAATATATAACCAACATTTCGCAATTACGACACTAAATTAAACACTAAATACAACCAGGGTCACAAAAATCGACCAATTCACCTACACAATTCCGATAATTACAAGAACAACCTTTAGTAAAACACATATACAAATATATGAGTGAAATCAAGTCTAATACTTACCGGTTGTTTTAAATGTATAACTACTCTATCGGATTCAGTACGAATTAAAACTAGTTAGTCAAAACTCACTCAGATTTAAATCGTTAAATCTAACAAACTCGAAGCAAACTTGACAGAAAACACGAAAATCCGCAGCAGCAGTATGCCAACTTTGCAGAATAAACTGCTTTCATATGGAAAGTATTTAGCAGAGAATAATAAGTCATTAGAAAGATCTTGAAGTGTAGTTTTTTATGCAAAAAATGGTTTGTCAAAAGCAATTTCTGACAGAAAGTTATGGCCGTTTCACTGATAGGGTGTTCACCTGCCCAGATTTGTAGCAATTCATATTTTCTACAAGTTTCTTCTACAATCGTCTAAGTGTTTTGTGACCCTTTTTCAACTGCACTGCTACTTCCTTCATAATGTATATGGCAGCTGTTATATGAACCTGAAACAGAAAATGAGTATGCCAAATACGAGTTAATGACTAATTTCTAAGTAGTAAAAGTACTTGGTTTCCATTCTACAACATTCCAGTCAGATACATCACTGCCCTGCGCGGTGGCAGGGGCCGACTTGGTCTTCTTTGCCTCCCACTTCGGCTGGGGCTTAGTAGAACTGGCGTAATTAATCAAACCCCAAGCCTCCAGGAAATCGAAAACCCTCCGAATAGACCCCACATCACCGACTATTGTCTTGCGCACGTTGGTGAAAGTGAGTTTTCGATTTGGAATTTCTGGAAAACGCCGTATGATGGCATATCTGTAGTATTTATAAACCCTAGGTTTCTTTGACGACGACCTGCCGTCGAAAAACTACGGCACGAGCCTGGACTCCATTCATGTATGTCGTTCCACGAGAACCACCCGTAACACCCTCAATTCGCTTAGGGATATTACACACCACAGAACATTTCCTCAAGGTTCTACCAGACTGGTAACAAAATCGAACATCTCAAAAATGCCTTTAAGGCTAAAATGACTCAGTGGACCAATTTGGTCTTTCAATAAATACATACAACTCAATCTCAAAACGTGCCCATGCAGGGGTCAAATACAACACACCCCGTACGACGGGGAAATAATACTGCATCGGAAATATAATATAACTGAACCAATCCAACAACGAACGGGTCCTTATGTGAGTAGTATCGATCATCTTTCATCATCATTCATGCCGACCCTGTGTTATGCTCCCCAAAACCTGAATGCAAATACAGACATCCACCCCCCGATTACTCGGGGGTTAGCAAAATTCCACTATTTTGCTAGTGCAAGTACAAAGTGCAAATACGAGTCATACAAATCAAGTTCTGAGAATAAAAATGACCAGGAATCCTCCAAGATTCAAACATAACAGAAAGTACTTCCCGATGCAAGAGTTTGAGTAAAGCTTTCCAAATTGAAAGATCACAAATCAAGGGAAACGATTTATAAAATGGTTTAAAATGACATCGAGAGTTTTAATAGAAAACAATTTAGGATTATCAAATCCTTCTCTTTCCCAAATCAACAGGGATCGCAGCCCAAAGGTTTTGTTTTCGCAAATAGAAAACCAACAACAATTCACAAGGTCAAAACCCACGTCACGTGTTCTCGACGGACATAAAATCAACACGACATAAACACCCAAGATACGCAAATCTTGGTCACGCAAATACAACGCCAACTCGTGAATCCAGGGCTATACCATTGGATTCCCTCGAGGCCTCGCCGGACCCTCCCGAGGTGAGCAAAACACATTCACAAATCATATATACACCAGCTCGTGAATCGAGAGCTATACCATTGGATTCCCTCGAGGCCTCGCCGGACCCTCCCGAGGTGAGCAAAACACATATACATAACACCGTGAACACATGCCACGTCATCTCACGGTTGGATCAATCACTTGTTGCATCCTGACCACATGATCACAAGCCATGTGTCACCGTAGATTGTCTTAGGCTTTCACGGTTGGATCAATCACTTGTTGCATCCTGACCACATGATCACATGCCATGTGTCACCGAAGACCTTCGACCATATCCATACATTCACACAAATAACATATCACACCAAGGATATCCAAACAATTCACTCAATGGCAACAAACACAAAGCACGACACAATTGTCAAATCACAACGCACCAAAATGAGATAATATATGCATATATATTATCAAAGCACAACAACAACACCAAGCGTATTCATAGGGTTCACTTAACCATTCACGAGACACAACATTCACAAAACACACGCATTTTGAAAGTGAGCCTTTGACGAGGCTAAACCGAATCTTTTGAAATTTCATCTCAAACAATTAAACAAACATACCAAGAAAATCACCAATCATCATATCCACAAAAAAAGAGATGTATGGACAAAGTACTTGCCTCGAATAACCACAAACGCGAAGAATCAACCGAAGTAGGTTGGCACGAACCGACTGCGAACCCACCGACTCCATCGAATGCTAACCCACGACAATAAACTACGAACAACAATAACAACAATGAAAATGAATTCCATAGCACGACCTAAAGTCACTGAATTCAAGGAACAAATGACGAAAATTCAAGGGTTTTCCCCAAAACGGCCAAGAACACGAATCGACCCGTCAAAACATGAAAATGGAATTCCAAACCAAAATATGGATATTCAATCCATAGGATATGTTTAACAACATCATTTAACAACAATCGATTCATCAAAAATCGGATGGAAAACGAGACCAAGAACAAAATTCCCAAAAAAGTCAACTCTGGGGATTCAAGAAAAATACCTTGATTCGGCGAAGAACAATGGATTATATGATGTTATAATCACCTAGGATGCTCCAAAACACCTTTAGATTGAGCAAAATGGGCCAAGATCGCGATCCCTAGTCGCCCTTGGCTCAACCCCGCGGAAAGAAGGAGAAATAAGGTGGAAATAATGTATCACGACTGCTGTCCAGTTTATATACATTGGACAGCTTAGCGTGCGCTATCGAGGCACATTGTTAGCGTGCGCTATCGAGGCACACTGTTAGCGTGCGCTAACCAAACCTTCAGACCCAGTCCAATAGCCCCTGGACTGCCCTGAACTACCAGGTAGCGCGGGCTATCCTCACCCTAGCGTGCGCTACTAATGCACTCTAGCGCGCGCTATGATACTAAATAGCGTGCGCTGATCAATGTTTGAACCCAGTGTTGGAAATGGTTTAGTAATTAACCATTTATTAAGAATAAATATTGTTAAATAATATTTATTATTTAAATAAAATATTTATTGAATGTTAATCTACGTCGTGAGTAGATGAACATGGTATATTTAATATTTCTAAACCGATTTTCGGTGAGTGAGATATTATATGTTAAAGTTGGATGTTGGAGTAGGAATTTACATGAGGTATATGATGTTAGTTATCCCACATTGATTGTGGATGGATGTTTTGGCTTGTATTTAAAGTCTTTGCCTTTATGGGCTTAATAACAAGTGGGTTGGTGTGTATGGGTGTCCTCGCGCGCACACACACACACGCGCGCCGCCACCGCCGACCGACCGTCCGTCCGTCGGGTGGGGTCGGGCATGGGCTCGGGCTCAGGCTTAGGCTCAGTCCAGGCCCAGGACTTGGATCTTGGCAATTGGTGCTTTTGGCTGGTGTTTGGGCTTATCCTTTTGGGCCAAATCCGTAAGTCCACTAACCTTTTGGTATGTACTAAGCCTTTTCAAATGGACCAAGACTCTTGAGTTGCCTTCATACCAAGACTCTTGAGTTGCACATGACTCTTCATCCGACCGATCCCTTTGGGCGTCTGAAACCGCCAGCCATCATGGCAGGATTAATGGCAAAGAGTCCCTTCACTTGATCGAGGTTTGCTATATGTATTAGCATCTGGTCATTGCAGTTTTCACGAAAAACAGTGCATTTTCTATCAGAGCATACCATTGCATTTACAGTTCTGTCCTCGTTCTAGTCCAGTTCGCAGGTGCTCGGTCAGTTTGCGGTGCTGTTACTGCCGAGACGTTCAGATCGTTTTAACCTTTGGGGACGAGCCGCTTTACCGTGAGCACTACCGGGGCGTATTCTCGTCTTACGGGGCAGAAGCTCTAACTTCGGACGATCTTCTGTAGTTTATTAAAAATTGTTCGTTAGTTTCAAGTGTAATATTTTCTTTCTATTCTTTGTTATAGTTAATTTCCGAATTTTATTTGTAATACACATGCAAGTACCGAATTATTCCAACAATCGCAAGACGAGAATAATCGACCATACTTGTTCGTGTCATCCTAAAACTTTTGCTGGAGAAAAATGTCGTTCAATGCAAGCACCGGCGCATCCACTAATCCATCCACCGGTTCTGGAACCATTGGATCATCAAGCTCTTCAATGGCTCCCATTCACAATGCTGCTCGACTAATGCCTATCGCCGAGAAACCTCCTGTTTTCTCGGGCACCGACTTCAAACGTTGGTCTCAAAAGATGCTGTTCTACATTACCACAATGGGGCTTGCGAGCTTCCTACGTGAATAAAAGCCTCCTGTCCCTGCTGAGAACGAGGCGAATGTTCAAGTGCGTACCGACTATGATACATGGGTTCATTCTGACTATCTGTGTCGGAATATGTTACTAAAGGGGCTTGATGATGGCCTGTTCAATGTGTTCAACATCAAGGAGACTGCCAAAGAAATTTGGGATGCTCTTGAGTTGAAATACCGTGTTAATCCTGCTAGCACCAAGAAGTTTGTTATGACGAGGCTCTCCGAATTCCAAATGGTGGATTCTCGTCCAATTATGCCCCAAGTACAAGAGTTCCAAACTCTTATACATGATGTTCATTATGAGGGGATACCTCTACCCGAGGCGTACACTGTGGCGCTCTTGGTCGACAAGTTTCCGCCTAGTTGGAAGGTATTCAAGGGATACCTTAAGCATAAGCGAAAGGAAATGACTCTTGAAATTTTGGTTGCTAAGCTCCAAACTGAAGCTCAAGTCCGTGATCAAGACTTGAAAACCAAAGCTCCGATGGATGCTAAGGCTAATCTGACTGAAGGTAGGGGCGGACCTTCCAAAAAGCGTCCACTTCCTACCAAAGGCAAGAGAAAGGTTGTGGCACCTCCGACGAAGTTTACCGGAATGTGCTACAACTATGATAAGCCCGGCCATATGGCGAAAAACTGCCGAAAGCCGAATAAGAACAAGGGAGAAGGTAAAGTCAACCATTTCGAGAAGGACTTTGACTCTTGGGACAAAGATGATCTTGCTGCAATGATCACCGAGGTAAATCATGTCTCGGAACCTAACCCTGTTACTTGGTTTCTTGATACAGGTGCGACTATTCACATCTGTGTGAACCGAGACTTGTTTTTCACTTACAAGGAGATTCAAGACCGCTTCATCACAGAGGCAAGTGATCGTACTTCCAGCCTCCCGGAATTGAAACTGTTGTGCTTCAATTCACCTCCGGTGTGGAGATAACTCTGAAGGATGTGCTGCATGCTCCGGCAATCCGCAAGAATTTGGTGTCTGGTGTCAAATTAGTTCGAGCTAAATTTGATGTAGACCTTCGTAGCGATTTTATGATAATACGCAAGTTTGGCAAGACTCTCGGGAAAGGTCATATTGTCGAGGACATGTTCAAACTTAGCGTTCGTACTTGTAAGCCTCCAAAGGTAGTTGCTAATAATAACGATACTACTTCTGCTTATTTGCTTGAGTGCTCAAATTTATGGCATTGTAGATTAGGTCATGTGAATCTAAATGCTATATAAAGATTAGTAAACTTAGATTTACTAAAATTAAATAAAATCAAAAATCAAAACAAATGTGAGATTTGTGTTGAGGCAAAAATGACGAAGCTACCGTTTCATTTGGTAAAACGGAACACAAAACCCCTTGAATTAATTCACACAGACGTGTGTGATTTAAAATTTGTGCAAACTAGAGGTGGTAAGAAGTACTTTATCACTTTCATCGATGATTGCACAAGATATTGTTATCTTTATCTTTTGAGAAGTAAAGATGAGGCTATTGAAGCCTTTAAGAACTTCAAGAATGAAGCCGAGAATCAATTAGGCTTTCGTATTAAGATGGTTCGAAGTGATAGAGGAGGTGAATATGAAGCTCCATTTGAGGAATTATGCAACGAAAGTGGTATAATTCATCAAACAACGACTCTATATGCTCCACAATCTAATGGCATTGCCGAACGTAAGAATCGAACACTTAAAGATATGATGAATGCCTTCTTAATTAGTTCAGGGTTGCCTCAGAAGATGTGGGGGGAAGCTGTCTTGACAGCCAACTACATATTGAACAAAATTCCACGCAAAGGTAAGGATGTTACTCCTTATGAGTTGTGGAAAGGAAGAAAACCATCATACAAATATCTCAAAGTGTGGGGGTGTTTGGCGAAAGTTGAGGTGCCTCTACCTAAACAAGTTAAAATTGGTCCTAAGACGATTGATTGTATCTTTATTGGTAATGCACTTAACTGCAGCGCTTACAGGTTTGTTGTACACAAATCCGATATACCCAACATTCATGTAAATACAACGATTGAATCAAGTAATGCTGTATTCTTTGAAAATATCTATCCTTATAAGAATAAGGTTGATCCTAACTCTAACAAAAGAGTTGATGATGGAGCTACAAGTTCTAACCTTGTAGATAAGCCTATGTGTTATGAAACCATAGATGAAGCCTCTAGCTCGAATCCAGTGTTATCTGAACGACCGAGCAGAAACCGACCTAGGTCTACGCCAGTCAATGTAGAACCTAGACGAGGTACTAGAATACGGAAAGTAAGGATATACAGACCCGACTACGTTGTTTAGATGTTAGATGGTGAACCAGTATCTGTAAAAGTAGCTTTATTCGGTCCAGATGCAGCTTTCTGGAAAGAGGCAATAGACATTGAGATTGAGTCTATTATGCTGAATCATACTTGGGTGTTAGTTGAACTACCACATGGTTGTAAGGCTTTAGAATGCAAATGGATCCTAAAGAAGAAGTACAAGTCTGACGGTACTATTGACAAATATAAGGCCCAACTTGTAGTTCAAGTCTTTAGGCAAAAAGCTGGTTATGATTTCTTTGATACCTACTCGTCCGTGACAAGACTTACTTCTATTAGGGTGCTACTCGCTATTGCTGCTTTGCGCAATCTCGAGATTCATCAAATGGATGTTATGACTGCATTCTTGTATGGGGAGCTGGAAGATGAAATCTATATGAAACAACCGGAAGGGTTTGTAGTACCTGGGAAAGAGCACATGGTATGCAAACTACAACGGTCTTTATATGGTTTGAAACAAGCACCGCTGCGGTGGCATTTGAAATTTGACGAAGTGATGTTGTCAAATGGTTTCAATATCAATGAGAGTGACAAATGTGTCTATGTTAAGAAAACGGGTGACAATTACATCATTGTTTGTCTATATGTAGATGACATTTTGATAATGGGAAGCAACTCTCGTGTGATTGGTGAAACGAAACGAATGCTAAGTAAGAATTTTAGCATGAAAGATATGTTGGAAATGGTTTAGTAATTAACCATTTATTAAGAATAAATATTGTTAATTAAATAATTATTATTTAATTAAAATATTTATTGAATGTTAATCTACGTCGTTAGTAGATGAACATGGTATATTTAATATTTCTAAACGATTTTCGGTGAGTGAGATATTATATGTTAAAGTTGGATGTTGGAGTAGGAACTAACATGAGGTATATGATGTTACTAATCCCACATTGATTGTGGATGAATGTTTTGGCTTGTATTTAAAGTCTTTGCCTTTATGGGCTTAATAACAAGTGGGTTGGTGTGTATGGGTGTCCTCGCGCACACACACACACGCGCGCGCGCCGCCGCCGCCGACCGACCGACCGTCCGTCCGTTCTGATCGGGTCGGGTCGGGTCCGGCACGGGATAGGGCTCGGGCTCATTCCAGGCCCAGGACTTGGATCTTGGCAATTGGTGCTTTAGGCTGATGTTTGGGCTTATCTTTTTGGACCAAATCCGTAAGTCTACTAGCCTTTTGGTATGGACAAGACTCTTGAGTTGGCTTGACTCTTGAGTTGGCAAGACTCTTCATCCGACTGAGTCCGTTGGGCGTCTGAAACCGCCAGCCATCATGGCAGGATTAATGGCAAAGAGTCCCTTCACTTGATCGAGGTTTGCTATATATATTAGCACATGGTCATTGCAGTTTTTACGAAAAACATTGCATTTTTTATCAGAGCATACCATAGCATATACAATTCAGTCCTCGTTCCAGTCCAGTTCGCATGTGCTCGGTCAGTTTGCGGTGCTGTTACTGCCGAGACATTCAGATCGTTTTAACCTTTGGGGATGAGCCGCTTTACCGTGAGCACTATCGGGGCGTATTCTCGTCTTGCGGGCAGAAGCTCTAGCTTCGGACGATCTTCTGTAGATTATTAAAAATTGTTCGTTAGTTTCAAGTGTAATATTTTCTTTCTGTTCTTTGTTATAGTTAAGTTCAGAATTTTATTTGTAATACACGTGCAAGTACCGAATTATTCCAACAATCACAAGACGAGAATAATCGACCATACTTGTTTGTGTAATCCTAAAACTTTTGCTGGAGAAAAATGTCGTTCAATGCAAGCACCGGCGCATCCACTAATCAATCCACCGGTTCTGGAACCATTGGATCATCAAGCTCTTCAATGGCTTCTATTCATAATGCTGCTCGACTAATGCCTATCGCCGAGAAACCTCCTGTTTTATCGGGCACCGACTTCAAACGTTGGTCTCAAAAGATGCTGTTCTACATTACCATAATGGGGCTTGCGAGCTTCCTGCGTGAAGAAAAGCCTCCTGTCCCTGCTGAGAACGATGCGAATGTTCAAGTGCGTACCGACTATGATACCTGGGTTCATTCCAACTATCTGTGTCGTAATATGTTGCTAAACGGGCTTGATGATGGCCTGTTCAATGTGTTCAACATCAAGGAGACTGCCAAAGAAATTTGGGATGCTCTTGAGTTGAAATACCGTGTTAATCCTTCTAGCACGAAGAAGTTTGTTGTGACGAGGCTCTCCGAATTCCAAATGGTGGATTCTCGTCCAATGATGCCCCAAGTACAAGAGTTCCAAACTCTTATACATGATGTTCATTCTGAGGGGATGCCTCTACCCGAGGCGTACACTGTGGCGCTCTTGGTTGACAAGTTGCCGCCTAGTTGGAAGGAGTTCAAGGGATACCTTAAGCATAAGCGAAAGGAAATGACTCTAGAAATTTTGGTTGCTAATCTCCAAACTAAAGCTCAAGTCCATGATCAAGACTTGAGAACCAAAGCTCCTATGGATGCTAAGGCTAATCTGACTGAAGGTAGGGGCGGACCTTCCAAAAAGCGTCCACTTCCTACCAAAGGCAAGGGAAAGGATGTGGCACCTCCGACGAAGTTTACCGAAATGTGCTACAACTGTGACAAGCCCGGCCATATGGCGAAAAACTGCAGAAAGCCGAAGAAGAACAAGGGAAAAGGCAAAGTCAACCATGTCGAGAAGGACTTTGACTCTTGGGACAAGGATGATCTTGCTGCAATGATCACCGAGGTAAATCATGTCTCGGAACCTAACCCTGTTACTTGGTTTCTTGATACAGGTGCGACTGTTCACATCTGTGTGAACCGAGACTTGTTTTTCACTTACAAGGAGATTCAAGACCGCTTCATCACAGAGGAAAGTGATCGTACCTCTCCAGTTCTTAGAATTGGAACTTTTGTGCTTCAATTCACCTCCGGTGTGGAGATAACTCTGAAGGATGTGCTGCATGCTCCGACAATCCGCAAGAATTTGGTGTCTGGTCTCAAATTAGTTAGAGCTAAATTTGATGTAGACCTTCGTAGTGATTTTATGATAATACGCAAGTTTGGTAAGACTCTCGGGAAAGGTAATATTGTCGAGGACATGTTCAAACTTAGCGTTCGTACTTGTAAGCCTCCAAAGGCAGTTGCTAATAATAATGCCACTACTTCTGCTTATTTGCTTGAGTGCTCAAATTTATGGCATTGTAGATTAGGTCATGTGAACCTAAATGATATAAAAAGATTAGTAAACTTAGATTTACTAAAATTAAATGAAATCAAAAATCAAAGCAAATGTGAGATTTGTGTTGAGGCAAAAATGACGAAACTACCATTTTATTCGGTAAAACGGGACACAAAACCCCTTGAATTAATTCACACAGACGTGTGTGATTTAAAATTTGTGCAAACTAGAGGTAGTAAGAAGTACTTTATCACTTTCATCGATGATTGCACAAGATATTGTTATCTTTATCTTTTGAGAAGTAAAGATGAGGCTATTGAATTCTTTAAGTACTTCAAGAATGAAGCCGAGAATCAATTAGGCTGTCATATTAAGATGGTTTGAAGTGATAGAGGAGGTGAATATGTATCTCCATTTGGGGAATTATGCAACGAAAGTGGTATAATTCATCAAACCACGGCTCCATATGCTCCACAATCTAATGGCGTTGCCGAACGTAAGAATCGAACACTTAAAGATATGATGAATACCTTATTAATTAGTTCAGGGTTGCCCCAGAACATGTGGGGGGAAGCTGTCTTGACAGCCAACTACATATTGAACAAAATTCCACGCAAAGGTAAGGATGTTACTCCTGATGAGTTGTGGAAAGGAAGAAAACCCTCATTCAAATATCTCAAAGTGTGGGGGTGTTTGGCGAAAGTTGAGGTGCCTCTACCTAAACAAGTTAAAATTGGTCTTAAGACGATCGATTGTATCTTTATTGGTTATGCACTTAACATCAACGCTTATAGGTTTGTTGTACAAAAATCAGAGATACCCGACATTCTTGTAAATACAACGATTGAATCAAGGAATGCTGTATTCTTTGAAAATATCTATCCTTATAAGAATAAGGTTGATCCTAACTCTAGCAAAGGAGTTGATGATGAAGCTACAAGTTCTAAACTTGTAGATGAGCCTATGTGTTATGAACCATAGATGAAGCCTCTAGCTCGAATCTGGTGTTATCTGAATGACCGAACAGAAAGCGACCTAGGTCTACGCCAGTCAATGTAGAACCTAGACGAGGTACTAGAATACGGAAAGTAAAGATATACGGACCCGACTACGTCATTTTGATGTTAGACGGTGAACCGGTATCTGTAAAAGAAGTTTTATCCGGTCCAGATGCGGCTTTCTGGAAAGAGGCAATAGACATTGAGATTGAGTCTATTATGCTGAATCATACTTGGGTGTTAGTTGAACTACCACATGGTTGTAAGGCTTTAGTATGCAAATGGATCCTAAAGAAGAAGTACAAGTCTAACGGTATTACTGACAAATATAAGGCCCGACTTGTAGTTCAAGGCTTTAGGCAAAAAGCTGGTTATGATTTCTTTGATACCTACTTGCCCGTGACAAGACTTACTTCTATTAGGGTGCTACTCGCTATTGCTGCTTTGCGCAATCTCGAGATTCATCAAATGGATGTTAAGACTGCATTCTTATATGGGGAGCTTGAAGATGAAATCTATATGAAACAACCGGAAGGGTTTGTAGTACCTGGGACAGAGCACATGGTATGCAAACTACAACGGTCTTTATATGGTTTGAAACAAGCACCTCTGCGGTGACATTTGAAATTTGACGAAGTGATGTTGTCAAATGGTTTCAATATCAATGAGAGTGACAAATGTGTCTATGTTAAGAAAACGGGTGACAATTACGTCATTGTTTGTCTATATGTAGATGACATTTTGATAATGGGTAGCAACTCTCATGTGATTGGTGAAACGAAACGAATGGTAAGTAAGAATTTTAGCATGAAAGATATGGGTTTGGCCGATACTATTCTTGGAATTAAGATTCTGAAAACGCCTAACGGAATTGATTTGACGCAATCTCATTATGTTGAGAAAGTGTGAAGGAAACTCAACGCTTTTGATAAACCCATTGCTAAGACTCCTTGGGAACCGAATGTTCATCTGAATTAAAATAAGGGTGAACCTGTGGGTCAAGATGAATATGCTAAGATCATTGGGAGTTTTATGTATCTGTCAAATTGTACCCATCCTGATATAGCATGCTCGGTTCACAAGTTGAGTAGCTACACATCTAATCCAAGTAAAGAACATTGGAGGGCTCTAGAACGAGTACTGAGTTATTTAAAATACACTCAGAAATTTGCGATTCATTATTCAAGAGAGCCTGCTGTACTTGAAGGGTATTGTGATGCTAATTGGTTATCCGAATCGAAAGACTCATTTTCTACGAGTGGATATGTGTTCACTATTGGAGGTGGTGATGTATCTTGGAAGTCCAAGAAACAAATTTGTATTGCTAGGTCTACCATGGAATCTGAATTCATAGCTTTGGATAAAGCTCGTGAAGAAGCTGAATGGCTTAAAAATTTCCTCGAGGATATTCCATGTTGGACGAGACCTGTGCCGTCTGTGTTGATTCACTGTGATAGCCAAGCTGCTATTGGACGGGCACAAAATATGTTTTATAACGGTAAGTCACATATTCATCGATGACATAATGCCGTGAGGCATTTGATCTTGAGTGGGATTATCTTAATTGACTATGTAAGGTCAATAGATAATCTGGCGGATCCGCTGACGAAGAGTATTAATCTAGGTCAAATGTATAAATTGTTAGAGGTAATGGGTGTTAAATCCACATCTTAAGGATGATTATAGCGGAAACCCAACCTTGTAGATTGGAGGATCCCGAGCTTGGTTCAATGGGATAACGAAGTTATAATAATCCGTGTGTTAAAACACTCAAACACACCTATTCTCTGAGAACAGTGAGTGATTGTTTACCTACATGTGGTGAGGTTAAGTCTTATGATTTTTAATGACTCTTGATTACCTCGGAGAGGTCAAGTATAGTAGGATATTTGGGAATAAGAATCACCTATATAAGTGTGAAGTGAGGGCCGCTTCAGTTGATACACTTATGAATCCAAAGGAGTGTCCAAGGCCGAAAAGGATACAAAACGTTAGAACGGACAGAATTGAGATGATATTGTGTCTATATTATTGTCTCAGTATACACCATGGAGGACTAGTTCAAGGTTTTCATGACCACTATGCCGCCAGTATACTCGATGATGTTGACAATGGATAAGTTCAAGGTCACAAGCCACCTAGCCAAATGCAATATTGTCTCTTGAGGACTGAACTATGCATTTGCATTCATTTTGCATTGGCATTCTCACTCATGTGGGGGATTGTTGAAAATGGTTTAGTATTTAACCATTTATTAAGAATAAATATTGTTAATTAAATAATTATTATTTAATTAAAATATTTATTGAATGTTAATCTACGTCATGAGTAGATGAACGTGGTATATTTAATATTTCAAAACCGATTTCCGGTGAGTGAGATATTATATGTTAAAGTTGGATGTTGGAGTAGGAACTAACATGAGGTATATGATGTTAGTTATCCCACATTGATTGTGGATGAATGTTTTGACTTGTATTTAAAGTCTTAGCCTTTATGGGCTTAATAACAAGTGGGTTGGTGTGTATGGGTGTCCTCGCGCACACACACACACATACGCGCGCGCCGCCGCCGACCGACCGACCGACCGACCGTACGTCCGACCGACCGACCGTACGTCCGTCCGGGTCGGGTCGGTTCGGGCATGGGCTCAGGCTCGGGCTCAGTCTCAGTCCAGGCTCAGGACTTGGATCTTGGCAATTGGTGCTTTGGGCTGGTGTTTGGGCTTATCCTTTTGGGCCAAATCCGTAAGCCCACTAACCTTTTGGTATGGACTAAGCCTTTTCAAATGGACCAAGACTCTTGAGTTGCCTTCATATCAAGACTCTTGAGTTGCGCATGACTCTTCATTCGACCGAGCCCTTTGGGCGTCTGAAACCGCCAGCCATCATGGCAGGATTAATGGCAAAGAGTCCCTTCACTTGATCGAGGTTTGCTATATATATTAGCATCTGGTCATTGCAGTTTTCACGAAAAACAGTGCATTTTTTATCAGAGCATACCATAGAATTTACATTTCTGTCCTCGTTCCAGTCCGATTCACGGTGCTCGGGCCGCCTATGGTCATTCGCGAGACGTTCAGATCGTTTTAACCTTTGGGGATGAGCCGCTTTACCGTGAGCACTACCGGGGCGTATTCTCGTCTTGCGGGCAGAAGCTCTAGCTTTGGACGATCTTCTGTAGTTTATTAAAAATTGTTCTTTAGTTTCAAGTGTAATATTTTCTTTCTGTTCTTTGTTATAGTTACGTTCAGAATTTTATTTGTAATACACGTGCAAGTACCAAATTATTCCAACACCCAGTCTAGTAGCCTTTGGACTGTTTCTGCACCACCAGTTAGCGTGCGCTACCACACTTGTAGCGTGCGCTAACAACCGCACCATAGTGCGTGCTAACCAATAAGTGTAGCGTGCGCTAACGACTCAGAAGGACAGCAACAGTGCTCTCAAAGTTGGTTACAACAACGGATTCCTCTGATCGGAACACCAACTTCAAGATACACACGGAAAGCTCTAGAATAAGATCATACTAAGAACTTGAGCTACCATCAAGCCCACACGCGACCATGAAAAGGGTCAAGACAACAATTATGAATGCGGATACCCATCACTTTGGGTAAATTACAAAATAGCCCAAACGCCCGAAAATCACAACACGTCTGACAAAGTTAAACGGATTTACAGGAAACTCGAAACAGCAGTTTCGAACGAGATTCTCAAGAATCGAACTCAAGTGCGGAAAAGCCGCTAAGAAGCATGGAACTCAACCAAATGACTCCAAAACGAACTCGAATGTCAAAAAGTATAGAATTTATCATTCTCGAAATGACGAAACGGTGACAAGCGAGTCGTCAAAATGGACTCTCGCCAAAAAATGAAAATTACCAGAAATCGAAATTGCGGATATTACATACTACCCTCCTTAAAAGAAGTCTCGTCCCGAAACTTAAAACAAGTAGGGTGAAGCAATATCCCGCCAGGAAACACTCAACGAGATACACAAGAACTGAAAACTCGCCCCCAACGGCAAAATGTTACAAGCAACACAAAGAAACATACGGCGTGAAAACACGCTCCACGACGACCAACACAACGCCACATGTAGATACATAATAAAACCAACAAGTGACAAGCGTCATCAAACAGATAATACAATCAAGTCAATTATCCGAACAATCACAAAACACAAAGCACCTATTACAAGGAAACACGCAGAGTCGAGAAAACAGAAAATAAACACAAAACGATCCACAAGGACAATCACAAACAATTCGGAATATGCCGAAATCCTCAAAAACCACACTAGGCATCTCCGTGTCCTTTCGGAGTAGAAAGGCAACCTCGATCCGCAAATCTCTCAGTTACTATCTCGCAATGCACGGCTCGGTGACCCACCTGGCCACACTCGAAGCAGTTTACTAATGATGAACGATAATTCTTCGCGGTATGGCCCGCTCGACTACAGTTATAACATGTCTTCATACTGCTCACATTACTCACTGCAGGGGTACTACTCCTATGATCACGCGATTGAGGAACCATCTTAGGACGACGAAACAAAGTCCCAACCTCAGGGGGCCCACTCCACTGATTTCCTGAAAAGTTCCCAACGGTTTCCTGTTTCTTCGAGTCAGACATACTCTCGGTCGAGAAACAACTTCGGCATAAGACCATTCCACTGATTAAAGTGCAATGGTCGAGACATGGAGTCGAGGAGGCGACTTGGGAGACGGAAGAAAAGATGCGGGTGGATTACCCCGAACTTTTTATTTCTTAAGTTTCGGGACAAAACTTCTTTTTAGAGGGGGAGAATGTAATACCCGTACTTTTATGGACTGCTTGACTTTGCCGTTCTCCTTATTTTGTCGCTCTGTAAATGCATGGAGATGTTGTTGATATTGTTTTTGAGTTTCGTATCTTGTTTTGGGTCTCGATCGTGTTGTTTAGACCTTACGGAAATGTTCTGGGCCAGAGACATAGCGCACGCTAGGCCTAGGCTAACGCATGCTAATTCTGCTTGATTAGTGCACGCTAGTTTTGAGCCGTAGCGCACGCTAAGGGACCAGTCAGGTCAGAACCAGTAACTCGAACTGCTCTCTGGACTGGCAGATTAACGCACGCTAGGAGATCGTTAGCGCACGCTATTCGTGGTTAGTAGCGCACGCTAACATCCGTCCATAGCGCAAGCTAATGGGCTGGTCGGCAGAGGCAGTGAGGTTGCCAGGTTTCTGGACTATCAGGTAGCGTACGCTAGGCTTCGGCTAGCGCACGCTAAATCTGTTGCATAACGCATGCTAAGCCATAGCAGCGCCAATGCATCGAGTCGGCAGAGGCAGTGAGGTTTCAGACTTTCTGGACTAGCAGGTAACGCACGCTAGGCAGTGGCTAGCGTACGCTATATGTGTTGCGTAACGCACACTAGTGCTCAGTATTAACGCACGCTAGCGGACTGAGACAGTGAACTGAGATTTTGGCAGGACACCAGTTAGCGCACGCTAGGGATGTTTCGTAGCGCACGCTAACGTCTTATGACAGTAGCCACTGGACTACCAGGTGACCCGTTAGCGCACGCTAATATTGAGGCGTAGTGTACGCTAGACTGGGACAGTATATAAGGGGACAGTCAACCCCTGCACTTGTCATTTCACATCATTTCCACTTTTTCCGATCGGGAGAGCTCGGGAGAGGTGAAGTGGGGGGATTTAAGGCAGTCCTTTTTCAGATATCGTCACCTTAGGTTGGATAACAAGGTTTATGCAACATCTAGCACATCTCTATCCTCCGAATCAAGGTAAAAATCATTAGAACTCTATTTTTGGGAATTTTGGGGTTTTTTGTAGATTCGTCCGATTTATCCATTTTGAAGCTTGAGGACCTTGAGATTATGATGTATCTATCCCATATGCATGCTTTTCCTACGATTTTACGGATTGGATTATGCCATTTTCGGACTTGTGAGAGTTTGGACGATTTTCCAACCTCTAATTGTTTATCCGTGTATTTTCATGAATCGTAGATGGGTTTCGGGAGTTTCTTCGTGTAATTTGAATATGGATAATTGATCATCATATTCCTTGCGAATCGTTTAGGTACCGGAAACACGTTCTTGGACCTACCGAACTCATACCCTTTTTCCGTTTGATTTCTCGATGTCTCAAAGGTAAGTATATATTTATGATTGTACGTTCTCGACTTTGAAAGTAAGATATATTAATGGCATGATTATTTATATCCACTCTGGGGTGGGCCGACGGGTCCCCTGAGGGTTTCATAGCCTGTGGTGCGATTCCACGGATGATATGAACGAACCACTCTGGGACGGACCGACGGGTCCTCTGAGGGTTCCGTAGCCTCTGGTGCGGTTCCACGGTATTCATATATGTATTGATGTGATGCTATGAGATTTAGTTATTCTGGAATACTAGTCTTGAATTGATGAATTGACGGTTACATTTACTTTATTGTCGAGGAGTATTGTGTTTCATACTTGATATACTTGCACTAGCTATTCGACGGCTAACCCCTTTATGGGGGAAATACTTTTTATGTATTTCAGGTTCCAGGAGAGTGGACAGGCAGGTATCGGGTCGGCATGAAGATGGTGGGCAAGTGTCATACTGTGTCTTCCCTCCGGTTATGTTTTGAGTTTTCCATTCTGTGTTGTTGTACTAGAATGGTTATTGAATACTCGAGTATTGTTTTCCATTTTTCCTTGATGTTCCTGCCTGTGTTTGCCGAGGTATTGATTTGTGTTGTGATGTCTATGGATAGAATGGTTATTTCTTGAACACCTTTTGTATTGTTCTTCATTCCATAGTATGTAGACCTTCTCGGTCAAAATTTATAGTTCTGCGTATGTTTAGCCTTGTGAGTCCCACGGTGGGGCTTACGGCACTGTAATATTCCCTGAATAACTCGGGGGTGTTACAAAATATGGTATCGGAGCTTAAGTCTATGGATACCTAGGTTGTCGGTCTTTTGGGTCGAACGAGTCGTCATTTGTCCACAGTATCACCACTCTGCCATCATCACAGTGCGACCGGTATTTGTAAGACCTCTTACTCTTCGGGTGTTTCCTTATTCATTTTGCTTTTATTTTGGTATTTTTGAGAATCGGTCACTTTGATGATGTGCGATGGAACTGTACTTACGTGCCTTGTGTGTTCTTTAGTATTTCAGTTGGTAGGGGCCGTGGCCGTGGTCGTGGCCGTGGACGTGGGAGAGGTCGTGGCGCGGCCGTTTCCATCAGTTCTGTTGCGGGGTCGACCAACCCCAGTTTGTCGAACTCAGTGCATCCTGACACCGAAAGTCAGCACGACCATTCGAATGGCCAGGGGAATAGTGCGGACGTTGGAGTTGCGAATGTACTTCAACAATTGGCTACCCAGATGACCATCTTAGCCCAAACTGTTCAACTGAATAATCCGAACCCGAACACGGATGCCTTGCTTCAGAACGTAATCCGTATGCACCCTCCACAGTTTGGTGGTGCCATAGACCCGTTAGGATGGGAAGATTGGCTAGCAGAATTGGAAAAGATTTTTGAAGCGGTCGATAGCCCCGAAGTGAGGAAAGTACCAATTGCTCAGTATTTCCTTACCAAGGAGGCCGCTATGTGGTGGAAAGTCATCAAGCCCCAGGATCATGTTGCCACGTGGGATGAATTTAAAGAGCTTTTGGAGGCCGAGTTTTGTCCTTGGCCGGTACGAGAGGGCCGAATCCGAGCTTTTTTTGAGGCTAAACCACAGGATATTCCCGTTTTGCAGGCGATCGTGGAGTACAACCAACAATTGATCCATGTGAAGGATCAAGTGTGTAACGAGCGTGATAAGATTCGTTACTTTGATATTCGAATGAACATGGACTTACGGCGGTACATGGCCGGATTTGCTTGCACCACACTGAAGGAATATCAGGACAGAGCTTTAGCCCATGATATGTTAAGCCCCGAAAATGATACCGTTGAAGAATCGAAGAAGCAGAAGGTCGCGGGAAATTTTTCTGGCTCTAAGAGTGGCAACTTTCAGAGGTCACAGAAGACTAACCGTGCTTCCCGACAGTCGTCACGTTCTAATAAGGGAAAGAGGGGTTACCGTTCTACTCCCGGTACAACAAATCGCACGATGACTTGCTACAATTGTGGTCGTCCAGGCCACGTTAATTTGGAATGCAACTTTCCACCATTGAAGTGTCACACGTGCGGACAGTTGGGACATAGAGCGTCTTATTATTCTGAGCCGAATCAGATTTTGGACACTCGGGCTTCTGCCCCAGCATCACTTGACCAAGGTATAAATCAGCGACAATCTTTTGGTCAACCTCAACAGAATTTCGGCAGGGGCCAGGGACGGGGTCAGAACGCTGGAGGGGGAAACTCTAGCGTCGGTTCGGTACAACCACGGGTTTATGAGATGCGTCGAACAAATGAACCCGACGCGGCAGTGGCTTCAGGTACCATTCATATTTTATCTCATCCAGTCCGTGTACTTTTTGATACGGGTGCTACACATTCTTTTATTTCCTTGGAGTGTGTACGCCGTTTGAATATAACTTGTATGACTGCTTGCGATCCCTTCATTGTGAAACTGCCTAGCGGGGATAGAATTGTGGGGAACCGGGAGATTAGAGATTTTCCGGTGATTATATCCGGTATGGAATGGTTATCGAATCTGATTGTAGTTGATATGGAAGGCGAGGATGTGATCCTCGATGAGGATTGGCTTGATAGTCATAAAGCGATTATGATTTACCGGACCAAGGTTATCACCATGATGACTAAAGATGGATTTGAGTACTCATTTTTGGGATGTAAGTCAGGCCAATCCAAGTTACTTATCAGTGCCATGAAGGCCGTGAAACTTTTGAATAAAGGTTGTACGGGCTATTGGTGTTACGCCTTAAAATGGAAGGAAGCGAAGTCGATTTCTCTTCGATTCCGGTTGTTAATGAGTATCCCGATGTTTTTCTGGATGACCTCCTGGGATTACCGCCAGATTGGGAGATAGAATTTACCGTGGACTTAGAGCCAGATGCGGCTCCGATTTCTAAAGCACCTTACCGGATGGCACCTTCCGAGATGCAAGAATTGAAGAATCAATTGGGAGAACTTCTGGAAAAAGGGTACATCAGACCGAGTGCTTCGCCTTGGGGCGCGCCTGTTCTTTTCGTGAGGAAGAAGGATGGTTCACTACGTTTGTGCATCGACCACCGTGAGCTGAACAAAGTAACCATCAAGAACAAGTATCCTTTACCTCGTATAGACGATTTATTTGATCAATTGCAAGGGGCCGCAGTTTTCTCGAAAGATTAATTTAAGATCCGGGTATTATCAACTCAGGGTGAGGGAGTCCGACGTTCCGAAGATGGCATTTCGGACGAGATATGGGCATTATGAATTTATAGTTATGCCTTTTGGGTTGACTAATGCACCGGCAATATTCATGCAATTAATGAATAAGATATTTATCGAGTACCTCGATAGGTGTGTAGTCGTCTTTATTGACGACATCTTGATCTATTCTCGAGATAAGGAAGAACATGCTTGACACTTGCGTTTGATATTAGATATTTTGAGAACCGAGCACCTCTATGCAAAATTCTCGAAATGTGAGTTTTGGTTGGAAGAAGTTATGTTTCTCGGCCATGTGATTTCGGCCGAAGGGGTTCGTGTAGACCCGCAGAAGATTGAGGCAGTGCTAGATTGGGCACCACCTAAAAATGTTAAGGAAGTCCGTAGCTTTTTGGGTCTTGCTGGGTATTACCGACGGTTTGTTGAGGGGTTCTCAAAACTCGCTCGGCCGCTTATGAAATTACTCCAGAAGACCGAAAGGTTTATTTGGACGGATGAGAGACAACAGAGCTTCGAAGAACTGAAGAGACATTTGACTTCAGCGCCAATTTTAACCTTACCACATGGTAGTGAGGGCTTTGCAGTTTATAGTGACGCTTCGGGTCAAGGTCTGGGCTGTGTACTTATGCAACATGATAAGACGATAGCTTTTGCGTCACGACAATTAAAGCCTTATGAGATGAATTATCCTACTCACGACTTAGAGTTGGCCGCAATTGTCTTCGCACTCAAGAGTTGGCGACATTATTTGTATGGTTCATCGTGTCGGATTTACACCGATCACAAAAGCCTGAAGTATATTTTCAGTCAGAAGGAGCTGAATATGAGACAGAGATGTTGGTTAGAGTTGATAAAGGATTATGATTTGGAAATTCTTTACCACCCCGTAAAAGCCAATGTCGTTGCGGATGCTTTGAGCTGCAAATCGGCATCTCTTCAAATGCTCGAGGTTCTTACATCTCAAACGAAAATTCGTAAGGATTTAATTGAGCAAGGGATAGAAGTTTGGCTTCAACGAGTATAGGGACAGTTGTGTACTCTCGAAATTACTTCGTCCTTGATTGATGACATCAAAGGGAAGCAGTGGAGTGACCCGATGATTTCTCAACTGAAGGAAGATGTAATTAAAGGAAAAGCTCCTGGGTTTATAAAGATATTTCGATTTGTGCTTCTGAAAAACCCACGCCGCCATCATCAATTTTCGGATTCAACATCTGATTTACGAAAAACCCACACTATCGTTGGATTTCTTTTCTTCAACATCTGACTTGCTGTTCTTCTTCAACATCTGATTTGCTGATTTGCTGTTTTTCTTCAAAAAAAAAAATTGTTTATTTTTATTTTAGATTAATTGTTTGGTATTTCTTCAACATCTGTTTATTTCGGATTCAACATCTGATTTGCTGTTTTTCTTCAACATTTCATCTGATTTGTTTATTTTCTTCAACATCTGATTTGCTGTTTGGTATTGGGGTTTTGGGTTAGATTTGTGTGGAAGATTGATCCTAATTGTTTGATAGGATTTGTGTGGAAGATTGATCCTTAATTTCCCAATCCATCAAGAAATTTGAGCGTACGATTTAACCGGTGAACCGCGAACCCTAATTCCTGTTGCACCGGCATTGGCCATTTCTGGCCGGCGTATCGCCGGAAAATTAATAATACAACGCTGCATTTATTTTCTCCCCTTCAATCAAACAGTAGTATAACATATAGCTGGCTGTATTGCAGGTTCCCTTGCCGATTTTTCAAGCTGCTCGGAATCCTCTCAAAGGCTTCCTCTTTTCCAAGTCGTCTCGAAGGCTGGTATCATTGTACTTTTCCGTTAAATTTCATTTTTTATATATATCTATTATTTACTGTGCTCGCTCTGCGTTTTTCCTGCTTAAATTGTTTTTACATTCTCATCGTATTTTCACTTTTGCTTCACACTATCACATTTTATTTATTTTCGTAGTGTGTTTGTTATTTTGTGTTGGTTGATGTCGCGACGTTTGCGAGTTGGTAGTTGGAATTTGGGTACCTTGACGGGTAAACTTTTGGAGCTCGTGGATGTTTTGGGTAATAGAAAGGTTGATGTGGCTTGTATTCAGGAGACAAGGTGGAAGGGGGCGCAGTCCAGGGAGGCGAACGGTTATAAATTGTGGTATTCTGGTCTTGCTAACTCGAGTAATGGTGTGGGTATCCTTTTGTCTAAAGAGTTCAAGGACAACGTCGTGGAAGTGAAGAGGTGTAATGATAGGATTATGTCCGTTGCAGTGGTGGTTGGGAAGAAGGTGGTTAACGTGGTATGTGCGTATGCCCCTCATGTTGGTTTGGGTGAGCTTGTTAAGGAAGCTTTTTGGGCCTGTTTAGATGAGTTGGTCGGGTGTATTCCAGACGATCAATTTATTGTTTTGGGGGGCGATTTCAATGGGCACATTGGTGAGGGATTGGATGGTTACCATAGTGTGCATGGGGGTTTCGGCTTTGGAGTTAGGAATGCAGGTGGTTCCGCACTGTTGGAGTTTGCCACTGCGCATGAGTTGGTAATTGCAAACTCTGTTTTTCAGAAGAGATCTGAGCACCTCATCACCTTCAGTAGTGGGGGGCACAACACCCAAATTGATTACCTTCTTTTGCGCAGTCGTGATGCTAGGGCGTGCGTGGACTGCAAGGTGTTCCGGAGCGAGGCATGTGCTTCTCAACACCGGCTGCTGGCTATGGATTTATCCATGGGAGGTCGTGTTGTTAGCAGGGCTAGAGATGCTAGACCTAGGATTCTCTGGAAGGATCTGAAGGGTGAGAAGGCGGCAATTTTCAAGGAGTCTCTGACCCGCGAAGGAAGTTTTTTGAAAGGGGGCGATGCTAACCTTATGTGGACCAGCATGGCCAATGCTATTAGGAGGGTGGGCGAGAAGGTGGTGGGGGTTTCTTCGGGAAGGTCTAGTGGACCTAGGGAGGCTTGGTGGTGGAATGAGGAGGTCCAAAAAAAAGTTAAAGATAAACAAGCGCTATTTAAGGAGCTTTTGTCGGTTAGTGCTGGGGAGGAGAGAATCTTGAAGATTGTAGCGTACAAGGTGGCGAAAAGAGAGGCTAAGAAGGCAGTGGCTAAGGCTAAAGGGGAGGC
Organism: Orobanche coerulescens; assembly: GCA_033398695.1. NCBI lineage: Eukaryota > Viridiplantae > Streptophyta > Magnoliopsida > Lamiales > Orobanchaceae > Orobanche > Orobanche coerulescens. The sequence goes on along the minus strand of CM065807.1, from coordinate 57,746,368 downwards.
TTACAAGGAGATGTACAAGCGCCTAGACACCAAAGAAGGAGCGAATGCTATTTTTAAACTAGCGAAAGCTAGGGAAAGAGGGCGGCGCGACCTGGGTCCCGTTAAGTTTATTAAGGATGATTTGGGTCAAGTATTAGTGAACGATGTGGCTATTAAGGAGAGGTGGAATAAGTATTTTTTTGAACTTTTCAATGAGGCTAGGGGTAGTGACTCGGTGGTGCAAGGGGTTAGTCTATCTTCTGCCCGTTCGTTTAGTTCATGTGAAAGCATCAGCAAGGAGGAAGTAAAGGGTGCTCTAATGAAAATGGGTAGAGCTAAGGCGGTAGGCCCGGATCAGATCCCTATTGAAGTTTGGCTTTGTCTGGGGGAAGTCGGAGTTCGGGCTAGCAGAGTCGCTCAACATCCTCCTCGCAGGTTCTAAGATGCCGACGAGTGGAGGCATAGTATTGTCGTGCCGTTTTCAAGAACAAAGGCGATGCTCGAGTTGTAGTAACTATAGGGGTATTAAACTCCTACCATACTATGAAACTTTGGGAAAGAGTGGTGGAATGCAGGGTTAGAAGAGAAGTTGAGATCTCAGAGAACCAATTTGGCTTCATGCCGGGGAGGTCCACGATTGAGGCCATTCATCTCGTCAGACGCCTTATGGAGAAGTTTATAGAGCGGCGTAAGGACCTCCATATGGTGTTCATAGATCTAGAGAAAGCTTATGATAGCATTCCGCGCGATGTTATTTGGAGGAGCCTAGTAGAGAGGAGGGTGTCGCGGTTCGTTAGGGCGATCCAAGACATGTATTCCCAAGCTAGGACGTGCGTTAGGACCCCAGCTGGTGACACCCAGTATTTTCCGGTTGAGATAGGGCTACACCAGGGGTCGGCGCTAAGCCCTCTTCTCTTCGCTCTGATCCTTGACGTCATTTCGCGGGGGATTCAAGATGGCGTCACATGGTGCATGCTTTTTGCTGACGACATTGTGTTAGTGGCGGAGTCGAGGAGGGAAGTGAACTCGAAGTTGGAGCTTTGGAGGTCTAAGTTAGAATCACAGGGCTTGCGTGTGAGCCGGTCTAAGACAGAGTATCTCTGGTGTAACTTTAGTGGTGAGGCCAACGAGGAAGATGTAGAGGTTATGATTGCGGATCAGATCGTTCCCCGTACGGATAAGTTCAAGTATTTGGGTTTGATCATTCAGAAAGAAGGTGAGTGTGAAGATGATGTCACGCATCGCATCAAGGCGGGGTGGATAAGGTGGAGAGCAGCGACAGGGGTTCTGTGCGACAAGAAAGTCCCTCTAAAGTTGAAGGGTAAATTCTATAGAGCGGCAATCCGACCTGCAATGTTGTATAGCTCTGAATGTTGGGCGATGAAGAAGTCACTTGAGATCAAGTTGGAAGCGGCTGAAATGAGAATGTTACGCTGGTCGTGTGGTCGCACAATGTTAGATAGAATCTCGAACGGGGTCTTCAGGCAAGCGCTAGAAGTGGCGCCTATTTCAGCGAAAGTTAGGGAAGGGAGATTGAGATGGTTTGGCCACGTCCGCAGGAGGCAGGCATCTGCTCCGGTGAGGAAGGTCGAGAGTTTAGTAGTTGTCGGGGAGAGGAGGAGAGGCAGACCGAGGAGGACGTGGGAGGAGCAGCTGAGATTAGATTTGAAGGCCTTAAACCTTTCCGAGACCATGACTGTTGATAGGTGCGCTTGGAGGCGGCAGATCAGAGTTGTGGATTCTTTAGTTGGGAGTGGTGCTGTAGTTGAGAGTCTCAGGGTTGGGTTGTCTCGGTTAGCATTGATCTAGAACATTGCATTTTATTAATTTATTGTATATTTTATCCTATTGCCTTTTGCGTGTGGTGTATTTTCGACAGGGAGTTGTGCACGGAGTCAACCTCTCTTCTGTTTGAGCAGCGTTCATCGGGAGTGAAGTAGCCAAATTCCTCTTAGGTAAGTCCCATGTGAATTAAGCCATGGGCTCAGGTATGATAAAGAAATGAGTTTTTTTTTTCGTAGCATTTGCTTCCCATTGTATTTTTCACTCAATATGTTGTTGTGCACTAAGCTGAGGGTCTTCACGGAAACAGCCTCCCTACCGTAATAGGTAGGGGCATGGTCTGCGTACATCTTACCCTCCCCAGACCCTGCTCTGAGCGGGATATACTGGGTATGTTTGGTTTGGTTTGGTTTGGCTCCTGGTTTTATGGTTCACGAGGATAGTATTCTGAGATTTCAGGGTAGACTTTGTGTTTCGAAGGATTTAGAGTTGAGGCAGAGAATTCTCCGAGAAGCTCATGCTATGCCTTACTCAATCCACCCTGGGTCGAGTAAGATGTACAAAGACTTGAAGCGCAATTTTTGGTGGAATAACATGAAGAAGGATGTCACGGAGTTTGTATTACGGTGCTTGACGTGTCAACAAGTCAAGATCGAACATCAACGACCAGCGGGGTTGTTGAAACCACTTCCCATTCCCGAGTGAAAGTGGGAAGACATCTCTATGGATTTCATCACTGGCATGTCGAGAACTCGGGCCGGAATGAATATGATTTGGGTAATTGTCGATCGGTTGACCAAGTCTGCACACTTCTTGGGTATTAAGGATACTTGGGGACCGGATAGACTGGCTCGAACCTTTATTGCTGAGATCGTGAGGTTGCACGGTGCCCCCAAGACCATTGTATCGGATCGAGATGGCCGTTTCGTATCGCATTTTTGGCAGGCCGTTCATCAGGCTTTGGGTATTGAGTTGAGATTGAGCACTTCCTTTCATCCTCAGTCGGACGGTCAGACAGAGAGGACGATTCAGACGTTGGAAGATATGTTGCGGGCTTGTGCCTTAGACTGGAGTAATGATTGGGAGCTTCACTTACCGTTGATCGAGTTTGCTTACAACAATAGTTGGCATGCGTCAATCAAAATGGCACCATTCGAGGCACTTTATGGTAGGCAATGTAGGTCGCCATTATGTTGGGATGAGGCTTCTGAGCTAGTTGGGACGGATCCGGATATGTTGATGGAGACTAAGGAAAAGATTTCTATTATCCGGGACCAATTGTTGGCTGCCCAGAGTCGTCAGAAATCTTATGCTGATACTCGTCATCGACCCTTGGAGTTTGAAGTGGGGGTTCATGTATTGCTCAAGGTGTTGCCGACCAGAGGAGTTTTCCGCTTCGGGAAAAAGGGGAAACTTAGTCCGAGGTATATCGGACCTTTCGAGATTTTGGACAGAGTTGGAGATTTAGCTTATCGCTTAGCATTGCCTCCAGCTTTGAGTCACGTCCATAGTGTTTTTCATGTGTCTCAGCTGAGAAAGTACGTAACAAATCCGAGCCACATTATCGACTACAGTGAGATTGACGTAGCCGAGGATATTACCTTTCCGGAGAAACCCGTGAAGATCCTTGAGCATCGCGAGAAACAACTTCGGCATAAGACCATTCCACTGATTAAAGTGCAATGGTCGAGACATGGAGTCGAGGATGCGACTTGGGAGACGGAAGACAAGATGCGGGTGGATTACCCCGAACTTTTTATTTCTTAAGTTTCGGGACGAAACTTCTTTTTAGAGGGGGAGAATGTAATACCCGTACTTTTATGGACTGTTTGACTTTGTCGTTCTCCTTATTTTGTCGCTCTGTAAACGCATGGAGATGTTGTTGATATTATTTTTGAGTTTCGTATCTTGTTTTGGGTCTCGATCATGTTGTTTAGACCTTGCGGAAATGTTCTGGGCCAGATACATAGCGCACGCTAGGCCTAGGCTAACGCACGCTAATTCTGCTTGATTAGCGCACACTAGTTTTGAGCCGTAGCGCGCCCTAAGGGACCAGTCAGGTTAAAACCAGTAACTCGAACTGCTCTCTGGACTGGCGGATTAACGCATGCTAGGAGATTGTTAGAGCGCGCTATTCGTGGTTAGTAGCGCGCGCTAACATCCGTCCATAGCGCATGCTAATGGGCTGGTCGGCAGAGGCAGTGAGGTTGCCAAGTTTCTGGACTATCAGGTAGCGTACGCTAGGCTTCGGCTCACGCACGCTAAATCTGTTGCATAACGCACGCTAAGCCATAGTGTAGCGCGCGCTAACAGACTGAGTCGGCAGAGGCAGTGAGGTTTCAGACTTTCTGGACTAGCAGGTAACGCACGCTAGACAGCGGCTAGCGTACGCTATATGTGTTGCGTAACGCACGCTAGTGCTCAGTATTAACGCACGCTAGCGGACTGAGACAGTGAACTAAGATTTTGGCAGGACACCAGTTAGCGCACGCTAGGGATGTTTCATAGCGCACGCTAACGTCTTATGACAGTAGCCACTGGACTACCAGGTGACCCGTTAGCGCACGCTAATATTGAGGCGTAGTGTACGCTAGACTGGGACAGTATATAAGGGGACAGTCAACCCCTGCACTTGTCATTTCACATCATTTCCACTTTTTCCGATCGGGAGAGCTCGGGAGAGGTGAAGTGGGGGGATTTAAGGCAGTCCTTTTCGTATATCGTCACCTTAGGTTGGATAACAAGGTTTATGCAACATCTAGCACATCTCTATCCTCCGAATCAAGGTAAAAATCATTAGAACTCTATTTTTGGGAATTTTGGGGTTTTTTGTAGATTCGTCCGATTTATCCATTTTGAAGCTTGAGGACCTTGAGATTATGATGTATCTATCCCGTATGCATGCTTTTCCTACGATTTTACGGATCGATTATGCCGTTCGGACTTGTGAGAGTTCGACGATTTTCCAACCTCTAATTATTTATCCGTGTATTTTCATGAATCGTAGATGGGTTTCGGAGTTTCTTCGTAATTTGAATATGGATAATTGATTATCATATTCCTTGTGAATCGCTTAGGTGCCTAAGCGCTTCTTCGACCTACCGAACTCATACCCTTTTTCCGTTTGATTTCTCGATGTCTCAAAGGCAAGTATATATTTATGATTGTACGTTCTGGACTTTGAAAGTAAGATATATTAATGGCATGATTATTTATATCCACTATGGGGTGGGCCGACGGGTCCCCTGAGGGTTTCGTAGCCTCTGGTGTGATTCCACGGATGATATGAACGAACCACTCTGGGACGGACCGACGGGTCCTCTGAGGGTTCCGTAGCCTCTGGTGCGGTTCCACGGTATTCATATATGTATTGATGTGATTCTATGAGATTTAGTTATTCCAGAATACTAGTCTTGAATTGACGAATTGACGGTTACATTTACTTTATTGTCGAGGAGTATTGTGTTTCATACTTGATATACTTGCACTAGCTATTCGACGGCTAACCCCTTTATGGGGGAAATACTTTTTATGTATTTCAGGTTCCAGGAGAGTGGACAGGCAGGTATCGGGTCGGCATGAAGATGGTGGGCAAGTGTGATACTGTGTCTTCCCTCCGGTTATGTTCTGAGTTTTCCATTGAGTGTTGTTGTACTAGAATGGTTATTGAATACTCGAGTATACTTTTCCATTTTTCCTTGATGTTCCGGCCTGTGTTTGCCGAGGTATTGATTTGTGTTGTGATGTCTGTGGATACAATGGTTATGTCTTTAACACCTTTTGTATTGTTCTTCATTCCATCGTATGTAGACCTTCTCAGTCAAAATTTATAGTTCCGCGTATGTTTAGCCTTGTGAGTCCCACGGTGGGGCTTACGGCACTGTAGTATTCCCTGAATAACTCGGGGGTGTTACACTATTCTGATAATCTCTCAAGGAAGTACAAGTGAGACCTGCCATGTACTGACGAATATCCAGCTTCATCCGCCTACTAAAATGACAGATCTTATCCTCCTCCGTCCTTACTTGGTCCTGCACATAGTTGAGCTATTTGCTAAAATCAATAATAGCTTGAGATAGCGGTACATCTTGCGGTTTTGCCGAAAAGAATTCATTGATCCTCTGATTTCTGATTGGTTCCGGACAAAACTCATCTCTCATTAATATCTGGAACTCTTCCCACGTGACAACATGATCTCGAGGCTTAACAACCTCCCACCAACTAGCGGCATCCTTATCAAGAAGATACTGAGCGACTGGCAACTTACGCTCTTCTGGACAATCGACTACCTCGAACATCTTTTCCAACTGGAAAAGCCAATCATCCCAGCCTAATGCATTTGCAGCACCAGCAAAATGAGGGGGATTCATACGAACCACTTCTCGAAGCCACTGATTTGCACTAGTGTTCTGGGTCACGTCTGTAATACACTTAACTGCCTGAGTCAACTGAGTCATCTGTGTAGCTACCTGCTATAAAATAGTAGCAACATGGATACCGATATCATCACCGGCAGCATGATCTCGACCACGCATCTGACCGCCACGACCACGACCTCGGCCCCTCGGCATACTGAATAAGTAACCACTCAGCACAACAGAAAATCATAACACATAACACATACAACGATTACCATCGTAACGCAACACACACATGAATATCACAGCAACGACGGCATCGTTCGGCGACATCGACGGCTCGAACGATAACTAGTGCACAATTACAAAACATCATAAAACAACCACAGATGTGCACAATCATACAAACCCAAGCTCTAAGAGCTCGCACGGGTGCGACAACGCGCAATTCCCCATGAGGCGACAAACATTAAATACCAACATCACACCTCCCACGGAGGGGTAACACAGCGAATGCGTGGCGAACGACTCAACGCTCATACCACCAATTCAATCACAACTTGGAGGGCTAACACCCTAACGAAAATGTTAACATCGTACACACATTCCCGGACCGCAAACAGGAATGATAGGTTTTAAAAACGAAAACCACCTTTTTGAAAATAATTTGGAAACACCAGTTGATCTTGAATATTACCTTTCAAAAAGTAGTACAAACATCGTTATCGAGACTTTGAAAACCATCTTGCGTTTGATAAAAATGTGGACACTTTTCTTTTAGTGAAAAACTTTCAGAAATATTCGACCCTCGGGTCTAAGCAAAGCATTTTTAAATAATTGAAAATATCTCAAAATATTTTGGTCCTCAACCGGAATATTGAATCATACTGTGGCACTACCGCGAGAAAATAATTCGCTTTAAAAGTACGTCTCGAAATTTATTTTCTAAGATACTCAAGCTTTTCAAAAATCCAATAGGCCAGAATGCCCAAAACTCGCACGTATCGACATTCACTTATACACATCATAGTACACGCATCAATTCGTTCAAAATCAAGACAATACATGTCTTTTGCCGGAACACAAACAGTCAAAATATCACAGTCATAAGGACTTAAATAGCGACAACACTCCTCATATAAACGAAATATGAGAGTCACATAAACACACATCACGAAACCAAGAATCTGCAGAAAGATCCCATCATTCAATGACTAATCATACCAGTGGCTCGTGCCACATGAGGCACAACATAAAGAAGGGAGACTTACATCCACAGGTCTCACGAAGATGATAATCGCCCCACGATACTAATCACGACCATCAAACTCAGATGACGCATCGCGACACGACTCAGTCAGACAAAACCCGACGAGACAAAACTCAACAGACACGACTTAACCCAAAAGCCTAGGTTTCCACAACCTAATCTCCGATACCATTTATGTAACACCCCCAATCCGCTCAGGGATATTACACGCCGTAGAACCTTTCTTCAAGGTTCTACCAGGCTGGTAACAAAATCGAACATCTCAACAATGCCTTTAAGGCTAAAATGACCCAGTAGACCGATTTGGTCTTTCAATAAATACATACAACTCAATCTCAAAATGTGCCCACGCAGGGGTCAAATACAACACACCCCGTACGACGGAGAAATAATACTGCAGTGGAAATAAAATACAACTGAACCAATCCAACAACGAATGGGTCCTCATGTGATTAATATCGATCATCTTTCATCATCCTTCATGCCGACCCTGTGTTATGCTCCCCAAAACCTGAATGCAAATACAAACATCCACCCCCCGATTACTCGGGGGTTAGCAAAATTCCACTATTTTGCTAGTGCAAGTACAAAGTGCAAATACGAGTCATACAATTCAAGTTCCGAGAATAATAATGACCAGGAGTCCTCCAAGATTCAAACATAACAGAAAGTACTTCCCGAGGCAAGAGTTTGGGTAAAGCTTTCCAAATTGAAAGATCACAAATCAAGGGAAACGATTTATAAAATGGTTTAAAATGCCATCGAGAGTTTTAATAGAAAACAATTTAGGATTATCAAATCCTCCTCTTTCCAAAATCAACAGGGGTCGCAGCCCAAAGGTCTTGTTTTCGCAAATAGAAAACCAACAACAATTCACAGGGTCAAAACCCACGTCACGTGTCCTCGACGGACATAAAATCAACACAACATAAACACCCAAGATACGCAAATCTTTGTCACGTGAATACAGTGCCAACTCGTGAATCCAGGGCTATACTATTGGATTCCCTCGAGGACTCGCCGGACCCTCCCGAGGTGAGCAAAACACATTCACAAATCATATACACACCATTTCGTGAATCTGGGGCTATACCATCGAATTCCCTCGAGGCCTAATTGGAACCTCCCGAGGTGAGCAAAACACATATACATAACACCGTGAACACATGCCATGTCATCTCACGGTTGGATCAATCACCTGTTGCATCCTGACAACATGATCACAAGCCATGTGTCACCATAGATTGTCTTAGGCTCTCACGGTTGGATCAATCACTTGTTGCATCCTGACCACATGATCACATGCCATGTGTCACCGAAGATCTTCGACCATATCCACACATTCACATAAATAATATATCACACCAAGGATATCCAAACAATTCACTCAATGGCAACAAACACAAAGCACGACACAATTGTCAAATCACAACACACCAAAATGAGTTAATATATGCATATATTATCAAAGCACAACAAAAACACCAAGCGTATTCATAGGGTTCACTTAACCATTCACGAGACACAACATTCACAAAACACACGTGTTTTGAAAGTGAGCCTTTGACGAGGCTAAACCGAATATTTTGAAAGTTCATCTCAAACAATCAAACAAACATACCAAGACAATCACCAATCATCATATCCACAAAACAAGAGATGTATGGACAAGGTACTTGCCTCGAACAACCACAAACGCGAAGAATCGACCGAAGTAGGTTGGCATGAACCGACTACGAACCCGCCGACTCCACCGAACGCTAACCCGCGACAATAAACTACGAACAACAATAACAACAATGAAAATGAATTCCATAGCACGACCTAAAGTCGCTGAATTCAAGGAACAAACGACGAAAGTTCAAGGGTTTCCCCCAAAACGGCCAAGAACACGAATCGACCCGTCAAAACATGAAAACATAATTCCAAACCGAAATATGGATATTCAATCCATATGATATGTTTAACAACATCATTTAACAACAATCGATTCATCAAAAATCGGATGAAAAACGAGATCAAGAACAAAACTCCCCAAAAAGTCAACTCTAGGGATTCAAGAAAAATACCTTGATTCGGCGAAGAAAAATGGATTATATGATGTTATAATCACCTAGGATGCTCCAAAACACCTTTAGATTGAGCAAAATCGGCCAACATGAGGTGGAAATGATGTATCACGACTGCTGTCCAGTTTATATACACTGGACAGCTTAACATGCGCTATCGAGGCACACTTTTAGCGTGCGCTAACCACAAGTGTTAGCATGCGCTAACGGGACCGTCAGACCCAGTCCAGTAGCCCCTGGACTGCCTTGAACTACCAGGTAGCGCGCGCTATCCTCACCCTAGCGTGCGCTACTAATGCACTCTAGCGCGCGTTATGATACTAAATAGCGTGCGCTGATCAACATTTGAACCCAGTTCCATAGCCTCTGGACTGTTTCCGCACCACAAGTTAGCGTGCACTACCACACCTGTAGCGTGCGCTAACAACCGCACCATAGCGCGCGCTAACCAATAAGTGTAGCATGCGCTAACGACTCAGAAGGACAACAACAGTGCGCTCAAAGCTGGTTACAACAACGGATTCCTCTGATCGGAACACCAAGTTCAAGATACGAACGGAAAGCTCCAGAATAAGATCATACTAAGATCTTCAGCTACAATCAAGCCCACACGCGACCATGAAAAGGGTCAAGACAACAATTACGAATGCGGATACCCACCACTTTGGGTAAATTACAAAATGGCTCAAACGCCCGAAAATCACAATACGTGATCGAATAACCAAACCAAAGTTCACAACACGTCTGAAAAAGTTAATAGGATTTATGGGAAACTCGAAACAGCAGTTCGAACGAGATTCTCAAGAATCGAACTCAAGTGCGGAAAAACCGCTAAGAAGCATGGAACCTAACAAAACGACACCGAAACGAACTAGGATGTCAAAAAATGTAGAATTTATCATTCTCAAAATGACGAAATGGTCACAAGCGAGTCGTCAAAATGGACTCTCGCCAAAATAAAAAATTATCGGAAATCGAAATTGCGGATATTACACCACTGGGAATAGCTAAGGATGTGAATAACGTCCACGTCTGGTTCAGGAAGGCGGGGAGTGAAGGGGGCTGGAGTGGCGGCAGAGGTGTAGGGAGTGGAGATTGGCGTGGTGGTAGGAGTGGCAGCGGTTGGAGGATGAACATTGCCGGCATGAGTTATGAGATTCGCGGAGGAGAATTGTGGCGAGGGTTTGGGGGGAGACAGATGAAAAAATAGGTTAAGCGGGAGTGGGCGCTAAAATTTGGGTTAAAGGGTGAAAGGGGGGAAATGGAAAATTGAGTCAAATTTTGTTAACAGGGGAACTGAAATTTCGGTTAAGAAGGAAGAAATTTGGTTAAGGGGAAAAAATTACATGAACTTCTAGTTAGAACGGGTAGTATTGTTTGGAGGTTTATATTATAAAACTACACTAGATTAATTTTAAATTTTCTAATTTTTGGTGCACATAAACAAAAGCAATAGGTCTTAATATCCGTATGGTTAGATCATCGAAAAAAATATTTAAAAAATATATTACGTGCAATCAGGACGAGACTAGTTAGAGTGACTAGTATTTTTGGGAGGTTTATATTATAAAACCACATAAGATTAATTTTAAATTTTCTAATTTTTGGTTCACATCAACAAAATCAGTATATCTTAACGTCCGTATGGTTGGATCGTCGAAAATAAAATTTAAAAAAATATTATGTGCAATTGGAACGAGACTAGTTAGAATGGATAGTATTGTTTGGAGGTCTATATTATAAAACCACAGAAGATTAATTTTTAATTTTCTAATATTTGGTGCACACCAACGAATCAATATATCTTAACATTCGTATGGTTGGATCATCGAAAAAAATATATTAAAAAATATTATGTGCAATCGCGACGAGACTAGTTATAATGGCGGGTACTTTTGGGAGGTTTAAATTATAAAACCATACAAAATTAATGTTAAATTTTCTAATTTTTGGTGCACATCAATAAAATCAATAGATCTTAACATACATATGATTGGATCGTCGAAATAAAATTTTAAAAAAATATTATATGCAATCGGGACGAGACTAGTTAGAATGACTAGTATTTTTGGGAGGTTTATATTATAAAACCACACTAGATTAATTTTAAATTTTCTAATTTTGGTTCACATAAACAAAAGCAATAGGTCTTAACATCCGTATGGTTAGATCATTGAAAAAAATATTTAAAAAATATATTACGTGCAATCAGGACGAGACTAGTTAGAGTGACTAGTATTTTTGGGAGGTTTATATTATAAAACCACACAAGATTAATTTTCAATTTTCTATTTTTTGGTGCACATCAACAAAAGCAATAAATCTTAATATCCGTACGGTTGGATTGTCGAAAAATATGTAAAAAATATATTACGTGCAATCGGGACGAGACTAGTTAGAATGAGTAGTATTTTTGGGAGGTTTATATTATAAAACCACACAATATTAATTTTAAATTTTCCAAGTTTTTGTGTACATCAAAAAAATAAATTGTCTAGTAAATTTTCAAAAAATAAAAAATTAATTTGGTTTGAGATTTTAGCAAACCACTACTAAATTGACTAGTACAATAACTAGTGCTTTGTCCCGAATTTTTGATTCTATTTTTCTTAAAATAGTTCTCGACGATCCAACCGTACGGATGTCAATATATATCATATTAAGTGATGTTCCCAAATTTTCAAAAAATAAAAAATTAATTTGGTTTGAGATCTTATCAAACCACTACTAAATTGACTAGTACTAGTTACTAGTGCTTTTCACGGATTATTGTTTCTATTTTTTAAAAATATTTATTGGCCATCCAACCATATAGATGTCAAGACATATCTAACTTAGTGATGTTCCCAAATTTTCAAAAAACAAAAAAATTAATTTGGTTTGAGATCTTAGCAAACCTATACTAAATTGACTAGTACAGTAACTGGTGCTTTGTCCCGGATTTTTATTTCTATTTTTCGAATCGGTCAACTACCACCATGATTGCATCTTTCCCTCTCTGAGTTCGAGGTAGATCTACAATAAAATCCATAGATACATCTTCCAAAGGTTGCTCTGGGACAGGAAGTGGTGTGTACAACCCCTTGTGAAAAGTACTCTTTGCCTTTTGACAAATAGCACAACGAACCACAATTGATTGTACTTCCCCCAACATCCTAGGCCAGTAAAAATGCTCCTGGAGTATTTCTATTGTCTTATTTATTCCAAAATGCCCGGCAATCCCTCCACCATGTGCTTCTCTAACAAGTAATTCTCGAATAGAACACTTAGGAACACACAACTTGTTCCCCTTGAAAAGAATCGGAAGTGGACATAGTGTCAAGGCTTCTGATATTGGATCCCTTATGTTGAATTTAGAAGTTGGTTTTATTCTTACTTTAGATGATGTACTTGTTTTCCCCAAGGGGCATAAAAATATAGTATCAATTCCGGTCATGGACCGAAAAGAATTTAACTTCTTTATTGGAGATGGGTCCTCTCGGATTTATTTTTGAAATAAATTGGTTGGTATTGCTACATTATTAAATAGTTTATACCATTTGAATCTAAAAAATAAAACAACTGTAAATATTATAACTAGGAAGCGTGGTAGGGATGAAACAAACCAAGCACTTAAGTGGCATCTTAGACTTGGTCATATTGGTCATACCAAGGTTCATAAAATGGAGAAAGATGGACTTACGGGTCCATTGGTATCAGATCCCTATCCAACTTATGAATCTTGCCTTCAGGCAAAATGACTAAGTTACCCTTCGCAAGGACTTTTAAAAGAGCTGCTGAAAATCTTGGATTGATCGGTATGTGGCCTTTTTGAAGTGGCATGAGATGGCTTTCAGTATTTCATTACATTCACTAATGACCATACTAGGTATGGGTTCAGGTACTTAATGAAACATAGGTTTGAAGCTTTTGATAAATTCAAGGAATTTAAAGCCCTAGTTTAAAATCAAACAAGTAACTGTGTTAAGACTCTTCGGTCAGACCGAGGTGGTGAGTACATGAGTACCGAGTTTGATGAGTTCTTAAAAGAACTAGGAATAGTGTCACAATTCACTCTGTAATATCCATACTTTCTATTTTTAGTATATTTCCATTTTTGGTATATTTTCATTTTGGACGACTCGCTTGTAATTGTTTTGGTGTGCTGAAACTATTTTGTTTTACATTCTTGAACATCCAGACGAGTTTCAGAGTCGATTTATGAGTATATGCAAATCATTGTAACTTTTCCGTATGGAGGCTCGATGCTCGCGAATTTTGTTCTTAGCTGACATTTCGTTGTTTTTACGAGTTCATATAATATTTTCAGACCTGTTACGGTTTTCAGAATTGTTGTCAGACCTCGAATCTAGATTTCCGAATGGTTTGGGTCGTTTTGTCAATTCCTAGTATTTTGGGAGTTGATGTTAATATTCGTTTATTCTGATCTTCGGATGGCTGGGGTCATGTGATGGTTTTTATGTTTATCTCATCGGTATAAGATCTTCGTTTATCTATGGTTTCAGACCTTATACTCTCATTCCGGTGGTTGACGAGCCGTTGTTTCAAAACCATCCTGACCTGCTGCCAGGGACGAGTTACGGCCGTAAAATTTTATTCATTACGGCCGTAACAGTTTACACATTATGGCCGTAGTGTCCTTTTCATAGCGATCGTAATGAAGGTGTGTATTTTGTCCAGTGAGGTCGTGATCACATGTTACGGCCGTAAGGGAGCATGTGTTACGGCCGTAACACCTGCCCAGTATATAAACTGGGCAGTGGCCATTCTTCCTAATCTTTTTCACCTTTCTTCTTTTGCGCGACGGGAGATTCTTCAAGCTAGGGTTCGTTCGATTTTCACCCAAACTCCATTGGAGAAGTATATTCGAGCATCATAACATCACCCTAGCACCAAATCATCCGTGGTTTCGTCTTCAAATTAAGGTAAATTCCTAGGACCCTAGTTTTTTGGGATTTTGGGGTTTTGATGTGATTTCATTCTTCTAGTCCGATTTGGCTTAAGTGGTTGTTAGATTACAATGGTGTAATCGTAATACCTTGCTTTATTGTTGTTTTTCGGATTAAACTTCAAGGTTTTCACCGTTAATAGATTAGGATCGATCATGATCTCATAGTGTCCGCCGAATTATCTCAACGGGTAGAACTTAGGACGAATTCTTACGTTTCCTCAATGTTGAGGTTGATTGTATATTGTTATGTGATAGGGACAAAATTTTGAAGAGTATTCGGGCTGAAGTCCTTTTCGTTCACCGTTTCATCGCATTATAATAATCGAGGCAAGTACATGTATTACATTCCGTTATGTGTGTTACGGTTTCGATACAGATGATGAAATGTGATATCGTGTGTGTGTGTTGTTGTTCTTCCACCCGGGGATAGTCCGACGGGGCCTATGGGGGTCAATAGTAATGGATACGGCCGTGGGTTACCAAGTATGGAAAGTTGTGATGTTGGAACGTGTTAATATACTGCTTTGATGTAAATGTGATATTCCAGAATATTGAATTCAAATGTTTTCCAAAGAATTGATTGTGTTTAATCGTATCTATATATGATGTAGTGTAATTGTGTACTTGCACTAGCTTTTCGAATGCTAACCCCTTAAATGGGGGAAATGCGTTTCATGCATTTCAGGTATCGGGCGAGCTGAGGAGTCAGCACGGGAACTGCATGCAAAGGATGGTCAAGTATAAGGATGAGGCTCGAGTCTATGTTGATTATGTTGTTTTATGCCTACGTGGATTGTTGGAGTAGGCGAGTAAAATTACTATTATTTTGAGGAAGTTGTTAGGTCCCCTGCGTGGGCAATGAACTCATTTTACTTTATGCCTTCTATAATTGAACTAAAATGTTTTGGCCGAGGCCACGACCTTAATTATTATTGTTAATGTGACTTTATGGGAATTAGTGTGAATTATGTGTCATGTGTTAGCCTGGTAGACCTTGTTGAAGGTTCTACGGCGTGTAATGTCCCTTATGAAATTTGGGGTGTTATATTTATGGTATCAGAGCCTTATGTTGTGAATACCTAGGCTGTCGGTTAAATTGGGCCTGTCTGTTGTGTCGTAATAGTGAGTTGTTGAGCCTAACATCATTGTGCTACCATATATTCATGAAACCCGCGGTTGTAAGTCTCCTCAAACTATTACGTTTCTATATTATTTCTTTTGTGTGAATTAGAACTTTGAGTTAGGATACCAACTTTAAAGATGGTGAATTTTGGTGATCTTGTTCCTTTCAATTCTTATTCTTCAGTATGTTGAGTGGTCGCGGTAGACCAGCTAAGGGACGCGACCGAGGCCATGGTCGTGGTGCTAATAGTGAGGAGGTTCTATTATCTCAGTCATCTACTGATTCGGCCTCACATTCAGTGCCGAATACTTTACCCTTGAGTTCTGACGGGCAGCAGGACTTGGCAATAATGCCGACACAGGAGCTACTGCTATACTTCAGCAGTTGGTATCTCAGCTCGCTCAGATAGCTCAGGGGACGTCAGAATCCACCCCCGACTCCAGAGGATGAAGCAAGTAAATGGCTTCAGAAAGTGACTAAGGTGCACTTCCTTGCTTTGCTGGTTCTACTGACTCCCTAGGTTGGGAGAATTGGCTCTTTCAGTTAGGAAGGACGTTCGAGGCTGTAGCTTGTCCCGATGACAGGAGGGTACCTATTGCTCAATACCTCATGGATAAGGAAGCTGCAGAGTGGTGGGAGTCTGTGATGCCCCGTGATCATATAGCTACCTGGGAGGAGTTTAAGACCGCTATGGAAGCAGAATACTGTCCACCGCCAGTTCCGGAGTGTAGGATTGTGGAGTTCTTTACTGCTATGCCTCAGGATGTACCTATCTCTCAGGACATCATCACTTATAACCAGCAGTTGGGATACGTGAAAGAACAAGTGAGGACCGAGGCTGATAAAATTCGCTACTTCAATATGCGCATGGTGCCGCATATCAGGAAGAGCATGGAACCACTCATGTGTGCCACATTCAAGGAGTACCAGGATCGCACTCTAGCGATTGAGATGGTAGTCCCGGAGTCAGAACCGGGTTCCGAGGCTAAGAAACAGAAGACTATCGGCATTTTTTCAACTGGTAAGGGTGGTCGATTTACGATATCATAATCTGCTCCAGTAGATGGGAAGAAGCTGTTTCATCAGGCTGGAGGGTCTCAGAGTAACCGCTCAGTCCAGTCCCCCACACCTGGCGGCAGAGTTTGTTTTAACTACAATCAATACGAGCATGTGGTGAAGGATTGTCCATTTCCGTTAGTTAATTGCTTTACTTGCAGGCAGACCGGGCATCGGGCAGTTCATTTCGAGAGGGCTACAAGGGACGCCAGAACTCCGACTACCACTGTCGTTCAGAAAAAGCATAGTGTTGATCATAGGACTCCAGTCACTTAGGTCCCTCAGAGTTTGGGTCGTGGTAGGGGTCGGGGTCAACCGGATCGCCATGCAGTAATGAGTTCGGGCTCAATACACCCCCGGTTATATCAGATGAGATGCACGGAGGAGACAGATGCTCCGGTGACATCAGGTACCACTCAGATCCTTTCTCATCCAGTTTCAGTGCTTTTTAATTTGGGTGCTACTCACTCTTTTATTGCTTCGGATTATGTATGTTGTATTGGTATTGACTGCTTGTTTGAGTGTGGACCGTTCATAGTGGGTATGCCTAGTGAGGATCGTATGGTTGGGAATCGAGAAGTTAGAGATTGCCCACTGAGGATCGGGAACCGAGATTGGCCCTCGAACCTCATTGTGGTTGACTTAAAGGGTGAGGATTTGATCCTCGGGGATGATGAGCTGGATCATCACGGTGCTAATATTGACTATCAGACTTGTACTATCTCGATAGTGGGTGAGGATGGCACGAAGCATACTCTTGTGGGTTGTAAGCCGGGTAGATCAGGGAATGCGATCAGCGCCTTGAAGGCGATGAAGCTTCTAAACCAGGGTTGCGTAGGCTATTGGTGTTACACTTTGAAGGCGGAAGATGGTGGAGTTGACATGTTGTCGATTCCAGTTGTTAACGAGAATCCTGACGTATTTTCGGTTGACTTGCCGGGATTACTACCGTAGCGGGAAGTTGAGTTTCCTATTAACTAGAACCGAATGCGTCTCCTGTTTCACGAGAACCGTACCGTATAGCACCGTCAGAGATGTTAGAGTTAAAAAAGCAGTTGGGGGAATTGCTAGATAAAGGGTATATTCGACTGAGCGCATCGCCTTGGGGTGCGCCTATGCTTTTTGTTAAGAAGAAGGATGGATCGCTTCGTTTATGCATCGACTATCGAGAATTAAATAAATTGACCATAAAAAACAAATACCTATTGCCCCGGATTGACGACTTGTTTGACCAGCTTCATAGAGAGACAGTCTTCTCAAAGATTGATTTACGATCAAGTTATTATTAGTTAAGGATTCGGGATAGCGACATACCGAAAGATGCCTTTCGGATGAGATATGGCAATTACGAGTTTGTGGTTATGCCTTTCGGGCTAACCAATGCCCCAACAGTGTTCATGCAGTTGATGAACAAAGTTTTTATCGAGTATCTGGACAAATTTGTAGTCGTCTTTATCGAAGACATTCTTATCTATTCCCCGAGTCAGGAGGAGCACGTTGTACATCTTCGTATTGTGTTAGACATTTTGAGAGCTGAGCAATTATATGCGAAGTTTTATAAATGTGAATCTTGGCTCAAGGAAATAACATTCCTCGAGCATGTGATATCAGCGGAGGGAGTTCGGGTTGATCCAAAAAAGATAGTGTTGTGTCGGGGATTATACACCTCAACAGGCGATCGCCTCAGAGACTGGGCGACCTAGCCATAGCCGAATAGCTAAGGCAGATCTGCCGACCGAAGGTCCCAGGACAAGTCCTGGTGCCGAGCGATCGACATCTAAGACGATCGTCTCTCGGTACTTGGCGATCGACTCCTGGTGGCCGACTAGCTGCCGACCGAAGGTCCCAGGACAAGTCCCGGTGCCGAGCGATCGACATCTAAGACAATCGTCTCTCGGTACTTGGCGATCGACTCCTGGTGGCCGACTAGCTGACGACCGAAGGTCCCAGGACAAGTCTCGGTGCCGAGCGATCGACATCTAAGGCGATCGTCTCTCGGTACTTGCCGATCGACCCATGGTGACCGATCGATGCCGACCTCTGGTGATCAACCGAATGACGACCACCTCATGCCGCTCGAAGCCAATGATCGTATAGTCGGCAAAGGCCGAAGATCAGGACAAAACCCACGTACAGTTCCGAGATAAGATCCACATTTCATGGATCATTGACCACAGCCTGTCAGCATCTTTCCACCAGCCGACAGAACCGCCGAAAGGTGTGAGTGGGACCGCCCGTGACTGCGACTCAGGATACGTGCCGGCTCCTCATTGGACCACACAGCTGGCTGCCAGCAGCAGCCGCAAGCTTTATGCAGACAGCCCACGTGACATAAAGACGATCGCCCCATTATTATATTGCACGAAAGGCGATCGCCCGCCAGAAAACAGGGCATCTCAGCCCCTATAAATAGAAGGTTGCCTGCACTTGGAAATCTCTCGAACTCTCGGCTGCCTTACGTGCAGTTCAGAGATTAAGTCCACAACTTGGCTTTCCTACTCTTGACAACAGCTATCTCTCGGTTCCTTCTTCTCTCTCAGCATCTCCTACACGGAAGACGATCGGCAGAGAGCAAGAACACCAAAACTTCGCTCAAGAGCTGGATAAATAGGGTCTTTTACACTCATTGTATTTAGATTCTTACATTAATACTTGTATCCACGAATATTTGTATTAATAACATCTCGCGAGAGCATTCAAGCCCGGGCCTAACAAACCCGGCAAATCTTGTGTTTTTTCCATTCCCTCGGACGTGCTCTCGCAATTTGCTGTTGCTCGACCATTCCAGCAATATTCATCTTCAGATAATATTTCGGGCAACAACAATTGGCGCTAGAGGAAGGGCATCTAACCCTCATTTTTATTCCTACCATCTCGAAGAACACTCACTGTTCTCCGAGGCATATACCTGAAGAAACACTAACTGTTCTTCAGAGCAAGCTTTCAGAATCATGACTTCTGCCTCCACATCGAAGAAAGCCGCTGACCGATCCGCCAGACGCCTAATTCCGTCTCAGTCCGAGCCACAGCCGATGGCGGAGGGTAGCCGCCGCCGTCCGAGATGCTCGATCCCGCCCCTGAGGGACGGCCCAAGCCTCTCGCTCGATCAGTTCCAAACCGCGGAACAGATCGAGGAGGCCATGGCCATCCTACAGGAGCGACGGAGTGCTCTCGACGCGCCTCCCGCTATAACCCCCTCGGCCATCCGCCGCATGACCAAACGGAAGTACAAGGCGTTACTGACCGAGCGATCGCCAGGAGGCTCCCATTCGCAAGAAAAGGTGCTCGCCAGCCGGGGCACCTCTGTTTTTGATCGCCTAGGCAGCGACCCATCTTGGCGACCGGGGCAGTCCGGCCCCAGCCACGAGACGACGGAGCTCGAGTCCGTCACCAGGAGTTCGGCGTATCCAACTCCCAGAAGGCAGGCTAGCCATCTGGCTCCCCCTCGCCAAAGAGCCGAGGTCGACAGCAGCGGAGTCAGGAGATCGGTACACGATCGCCTCGGCTCCCGCTCTGAAAGCCGACCCACGAGCGACCAAGCTACAGCGATGGCCGCGATGCAACGCCAGCTCGATGACATGAAGGCGCTCCTGGAATCTGGGGCAGGCGCCCAGAGCAAGATCGCCGGGCCGAGCGAGCCGCTCGCGGTCCACATCGAGCTCGCCCCCGTGCAGCATAAGATCGCTCCTCCGCAAACACCTCTGTACGAGGGGAGATCAGACTCCGAAACTTACCTGAGCAAGTTCCACATCTACATGACCGGGTGTGGGGCATCAGACGCGACCAGGTGCCGAATATTCCCTCTAACGCTGGACGACCTTGCCCATAGGTGGTACACCTCATTGCCGCCTCGATCCATCGGTTCCTTTAATCAACTGGCGAATGACTTCACAGCGTACTTCGCCGCCAAGGTCGCTCGGTCGGAAGGTCCCCATCGTATGATGCAGATCAGGCAAGGGGAAGAAGAGTCCGACTCAGACTACATCGACCGGGTAGACGAGATCATCCTCAACGGCGAGCCCATAAGCGATGAGATCGCCCTCTACGCGGTCCTAGGGGGATTCCATGGTCTTTCGCCTATGTTCAGGCATCTTACGAAGGACCATCCCTCGACCTACGCGATCTACCATGCTAAAGCCGCAGACTTTCTGGCCAGGCAATGATTTCTTCTTAGCCTATGAGCAGCGCGATCGGCACCCGAACGACGATCTCCAGTCTTCCAGCCCGATCGCCAATATCAAGTTACATCACCAAAACTGGAGAACTCGCTCGCCACCTACAGTTCATCATCTAACATGGTGGACTACGGCACGAGGTCGCCTCCATCGCACAACGTACACCGTCGAAGGTCGGCATTTAACATGACGATCTGAGGTGGAAGAATGCAGCCATGGTCCTGGTACTCGATGGAACCGACTGCTTAGGCCATGCAAGGTTCCTTTGGGCTGATATCGCTCGCCCTTTGTTTAAATATGAGGCGGGCGTAGTCGAAGGGCCCTACAAGTCAATTAGTGGACACAATCGCCCGCCCTCAAAGGTTCATCATCTAACATGGTGAACCCGGACAATGTGACGCGTCACTACCCCCGTCTCAACGTACACCGTCGAGGGTCGCCATCTGCATGGCGGGCCGAGGTGGAAGCAGAGCTAACAAGCCGCGGAAGTGGAGTTGATTAATCCAACGACGCCCCGCGCAAGGGCTCCTCTAGACCAAGACCGCATGCCCTTCGTTTAAATACGAGCCGAGGCGCAGCCTAACAGAGGACCCTCACAATAAAATGAGTCACGAGACAGACAATGTCGTTCGCGCACAAGATATGGTCATGGAGTCGGTCCATCGAACTCCGCGACTATGCACGGTTCCTCAGCGACGAAACTATCAAGTTTCTACGAGGGATCGACCAAAATTGTTTTTTGCAGGTACAAGACCGAAGCTAGCTAGCCAATCGACCAGATCGCCCAAGTCCGAGACCATAGTTTCGCTCAACGGATCGCCCGTCCTCATCCTTCACGATCGCCAGCAAGAACCACCTCGCCCCATGTCTTCAACATCGGAGCAAGCTGGGGGGCAATTGTTGTGTCGAGGATTATACACCTCAACAGGCGATCACCTCAGAGACCGGGCGACCTAGCCATAGCCGAAGAGCCAAGGCAGATCTGCCGACCGAAGGTCCCAGGACAAGTCCTGGGGCCGAGCGATCGACATCTAAGACGATCGACTCTCGGTACTTGGCGATCGACTCCTGATGGCCGACTAGCTACCGACCGAAGGTCCCAGGACAAGTCCTGGTGCCGAGCGATCGACATCTAAGATGATCGTCTCTCGGTACTTGGTTATCGACTCCTGGTGGCCGACTAGCTGACAACCGAAGGTCCCAGGACAAGTCCCGGTGCCGAGCGATCGACATCTAAGGCGATCGTCTCTCGGTACTTGCCGACCTCTGGTGATCAACTGAATGATGACCACCTCATGCCGCTCGAAGCCAATGATCGTCCAGTCGGCAAAAGCCGAAGCTCAGGACAAAACCCACGTGCAGTTCCGAGACAAGATCCGCATTTCATGGATCATTGACCACAACCTATCAGCATCTTTCCACCAGCCGACAGACCCGCCGAAAGGTGTTAGTGGGACCGCCTGTGACTGCGACTTAGGACGCGTGCCGGCTCCTCATCGATCAAGACAAATGCCGCCAAAGCAGCATGCAAGCTTTATGCAGACAGCCCATGTGACATAAAGACGATCGCCCCATTATTATATTGCACGAAAGGCGATCGCCCGCCAGAAAACAGGGCATCTCAGCCACTATAAATAGAAGGCTGCCTGCACTTGGAAATCTCTCGAACTCTCGGCTGCCTTACGTCCAGTTCAGAGATTAAGTCCACAACTTGGCTTTCCTACTCTTGGCAACAGCTATCTCTCGGTTCCTTCTTCTCTCTCAGCATCTCCTACACGGAAGACGATCGGCAGAGAGCAAGAACACCAAAGCTTCGCTCAAGAGCTGGATAAATAGGGTCTTTTACACTCATTGTATTTAGATTCTTACATTAATACTTGTATCCACGAATATTTGTATTAATAACTTCTCGCGAGAGCATTCAAGCCCGGGCCTAACAAACCCGGCAAATCTTGTGTTTTTTCCATTCCCTCGGACGTGCTCTTGCAATTTGCTGTTGCTCGACCATTCCAGCAATATTCATCTTCGGATAATATTTCGGGCAACAACAATTATGTTCGTGCAGCGATCGAATTTGTTGTAAAAGTTATCTATATGAGTTTATCAATTCACTTAGACCTACACTTGCAACGATCTCTCCTCACACATTTGTACAAACTCAAACAAAAAACTCAAAAATAGCAATCATTCAAGTGATAAATCGGAGAATCAAACGTTCATTTCATTGCTTGAAGGATCAGAATACATGATCGCCCGAAGGCCTAAATGCCACAAAAAGAAAGCTACGAATTACAAGGCAATAAGCTAAAACATTAAAAATGAAGTGCCTCAGGCCCCTGCCTGGCCTTCGCCTTCAGCCTCCGGAACGGCCTCCCCACCCTCCGGAGCGTCGGGATGAACAAGGTTGGCCGGAGTCAGATACCAGCTCAAGCCCACGCTGATATCCGTGAGATCCAAGATCGACAAGGAGAAAGCAGAATGGAGAGGATGCTCCAACGCGTACGCCTTGAAGTTCTCAGCCAGAGGGCCGACCTCCAACCCTCCCTTCTTAGCAGCTCGGATCGAGTCGGCGAACGCCATATAATAGGTAAACTCGCTGACAAACTCCAATTTTTGAAAGGGATCGGCCTTGGTCGCTTCTACCTCCCCTTTCAGATTCGCCATCGCCTGCTGCGCACCTTGGAGCTCGGCCTCCCTTGCAACCGTCTTTTCCCTCGACTCCGCCAGCTCGCTAGTCAGCCGAGCGATCGTCAGCTTCAGACGATCGGCCTCCGTCTCAGCGGCCTTCTGCGCCCGGACGACATTTGTCATCCGGTCCCGAAAGCGATCGACCGTCACCCGGGATAGCTCAGCATCCTTTCTCGCCAGCTCAAGTTCTTGCCTCGCCCAATTAGCTGCAGCCAGGGAATCCTTCTCCATTGCCACAATCTTGTCGGCGAACTCGGCGTTCTCTTTCCGAGCCGCCTCGAGATCTGCCTGCAGGCGAGTAGTGGAAGGACGCCCCTCATACTCCTGCACAGCCATGGTCGCCGCCTGGAGAGAAAGGGCGAAAGCAGGCTGCATTGTACTCCCAGATCGCTGACGAGCGATCACATCCAGATCGGTCGTCCAGGCCTTCGATAAAGCGGAGACGGCCCGATTGTCGTACAACGGGATATCACAGGATTGGCGAGGAGATCGGATCGCCAGGAAATCCCGCACCATCGGCGGACAAGACGGGTCAGTGCTACGGATCCTGCATCAAAACACAAAGTTAGCACATCTCCCACGCAAATGACAAGTTTCAACTCAACAAGTAAAGTCTACCGCTCGGCTCTCTCAGGATCGCGACCGAAGTATGGCTTCCCACGAGGGGTCTCAGCTTCGGCGATCGCCATCTCCCGCAAGAAATCCGCGGAGGGAGTAGGCTCATTCTCCGGAGGAACAACGGTGATCGGAGGCGCGGTGATCGACACCTCGCTGGCAGGGGCAGAAACTGGAGTTTCTCCCGACCTCTTCCATTTTTGATTCGTCCGAAGCCCCTCCTTACGAACTTCTTCCTCAGTCACGATCGGCTCCACGCGAGGCTCCACCTCCGGGATGATAGGTAACGCCACAGGAGGAACCAGAGATGACTTCGTCTAGCGGAGACGACCCAGAACTCCAGGGTTCGACATAGCAATCTCCTGTGGGGCTCCAAAAAGCGAGGATAACGAACCTCTACAAATGAGAACAATCAAGCCACAATTAGTCATATTCCTCCAACAGGACGATCGCCCAACAAATGGAGATCGTAGAAATTCGTACCTGAGACCGAAAGATGTCTCGGAAAACGGAATACGCGAGCGGATAACCAACGACTCTCCTTGTTGATCCGGATAACGTTCAGGTCATCGTTCGACAAACTTCGTATCCGCTCCCAGACGACCAGGAAATCAAAAGGCAACTCCTCGATCGCCGGAATGTGGAAACCTGCAAAAACGAAATCAAATTAGATCAGTTCAGAACATATCCGAACAAAGGGAGAGTCTGAACCCTTACCGGGATTTCTCTCCCGAAAACCAGTGGGAATCTCCAGCTCGCCAGTGGGGTTGTCGCTCGCTGAGGCTTTCCAGGCACTAACGACCCAGAACCACTTCGCCGGATCGCCCCGCGCCTTGTTCGGGACTCCAAGGATCACCCGACCGGATCGGCCTTGTATATGATAGCCTCCGACCGACCTTTTCTGCACCGTCAGCTTGAACAGGTGGTTCATCTCCGACGGCGAAGGGAGGCGGTACAATCGGTGACCGCCGAACAAGGTGAGAGTGCAAATTATCTGGAGCCAAGCATTCGGCGTCAACTGGAGAGGCGCCACGTTCCAAGCGGCCAGCAGATGGGAGACAGCAAAAGACAAAGGAAATCGCAACCCTGCCTCCATGATCGCTTCGTTCACAGCGACCATCCCCTCTGGAGGCTGGTCGGCTCTCTCATTCTCAGCCGGCACAAACAGATCCACATCTGAAGGAACGTGGAACCTCGTCCTCCAGACGGCCAGATCTTTCCTGGTCGCCGAACTCCTGATTTGGCCGAGAGACCACAGAGATCGCTGAGCAGCCCGAAATAGAGATCGCTTGGTAGGTTGATAAGGGTGAGCGATCGAATACTCCCGGAAATCGAATCTTGGAGACGACCGGCTAGCCTCTCTATAATCTCAGCAAAAGCCACATAAGCCTGGCCAAAGGCACTATGCCGCTCCCAATAGGCTCTCACCGCCATATCTCTCTCCGTCTGCGAGCGTCTGTGTTCAGCAGCCGCCTCCTTAGCCACGTCGGCCTCATAAACAGCGCCTCAACCTCCGCAGGGTCGATACCAGCTCGAATAGCCTCAGCGGCCGTCTCTATATGGAACTCAGTGGAGGATCCTCCCCAGACATTAGAAGTCCCAGCGGCGGAGGAAGTGGCCTTTCCCGACGAATAAGGTATTCCAGACATTCTCGAATTCAAGATGAGGAAAAGAGGAGTGTGTTCTTACCCAAGATTGAATCGACCAACGATCGACAATAAAATCTTCATAAAAATCTGCAGCAAAATCCTTCTTTCTCCAGTAAAAGCGCGTAAGAGTGAACACTGCAACTCTGCGCCCTTTTATAGGAGATGGCAGGGACTCGTGTGCAATTAAGGAGAATCTCAGGGGTCGGAGTGCAACCGTCGCATTTATTGACCCCCTTGAAACCCGCGTACGCGACTTTTCAAGGACGCGTCAGTCGAGGAGTCATAAATGACCGTCGGTCTCCCCCAGCAGGAACCCGACACGTGTCCCAGAGACCTTTCCGCATCCACTGCCGTTTCCCACTCTTTTCAGCGACCTACAAGGTCGTCCAAATTGAGAATCAATCAGCTCAAAGACGATCACCAGTTCAGTGAAACGCAGAGTCACTCGTCGAAGTTCAGCGATCACCAGCAGAACCATCTCACCCCACGTTTCCAACATAAGAGCGAGTTGGGGGGCAATTGTTGTATCGAGATTTATTCACCTCGACAGGTGATCGACCACAAGGCCGAGCGACCGAGTCCACAACCAATCAAGCTATGGCAAACTCGCCTAATCGAAGATACCAGACCACCATCAAGTACCTAGCGATCGACTCCCAAGGTGATCGCCCTTTGGCTCATGGCAATCGACTCTAGTGCCCGGTTAAGGACGATCGTCCTGCGCCACGAGAAGGGACCAGAGTCCGTCAAAGTCCACGAAGAATAGATCTCAAAACAGTGCCCATGTGCAGATCCAAGACAAGATCCGCATTTCATGGATCATTGACCGCCAACAGCTGTCTCTGAAAAGGGCGGCTTTACCTTCCGACAAGCCCGCCGAAAGGCACAAGGTGGGACCGCCCGTGACAGCGACTCAGACGCGTGCAGGCTTCTCATTAGACCTCGCGACTGACTGCCAGCAACTCCTGCAGACTTTAAGGAGACAAGCCCATGTGCTAGAAGACGATTGCCCGCTTATTATAATACAGCTGAGGCGATCGCCCGGCATATCCAAGTTCTATAAATAGAGAACCTCCTCCTACTGGAAAAAGGTTCCGAATTCGTTCACTTATATTCCGAATTCATTTACGGAAAGACAGAAGAACATACATACTATCAAGCTCCCAGCTTCCTCTCCCGAATCTACCTCAGGATTTCTCTCTCTGTACCTATCATCCAGAAGACGATCGGCAGAGACAAGAAGTCCCCACAGTGCAGATTCAAAGAGACTCACAAGCCCAGGAGCTCAAACGTACAACTAATACACGCCGTGAGAGACCGTCGATCTCTCACCGTCGTCGTAGCTCATCAACGTTGTTACAAGAACTCACAGGGCATCATATCTGGTTCTTCCGGCCATCTACACGCTCACAAGCTAAGATAACTAGAAGTCGTTACACTTATTGTAATAGATTCTAACATTAATACTTGTATCCCAGAATATTCGTATTAATAACATCTCGCGAGAGCATTCAAGCCCGGGACTAACAACCCCGGCAATTCTTTTGTTATTTACTTTTACCACGGAAGTGTTCTCGCATTTGTTTGCTATCCATCCATTCCAGCAATATCTATCTCCGGATAATATTTTGGGTAGCAAAAATAGAGGCGGTACTGGCATGGGAACCGCCTAAGAATGCGAAAGAAATGAGGAGTTTTCTAGGACTTGCGGGCTATTAACGTAGATTCATTGAGGAATTTTTCAAGATCGCTCGACCACTCACTCAATTACTTTAGAAAACTCATAAGTTCGAGTGGAACGCAGATAGGCAGGATAGCTTTGATGAGTTGAAGATATGGTTGACTACCGCACCAGTTTTAGCTTTGCCTCACGGAAATGAGGATTTTGTGGTCTATAATGATTCTTTGTGCCTTGGACTCGGATGTGTTTTGATGCAGAGAGATATGCTTATTGCTTATGCATCTCGTCAGTTGAAACCTTATGAAACAAATTACCCTACACACGATTTGGAGTTAGCTGCGGTCGTTTCCGCTTTACAAATTTGGAGGCATTATCTCTCTGGGTATTCGTGTAAGATTTACACGGATCACAAGGTCTGAAGTATATCTTCAGTCAGAAGAAAGTGAACATGAGACAACATAGGTGGCTGGAATTAATTAAGGATTACGATCTTGAGATTCTTTATCTTTCGGGTAAGGCCAATGTAATGACGGATGTGTTGAGTCGTAAGCCGATGGCTCTACAGATGTTAGAGGTACTTACGCCTCAAAGTAGGATCCAGTGGGATCTGATTTGTCAGAATATCGAAGTTTAGGTTCAGAGAGTTCAGGGCTAGTTATGTGTGTTAGAGATCACTTCGTCTTTGGTTGATGATATCAAGGCGAGACAGTATGATGATCCATTTTTAGTCCAGTTGAGGAAGGACGTGAAGAAAGGGAAAGCTCCTAGTTTTTGGTTCAGGATGATGGAATTCTGAGGTTTCGAGGCAGATTGTGAGTATCGAGTGATGTTGAGTTAAGTTAGAAAATCTTGAGATAAGCTCATCATACTACGCCTTATTCCATACATCCTGATACGAGCAAAATGTACAAAGATGTAAGGAGTAACTACTGGTGGAGCAATTTGAAGACAAACATTAGCAAGTTCGTGTCAAAGTGTTTGACCTGTCAGCAGGTTAAGATCGAGCATCAGTGTCCCGCAGGGTTATTACGACCACTTCCTATTCCGGAGTGGAAGTGAGAGGATATTTCTATGGATTTCATTACCAGTATGCCTAGGACTCGGACATGAATAAACATGATTTCGGTCATTGTCGATCAACTAACCAAGTCTTTTCATTTTATGGGTATTAAAGATACTCGGGGACCAGAGAGACTAGCACGGGTGTTTATTGCAGAGATCGTAAGGTTTCATTGGACTCCTAAAAGTATTATTTCTGATCAAGATGGCCGGTTCATATCGCATTTTTGGCATGTTCATCTGGCATTGGGGACTGAATTGAGACTCAGTACATCCTACCATCCTCAGACTGACGGACATCCGGAGCGGATGATTCAAACACTTGAAGATATATTGAGAGCATGTGCCTTAGACTGGAAAGATGATTGGGAGTCGCACTTGCCGTTGATCGAGTTCACGTACAACAATAGTTGGCACGCTTCGATCAAAATGGCACCATTTGAAGCATTGTACGGAAGAAGGTGCAGATGGATGTTGTGTTGGGATGATGCATCCAAATTGATTGGAACCGAACTAGATTTAGTAGCTGAGACGAGAGAGAAGATATCCTTGATTCGTGATAGGTTGTTAACAGCTCAGAGTCGACAAAAATCCTATGCAGACTACCGTCGCCGACCGTTGGAGTTTGAGGTCGGAGACCATGTATTACTAAAGGTGCCGCCTACTCGGGGAGTTTACCGCTTCGGTCGGAAGGGTAAACTTAGCCCGAGATATATTGGACCGTTCGAGATTTTAGAGCGAATTGGAGATCTAGCATACCCATCGGTTTACCGCCGTCTTTAAGTCATGTGCTTAACGTGTTTCATGTTTCCAAGTTGAGGAAGTACGTTCCGGACCCAAGTCATATCCTTGAGTATGAAGGAATTGAGGTCGACATCACAGTTGAAGAGAAGACGGTTCAGATTTTGGAACGCCGAGTCAAGCAACTTCGGAACAAAACCATCCCCTTAGTTAAGATATAGTGGTCGTGGCACGGTATTGAGGAAGCGACGTGGGAAACTGAAGAGAGCATGCGTGCTAGTTACCCCGAGCTTTTTATTCTCTAAGCTTTGGGACGAAACTTCTTTTTATTCTCTAGGTATGGGTTTGTGTACTTAATGAAACATAAGTCTGAAACTTTTGATAAATTCAAGGAATTTAAAGCCCTAGTTGAAAATCAAACAGGTAACAGTGTTAAGACTCTTCAGTCAGACCGAGGTGGTGAGTACATGAGTACCGAGTTTGATGAGTTCTTAAAAGAACTAGGAATAGTGTCACAATTCACTCTGTAATATCCGTACTTTCTATTTTTAGTATATTTCCATGTTTGGTATATTTCCATTTTGGAAGACTCGCTTGTAATTGTTTTTGGTGTGCTGAAACTATTTTGTTTTACATTCTTGAACATCCGAACAAGTTTCAGAGTAGATTTATGAGTATATGCAAATTATTGTAACTTTTCCGTATGAGGCTCGATCCTCGCGAACTTTGTTCGAAGCTGACATTTCGCTGTTTTTACGAGTTCATGTAATATTTCCAGACCTATTACGGTTTTCAGAATTGTTTTCAGATCTCGAATCTAGATTCCCAAATGTTTTGGGTCGTTTTGTAAATTCTTAGTATTTTGGGCGTTGATGTTAATATTCGTTAATTCCGACCTTCGGATGGCTGGGGTCATGTGATGGTTTTTATGTTTATCTCGTCGGTATAAGATCTTCGTTTATCTGTGATGCGTTAATGCAAATCGAGATCATTGAGCTCTCGTGTATTCAATACAACTAGCTCCAATGCTTTGGCCAAAGACTTATGATCTCATCTGCCAATAACAGCTCAGGACATATAACCCGCTCAGTAATGAGAGAAAGAATTCTATCTTGATATTCAGTAGGACCTGCTACTTGCCCGTCAAGATGCACATCGAGGTTGACCCCCGCCTCCTGGTTTACAGGGTCGAACTACTCTAATGAAAATCTTGACGTCACAAGCACATTCCTACTAAATCCTCAAGTCGAAGGTTCACGAATACCTATCACAACTTTTCGATTCTGTCATTGACTGTCCCGGAGTGAAATCCGTGCAACGAATCGAGGGTGAGCCAGTTCGAGTATACTAATCCAATTAGCATACCTATAAGGTGTGCTCCCACTAACCATTAGCATTCGACAGGCACTCTCCATGTCAAAGAACACATTATACAAGTCTTCACATAAACTTAACGCCCAGTCAAGTTTCATCGACTTGCGAACGATTAAGTATTTGAGCTATAAACGTTTCCGGTGTCGACCGCCTTATCCAATAAGGAGTGGAATGTTTTGCTCTCACGGACTAGTTTCTATATGTATATTTAGGAGTTAGGAATGCCTGTAACTACCAGTAAATAAAGAAACATCCATTACCTTATATTAATGATTTACATAATTTGCAAGTACAATGCCCTAACTCAACTTCCTATGAGTGGCATTTGAGGGCATACTCTTAACAATCTCCCACTTGCACTCAATGCCACACACTATGGTATCTAATACCCTTGTTCTCCAGATGACGCTCCAAGCTAGTCTTAGAAAGTGGCTTGGTCAGTGGATCAGCGACGTAGTCGGCTGACTCTATTCTATGCAGCACAATGTATCTATATGCGAAAAAATTCTCTTACGAGATGATACTCTATCTCAATATGTTTTGTACCATTATGAAACCTCGGCTCCCAGGCCTATGCTACCACTCTTTCGTTATCGTATAAAAAAAAAGCAGCGCAGCACATGGTGTCACGTGAAGTTTACCCAGTAACTTCTAAACCCAAAAACCCTTCCTTAGAAACCACCGAGGCTGCTTGATACTCAGCCTGACTGGTGGAATCAGCAGTCGCGCTATTCTTGGAACTATGCTAAGTTACTGATCCTCCATTAAGAGTAAAATTTAGCCAGAAATAGACATTGAGTCATCTTTCTGTCCTTGGAAGTCTAAATCAACGAAGCCCATCACATTCAGTTCTCCATCTCCATATTAAAGAACCAGATCTCTAGTCTTTCAAAAGTACTTGAGAACATTCTGTACTGCGGTCCAATGTTCCCCACATGGGTTTGCCTGAAACCTACTTACCACGCTTCTAGCACGCATAATGTCAGGTCTTGTACACAACAAAGCATACATAAGGCTACCCATGACCGAAGCATATGGTATATTACCCATTTCCTTTCGTTGTTCCTCACCCAGAGGACACATCTTCAAGGTGAGTTTTATTCCATGTCGCATCGGAAGGAACCCTCTTTAAGATCTTATCTATATAGAGGGCTTGTGAAAAACTTATCATTCTCTTCGATCTATCCCAGTAGAGTCGAATCCCAAGAATATAGGTTTCTTCTCCCAAGTCTTTCATGGAGAAATTACTCGAAAGTCAAACTTTCACAGAACTGAGCATTCCAACATCATTTCATATTAGTAAAATGTCATCTACATATAGTACTAATAATGTGATCTTGCTCCCACTAACCCTCTTGTACACACAAGGTTCCTCTTCATTTTGCACGAAGTCAAACTCTTTGACTGTCTCGTCAAAACGAAGGTCCTAACTACATGAAAACTACTACAGTCCATTTCATGGAGTCTACATCCACCATTGCTAGGTCATAGGTCGCGGGTCGGTCTCTTGTTTATCACTTGGAACCTCGTGGAAACCCAGTTCCTCCAAGTGCATAAAACTATACCTCTCAGGTGATTGAGACACCCTACTAGACCTACAAGGTGGTTGTACTTGTGTTTGAGAAGGTTCGGTTCCAATTTCTTGCACAGGTGTCTCCTGAGGAGTTTCATTGTATTCTTCCAAAGAAATATTTCTACCTGCTCCACCTTCCTGGATGAACTCTTCTTCCAGGAAGTGTGCATGCTAAGCAACAACGATCTTTCGATCTTTGGGCATGTAGAAGAGATAACCCATAGTCTCAGATGGGAATCCAATTAAACGTCTCCTCACGGACCTCGCTTCCATTTTGTCCACCTTAGACTTCTTGACATAGGCGGGACATCCCCAAATCCTAATGTGATTAAAACTTGGTTTCCTGCCCTCCCACACCTCATGTGGAGTTATAGGAACGGATTTGGAAGGACATCTGTTCAAGATATATGCATCAGTCAGGAGTGTATACCCCCACAGGTAAATCGGTAAGTCAGTATAGCCCAACATCGAACGGACCATGTTTAACAAGGTCCTGTTCCTTCTTTCTGACACACCATTTAACTGAGGAGTGCCTGGAGGTGTTAGTTGTGATACTATTCCATGTTCCTTAAGGAACTCGTCAAACTCCGTACTCATATACTCGCCACCTCGGTCCGACCTAAGTGCTTTGATATGATTTTCAGTTTGTTTCTCGACTAGGGCCTTGAATTCCTGGAATTTCTCAAAGGCCTAGGATTTAGGTTTCATTAAGTATACATAACCATACCTAGTATGATCGTCTGTAAACGTAATGAAAATACTGATATACATCACGTGCTGCTTCCAAAGCACCACAAACGCCGGTATGGATTAATCCTAGTTTATCAGCGGCTCTTTCAAAATTCCCTGTGAAGGGGGACTTAGTCATTTTGCCTTTAAGGCAAGATTCACAAGTAGGAAAGGGATCCGATCCCAATGGACCCATAAGTCCATCTTTTTCCATTTTCTGAACCTTGGTCTGACCAACATGACCAAGTCTAAGATGCCATTTCAAAACTTGATTAGTTTTATCGCTACCACGCTTCCTAGTCATAGTATTCACAACGACTTTGTTACTGAGGTTTAGATGATACAGTCCATTTAACAATGTAGCAGTGCCCACTAGTTTATTTATGAAATAAATTTTGCAGGAACCATCACCAATAAAAAATGAAAAGCCTTTCCGATCCATGACCGGAATGGATACAATGTTTTTATGCCCCGTGGTCAAAACAAGTACATCTTCTAAAAACAAAGCCGGATTCTATATCCAAAAGAAGTGATCCTATGTCGGTTGCCTCGACACTATGCCTGCTTCCGACAGTGACCATCACTTCCCCAGCTCCAAGCTTCCTACTTTGTTCCAGATCCTGATTCATGGTACAAATATGAGAACTAGCACCAGAATCCAGTATCCAAGAAGTAGAAAATACGGTAGCACAACAATTCGTTTCCAAGACTAAAAGTTCTGTACCTGAAGTGCCATGAAGAATCGGACAGTCTCTTGCCCAGTGGCACAACTCACCGCACTTGAGACATGCGTCCTTCTTCTTCTTGTTCTTCGGAACTATCGGGGCCTTGCCCTTACCCTTAAGGTCCTCGACTTGTGGTCCCGTCCGCTTCTTGGTCTTTTTCTTCTTGTTCTTGGATCTCCAAGATCCAGAAGAAATCACAAGGGCAGACTCCTTCATCCGCAGAGTGTTCATCTGAGACTGAGCGGTCATTAGTTCGTTCATTAGCCCAGCTAAGTTACATGCAATCTCATTGCAGTTGAAATTCATAACAAACTGTGAGAAGGAATTAGGGAGAGACTGTAGGATAAGGTCGGTTTGAAGAGAAGTATCCATCTTAAAATCAAGAGCCTCCAATCTCTCAATCATGGATATCATTTTGAGGACGTGTTCCCCAACCTTATCACCTTCATTCATCCTTGTACCGAACAGTTGCTTGGATATCTCATATCTAGCAGTTCTGCTGTGCTCACCATAAAGTTCGGTTAAGTGAGATAGAATCTACCTAGCAGAAGTCATTTTCTCATGAGCTCTCTGAAACTCATTATACATGGAAGCCATCATATATGCACGGACTTTCACGTCATCCTTAACCCACTTTTCGTGGTTTTCAATCTCTTCCTGATTGTCTCTTGTCCTCACTGGTGGCACCGGAATGTCCGTCTCCAAGACATATCCCAGTACCTCTATACTGAGGACTATCATCAGATTGCGGAGCCAATCCACAAAGTTAGGTCCATTCAAGGTGTTCTTTTCGAGTAGAATTGCGAGTGGATTCATTGTCAAATTGAGAGTTATGTCTGCATTAAGTACGACAGATTAATTAGTGACTCGTTTAATTATGATCTGAGTATAGAATTAAGGTCTTTTCTATTCTTGTTGCCCAGCTCCCACTATTTTTATCTAATAACACACTCCCATGTGAAATCCGGAAGTATCGTCGCTCTACTTCATAGTGGCGATCGAGTTCTTTATTAATCTTAATAGAGGGCAACCGAACAGGTTTCTAGTCTATTAATTTTCATAAAGTGGTGTCCAACACCAACCCATCTAATGGATGATTCGATCTTCTTTTTCCCTTTGTTCAATCCCCTCAAACTATACGATTTCTATGGTTCGTGAACAAGTTAAGTTTATACCATCGACGCAATCATTTTCACAATTGAATCTTATCTGGTAACCTATCAGGTTTCTAGGGATAAAATTTGCTCCAACTGAAGGCATCGAATGCGCTCCCGGTAATTTATCCATCCTCCCCGAATGACTACCCCGATAACTCGGAAGCATAGCACATCCGGTTTGGATTTCAATTTCCCGAAAGCTCGATGGAGGGAAGGAAAACCTTGAAACCTTATAAACTTAATAATTTTTCGTGGGGGAATTTTTGCGATTAACGTTACACTTTGCACATTAATCCATTTAAGCGCGTTTGTGCATTTATATAATATGAACAATCATTCACAACCTAGTTGCTACCAACATGTAGTTCATGGACCGTTCCTAGAAACAAAAACTCCGTAATCTAATTACAAGTCTTCGTCTTGAATCTTCATCTTCTCGAAACGGATCTTCCTCCGGTCTTCGTCATTACATATAAATTTTACATTGAAAATTGCATCCCAGATACAAATATTTCTAGTTAAATAAATAGGCTCAAAACGGCCTTTACAACCCAATCGAATAAAACCGAATGATTCAAAACTAAGTCCATGAACCACATCCCCATTCAAAAGCATTCATCCAATAAGTACCTTATAAACGGAAAGCGTAGAGATACATTGATCCAATCAATAATACGAAACTATCAAATCGATTCATCCAAAACGAATTAATCCAATAAATTCAAACAACCGTCAATTTTAACTTGTTCCGGATGAGAAAATATTTCATTAAATTAATTCCCCTAAGAATAAAATTACCATAATTAAATCTTAGTCAAATTAAATCCAATTTAATTTGTGGGAAATTAATTATTGAACGAAATATAAAAAATGGAGTCTAAAAACACGTAGAAAGCGCCTTTGCCAGCCGCCCAAAGAAGCCGCTGCGAGCAGGCCGAGGGACCGAGACCATTTCAGCAGCGGCAGTCGCCGAGCGTGGCCGATCACAGTCCAGACAGGATCGTTGCCTCGACCGCGAGGCACACTTGCCACCCAGCCGCCGGTCCGATTACGCTGCCTGCTTTTCACCCTGATTCCAAAAATAACATTTTTCTAATCTTTATATTACACTTTAAATCAGTTTTTCAAAAGAAAAATAGATTTACATTGTAACATAAAATCATGAAAAATAATTTTTGGATGAACAATAGAAAATCAACGATCAATACGATAATGATTCCAAATCATACACCATCTAATCAAGCATTCCAAATGCCAATATCGTATATACGATCGTAAGACCTACGCTCCGATACCACTGTTGGGATTCAGTGCCTAAAACGAAGGCCCAACGGAAGCGGTAAAATGAAAATTAATTCGATCTGAATCCCTATGAGGATCGATCGAGCTACGTATATACGAATATTATACGAAACACAAGAGATATATAAACTCACCCTTGTAGTCCGTTGATTAAATGGATTCCTTCTCTTGAGTTATTCCCCAAGCTTTAGATTGCTTTCCCTACGATCTAATCCGCTTCAAGCTCTTGGATGATCCAACGCCGAAAGGACCACATCTCTACTTGCCACGTGCCGGAAGACGACCGGAACGACTACGCCTTGCTATCCTACAAGGATACGGCTAGAGCAAGTTTGTAGAAGCTTGTATATTAAGATTATTACACTCTAAGTGTTTTTAATCTTTTTCTCTCAATTAATGTCTTGATTTTCTCTCCAAGAAAAAAAACCTCAAGATGAATGTAGAAGATGAAGAAGACTTGAAAAAACTTATTTTTCCTCTCTATCCTTTCCTCAACCGTGAATTGCTCAAAAGTGTGAGGTAGAGTGAGATTTCTTCTCTTTTATTATTCTTCCACAAGACCAAATCATCACCTTTTAATCACAAGAGATTTGTGTCCCCTCCATAAGTCTTTGGTCTTCCAATTATAAAATTGGGGACAAAGACCAAGAATAAGATTGGTGAAATGGGGCGGCCATATAGAAGAACCGGAATGAGTTTGGTTTGTTTCGAACTCCCGAGAGTCCAATTAGATAAATTCCAATTCCGTTCCGATGTATTTATATCAATTAATTAATCCAATTAATTAATCATATCAAATACAAAATTAACATAATTAATTTCTCCAAGAAATAATTATATTCATCCCTTGTACTCTCATTCCGATGGTTGACGAGTCGTTGTTTCAAAACTAGTCTGACCTGCTGCCAGGGCCGAGTTACGACCGTAAAATTTTATGCATTACGGCCGTAACAATTTACATATTACGGCCGTAATGTTCTTTTCGTAGCGGCCGTAATAAAGGTGTGTATTTTGGCCAGTGAGGTCGTGATCACACGTTATGGACATAAGGGAGCATGTGTTATGGCCATAATGCCTGCCCAGTATATAAACTTGGCAGCGGCCATTCTTCCTCATTTTTTCACCTTTCTTCTTCTTTTGCGCGACGGGAGCGATTCTTCAGGCTAGGGTTCGTACGATTTTCACCCAAACTCCATTGGAGAAGTATATTCGAGCATCATAACATCACCCTACCACCAAATCATTTGTGGTTTCGTCTTCAAATCAAGGTAAATTCCTAGAACCCTAGTTTTTGGGGATTTGGGGGTTTTGATGTGATTTCATTCTTCTAGTCCGATTTGGCTTAAATGGTTGTTAGATTACGATGGTGTAATCGTAATCCCTTGCTTTATTGTAGTTTTGTGGATTAGAATTCGAGGTTTTCACCGCAAATAGATTAGGATCGATTATGATCTCATAGTGTCCGACGAATTATCCCAACGGGTAGAACTTAGGATGATTATTACGTTTCCGCAATATTGAGGTTGATTGTATATTGTTATGTGATAGGAACAAAATTTTGAAGAGTACTCGGACCGGAGTCCTTTTCGTTCACCATTTCATCGCATTGTAATAATCGAGGCAAGTACATATATTACATTCCGTTATGTGTTACGGTTTCGATACGGATGATGAAATGTGATATCGTGTGTGTGTGTTGTTGTTCTTCCACCCGGGGATGGTCCGACGGGGCCTTTGGGGGCCGATACTAATGGGTACGGCCGTGGAAGTGGTTTCCCACCCGGGGATGGTCCGATGGGGCCTCTGCGGTCGATATTAATGGGTACAGTCGTGGGTTACTAAGTATCTAAAGTTGTGATGTTGAAACGTGTTAATATACTGTTTTGATGTAAATGTGAAATTCCGGAATATTGAATTCAAATGTTTTCTAAAGAATTGATTATATTGAATGGTATTTATATATGATGTAGTGTAATTATGTACTTGCACTAGCTATTCGAATGCTAACCCCTTAAACGGGGGAAATGTGTTTCATGCATTTTAGGTATCGGGCGAGCTGAGGAGCCAGCACGGGAAATGCATGCAAAGGATGGTCAAGTATAATGATGAGGCTCGAGTCTATGTTGATTATGTTGTTTTATGCCTACGTAGATTGTTGTAGGCAAGTAAAATTACTATTATTTTGAGGAAGTTGTTAAGTCCCCTTCGTGAGCAATGACCTCATTTTACTTTTTGCCTTCTATAATTGAACTAAAATGTTTTGGTCGAGGCCACGTCCTTAGTTATTATTATTAATGTGACTTTATGGGAATTATTGTGAATTATGTGTCATGTGTTAGCCTGGTAGCCCTTGTTGAAGGTTCTACGGCATGTAATGTCCCTTATGAAATTTGGGGTGTTACACACTCCTCCAGCTACTCCAAAATTAAATGGTGTATAAGAAAGAAGGAACCGAACCTTGTTGTACATGGTTCACTCCATGCTTAACTATACTGATCTATCGATTTATCTGTAGGGTCACGCGCTCCTTACTACTGCCCATATCTTGAACGTATGTCCTTCCAAATACGTTCCTAAGACTCCACATGAGATGTGGAGAGGTAGGAAACCAAGTCTTAATCACATTAGGATATGGGGATGCCCTGCTTATATCAAGAAGATTAAAGTGGAAAAATTGGAAGCTAGGTCTGTGAAAGGTCGTTTCATAGGATATCCAGGGGATTCCATGGGATATCTATTCTACATGCACGAATATCATTGGATCATCATTGCTTTACAAGAACACTTCCTCGAAGATGAGTTCATTCGGGAAGGAGGCGTAGGTAGAAATGTTTCTTTGGAAGAAATAAAAGAAACACCAAATGAGACACCTGTGCAAGATATTAGAACCGAACCTTCTGAAATACAAACACAACCTCGCAAGTCTAGTAGAATTTCTCAATTACCTGAGAGGTATGGCTATATGCATCAAGAGGAACTGGGTGTCCATGAGATGACAGAAAGTAGTCATGAGAATGATCCTTCTACATACGACCAAGCGATGGTAGATGTTGACTCTGCCAAGTGGCAAGAAGCTATGGAAGTTGAGATAGACTCGATGCATGCTAATCAGGTCTGGACTTTAGTAGATCGTCCTAAAGGCAAGGTGCCTATTGGAAACAGATGGATCTATAAAAGAAAGACTGATGGAGATGGCAAGGTTGATACCTATAAGGCCAGGCTTGTGGCAAAGGGTTATTCCTAAAGAGAATGAATCGATTATTTCGAGACCTTCTCGCCTGTAGCTATGATTAAGTCTATTCACATGATACTTGCCATAGCAGCCCACTTAGAGTATGAAATATGGCAAATGAATGTGAAAACGGCATTCCTAAATGGATTCCTTGAGAGGAGATTTACATAGAACAACCTAAAGGATTCATATCTGAAACCAATATTCATAAAGTATGCAACTTTCAGCGTGCCATTTATGGACTGAAGCAAGCTTCACAAAGTTGGAATCTTCATTTTAACGAGATAGTCAAAGAGTTTGATTTTGTCCAAAATGAAGAGGAGTCCTTTATTTACAAGAAGGATAGTGGGAGCAAAATTGCGTTCTTAATACTATATGTAGATGACATTCTACTTATAGGAAATGATGTAGGGATGCTCAGTTCTGTGAAAGATTGGCTTTCTAAAGAGTTCTCAATGAAAGACTTGGGAGAAGCTACCTATATCCAGGGTATTCGCCTCTATCGGGATAGAGCGAAAAGAATGTTTGGTCTTTCCCAAGCCCTATATAGAAAAGATCCTGAAGCGATTTAGGATGAAAAGTTCTAAAAGAGGGTTCCTACCTATGCAACATGGTGCAAAACTTTCCTTATAGATGTGTCCTCAAAGTGAGGAAAACAGAAAGGAAATGAGCAAGGTACCCTATGCTTCGGCAGTTGGTAGCCTCATGTATGCTATAATTTGCACTAGACCGGACATTGTCTATACTGTGAGCGTAGTAAGTCGATTTCAGTCAAATCGAGGGCAGGAACATTGGATTGCTGTGAAGGACATTCTTAAGTACCTGAAGAGGACTAAAGACTTGGTTCTTACATACGGCGGTGGAGAACTCAGAGTGATAGGTTATACGGACTCAGATTTTTTGGGGGACATGGATGCTCAGATGTCCACATCAGTGGATATCTTTACTCTGAATGGTGGGACATTCTCCTGGAGCAGTGCCAAGCAAATCTCGGCTGTAGTCTCTACATGTCAAGCCGAATATCAGGCAGCCACGAAGGCTGCTAAATAAGCTTTTTGGTTTAAGAAGTTCACTGAGGGACTTCAAGTGGTTCCTAACACAGAGAAGACCGTGACGCTGTTTTGTGACAACGACGGAGCTGTTGCACAGGCTAAGGAGCCTAGGGCTCACCACCACCAAGCATATTGCGAGAAAATATCATTTTGTTAGAGAAATGGTTCAGGAAGGGAATGTTATACTGCAGAGAGTAGACACGGCAAATAACGTTGCTGATCCGCTTACCAAGCCACTATCTCAGAAGGTATTAGAGAGACATCTGGAGAGTGTGGATATTAGTTTGTGGCATTGAGTGCAAGTGGGAGATTGTTAGAAATATGACCTCGAATGCCACTCAGAGGATGAGAGAGTGAGAGTATTGTATTGTTATTATGAATATTATATTAAATAAGGCATTTATTATTTCTATATTATTGTACATCATAGGCATTGTGATTTGGTATATAAAATAATAGTTCTTGCATTTGAGAGCAAATATTCCACTTCTTATGGAGATAAGGAGATATGCATTGGAAGTATTTAGGACTTCAATGCTTAACTGGTTCGCAAGTCGATAAAACTTAACTGGGCAGTAAATTTAGACAATACTTGTATAATATGTACTTTGACATGTAGAGTATCTGTCTTCACTAAGTGTTAGTGAGAGCACACATTATAGGTATGCTAATGGGATTAGTATACTCAAACACGACTCAACTCGATTCGGTCACATGGATATCACTTAGGGATTGTCAATGACTGAATCGAAAGACTATGATAGGTATACGTAGACCTTTGACTTGAGGTTTCAGTAGGATATGTGCTTGTAACATTTAGTTAGTCAATAGAGTAGTTCGATCCAATCGCCGGTTGGTGGGGTCAACCTCAAAATATAACTTAGTGGGAAAGTAGCAGTCTCTACTGAATACCAAAATAGGATTCTTTCTCCTATTAGTAAGCAGGTAAATGTCTTATGCGGTTAATGGCAAATGAGATCATAAGTCTTTGGCCAAAGCAGTTAGAGCTAGTTGTATTTGATACACGAGAGCTCAGTGATCTCGGTTTGTATTGACAAATGCATAGAGTCAAGATACAATAGGGTTTGACTTTACCGTGACCTTAATACTTGACCGGGATATATGATTGAAGGGTTTATATGTATACGGTATTGATGAAATAATGGTTTTGGAATGATTCAATCATTCATTCTTAGTTGGGTTACGGTACGGAGCACTAGACTGGCTAAGTGTTACCCGTACTCCTTGGTTCCTCCCATTACCGACTAAGACAGACCTATGGAGTCGCGCACAAGGATATATGATGGATAAAATATATATTTATTATCTCTTTATTAATATTGGATATTGGATATCTAATTTGATTTATTTGATAAATCATGCGGTCTAGTGAATTGAATTTAATTACTGGGTGATTAATTTAATTCATAAATAATTATTTCTTGAAAATATATTATTATAATTTTGTATTTGATAAACTAATTAATCGGATTAATTAATTAAGTATAAATACATTCGAGATAAAATGAAGTGTACTTTACGGACTAAACACACGAAAGTCCGGTACACGAATCGAGTGGCTCGGCTCGTTTTCTCACCAATCAAGTAGGCAGCCCCCTTCCCCACTTTCCTAGTGGTTTCCTTTTGTCATGTTGTGTGTGTTGTATTTGAGTTATTTAATGGATTGAGGACAAATAGATGAGATATTAAAATCTCATTATTTGATCTCACCTTGATTATATAATGTGGAAGACTTTCATATCATTTGATGACTTGAAAAACACACA
Source organism: Orobanche coerulescens (assembly GCA_033398695.1). NCBI lineage: Eukaryota > Viridiplantae > Streptophyta > Magnoliopsida > Lamiales > Orobanchaceae > Orobanche > Orobanche coerulescens. The sequence continues at coordinate 57,704,241 of CM065807.1, read as the reverse complement.
ATAAACCACACACATCAGTGTGAGCTTCACCAAGGAAGGGAGAAAATTTTTATTTTCTTTTCTTGTTCACTTAGAGAGAAAGAAAAGGAAGAAGAGAAGAGAAGAAAATATTGTATCAATTCATAGTCGTGTTCTTTGAGAACGAATTGATATATTATTTTTCTGATCGATATCCGACGCGTGATAACGTAGAGACACTCAGCATCTTCGGTGTTTTGATCATTCATCAAGCTAGAACGAATCAGATTCGTATTCGTGTTGGTGTCCGGGAAACGTCAAAGCTTGGCATGGGAATTTTTCTTCAAAAAGATATTATCAAAGGTCTACGAGGGTATGATCTCTTAATTTTATCTTCGTCATTTTATATTCGTTTATGTGATGCTTGATCAATCTATTTTTGGGGTTTGGTTTTATCCAGTTGGACCGGTTTATTTTTCACTGCGTATCTCGATTTTAATCACCGAATCCCAACAATGTTTACTTGCCTTGTGGGCTCGTGGTTCTCTCGAATTTGCAACTGCATCGGTATTATCACAATAAAGTGTAATACCCTTTGCCAAACCGGGAATCACATCTAAGTCCTGCAGGAAGTACTTGCGCCATACCGCCTCTTTGGCTGCCTCAGAGGATGCCACGTACTCAGCTTTCATGGTAGAGTCCGAGATGTATTTATGCTTCACACTCCTCCAACTAATGGCTCCACCTCCCAAGTCAAACACAAAACCTGAAGTATACTTGGACTTTTCTTTGTCTGATGAAAAATTTGAGTCAGTATAACCCACTGGACATAAGTCATCTGATTGATATATTAGCATATACTCCCTTAGTCCTTCTCAGATACTTGAGTATGTGCTTAACAGCAATCTAGTGTCTTGGTCCTGTGTTCGACTGATATCTAGCAGCCAAGCCTACAGCATGACAGATATCTGGTCTAGTACAAAACATAACATACATGAGTTTCCCCACAGCTGACATAGAAGGGATCAGCTTCATGTTATCTATCTCCTTTTGTGTCTTGGGACACATATCCTTAGATAGTTAAATTCCATGTTTGTAAGGTAGAAAACCTTTCTTGGAATTCTCCAAGCTAAATCGCTTTAGCACTATATCAATATAGAATGGCTAAGATAAGCACAACATTCTTTTTTTCTGATCACGAAAGATCCTGATCCCAAGGATGTGTCATGCTTCTCCCAAATCCTTCATATCGAATTGCTCAAATAGCCATACCGTACGTCCGATAATTCCTTCAAGTTGTTTCCCATCAGAAGGATATCATCTACATAAAGTATAAGAAACACCAACACATTTCCATCGCATTTCTTATACACACAACTATCACTCGGACATTATACGAATCCATATGACTGGACTACTTCGTCAAATCTAGTGTTTCAAGATCTAGATGCTTGCTTAAGTCCATAAATGGATCTCTTAAGCTTGCACACTAAGTGCTCTTATCCTTCAGCAATGAATCCTTCTCGTTGGCGCATGTAGATTTCTTTGTCTAGGCTTCCATTCAAGAATGTAGTGTTGACATCCATTTGCCAAATCTCCAGATCCAAATACGCAGCTATAGTTAAAAAAATCCGTATTGACTTAAGCATGGTTACCGGCGAGAAGGTTTCATCATAATCGATACCCTCTTTTTGTGTGTAACCTTCCACTACAAGCCTCTCTTTGAAGGTTTCAACCTTCCCGTCACCACCTTTCTTTCGCTTGTAGACCCACTTACTCCTATTGGCTCGTATCCCATTAGGTAGTTCTACTAGCTCCCACACTTGATTGGAATCCATAGATCCAATTTCTGATTCCATTGCTACTTGCCAGGAGTCAATATTTTTATCTTGGATTGCCTCCTTGTAAGTCTAGGGATCTAATTTATCTTCGCCTGGGATTGAGTCTGAAGACTATCCCACACCTATGAATCATTCTAGTTGATGAATAACCCTCCCATTACAACGCGGCAAATCTTGAGTTGGTGTAAAAGTCTCAAAATCGATACGTGGTGCAGTGTTAGTTGGCGCTTGTACGATTGGTATAGATGGAGTCTCGCCCCTCAACTCTTCTAGAATTATTTTGCTCATGGACTTGTGACTAATCATATAATTCCACAAAAATTGGGATTCAATCCCGAGTCTTTCGCCTTTCATCCCGCACCACTTACCATCTCGGCCACGGATTTATTTTGGAGTTTTTTACGGGACATTATATTTAAACCTAGTTTTAAAAGTCCGAATTATACTCAAAATGTTTGCTGCCGAAAAGTTTCGAACCTGTTACGGATCCGTGCCCTGCGCATGCAACCAGCCATCTCGGCTATAGTCCAGTATTGTTTATTTGATGACTCAGAATATATTTATAGTCTGACTGTCAGACAGATTTTAATTTCTATAATTACATGATTATATTAATTACTGATAATTATTTATGGTATGTGTATGGTGTATAGCATGACCATAAACTGACCAATGTGACTGGATACTTTATTTTCTTATGGGTTGGTTTTACGGCCTGCGTGTCGTTTAATTATAATTGGTTTTACGGCCTGTGATTCGTCTATTTAAATTGTTTATTATTTTACGGCCTGTGTGTTGTTTGCACTTCTTATAATTTAATTTACTAGTGTAGTGTTGAATTTCATTAATGTAATGAAAACAAGAAAGACGAGAAGGACAGACGCGAGGAGCCAATTGATCGCGTATGACGTTCCAAGGAGTTCTGAAGATTAATGAAGACCAATTGCAACCTTTTAGATTGACCCTTATGAGTTTTATGTTGGCTCAGGGAAATCACGTTAGGAATTATGGTCATGCTATACACGGTCCTATGCTTTTAATTGTCATGTGATGCGATATATGTTTAAATTTATGCATGTATGTGAAGCTATGTATGTTTAGATGTATGTTAGCAAACATAGACATTAACATAGGATAAAAATCCCTCGTTAAATTTTTTAAATTCCGTTCATTTGAAAAAAACACTTATCAAGACTTCGATCATCTTGAGTGGGTCATGCCGAAGCTGGGCACTCGAATTATCTTAGTATGGTAGGATGGGTAATGGTGATTCCTATGTGTTTTAATGAACTAAGAATTCAAAAGAGTTTTGAACATTAAGGCATAAGATGGGATTATAACATGCTTGTGCATAAGATTCCAAATCCCATGAATATAATCTAAGAGTTACATATGATATAATCGATAAAGAGTTATCCACCTAAAGAAGCTCAATTCTAGGCGTCATGCCAAAGCTGAGTTTATGATTGTGCAAAATGTGATGTTAGCCCACTAAAATTACAAATATTGTAAAATTGAAGGTACTTTGTTTTAGTGGGAGTATTTTTCGAGAAATAAAATAATGTGACTAAATACTTTGCATATTGAATTCCGATGTGGACTTTGGATTCTAGACTCTCCTTATTACTCCTAGCAATAAAGACAGTCGCCCCAAGATTTGGACCGTCACCCCAATAGCTGAGCCTTCGCTCTCACACTTAGTGTGTGCTTGCTTATCTCTTATCTGGGCTCAGCATGTCCTTAGCTGTGGGTCAATACCTGGATCACACCATAATCGCGATTATACCCCAAGTTTTATTTACTGTGTCCCCTAACACCTGCCTCGGTTATGGGAATAGGAAACAACGGTAGCCTCGTTCATGAACCGCAACCACGCTGCTCGATCCAAGACTCGGTCTAACCGTCCCGACACAATTTGGGACTCTAGAGGTGGCTCCTACAGCTCAAGAGGTGTCCCCCAGATTCTATTTCATATGGGCTCAAGAGGTGGCCCCCGTCCGTCGACGTGGCACTTTGTTCCGATAGAGTTAGAGGCGGACCTGTCCGTGGCACTTTGTTTGTATAGCACTTAGTTCCCAGATAGTCACAGTTATCAATTTGACGCGTTTCATAAGTATCACGTAAACGTTTGGTCACTGAGGTTAATAGCGTCTTTTGATTAAGTATGGAATATGGTTAATTATATTTGTGGCCCGGTAATGCGGAATAGGACTTGTATATAAATTCGAAAATATTCTCAATAATTTATTAACGGTCTTATGGGTTCAGTTCAGATATATTAAATAGGTAGGTTCGATGAAACGAAACGAGAGTCTCCGAAATAGTTCGAAAGGACGTTTTTACCCTTAGGTTCAAACCTAAGCGTTTGGAGTATGAAACGAAATCGGATGGTTATGAAATTTTATGAGAAAGCCAAAAATACTTCCTCGACTCCAGATTTAAGGAAAATTCGGAAATTTCCAGTTTCGGGACTGAAATTTCCAGAAATTACGGTATTGCCCCAAAACTTAAGGAAATCGTTCCGAGGCTCATAGAGCTATGAATTTAGCTCAGAATTTAACGAAATCTTACGAGACGACTTATGATGAACCTGGAATTACAGATTTGTGAAAATTCCAGAAAATTTCGGACTTTATCCAGAAGTTTGGAATTTTTGCATTTTGACCCCGAAATTATTTTAAAATTTGCAATTTGGACTATTAAGTTTAGATATCGAACTCCGAATCACTTGAAATTTTATGGACAGCCTATACATGGTATAATATGTACTGTCCAATGGTCCAGAATGTTTTATTTTCGAAATTTTCAGTTTAGTCCCCAAACTTTAAGAAATTACAATTTATGCCCAAAAGCACCGTTTACTCATTTCAAGTCCCGTTTTGGCTGCAAATAATTATCCATATATCATAACATAATCATATAACACAATATTTCAGATTTTGGTAGGGTTTCAACGACATATAGAAGAAAGCATATAACTTTCAATTTATCATAAAATCGACACCCGACTACCAAATCGGTTGTCGTTTAAATTCTATAAATCGTATTGCATGTTGTTATAACCATAACATACATCTTTAAAAATATGCATTTATACAAGAATTTCAGATTAGTACATACTTTCACATTTTTTACATAATATTTGAGGATTATGTTTAAGAATAACGAATCTCACATAACTATACACAAAATCATAACATGAAATTTTAACATGAAGATTTTAACATAGATCATATCAATAGAATCTTTAAATACTTCAGATTTAACACATGCATCATAAGTAAAAGAAGAGATTTCTACTTTAAAGTTTGAAGAGTTTTCACCCACCTCGATCTTGTCGGATTTAGTCGGTTATAGGTCTTGAAAGTTGGAGAACGACTTCCCCTCTACTACTATATGGTTTGGCCGATCCACATGCACCCCAAGTTGAGAATTATGTTTTCATGTATTAAGATTAAAGTTATATTAGGGAGGTTTTCATAAGAAATTATGGAATTATAAGGGATGAGATTACCTATTTCTTGTTGAAAATTTTCTTCCTCCTCCTTCACTCTTCAATGGCTTGACCCTCTATCTCTAAGTTTCTCAAAATGCAGATTTTTGGTTGTGTGAAATGAAGAGTAGGTTAAGTGTAAGTGCGTATATTTAAAGGTGATATTGGGAAGAGAAGTGGTTTGGGAAGAGAGATAAGTTTGGGAAGAGAAATGGAAGTGAATGGCTTAGCATGGGAGGTGAAGATTCTTCTCTCTTTTTCATCACCTTGGCCGTCCATTATACATATATTTATTACATATATATTTTTTTGTTAAATTAAGAGTATAATTAAAATGGTAAATGATTTAATTAGTTTGGTTTGGCTTTGAATTGTAACTTCAACTCTTATGATTTTATTAAGTTGGGTTGAGTCCATTAGTGAGTATACATGTAATTAGGTGTTGACAAATAGCCCAATAGGTGAATCAACACACTATTTTAATTTTTATTATTTGGTTTATTAAATAAATTACAAAGCTAAAGAGTGAAATAAAATAAAATAGATGTAGGTTATATCATGTCATAAAATAACTATTATTAAATTACATCATGATTTAATACATTGTACATGTGATAAGTCATCGAATTAGGGGGTTTTACAATGACTCTTGCCAATGTCACATGACATTCATCTGAGTGAGACTCAGAGTCCTTCGACTCCCGATGAGCGAGCCCGCATGAGCAAGATACCATATGCTTCGGTCATTGGATCGATAATGTATGCCATGATTTGTACTCGACCAGATGTATCGTTTGCCCTTAGCATGACAAGTCGATATCAATTGAATCTAGGTGAAAATCACTGGACAGCAGTGAAAACCATTCTAAAGTACTTGAGAAGAACTAAGGATTATTTTCTAGTTTATGGAGGGGTGGGAAATGAGCTGGTTGTATATGATTACGCCGATGCATGTTTCGAAACCGACAGAGATGATTTTAAATCGCAAACTGGTTATGTGTTTGTATTGAATGGAGGTGCTGTGAGTTGGAAGAATTCCAAGCAAAGCACGGTTGCTGATTCTGCTACAGAAGCTGAGTACCTGGCAGCATCGGATGTAGTTAAGGAAGCCGTATGGATCAAGAAGTTCGTTACCGAACTAGGGTCCCATAAGCCTTTATTGTGACAATAATGGTGCTATTGCACAAGTTAAAGAGCCTAGGTCCCATCATAATTCCAAACATATACTCAGAAAATATCACCTAGTCAGAGAGATTGTCAGATGGGGAGATATTACAATATACAAAGTAGCAACGGAAGAGAATGTTGCAGATCCACTTACCAACCCTCTCTCACAAGGAAAGCATGTTGAGCATGCTAGAGCAATAGGACTAAAAGTCATGAATGAATGGTCCTAGTGCAAGAGGGAGATTGTTTGGAATAGTGCCCTAGGACATTCGATGTTCCTAGATTTGTAATTGGCACATTTAAATAAAGTTATCTGATATCATTTATTTCTCGTTGATTATTATAATGTGTGCATGTTTTAATATTATAATAATCGAATAATAGTTATTCATGAATAATAAGATTATTCAAACGTCCCTAGTACAATCGCGTTGAGTAGAGACTCAAGTGATTAATATACAAGTATAAGTTTGATTGATAATCATCGGATGATTATGCATATGGTACGGATCAATCTTATGGGTATTGGTTGGAGAACTAATACTAGACAGACCCGCATTGATATCAATGCATGGAAATGTCAGAGTGAATCTCAATATAATAGTATGTCAATAAATCCTTGAACCTGAGATTATCATAGAGTCCAACATGATAACTGCTATGCCTTGACGTAATCCGACGTCATCTGAAACCTGGGGATCATAAAGGTTAGCAATCAGGATTAGTGGGAGTCATGTAGAGGGCAATGAATAATCAAGATGGGGATTTGTCCCTCTCTTTAGTGAGAGAGATATCTGCTGGGCCCCTCGATAAGTAGGACTGAAGGAAATGCATGACCATGCTCAAATGAAGTCATTTGATTCAATCAGTCTACTTAAGATCGAGAAAGCATTTGAACATAATAAGTATGACAATCTCCATGACTTACTTCAAATATGATATCGCGTGACAAAGGGAATTGACACGTTAAAAGGTTTAATGGACTATTAACTCATATTATTTGGGTAATCATAATGTCTTGCTAGAGGCCTCTTATGGTTTATTATTTAATAAGGTTTTAAATAATTGTCAACATAATATAAGCATTTGGGTCGCACGTAGGACAATTATAGACAAGGAGGAATAAATATCAACTGGGAATAATAACTATAATATTGGATATATATGAGGAGATTAAATAATAAGTAATATATATAATATTGGATATTACATATATTGTATTATTTAATAAGTTGGGGGGTAACTAAGCAAATACTAGAGTCTTGACTCTAGGGTTTACTTAGTATAAATATAAGGTCTTGGACAAGGAGTTGTCACAAGAAACCAAGACACAAAAATCCCCCCTCCCCCAAGAAGAAAGGAAAAATTGGCCTCTTCCTCTTATAGTAGGAGAACGACGTCGGTCATCTGATCTTCTTCCCTTAGTTGATCTTAATCAATAGTACAATCCTTATAGTAAGGAATTTGTGTTGTACTATTTATCAATATTATTCGTAAGGATCTAGCAATCAGGCTTGTGGAATTGTTCGTGTGTGGATCACCCAGAGAGGAAGGAGATATTCATCTGCTTCTTGTCCGGATCTATATTTATTCGTCGGATTAAGGTAATTCGATTAACCCTCTAATCAAACGATTAAATTACTGCATCAGATCCTAAATTGGGTTTTCTTACTATTTCTTCCGCTGCGTTTTACTCTTGTTTTTGTATTCGATGCATGGAAAACCCAACAGTGGTATCGGAGCCAACTTGCAAGTAATTTATTTGTTTATGTAGAACATGTTTTGTGTAAATTATGTTCTTGATTATATTTATAAAATATAGATTTTATAAAATAATTTTTCTGGTTTAATTTGATTAAATCGGATCATAAAAATAAATTTTATGGACTTTTTTTGCGATTTCTGCTCCATAACTGTTCTAGAACAGATCCATTCCGAGACGGGTCGGGTTGGGTCCGGGTCGGGTCGTACCTAGACCCTCGGATCGTTTTAATTAGCAAAATGAGTTTTTCTAGGAGAGGGATTCAATCCCTTGACATTTGGATACACTGGAGCAGACTTACCAAGTGGTCTACCAATTTATTTTGAAATTAATACACGGATCTTTTAATAAAGGCATGAAATCTGTTTTAAATATTGCAAAATAGTTCCACAAAAACCGGAATTCGATCTCGAGTCTTTCCACTTTCATCTTGCACCACTTACCATCTCGGCCACGGATTTGTTTTGGAGTTTTTTTACGGGACATTATATTTAAACCTAGTTTTAAAAGTCTGAAGTATACTCAAAATGTTTGCTGCCGAAAAGTTTCGAACCTGTGACGGATCCGTGCCCTAAGCATGAAGCCAGCCATCTTGGCTATAGTCCAGCATTGTTTATTTGATGACTCAGAATATATTTCTAGTCTGAATGTCAGACAGATTTTAATTTCTATAATTACATAGTTTTATTAATTACTGATAATTATTTATGGTATGTATATGGTGTATGGCATGATCATAAACTGACCAATGTGATTGGATACTTTATTTTCTTCTGGGTTGATTTTACGGCCTGCATGTCGTTTAATTATAATTGGATTTACGGCCTGCGAGTCGTCTATTTAAATTGTTTATTATTTTACGGCCTGCGTGTCGTTTGCACTTCTTATAATTTAATTTACTAGTGTAGTGGTGAATTTCATTAATGTAATGAAGACAAGAAGGACGAGAAGGACGGACTCGAGGAGCCAATTGATCGCGTATGACGTTCCAACTGCAACCTTTTAGATTGACCCTTGTGAGTTTTATGTTGGCTCATAGAAATCACGTTAGGAATTATGGTCATACTATACACGGTCCCGTGCTTTTAATTGTCATGTTATGCAATGTATGTTTAAATTTATGCATGTATGTGAAGCTATGTATGTTTAGATGTATGTTAGCAAACATAGACATTAACATAGGATAAAAATCCTTCGTTAAATTTTTTAAATGCCGTTCATTTGAAAAAAACACCTATCAAGACTTCGATCATCTTGAGTGGGTCATGCCAAAGCTGGGCACTCGGATTATCTTAGTAAGGTAGGATGGGTAATGGTGATATCTATGTGTTTTAATGAACTAAGAATTCAAAAGAGTTTTGAACCTTAAGGCATAAGATGGGATTATAACATGCTTGTGCATAAGATTCCAAATCCCATGAATATAATCTAAGAGTTACATATGATATAATCGATAAAGAGTTATCCACCTAAAGAAGCTCAATTCTAGGCGTCATGCCAAAGCTGAGTTTATGATTGTGCAAAATGTGATGTTAGCCCACTAAAATTACAAATATTCTAAAATTGAAGGTACTTTGTTTTAGTGGGAGTATTTTTCGAGAAATAAAATAATGTGACTAAATACTTTGCATATTGAATTTTGTAGATAATATAGAATGACATCAAACAACACGTCCACCATTTCATTGTGATCAGTCCTTGAGAAGGACACGCTCAAAGAAAACGGCAGCAACTATCTGTATTGGATCCGGAGCTTGAGAATAGTTCTCAAGCAAGAAAGAAAGCTATATGTTCTTAAGAAAGAAATTCTCGATGAGCCAGCTGACAATACAAACAAAGCAACAAAAGACAAATGGAAGAAACATTGTGATGATTCCGTGGATGTCAGTTGTCTTATGTTGGCTACCATTTGTCCAGAACTTCAGAAGAATCTGGAGGAAATGGAAGCTTATGAGCTTAATGCTCACCACAAGGAAACTTTCTCGAAGCATGCTAGGCAAGAGAGATATGAGACCTTTCAAGCCTTGTATGCTTGCAAGATGGTTGAGGGGACATTTGTCAGCGCTAATGTGCTCAAGATGAAATGATACATTGATCATCTTGAGAGGCTTGGTTTTTCACTTTCTAAGGAGCACTCCACGGATGTGATCCTAAACTCAGTGCCCGAAAGTTTCGGTCAGTTCATTTTGAACTATAATATGAAAGAGATGGAGAAGTCCATTGCTTAGCTGCATGGGATGCTTAAAACGGCTGAGCAGAATGAAGAAACCAAGCCATGTGCTGATGGTCACCAAAGGGAAGTCCTTTAAGGAAAAAGACAAGGGCAAGGGTAAGGCAAAAGTTGCCAAATCTAAAGATTCTACTAAGCCAGTTTTCAAGGCTAAATCTCCCAAATATGGAAATTGCCATCATTGCAATACCAGGACACTGAAAAGAAATTGCAAGGTTTACTTGGAAGAGCTAAAGCGTACCAAGGGTAGTGGGACTACCACATGTATATTTGTTATAGAAGTTAACTTATCTACTTCTAACTCCTGGGTACTGGATAGTGGATGTGGATCTCACATTTGTACAAATGTGCAGGGGTTGAGAAGCAGTAGAGAGCTGAAGAAATGGGATGTGGATCTTAGAGTCGGCAATGGAGCAAGAGTTACTGCACTAGCTGTAGGAACTTATGATCTAGTTTTACCTAATAGGATTTTGTTAGTTTTGAACAATTGCTATTATGTTCCTGCTATGAATAGGAATATTATTTCAATTTCTACATTAGATTATGAAGGTTACAATTTTCTTATTAAAAATAAGATTATTCGTATTTTCTTTGATGACTTGCTTTATGGTACTGCAAAGTTATATACTGGCCTTTACAATATTGATCTAGATGAGTCCGACCCTTTGGAAGTCTATAACATTGCATCCAGGAAACCTAAGCTCAATAATTCTAATCCGACTTACTTATGGCATTGTCGAGATAAACTAGAAATGCATTTCTAAACTCCATAATGATGGACTTTTAGACTCTTTCGACTATGAATCATATGGAACATGCGAATCTTGTTTATTGGGCAAGATGACGAAGAATCCTTTCACCGGTCATGGACAAAGGGCTAATGATCTTTTAGGCCTAATACATACTGATGTATGCCGACCTCTTAGCACTCATGCCACAGGTGGATACCAATACTTCATTAAATTTACCGATGATTTTAGCCGATATGGATATGTTTATCTTATGAAGTATAAACATGAATCTTTTGAAATGTTTAAAATATTCCAGAATGAAGTGCATAATCAACTTGGCAAGACAATAAAATCCCTTCGATCGGATCGAGGTGGCGAATAATTGAGACAAGAATTCGATGATCATCTTAGGAGTTGTGGAATTGTTTCACAACTTACTCCTCCCGGAACACCTCAGCATAACGAAGTGTCCGAGAGGAGGAATTAAACTTTATTAGATATGGTTCGATCCATGGTGAGTCGAACAGAGCTTCTATTATCATTTTGGGGCCATGCCTTAGAAACAGCAGCATTCACCCTTAAACGTGTTCTATCTAAAGCAGTTGAAAAGACACCATTTGAGAAATGGACTGGTAAGAGACCAAACTAGTCTTTTCTAAAGATCTGGGGTTGAGAAGCGTTCGTAAGGCACCAAGTTTTTGACAAACTGGCAGCCAGATCTGAAAGATGTTTATTTGTGGGGTATTCTAAGGAAACTAAAGGATATTACTTTTATAAGCCCGCAGAGAACAAAGTGTTTGTTGCTCGAAATGGTGTATTCTTAGAAAGGGAATTTCCAAAAGAGACAGTGGGAGAATAGTAATTTTCGAGAAAACTCGAGAACCACATGAAGACATCGCTTCACCGATGGAAATCGAACAGGCTCAACAATCAGTTGAAGAGCCTGTTCAAAGTACACAAGTCCCTCGCAGATCTGATAGGATGCGACATGCAGAGATATGGTTATCTTGTAACAGAGGATGATGATGCATCGCTCATAGATGATGAGCCTAGTGGCTATACAAAAGCTGCTTCAGGTTCAGAGTCCGAGGAATGGCTAGAATCCATGAAGTCAGAGATGCAGTCCATGTATGACAATCAAATTTGGAACTTGATAGATCTACCTGAGGGTGTTAAAACCATTCGGTGCAAATGTGTCTCTAAAAAGAACAAAGACATGAATGATAATCTGCAAGCCTATAACGCTAGACTAGTGACAAAAGGTTATAGACAGATTCATGGTGTTGACTATGATGAGACTTTTTCGCCAGTAGTCATGCTTAAATCAATTAGAATTTTATTTGCCATTGCCGCATACTATGATTATGAAATATGGCAAATGGATGTAAAAACAGCATTCCTTAATGGAAACTTACTCGAGGATGTGTACATGACACAACCTGAAGGTTTTGTTCATCCAAAAAATTCTAAAAAGGTTTGCAGCTTAAAAGAGCCATTTATGGGTTGAAGCAAGCTTCTCGGAGCTGGAACCTTCATTTTGATGAAACTGTCAAAGAGTTTGGGTCCATTCAAAATGAAGATGAACCATGTGTGTACAAGAAGGTTAGTGGGAGCATAGTTGTTTTCTTAGTCTTATATGTATATGACATATTACTCATTGGAAATGACATTCCCACCTTGCAGACAGTCAAGACTTGGTTGGGAAGTTGTTTCTCAATGAAAGACTTAGGAGAAGCTGCTTACATTCTTGGGATAAAGATCTATAGAGATAGATCAAAAAGATTGATTGGTCTGAGTCAATGTACCTACATTAATAAAATATTGAAGAGGTTCAATATGCAAGACTCCAAGAGATGACTCTTGCCAATGTCACATGACATTCATCTGAGTGAGACTCAGAGTCCTTCGACTCCCGATGAGCGAGCCCGCATGAGCAAGATACCATATGCTTCGGTCATTGGATCGATAATGTATGCCATGATTTGTACTCGACCAGATGTATCATTTGCCCTTAGCATGACAAGTCGATATCAATTGAATCTAGGTGAAAGTCACTGGACAGCAGTGAAAACCATTCTAAAGTACTTGAGAAGAACTAAGGATTATTTTCTAGTTTATGGAGGGGTGGGAAATGAGCTGGTTGTATATGATTACGCCGATGCATGTTTCGAAACCGACAGAGATGATTTTAAATCGCAAACTGGTTATGTGTTTGTATTGAATGGAGGTGATGTGAGTTGGAAGAATTCCAAGCAAAGCACGGTTGCTGATTCTGCTACAGAAGCTGAGTACATGGCAGCATCGGATGCAGTTAAGGAAGCCGTATGGATCAAGAAGTTCATTACCGAATTAGGAGTGGTGCCGACCATACAGGGTCCCATAAGCCTTTATTGTGACAATAATGGTGCTATTGCACAAGTTAAAGAGCCTAGGTCCCATCATAATTCCAAACATATACTCAGAAAATATCACCTAGTCAGAGAGATTGTCAGATGGGGAGATAGTACAATATGCAAAGTAGCAATGGAAGAGAATGTTGCAGATCCACTTACCAAGCCTCTCTCACAAGGAAAGCATGTTGAGCATGCTAGAGCAATAGGACTAAAAGTCATGAATGAATGGTCCTAGTGCAAGAGGGAGATTGTTTGGAATAGTGCCCTAGGACATTCGATGTTCCTAGATTTGTAATTGGCACATTTAAATAAAGTTATCTGATATCATTTATTTCTCGTTGATTATTATAATGTGTGCATGTTTTAATATTATAATAATCGAATAATAGTTATTCATGAATAATAAGATTATTCAAACGTCCCTAGTACAATCGCGTTGAGTAGAGACTCAAGTGATTAATATACAAGTATAAGTTTGATTGATAATCATCGGATGATTATGCATATGGTACGGATCAATCTTATGGGTATTGGTTGGAGAACTAATACTAGACAGACCCGCATTGATATCAATGCATGGAAATGTCATAGTGAATCTCAATATAATAGTATGTCAATAAATCCTTGAACCTGAGATTATCATAGAGTCCAACATGATAACTGTTATGCCTTGATGTAATCCGACGTCATCTGAAACCTGGGGATCATAAAGGTTAGCAATCAGGATTAGTGGGAGTCATGTAGAGAGCAATGAATAATCAGGATGGGGATTTGTCCCTCTCTTTAGTGAGAGAGATATCTGCTGGGCCCCTCGATAAGTAGAACTGAAGGAAATGCATGACCATGCTCAAATGAAGTCATTTGATTCAATCAGTCTACTTAAGATCGAGAAAGCATTTGAACATAATAAGTATGACAATCTCCATGACTTACTTCAAATATGATATCGCGTGACAAAGGGATTTGACACGTTAAAAGGTTTAATGGACTATTAACTCATATTATTTGGGTAATCATAATGTCTTGCTAGAGGCCGCTTATGGTTTATTATTTAATAATATTTTAAATATTTTTCAACATAATATAAGCCTTTGGGTCGCACGTACGACAATTATAAACAAGGAGGAATAAATATCAAATGGGAATAATAAATATAATATTGGATATATTTATGAGAAGATTAAATAATAAGTAATATATATAATATTGGATATTACATATATTGTATTATTTAATTAGTTGGGGGGTAACGAAGCAAATACTAGAGTCTTGACTCTAGGGTTTACTTAGTATAAATATAAGGTCTTGGACAAGGAGTTGTCACAAGAAACCAAGACACAAAAATCCCCCCTCCACCAAGAAGAAAGGAAAAATCGGCCTATTCCTCTTACAGTAGGAGAACGACGTCGATCATCTGATCTTCTTCCCTTAGTTGATCTTAATCAATAGTACAATCCTTATTGTAAGAAATTTATGTTGTACTATTTATCAATATTATTCGTAAGGATCTAGCAATCAGGCTTGTGGAATTGTTCGTGTGTGGATCACCCAGAGAGGAAGAAGATATTCATCTGCTTCTTGTCGGATCTAGATTTATTCGTCGGACTAAGGTAATTCGATTAACCCTCTAATCAAACGATTAAATTACTGCATGAGATCCTAAATTGGGGTTTCTTATTATTTCTTCCGCTGCGTTTTACTCTTGTTTTTGTATTCGATGCATGGAAAACCCAACAGTGGTATCGGAGCCAACTTGTAAGTAATTTATTTGTTTATGTAGAACATGTTTTGTGTAAATTATGTTCTTGATTATGTTTATAAAATATAGATTTTATAAAATAATTTTTCTGGTTTAATTTGATTAAATCGGATCATAAAAATAAATTTTCTGGACTTTTTTGCGATTTCTGCTCCATAACTGTTCTAGAACAAATCCGTTCCGAGACGGGTCGGGTCGGGTCCGGGTCGGGTCGGACCTGGACCTGCGGATCGTTTTAATTAGCAAAATGAGTTTTTCCAGGAGAGGGATTAGATCCCTTGACATTTGGATACACTGGAGCAGACTTACCAAGTGGTCTACCATTTTATTTTGAAATTAATACACGAATCTTTTAATAAAGGCATGAAATCTGTTTTAAATATTGCAAAATAGTTCCACAAAAATCGGGATTCGATCCTGAGTTTTTCGCCTTTCATCCTGCAACACTTACCATCTCGGCAAGAGAAATGGAAACTTATGAGCTTAATGCTCACCTCAAGGAAACTTTCTCAAAACATGTTAGGCAAGAGAGGTATGAGACCTTTCAAGTCTTGTATGCTTGCAAGATGGTTTAGGGGACATCTGTCAGCGCTGATGTACTCAAGATGAAAGGATATATTGATCAGCTTGGGAGGCTTGGTTTTCCATTTTCTAAGGAGCACTCCACGGATGTGATCCTAAACTCATTGGCCGAAAGTTTCGGTCAGTTCATTATGAACTATAATATTAATGAGATGGACAAGTCCATTGCTGAGCTACATGGGATGTTTAAAATGGCTGAGCAGAATATTAAGAAAAAACCAAGCCATGTGCTGATAGTCAGCAAAGGGAAGTCCTTTAAGAACAAAGGCAAGGGCAAGGGTAAGGCAAACGTTGCCAAATTTAAAGACTCTACTAAGCCAGTTTTCAAGGCTAAAGCTCCCAAAGATGGAAATTGCCATCATTGCAATAAACCAGGACACTGGAAAAGAAATTGCAAGGTTTACTTGGAAGAGCTAAAGGGTACCAAGGGTAGTGGGACTACCACAGGTATATTTGTTATAGAAGTTAACTTATCTACTTCTAACTCATGGGTATTGTGTTAGATTGGTACCGCCACTAGAAGGGGGGTTGAATAGTGTGGTTTAGAGTTTTGAACTCTTTTTGTGTGGAAGATATTTATCGAAGTAAAAGGAATGCAGAAAAGAAAGAACACACGAATTTGTTCGAGAGGTTCGGCTATTAACGAAGCCTACGTCCCCTACCTAGTTTTATCGACTAGGACTTTTATAAAAACCTTGAATGCACTTTCTAGTTTAGTGCCAACTCTTACAATAGCACTTTCAATATTAGTGCCGAACTTTACAGTTTCTTTGATTTCCAGGCTCAAGAACAACATCACTAAAATCACTCTTGTTTTTCAGGATACAAGACAACCTCACAATAAACAGTTGCGAGTAAGAAAACTCATCTTTACAAAAGATAGTGCTCGTTGATAAAAGAATGTAGATATAGAATTGATAAAGTGATTCTTATCGTATCAGAATAATCTTTTCCGAGTATAATGATCGCTTGATAACCTCAAATATTGCTTGTGTATGCTTGTAAGCTCTGGTAATTTCTTGTGTCTTTTCCAACACCTTGAATGACATCTATTTATAGCCTTTTGGAGCAATTTTCCCGTTGGAATAGTATACAAGTGATACGTACGTTAGGTAACATATGTTATGTACGTAAGCCGTGTTACGTACGTTACACCTCCTATGTAACGGCCGAAATGAGACCCCTAAAATTGGGCAGTAGCATCTGGTTGAAATTTGTTACCTACGTTATGTACAAGACATTACGTACGTTATGCTTGGTCAATTAGCCGTTGGATGAGATGACTTTTTGTAACGGTTGATGACTAATTTTGTTGACTGTGTAACGGGCTAATTTTCAAATATTACGTACGTTATACTGTTTGTATTACATACGTTTCCTGCATTCAAAACACTCAGTGAAAATATTAATGTTACGTACGTTAGGAAAGGTCTATTACGTATGTAAGGAATAGTTTGTTACGTACGTAAGGTACATTATGTTTACGTACGTTAAGTATTGAAAAATATGGAATGCTAATTATGCTTTAGTAACACATCATAAAACATTCAAAATGAGTTATGAGAAAATATTGTTCCAACAATCTCCCCCTTTTTGATGATGACAATATTTACATGGGAGTTTTTGAAGGAATGATTTTGAGGGTTGATAAAATTTTGAAAAAAAAATATGAAAAGCTCCCCCTGAAAATAATACTCCCCCTGAAATGATTAAGGGATAAAAATTTCAAAAACTCAACATATTTTTCTCCCCTTTTTTGTCATTAATAAAAAGATAAGAGAACCTGCAAGATGAAAATCACCAAAACACAAAATATAAGAGAATATAAAATATCCAACCAAACAAGCATAATTACTAAATCACCAAAGCAAGAAATCAAGTATCCAAAATAAAACAAGAGATGCATGAAAATGTCGGTCTGTAGAAAAAACAGGATAATCATCATCATGAAGAACGATCCACTAGTCATGGTCAGCATCGGGAGGCGAATGCGGAATCCTAAATTGAGTGCAGATGCCTTTGACCATAAGCTTGATTTCCCTCATCTCATTTTCTAGTCTGTCCATACGCATATCCATCTGTGATGAGGAGCTCGTCTGACTGGGTCGTGAAGTGCCTAGATGGGAAGACTGAGTGCGAAGACAAGGCCTCTCAGACTGAGTACCTTGAGATGAAACTCTATCCTCCGAATGAGGCAAAGCTCCACCATTAACCAAATGATCGTCATCCTTGAGGTAAGTGAAGTAAACCCATCCACGGTTACGAGTCTGCAAATATTTCATTGTTCGAATGGTTCCTTCATGAACCAGACTCTCCCTTGGGATGGCTGCCCCATGCAGACCAGATAAATCAACACCAGCATTCTCAAAAATCTCTGTCAGAATAGACCCAAACTGCATACCAGATCTTCGTTGCCGGTTTACCTTGACATATCCTCTCTTATGAAATATCATACCTTTCTCAACAAACTACTTCATCACAATCGAGGCAAAATTGACCTGATGATCTTTCAAAATTTGAAACACAATTTCCATGTCAATGTTAACCAGACACTGTTGGGCATTTACTTTCGGCATTAAGCATCTAGTTATGGCATCATGGAGTAGGCGAATATTCAATCTAAAATCGTTATTCTCAAATCGACCGGTATTAAGTTCAAGTACCATTTGAGATTTCAAGATATCACGAATGGCAAACTCATTTAAATTATCACATTCATCATCTGAAAAACCGTCACGAATTTCATCGGGTGACGCAAACGTCCATTTACAACAAATTCCTTCATTCGGGAGACCAAAAATTTCGGATAATTTCACGGCATCAAAGGCAATAGGTTTTCCATGAACAAGTGAGTTAATAACGACGGAAGCATCAGGATTATAAGATGTTGAGAAATTCACATAAAATTCATGGACACAATCAACGAATACTGGACGAGCAAGACTCATAAATCGATTTATTCCAAGCATATCAAAATACTCCTCTATATCAATACCAATAGATTTCAAAGATTCGAAATCGGAGTGGTGACTAGGCATTACCTCGTCATCAATTAGAATCTCGTTGAACACTTATGTTGCCTGGGAGTTTTGGAAATGGGGACCGTCGATTGGAATGGACGATGATTGGGATGTATCTCCTCGTCTTTTCTTTCCAGATCTTGTAGCCATGATGATTGAGGTCGAAGAAATGGATGAAATCGGTCGATTTGGTCGGTTTTTATGGAAGATTATAGAGAGAGGCGATCGGAATTAGTTTAGGGATTTGGGGGAAGTGAGAAAGAAATGGCAGGTCGGGAATTAAAGTAGCAGGGTTAATGCACGTTACCTACGTAATGACCTATTACATCCGTAAATAAGGATTAATAACGTACGTTATAAGATTGTGTAGCGTACGTAATGACATACCCAAAACAATCTGTCCAATTTT
Organism: Orobanche coerulescens; assembly: GCA_033398695.1. Taxonomy (NCBI): domain Eukaryota; kingdom Viridiplantae; phylum Streptophyta; class Magnoliopsida; order Lamiales; family Orobanchaceae; genus Orobanche; species Orobanche coerulescens. Next base: position 57,684,896 of record CM065807.1, on the reverse strand, counting down.
ATGTGATGCATAGCGTACGTAATCTGGACCTGCGTTACGTACGTAATACCTTTTACATACGTAATCCTCTGAATATAGCGGCCGTAACACTTTTGGTGATATCCGTTCGTTTTTCCATGACCAATTTTGCTGTATATGATGAGTATGCAAAATTAAAATTGATTAACATGTCCCATTCCTAAATTTATGCGAATGAAGTTGAAAGTATCTTCGGGTAATGGTTTTGTAAAAATGTCTGCCAATTGTTCATTAGTACCAACAAATTAGAGATGCACATTCCCATTTTGAACATGGTCACGAATAAAATGGTGACGGATTTCAATATGTTTTGTCCTACTATGCAATATAGGTTTTTTGCTCAAATTTATGGCACTCACACTGTCATAAAAAATAGGTGTATTTTTAAGCTCAATGCCATAATCTAGTAATTGATTTTTAATCCACAAAACCTGTGCACATGCACTCCCCGCAGCCACATATTATGCTTCAGCTGTGGAAGTAGCGACACTAGTCTGTTTCTTACTACCCCATGAAATTAGACATGAACTCATGAAATGACAAGTTCCAGTGGTGCTTTTTCTATCAACTTTGCATTCACCGAAATCAGCATCACTATATGCAAAAAGTTGAAAATCAATGCTTGATGGATACCACAGACCTAAACCAGCGGTACCTTTTAAATATCGAAAAATTCGTTTGCATGCAATAAGATGAGATTCTTTTGGATTAGCTTGAAATCTAGCACAAAGACAGGTAGCGAACATAATGTCTAGTCTAGATGCAGTTAAATAAAGCAGCGAACCAACCATACCTCGATACTGTTTTTGGTCAACAAACTTACCTTTCTCATCTTTGTCGAGTTTAAGAGTGGAAGGCATAGGACTAGAAATTTCTTTGCACCCTTCCATCTTAAATTTCTTTAAGAGCTCATTGACGTACTTTGCTTGGTGAATGAATGTTCCGTCATTGAGTTGCTTAATTTTGAGTCCGATAAAGTATTTCAACTCTCCCATCATACTCATTTCGAAATCTCCCTTCATAAGATTTGAAAATTCTAGGGACAGAGATTCGTTAGTTGCTCCAAAAACAATATCATCGACATAGATTTGGCAAATAAGCATATTATCACCTAAGTTCTTGATAAATAGGGTATTATCAACATTACCTCTTTTATACCCATTTGAAATAAGAAAAGAGCTTAGATGTTCATACCATGCTCTCAGAATGAAGTACCGAATCAACTAGGCAAGACAATCAAATCCCTTCGATCGGATCGAGGTGGCGAATACTTGATCTAAGAATTCGATGATCATATTAGGAGTTGTGGAATTGTTTAACAACTTACTCCTCCCGGAACACCTCAGCATAACGGAGTGTCCGAGAGGAGGAATCGAACTTTATTAGATATGGTTCGATCCATGATGAGTTGAACAGAGCTTCCACTATCATTTTGGGGCCACGCCTTAGAAACAGCAGCATTCACCCTCAACCGTGTTCCATCTAAAGCAGTTGAAAAGACACCATTTGAGAAATGGACTCGTAAGAGACCAAACTTGTCTTTTCTAAAGATCTGGAGTTGCGAAGCATTCGTAAGGCGCCAAGGGTTTCAAATACTGGCAGCCAGATCTGAGATATGTTTATTTGTGGGGTATCCTAAGGAAACTAAAGGATATTACTTTTATAAGCCAAGCAGAGAACAAAGTGTTTGTTGCTCGAAATGGTGTATTCTTAGAAAGGGAATTTCCAAAACAGACAGTGGGAGAATAGTAATTCTCGATAAAACTCGAGAACCACAAGAAGACATCATTTCACTGATGGAAATCGGACAGGCTCAACAATCAGTTGAAGAGCCCGTTCAAAGTACACAAGTCCCTCGCAGATCTGATAGGATGCGACATGCAGAGATATGGTTATCTTGTAACAGAGGATGATGATGCATCGCTCATAGATGATGAGCCTAGTAGCTATACAGAAGCTTCTTCAGGTTCAGAGTCCGAGGAATGGCTAGAAGCCATGAAGTCAGAGATGCAGCCATGTATGACAATCAAGTTTGGAACTTGATAGATCCACCTGAGGGTGTTAAAACCATTGGGTGCAAATGGGTCTATAAAAAGAAGAAAGACATGGATAATAATCTGCAAGCCTATAAATCTAGACTAGTGGCAAAAGGTTATAGACAGATTCATGGTGTTGACTATGATGGGACTTTTTTGCCAGTAGTCATGCTTAAATCAATTAGAATTTTATTTGCCATTGCCACATACTATGATTATGAAATATGGCAAACGGATGTCAAAACAGCATTCCTTAATGGAAACTTACTCGAGGATGTGTACATGACACAACCTGAAGGTTTTGTTCATCCAGAAAATTCTAAAAAGGTTCGTAAGCTTAAAAGATCTATTTACGGGTTGAAGCAGGCTTCTCGGAGCCGGAATCTTCATTTTGATGAAACTGTCAAAGAGTTTGGGTTCATTCAAAATGAAGATGAACTATGTGTGTACAAGAAGGTTAGTGGGAGCATAGTTGTTTTCTTAGTCTTATATGTAGATGACATATTACTCATTGGAAATGACGTTCCCACCTTGCAGACACTTAAGACTTGGTTGGGAAGTTGTTTCTCAATGAAAGACTTAGGAGAAGCTGCTTACATTCTTGGGATAAAGATCTATAGAGATAGATCAAAGAGATTGATTGGTCTGAGTCAATGTACCTACATTAATAAAATATTGAAGAGGTTCAATATGCAAGACTCCAAGAGAGGACTCTTGCCAATATCACATGGCATTCGTGTGAGTGAGACTCAGAGTCCTTCGACGCATGATGAGCGAGCCCGCATGATCAAGATACCATATTCTTCAGCCATTGGATCAATCATGTATGCCATGATTTGTACTTGACCAGATGTATCGTTTGACCTTAGCATTACAAGTCGATATCAATCGAATCCAGGTGAAAGTCACTGGACAGCAGTGAAAACCATCCTAAAGTACTTGAGAAGAACTAATGATGATTTCCTAGTTTATAGAGGGGTGGGAAATGAGCTGGCTATAAACGGTTACGCCGATGCAAGTTTTGAAACTGACAAAGATGATTTTAAATCACAAACTGGTTATGTGTGTGTATTGAATGGAGGTGCTGTGAGTTGGAAGAGTTCCAAGCAAAGCACGGTTGCTGATTCTGTTACAGAAGCTGAGTACCTGGTAGCATCAGATGCAGCTAAGGAAGCCGTTTGGATCAAGAAGTTCATTATCGAACTAGGAGTGGTGCCGACCATCCAGGTGTAATATCCGGATAAATTGTTGAGTATTTTCATCTGTATTTGAACCCTGTATTACCTGAATTGGTGCTATCAATAATCGAAGTACGATCGTTTCCGTATTCGTATCCTCATGCATGATAATATCAACCTTTAATCATTTTCATGCAACTACGTCGTAACGCACGCTAACAGGTAAGCGTAACGTACGTTACGATCTGGAAATAGCGTACGCTACGAGCTAGACGTAGCGTACGTAAGGAGGTCAAAAATTGAACAGACTGGCTAGCACTTGGACAGCTGGTGGTGGGGCTCGGAAAGATTCCCGCGGATGAACCTGGACAGTTTTGGGGTCAACGGGTGTTAACGTACGCTAAGGCTTGTAACTACCGTACGCTAATATGTGTAGCTTACGTACGTAATGCATAGGGTGTAACGTACGTAAGCTAGTACAAAACGAGACAGTAAGCTATCAGTGATCGATAGCGTACGCTAATATCGAATGGTAGCGTGCGCTAAGTATATTACGTACGTAAATGGCTGAGGCTAACGTACGTAAATCTCAAGATATTATATATATGGACAACACCCCATTTCGTTTCTCTTCCTCCCTTTCACTTGCAATTCATTTTCCTTCATTTCTAGAGGGTTTCCAGCCCTCTAAAACACATAAAGAACACGTAGACTCAATCATTTAAGTTACGAAACATCTTGCATTGACATTCAAGCAATCGGAATTGGATGCTACCTCGTGTCTCTGCGTTTCTTTCATATTAAGGTATGTTAATGCTACCTCAACCTTGATTTCGTGTTCTTAAGGATGTTTTGAACATACCACCAGGATTATTAAGCTCCATAAGATGATTTTTATCCGAACACCATGTTTTTGGAAGTTGGAATGTTCATGCTTTAGTTAACCGAGTTAAGAACGTTATAGTCCGACTCTTGTTATGATAATCAAGTAAGGTAAAATTCTGAGATTAATAAACCATGTTGTATGGTGTTTCCATAATGATCATAGACTTAATGATGGTAACAACCTCAGATTTTCCGAACTACATTTGAGGATCTATAATCAATATTTGGAGTGAGTATTATGATGGGAGGATTAACCTGGGATTCATAGACATCAACACCGTAGGATCATTATGATTCACATGAGTATGATATATGTGAATATAACGTACGTTAAGCTTTATGCATTACGTACGTTATACCCTCGAGAAAGCGATCGTCAGGCCGAGAAGAATCGCCCAAGGCATGCTTAGCGACGCTAATCCTTGTAGCTTACGTGCGCTAACGTGCAGACGTAACGTACGTTACGTATGTGTGTAACGTACGTTACGAAGAGAACAGTTAGGGTTCGACCATCTTTTTAAGCTTTTCCTCGTGTGATTGATTACTTATTTAATGATAGGATATTAAGGACGAATTTCCTACGATAATCCAGTGTTGAGCCTCTCCGATCGTCGTTTTCGTTGGAGTTCTGGATTGTTCCAATCAATTGTATTTCCGGAGTATTCGCGAGAGATTACCAAGGCAAGTACCTTGATATACGAATAATAATTACGTGAAATCATTGTTGCTGAAGTGTATGAATCATGTTATGAATATCTGTATTCATATTATATATATATATATATATGTATATATATATAGATATGGGTGGATATTTATGTAGTATTAATTGATAGAGTTTAAGGCCTAATGTGCTAAGTCTTGATGAATGACGTGCGAGTTATTGTTTATTTTGCGTAGTTGCGTACTGGCGAATAAATTATGTGGATTGATGAATTGACTTGATAATTGTTGCAACGGTTGACTGTGTGCTTGGTATTTGTAATAATGTGAATACTTGTTATGAGAGACGTCATATCCGGGTACCTCTGAGGGCGGGGCGTGCACTCCGGCTGTTATGCTGCAATGAGCGGCTCCATATGATTGGTGAACACCGGTGTTACTTAATGCGCGAGCAAGGCGCTCTGTGGGAGTGAACGCGGCGCGGTGACATGTGCAATGGGTGGCCAATATAGTGGAGTGAACGCCGGTACAGTGTGCGAGGAGGCGCTGGCAGTGCTTATTGGTAACGGATATTTGAGTGATAGCTAAGACCCCGTTGTCAAATGATTTTCAAATTTAAATCTTTGCAACTTACTTTTAATGTTGGTCTTGACGTAGACCGCGGATTGTGTTTCCGGAGTTCGTTCCAATTTGTTTTAAATGTTGGTATCGGGGTTATTTAACCAAGGATATTTGACGAGATCTCAGGGTTAATTAATCGGGGTCTTGAGCGGGATTTGTCGAATGAGAGGTCGTGCCTTTGATTGTCTTGTGTTGATTATTCTCGTATTGGGTCGAGGACCCGTGAGATGTTGAGATTTGATCTCGTGATGATATTATTTGGATTGGGCCGAGAACCCGTGAGATGTTGTAATGATTCACTTGTGATAGTGTTTTATCATTTGGGTCGAGAACCCCGAATGACGTTGTGATAGTTTTCTTGCAAAATTGTTTTCCACATGTTGGGTCAAGGACCCGAGAGCTTTTGAAGTATTTTCTAAAGTATTTCCATCTGATTTTCAAAACCCCAAGATGACCCGAGTCAATATAAATATTTTCGAACTTTCTTATCAAAATACTTTTCCTTTTATAAAAAGGGAATTTTCGACTCCTTGGGTTCGTTTAAAGTTTCATTGGTGTTATGTTCTGTACGGAGAATATGACAATGTGATTATCTTTCACCTTGTGTATGTAATACTATTCTGTGCTGACCATTTGAATGTGTGGGTTGTATTAAGGTTTCACGACTGTTGAGTTTTGTGTTATTATTATTCGTATATCTTGTATGTTATGTACTTGCACTAGCAAAATTCCGGTTGCTAACCCCAGGATTTCGGGGGTGGGTGCCTGTTATGCGCTCAGGTTTTGGCAGCTCGGGAGCAGTCACAGGATTGGCTGGGAAGGAGATGGAGGACAATGATACTAATCACACCAGAGTTAGAGTCTTTTCTTTTGTTTCATTTTGGTCGGTATTTCTCTGTCGTTCGAGTATTCACCCTTGCATGGGTGTAGTTTTCATTTATTAAATTGAATTGTCGTTCTTTTCTGTGTTCAAGTTTATTTCCATCATTGAGATGTAAGATTCATTTGTTTTCTAAATTGTTTAATGACCTTGACGGTCTGCGTTGTATTTAGATTGACCCCGGTCGGTCAATCATTTTGTAGTCTAGTAGAGTTTAGCCTTGTAGATCCTTGTAAGAAGGGCATACGGCGTGTAACATTTCCGGATGTATTCTGGGGGTGTTACAAATATGGTATCGGAGCTTAGGTTTGCGAAAAACCTAGGCCGTTGGGTCAAGTCCATGTCTTGTGTAAGTCGCGCGCGTCAGAGTTGTGATTAGTATCGTGGTTCCAACATCATCTTCAAGCAATCCGTGATGGTAAGCCTCCCGAATCGTCAGTCCCCTTACATACGTATTTGATTATATTGTGCTTAACGTGAACCTAGGGTTTGAACTTGTTAGAGATTATATTGTTTTACGATATCACCTGCATATACGCGTCGAGTGAGAATGGTTATGTAGTATACTTCGGTAGTCAAACATATTTATCGGTTTACGCATTTCATAGGATAAATCTTTGAGTGTTAATTTTATCCCATTGCGTGAGTATTGTGAAATGACTCTTGACATTTTGGCATTTTAGTCTTGCACATTTTAAACGGTATTTTTATGACGGTATTTAATATTTTACAAATGATTTTGTAAGTTTTGGAAAATGCTACCGTCATCGGCTTTGGCATATTTTGAAATGATTTTCAAATGGTTTTTAGCACAGTAGGTTCTGCACGTAATCCCGGCATGTAATATTTCCGGGCGAATTACGAACATTTCAAAGTAGTGTTTTGAAATTTTCCTAGCATTGTAAACCTCATGATTTGATGTAGTCGTGTCGAATGGTCACGTATTTTGGTGAAAAGTTCTTTCGAATAAACATTTTGGTAGAAGAGGAAGGATTTTCAAAATTGTGGTATTTGGGACCCAACACTTTCGAAATATTTTAAATTAGTTACAATTCGATTTTCAATTTTCTTGTAGGCATTACTCGAAAATAAATTTTTAGAATCATTGTATAAACTTCCTCTTCCAAAACAAAGGACAGTATTTACAAGTTTTGAGCACAATGTGATTCGGCTTTTGTTCAAATTTTTTTTTTTTAAAAGCATACGCATAATGATCGTCCTAGACGAAGGACTGGAAGTTGATTTCAGAAAATTTCGTGCTTTACGATATTACCGTTATTCTAAGGATGCTAATTAAACCTTATGTTGATAACTGTGGTATACCGTACAACCGACTATGTGATAACAATAAACGGTACTATCTGCATTAGCATGTCGAGCCACAGCGGATGTAGACGTAATATAGGAAGCGGAAGCGGTGAGGTGGTTCGTACAACAACGATTCATGTTACGGTGAAGGAATATCAAGATCAGACGATAACCTATGAAACCTCCTCAGTGACCGAGCCAACGAGCGGAGAAAAGAGACCGAGGACATCTGGAAAATTTTTGGGCAGTGACGAGACTAAGGTTCTCAAACCCCCACGTCGTTTGAATGCGTCGTCTTCGCGGTCGAGAATGAGCATTGGGAATCCCCAACCAGCATCAGTGACTCCCGGTAAGAAGAGAGTGTGCTTCAACTGCAACCGCACAGACACATCCGTGTAACCGTCCCTCACCACTCTTGACTTGTCATCGGTGCGGGTGTGAAGGCCATCGGGAGAAACATTGTGAGATAATTTCGAATTGGCAAAGAATGCTACTCTGTCGGTGAGCGAGCAAGTGGTCGGAGAATGTCCCGAAACCTTATGTCTTCAATGAAGAGCCTACTATAGGCGAATGAAGATTTTGTCTTTGTGTTCTAGTCGTTCTTTGTTTCCAACAATCGTGACTTTGATTGTTTTTCATTTTAATTGCTTTTCGCTTCCTACTCCTACTATTTTAAGTTTGGTGGCATGTTTTCTTAGCACGGGACACGTAGTACCCGTGCTCTTCTTAGTATTTCCGATGTTGGGAGACTTTCATTGTTGATGATTCATCTGTGATTCTCTTGACAATTTCAAACTACCATGTTCTACGAACCTACCATCATTCGAACGAATTTCAGAACCGATTTGTTAGACTCCGTGAATTATTGTGGTCTATTCACATCTGAACCTAATCTCTGCAGAATTTTGTTCGAAACTATTTGTTCCCATTAGTATGATTAATATTTCCAATGTGTTATGAACTTGAATATGGTGGGTCGAGCTCGACACGCGATTTTAGTACATCTGAGACGTTTGTGAATTTCCTTAATTCCGTGAGCTTCTACTTCTCCACTCTAACTTCTCGTGTTCACGTGTAATTTATTGCCTCACTTGACGTGCCTGATACTTCCTAAGTCCAATCATTGTATTTTTTAGAACCTTGTATTCGCGCATCGCTCATGATGTTTTGGGGCTGAGCAAGTAGTTACTTTTCTTGGTTGTTCCACCACTCTACTTTAAGTTTCGGGACGAAACTTCTTTTAAGAGGGATAGTATGTAATATCCGGATAAATTGTTGAGTATTTTCATCTGTATTTGAACCCTGTATTACCTGAATTGGTGCTATCAATAATCGAAGTACGATCGTTTCCGTATTCGTATCCTCATGCATGATAATATCAACCTTTAATCATTTTCATGCAACTACGTCGTAACGCACGCTAACAGGTAAGCGTAACGTACGTTACGATCTGGAAATAGCGTACGCTACGAGCTAGACGTAGCGTACGTAAGGAGGTCAATAATTGAACAGACTGGCTAGCACATGGACAGCTGGTGGTGGGGCTCGGAAAGATTCCCGCGGATGAACCTGGACAGTTTTGGGGTCAACGGGTGTTAACGTACGCTAAGGCTTGTAACTAGCGTACGCTAATATGTGTAGCTTACGTACGTAATGCATAGGGTGTAACGTACGTAAGCTAGTACAAAACGAGACAGTAAGCTATCAGTGACCGATAGTGTACGCTAATATCGAATGGTAGCGTGCGCTAAGTATATTACGTATGTAAATGGCTGAGGCTAACGTACGTAAATCTCAAGATATTATATATATGGACAACACCCCATTTCGTTTCTCTTCGTCCCTTTCACTTGCAATTCATTTTCCTTCATTTCTAGAGGGTTTCCAGCCCTCTAAAAAACATAAAGAACACGTAGACTCAATCATTTAAGTTACGAAACATCTTGCATTGACATTCAAGCAATCGGAATTGGATGCTACCTCGTGTCTCTGCGTTTCTTTCATATTAAGGTATGTTAATGCTACCTCAACCTTGATTTCGTGTTCTTAAGGATGTTTTGAACATACCACCAGGATTATTAAGCTCCATAAGATGATTTTTATCCGAACACCATGTTTTTGGAAGTTGGAATGTTCATGCTTTAGTTAACCGAGTTAAGAACGTTATAGTCCGACTCTTGTTATGATAATCAAGTAAGGTAAAATTCTGAGATTAATAAACCATGTTGTATGGTGTTTCCATAATGATCATAGACTTAATGATGGTAACAACCTCAGATTTTCCGAACTACATTTGAGGATCTATAATCAATATTTGGAGTGAGTATTATGATGGGAGGATTAACACGGGATTCATAGACATCAACACCGTAGGATCATTATGATTCACATGAGTATGATATATGTGAATATAACGTCGTTAAGCTTTATGCATTAAATGCGTTATACCCTCGAGAAAGCGATCGTCTCGGGCGAGAAGAACATCCAAGGCATGCTTAGCGTACGCTAATCCTTGTAGCTTACGTGCGCTAACGTGCAGACGTAACGTACGTTACGTATGTGTGTAACGTACGTTACGAAGAGAACAGTTAGGGTTCGACCATCTTTTTATGCTTTTCCTCGTGTGATTGATTACTTATTTAATGATAGGATATTAAGGACGAATTTCCTACGATAATCCAGTGTTGAGCCTCTCCGATCGTCGTTTTCGTTGGAGTTCTGGATTGTTCCAATCAATTGTATTTCCGGAGTATTCGCGAGAGATTACCAAGGCAAGTACCTTGATATACGAATAATAATTACGTGAAATCATTGTTGCTGAAGTGTGTGAATCATGTTATGAATATCTGTATTCATATTATATATATATATGTATATATATATAGATATGGGTGGATATTTATGTAGTATTAATTGATAGAGTTTAAGGCCTAATGTGCTAAGTCTTGATGAATGACGTGCGAGTTATTGTTTATTTTGCGTAGTTGCGTACTGGCGAATAAATTATGTGGATTGATGAATTGACTTGATAATTGTTGCAACGGTTGACTGTGTGCTTGGTATTTGTAATAATGTGAATACTTGTTATGAGAGACGTCATATCCGGGTACCTCTGATGGCGGGGCGTGCACTCCGGCCTGTTGTACGCTGCAATGAGCGGCTCCATATGATTGGTGAACACCGGTGTTACTTAATGCGCGAGCAAGGGGCGGCTCCTGTGGGAGTGAACGCCGGCGCGGTGACATGTGCAATGGGCGGCCAATATAGTGGAGTGAACGCCGGTACACAGGTGTGCAAGGGAGGCGCCTGGCAGGCTTATTGGTAACGGATATTTGAGTGATAGCTAAGACCCCGTTGTCAAATGATTTTCGAAATTTAAATCTTTGCAACTTACTTTTAATGTTGGTCTTGACGTAGACCGCGGATTGTGTTTCTGGAGTTCGTTCCAATTTGTTTTAAATGTTGGTATCAGGGTTAATTAACCAAGGATATTTGACGAGATCTCCGAGGGTTAATTAATCGGGGTCTTGAGCGGGATTTGTCGAATGAGAGGTCAGTGCCTTTGATTGTCTTGTGTTGATTATTCGTGTATTGGGTCGAGGACCCGTGAGATGTTGAGATTTGATCTCGTGATGATATTATTTGGATTGGGCCGAGAACCCGTGAGATGTTGTAATGATTCACTTGTGATAGTGTTTTATCATTTGGGTCGAGAACCCCGAATGACGTTGTGATAGTTTTCTTGCAAAATTGTTTTCCACATGTTGGGTCAAGGACCCGAGAGCTTTTAGTATTTTCTAAAGTATTTCCATCTGATTTTCAAAACCCCAAGATGACCCGAGTCAATATAAATATTTTCGAACTTTCTTATCAAAATACTTTTCCTTTTATAAAAAGGGAATTTTCTGACTCCTTGGGTTCGTTTAAAGTTTCATTGGTGTTATGTTCTGTACGGAGAATATGACAATGTGATTATCTTTCACCTTGTGTATGTAATACTATTCTGTGCTGACCATTTGAATGTGTGGGTTGTATTAAGGTTTCACGACTGTTGAGTTTTGTGTTATTATTATTCGTATATCTTGTATGTTATGTACTTGCACTAGCAAAATTCCAGTTTGCTAACCCCCGAGTTTCGGGGGGTCGGTGCCTGTTATGCGCTCAGGTTTTGGCAGCTCGGGAGCGATCCACGGGATTAGGTGGGAAGGAGATGGAGGACAATGATACTAATCACACCAGAGTTAGAGTCTTTTCTTTTGTTTCATTTTGGTCGGTATTTCTCTATCGTTCGAGTATTCACCCTTGCATGGGTGTAGTTTTCATTTATTAAGTTGAATTGTCGTTCTTTTCTGTGTTCAAGTTTATTTCCATCATTGAGATGTAAGATTCATTTGTTTTCTAAATTGTTTAATGACCTTGACGGTCTGCGTTGTATTTAGATTGACCCCGGTCAGTCAATCATTTTGTAGTCTAGTAGAGTTTAGCCTTGTAGATCCTTGTAAGAAGGGCCTACGGCGTGTAACATTTCCGGATGTATTATGGGGGTGTTACACCAGGGTCCCATAAGCCTTTATTGTGACAATAATGGTGCTATTGCACAAGCTAAATAAAGAGCCTAGGTCCTATCATAATTCCAAACATATACTCATAAAATATCACATAGTCAGAGAGATCGTCAGACGAAGAGATATTACAATATGCAAAGTAGCAACGGAAGAGAATGTTGCAGATCTACTTACCAAGCCTATCTCCCAAGGAAAGCATATTGAGCATGCTAGAGAGATAGGACTAAAAGGCATGAATGAATGGTAAGCAAAGAGGATCCTCGAACTAACCTGACATTCTGCCAAAGCGTTTCCGTGTTAAGTGTAATATCCGCAATTTTGATTTTCGGTAAATTTCTTTTTTTTTTTGGCAGGAGTCTGTTTTAGCGGCTCGCTTGTGACCATTTCGTCGTCATTCTGAGAATGACGAAATTCTGCACTTTTTTCATCCGAGTTTGTTTCGGTGTCGTTTGTTGCATTCCGTGCTTCGTAGCGACTTTTCCGCACTTAAGTTCGATTCTTGCGAATCTCATTGAAAACTGTTGTTTCTGTCTCCCGTAAGTTCATTTGACGTTGTTATACGTGTTGTGAGCTTCGGATTGGTTATCCGTTGTCGTATCGTGATGTTTCGGGCGTTTGGGCCATTTCGTAATTTTCCTAGAGTGTTGGGCATTTGTTTTTATATTCATGTTCTTTCCAATCTTCAGATTATTGGAATCATATGTTTGTTTAGTGCTTAAACTCATGTTTTGATTGTTGTACTACTCGTCTTGTTCGACTGCAGTAATTCATGTTCGTCGAGTATTACTTGTTATCGCGTGCGCCTCTTTGTTTTAGTATGTGCTCGTGCTGTGGTACATTATGTTTCGTAATTTGCTCGTTATTATTTTGAATCATAGCCGGTGCGTTAGTATGACCGAGATGTTGTCGAATGTCTAACCGGACTGTTGGAATGGTCGAGTTTCGACCATAAGGCCTGGCCGAGTTACGGCTGTAAGGCATGGTCGGTTATGGCCGTAAGGCATGGTCGGTTACGGCTGCAATGCATGGCCGAGTTACGGTCGTAAGACATGGCCTGGAACGGCCGTAATGCATTGTCGGGTACGACCGTAAGGCATCCGCACATTTTCGGTAGTGGCCTGGGAGGCCTGGTTACGGCCGTAAGGAGCTGCCGAGTACGGCCGTAAGTGCCTAGTTACAGCCGTAAGTTACTGCATGTTATGGCCGTAACATGCTCGGCTATATATAGGCTGGGCGACGGGTTTTGCTGCCATTTTTCCCCTTTCTCCTTATTCTTCTGCGATTTTTGGCTGGGACTCAAGGGTGGTGATCAGAGGTTTCGTCGTGCATCATTTTGGGAAGCTTGATTCGAATATATCATCATCCTCCACTCGAGTTTGTCCAGATCGAAGGTAACTTTTCAAATCTCTTAGGGTTGACTTTAGGGATTTCCTTCTTGATTTCGTTGTTCGTCCGATTTTGATGAATCAGTTGATATTCTTGAGTATTATTAATCGTATTCTACGGATTGTATATCCGTATCTCGAATTGGTTTGAGCCCAATCATAATTTTTATGTTCTAAGGGAGCCTTGAGCATTTAATGTCCGATTAAATGACTCAACGGGTTTTCCTTTGATTCTTGGGCGTGTTTCGCATTGTCTCCGGTCGTTGTACTCCTCGTAATCATGTTTTCGTTGTTTTCGCCGGAGGATTGTAGCTGTTCGAGGTTTTCCGGTTGAACCGTGTTCGTCGGAGTGTTCGGTACCGATTATTCGAGGCAAGTACCTTGTTCATACATTTCTTGTTTTGTGGATATGATGATCGGTGATCGTCGTTTGTTTGGTTGTTTGAAATGAACTTTCAAAAAAAGGTCGGTTTAGCCTCGTTAAAGGCTCTCTTTCAAAACGCGTGTGTTTTGTGAATGGTGTGTTTTGTGAATGATTAAGTAAATCATATCGATATGCCTGGTGTTGATGTTGCGAGTTGATAATATATATATATATATATATTCTCATTTCGGTGCGTTGTGATTTGCCACTTGGGTTGTGCTAAGTGTTTGTTGCCTTTATGTGGATTATTCTGATATCCTTGGTGTATTGTGTTGTGCGATGTGAATGTTGGGTTATAGTCCAACTGTGATGTTCGGATGAGGTCTACGGTGACACATGGATTGTGATCATGGTGGTCAGGATACAACAAATGATTGGTCCAACCGTGAGAGCCTAAGAAGACTTACGGTAACACATGGCATGTGATCAAGGTGTCATGTCTATGATCACGGATGTGTTTTGTTGCTTGATATTGTTATGTGTACGATTGATCATGAATCTGTTTTGTCAAGTGATAGGTCCAACCGTGATATTGCTTGATGCGACACATGCCTTGTAATCATGGTGGTCAGGATGCAATGATTGATTGATCCAACCATGAGAGTCTAAGAAGACATACGGTGACACGTGGCATGTGATCACAGTGTTATGGATATGATTGTGGATGTGATTTTCCAGGGTCGAGTATCTTGGACGTATTACCGAGATTTCGTATCTTGGGTGGTTATGTTTTTTGATTTTATGTCCGTCGAGGACACGTGGTGTGGGTTGTAGACCCCGTGAATTATTGTTGGTTTTTATTTGATAAAGCAAATATTTGGGCAGTGACCCCTTTTGGTTTTTGAAAAGAGGAGGATTCGATAATCCTAAATGGTTTCTGTTAAAACTCCCGAGGACATTTTAAAACATTTTATAAATTGTTCTCTTGATTTGTGATCTTTCAAATTTGGAAAGTTTTACTCAAACTCTTTGCCTCTGGAGGTACTTTTCGTTATGTTTGAATCTTTGAGGATTCCTAATTATTATTAATCTTGGAATATGATTTGTATGACTTGTATTTGCACTTTGTACTTGCACTAGCAAAATAGTGGAATTTTGCTAACCCCCGAGAAATTGGGGGTGGATGTCTGTATTGCATTCAGGTACGTGCAGGGTCTTGGGGAGTATAACACAGGGTTGGCACGAAGGATGTTGAATGATGATCGATACTAATCACATGAGGACTACGATGTTGTATTGGTTTAGTTGTCGTTATTTCCGCTATAGTATTCTCCCCGTTGCACGGGAGCGTGTTGTATTTTGACCCCTGCGTGGGTATGTTTTGAGATTGAAGTGTATGTACTAATTGAAGGACCAATTCGGTCTACTGGGTCATTTCAGCCTTAAGGCGATGTTGAGATGTTTGATTTTGTTACCAGCCTGGTAGATCCTTGAGAAAAGGGTTTATGGCATCTAATATCCATGAGTGGATTGGGGGTGTTACATAAATGGTATCGGAGCAAGGTTGCGGAAACCTAGGCTATCAGGTTTAGTTGGGCATTGTTGAGTTGTGTTTCATCTGGACAATATCTATTTGAGTCGTGTTGCGACGCGTCGTCTGAGTTTGTTGGTCGTGATTAGTATCGTGGGGCGATCATTATCTTCGTGCGACCTATGAATGTAAGTCTCCCTTCTTTGTGTTGTGCCTCGTGTGACATGAGCTACTTGTATGATTATTTGTTAAGAGATGGAATCTTTATGTAGATTTTGATTTCGTGATATGGGTTTATTTGACTCGCATATTTTGTTTATATGAGGAGTGGTGTCGTTGCTAATGTACTTTTGACTGTTGAATTTGTCCGCTGCTAATGATTTCCAAAATGATTTGTTCGTATTGCAAGTATTCTTGTGAAACCCTTATGCCTGACATGGAATGGTAATGTATATGTGTGTGATTTGCTCACTCCGGGAGGGTCCGACGAGGCCTCGGAGGAATCTGTGATTTCGCTCCTGATTCACGAGCTTGTTTGGATCGCCAGTCCGTGAGGGTCCATAGAGGCCTCCAATGGGACCAGTGGTTTAGCCCGGTCCTAGGCGATTTTCAACTGTGATTATTGACTGTTTGTTTTTCGGGAAAAGACATGTCTTGTTTTGATTTTTAAAATGATTTGATACATGTAGTATGAGATGTGTAAGCGAATATCAATACGTGTGAGCAGAGGCTCAACGTATACTTTGTAACGTGTGAGTTTTGGGGCATTCTGCCCTAATGGATTTTTGAAAGTCTCAAGTATCTTAGAGAATAAATTTCGAGGCGTACTTTTAAAATGGATTATATTTTAAAGGCGCCTAATACTGCAACTATATGTTTCAAAATTCTTCTACTTTGAGGACCAAAATATTTTGAGATATTCTCAGTAATTTAGAAACGCATTTGCTTAGACCCGAAGGTCGAATATTTTTGAAAGTTTTTAACTAAAAGAAAGATGTCCTCATTTTTATCAAATGCAAGACGGTTTTTCAAAGTCTCGATGACGCTGTTTGTAGTACTTTTTCGAAATGTGATACTTAAGATCGACTGGTGTTTCCAAATTATTTTCAAAAAGGTGGTTTTCATTTTTAAAACCTATCATTTCCTATTTGCGGTCAGGCAATATGTGTATGATGTTAGCATTGTCGTTAGGGTGTTAGCCCTCCGAGTTGTTATTGAATTGGTAGTGTGAGCGTCGAGTCGTTCGCCACGCATTCGTTGTGTTAGCCCTCTGTGAGAGGTGTGATGTTGGTATTAAATGTTTGTCACTTCGTGGTGATTTGCGTGTTATCGCGCCTGTGCGAACTGTTAGAACTTGGGTTTGTATGATTGTGTACACATGTGATTGTTTCATGGTGTTTGGTAGTTGTGTGCTGGTTATCGTTTGGGCCGTTGAAACTGCCGAACGGATGTCGTTGTTGCTGTGATTTTGTGTATGTGGGTTGCCTTAGGATGGTAATTGTTGTATGTGATTGTGTTACGATTTTCTCTTGTGCTTAGTGGTTACATATTCAGAATGCCGAGGGGCAGGGGTCGTGGTCGTGGAAACCACACGCGTGATCAGGATCGTACTACCGGTGATGGTGTTGGTATCGGTGTTGCCACTATTTTGCAGCAGGTAGCTGCACAGATGACTCAGTTGACTCAAGCAGTTCAACGTAATACAGATGTGAACCAGAACATTGGCGCAAATTAGTGGCTTCGAGAAGTGGTTCCTATGAATCCCTCTCGTTTCACTGGTGCCGCATATGCATTGGGCTGGGATGGTTGGGTTGGCTTTTCCAGTTGGAAAAGATATTCGAGGTATTTGATTGTCCAGAAGAGCGTAAGGTGCCTGTCGCTCAGTATCTCCTTAACAGAGATGCTGCAAATTGGTGGGAGGCTCTTAAGCCTAGAGAACGTGTTGTCACGTGGGCAGAGTTCCAGAGATTCATGAGAGATGAGTTTTGTCCAGAGCCGATCACAAATCAGAGGATTAATGACTTCTTTTCAGCAAAACCGCAAGATGTACCGCTGTCTCAAGCATTTTTTGATTATAGCAAATAGCTCAGCTATGTGCAGGATCAGGTGAGAATAGAGAAGGATAAGATCTGTCATTTTATAGGCGAATGAAGCTGGAGATACGTCAGTACATAGCTGGTTTCACTTGTACTTCATTGAAAGAGTATCAAAATAGGGCGTTAGCCTATGAGCTATCTATATCATCGACTGAGCATATGTCCGAGTCGAAGAAATGGAAAACTGTTGGGAACTCTTCAGGAAATCAAGGTGGTGGGCCTCCTGGGGCTGAGACTTCGTGTCGACATTGTTAGGCGTATTTTTATACGCTTATTTATCATTATTTTGTATTCTTTTGAATTTTAAATCTGCATAAATGAGCCTGTAATGCCCTATTATCTTATGTTTTGCAGGAAATTGGAGTCCGAAAGCTGAAACGATGAAAAACGGACGAAAACGGAGAATTTTGGCCCAGGGCTGCGGCACAAGGCAAGCGGGCCACGGCACAGGAAGGCACCCAGCGACCTCCGAATAATCTGTACTCTGAGCCGCAACACAGATAAAGTGAGCCGCGGCCCAGATGAATTTAATGCGCCCAGGTTTTTAATCTGCGCCCCGTGAGCCGCGGCACAGGTTAAGTGAGCCGCGGCACACGGGGCGGTTTTTGTGTACTCCGCGCGGTTTTGGGCCGTTGCGAAGCCGGATCTCGACCTAATCACACGGACGCATTTTTGTGGCAGAAGAAAGCTATAAATAAAGCGGCAAGGTCAGAAAAGAGGGGGAGAGCGGCTGATCAGAGAATTGATTATCAAGGAGCAGAAGCAGAAGACATCAGGAGCAGAGGGCGGGAGCCAGAATAACGGAGGGATCCGAGCTCTTCATCTGCGTTTGATTTTAATGCTTTCATTCTTTTATTCTGTATTTTTATCTTTTAGCATGTCAGTCTAAAACCCTTGTTCTAGGATTTTGATGAAACCTAAGTTTTGACGGATTTGCTTTAGATTATCTATATAATTCCCTTTTCTATTGAGTTTTCCCAATCAATTTTAATGCTTTCAATTGTTTGGCCAATAATTGGATTGTTTTAATTGCGCAACTCGAATTGGGAGAGGAGAGTTGGTGAGGAACTGTTGGTGAGAACCGTTTTAGTCTGTGAGATAGGAATATACTCATAGGAACTACGTGGCCTTTTGAAGATTTTATGCTTTTCGCCTACTGACGAATTAATTCACCTAGGGATAGAGTGCGCTATTCGCCTTTAGAAAAATCTATTGACCTCGGGAGAGGCGGTAGAGTATTTTAGCAATCTTCGCCTTCAATAAATTGGGAAAATCATTAACTTCAGATAATCGGATAAACCAAGGTGGATTCAGAATCCTAGAATTATTCATCATTTGATTTTTCTTCTTAGATCGATCGTTTATACTATTTAGTCTTTTATTAATTTCTTTTAGTAATTAATTGCAACCCAAAGTTCGATTGTTCAAATAAAACTAGAATACATAAAAATCGATAGTTAGTGATTCAGTCCTCGTGGGAACGATACTCACTCATCACTTTATTACTTGTATACGATAACGTGCACTTGCGTTCAAGAAAAAATCGCAACAAGTTTTTGGCGCCGTTGCCGGGGACTGAAAATTTTACTAATATCGATTTCAGTATTTGTAGTCTTAGTTTGAACATTTTGTTTTATTTATTTTCTTGTATTTTATTTTATTTCATTTGTTTGTCCTTTCAGGATCTTTCGGGTAGTGCATGAGAAAATTTGGTAACGAAGGCCTACTACCTTTGGATACCAAACTCGAGCGCACTCTTCGAAGAAATAAAAAGGAGAAACGAGAGTCACTGACCACAGTCACCATGGCCAATAATATCGAAAATCACGGAGGTGATAATCCTGTTCAGCAAGTTCAACCGGCACTAGCACTACGAGATTATGTTATGCCGCAGATTAATGCTAACTTTTCGGGGATTCGGCGTCCCACTATCCAGGCGAACAATTTCGAAATCAAGCCTGCAATTATTCAGATGGTACAAGCGAGCCAGTTCTGTGGATTGCCGAATGACGACCCCAACGCACACATTGCATATTTTCTCGAGATTTGTGACACGTTCAAGAACAATGGTGTCACCGACGATGCTATCCGTCTAAGGCTTTTCCCTTTCTCCTTGAGGGATAAAGCAAAATTGTGGTTGAATTCTTTACCACCGGGCTCGATCACGACATGGGCAGAATTAGCGCAAGCCTTCCTTGCTAAATTCTTCCCACCTTCGAAGACGGCGAGGTTACGGAATAAAATTACCACATTTGGTCAATATAATATGGAGTCGCTCCACGAGGCATGGGAGAGATACAAAGATTTACTACGGAGATGCCCACATCACGGCCTTCCGGACTGGCTTCAGATTCAGACGTTCTATAATGGTTTGAGTGCTTCTACACGCACTCTCGTGGATGCAGCAGCCGGAGGAGCCTTAATGGGAAAAACTATGGCTGAAGCACATTCTTTGTTGGAAGCCATGGCCGCTAATGCTTATCAATGGCCATCCGAAAGAGTAAATCCGAAGCGAGTTATGGAGATCTCAAATAATGATCCAATCTCTACATTGTCAGCCCAAGTCGCAGCACTAACGCAGCAGCTTCAAGCATTTTCGCATGCTCCTTCCCCCGTTACCATTGAGTCTTGCAATTGGTGTAACGGATCTCACCCTAGCGCGGAGTGCCAAGTCGGAAACCCGTTCGAGCAGCCCCCAATTGAACAAGCTCAGTTCGTAGGAAACGGGAACCGGCAAAATAATCCGTACTCCAACACGTATAATCCGGGATGGCGTAATCATCCCAACTTCTCATGGAGAAACGGATAAAACTCGAACCAGCCTCTGTTCGCTCAAAACCAACATCAGCCTCCTCCCGCTCCAAAAGTTTCTCTCGAGGAAGCAATTGCGAAATTGGCAGTGAATACGAGTCAATTCATGACCCGTACAGAATCAACATTGCAAAATCATTCCGCTTCCATTCGCAACTTGGAAGTCCAACTGGGCCAGATTGCTAATGTGTTGACAGCCCGCCCGGAGGGAGCATTGCCAAGTACGACCGAGACAAATCCTAGAGAAAGTCTAAATGCGATCAGTTTGAGAAGCGGGAAGGAGGTGTGTGACTAGCCCGAGAGGAGTGAAAAGAGAAGTGAAATTGAGGAGAAGAAAAATTCAGCGACGGAGGAATCACAATATTGGAGACCCTCGATAACGCTTCTGGATAATCCGAAGGCATATGTACCACCCATCCCATTTCCGCAGCGGTTACAACAGAAAAAGGCGGACAAGCAATTCTCCAAGTTTCTCGATACTTTCAAAAAGCTTCACATAAATATTCCATTCGCTGATGCATTGTAGCAAATGCCGAGTTACGTTAAATTCATGAAGGAGATCTTGTCAAAGAAAAGAAAGCTCGAGGAGTTTGAGACAGTCACCTTAACGGAGGAGTGCAGCGCGATCCTTCAGAAAAAGCTTCCACCAAAATTGAAGGATCCGAGAAGCTTCAATATACCATGAACCATGGGGAACCTCTCTTTTGATAAGGCGTTGTGCGATCTCGGGGCTAGTATTAATCTCATGCCTCTGTCTATTTTCAAAAAGCTGGGAATTGGAGAAGCGAAGCCGACGATAATCTCCTTGCAATTAGCAGATCGATCGATTAAATATCCGAAGGGAATAATCGAGGACGTGTTAGTAAAAGTTGATAAGTTCATATTTCCGGCCGACTTCATTGTGCTCGACATGGAGGAAGATCAAGACATCCCAATCATTTTGGGAAGACCATTCTTAGCGACCGGCCAAACCCTCATAGATGTGTAAAAAGGCGAACTAACTCTAAGGGTTCAAAACGAGCATGTCACGTTCCAAGTGTTTAAATCCTTTCCGTGTCCAGGTGGTGTTGAGAAGAGCTCAAAAATTGATAGTGTGGATGCCGTTGCGAAAGACACACACCGGAAGAATCATCGGTTGAAAAACTCAGAATCCGTTTCAGAAAGTCCCGATGCTGTCCTAAGTTCGTTCGAAAAAGAGGAAAATAAGTCAGCCGTAAAACGGAGGCCAAATCATGAGAAAAATGGGTGCTTTGGGAAGTTGTTTGTGTCGAAACCTTTTCGCAGACAACATTTGGTGTCCGAACCGAAAATTGAATCGTTAAAGACCAATGGTCAAAATTTTAAAACACATATTAACGGTTCGATTGACGGGGCAGAGTCCAAATGGAGTTTGCGAAAAGCGAACTGATTTCCAATAGGTCCGGCTGAAGACTATAAACTTAGCGCTTCTCGGGAGGCAACCCGAGTATTAATTGTAGATTTTTTATTTTCTTGCATTTTAGAGTTTTTATTTTTCGTCATTTTAGATTTGATTTGTTTAGCCCTCTCATTCTTGATGTTTTCCTTTATAAATTCTGTGCAGGAATCACCCCAGGGAAAGAAATCAATGATGGGCCGCGGCACAAGAATAGTGAGCCGCGGCACACACCAGTGGCAGGAAAAAGCCAAACCAGACTGTACTATGTGCCGCAGCACGATCTTACTGAGCCGCGGCACACCTAACCTATGAGCCGCGGCACGTTGCTGCTGAGCCGCGGCACGCCAATTGCCGAAAATCTGCCAAGGAGGCTGTACTATGTGCCGCGGCACATATGTGCTGAGCCGCAGCACACTAACCTTTTGAGCTGCGGCACCCGTATAATGATCCGCGGCACCCGGCGACATCACAAAAAGTCCCTGGCCGACTATACTATGGGCCGCGGCTCACTTAAGCTGTGCCGCGGCCCCCATTCAGAATCTGAATAACCCAGGTATCTTCTTATACTCGATCGGCCGGGACCTCATGTAAACTTCTTCCCTTCCCTCATGCACACAAGCACGCGGCCGACATCTTTCTTTGCTCCCTCTTCTTGCATTCTTCATTCCAAGTCAGGTAAATCTCGAACTCTTAATCATAATTGATGCATGATTCGAACCGAAAATTGAAGTTATATGCTGCTAGTTGTTCTTCATTTTTTTTATGGAGTTGGAATATGGTGAATATGGAGTGGATTGTGATTGTATTTGTGATTATAAACTAATTGGTGATGTTAGTTGCCTGTTATCATGGCCGTATATCTGTATTAATTTTTTTTTGGGATTTGGAGTTAGCCATGAAAATTCTTGTTCTTCATTTTAACTTGTGCATACCGAGTGTTTGATAAATTGCAGCAATGAAACATTATTAAGCCAAGCCTTTTCAAACTATGTGCAACGAATCATTTTATCCCGACCCTTCCATCCTATGTAAACTTGAGAGCTCATTCTTAATTTCCTCTTTGATGATGCAAGCTCATTCATTCACATTCTGCATGGTGTAGTCTAGAAGCGTGCAAGTTCGCCGAACGACGCCGCCACCAGCTCGTGAGAGGAATGGAGGGGAGTACTTGACCTTTCACTTTTATTGCATATTATATTTTGTCCATTGAGGTCAATGTACGTCCTAAGTTTGGGGGGGGGGGGGGTTACTTTCTGTTGCTACATTTATTGTTGTACTTATTTCGTTGCACTTTTCATTATTTTTTGTTATTTTTGTTGTTGCTAGCCTTGCTTGTCATGATTTTACTCTTATTCGTGAATTTTTCGTGCTTCTATTTGTGTAATACTGATATTACAACACTGTTTTCTCTCTGGAGAAACGGTTGAGTTTTAGTCGAGTTGTAGTCAGTAATATCTGTTTCTGCTTAGTCTTCATTTAGGTCCGAAATTTTTTTCGTTTTTTGTAGAGATCTTAGCGGATAAGAAATGAGACATACGTGTTTTATAATAGCCGTCTATATGTTTGGTTTCATTTTTCGGTTAGCTAGTCGTCCAGTAACATGAGTCGTATTGGCATTTGATTTGAGTTTAGAGTCGGCCAGTTTTTCCCAAAAAGTCAAGATATTTTTGCTCTATGACGAGAAGTCTAGTAACCGGGGGTATTCGCGTGACCCGTTGTTTACCCTCGCGTAAAACGATGACCCTGATTAGACTAGTGGTTTAGAAATTTCGCATTACCGATGATGGGAAGCCTAGTAACCGGGGGTATTCACGTGACCCGTTGTTTACTCTCGCGTAAAACAGCAACCTTGACATGCGGGAATAGAAATTCGAGTTGTTTCTCCGCTGTGGAGGGGAACTTAGTAACTAGAAGCATCCATGTGCCCCATGAGTGTCTTTTACGTCAAACGGTTTCCCAATACATGAGAATGGAATTTCCACCCTAGGATTATCCCGATGAAACATCCCGAGATCCGAACCTAGTGGTCAACTCGAATCAATTTATTGATCATATATAAGGGAACACTGTCCGAGGGTTAATTTTGATGAAACTCGTGAAAATTTTTGCCAAGATCGTGGAATCAAGTAGTTAGCTTGTTTATTTTAACTTTTCATATTGACGGTCGATTAAATTCACGTTTGTTAATCTTTGAGCTGGATTTTCTTCATAAACGAGTGATTAGGACTGAAATTGGTTACTTTGTGGAATCGATGTTCTGGATGTAGCTCGCTATTACGATACTTGTATTATTCAGAGAGAATTTCAGGGTAGTATTGATTTGGTTGAGCACTATGAGTTGCACGATTATTCACGATATTCTTTTGTTGAAATTAATTCTTTTTGCTTGAGGACAAGCAAAGGCTCAAGTTTGGGGGTATTTGTTAGACGTATTTTTATACGCTTATTTATCATTATTTTGTATTCTTTTGAATTGTAAATCTGCATAAATGAGCCTGTAATGCCCTATTATCTTATGTTTTGTAGGAAATTGGAGTCCGAAAGCCGAAATGATGAAAAACGGACGAAAACGGCAAATTTTGGCCCAGGGCCGCAGCACAAGGCAAGCGGGCCGCGGCACAGGAAGGCACCCAGCGACCTCCGAATAATCTGTACTCTAAGCCGCGGCACAGATAAAGTGAACCGCGGCCAGATGAATTTAATGCGCCCAGGTTTTTAATCTGCGCCCCGTGAGCCGCGGCACAGGTTAAGTGAGCCACGGCACACGGGGCGGTTTTTGTGTACTCCGCGCGGTTTTGGGCCGTTGCGAAGCCGGATCTCGACCTAATCACACGGACGTGTTTTTGTGGCAGAAGAAAGCTATAAATAAAGCGGCAAGGTCAGAAAAGAGGGGGAAAGCGGCTGATCAGAGAATTGACTATCAAGGAGCAGAAGCAGAAGACATCAGGAGCAGAGGGCAGGAGCCAGAATAACGGAGGGATCCAAGCTCTTCATCTGCGTTTGATTTTAATGCTTTCATTCTTTTATTCTGTATTTTTATCTTTTAGCATGTCAAGCTAAAACCCTTGTTCTAGGATTTTGATGAAACCTAAGTTTTGACGGATTTGCTTTAGATTATCTATATAATTCCCTTTTCTATTGAGTTTTCCGAATCGATTTTAATGCTTTCAATTGTCTGGCCAATAATTGGATTGTTTTAATTGCGCAACTCGAATCGGGAGAGGAGATTTGGTGAGGAACTATTGGTGAGAACCGTTTTAGTTTGTGAGATAGGAATATACTCATAGGAACTACGTGGCCTTTTGAAGATTTTATGCTTTTCGCCTACTGACGAATTAATTCACCTAGGGATAGAGTGCGTTATTCGCCTTTAGAAAAATCTATTGACCTCGGGAGAGGCGGTAGAGTATTTTAGCAATCTTCGCCTTCAATAAATTGGGAAAATCATTAACTTCAGATAATCGAAAGTAAATTCGGATAAACCAAGGTGGATTCAGAATCCTAGAATTATTCATCATTTGATTTTTCTTCTTAGATCGATCGTTTATACTATTTAGTCTTTTATTAATTTCTTTTAGTAATTCATTGCAACCCAAAGTTTGATTGTTCAAATAAAACTAGAATACATAAAAATCGGTAGTTAGTGATTCAATCCTCATGGGAACGATACTCACTCATCACTTTATTACTTGTATACGATAACGTGCACTTGCGTTCAATAAAAAATCGCAATAGTCATCCTACGAAGATTCCTCGATCGCGTGAACAGAGGAGGAATATTACCCCTGCATCGAGTAATGTGAGCAGCACGAAGATGTGTTATAACTGTAGTCGAGCAGGCCATACTGCGAAGAATTTTCATTCACCGTTAGTCAGCTATTTCGAGTGTGGCCAAGTGGGTCACTGATCCGTGCATTGCGAGACGGTAGCTGAAAGGTTTGGGGATCGAGTTTCTGTCTCTGCTCCGAAAGGACACGGAGATGATTAGTGTGGGTTTTGAGAATTGCTGCGTAGTCTGAATTCTTCGTGGTTATCCTTGCGGATCGTTGTGTTTTCTTATAACAGGTCCCTTTTGTTTTGTGATTGTTCGGATAGTTGACTTGATTGTGCTATATTCTTGGTGATACTTGACACTTGTTGGTTTTAATATGTCTCTGCTTGTGACATTGTGATGGTTGTCGCTGAGCGTGCTTTCACGCCGTATGTTTCTTGCATTTCTTGTAATGTTTCGTCGATGGGCATGAGTTATTCGGTTCTTGTGTAGCTCCTTGCGATGTTCCTGGTGGGATATTGCTCCTCCCTACTTATTTTAAGTTTCAGGACGAAACTTCTTTTAAGGAGAGTGGTATGTAATATCCGCAATTTTGATTTTCGGTAAATTTCGTTTTTGGCAGGAGTCTATTTTAACGGCTCGCTTGTGACCGTTCTGCACTTTTTTTCATCCGAGTTTGTTTTGGTGTCGTTTGTTGCGTTCCGTGCTTCTTAACGACTTTTATGCAATTAAGTTCGAGTCTTGCGAATCTCGTTCGAAACTGTTGTTTCGAGTCTCCCGTAAGTTCATTTAACGTTGTTATACGTGTTGTGAGCTTCGATCTGGTTATCCGTTGTCGTATCGTGATGTTTCGAGCATTTGGGCAATTTCGTAATTTTCCTAGGGTGTTGGGCATTTGTTTTCATGTTCATGTTCCTTCCAATCTTCAGATTATCGGAATCATGTGTCTATTTAGTGCTTAAGCTCGTGTTTTTATTGTTGTACTAATCATCTTGTTCGACCGTAGTAATTCGTGTTCGTCGAGTATTACTTGTTGTTGCTTGCGCCTCTTTGTTTTAACGTGTGCTCGTGGTGTGGTACATTATGTTTCGTAATTTGATCGTTATTGTTTTGAATCACAGCTGATGCGTTAGTTTGACCGAGACATTGTCGAACGTCTAACCGGATTATCGGAATGGTCGAGTTTCGACCATAAGTCCTGGACGAGTTACGGCCGTAAGGCATGGTCGGTCACAGTCATAAGGAGTAGTCGGTTACGGCCGCAATACATGGCAAGACATGGCCTGGTACGGCCGTAATAAATTGTTGGGTACGGCCGTAAGGCATCTGCACGTTTTGGGCAGTGGCTTGGGAGGCCTGTTTATGGCCGTAAAGAGCTACCGAGTACGGCCATAAGTGTTGAGTTACGGCCGTAAGTTACTGCATGTTACGGCCGTAACATGCTCGGCTATATATAGGCTGGGCGACGGATTTCGTTGTCATTTTTTCCCATTCTCCTTCTTCTTCCGCGATTTTTGGCTGGGACTCAAGGGTGGTGATCAGAGGTATCGTCGTGCATCATTTTGGGAAGCTTGATTCGAATCTATCATCATCCTCCACTCGAGTTTGTCCATATCGAAGGTAACTTCTCAAATCTCTTAGGGTTGACTTTCAGGATTTCCTTCTTGATTTCGTTGTTCGTCCGATTTTAATGAATAGGTCGATATTCTTGAGTATTATTAATCGTATTCTATGGATTATATATCTGTATCCCGAATTTGTATGAGACCAATCATGATTTTTGTGTTCTATGGGAGCCTTGATCATTTAATGTCCGATTAAATGACTCAACGGGTTTTCCTTTGAATCTTGTGCGTGTTTCGCGTTGTCTCCAGTCGTTATACTCGTCGTAATCATGTTTTCGTTGTTTTTGCCGGAGGATTGTAGGTGTTCGAGGTTTTTGATTGAACCGTGTTCGTAGGAGTGTTCGGTACCAATTATTCGAGGCAAGTACCTTGTTCATACATTTCCTGTTTTGTGGATATGATGATCGGTGATCGTCTAAGTGTGTTTGTTTGGTTGTTTGAAATGAACTTCCAAAAAAAATTTGGTTTAGCCTCGTTAAAGGCTCTCTTTCAAAACGCGTGTGTTTTGGGAATGGTGTGTTTTGTGAATGATTAAGTGAATCCTATGGATATGCTTGGTTTTGAAGTTGCGAGTTGATAATATATATATATATATATACATATATATA
Organism: Orobanche coerulescens; assembly: GCA_033398695.1. NCBI lineage: Eukaryota > Viridiplantae > Streptophyta > Magnoliopsida > Lamiales > Orobanchaceae > Orobanche > Orobanche coerulescens. The sequence goes on along the minus strand of CM065807.1, from coordinate 57,657,133 downwards.
TATATATATATATACATAACTCATTTCGGTGCGTTGTGATTTGCCACTTGAGTCGTTCTAAGTGTTTATTGCCTTTGTGTGGATTATTGTGATATCCTTGGTGTATTGTATTGTGCGATGTGAATGTGGAGTCATAGTCCAACCGTGATGTTCGGACGAGGTCTACGGTGACACATGTCTTGTGATCAGGGTGGTCATGATACAACAAGTGATTGGTCCAACCGTGAGAGCCTAAGAAGACTTACGATGACACGTTGCATGTGATCACGGTGTCATGGATATGATCACAGATGTGCTTTGTTGCTTGATATTGTGATGTGTACCGTAGTGTACTGATTTTTGAATGTGAAATGACTGTCATAGTCCATCCGTGATGTCGGATGAGGTCTACGGTGACACATGGCTTGTGATCATGGTGGTCAGGATGCAACTAGTGATTGATCTAACCGTGAGAGCCTAACAAGACATACGGTGACACGTGGCATGTGATCACGGTGTCATTGTAATACCCGTACTTTTTATTGACTGTTTGACCTTGCCGTTCTTCTTATTTTGTCGCTCTGTAAACTCTTGGTGATGTTGTTGATATTGTTACTGAGTTTCGTATCTTGTTTGGGTCACGATCGTGTCGTTTAGACCTCGCGGAAGTGTTCTGGGCCAGAGAAATAGCGTACGCTAGGCGCACGCTATCTTTGTGCCGTAGCGCGTGCTAAGGGACCAGTCAGGTCAGAACTCCATACATTTTGGTACGAGCAAAATGTACAAGGATGTAAGGAGTAACTACTGGTGGAGCAATTTGAAGACGGACGTGAATGAGTTTTTATCGAGGTGTTTAACCTGTCAGCAGGTTAAGATTGAGCATCAGCGACCCGCGGGATTATTGCGACCACTTCCTATCCCGGAGTGGAAGTGGGAGGACATTTCCATGGATTTCATTACCAGTATGCCTAGGACTCGGACTGGAATGAACATGGTTTTTTGGGGGCCGGAGAGACTAGCATGGGTATTCATAACGGAGATCGTGAGGTTGCATGGGACTCCTAAGAGTATTGTCTCGGATCGAGATGGCGGATTCATATCACATTTTTAGCAGGCCGTTCATCGAGCTTTGGGGACCTAGTTGAGACTCAGTACGTCCTACCACCCTCAGACAGACTGGCAGTCAGAGCGGACGATACAGACGCTGGAGGATATGTTGAGAGCATGTGCTTTAGATTGGAAGGATGATTGGGAGTCGCACTTGTAATACCCGTAATTTCGATTTTCGGTAATTTCTTTTTTTTCGGCAGAAGTCCGTTTTGACGACACCACTTTTTGGCTAGCGCACGCTAGATAAGGGCGATTAGCGCAACCTAACGGGGCCGGCAGAAGCCACTGGACTACCCGGTGACCACGCTAGCGCACACTAATGAAGGAAGCGTAGCGTGCGCTAGACTGGGCGGATATATATTGGACAATTGACTTCCATTTCGTCATTTTCATCCTCTTCACTCATTTTCGATGGGAGCAGCTCAGGAGAGACGATTTTGGGCGATTGGAAGTGATTCTTCGTCAAATAACAGCATATTTGGTTGGAGAACAAGGATTCCACAACATCTAATCCGTCCTAACGTCCAAATCAAGGTAAAAATTCTTAGAACCCTATGTTTTGGGAATTTTGGGGTTTTTCCTAGATTCGTCCGATTTATTCATTTTGAAGCTTGAGAACCTTGAGATTATGATGTATCTATCCCGTATGCATGCTTTCCCTACGATTTTACGGATTGGATTGTGCCATTTTCGGACTTGTGAGGGTTTGGACGATTTTCCAACCTCTAGTTTGTTTATTCGTGTATTTTCATGAATCGTAGATGGGTTTCGGGAGTTTCTTCGTGTAATTTGAGTATGTATAATTGATTATCATATTCCTTGCGAATCGTTTAGGTGTCAGAAGCGCGTTCTTGGACCTACCGAACTCATACCCTTTTTCCATTCAATTTCTCGATGTCTCAAAGGTAAGTATATATTTATGATTGTACGTTCTCGACTTTGAAATTAAGATATATTAATGGCATGATTATTTATATCCACTCTGGGGCAGGCCGACGGGTCCCCTGAGGGTTTTGTAGCCTCTTGGTGCGATTCCACGGATGATATGAACGAACCACTCTGGGATGGACCGACGAGTCCTCTGAGGGTTCCGTAGCCTCTGGTGCGGTTCCACGGTATTCATATATGTATTGATGTGATGCTATGAGATTTAGTTATTCCGTAATACTAGTCTTGATTTGATGAATTGACGGTTACATTTACTTTATTGTCGAGGAGTATTGTATTTCATACTTGATATACTTGCACTAGCTATTCGACGGCTAACCCCTTTATGGGGGAAATACTTTTTATGTATTTCAGGTTCCAGGAGAGCGGAGAGGCAGGTATCGGGACGGAATGAAGATGGTGGGCAAGTGTGATACTGTGTCTTTCCTCCGGTTATGTTTTGATTTTCCCCATTCAGTGTTGTTGTACTGGAATGGTTATTGAATACTCGAGTATTGTTTTCCATTTTCCTTGATGTTCCGGCCTGTGTTTGCCGAGGTATCGATTTGTGTTGTGATGTCTTTGGATACATTGGATATGTTTTGAGTACCTTCTATATTGTTCTTCATTCCATTGTACGTAGACCTTCTCGGTCAAAAATTATAGTTCTGTGTATGTTTAGCCTTGTGGGTCCCACGGTGGGGCTTACAGTGCTGTAATATTCCCTGAATAACTTGGGGGTGTTACAGAATATGGTATCAGAGCCTAGGTCTATGGATACCTAGGCTGTCGGTCTTTTGGGTCGATTGCGTCGTCATTTGTCCACAGGATCACTACTATGCCATCATCACAGTGCGACCGGTACTTGTAAGACCTCTTACTCTTCTGGTGTTTCATTATTCGTTTTGTTTCTATTTTGGTATTCTTGAGAATCGGTCATTCCGATGATGTGCGATTGAATTGTACTTATGTGCCTTGTTTGTTCTTCAGTATGTCAGCTGGTAGGGGCCGTGGCCGTGGTCGTGGCCGAGGGCGTGGTAGAGGTCGTGGCGCGGCCGTTTCCATCAGTTCTGTTGCGGGGTCGACCAACCCCAGTTTGTCGAACTCGGTGCATCCTGACACTGAAAGTCAGCATGACTAGTCGACTGGCCAGGGGAACAGCGCAGACATTGCAGTTGCGAATGTACTGCAAAAATTGGCCAACCAGATGACCATTTTAGCCGAAACTGTTCAGCTGAATAATCCGAATCCGAACGCGGATGCCTTACTTCAGAATGTAATCCATATGCACCCTCCACAGTTTGGCGGTGCCACAGACCCGTTAGATTGGGAAGATTGGCTAGCGGAGTTGGAGAAAACTTTTGAAGCGGTTGATTGCCCCGAAGTGAGGAAAGTACCGATTGCCCAGTATTTCCTCACTAAGGAGGCCGCTACATGGTGGAAAGTCATCAAGCCGCAGGATCGTGTTGCCACGTGGGATGAATTTAAGGAGCTTTTGTAGGCCGATTTTTGTCCTTGGCCGGTGCGAGAGGGCCGAATCCGAGCCTTTTTCGAGGCTAAACAACAGGATATTCCCGTTTCGCAGGCAATCGAGGAATACAACCAGCAATTGATCCACGTGAAGGATCAAGTGCGTAACGAGCGTGATAAGATCCGTTACTTTGATATGCGGATGAATATGGACTTACGGCGGTAGATGGCCGGATTTGCTTGTACCACACTGAAGGAATATCAGGACAGAGCTTTAGCCCATGATATGTTAAGCCCCGACAACGATACCGTTGAAGAATCAAAGAAGCAGAAGGTTGCAGGGAATTTTTCTGGCTCTAAGAGTGGCAATTTCCAAAGGTCACAGACGACTAATCGTTCTACCGGACAGTCGTCACGTTCTGCTAAAGGAAAGAGGGGTTTCCGTTCTGCTCCGGGCACCACAAATCGCACGGTAACTTGCTATAATTGTGGTCATCCAGGCCACATTAATTTGGAATGCAATTTTCCGCCATTAAACTATCACACTTGCGTACAGATGGGACATAGAGCGGCTTATTGTTCCGAACCAAATCAGACCTTGGACACTCGGGTTTCTGCCCCAGCATCACTTGACCAAGGCAGAAATCAGCGGCAATCTTTTGGTCAACCTCAGCAGAATTTCGACAGGGGGCGGGGACGGGGTCAGAACGCTGGAGGGGGAAACTCTAGTGTCGGTTCGGTACAACCACAGGTCTATGAGATGCGTCGATCAGACGAACCCGATGCAGCGGTGGCTTCAGGTACCATTAATATTTTATCTCATCCAGTCCGTGTGCTTTTTGATACGGGTGTTACACATTCTTTTATTTCATTGGAGTGTGTACGCCGTTTGAATATAACTTGTATGACTGCTTGTGATCCCTTCATTGTGAAACTACCTAGCGGGGATAGAATTGTGGGAAACCGGGAGATTAAAGATTTTCCGGTGATTATATCCGGTATGGAATGATTATCGAATCTGATTGTAGTTGATATGGTAGGCGAGGACGTGATCCTCGACGAGGATTGGCTTGATAGTCACCAAGCGATTATGAACTACCGTACTAAGGTTATCACCATGATGACTAAAGACGGATCTGAGTACTCATTTTTGGGACGTAAGTCAGGCTAATCCAAGTTACTTATCAACGCCATGAAGGCCGTAAAACTTTTGAATAAAGGTTGTACGGGCTATTGGTGTTATGCCTTGAAAACGGAAGGGAACGAAGTCGATTTCTCTTCGATTCCGGTTGTTAATGAGTATCCCAATGTTTTTCCGGATGATCTCCCGGGATTACCGCCAGATTGTGAGATAGAATTTTCTGTGGACTTAGAGCCAGATGCGGCTCCGATTTCTAAGGCACCTTATCGAATGGTACCTTCCGAGATGCAAGAATTAAAGAATCAGTTGGGAGAACTTCTGGAAAGAGGGTACATCAGACCGAGCGCTTCGCCTTGGGGCGCACCTATCCTTTTTGTGAGAAAGAAAGATGGTTCACTACGTTTGTGCATCGACTACCGTGAGCTAAACAAAGTGACCATCAAGAACAAGTATCATTTTCCTCGTATAGACAATTTATTTGATCAATTGCAAGGGGCTGCAGATTTCTCGAAAATTGAGTTAAGATCAGGGTATTATCAACTCAGGGTGAGAGAGTCCGACGTTCCGAAGACGGCATTTCGGACAAGATATGGGCATTATGAATTTGTAGTTATGCCTTTTGGGTTGACTAATGTGCCGGCAGTATTCATGCAGTTAATGAATAAAATTTTCATCGAGTATCTCGATAGGTGTGTAGTCGTCTTTATTGACGACATTTTGATCTATTCTCGAGATAAAGAGGAACATGCCAGACACTTGCGTTTGGTACTAGATATTTTGAGAACCGAGCACCTCTATGCAAAATTCTCGAAATGTGAATTCTAGTTAGAAGAAGTTATGTTTCTCCGCCATGTGATTTCGGCCGAAGGAGTTCGTGTAGACCCGCAGAAGATTGAGGCAGTGCTAGATTAGGCACCGCCTAAAAATGTTAAGGAAGTCCGTAGCTTTTTGGGCCTTGCTGGGTATTACCATCGGTTTGTCGAGGGGTTCTCGAAACTCACTCGGCCGCTTACGAAATTACTCCAGAAGACCGAAAAGTTTGTTTGGATGGATGAGAGACAACAGAGTTTCGATGAACTGAAGAGACGTTTGACTTCAGCACCGATTTTAACTTTACCACATGGTAGTGAGGGATTTGCAGTTTATAGTGACGCTTCGGGTCAAGGTCTTGGCTGTGTACTTATGCAACATCATAAGACGATAGCTTTTGCGTCACATAAACTAAAGCCGTATGAGATGAATTATCCTACTCACGATTTGGAGTTGGCCGCAATTGTCTTCGCACTCAAGATTTGGCGGCATTATTTGTATGGTTCTCCGTGTCGGATTTATAACGATCACAAGAGCCTGAAGTATATTTTCAGTCAGAAGGAGCTGAATATGAGACAGAGACGTTGTTTAGAGTTGATAAAGGATTACGATTTGGAAATTCTTTACCAGCCCGGAAAAACCAATGTCGTCGCGGATGCTTTGAGCCGCAAATCGGCATCTCTTCAAATGCTCGAGGTTCTTACATCTCAGATGAAAATTCGTCAGGATTTAATGGAGAAAGGGATATAAGTTTGGCTTCAATGAGTACAGGGAAAGTTGTGTACTCTCGAAATTACTTCGTCCTTGGTTGACGACATCAAAGGGAAGCAGTGGAGTGACCCGATGATTTCTCAACTGAAGGAAGATGTAATTAAAGGAAAAGCTCCTGGCTTTATGGTTCACGAGGATAGTATTATGAGATTTCAGGGCAGGCTTTATGTTCCGAATGATCTAGAGTTGAGGCAAACAATTCTCCGAGAAGCCCATGCTACGCCTTAATCAATCCACCCCGGGACGAGTAAGATGTATAAGGACTTGGAACGAAATTTTTGGTGGAACAACATGAAGAAGGATGTCACGGAATTTGTACTGCGGTGCCTGACATGTCAACAAGTCAAGATCGAACATCAACGACCAGCGGGGTTGTTTAAACCGCTTCCCATTCCCGATTGGAAGTGGGAAGACATCTCTATGGATTTCATCACTGGCATGCCGAGAACTCGGGCCGGAATGAATATGATTTGGGTAATTGTCGATTGGTTGGCCAAGTCTGCACACTTCTTGGGTATTAAGGATACTTAGGGACTGGATAGATTGGCTCGAACTTTTATAGCTGAGATCGTAAGGTTGCACGGTGCCCCCAAGACCATTGTTTCTGATCGAGACGAACGTTTCATATCACATTTTTGGCAGGACGTTCATCAAGCTTTGGGTACTGAGTTGAGATTGAGCACTTCCTTTCATCCTCAGTCGGACGGTCAAACAGAGAGGACGATTCATACGTTGGAAGATATGTTGCGGGCTTGTGCCTTAGACTGGAGTAATGATTGGGAGCTTCACTTACCATTGATCGAGTTTGCTTACAATAATAGTTGGCATGCGTCGATCAAAATGGCACCATTCGAGGCACTTTATGGTAGGCGATGTAGGTCGCCATTATGTTGGGACGAGGCTTCTGAGCTAATTGGAACGGAACCGGATATGTTGATGGCGACTAAGGAAAAGATTTCTATTATCCGGGACCGATTGCTGACTGCCCAGAGTCGTCAGAAATCTTATGCTGATACTCATCGTCGACCCTTGGAGTTCGAAGTGGGGGATCATGTCTCAAGGTGTCGCCGACCAGAGGAGTTTTCCGCTTCGGGAAAAAGGGGAAACTTAGTCCGAGGTATATCGGACCTTTCGATATTTTGGACAGAGTTGGAGATTTAGCTTATCGCTTGGCGTTGCCTCCAGTTTTGAGTCACATCCATAGTGTTTTTCATGTGTCAGTTGAGAAATTACCTGCCGGATCAGAGCCACGTTATCGACTATAGTGAGATTGAAGTAGCCAAGGATATTACCATTACAGAGAGACCCGTGAACATCCTTGAGCGTCGCGAGAAACAACTTCGGCATAAGACCATTCCACTGGTTAAAGTGCAATGGTCGAGACATGGAGTCGAGGAGGCGACTTGGGAAACGGAAGAGAAGATACGGTCGCAGTACCCCGAACTTTTTATTTCTTAAGTTTCGAGATGAAACTTCTTTTTAGAGGGAGAGAATGTAATACCCGTACTTTTTATTGACTGTTTGACCTTGCCGTTATTCTTATTTTGTCGCTCTGTAAACTCTTGGTGATGTTGTTGATATTGTTACTGAGTTTCATATCTTGTTTGGGTCACGATCGTGTCGTTTAGACCTCGCGGAAGTGTTCTGGGCCAGAGAAATAGTGTACACTAGGCCTGGCCTAACGCACGCTAATTCTGTCTGAGTAGCGCACGCTAGCTTTGTGCCGTAGCCCACGCTAAGGGACTAGTCAGGTCAGAACTAGTAACTCGGACTGCCTTCTGGACTGGCGGTTAACGCGCGCTAGGAGTTCGTTAGCGCACGCTATTCGTGGTTAGTAGCGTACGCTAACATCCGTCCATAGCGCACGCTAACGGGATGGTCGGCAGAGGCAGTGAGGTTGTCAGGTTTTCTGGACTATCAGGTAATGTACGCTAGGCTTCGGCTAGCGCACGCTAAAGCTGTCGCATAACGCATGCTAAGCCATAGCGGTAGCGCACACTAAGGCTTGAGCAGGGCATAGGACAGTAGGTTCTGGACTCCAGTACTGGACACCACTTTTTGGCTAGCGCACGCTAGAGAAGGGCGATTAGCGTACGCTAACGGGGCCGGCAGAAGCCACTAGACTACCCGGTGACCACGCTAGTGCATGCTAATGAAGGAAGCGTAGCGTGCGCTAGACTGGGTGGATATATATTGGGCAGTTGACTTCCATTTCGTCATTTTTCATCCTCTTCACTCATTTCCAACGGGAGCAGCTCGGGAGAGGCGATTTTCGGCGATTGGAAGCGATTCTTCGCCATACAACAACATATTTGGTTGGAAAACAAGCATTCCACAACATCTAATCCGTCCTAACTTCCAAATCAAGGTAAAAATCCTTAGAACCCTATGTTTTGGGAATTTTGGGGTTTTTCCTAGATTTGTCCGATTTATTCATTTTGAAGCTTGAGAACCTTGAGATTATGATGTATCTATCCTGTATGCATGCTTTCCCTACGATTTTACGAATTGGATTGTTCCGTTTTCGGACTTGTGAGGGTTTGGACGATTTTCCAACCTCTAGTTGTTTATCCGTGTATTTTCATGAATCGTAGACGGGTTTCGGGAGTTTCTTCGTGTAATTTGAGTATGGATAATTTATTATCATATTCCTTGCGAATCGTTTAGGTGCCGGAAGCGCATTCTTGGACCTACCGAACTCATACCCTTTTTTCCGTTCAATTTCTCGATGTCTCAAAGGCAAGTATATATTTATGATTGTACGTTCTCGACTTTGAAAGTAAGATATATTAATGGCATGATTATTTATATCCACTCCTGAGGGTTTCGTAGCCTCTTGGTGCGATTCCACGGATGATATGAAAGAACCACTATGGGATGGATCGACGAGTCCTCTGAGGGTTCCGTAGCCTCTGGTGCGGTTCCACGGTATTCATATATGTATTGATGTGATGCTATGAGATTTAGTTATTCCGGAATACTAGTCTTGAATTGATGAATTGACGGTTACATTTACTTTATTGTCGAGGAGTATTGTATTTCATACTTGATATACTTGCACTAGCTATTCGACGGCTAACCCCTTTATGGGGGAAATACTTTTTATGTATTTCAGGTTCCAGGAGAGCGGACAGGCAGGTATCGGGACAGCATGAAGATGGTGGGCAAGTGTGATACTGTGTCTTTCCTCCGGTTATGTTTTGAGTTTCCCCATTCAGTGTTGTTGTACTGTAATGGTTATTGAATACTCGAGTATTGCTTTCCATTTTCCTTGATGTTCCGGCCTGTGTTTGCCGAGGTATCGATTTGTGTTGTGATGTCTTTGGATACATTGGATATGTTTTGAGTACCTTTTGTATTGGTCTTCATTCCATTGTATGTAGACCTTCTCGGTCAAAAATTATAGTTCCGCGTATGTTTAGCCTTGTGGGTCCCACGGTGGGGCTTACGGCGCTGTAATATTCCCTGAATAACTTGGGGGTGTTACAGTCATGGATATGATTATGGATGTGCTTTTCCAGGGTCGAGTACCTTGGACGTGTTATCGAGATTTCGTATCTTGGGTGGTTATGTTTTGTTGAATTTATGTCCGTCGTGGACACGTGGGGTGGATTGTGGACCCCGTGAATTATTGTTGGTTTTTATTTGAGAAAGCAAATCTTTGGGCACTGACCCTTTTTGGTTTTTGAAAATAGAAGGATTCGATAAGCGTACATGGTTTCTGTTAAAACTCCCGAGGACATTGTAAAACAATTTATAAACTGTTCTCTTGATTTGTGATCTTTCGAATTTGGAAAGTTTTACTCAAACTCTTTGCCTCTGGAGGTATTTTTCGTTATGTTTGAATCTTTGAGGATTCCTAATTATTATTATTATTGGAATATGATTTGTATGACTTGTATTTGCACTTTGTACTTGTACTAGCAAAATAGTAAAATTTTTCTAACCCCCGAGAAATCGGGGGTGGATGTCTGTATTGCATTCAAGTACGTACTGTAACACCCCAAACTAGGTGGATATTACAGTGCCGTGAATCCCCAACTGGGACCCACCAGGCGAATGAAAATGATGAATTAAATAATATAATTGTAGTACCGAACCACATTATATTACCAAATACTCCGATGAGGAGTTTAAGTACAACACACCAGGACAATACCGAATACTAGTATATTTTATATGAAGATAAAATACACGACACTGAATGAAACGGAGTATCCAAATGAAAGTCTGCAGCGGAAAATAAAGGACAATAACATGAATAATCAAAGATCGGGGCCCCTACTAGTATCAGGACTCCTCGACATCAACATGCTATTCCCGTGCTTTTGCCTTGCCATGACCTGAAAAACAAAATCCCCAAACGGGGTCAGTTACAAAGAACAACAATCCTCAAGGGTTGAAAATACACAATCATGATTATATAAGAAGTTATGAAATATCCTGTCGAAACATACGCAATCAAACATGCTATATGAATCAACTAACAGTACGGCTCAAAGGTTGGCGCCACACTACACCCGGGATGGAAATGTGTCCGTGCACAAGCCACCAACGAGTATCGATCAAATACACGTGTGGTCTTGTACCTAATCAGTCTCACGAGACAATATGACCCGTGTGCACAGTCCAATGTATCACTCCCAATACATGACCATCACGTGCCCGACATGAAAATCCTACACATACCAACCGGCACGCCAGTATGACCCAGAATGCCACGATATAACAAAAGTGACATTGGAAACGAATAATGACTCACCGAGATAAAATGATAGTGAAATGAATGATAGCTCAACGAAAAGATTGGAACCGTCGTTCCTTATGACTGAAGTGATTAATTGACAATAACAAGTTTTGATACGGTTAATACAATAATGAATGAGTTATGATTATGAATGAACAACATCAAAAGGGATGAATATCCTTTTAACCGAGTAAGAATTAACTTACACAACACCGGTGACAATTATCCTTCCACGAACAATGTCCTAATTGAGATATCGGTCGCTCGAACAACCTTGAACAATTCAGTTACCAACAATCCGTTCAACATACGAATCAAACACGAATATAACGAACTCAAAACGCCAATACGACTAAACCAAGTCCATTGAGGCATTAAATCAAACACGTTGCGTCCGAACTCCGATTGTTTACAATCAAACCTCAATATACCAATATCAAATCCCCCAAGAAATGTTTCAAACCAACAAAACATCTTCAATACGATTAATAATCCAAAACGAATATCCAAAAACGTGATTATAACGACAATTAATCGAAAACCCCCAATTTCAACTCGATAATCAAAGTGTTCTTGAATAATCCCTCAATAATCCAATGAATCCTTATACAAACTCATAATCATATACATATCCCTTCATATAACATGATTATAACGTCCAAAACATCATATCTCAACACAAAATCGAAATCCAAGGTGTTGAAGAAATTACCTCTTGAAGATCCAACCACTTCGATCGGATGAACACGAGTTAAAACGAGTATCCGAGTTATATGATCGAATGGAAATGAAGAAACTCAAGTACTCAAGTGTTTTATGAAGGAAAAATCCCTTTCCCCAAGCTCTCTCTCGGACAAAAAGGAAGAAGAAAGTGAAAATGAAGAAAAATGAGGAAAAAGTGTCCCGGCCAAACCATATATACTTCTGGAAGTTACGGCCATAACTCGGCCCTCTTACGGCCGTAACATTCCAAGTCAACGGCCTTACGGCCAGAATCGCCAACTCAGACGGCCGTAACCGGCTTCGCCTCAAAGCTCGCCGGCAGACTTACGGCCAGAACTGTTCTCGGGTTACGGCGTAACCCGCCTTCAAAAACACCCGTCGACACTTTACGGCCGTACAGCACACCTTACGGCCGTAACTCGGATGATACGCCGTATCCGCCAACCTTACGGGCGTAACCCGCCTTCGTCAAAAATGGCCGACATCCTTCTGCAGCCAGACGGCCGTATCCGGCCAAGCCTTACGGCCGTACCTGCCTCGACTTACAGCCGTATGCCGCAACCCTTACGGCCGTAAGTCACCCTTGGTCAACAACACCCGAAATTTACGAACACCACTTACGGCCGTATCTCACCTTCCTGACGGCCGTAACTCACCTTCGGCCAAAATGCCTGGGCAGCCTGCTGGACCACTTACGGCCGTAACCGGCCAGCCTTACGGCCGTACCCGCTGAACTTACGGCCTTATCCCAGAACCTTACGGCCGTAACTCGATGCTGGCCAAGGTGAATAAATCCGATAATTCCGATTCCTCGCTACGACTGATGAATGATCCGACATATCATACGAATGTGGAAGTGAATAAGTCTAACACGAGCCAAAGATGACACTCCCAGTACAAGGCTATCAATCACAATGAAAATGATAATACTCCCGTCTCGATCTAAAAACGGAGATAAAATGACGATCGGTAACTGATATACGATTACAACATGCCAACATTGAACGCAAATGAGTGATTCATGAATGATGAGTGATTATTAATGAGTGAGAATTACTGAGTGACAATTACAGACTGATAATTACTGAATGAAAATGAATGAATTACAACCGGGTATTACATACTCCCCCCCTTAAAAGAGTTTTGTCCCCGAAACTAAGGGTCAAACAACTCGGGATAACTCTCCCGCATACTCTCTTCGGTTTCCCAAGTGGCCTCTTCGACTCCGTGTCTAGACCACTGAAACTTAACCAAAGGAATTGCCTTATTCCTCAACTGTTTGATTTGCCGCTCTAACACTCGTATGGGACGCTTCTCATACGAATGATCATCTGCGATCTCGATTTCGTCGAACTGAAGTAAGTAACTCGGGTCGGCAACATATTTTCATAGCTGAGAGACGTGAAACACATTACGATTTCGGCTCAACGCCAGAGGTAAAGCCAATCGATAAGTTAACTCGCCTATTCGATCCAGAATCTCAAACGGTCCAATGAATCTTGGACTCAACTTTCCCCTCTTCCCAAAACGGAAGATATTACGACTCGGGATTACCTTGACCAAAACATGGTCACCCGTCTCGATCTCTAATGGTCGACAACGATTACCTGCATATGATTCCTGTTGACTCCGAGTGGTCAACAACGACTCCTGATCAAGCTACCTTCTCACTGGCGGCTAATAAGCATATCGGGCTCGGTTCTGATTGATTCTGATGGGTCGTCCCAACACAAGGGAGATCGACAACGACGACCGTACCAGGCCTCGTAAGGTGCTACCTTCATCGCAGCATGCTAACTAAAGCAGACGTGGACACAAACAACAATGATTGGGCTTCCCAATCCTCTACTAATCGAGGACACATGCCCTCAACATGTCCTCCAATGTCCGAAAAGTCCTCTCGATTGTCCGTCGGACCGAGGATGAAAACGGTAATGAGATTCAAATGAGTTCCCATAGCACGATGAATCGATTTCCAAAATGAGACACGAAACGTCCGTCACGATCAGAAAACATACAATTAGGGGTACCCTGAAGTCTCATTATCTCCGTGATGAACAATCGCCGCCTCTCGGGACCCCACATATCCTTGATTTCAAGGAAATGAGCTAATTTAGTAAAGCAGTCCGCGATCGCTCAGATCGTATTCATGCCACGACGACTCGTCGGCAACTCGTGATGAATTCCATAGAAATGTCTTCCCACTTCCATTCTGGAATAGGGAGCGGTATCAGCATACTCGCCGGTCGCTGATGTTCCATCTTGACTTGCTGATAGGCTAAACATCTCGAAACAAATTCCGCGACTTCTCGCTTCATATTACTCCACCAGAAATTTCGTTTCAAGTCCTTGTACATCTTACTAGACCCCGGATGAACCGGATAAGGGGTAGCATGAGCTTATCTCAAGATCGAGTTTTTCAACTCATCATTCGCCGGTACGCACAACCGATTCTCAAATCTCAAGAGTCCACCCTCGTGGACCACAAATCCAGGGGCTTTCCCCTGTACCACATCCTCGCGGATGAGCAACAAAATGAATCTGAACTTTGATTCTCCCTAATTTCCTTCTCAAGTGATGATGAAATCTCTAACATACAAGCTGTCCCTGAACTCGCTGAAGCCGGACCTCGATCTCGGGTCTAAGGAATTCCTGCTGAAGCTCCTTCTGAACTCTTGAAACGAGCAAGCATCTGCCCCTGAACGGACTTACGACTCAAGGCGTCGGCGACAACATTCGCCTTGCTCGGGTGGCAAAGGACCTCGATATCATAATCTTTGATTAGTTCCAACCACCGCCTCTGTCACATATTTAACTCCTTGTGAGTAAATTTATACTTCATCTCTTGTGATTGGTGAATAACTGACAGGTGACGCCATAAAGGTAATGACGCTAAAATTCCAACGCGAAAACCACGGTTGCTAGCTCCGGTCGTGGGTTGGATAATTAATCAGCTAATCCGAGGAAACTTCGGATTTACTTAACATCTTTCGGAGGTTGCCAATCTCGAATAGCCTCCGTCTTCTGAGGGTCGACACGATCTCTGACAGATGAAATTACATGCCCGAGAAAATCACTTCGGACATCCAGAACTCACAGTTGGAAAGCTTACCATGAAGTTGCTCGCGTCTCAACACGTCGAGAACTTGATGAAGATGTACCTCGTTTTCCTCTCGATCACGAGAATAAGCCAAAATGTCATCGATGAAGACAACAACAACTGATCCAAAAATTCGATGAAAACCCGATTCATTAATTCTATGAATACCGCAGGTGCATTAGTTAGCCTGAACGGCATAACTACAAACTCATAATGACCATAGCGTGTACGAAACGCCGTCCTTGCGACACCTGACTCTTGAATTCGCAGCTGATGATATCCAGATCTTAAGTCGATCCTGGAAAAATACTGAAGTTCCCTGAAGTTGATCTAAAAGATCATCAATACGGGGTAAGGGATACTAATCTTGATCATCGCCCTGTTCAACTCCTGATAATTAATACACACACGAAACGAACCATCCTCCTCCTTGACAGATCACACTGGTGCTCCCCACGGGGACGCATTCGGTTGGAGATACCCTTTCTCGAACTATCCTTCAAGTTGAATCTTCAACTCCTGTAATTCGGTCGGGGCCATCCGATACGGTGCCTTCGATAACGGGGACGTACCGGCTCCAACTCACTCCTGAATTCCACTACTCTATGTGAAGGCAACCAGATAACTCGTCTGGAAAATACGTCGCCAATCGATGACAATGATACCACGCATGATTGAACATTTCGATTGCCCTAGAATGGTCAATCGATAAAAAGTGATACAATGAATGATCGAACATCTCGATTGCCTTAGAAAAGCCAATCGATGAAAATGATACAATGAATGATTAAATGACTCGATTGTCTTAGAAAGGCCAATCGATGAAAATGATGTAATGAAGGATTGAATAACTCGATTGCCTTAGGAAGGTCAATCGATGAAAATGATATAATGGATGATTGAATAACTCGATTGCCTTAGGAAGGTCAATCGATGAAAATGATATAATGAATGATTGAATGACTCGATTGCCTTATAAAGGCCAATCGATGAAAATGATGCAATGAATGATTGAATAGCTCGATGGCGGAATTTCTCTGCTTCCGCCATAATAATAATTCTACTGGAACGACGGGGATTACTTCCCTAAAGCACCCATTCGACAACCAACGACGGAAAGATAGCGACCAAACGCTAACAAACACTGAGGTTAGTATCAAGACGATTAAACCGACTAATACCAAAAATTACATCGTCTTAAGATAAATTCACCACGATTAGATCCATCAACCAATCGCGGCCATTAAGCTTAATTCGGTATGGTTTCCGAAAAATCTTCCATCGTCAGGTAGACCGATGGTATTAGATCCACAAGCAATAGGACTATCCCAAAATAAGTTTATTCAAACATGATTCGAAAATGAATGAATGCGGTGCACCCGTATCCAAAAAGGTACACACAGGTTGAAATAAAATTACGAGTATACCTGAGGTCATTCGGGCCACCGGATCGTCGATCCTCCTCATCACATGAATCTGGGACTTGCCGGCCCCCGAACCGGATGCTCCCGTCTGATAAATATAAGCCCCAACTCTATTTGCTTCCATTGTCTTAAACGACGTTGACAAAGCAGTCTGATTTTGAAACGCTGATTGCTTCGGGCTCGAGATGCCGCGAGCCGACTTGGAGTCCTTTCGCAAAACGGGCCTTATGTCCAAAATTCCCACAAGTATAGCACGTGATAGACGGTTTCACACCCTCACGGCTGAAATGACCCGGCGTTCCACCAGTGAAACAGGTGATGGCCGAACTGGCCGCTCGGGAATGAGATCCCGCACGATTATGCGCCGTAGGAGGTCGCTCAGAAACGATAGGACTCACATGAGGCTTCTTGAAGGTTGACTGACCGCCTTCGGATTGATTACGCTTCGTTGATTTCTTGCTGACAAATGAAGGTTGTTGTTCAGCACTTTCCTTAGCAGCTGGCTCATACGGGAGAGTTCTCTCGATTAATCCGGTCAGAGTGGTGCAATGATGATTGAGCAACTGCACATGGGTCATCATGGCCTGCATAAAAGTGAGTGGATCAACCCGAACATCTTCTGATCGAGCCGAGTCCTGGGCACGATTTCCCGGCAGCGAGTGATTAGTTCTCGGGTTTCGGCCCGCACCGCGACCTCTTCCCGTGCATCCCCTGACAGCTCTCTCCATACTGAAGTAGGAAGGTCGCACAATGATTATATTTACCGCATGATTATCACGTTATGATTACGTCATGAGATGATAAAAATGAGTATACATGCTCTAACTTAGTGATTATATGAATGATTTACTGAAGTGACATGAATATCTGATGAAATTCTTGAAATGATTATTTTGAATAACTTAACAAGATTAATAATATGATCATCTAGATCGGCAACTGAGTAATGAAATGAATTGAGTAATTAATGAATTAACATGATCGTCCTGATCATTAACTGAGTAATGAAATGAATTAAGTGATTAATGAGTTAACATGATCGTCCTAATCATAATAAATGATGATGTTTGAGGATTGCTAATTGATGAATGATGAATGAATGACTATTGCCATAAATTATACCATAGCGTTAGAAATCTTACAGTTCTTCCGGTCTGATTGGCTCGGCATTTGCACAGGTCACACGTGACGCGAAAGTCCAATGATACTAGTCTGATAACGATGATTTCAAATGAGACATGACTCGGAAGGTAGTATTCAAAACCTGTCTCTGATACCAACTCTGTAACACCCCAAACTAGGCGAATATTACAGTGCCGTGAATCCCCAACTGGGACCCACCAGGCGAATGAAAATGATGAATTAAATAATATAATTGTAGTACCGAACCACATTATATTACCAAATACTCCGATGAGGAGTTTAAGTACAACACACCAGGACAATACCGAATACTAGTATATTTTATATGAAGATAAAATACACGACACTGAATGAAACGGAGTATCCAAATGAAAGTCTGCAGCGGAAAATAAAGGACAATAACATGAATAACTGAAAGATCGGGGCCCCCTACTAGTATCACTGGGACTCCTCGACATCAACATGCTATTCCCGTGCTTTTGCCTTGCCATGACCTGAAAAACAAAATCCCCAAACGGGGTCAGTTACAAAGAACAACAATCCTCAAGGGTTGAAAATACACAATCATGATTATATAAGAAGTTATGAAATATCCTGTCGAAACATACGCAATCAAACATGCTATATGAATCAACTAATAGTACGGCTCAAAGGTTGGCGCCACACTACACCCGGGATGGAAATGTGTCCGTGCACAAGCCACCAACGAGTATCGATCAAATACACGTGTGGTCTTGTACCTAATCAGTCTCACGAGACAATATGACCCGTGTGCACAGTCCAATGTATCACTCCCAATACATGACCATCACGTGCCCGACATGAAAATCCTACACATACCAACCGGCACGCCAGTATGACCCGGAATGCCACGATATAACAAAAGTGAAATCGGAAACGAATAATGACTCACCGAGATAAAATGATAGTGAAATGAATGATAGCTCAACGAAAAGATTGGAACCGTCGTTCCTTATGACTGAAGTGATTAATTGACAATAACAAGTTTTGATACGGTTAATACAATAATGAATGAGTTATGATTATGAATGAACAACATCAAAAGGGATGAATATCCTTTTAACCGAGTAAGAATTAACTTACACAACACCGGTGACAATTATCCTTCCACGAACAATGTCCTAATTGAGATATCGGTCGCTCGAACAACCTTGAACAATTCAATTACCAACAATCCGTTCAATATACGAATCAAACACGAATATAACGAACTCAAAACGCCAATACGACTAAACCAAGTCCATTGAGGCATTAAATCAAACACGTTGCGTCCGAACTCCGATTGTTTACAATCAAACCTCAATATACCAATATCAAATCCCCCCACAAATGTTTCAAACCAACAAAACATCTTCAATACGATTAATAATCCAAAACGAATATCCAAAAACGTGATTATAACGACAATTAATCGAAAACCCCCAATTTCAACTCGATAATCAAAGTGTTCTTGAATAATCCCTCAATAATCCAATGAATCCTTATACAAACTCATAATCATATACATATCCCTTCATATAACATGATTATAACGTCCAAAACATCATATCTCAACACAAAATCGAAATCCAAGGTGTTGAAGAAATTACCTCTTGAAGATCCAACCACTTCGATCCGATGAACACGAGTTAAAACGAGTATCCGAGCTATATGATCGAATGGAAATGAAGAAACTCAAGTACACAAGTGTTTGATGAAGGAAAAATCCCTTTCCCCAAGCTCTCTCTCGGACAAAAAGGAAGAAGAAAGTGAAAATGAAGAAAAATGAGGAAAAAGTGTCCCGGCCAAAACATATATACTGCCGGAAGTTACGGCCGTAACTCGGCCCTCTTACGGCCGTAACATTCCACGTAACCGGCCAACTCGTACGGCCAATCGCTTCGTCGAAAGCTCGCCGACAGACTTACGGCCAGAACTGCTTCTGGGTTACGGCGTAACCCGCCTTCGTCAAAAACACCCGCCGACACTCTTACGGCCGCATCGCACACCTTACGGCCATAACTCGATGATACGGCCGTATCCGCCAACCTTACGGCGTAACCCACCTTCGTCAAAAATGGCCGACATCCTTCTCGCAGCCAGACGGCCAGATCCGGCCAAGCCTTACGGCACTGCCTCGACTTACGGCCGTATGCCGCAACCCTTACGGCCGTAAGTCACCCTTGGTCGACAACACCCGAAATTTACGAACACCACTTACGGCCGTATCTCACCTTCCTTACGGCCGTAACTCACCTTCGCCAAAATGCCAGGCGACTCTTTGGACCACTTACGGCCGTAATCGCCACCTTACGGCCGCACTACGAACTTACGGCCGTATCCCAGAACCTTACGGCCGTAACTCGATGCTGGCCAAGGTGAATAAATCCGATAATTCCGATTCCTCGCTACGACTGATGAATGATCCGACATATCATACGAATGTGGAAGTGAATAAGTCTAACACGAGCCAAAGATGACACTCCCAGTACAAGGCTATCAATCACAATGAAAATGATAATACTCCCGTCTCGATCTAAAAACGGAGATAAAATGACGATCGGTAACTGATATACGATTACAGCATGCCAACATTCAACGCAAATGAGTGATTCATGAATGATGAGTGATTATTAATGAGTGAGAATTACTGAGTGACAATTACAGACTGATAATTACTGAATGAAAATGAATGAATTACAACCGGGTATTACACGTACAGGGTCTTGGGGAGCATAACACAGGGTTGGCACGAAGGATGATGAATGATGATCGATACTAATCACATGAGGACCCGTACGATGTTGTATTCGTTTAGTTGTAGTTATTTCCGCTATAGTATTTTCCCCGTTGCACGGGAGCGTGTTGTATTTTGACCCCTGCATGGGTATGTTTTGAGATTGAAGTGTATGTATTAATTGAAAGACCAAATCGATCTATTGGGTCATTTCAGCCTTAATGGCGATGTGGAGATGTTTGACTTTGTTACCATCCTGGTAGATCCTTGAGAAAAGGGTTTACGACGTGTAATATCCCTGAGTGGATTGGGGGTGTTACATTAAGAAACAATAAAACCAGGTGTATAGGCTTGTAGGGAGCCTTTAGGGATTTCTTAATGAATTCTTAAACAAAAGAAAGTCAAATTTTTATATCAAACCAAGATCATACACAAACTAATCGTCAAAATTGATGCAAAGAACATACGAAGAACATATAAAATGTTGGGAATAGTGCCCTACGACATTCGATGTGCCTGGATTTGTAATTGAAACATTTAAATAAAGTTATTTGATATCATTTATTTCTCGCTGATTATTATAATGTGTGCATCTTTTAATATTATAATAATCGAATAATAGTTATTCACGAATAATAAGATTATTCAAATGTCCCTAGTCCAATCACATTGAGTATAGACTCAAGTGATTGATATACTAGTATAAGTTTGATTGATAATCATCGGATGATTATGCGTATGGTACGGATCAATCTTATGGGTATTGGTTGGAATACCAATACTGGACAGACCCGTATTGAGATCACTGCATGGAAATATCATAAGTGAATCTCAATATAACAATATGTCAATAAATCATTGAACCTGAGATTATCATAGAGTCCAACATGATAACTACTATGCCTTGACGTAACCCAACGTCATCTGAAACATGGTGATCATAAAGGTAAGCGATCGGGATTAGTGGGAGTCATGTAGAGGGCAATGAATAATCAAGATGGGAATTTATCCCTCTCTTTTGGGAGAGAGATATCTGCTGGGGCCCTCGATAAGTAGGACTGTAGAAAATGCATGGCCATGCTCAAATGAAGAGTCATTTGATTCAATTAGTCTACTTACGATCGAGAAAGCATTTGAACATAAATAAGTATGACAGACTCCATGACTTAGTTTAAATATAATTTCGCGTGACAAAGGGATTTGACACGTTAAAAGGTTTAATGGACTATTAACTTATATTATTTGGGTAATCATAATGTCTTGCTAGAGGTCGCTTATAATTTATTATTTAATAAGATATTAAATAATTACCAACATAATATAAGCCTTTGGGTCGCACGTACGATAATTATAGACAAGCAGGAATACAACAACAACAACAACAACAACAACAACAACAACAACATCTAAGCCTTAGTCCCAAAATGATTTGGGGTCGGCTAACATGAATCAAACTTTGAAACCATCAAGGATCGTTACATAAATAACATAAAAGGAAAAAAAGAGAGGGAAGAGAAAAAAGCAAAAAAAATGAGAATGAATGTTAACCAAAAAAAAAATGAAAAAACAAATGAAAAATCCTGAAAAATAAATTAAAACGTAACATAAAATAAAAAAAAAGGAATCAGATTCTATCCACTATCCATATTCTTTCCCGCCACATTTGCCTCTCCATCGCCATACTTTCTCCAATTCCAAAAAACCGCATATCATTTTCAATCATCTTTATCCAAGTTTTCTTGGGTCTTCCTCTACCTTTCACAATATTACTTGTTCCCCAACTTTCTAGCCTCCTCACTGGGAACAGGTCTTCTTCTCACATGACCAAACCATCGTAATCGATTCTCCATCATCTTGTCTTCTATAGACGCAACTCTTACCTTCTCTCTAATCACCTCATTTCTGAGTCGATCATTTTTTATATGACCACAGATTCATCATACCATACGCATCTCCGCCACATTCATCTTTTGAACGTGACACTATTTTACAGCCCAGCACTCGGTGCCATATAACAGTGCAAGCCTAATTACCGTGCGGTAAAATTTACCCTTTAATCTATGAGGCATGTCAGGATCACATAAAACCCCTGTGGCACTCTTCCACTTCAACCACCCTGCCTTTATTCTGTGAGCCACATCGCCATCTAGCTCTCCATCCTTTTGAATAATAGATCCAAGATACCGAAAGAAAGTGGATCCATGAACAACTTTCCGATCAAATGCGATCATCCCCGTCTCTCTATCACTGTTTTCGCTAAACCTACACTCCATATATTCAGTCTTACTTCTGCTCAGCCTAAAGCCTCGAGCTTCCAAAGTATCCCTCCAGAGTTCCAATTTCTGTTGCACTTCAACCTTCGTTTCATCAATCAACACAATATCATCTGCGAACATCATACACCACGGAACGTCATTTTGAATTTCTCTTGTCAATTTGTCCATGACTATGGAAAAGAGGAAAGGACTAAGAGCAGATCGTTGATGCACCCCAATCGTAATAGGGAATTCTTCTGTCCTCCCAACATTAGTACGTACACTTGTACTAGCTCCCTCATACATGTCCTTTTTAATGTCAATATATTTTCGCGATACACCCTTCTTTGCTAAGGTCCACAAAAGTACTTCCCTTGGTACTTTATCATATGCTTTCTCTAAATCAATAAAAACCATATGTAGATCTTTCTTTTTAATATGTCATATTAAATAAATAAATAAATAAAAATAATATTGGATATTATATGGATTAAATAATAAGTAATATATAATATTGGATATTATATATTATATTATTTAATATATCAACTGGGAATAATAAATATAATATTAGATATTATATTTATGAGGAGATTAAATAATAAGTAATATATAATATTAGATATTATATATATATATATATTGTATTATCTGATAAGTTGATGGGTAACTAAGCAAATACTAGAGTCTTGACTCTATGGATTACTTAGTATAAATAAGAGATCCATGACAAGGAGTTGTTATAAGAAATACACCTAAAAATCGCCCCCCTCAAGAAGAAGAGAAAAATCGGTCTCCACCTCCTACTGTAGGAGAACGAAGTTGGTCATCTGATCTTCTTCCCTTAGTTGATCTTGATCAATAGTACAATCCTTCTAGTAAGGAATTTGTGTTGTACAATTTATCAATATTATTCGTAAGGATCTAGCAATTCGGCTTGTGGAATTGTTCGTGTGTGGATCACCCAAAGAGGAAGAAGATATTCATATCTAGATCTGTTCATCGGATTATGGTAATTCGGTTAACCCTTTTTATAACAATTAAATTACAGCATGAGATCCTAAATTGGGTTTTTATATTAATTCTTCCACTGCGTTTTACTCTTGATTTATGTATTTGATGCACCAAAAATCCAACAGTGGTATCGGATCCAACTTGCAAGTAATTTAATTGTTTATGTAGAACATGTGTAAAATATGTGCTTGACAATGTTTATAAAATAGATATTTTATAAAACAAATTTTTTGGTTTAATTTGATTAAATCGGATCGTCAAAAATCAATTTTCTCGACTGTCTTCGCAATGATCTCCTCCAGAATTGGACCCATATAAATAATACATATTTCTAGTATGACGTATCCCACCTAAGAGGTGGTATTATGTGATATTAAAAAAATACTACAACTAATCAATTCAATAAACAACCATAATTTCTACATTTTGCAGAGAATTTAATACATCCTACCAAATATGATATTAATCTCTTACTCGTTTGCTAAGTTGTATGAGATAAAGCTTGATAAGATTGACTCCGAGATGGGACGGGTCGGGTCCGGGTCGGACCTGGACCCGCGGGTCGTTTTTAATTAGCAAAAATGTTTTTGCAATACCAGGGATTCGATCCCGGGTCGTCTGCCCATACCTTCCGCCTACTTACCAACTGGGCTACAGTTTTATTTTGAAAATAGTACACGGATGTTTATAAATGGCATCAAATTTGTTTTAAATATGACAAATTATTTCCACAAAACACGAGATTCGAACCTGAGTCCTTTGCCTTCAAATCCGGCGCTTAACCATCTCGACTGGGCATGTGAACGTGATAATGTATCACGGAATTTTATTATAACCAAAATGTGTTTCAAAACAAATATTCCAAAAAGATTTGTAACTCGCGGGTATCTAACCTGCGTGGTTCTGTTTCAGAACCTCTGATCGGACCAACTGTGCTGCGGGTCAGGGCTGTTGATTTTTGACACGAATTACCCTTTAATGTCTGATTGTTAGACAGATTTATTGTTTAACAAATAGTATGTTTTCATTAATTATGTGATATTTAATTATGGTATGTGTATGGTGTATGGCATGACCATAATTTGACCAATGTGATTGGATATTTTATTTCTTTATGGGTTGGTTTTAGGGCCTGCGTTTCGTTTAATTATAATTGGTTTTATGGCCTGCGAGTCGTCTATTTAAATTATTTATTATTTTACAGCATGCGTGTCGTTTACACCTCTTGTAATTTAATTTACTAGTGTAGTGTTGAATTTCATTAATGTAATGAAGACAAGAAGGACGAGACTGACGGACTCGAGGAGCCAATTGATTGCGTATGATGTTCCAAGGAGTTGGGAAGATCAATGAGGAACAATTGCAACCTTTTAGATTGACCCTTGTGATTTTCATGTTGGCTCATGGAAATCACGTTAGGAATTATGGTGATGTTATACACGGTCATATTCTTTTATTGCCATGTGATGCGATGTATGTTTAAATTTATGCATGTATGTGATACTATGTATGTTTAGATGTATGTTAGCAAACATAGACATTTACATAGGATAAAATCCCTCGTTAAAATTTAAATGTCATTCAATTAAAACATCTATCAAGACTTCGATCATCTTGAGCAGGTCATGCCAAAGCTGGGTGCTCGGATTATCTTAGTAAGGTGGGATGGGTAATGGTGATACCTGTATGTTTTAATGAACTAAGAATTCAAAAGAGTTTTGAATCTTAAGGCATAAGATGGGATTATAACATGCTTGGGCATAAAATGCCAAATCCCATAAATATAATCTAAGAGTTACATATGATGTAATCGATAAAGAGTTATCCACCTAAAGTAGCTCAATTCTTGGCGTCATGCCAAAGCTGAGTTTAGAATTGTGCAAAATGGGGTCTTAGCCCACTAAAATTACAAATGTTGTAAAATTGAGGGTACTTTGTTTCAGTGGGAGTATTTTTCTAGAAATAAAATGATGTAACTAAGTACTTTGCATATTGAATTTTGTAGATAGTAGAATGGCATCAAACAACACGTCCACCATTTCATTGTGATCCATCATTGAGAAGGACAAACTCAAAGAAAAAGGGCAATAACTCTCTGGATTGGATCCGGAGCTTGAGAATAGTTCTCAAGCAAGAAAGAAAGTTGTACGTTCTTGAGGAAGAAATTCCCGATGAGCCTGCTGACAATGCAAACAAAGCAACAAAAGACAAATGGAAGAAACATTGTGATGATTCCATTGATGTCGGTTGTCTTATGCTGGCTACCATTTGTCCAGAACTTCAGAAGAATTTAGACGAAATGGAAGCTTATGAGCTTAATGCTAATCTCAAATAAACTTTCTCAAAGCATGCTAGGCATAAGAGGTATGAGACCTTTCAATCCTCCTATGCATGCAAGATGGTTGAGGGGACATCCATCAGCGCTCATGTGCTCAAGATGAAAGCATATATTGATCATCTTGATAGGCTTGGTTTTCCACTTTCTAAGGAGCACTCTACGGATGTGATCCTAAACTCATTACCCGATAGTTTCGATCAGTTCATAAAGAACTATAATATGAATGAGATGGAGAAGTCCATTGCTGAGCTGCATGGGATGCTTAAAATGGCTGAGCAGAATATAAATAAGAAACGAGGCCACATGCTGATGGTCAACAAAGAGAAGTCCTTCAAGAACAAAGGCAATGGCAAGGGTAAGGCAAAAGTTGCCAAATCTAAAGACTCTACTAAGCCAGTTTTCAAGGCTAAAGCTCCCAAAGATGGAAATTGCCATCATTGAAATAAACCAGGACCCTGGAAAGGAAATTACAAGGTTTATTTGGAAGAGCTAAAGCGTACCAAGGGTAGTGAGACTGGCACAGGTATATTTGTTATAGAAGTTAACTTATCTACTTATAACTCATGGGTATTGGATACTGGATGTGGATCTCACATTTGTACAAATGTGCAGGGGTTGAGAAGCAATAGTGAGCTGAATAAAGGGGAAGTGGATCTAAGAGTCGGCAATGGATCAAGAGTTGCTACACTAGCCGTAGGAACTTATGATCTAGTTTTACCCAATGGGATTTTGTTAGTCTTGAACAATTGCTATTATGTTCCTGCTATGAATAGGAATATTATTTCACTTTCTACATTAGATTGTGAAGGTTACAGTTTTCTTATTAAGAATAAGATTATTCGTATTTTCTTTGATGACTTGCTTTATGGTACTGCAATATTGGCCTTTAAAATATTGATCTAGATTAGTCCGACACTTTGGAAGTCTATAACACTGCATCCAAGAAACCTAAGCTCAATGATTCTAATCCGACTTACTTATGGCATTGTCGACTTGGTCACATAAACGAGAAACGCATTTCTAAACTCCTTAATGATGGGCTTTAGACTATTTTGACTATGAATCATAGGGGAAATGCGAATCTTTTTTATTGGGCACGATGATGAAGAATCCTTTCACCGGTCATGGAGAAAGGGCTAGTGATCTATTAGGCCTAACACAGACTGATGTATGCGGACCTCTTAGCACTCATGCCAGAGGCGGATACCAATACTTCATTACATTTACCGATGATTTTAGCTGGTACGGATATGTTTATCTTATAAAGCATAAACATGAAACTTTTGAAATGTTCAAAATATTTGAAAATGAAGTACATAATCAACTTGGAAAGACAATAAAAGCTATTCGATTAGATCGAGGTGGCGAATACTTAAGCTAAGAATTCGACGATCATCTTAGGAGTTGTGGGATTGTCTCACAACTAACTCCTCCTAGAACACCACAACATAATGGTGTGTCTAAGAGGAGGAATCGAACTTTATTAGATATGGTTCGATCCATGATGAGTCGAACGGAGATTCCATTATCATTTGGGGCCACGCCTTAGAAACAGCAGCATTCACCCTTAACTGTGTTCCATCTAAAGCAATTGAAAAGACACCATTTGAGAAATGGACTGGTAAGAGAAATGCCTCTACGGCCACGCCTTGAGATTTCATCCCAAAAGCCTTTTCGACTGTTTCCGGAGTGATTGCTACTGCTTCTCCGAAAATCGAGCTCTTGATGCCCGATTCTAGCACTTCGGCGTCCTCCAAAAACACGATAACCGCCTCCTTGAAGAGAGATTTAGGGCTGATGCTCAGGAATGGGTAGATCCCATTCATCTTCATGGAATTGATAATGTCATACACTTCGTTGTCCAGATTTGATTTGAGCAGCCCCTCGAAATCGACCACTAGGCTAAAAATAATCTGGTCCTTCACAGCCTTCATATTCACTCCGTCGAAGTACGATTCCATTTCTGTACAAGAAATTTTTTTCTGATTGTATTGAAAGTTCGAAAGTTTTTCTGATTTTGAAAATTAGGGTTTGAGTGTTTTGAAGAAGGTAAAGTTTGTGAAATGATTTTCCCGTCTTTAAATAGAAAAGTGAAGAGAAGTTTGGAATTTAATATTCATTTATTTAAGCGGTGGTCCACCTTTTGAGATTT
This sequence comes from Orobanche coerulescens, assembly GCA_033398695.1. Classification (NCBI taxonomy): domain Eukaryota; kingdom Viridiplantae; phylum Streptophyta; class Magnoliopsida; order Lamiales; family Orobanchaceae; genus Orobanche; species Orobanche coerulescens. The sequence continues at coordinate 57,629,292 of CM065807.1, read as the reverse complement.
TAAAATTTAAATTAAATTAATCGGTGGTCCAACTTTTGAAAATTCGAAAAATGACGGTTGGATTTAATTGGTCGTTGTGGAGGTCGTGTGAACGTGTAGTTGCCACGTGTATATAAATAATAATATAATATTCAAGAGTCGGTAAGGGATAGAGAACTTAGTTGGTTAACCGTTTGACTTGTTTAACTGATCTGCATCAGGTGAGTTGTATTGCGTGTAGTCTCGATCAGCTAGGTTTCTTCGTCTGGCCTCCATCTTCTTGACTTTCATCTTTTAGACTGGCTTGATCAGGTAACTTCATTGGCTCGTCTGATCTGGTATTTAGGTAGCTTTCTCATCTGTACTAGATTCCCAATCTAGTAATCCAAGATCCATGCTTAGTTCCAAAAACCTTTCTTCTGGTAAGGGTTTAGTGAATATGTCAGCAATCTGGTATTCTGTGCTGACTCTTTCTACTCTGACTCTCTTGTTAAGCACATGGTCTCTTATGAAATGATGTTTAACATCAATGTGCTTCGTCTTGGAGTGCAATACTGGGTTGTTGGTTATTGCGATTTCACTGTTGTTGTCACACCATATTAGGACTTCATTTGCAATGATGTTGTAGTCCCTTAGCTGTTGTCTAATCCATAAAATCTGAGCACAACAACTACCTGCAGCTAGGTATTCTGACTCTGTTGTTGATATAGAGTTACATACATGTTTCTTGCTAAACCAGGATATCAGTCTGGTTCCTAGGAATTGGCACGTTCCACTGGTGCTTTTCCTATTAATTTTGCATCCCGCGAAATCTGCATCTGATTATCCTGATAGCTTAAAATTATTATCTTTAGGATACCATAGTCCAACATTGACTGTAGACTTAAGGTATTTGATTATCCTCTTAGCTGCATCCTGGTGAGACTGCTTTGGCTTGGATTGAAATCTAGCACATACTCCCACGGCATAAGATATGTATGGACTGCTTGCAGTCAGATAGAGGAGTGATCCAATAAGTCCTCTGTAGTGGGTTGGATCCACTGATATGCCTCCTTCATCTGCATCTAGATGTGTGCTTGTGCTCATAGGGATTCTTGCTGGTTTGGCTGATTCCATTCCAAATCTCTTGATTAAATCTCTGGTATATTTGGCTTGGTTGATGAAAATGCCATTCTTCATCTGTTTAACTTGCAAACCTAGAAAAAAATTTAGTTTGCCCATCATACTCGTCTCAAACTCTCCTTGCATGAGATTTGAGAATTTCTCACACTGCTCCGGGTTAGTTGAGCAAAAAATGATATCATCCACATATATTTGAACTAATAATATTTGGTCTTCATGCTCCACTCTAAATAAGGTCTTATCCACCTTTCCTTTGCTGAAACCATTCTTCTCAAGTAACACAGATAATGTTTCATACCATGCTCTTGGTGCCTGCTTAAGTCCATACAGAGCTTTTAGAAGCTTGTATACTTTGTCTCCTTTGACAAATCCAGGGGTTGGTCCACATAGACTTCTTCTTATAGAATTCCATTTAGAAAGGCGCTCTTCACATTCATTTGGTAGACTTCAAAATCCTTTAATGCAGCATATGCAAGGAATAGTCTGATGGCTTCTAATCTTGCAACAGGTGCATAAGTTTCATCAAAATCTATTCCTTCACATTGTGCATAGCCTTTAGCAACAAGTCTGGCTTTATTCCTAGCAACAACTCCATCTTCATCGCATTTGTTCTTGTACACCCATTTGGTACCAATAACCTTCTTGTGATATAGTCTGTCTGTTAGTTCCCAGACATTGTTCCTTTCCATCTGGTTAAGCTCTTCTTGCATTGCATTGATCCATGAGTAGTCTTCCAATGCTTGTTCTGTAGTCTTGGGTTCTATTTGAGACATAAAGCATGAAAACATTGTCATTCCTGCTGGTAGAGTGGAATGTCTGGTCTTGATTCCATCAGTTAGGTTTTCAATAATCTGCTGAATGGGGTCTCTAAGCCACTTAGGGATGTCTTCTTCATCAGGGTATGTTCCCCCTGTAGAAATGCTCTGGTGGACTCCTTCTCTTTCTGCTTCAGCTTGGTTCTGATCTCCTTGGTCTGCAACTGGATCAGCTACGGTCTTGTCATCTGCAGATGCGTCTTTATCAGCTACAGATGGGTCTTCACCAGCAGCAACTGGATCAGGTAGGTGTTGAGGTCCTATCTGATCTGCAGTTGGGTCTTCAGGCAGATCTGCAGATGAGTCCATCATTTTTGTATCATGGATGATGTCTTCTTCTAGGATTGCAGATTTGAGTTTATTCTCAATTAATTCCTGTTTCCTATACTCAGCAGTAGATTCATTAAATACCACATGATGATTGAGAGAGATTTCTCATTCTGGATCCTTCTCAGCAGCTCAGGCAGCTTTGTTAAGGTTTCACTCTTCTTATATAGAAAGACAATCCATGTGTACCTTGAGTAGTCATCTCCTACTACTAGAGCATGCTTTCTGCCACTTAGGGTCCTTAGCTTGATAGGACCAAATAGATCCATGTGAAGTAGATCTAAGATCCTTGTTGTGAGAGTGGTAGGTTGGACTGGCTTGAATGATGCTCTAGTCTGCTTCCCTTTCTGACATGCATCACAGCGAGCTTCCTTTCTAAAAACTTCTTTTGGAAGTCCTCTGACCAGCTCCTGAGAGCTAATATTGTTGATGGCTTTGAAGTTTAGGTGACATAGTCTCTTGTGCCACAACCATCCATTTTCTGCTATTGTCTTGGATAGAAAGCAGGTGTTGGGAGTTCCTGTTTTCCAATCTATCATATAGACATCTCTCCTTCTGAATCCTTATAGCTTCACTTCTCCAGATAGAATATCCATCACCATATATTTCCAAATGGTGAAGACTACTAGATTCTTCTCATCACAAAATTAGCTTATGCTCAAAAGGTTGTATTTGAGCCCTTTGACATAGTGAAATTTTGATATAGTGATGTTTCCTCTGTGCAGCTCTCCAAAGCCTTTAGTCTGGCCTCTAGAGCTATCTCCAAAGGTTACGTCTGGACCTCTTTCGTTGATATAATTTGACAGCACCTTCTTGTTCCCGGTCATGTGCCTTGAGCATCCAGAATATACAAACCATTCTTCACCTCCACTATTTGAATTTGTAGAGATGTGGTAGTAGTCCTTCCACCTTTTCTGCAATCAAACAAGCAGAGATTTAGGTACCCAAATCTGTGTGGGTCCTCGAGGGTTAGTTGGTTTCCTGGAGAACTGATTTCTCCTGGGATTGTAAAAGTTGTTGTTATTGCCCCTAAATGGTGTGTGTTGTCTGGGCATGTATCCTCTATTAGGATTGTATATTGGATATGCCTCATAAAATTGATGTGGGCCATTCCTAGATCTTGGCTAAGACTATTTATAAAATCTTTGGGGTCTCCACATCTATTCATTTTGAAAATTTGGATAACCTTGAGGTTTCCATTTGCCCCTCCCATTTTGAAATCTGTTTTTGGGGCGTCTTTGATAATAATGGGCATGTTATCTGGGCTGTTGCTTCTATCTTGGACATTGCCTAGTCTCATGTCTAGGTGGTTGCGTTGTATACCTTGGCTGCGGCCTAGACTTGTGACTTGGCTGCTGCCTATTTTAAAACACTGGTTTGTAATTAGGCTCAGTTGATGGGACAAGTGTTTCTCCCTTGATGAAAGTGGTTTTAGAACTAGAGGGAGTGTTAGGGTCATATCCAAGGCCTGATCTGGAATATAGTGGCCTTTTGTTCATACACAATTCGTCCAAAGTTAGAGATGCCTTCAGGGAGGTTATTTCCTTCGCCTGAGTTTTACTTAGCTGAGTCAGTTTAGTAAACTCAGCTTTGACATGAGCAAGTGCAGCTGATTTTTCACTATTCAGAACAGTTAATTGTTTTATCTCAGTTGTGGTGATATCAGTCTGGTTTTTAAAGTTGTCTGCAGCCTGTTTTTCAGGATCAGATTTGGTTTTATTCAACTCTAGGCTGAGTTTTTCAAAATCGTTTTTCAGCTGCCTATTCTCATCTTGCAGCTAAGTCTTCTCGGATGATACAGATAGGTGTGCAGATTTTAATTTCTCAAAATCTTTGAGAAGCTGATTTATAAATTCGTGCAAGTCCATATCTTGTGACATGTCTGAACTATTATTTGAATTAGAGGGTTTTGATGTTACCTCTTCATCAGCTACGTTGGCCATCAGACAGTTATATTCCTCATCGTCATCAGAGAAGAATCCGCTGCTTGATTCCACTTTCTCTTGATCTTCTCCAATGAGGGCTTTCCTTCGGTTTTCTTTTCTGCTCACCTCCTTCTTGCTCTCGTCCTTCTTAAGATCAGGACAGTCGATTTGAATGTGTCCTGTCTTATGATAGTTATAGCATTCCACCTTCCAGCTTTCGGCTTTTTCATTTCTCCTTGGATTCTCCTTATAATTCTTCTTATATTTGGAATAATTCTTTCAAAAATTGCTGAATCTTTGCATTATAAATGCCATTTCTTCCTCGAAATCGAGTGGATTTGGAGGTTTGACATCAGACAAGTTCTTGGCCGGGGACTCAACTGTAAATGCTATTCCCTTCTTTGCAGGCTCGTTTGATGATGAACTTGGGAGTTCAAATTCATAAGCCTTCAGGTCATAGAATATTTCTTGAATCTTTATTTAATTGAGGTCTTTGGATTCCCTCATGGCCACCGCCTTCATGCTCCATTCGGGGCTAAGTGATCTTAACACCTTCAAGGCCATCTACCTATTGCCATAAGTTTTTTCAAGGGAGATTATTTTGTTGATGATCTCTGTGAACCTTGTGTCCACCTGGTCTATTGATCCTCCGGTCTTCATCTTGAAGTTGTCAAACTTTTGGGTAGCGATTGACAACTTGTTTTCTTTTATCAGCTCTGTACCTTCACACATCACAGCAAGGGTATCCCAAATTTCTTTGGCATTTTGGCAATTCTTGATCTTGACCATGGTTCACTTGTCAAGAGTTTGATATAGCACATCTCTGGCCCGGTTGTCAAGGTTGGCCAGCTTTGTTTCTTCTGATCTCATCTCTGTTCTTTTCTTGGGAATTTTTTCTGGTTTCCCTGCTGTAATCTCCTCAGGTGTGTTGTCCTTCTCAAAGATGAAAGGACCGTCTTCTATGATGCACCACATGTCGTCATGGATAGAAGATAAGTGTGCCTGTATCCTTATCTTCCAAAGATCATACTCGTCAACTGAAACACGGGTAGTCTAGAGTGCATGTGTTCCATTCCAAATGAGAGATAAAAATATATGCAAGATATATAGATCTGGTTCTGGAAATGAATGAACCAACGTCTCCAATACCACTTGTAGGTCACAAGTCGTTAGAAATAAGTCTAGCGGGGGGGTGAATAGACTTATTGAAACTCTTTTTCAAAGTAGGAATTAAGGAGTTTCTCAGCTGATGGTATAGATGACTTAGAGTCATCTGCAGACAATATAAGTGTGGAAGTCAGCTGATGACGAATACAGAATATAAACAATGAAACACTAAGTATGAATGCAACAGTTAAGTATGATGCTAAAACAATAAAGTACGCAGGCAATTTATAGTGGTCTCAGAGGTGGGGTAATCCTCTACTAATCCACTTTCTCCAAACCAGTTGGAGATGAATCCACTATAATTTTCAACCAGTGATAAATATTACAGTGATTCTACAACTTAGCTACAACAACTTCCAACCAGTGGAAATCCTGTCGTTGCAACTCCTTTCTGACTGCCTAGCACCACTCGATCTCTAAATCCTTGGATGCCTATCAGTCGTGCAACTTCAACCAGTGAAGTACCCCATACTCAGATTTTAAGAGAAGAGTGTTTTGTCTTCTCCAACTAAGAGCTTTCTTCGTATGGGAAATGTGAATGCTGCTCTTCACGATGCTATAGATTTCTTGATCGATTGATTGCTTTAATTGCTTGAGAGTATAGTTCTCATCATACTTTGCTCTTTCAAATCTTCATATATTTATAGCTTGTCAATCCTTAGAGCTTTTCCTCGTAGCCTTTGTAAATCTGTAACAAATCCGTCCGTTGGAGAAGTAGACTTCTTTGTTTTTCTTTTTGAACGTTGCAAGGCTGGATTCCCTTATTTTAATCCATTTCCGACCGTTGTGAAGACTTTCACATGGAAGCGCTGAATCTTTTGATTTAAATATGTCTAAAGTCTTCAAAGGTGGGTCTGGATGAATTATTTAATTCATATCCTTCTGGGAATCTCTCCAATCTATCCCTTATCGCCCGCATGTGACTCTCCGTAATTATTGACTTTTCAATGCATGCTGACGTGGCTAGGTTTACTTGGCTGATGACTTATCTGATCTCTTTAAGTCAATCTGTCTGATGTGCAGTCAAACTTCTCTGTCGTCGGACTTCTCTGACAATGACTTCTCTGATGTCTTGACGAGACTTCTCTGGTCTGAAGTCTTCTGACCTGATGAACTTGACTGATCTGATGGTCAGACTTCAGATGACTTGGGCTCCGTCTGATCTCTTGACTGCAGTCTGGTCAAACTTCTCTGAAAAATTGTTGACCAGAACTTCTCTGATTTTCATTTGACTGTGACTCGGCTTTCTACAGTGTTTGGTCAAACTTCTATGATGTTGCTTGTCTGACCGAAACTTCTCTGATGTACTTATCTGTACTTTGTACTTAGCCGATTTTAAGCATAACTTAAATGGCCTATAGAAGATACTCATTTGGTTCTTCTTTACATTTTGCCAAGTATCTAACTTAACTTAATTTGACCTATGGAAGATACTCATTTGGTTCTTCCTTACATTTGCCAAGTAATAAGCATACATTTGAATAAACAAATATAATGATGACATCATCAAAATATAACAAGTATTCCTAACAAAACTTTCCAAAGTCGAAAGATCACAAATCAGGAGAACGATTTATAAAATGTTTTAAAATGCCCTCGGGAGTTTTAATGGGAAGCAATTTAGAATTATCGAATCCTTCTCTAAAGATCAAAGATTTGCTTTCTCAAATAAAAACCAACAATAATTCACAGGGTTCATAGCCCACGTCACGTGTCCTCGGCGGATATAAAGTCAACAAAATATAACCACCCAAGATACAAAATCTTGGTAACACGTCCAAGGTACTCGACCTGGCAAAAAACATCTGAAATCATATCCATACCACCGTGAGCACATGCCACGTCATCTCACGGTTGGATCAATCACTTGTTGCATCCTAACCACATGATCACAAGCCATGTGTCACCATAGGTTTTTTTAGGCTCTCACGGTTGGATCAATCACTTGTTGCATCCCGACCACATGATCACAAGTCATGTGTCACCGTAGTTTTCTTAGGCTCTCAGAGTTGGATCAATCACTTGTTGCATCCCGACCACATGATCACAAGTCATGTGTCACCGTAGACCTCGCATATATCCACACATTCACACACATAACACAGTACACCAAGGATATCCCAACAATTCACCCAGAGACAACAAACACATAGCACAACACAAACGTCAAATAACAACGCACCGAAATGAGGTAACATACGTATATATGCATTATCAAGGCACAACATCAACACCAACCATATCCATAGGATTCACTTAATCATTTACCAACACGCCATTCACAAATTCACACGCGTTTTGAAAGTGAGCCTTTTGTTAGGCGTATTTTTATACGCTTATTTAACATTATTCTTTATCCATTTTGAGCCTAAAAACGCATAAATGAGCCTTTAAAGCATTATTCTTTTATATTTGGCAGAAAATTGGAGTCTGGAAGCTCGAACGATGAAAAACGGGCGAAAACGGCAAATTTTGGCCTGGGGCCGCGGCACGAACCAAGTGAGCCGCGGCACACGCAGGTGACCAGCAAGCCCCGAGTGGACTGTACCAGGGGCCGCAGCACAAGTATAGAGAGCCGCGGCCCATGAGGAAAATTTAGCGCCCAGGCATATGCGCTGAGCAGGGTGAGCTGCGGCACAGATTAAGTGAGTCACGGCCCACGGGGCGGTTTTGATAGAAAATGCCGCGTTTCTGGGCCGTTTTGGAGCCTGTTCTCGACCTAATCACACGGACGCGTTTTGGAGGCTGATAAGAGTTATAAATAAGAATTGAAGGTCATAATTGAGAGGGAGGATCGATCGACAGATAGGGCGGAGACACCAGAGGAGCAGAAACGAAGAGATTTGTGGGCGACGACAAGACCACGGATCCCTTACGGTTTTTCTTTTCCGCATCTTAGTTTCTAGATCTGTTTGAGTAGGATTGTGATTGTAGCCGATTACATGACGGTTTGATTTATTTATTTTTATTTCAATTCATTCATTATTCTATTGAATTGGATTCTTCTTACTGCTCTTAATACCTTTTAATTGTCTGGCCAACAGTTGAATTGATTTTAATGTCTTTATGGATTCGGGAGATGAAATTTGGGCATAGTTCTTGTGAGAGTAATCATGATTTTCGTGAGATAGGGATATACTCATGGGAATTGTGAAGCCTGTTTATTGTGGAAATTCTTGAACTATTTTAGCTATTAATTATCTAATTCGAATAGGGATATATCGAGTTAATAATTCGTAGTATTTTCTATCGACCTTGTGAAAGGCTTTAGAATAATTTAAGAATTCCTGGCTTACAATCAATTGAATAAAAAGGAATTGGAATTAAATAAAAATCATTCATGATTGTTTGAGGTGAAAATCATAATCCTACGCCCTTATTATCATTATTTTTATTATTAATATTATTATTTATTTTTCTGCAATTGGTTTAGATATAAATTCCATATAATTGTTCTTCAAATAAAATTGTGAGTTGACTACATTTTGATACTTAGTGAAATCAGTCCTCGAGGGAACGATATCTTACTTATCACTTTATTACTTGTTGACACCGTGCACTTGCGGCATAGTGTGAGGGATTTCCTCACAACAAGTTTTTGGCGCCGTTGCCGGGGACTGATTTTTCGCTAATATCATTACCAAGCGACTCTAATTTTAATTTGAAGTTTTTTTTTCTTTTTTTTCTTTCTTCCTTAGATTCTATTTTTTTTTCATTATGTTTTCCTTTGATTATCGTGACCCTTGACATTTCATAAATTTCGATGATCTTAATAATTTGCCTAATAGGGTCAGTCAGCCCCCTCCCCCAAAACAAAAGACCATGTTTTAATATTATGTAGACGCTCTCGAAAATCCTGATAGTACCCCTCTTGAGCGAGAATGTGCACGTCGTGGTCTTGAAATTCACTATGGTTATTTTCCAGCTCATCGATTTAGTAGTGAAGTTTAGGGGGAGGTTGAGAAGAAAGACATGCCGAGTTTTAGGCTCGATCCCCCAGCACCTGATAATTACATAAAGTGTGATGAGCTTGTAGAAGAAGTTATCATTGATGATGTTTCCAAAGAAATTTCATTAAATGGTCATCAAACTTCGAATAATAAGGTGAACACTTTTGTGCCAAAAAATTTATTAACGGTGCCACGCATAATTTTTCCTAAATCCATAATGGGAGAGATTGACCCTATTACTTGTGATTTTGTTGAGGCTGATTCTTTGAGTTCTAACGAGGTTGTTCATGATATGTCTTTATTATCTACCCATTCGAACTCTGCTTATTTTTTCATGCCTTATCATTATTATATTCTTCCACTATTTTTTGGTTGTCCGCATAATTATTCTTACTCACTAATTTGGGCAACCAGGCATGAACCAAAGCCTCCCTTGTGGAATAAGAGGGTTATAGATTGCAAGAAGGGGGTATTTGGCAATCTCCCTAGAAAGAAGCCACGTTAAATTTTTTTTGCCACGTCGTGCTCAAGACGTAAAATAGAGCGCCTGATGGGAGGCAACCCATCATTTTTACTTGCTTTCTAGTTAGTTGTTTTTATTTGATTTTTCGTTAATAATTTGTTTTTTTTCCTTTGTTTTGTTATTTCGTTTGGATTCGTGTATTCTTGTTGGCCCTTATTTCTCTAATATATTTTTTTAACCCCAATGATTTATTATTCTTCATATTTAAGTCTGTCTTGACTTAATGTCTATAGTTATTTCATGACTAGAGACTAAGTTTGGGGGTCCCTGGTGATGTTGAGCATTATTTGAAGTATGGACTGACATACGATTCCACTCAGACATGTGCTGGCGTTGAAGAAGACATTTGGAATAAGTTTCACTTTTCCTTATCTCTATTCACATGAGTTTTATTGTTGATGATGTTATGTGTAGTGGAATAAATTGAAGCATGCGATAATTTTCTTAATTCTTCTTGGTTATAAATTGCGATTTCATCATTGCTTTATTTTTCGTGAATTTTTCGTGCTTCCATGTGTAAAACTGATGTTACGATACTGATTTCTTTTGGAGGAAACGGTTGAGTTTTAGTCGAGTTGCAGTCAGCGATATCTGTTTCTGTTGAGTATTCAGTTAGGTCCGAAATTTTATCGTTTTTGTAGAAATCTTAGCAGATAAGAAAGGAGGCATACGTGTTTTCAAATCGTCGTCTATACATTTGGTTACACTTTTCGCGTAGCTAGTTGTCCAGTAACATGAGTCGTGTTGACACTTAATTTGAGTTTAGAGTCGGACATTCTTTCCCAAAAAGTCGAGATATTATTTGTTCTATGATGGGAAGTCTAGTAACCGGGGGTATTCACGTGACCCGTTGTTTACTCTCGCGTAAAGCGACAACCCTGAATAGACTAATGATTTAGAAATATCGCATTACCGATGATGGGAAGCCTAGTAACCGGGGGTATTCACGTGACTCGTTGTTCACTCTCACGTAAAACGGCAATCTTGACATGTGGGAATTGCTATTCGAGTTTTTTCTCCACTGTAGATGGGGACTTAGTAACTAGAAGCATCCATGTGCCCCATGAGTGTCTTTTACGTCAAACGGTTCCCCAATACATGAGAATGGACATCCACCCTAGGATTATCCTGATGAAACATCCCGAGATCCGAACCTAGTGGTTAACTCGAGTCTTTATTATGATCATACATAAGGGAATGCTGTCCTAGGAGTAATTTTGATAATGAAACTCTTGAGTTTTGCCACTAGACTGTGGGGCTGGGCGAGTTAGCTTGTTTATTCTAACCCTTCGTATTAGCAGTCTGTTAAATTCATGCTTGTTAATCTTTGAGCTTGATTTTCTTCATGAACGATTGGTTAGGACTGAAAATGACTACTGTTTAGAATCAGTGTCCTTGATGTGACTCACTATTACGATACTTGTATTATTCTTTGAGATTTTCAGGGTAGTATTGATTAAGTTGAGCACTATGGATTTGCACGATTATTCACGATACTTTTTGTTTGAAATTGATTCTTTTTGCTTGAGGACAAGAAAAGGCTCAAGTTTGGGGGTATTTGTTAGGCGTATTTTTATACGCTTATTTATCATTATTCTTTATCCATTTTGAGCCTAAAAATGCATAAATGAGCCTTTACATCACTATTCTTTTATATTTGGCAGGAAATTAGAGTCCGGAAGCTCGAACGATGAAAAATGGGCGAAAACGGTAAATTTTGGCCTCGGGCCGTGGCACGAACCAAGTGAGCCGCGGCACACGCAGGTGACCAGCAAGCCCCGTGTAGACTGTACCGGGGGCCGCGGCACAAGTATAGTGAGCCGCGGCCCATGAGGAAAATTTAGCGCCCAGACATATGCGCTGAGCAGGGTGAGCCGCGGCACAGATTAAGTGAGTCGCGGCCCATGGGGCGGTTTTGATAGAAATTGCCGCGTTTCTGGGCCGTTTAGGAGCCTGTTCTCGACCTAATCACACGGACGCGTTTTGGAGGCTGATAAGAGTTATAAATAAGCATTGACGGTCATAATTGAGAGGGACGATCGATCGACAGATAGGGCGGAAACACCAGAGGAGCAGAAAGAAAGAGATTTGTGGGCGACGACAAGACCACGGATCCCTTACGGTTTTTCTTTTCCGCATCTTAGTTTCTAGATCTGTTTGAGTAGGATTGTGATTGTAGCCGATTACATGACGGTTTGATTTATTTATTTCAATTCATTCGTTATTCTATTGAATTGGATTCTTCTTACCGCTCTTAATACCTTTTAATTGTCTGGCCAACAGTTGAATTAATTTGAATGTCTTTATGGATTCGGGAGATGAAATTTAGGCATAGTTCTTGTGAGAATAATCGTGATTTTCGTGAGATAGGGATATACTCATGGGAATTGTGAAGCCTGTTTATTGTGGGAATTCTTGAACTGTTTTAGCTATTAATTATCTAATTCGAATAGGGATATATCGAGTTAATAATTCGTAGTATTTTCTATCGACCTTGGGAAAGGCTTTAGAATAATTTAGGAATTCCTGGCTTACAATCAATTGAATAAAAGGGAATTGGAATTAAATAAAAATCATTCCTGATTATTTGAGGTGAAAATCATAATCCTACGCACTTATTATTATTATTTTTATTATTACTATTATTATTTATTTTTCTGCAATTAGTTTAGATATAAATTCCATATAATTGTTCTTCAAATAAAATTGTGAGTTGACTACATTTTGATACTTAGTGAAATCAGTCCTCGAGGGAACGATATCTTACTTATCACTTTATTAGTTGTTGACACTGTGCACTTGCGGCATAGTGTGAGGGATTTCCTCACAACACCTTTAACGAGGTTTAAACGAATCTTGTGAAAGTTCATTTCAAACAACCAAACAAACACACTTAAACGATCACCGATCGTCATATCCACAGAACGAAAAATGTATGAACAAGGTACTTGCCTCGAATAATCACGAACGTGGAGAATCGACCGAACTAAGGTGACACGAACCGACTACAAATCCGCCAACTCCGCTGAACACCAATCCGCGACAATAACAACATGAATTCCATAACACGACCTAAAGATTCAAGGAACAAACAACGAGAGTTCAAGGATTTCCCCCAAAACGGCCAAGAACACGAATCGACCCGACAAAACGTGAAAATGAAATTCTAAACCGTGGGTTATGATCAACATTACTATGTAACAATAAAGAAATCGACAATTTCGGATTAGAATCACAAAATCGTGGCAAACCCCAAATATTACAAATCTTAGGATTTTAGAGAATACCTTGATTCATAAGAAGAAGGATGATGTAACACCCCCAGAGCCATCTGGGAATATTACAGCGTCGTGGGCCCCGAAATGGAACCCACAAGGATAAAAGACATTTTTGCAAACATTTCAAATACGCCTAAGCGGCGATGACGGTAATATCTTTAAAAATATTTAAAGACTTTATAAAATCCATTTATCAATACCGTCTTAAAATCTCATTTGAAAGTACAAGGCCAAAATACCTAAACTCGACGATCAAAAAAGGTACACGTTAAGCCACCGCTTACACGTGCCGACCAAAATAGTTTAGAAAATGATTTCCCAAAGTAACTTAAGTTGTCAGACACCAAAAGACCATTTAAAAATACTCACGCAGCAGAAATGACAAACAGTTAAAAATACTCTAGCAGCGGAATACAACAACTAGTCAAAGTACTCGATTCACAAACACACGCCATAGCCAGTATCCTCCGGGTAGCTCATCTTTTCACGACTGCTACAAGCTCGATATCCCAAGAACCTAAAAATAAATCCCACAACGGGGTCAGCAATAATACTCAATAATGATAACGATCACATCACGTCAATAATTACATACCAATGAAATTACTAAGTAAGAATACTACCAATGTAATCTTACCGTCATAACTTTACCAATTCGTGATAATTCTCATCAAAATAACCCTTACCATATTGCACATCTCGTAATATCGATTAACTAATAAACTCAAACATAACATCTATATTGTACCTCAAACAATACCCAAGATTCTCAAAACATCATCATAACTCGCAATACGGAAATATACCAACTCTGACCAATTCGATCCATCGGGTAATATCATCAAATCCCAACACTAATCGATTGTCCATCAAAATACAAACACCAAAGGAAATACGGAACATACCTAAAGATACACAATGCCCCGACAGTCATGTCAGTCCAATCCGATGATCAGATCAAAACAACATATGGACATGGTCCTAACACAATACCTACAAATGCATACTCATATGACAACGTCAATATGCTCACAGCAATAACAACAACGTATACTCAATGGAAATCCGATGATCCAGCGCACACAACATAGATACCAAGATGATCCTGTTAGATGAACACGAGGTGGATAACCAATAATATACATATGCACAACAACAACACATGGGTAATCTGATGATCCAACGCACACAGCATGTAATATCCAGATAATTGTTGAGTATTTTCATCTGTATTTGAACCTTGTAATATTCGAGTTTGTGGTATCTATAATCAAAGTGTGATTTTTCCCGTATTCGTATTCCAAACAGTCATGATCATATTAGGAAGAGATTGCAAATTCATGCATGCAGCTATGTCATAATATATGCTAGTAGATGAGTTTAACGTATGTTATGAGCTAAGGATAGCGTACGCTATGGACAAAGTATAGCGTACGTAACAAGCAGTCAAAAAGATTAGATTGGTCGGTGTATGGGCCAGCTTGGGATGGGGTCAGATAGGATAAGATTTCGCGTGATTCGGACAGCTTTTCGATAAAGCAAGTCAATGAGGCATAACGTATGCTAAAGGACTAAGATATCGTACGCTACACAGAGCTTATTACGTACGTAAAAGGTAATGGTTAACGTAAGTTGAGGAGGTCATAAAATGAGGTAGTATATACTGTTGGATGTTAACGTACACTAAAGATTTCAGATAGCGTACATTAAGACGATAACGAACGTAATGTTGTGAGGTTAACGTACGTAAAGGTCTGAGTTTTATAAATATAACAGCACCCCATTTCATTTCAGCTCGTTTCCTTTCATCCCTTATCCGATTTCTGAGAGTCCTGAGCGCCTTCCCACATTATAATCATTGCTTAGCCTTTGTACTTGGTGATTGAAGTTGGGAAACATCTTAGTTTGGTGTTCAAGCCTACGGTGTCGAGTTCTAACAATCGTTTTCATCGTTTCATCGTGTAAGGTATGTTGACACTAAATCCAAACTTAAATTCAGTTTCTTGAGTATGTTACTGAGATTATTACGTTTCATGGATGTTGTAGTAATCGAATATCATGTTTTAAGAAGATTGGTTTGGTTATACTTTTATTATTCTTCGTTGTTAAGAGAATTATCATCGAACATTGGTATGTTGAACCCTAGGACGTAGTTTCTGAGATTGTGGTATGTTTTGGTTGAGTTTTATACCAATGTCATGTTAATATCATCACCTAGAATATAAGTGTTCAAGAAGATGAATTTTAGGAGTTTTCACCAAGATTATTTTGTAAGAGGTGTTCAAATTGATAAACTTCGTTATATTCTTAGTTAGAACGGATTGATTATGTTGAGGATAATCGAATTGAACCTAGAACATAGCTATTTCATCTCCATACGAGAATTTGTTAGTATTCGTATGATCATACTCTTGTTATGAATCGTTGTTTAGCCAAACTACTTTAGAAGTTGTTAAAAGAGTTGGAGTATGAAGGTTGATGCACTACTACAAAAACAGCATTTAGTGACACTTAGTTTCTGACACTTTATCAAAAGTGTCAGTAACTTCAGACATTTGACTCATTTTTTTTTTTTACATAATTGTGTCATAAGATACTGACACTTGAGTATCAGTAACTTGAGTATCAAAATTTACCGACACTTAAATATCAATAATAAAAAAAACTCAATTTATTTAAAACATATTATTTATTTATAATACTTCGTAACCCTACTCAATCGATAGAAGTATCTCTCTCTCCCTCATTTACATCACGCCGCCCCCATCCTCACATTCACCAACGACTGTTCTTCTTCGATCTCCGGCGGGTTCCTTCCCTGTCTTCCGCAAAATCTTCCTCAGGTAAACACTCTGTCTCTAATTCTTTTCATCTATTTCATTCTTCTCTAACCCTTTTCATCTGTTATGGTTGATTAATTCTGAAAAAACTAGTCCCTATCTCCCTCTTCTTCATTCGCTCGCCAACACGGGTGTTCTTTACTGAGTCTGAAGGTTAGATTTTTCTTCCTCTTGTTTGATATCATATTATTTTAGTTCAGATGCTTAGTATGTTTAGTGAAAATCAATCGATATGGAGGGAGAGTGATGGTTTGTGCCTCGACCGGATATGGGAAGATAAGAACGGGCGATTTTGTTTATATCCTTGAGGTTTGAGGGTAGCATTTGCTTGTTCAAGAATTTTTCCAATATCCTTTGGTAGCATCATTCCAAAACCCTAATTGCTTCTTTTACTAGTGTCTATTGTTTTTTTCTCAAATTTTCATTGATATATGATGATTTGTGAGGTTTTCATTGATATATACGAGATTTTCTTTGTCATCATCGAATCGTTTTTAATCTGAGTTTGCATTTTTTATTTTTTTATTTAATTGAGAAAGAGAAAGAAAGATGAGTTTCAAAGAGGAGGGAGAAAATGAAAGGGCTGATATGAGGAAGCCATTTTTACATTCATTTCATATTGGTAGATTTTGATTTAATTGTCTTTCTTAGTATCCACTTTTGTTTATTTCATCCTTCCATTATTATTTTTGTCAACTTTCACAATGATGTAATGTAGCCTTAACCTCAACAAACTATAAATCCAACGTCACCTCTCATTCACCAAAATTGTCTTTTTTGTAAACTTATATATTTGTAAATGGAATAATTTATAAATGTTTACCTACGGATATAATGATCATTTATATCTTACATGGTTCTAAATCGGGATCCAAGAATGGCCTTCCAACATGGCATGTTCGGCCTTCGTCTCCCCTATTTGTTGTAAGAATATTTTCTACTAAAAATCTAAAATTGATATGATATCTTTGGTTTTAAAGACTTGCTAATGTTCATGTAGAACATTAGTATTCATCGAATAGTTGGAGATATAAGGCGAGAATAAGTAGCGGTGATTGATGTGGTGGAGCTTATTGCTAACGAGTGTATTTAAAAGCAGATTCGCCTTGTTTATTATCATCTCTTCATATTGTTTTTGCATGTTTAATCTCTCTGTTATTGTTTTCGACCCTTAAGCGGCTTGGACTCAACGGTATGGCTTTAGCAAAGAAGTTGTTGAGTGCCCGTAATTTTGTAGTAAATGTTTTTATGACTTCTCTATCTTGAAAACCTCGTTAGTTTTTGGACTTCGAATCAACTCCTCCCATGCAGAAATATTTTGTCTTGGTAAATTGATTGCTTTAAGTATAGAGTATGTTTTGAGACATGCATTGCATAACCCATGTGATATTTCATAACCCATGTGAAATTGATTGCTTTAAGTATAGAGTATATTTTCTTCTACTTATTTATATGATATTGGCAATGGATTGGTACTCCATGATTTCACTATATTGCTTATGTTTTTATCGTACTTGGTGCAATTATGTGACATTTCTAGTGTATCTTCTTTGTTTTTAAGCCAATCCCATGTGATGGATCAGATATATCTTTTGGCAATTGACTCTTCTTATCACCTTTTTGATTGGGGATGATGGAATTGGAGGGTGAGACTGGAGATTGGGGATGATGGAATTGGAGGGTGAGACTTGGCAATTGACTCTTCTTATCACTCTTGTTATCATTGTATTTTGCATTGTATGCTCAAGTTGATGGAGATTGTTAGAGCTGGAGGATATTTTGTGTTGATGGAGATTGTTGTTGATGGTTATCAATGTATTTTGCATTGTATTTTGCTTATTATCAATGCTTATGGACATTGTTAGAGCTGGAGGATTTTTTTTTTTTGAGGTTTGGCAGCACATTTGGGATGCTAATTGGTTTTGTATTGCTTGGTTTTGTATTGCTCTTTTTAAGTGCATTGCATTTGGGATGTTTTATAATTGAATTGTCTGTTTGAAAATTTCAATTTATGGTATTTTTCATGTAATTAAACAAAAATGTAGTATTCATAAAAATAGAATTGAGATAAAAATATTTTTTTAACAAATGCGAGCATATCGACACTAAAATAGTGTCGGTAATTTTCTTGACACTTTATAATAGTGTCGATGTGCTAAAGCGAACATACCGACACTAAAGTTTAGTGTCGGTAAAAAAATTAATTCGACACTATTTTAGTGTCGGTAAAAAAATCTTGCTATTTTAGTGTCGTATTTACCGACACCTTGTATTCGACACTAATTTTTAGTGTCAGTATTTTCTGGCTTTAGCATTACTGACACTATTACAAGGTGTCAGTAAAATTAATTACTGACACTAAAATAGTGTCAGTAAAGGGGAAAACTGTACTAGTGATGATACGCCTACCCTTGTTATCGTAGAAGTCGATATCATTATCATCCACGTAGCATGATTTTATAGAATCCAACTAGTGTTTGTCCTATGATTTGATCGTGTAACCAACCATTCGTAAGATAGTGTGCTTGACCATAGTTGTGAACGATCAACGCTCGTGTGTTAGTTGTGTATCCATTAGTTTTATTACGTAAGTTGAGTTGTCGCTATTTTCATAGTGTTTAAGGTTCGAGGTTTGCGAACGGTTGATCGAAGGAACGGTCTTCGAGTTTGTTGAAGTCGTGAAGTGTTTATTTTTTGCCATCTTTCAAAGGCGAGTACCTTAATTATATTTATTCGTATTAATGTCAGTTATGTTGTTGTTGTATTGTGCATATGTGTTGCGATTGTTTGTCCACCATGTATTGTTCCGACGGGATCATCATGGGAATCTATAGCTGTGTGCGCTGGATCGTTGGACAAGTATTTCCACCATGCGTTGGTCCGAAGGGATCATCATGGGAATCTATAGCTGTGTGCGCTGGATAGTTTGAATACCACGAGTATGTTGAGATTGATATGATATGTTGTACATTGTTACTGTTTCTTGTTGGGGAGACTTTTTGTGATTATTGTTGATATTATTGACGTTATTATTCAGGGATTGTTGAATAAACCCTTGTCGTATAATTATCGTACTTGTACTAGCATCGTTGTACTAACCCTTTCGGGGGTGAACATTTGTTTTATGTTCGGGATCCAGGAGAGCGGAAAAACAACCACTAGATCTGCATGATGACGAGGGCGCAGAGTGATGTTACGGTCGGATTAAATTATCGGATGTTTGTGTTGTTTTAATTAAGTACTCGAGTACGTTGTCGTTTGTGATGTTAGATTTGGTCATGTATTAATGTTCACCGCTTGATGTTTGTCTTTTCAGTACGGTTTCAGACTCGTGTTATATTTTATTTCCGCTGCCGTTGTTTGCTGGTATTTGTTATTGTTATTTCATTTCCTCAGCCTTGTAAATTCTTACGTAAAGGATTTACGGCGCTGTAATATTCCTGAATATATCGGGGGTGTTACAGAATATGGTCTCGGAGCTAAGATTGTAGATATCTTGGTTTTTGGGTTAAAATAGGGGTCGTATATGTCTTTTGAGGTAACCGGTTGCACATAACATCACTGTACTGCCTACGTCTTCGTGCGAGCGGTGGTTGTAAGTTTCCTAAACTCTATCTTGTCATTTACATGTTATACCTTTTTATAACTTGAAACGTTAGGATGATATTATTCCCTCTATATTGAGTATTTATTCTTACAGTATGATGAGAGGAGGACGTGGACGTGGTCGCGGTCGTGGACGCGGATGCAGAAATGTTGAGAGAGCCCTGATTCGCTGTCAAATTAGGCGAACAGTAAGAGTCCATTAATAATGAACGAGGACAAACAGTGGAGACAAATGCCAATCCTGCCGTTCCCGACATCCTTCGTCAGGTGGTCAACCAGATGACTAAATTTGCTCAAGTTGTGGACAGGATGCAAGTGGAGGTAGGATTGCAGCCAGGGGAATGACAGCAAGGCATCCTAGACTTGGGAAATCGAGGAGACAGATGGCTACAGGATATGGCGAAGATGCACCCGCTAAAATTCGATGGAATTTCTGAGACGCCAACATGGGATCACTGGTTGAGATAACTGGAGAAAGTATTTGCCGGGATTAATTGTCCAGATGACTGGAGAGCCCCCATTGTCCAGTATTTTCTAACAGGAGAAGCGTCTGAATGGTGGGAAGCCATCCGACCTGTTGATCATGATGCTGCTTGGGAAGAGTTCAAACTTATGATGGAAGCTTAGTACTGCCCTCGTCCGGTGAAAGAAGCCAAGGTTCAATAATTTTTCTCCGTGCAGCCTTCGGATGTGCCGGTGGCGCAGATGATTAAGACATTTAATAAACAACTGGCGTTTGTTCGACACCTGGTTAGAACCGATGCAGAAATGATAATTCACTTTGATATGAGAATGATGCCGGAAATACAGAAGTACATGTCAGGTTTTGAATGCACCACTCTCCGCCAGTACCAAGACAAAGCCCTGACGTATGAAATGAACGAAGCAGCTATGGAAAAGTTCTCGGAGTCCAAAAAGCAGAAAGTCTCTGGTAGTTTCACAGAGCACAAGAGTAGTAGGTCCCACAAAGACCAGTCATCCTTTCATTCATTTAAGAGGACCCCGCACCCATCCAAAGGCCGAAAGAACTTCATATCAGTATCAATATCGACAGATGTGGTCAAGAACTATTTTAATTGTGGTCACCCAGGACACCGTTGGCGTGATTGTTTCCTTTCTCAAGTGACATGTTATGATTGCGGACATGAAGGGCATCGTGCGTTGTTCTGCATGTATTCCACTAAGTTAATTGGAGCTCGTACTTCGTAGCCGACTCATAAGGAAGCAAGTGTTCCGCAGACGCAGCAGAGTGTCCAGCTACCCCAGAGTTTTGGTCGAGGACGAGGCAGAGGACAGTTCGACCGAAAGGGAGCATCGAGTGCTGGATCCATTACCCCATGCCTTTATGAGATGAGGAGGGCAGACGATCAGGATTCCGTTGTTGCATCAGGTACCGTTCAGATCCTTTCATAACCAGTTAGTGTTTTATTCGATACAGGGGCTACACATTCGTTTATATCATTATCTTGTGTTAATCGTTTGAACATTTCTTGTTTTCATAAATGTGATCCTTATGTTGTGGGTTTACCGAGTGGGGAGAGAATTGTGGGGAACTTAGAAACTAGAGATTTTCCTGTATCAATTGGAGGCAATGAGTGGCCCTCAAATCTGATTGTGATAGGGATACAAGGAGACGATCTGATTCTCAAAGATGATTGGCTTAATAGATATGGAGCTATTGTGAACTACCGGAAGAGGAATATCTCGATGATGTCCGAAGATGGTTCTGAATTATTATTCGAAGGATGGAGGCCAGGAAGCTCAGGAAAAATGATCAAAGCTATGAAAGCCGTCAGACTGCTAAAACAGGGTTGTACTGGATACTAGTGTTATGCAATGAAGAAGGAAGATGGAAAAGTAGAGCTTTCATCCATTCCTATTGTGAGTGAATTTCCGGACGTGTTCCCTAACGAATTACCTGGACTACCTCCACGACGAGATGTAGAGTTAACCATCGAGCTAGAACCAAGAGCTACACCTATTTCTGAGGCGCCGTATCGCATGGCACCTACCGAAATGTATGAATTGAAGAAGCAAATCGAAGAGTTACTGGACAAAGGCTATATTCATCCAAGTGTTTCGCCCTGAGGTGCACTAGTTCTTTTTGTTCGAAAGAAAGATGAATCGCTTTGATTGTGCATTGACTATCGGGAGCTGAATAAGATGACGATCAAAAACAAGTACCCGTTGCCATGGATTGATGATTTGTTTGACCAGTTGCAAGGAGCGACGGTATTTTCCAAGATTGATTTGAGATCAGGATATCATCAGTTGAGGATTAAGGAATCCAACGTTCCGAAGTCAGCATTCAGAACTCGCTACGGACATTATGAGTTTGTGGTGATGCCGTTTGGTCTCACTAATGCGCCTGCCGTGTTTATGCAGTTAATGAATTGAGTGTTCATAGAGTATTTGTACAAATTCATAGTTGTGTTTATTGATGATATTCTGGTTTATTCAAAGAGTCCGGAGGAGCATGCGCAGCACTTACGGATCATTTTGGACCTCTTGAGAAGCGAGCAATTGTATGCCAAACTTTCTAAGTGTGAATTCTGTCTAAAGAAAGTGATGTTCCTCGGTCATGTGGTATCAGCAGAGGGAGTCCGAGCAGATCTCCAGAAAGTCGAGGCAATTTTGGATTGGAAGTCTTCTAAGAACGTGAAGGAAGTCAAAAGTTTTCTAGGACTTGCTGGGTATTATCGTCGGTTCGTGGAAGGGTTTTCCAAAATTACCCGCCCACTTACCCGATTACTGCAGAAACCCAAAAGTTTGAATGGAATGATATGTGTCAGGCCAGTTTTGATGAATTGAAGAAGTAATTGACGGCGGGACCAATTCTAACACTACCACAAGGAACTCAAGGATTCATAGTTTACAGTGACGCTTCAAACCAAGGTCTCGGGTGTGTATTGATGCAGAATGAGAATGTGATTGCCTACGCTTCACGGCAGTTGAAACCATATGAAGTAAATTATCCAACTCAAAATTTGGAGCTGGCAACTGTTGTTTTCGCCTTGAAGATATGGAGACATTATTTGTACGGGACTCACTGTTAGATCTTCACAGATCATAAGAGTCTCAAATACATCTTCAGTCAGAAAGAGTTAAACATGCGATAGAGGATATGGCTAGAATTGATTAAAGACTATGACATGGAAATTCTTTATCACCCAGACAAAGCGAACGTAGTGGCCGATGCACTAAGCAACAAACCTGTTTCTATTCGAATGTTGGAGACTCTCACCTCCCAGTCCAGCATTCAACGAGAGTTGATTCATGAGGGAATTGAAGTATGGTTGCAAGGAGTCCAAGGGAAACTATGTGTGATGGAATTAACTTCGTCGTTAATCGAAGAAATCAAATCTAAGCAATTAGATTACCCTCTGATGATTCGGTTACATGATCAAGTGAGCAAGGGTAAGGCTCCAGGATTTGTGATTCATGATGATGGAGTTTTGATATTCTAGAGTCGACTTTGTGTTCTCGATGTTGATGTTTGAAGCAGAAAATCATGATGGATGCTCACAGTACGCCATATTCTATTCACCCGGGCACCAGTAAGATGTATAAGGATCTGAAGCAGAATTTTTGGTGGGGCAACATGAAGAAAGATGTGGCGGAATATGTCTCGAAGTGTTTAACTTGTCAGCAAGTTAAGATCGAACATCAGCGATCTGCCGGAATGTCGAAACCACTCTCGATTCCTGAATGGAAGTGGGAATATATATCGATGGACTTTATCACCAATATGCCGAAGACCATAACAGTGATGAACATGATTTGGGTGATAGTTGATCGTCTAACCAAATCGGCTCATTTTCTGGGCATTAAGGATACTTGGGGACCAGAAAGGTTGGCACGAGTGTTTATTGTGGAGATAGTCCGATTGCATGGTACACCGAAGACCATTATTTCTGACCGAGATGGTCGTTTTGTGTCATATTTTTGGAAGGCGGTTCATAGAGCCTTGGGAACCAAGTTGAACTTTAGCACAGCCTATCATCCTCAGACTGATGGACAGTCCGAGAAGACTATTAAAACAGTGAAAGACATGCTGAGAGCTTGTGCCCTAGATTGGTCGACTGAGTGGGAAGTTCATCTATCGTTGATTGAATTCACTTACAACAATAGTTGGCATGCTTCCATTAAGATGGCACCTTTTGAAGCGTTATATGGGAGAAGATGCAGATCACCCCTGTGTTGGGATGATTCGTCAGACTTGATCGGGACGAAACCGGAGTTGATAGTACAGACTCAAGAGAAGGTAGCTCTGATTCGCGAAAGGCTATTGACTGCCTAGAGTCGGCATAAATCTTATGCAGACATGCGCTGTCGCCCGTTATAATTTGGAATTGGAGACCACGTGCTTTTAAAGGTTTCTCCTACTCAGGGAATTTTTCATTTTGGGAGAAAAGGAAAGTTGAGTCCGAGATATATCGGACCATTCGAGGTTCTTGAAAGAGTTGGGGAGTTGCCGTACAGGGTAGCCTTGCTGCTGTCGCTGAGTCATGTTCATAATATGTTTCACGTGTCTCAGTTACGGAAGTACATCACAGATCCCAGTCATGTAATTGATTTCAGCGAGATCGAAGTCGCTAAGGATGGCACGTTCAAAGAAAAACCAATAAAGGTACTCAAGAGTCGAGTCAAACAATTGAGGAATAAACCAATCACCTTAGTTAAGGCTCAATGATCGCGACACGGAGTCGAAGAAGCCACTTGGGAAACGGAGAACAGTATGAAGTCTAGATACCCAGAATTATTTTCATCTTAAGTTTCGGGACGAAACTCCTTTTTAGAGGGAGAGTATGTAATATCCGGATAATTGTTGAGTATTTTCATCTGTATTTGAACCTTGTAATATTCGACTTTGTGGTATTTATAATCGAATTGTGATTTTTCCCGTATTCGTATTCCAAACATTCATAATCATATTAGGAAGAGTTTGTAAATTCATGCATGCAGCTACGTCATAACGTATGCTAGCAGATGACCTTAACGTACGTTATGAGTTGCGGATAGCCTATGCTATGGACAAAGCATAGCATACTTAACATGTAGTAAAAAATATGATATTGGTCGGTGTATGGGCCAGCTTGGGATGGGGTCGGATAGGATAAGATTCTGTGTGATCCGGATAGCTTTTCGATAAAGCAAGTCAATGAGGCATAACGTACGCTAAAGGACTAAGATAACGTACGCTACACAGAGCTTATTACGTACGTAAAAGGTAATGGTTAATGTACGTTAAGGAGGTCAGAAAATGAGGCAGTAGCTACTGTCGAACGTTAACGTACGCTAAAGATTTCAGATAGCGTACATTAACACGATAACGTACGTAATGCTGTGAGGTTAACGTACATAAAGGTTTGAGTTTTATAAATATGGCAGCACCCTATTTCATATCAGCTCGTTTCCTTTCATCCTTTATCCGATTTTTGAGAGTCCTCAGAGCCTTCCCCCACATTATAATCATTGCTTAGCCTTTGTACTTGGTGATTGAAGTTGGGAAACATCTTAGTTTGGTGTTCAAGCCTATGGTGTCGAGTTCTATCGATTGTTTTCATTGTTTCGTCGTGTAAGGTATGTTGACACTAAACCCAACCTTGAATTCGGTTTCTTGAATATGTTACTGAGATTATTTCATTTCAAGGATGTCGTAGTAATCGAATATCATGTTTTAAGAAGATTAGTTTGGTTATACTTGGATTATTCTTCGTTGTTAAGAGAATTATGATCGAACATTGGTATGTTGAACCCTAGGACGTAGTTTCAGAGATTGTGGTATGTTTTGGTCGGGTTTTATACCAATTTCATGTTAATATCATCACCTAGAATCGAAGTGTTCAAAAAGATGAATACTAGGAGTTTTCACCAAGATTATTTCGTAAGAGGTGTTCGAATTGATAAACTTCGTTATATTCTTGGTTAGAATGGATTGATTATGTTGAGGATAATCGAATTGAACCTAGAACACTGCTATTTCATCTCCCTTCGAGAATTTGTTAGTATTCGCATGATCATACTCTTGTTATGAATCATTGTTTAGCCGAACTACTTTGGAAGTTGTTAAAAGAGTTGGAGTATGAAGGTTGATGATATGCCTACCCTTGTTATCGTAGAAGTCGATATCATTATCATCGACGTAGCATGATTTTGTAGAATCCAACTAGTGTTCGTGCGATGATTTGATCGTGTAACTAACCATTCGTAATATAGTGTGCTTCACCATAGTTGTGAACGATCAACGCTCGTGTATTAGTTGTGTATCCATTAGTTTTATTACATAAGTTGACTTGTCGTTATTTTCCTATTATTTAAGGTTCGAGATTTGCGAACGGTTGATCGAAGAAACAGCCTTCGAGTTTGTTGAAGTCATGAAGTGTTTATTTCTTGACATCTTTCAAAGGCAAGTACCTTAATTATATTTATTCGTATTGATGTCGGTTATGTTGTTGTATTGTGCATATGTGTTGTGATTGTTTGTCCACCATGCGTTGGTCGGACGGGATCATCATGGGAATCTATAGTTGTATGCGCTGGATCGTTGGACAGCTATTTTCACCATGCGTTGGTCCGATGGGATCATCATGGGAATCTATAGTTGTGTGCTCTGGATCGTTGGAATACCACGAGTATGTTGAGATTGATATGATATGTTGTACATTGTTACTGTTTCTCGTTGGGGAGACTTGTTGTGATTATTATTGATATTATTGACGTTATTATTCAGGGATTCTTGAATAAACCCTTGTCGTATAATTATCGTACTTGTACTAGCATCGTTGTGCTAACCACTTCGGGGGTGAACATTTATTTTATGTTCAGGATCCAGGAGAGCGGGAAAACAACCACTGGGGCTGCATGACGACGAGGGTGCAGAGTGATGTTACGGCCGGATTAAATTATCGGATGTTTGTGTTGTTTTAATTAAGTACTCGAGTACGTTGTCGTTTGTGATGTTGGATTTGGTCATGTATTAATGTTCACCGCTTGACATTTGTCTTTTCAGTACAGTTTCAGACTCATGTTTTATTTTATTTCCGCTGCCGTTGTTTGTTAGTATTTGTTATTGTCATTCCATTCCCTCAGCCGTGTAAATTCTTACGTAAAGGATTTACGGCGCTATAATATTCCTGAATATATCGGGGGTGTTACACAGCATAGATCCCAAGATGATCCCGTCATATCAACACGAGGTGGGAAACCCATCCAAAGATCCAGCGCACACAGCATAGATACCCAAGATGATCCCGTCGGACCAACACGAGGTGGACATACGACAACAATGCATAAATGCACATTAACAACAATACACAAAGGCACGACAATGACAATGCACGAATGTATCACAACATGATCGACACAACATGACAAAAATGATATTTTACTTGCCCCGAGTCCCTCGAGAGCCATCTCGATGTCAAGAACCATCACCAATGATTATCCTCAATATTCGACGGTCCAAAAGTGCCATATACTATAGATAATTCATATCCTCGTCTTTACCATAATGTATCCTCGATACCCAATTATACCAATAACGAATGTAAAACATATACATTATGAGTTAGCTCCCAAAAATCAGAAAACAACATATAATCCAAATCTCCAGAGTTCACAATAATAATCATTGCTATACGAATTATAAACGAATGAAACTGAAACCATTCATTAAATATTATAAACTGAGCAAGTAATAACTTGCCTCGATACCGATACGATGATAATGAAGCCGTTACCAATTTCCTTGCCTTCGTCTACAAGCTCCTAGGACCTGACCAAAGCAATTCACAAACATCCTTGAACTCGACCGCAACATATTATTCTTGTCAACGATCAATTATCACTACCTGTCGAAGTAATCAATTAACAACAATCCGATAACAATTAATAACTGACATAGCCAACCAATCAAACTCAATAGTTCAATGATTCCTCGATCATATACAAAACCAAATAATCCAACTCAACAATTACGAACTCATATCCACAATACAAACCACAACTCGATAATCATAATTAACAATTAATATAACCGATCAATAAACCCAATGGTTCCACAATATCCCGATTAAACACACATCCGAACAACCCAAATCAATCGATCACGAATCTATAACCATAATACAATTCCACAATCCAATAATCATATCAATAATTAATTCAACTAAATGTCTTAACATACTCGACTCCAACTTCAACTTTAAATACGAATTAACAAGGTTCCTTCTTGTTCATATTCGTAAATTCATAGAAAGCAAATTAGCAGTTATTATCATGAATAATCATATTCCAAGATTAACCGTAATCTTTCCAAATTCCATCCCTTATTCATAAGATCATGACATATATAACTCAAGAGTTCTTCAGGAACATGAATTAATCCGAAATCACGTTCATAGTCAACAAAACGACATAATCAGATGATACGGATTAATCATCATACAAATTAATCATCAATATTCACTTCACATAACATCAAGAATCACAATAATACCACCTTAACCATCATCATACGAATTAATTATCAATAACAACTTCAAAATTCGAAAGTAAGTGGAGGGGTAAACCAACATGCTTCCTAACAAGTAAACATCCTTCCAAAAATCGAGCTACAATCAGAGGATACGAATATTACCTTGTATTGATAAACTACGATGAAGAACAATCGAACTCCTTCCAAGAACCATCATCAACCTTACGAACAAAGTTCCAATTCGGTGTTCTCAAGCTCACAATCAACTAAGAGACACCAAAAATCGGTTTGGGGAAGTTGGGAGACGAAAAACGAAGATGAACTCTCAAAATGATGAAATGACGGAGGTCTCATATATATAAAAATTCAGGCATTACGTACGCTACGTGACCTTCCTAGTGTACGTAACAACCATTACGTACGTTATCTGACCTCAATAGCGTATGTAATGACAGTCCAGAGGCTACTGTCTCAATTCGTTCGATTGCTTACGTACGTAACACTCATCACATAGCGTACGTAACACATAGTTGACTTGCTACAATAGTATGTTCATTTAACATACGTAATGAGCAATCTATAGCGTACGTTAACCTCTTCATTAACTCTTCTGCCCACATGGGCGCCGAAATTTACCGACATCGGGCCCACTCGTCGCTCATATCCTGGATCAGGTCAGATTCCTCTCATAACGTACGATATGTACTCTTCGTAACATATGTTATGCTTATATGTTAACGTACGTAAGCTCCTATGCTTAACGTGCGTCATGGTTTCTATACTTAGCCATTTACGATTGTTCCTGTCTGACGTCTCGACATACCGAATACATAATCACAACATGCTGGATACATATACTCCTTCCAATAATATTCTCATACGATACACAATTTCCTCAAATGCAATTATCGACCAAGTACGACAATTATACCGATACAGATATCTCAGACCTTAAATTATAATATCCATAATGTACAGATTCTACATTGTACAATATAACTCAAATAAAATAGCATTAAACAATCATAGTAGCAATTCAGGATATTATAGATGATTGGTAGATGATTAGATGATGACAACAAGCATCGGAATCTATGCTTCGGTGACCCTAGATACCTCAAGGGATCGCCTTTGGAAACCCTTGCCGAAAATCCGACCGAAGAGAACAAGGAAAGAAAACCCCGAAATGAAGACTGCTGCTCTAATTTTTATAACTGGATCTCAATAGTGTGCGCTAACAATACTGTTAGCGTGCGCTAACGGGGTACTCCAATACCTACTGGTTCTGAAATTGATCTTCGTTAGCGTGCGCTAATCCTATACTTAGCGTGCGCTAGCAGGCCTGAATCCAGCTACTGGCCTCTGGAACTGCTGCTAGATAGCGTGCGCTAATGACATGCTTAGCCCGCGCTAATGCACCTAGAAACCACAGCATTAGAGCTCTCAAAACGGGTTACAACGACGGACTCATCCGATCGAAACACCAAGTTCAAGATACGCACGGAAAGCTCCAGAGTAAGATCATACTAAGAGCTTTAGCTCCAATCAAACTCACACGCGAACAAGAAAAGAGTCGAAAAAACAAATATAAAGGCGGATACCCACAACTTTGGAAAATTACAAAATGGCCCAAAACGCCCGAAAATCACGATGCGTGATCAAATAACCAAACCGAAGTTCACAACACGTCTAACAAAGTTAAACGGACTTTGAAGGAACACGAGACAATATTTTTGAACAAGATTCGCAAGAATCGAACTCAACCGCAGAAAAGTCGCTTAAGAACACTAAACACAACAAAACGACACAGAAACGAACTCGGGTGACAAAAAGTGCAGAATTAATCATTTTCAGAATGACGAAACGGTCACAAGAAAGCCGTTAAAATGGACTCCTTCCCAAAAAAAATTGATCGAAAATCGAAACCGCGGATATTACACAAACAAACATACACACATATATATATTTCACACACAAAAATACATATATATATACACACACACACACACATACACACACACACTGTAAAAGCCTGAACAAACACACACACACACACACACACACACACACACGACACAACTCACACACACACACACACATATATATATATATATATATATAATTTATATCTATATATGCAACACACACATACCAAAACACACACAGACGCTCCACTACACGCACACACACACACTAGCACACACATACACAGACACACACAGATGCACACACACGCACAGAAGCACACCAACACACACATAAATGCACACACAACTATTTGGTATACTTTTGTTAGTATTTTTATTAGAATTTTATATATATATATATATATATATATATATTTCTATATTTTGTGTGATAATTTATATTATTTTTCATGTATTTTCATTATTTTACTTCTAGTATAAAATTTAGTAATTCTGTGTAATTTTGGTTATATTAATGGGAATTAAATTTTATCTACAGATTAGCACATCGGGTAAAGACATATCTGTTATTTTAGGGGCAATATTTTTAAAGATTCCGAATATATTCATGAGTGGTCTCATCGAGACGATCATTTTGATAAATAGTTCATTCGAATCCGAGTTCGTATGAAGAAGTTATGACCGTTGAAAGTTTTGGAGGAAAATTAAAATCCGCGGACCACTAATATCAAGACAAGTGGCGGAACCAGATTCGTCAGCATGATGTCACAGTATATGCCAATCGAGCTCCACGTTGTTGCACACGTGCATGGGCTGTCCAATAAGAAACTGCCACGTGTCAAGCCACGTCAGCCGAACACACGTCTGGCACATGCCTGTCACACAAGAACCAATAGCACGACGCCACGTGTCACGCCTCGTCAGGCCATCGCACGCCCTACACACGCCAGTCCCCGTGGTATACCTAGCCCAGTCTCACGTACAGCGCGTGAGTCACGCGCGCCGGACCAGAACCCTCCGATGGGCGCGTGTATCTCACGCGCAAGTGGAAAATTTTGCCACGTCATAGATGACGTGGCGGATCAGAATGGTTTTTTTTTCTTTTCTTCCTTTCCTTCTTCTTTTCTTCTTCTTTCCCTTACCTGCTGATTGATTTTGCATTGAACGATGCAAAATAATTGTAGAGATAAGATGCTGCAATAATTTATCTGAGCAACATCTTTCTTTTTTTAAAATTCTGGCTAGGTTGATGTACTGCTATAAATAGCAGTACCCTCCCAATAGAAAAAAAGAGAGAGAAGTAGTGAGTAGTAGAGTAGGAAGAAACACTGCGTAGAAGAACTTAAAATGTAATACATATTACGTATCAGTTTTTATATTTTAGTTTTTGTATTTATTTTCTTTATTTATGTTTTATATATTTGTAATGTAATACACATAAATAAATACTGCACCCCAATTTATATTCTAAATAAAGCTTAGTTAATATTATTTTTATGAGACAAAATTCACCTTTATGTTTTATTTATAATTATAATTTTGTAATTTAAGTTCATACGTTACATTCAAGCTGCTTGGATCAATTGGCATATTGGGATAAGTGTCTCTCTATCAGTTTCAGCATTTTACTTTCAGTTTAATTTATCTACATCAAATAAGTTCTTTTAATTTCTGTTGTATTTATTATGAATATGTCAATATTTATCTGTCTCGTAATTTTACCTGTCAATATGAATATGAGCTAAATTTTATATTCTAGGGTTAGGATGACTTAAATTAAATACTCAAGCTTATATTAAATTTATTAATATGTCTTCTTTAATTTAAATTGATATAATTCACAAATACGAAAATAGAGACCGGAGAAAATATTTTTGTAAATCTAAATTTAATTAAAAAAAGGTTAATTATTAATCCGAAAGGTACTATTTAACCCAAGGAACTAAAAATCCGAAAGGTATTATTTAGTTGGAAGAAGTAATTAGATTATTTAAATATAAACTTCTGTTAAAATAATTTGTGAATACGAAAGTTATCAAATCATTTTTCCTGAAGATATAATATTTATCTAATTATTAAATCTCACATTTTACAAATTGATATAATGCTCGAGTTATTTATTTAATAATCCGAAACCTTAGAATCTTTATTATCAAAAACAACATAATTCTACATTAAAGTCATTTTTATTCTTACTGCCTTATCTAATTTAAATGGTTGTAATTAAAGTCCTTAAATAGAATTTATATCCTGTATTTTTATTTCTGCAAACTAGACATAATCAAAACCCATTATTTATTATGTTTAGTTGTAATTATTTTGAGAATTCATAATTATTGGAATTTTAACAAACAAAAATGATCCTCAAGTGAAACGATGAAAGGGCAACCATATATTAATAATATTAATCAAATTCAACGGGAACCGAGAGAGGAACCAAAAATAGAAGAAAATAAAAACCTCTCGAAATAATACCTGAAGAACTTGATATGGCAAACGAACCAAAACCAAGAGTAACTTATATGCGTGATTTTGCACGGACTGTTATAGGTACATCTACATCTTGTATTGTATTAGGGGAAGCTGCTAGAAACTATGAATTAAAACATCTTCACTTTAATCAATTGCAATTTCGTTTAAAGTAATTGAAAGTTCACTATTATAGGTACTTGTAAAATAGGTACCCTAGAATATAACGTCAAGTACAAGTAATTGAAAGGATAACTCTCGTTGAAAAATTATAAATCAGAATCATAATAACGTCAAGCTAACGACGTTAAACAAGCGCTTCTTGGGAGGCAACTCAAGCTTT
Organism: Orobanche coerulescens; assembly: GCA_033398695.1. Classification (NCBI taxonomy): domain Eukaryota; kingdom Viridiplantae; phylum Streptophyta; class Magnoliopsida; order Lamiales; family Orobanchaceae; genus Orobanche; species Orobanche coerulescens. The sequence continues at coordinate 57,596,541 of CM065807.1, read as the reverse complement.
ATTTTGTTTTGTTGTGTGACTTTCTTTAGGGTTCTATCTTTTATAATACCAAACCATAAAAGTAACAAGTTATATATCCTCATTCATAAGAGTATAAGTTTTTTATACCAAAAGACATTAATACCCTTAAATCTATCACTAAAAGATAAAAAAGGAAAGTCAACATCAACACCTTTTTGAAAGACATTTTAGTCTTTTTAAGCAAAATGGTATCAATAACTTACACTCTTATGAATGAGGATATATAACTTATCAATTTTATGGTTTGGTATTAAAAAATTGATTCTCAACTTTCTTTATGCGTAATTTAAATAGAATATTTTATAAGCTTCTTTTTACAGGGCATGACAAGGAAACACGACAATCAGGCCACGTGAACATCATTGTCAACCAGATAAGATAAAATGCTATTATGTCCTTTTCCAAATAGAAACTTACTTAGGAAGAATTGAATTTTGCTACTTTTAAATTACCTCTTATGTGTGTAACTTTTAAATTTCTTTCAAAAACCCAAAAATTTTTAAAAAAAATGGAAAAAGCCCTAAAAATATTGAAAAATAATTTCCTTTTCTCAGCAAAAATGCAATCTTAAGAATTTACAAAGCTCGAGCCGAACGAATGTGATTATTCATATTGTATGACATCCCACATGACATTCGCTTTACTATTAAAGCCAAAGTAAGAATAGCTTGGGAATCATTCGAACCACCCACTAGATTCTTACCAGGGCTTGGAAAAAGTTCATATGCCAAGAAACGACGAGCCAAAAAAATGTATGTTTGTTATAAATGTGCCAGATGGACTTGCGATCAAAAATGTTGTTATCTTGGAATTCCTTCCACAAATAGACAAGATAAAATTGAGTTCATAAAGGGTGGGATGAGTAAGGAGAAATTGAATGATATTCAATTATCTCCTGACACGCATCCTAGTGGACTAGTGTATCATGAGATTCTCTGTCTGTGGAAGAAATTCAAATCCAAATATGAACAACGTCTTGGGAATCAGACGGTAAAATACCTTGTTTGCCAATTTATAAAATTGGATAGGAAGCATATCCCTGACTCATAGTGTAACACCCCCAAGTTATTCAGGGTATATTACAGCGCCGTGAGCCCCGCCGTGGGACCCACAAGGCTAAACATACGCGGAACTATAAACTTGACCGATAAGGTCTACATACAAAAGAAAGGAAGACGATACAAATGGTATTCAAAACCATAACCAACGAAGAAATATACATCACTTCACAAATCAATACCTCGGCAACACAGGCCGGAACATCAAGGAAACTGAAATACAATACTCGAGTATTTAAAAATCCATTCCAGTACAACAACACTGAATGGAGGAATCCAAGAAAATAACCGGAGACAAGATACAGTATCAAACTTGCCCATCATCTTCACGCCGACCCGGTACCCGTCTGTCCGCTCTCCTGGAACCTGAAATACATGAAACGTATTTCCCCCATAAAGGGGTTAGCCGTCGAATAGCTAGTGCAAGTATAACAATATGAAACATAATACTTCTCGACAATAAAGTAAATGTAATCCGTCAATTCATCAATATCCGTCAATTCATCAATATCCGTCAATTCATCAATTCAAGACTAGTATTCCGGAATAACTAAATCTCATAGCATCTCATCAATACATATATGAATACCGTGGAACCGCACCAGAGGCTACGGAACCCTCAGAGGACCCGTCGGTCCGTCCCGGAGTGGTTAATTCATATTATCCATGGAATCGCACCAGAGGCTACGAAACCCTCAGAGGACCCGTTGGTCCGTCCCGGAGTGGATATAAATAAGCATGCCAACATTATTTCATATGAATGCCGTAGAAACGGTTCGTTCATATCAACCATGGAATCGCACTGCAGGCTACGAAACCCTCGAGAGGACCATAGGCCCGTCCGGAGTGGCTAGAAATAATCATACCATCAATATTTCATACTTTCAAAGTCGAGAACGCATAATCATAAATGTATACTTGCCTTAATAAACGCATCAAGATCCCGAAGAACACGGTTCGACCGGAAGCTTGAACCACGAAGAAGACAACGAACGGAAGGGTTTCGACTCGAGTTCTTCACAAGAATTCGACCCTAACAACATAAATTCAATAAATCATCGATCATACGGGAAGAATAATCGTAGAACGCCCGAAAACCCCTCTATGACATTTTACCGGACACCTTCAAGGCGTCGGTCAAGAACTCGACCAAAACAACGAATCGATACGATCCAAACATGGGATAACAAGGGAAATGATACAATACATCTAAATAATCATCAATCCATCACAATCCTAAGTTAAATCGGATTAAACTGGAAAATCGAACAAAATACCCAAAATCCCCAAAATTAGATTTCGAAAATCTTACCGATTCGCTCGATCAAAGGATGTTATCGGACGAATGATTGATGATATAGCCCAAGGAACTCCATGGATATGTTCATAAACAACATGGCTTCAAGTTTAGAACACGCCCAGCTGCGGAAGAGGAGAAGAAGAAGGTGAAAAATGGCAAGAAAAACGTCTGCAGGGCCTTTTATAGGGGTTGATCGCTGCCGGACACGGCCCGTGCCGGTCGGCACGGTCGTGTTGCACCTGATTGGCCGACAGGACTCGACCGTGTCCCGCTTGACACGGTCTCGGCGCCGAGGGCCTTCCGACAATGACCCGCCCGACGGCCGGGGCATGACTCGGCCGTGTCCCAGGACACGGCCGGCGTGTCAGCGATGCTCCAGCTTATCCGGAAGAGTACGGCACGGGCCGTGTCGGACGACACGGCCGAGTTCGGCCGGCAGAAACTTCGGCATTTCCGGGCGAGTACGGCACGGGCCGTGTCGGACGACACGGTCGGGTCCGGCCGGCAGTGATCGGCCAATAACGAGCGGGTGAGCTAAAACGACCATAACTCTCTCGTCCGAACTCCGATTGACTCACCGTTTGAACCACTGGAAAGCTAACTCGATGCTCTATAATATTGCAAAGATTCAGAATTTTTGGAGTTACCAAAAATTTATGGTGATTTAACAAAGTCGAACTCCCACGTGGAAAAGTCGTTAAAGAACACGGAATTCAACAGAACGATACCGAAACGAACTCGGATGACAAAAAGTGTAGAATTAATCATTCTCAGGATGACGAAACGGTCCCAAGCAAGTCGTCAAAATAGACTTCCACCAAAAATAGAAAATTTCCGGGGATAAAAATTACGGGTATTACATTCTACCCTCCTTAAAAGAAGTTTCGTCCCGAAACTTAAAACAGGTAGGGAGAAGAAATATTTCGCCAGGAAAACTCAACGAGATGCACAAGAATCAAACATACGCCCAAACGGCGAATCATCAATATAGAACACAACAATACATTACCCGAAGGTAGACCAAACCAATGCCGAAAAGATACGAATTCACAATGCCCGAAGGCTCCAACGGGAATACCGATACATCATAATGGCTCAAAGCCGAACACCCAAAGTCAGAATCATCATAATACGAGATCTCAAAGGAGCAAACTCGATATCGGACATACCCTCGGCGTATGAACAACCCGATCGCAAATCGTCGGACATATCGATACAACATGGACTACGAACGATCAATCAATAAAGCTCAAGAGGGATATCACGACGCCCGATCCGAAATGTGTCCGTGCACATGTCCACCCCGTATACGGAATCCGAATATACGTGTGACAATGTACCTAATTAGCCTCAAGAACTACGTCTCGTGTGCACGGTCCAATGCGGAAATATCCACGCATGACCATCGGGTGCCCGGCTAAAAATCTTACACATAACCAATCAAAGACGCAGACATGATTCCGGATATGCCACGATACAACATGACAACGAAACTCAAGGGATAAAACATCCAATACGGATCATACGACTCACCAAGTGAACGATGACACACGAATAATGAAAGATCGACACGACCAACGATATTCAAAACAACCATCCCAGGATCGAATTTCCTAAGGACCGATTAACACGAGCAACGATCACAACACAACAGTTCGGGAAAATCCTCAACCTTCAAAGATCACAAAATTACCGAGTTCACAAGAAAATAGTGTGCTGCCTTGAATCGGTCAACACGACAATAATAATTTAACGGATGGGAACTATCATTGATAATCCCAATTCAATACTTCGATTACCGTAGGATGGCCAATCGATAACAATTATACAACGGATGGAAATTATCTTTGATAACTGATGGGAATTATCTTCGATAATCCCAATTCAATACCTCGATTACCTTAGAACGGTCAATCGATAATCAATGATACGATAGAATAGATGTCCTGTCTTAAACCGACCACCGAAACGGAGATGACAAAAGGTTATATGATACTTACCCCATCGGTTAACGAAATCATCATAGCAACAGATCCAATTCGATGACAAAGATTCAACGATGTCTCAGAACGACATTAATCGCGAACAATAATAATCGATACATAGATACCGCGAACCGGCTATCGATAGCAACTTAACCAACAAGTATCGCAATGCCTCGAATCGCCATTTACAAACAAGAACATTTGGCATAATTTGTCGACGGTGTCGTATCAAACAATCCTCGTTATCAATAAAATCATAAGGAGGCCAAGTCTTGAAATGATACACACATTCGTACACATACACGATAACATTAGTCTCATGATTAGTACGAGTATAAAACTTGCCTCGATATCAATACAACGTCTCGCTACCAATTCGATTGATTTCGTCTTACGAATTCCCTCGCCTCGACCAAGTTAATCTACGAACCCTTCAACCTTAACCGCAACACAACAGTCATAATTCACGATCAAACATCATACCTTATTGTAAAACGAAGGATTGATAATCAACCGGTTCGATGACGACCAATATCAATACCACCAAACCACGAACTCAATCGTTTTACCATATCTCGACTAATCACAATCGAACAATCCAACTCGAGACACTTACAAATCCTCCACAATACGAGTCGAAATATGATGATCATATCAGCAACTAATTCGGACCAATAATAAGGGTCTAAATGTTCCAAACTCAATTCTTAAATACGAATTGACAAGGTTCCCTTCTCGTAAATCCATCGTTAAAATTTACTTATGACCGTCATCAATTCGAATCATCCGACTGGTTCAAAACAATAGATAATCATATTAAAAAGGTTATCAAACAATCCAATCATTCGATTTGAATATTTGCTCCATATGTATGGGCTTCCAAATTCAGAGATGAATAATAGTCTCATCAAACTCATAATCACATTCGTATTCCTATACGAATATTATTTCCAACACCTAGTTTAGCTCTAGATATGAATATTCCATATTCATTTTCCAAAACATCAACACTTCTAAAAAAATTTTTCATCACCTCGGATAATTCAAGAGTTCTGCAAGAACATGAAATATCCGAAATCACGTCGAACAACATATCCGAGGTATATATCTCCATGTTACCATTTTCTTCATCATGTCATTCATACAACCTCAAGAATCACAACAAAACCCTTATCGTCATATGAAGAAGATCTCAATAATCATATCAACATCCGAAATCTCTTATTACAATTCCAATAAATCTAGTATAACATTATCACATGATACCATAATTGTAACACCCCGCATCCTCCTGGGAATATTACACGCCGTAAACCCTTCTCACAAGGATTTACCAGGCTAAGCACAATTTCCACGTCATTCCAAAAATGCTAAAAAGACCGATGACGGTAATATTTTTCAAATACTAAAAAAAATTATTTTCCAAATACCGTCAAAACGATCAAGGTTAAAATGCCAAAAACTCAGTTTAGGGAATCGGTTTTACAAAATAAAGTTTCAGTTGGCAAAATACCAAAATCCATTTCAAAAATACACACGCAGCGGATAAAAGTACAGTCCAATTTATGCATTTTCATTGAAGTAAGACGAACATCAAAATACACGATTCCCAACATACTCCCTCCCGAGTAGTAATCCAAAAAGAAAAAAAATGAGCCACTATCAAAGGGATACGAGGATTACCTTGTATGGACAAACCACGAAGAAAGAATAATTGAACTCCATTTCAAGAATCATTAATTCATCATAGTCATCATATGGCCTCAAGAACATCAAGATCTCTATGATTCCATAATCATAATCAACATATTCAAAGCATATCATTATCTTCCTTCAACATAGACCTCATAGAATATGGATAACACAAGAAATCACTTCAAGAATCAACAATAGTTCCATAACCAAGCTCTAATTCCATGATTCCAAGCTCACAATCATGTTAAAAGTTTTTAGAACACTCTTAAAAGTGAAGAGGGACGAGTTTTGGAGAGAAATATCTCAAAGGATCGTGAGAGAAATGAAAGGCAACACTTCAATATATAAATTGTACTCTCATTACGTACGTATATGTCCTTTCTTAACGTACGTAACAACTTTAACGTACGTAATCCAATATCCATAACGTACGTAACCAACTCACTGTCTCATTCCGTGCAGTCCATTACGTACGTAACCCATACCATATAACGTACGTAATATACCAGTTGACTTGCTACAGTACAATGGTTGTGTTACGTCGTAACACGTCCCGTATAACGTCGTAACACGTCGTTGACTCACCTGTCAACATCCTCCGCCGAAAGTTGCCGAAACAGGTCCCACCGCCTCACAGACTCGGTTACGTCCGATGCCTTCGTTACGTCGTAATACCTTAGCCTTAACGTACGTAACCATGCCAATCTTACGTACGTAATCTCACCTTATTAACGTCGTAATAATTCCATACTTAGCCAATTTCAACAATTCTGTCCAAAGTCATGACATATCAAATACGATAATACAAAAAAATCAATACATATACTCAATTCAATAACATTATCAAACGTTCACAACGTCCTCGAGCATAATTAACCATCCACGATATCCAATATATAAACGAAAAAAATATATATCCGAAAAAATCGGGGTATTACACTCTACCCCCCTTAAAAACAAGTTTCGTCCTCGAAACTCGCAATCACTCGCACAAACAACCTTTCAACGGGAATTCAAATTCACCAAGAATTATCGAATAATCCGAACAACATACTTACAAGTCTGTGAAGTCGAAGATCTCCCGTGATACTACCATGCGACTCCTAAACAAAGTCTCAACATAATACCGATACACTCCAATATCGCAATTAGCAATTTAACAAAATCTCAAGGAAGAGTTCACGTCCGTGATCACAGCCACGATTCTTCCTACTTTCAGCCAACATTCTGAAGGGCACATACGTGCGTAAGTATAATCCAAATCGCACATTCTCGGAGTGACCAATTCCCAAGAATACCAAGCTATAAACGAAACGATTAAGAAAAATACAAGAAGAGTGAGGGGACTTACAAGTACCGGTCGCACTGTGATGATGGCAGAGTAGTGATACTGTGGGCAAATGCCGACTCAATCGACCCAAAAGACCGACTGCCTAGGTATCCATAAACCTAACCTCCGATACCATATTCTGTAACACCCCCAAGTTATTCAGGGTATATTACAGCGCCGTGAGCCCCGCCGTGGGACCCACAAGGCTAAACATACGCGGAACTATAAACTTGACCGATAAGGTCTACATACAAAAGAAAGGAAGACGATACAAATGGTATTCAAAACCATAACCAACGAAGAAATATACATCACTTCACAAATCAATACCTCGGCAACACAGGCCGGAACATCAAGGAAACTGAAATACAATACTCGAGTATTTAAAAATCCATTCCAGTACAACAACACTGAATGGAGGAATCCAAGAAAATAACCGTAGACAAGATACAGTATCACACTTGCCCATCATCTTCACGCCGACCGGTACCGTCATCGCTCTCCTGGAACTCAAATACATGAAACGTATTTCCCCATAAAGGGATTAGTCGAATAGCTAGTGCAAGTATAACAATATGAAACATAATACTTCTCGACAATAAAGTAAATGTAATCCGTCAATTCATCAATATCCGTCAATTCATCAATATCCGTCAATTCATCAATTCAAGACTAGTATTCCTAATAACTAAATCTCATAGCATCTCATCAATACATATATGAATACCGTGGAACCGCACTGCAGGCTACGGAACCCTCGGAGGACCGTCGGTCCGTCCCGAGTGGTTAATTCATATTATCCATGGAATCGCACTGGAGGCTACGAAACCCTCGAGAGGACCCGTCGGTCCGTCCCGAGTGGATATAAATAAGCATGCCAACATTATTTCATATGAATGCCGTAGAAAGCGGTTCGTTCATATCAACCATGGAATCGCACTGGAGGCTACGAAACCCTCGAGAGGACCATAGGCCCGTCCGGAGTGGCTAGAAATAATCATACCATCAATATTTCATACTTTCAAAGTCGAGAACGTATAATCATAAATGTATACTTGCCTTAATAAACGTTATCAAGATCCCGAAGAACACGGTTCGGCCAGGAAGCTTGAACCACGAAGAAGACAACGAGCGGAAGGGTTTCACTCGAGTTCGTCACAAGAATTCGACCCTAACAACATAAATTCAATAAATCATCGATCATACGGGAAGAATAATCGTAGAACGCCCGAAAACCCCTCTATGACATTTCTAGGACACCTTCAAGGCGTCGGTCAAGAACTCGACCAAAACAACGAATCGATACGATCCAAACATGGGATAACAAGGAAATGATACAATACATCTAAATAATCATCAATCCATCACAATCCTAAGTTAAATCGGATTAAACGGACGAAATCGAACAAAATACCCAAAATCCCCAAAATTAGATTTGGAAAATCTTACGATTCGCTCGATCAAAGGATGTTATCGGACGAATGATTGATGATATATCCCAAGGAACTCCATGGATATGTTCATAAACAACATGGCTTCAAGTTTAGAACACGCCAGTGCGGAAGAGGAGAAGAAGAAGGTGAAAAATGGCAAGAAAAAGCGTCTGCGGGGCCTTTTATAGGGGTTGATCGCTGCGGACACGGCCCGTGCGGTCGGCACGGTCGTGTTACCTGATTGGCCGACAGGACTCGGCCGTGTCCCGCTTGACACGGTCGCGGCCGAGGAGCCTTCCGAGCGGCCCAGGAATGACTCGGCCGTGTCCGGGACACGGTCGGGCGTGTCAGCGATCGTTCGAGCTTATCCGGAAGAAATGCAGCCGGGCCGTGTCGGACGACACGGCCGAGTTCGGCTGGCAGAAACTTCGGCATTTCCGGGCGATGCAGCCGCGGGCCGTGTCGGACGACACGGTCGGGTCCGGCCGGCAGTGATCGGCCAATAACGAGCGGGTGAGCTAAAACGACCATAACTCTCTCGTCCGGACTCCGATTGACTCACCGTTTGAACCAATGGAAAGCTAACTCGATGCTCTATAATATTGCAAAGATTCAGAATTTTTGGAGTTACCAAAAATTTATGGTGATTTAACAAAGTCGAACTCCCACGTGGAAAAGTCGTTAAAGAACACGGAATTCAACAGAACGATACCGAAACGAACTCGGATAACAAAAAGCGTAGAATTAATCATTCTCAGGATGACGAAACGGTCCCAAGCAAGTCGTCAAAATAGACTTCCGCCAAAAATAGAAAATTTCCGGGGATAAAATTACGGGTATTACACATAGAAGGCGTCTATGCCATTTCTGGATGTAAAACCAGAGGAAGATGTGAGCCACAATCACAACTACTGTACATACATGTGTGAGTATTTCTATTTTTGTCGTTTTATCAGATTTTCTTAATAAAAAATGATACGCAATAAATGCATTCATTATTCTATCGAGTAGTTGAAGCGCAATTAACGTGGTCACAAATTTGTTATATCTTTTCGCTTTATTTTGCTTCTATAAATAAACACTGCATTTGTTTGTTTTCTGCATCCCCCAAACTTGCAATTCTTTCCTTTTCTCTCTAAAATAATTTTTCTTTCTAAAAATGGAATCATCATTTTCCACAAAAAGATTTAACTCCATCTGTATTTTTGGCGGAGCTAGTCATGGGAATGAGGCTTGTTTTACCTGAAGCCGCCCACAACATGGGTCGTACCCTAGGAGAAAAATGCATTCATGTAGTTTACGGAGGAGGAAGTCTAGGATTAGTGGGACGCGCTGCTGCTTCAGCCTATATGGAAGGAGTAAAAGTGATGGGAATCATTCCAAAACCACTGGCTGAAAGTAAAATCACCGAGACAACCATTAGAGATGAGTTTAGAGCTGTGAATATACAAGACCGCATAACTCACATGTTAAATAATGCCGACGCCTTTATCACCCTTCCAGGTGGTTTTAGCACTCTTGAAGAACTTTTTCATGTGGTTACCAGATCCCAACTAAATATTCATACAAAATCAATCGGTCTGCTAAATATCAATGGTTTCTTCGATGGTTTATTATCTTTCATCGACTACTCTTCTGAAAAATGTTTTATTTCTGAGCGTGATAAACGAATCATAGTCGTTGCAACAACACCAGAAGAGCTGAATAAAAAACCTACTGCATTTGTTCCTGAATCAGATCCAGCTCTAGCTAATATTATTTGGATGGAAGATTTCACTGTGCCAAAAAGCAAAATTGATGCATTCCTTTCCCTTTGATATCCCACTTCATTCCTCTTCTTATTTTTACTTTTTAGCGGGTGTAAAAATCGTGAAAATGATGGCAGCTTAAGGAGTTTCTTTTCAATCTCTTGACGCACATCTATTCATGATATATGTATTGTTATTTCTATTATTGTAATTTTCTTTTTCTAAAATAAATAAAGTTTTGATGGCAGAATAAGGAAACTCTCAGGACGCTCTTGAAATGCATCTAGGTTGTTTGTGTTATACCTGAGGATATATATATATATATATATATATATATATATATGTGTGTGTGTGTGTGTGTGTGTTTTATTGTTGTGTGTCTCGCCCCACTTATTTATTTTGCAGATTTCTCCGTATCAATAAGAAAATGGCACATTCAAAGCATCACTGTCTTCACAGGGAGTTTTCTTCAACCCTCATTATATTATTCTTGATAATCATATTGCACAAGATAAGTGTGGGGGTAAAAACTATAAATACTTATTTACGGATCCTAAAATTAGTCTAAGGGCATTAATGTACAAGAATAACTTGAAAATCAAAAAATTAAAAACGTGTTGCTAAAAATTTTGTTGATGCACTCTCATTTCACATTTCAAAGAAAACATTTATGCTAATTTTGACATAGAATTTGAGAATGAATTACTAACGGATTATTCTAAGATGATCAACAGTTAGTCGGTTGAATGGTTTAATAATGAAATTCATAAAAATCAAAATTTGTACTTGGAGATTTTGAGCCTTGACTTGTAACACCCCCAAGATATTCGAGGTGTATTACAGCGCTGTGGACCCCTACATGGGATCCACCAGGCTAACACAAGAAAACACCTCTCGACTAACCGTCTCGGTTAGCAAGGAAACAATTGTTAACAACAAGAACATAAAACAACACATCCGGTACAACCGGCATAATAAACATCAACCGACAAATACAGTAACTCCAACGAAGACCAATCACAATCCGAAAGGAAAACGCCTAAGTACTCGCTAGTACAATCTATAAGTTTACAATTTGGAAAACATCCGCATCAAAAGAGACAGTAGGAAATAACAAGACTCAATTGCACATGTCAACAACCTTGGCCGACATCCTCGTACCATCCAGTAGCCCGCTCTGGCACGAACATAACCTGAAATCCATAACAAGAATTTCCCCGACAACGGGTCCCCAAAGGGGTTAGCAATTACGCTAGTACAAGTATTCAAGGCAAACCAATCGCTTACACATTTCATAGTACATGCACCAATATCAATTTCAAAAGCCAAAACCAGACATGTCTTTTCCGGAAACAAACAGTCAAACAATTTGCCTAGGACCGGGATGAAACCACGAATCCCACCCGAGGCCTCTAAGGACCCTCCCGAGCTGGCCATTTCATAAAACAAATCACGCACAGGCATCGCCTAGGACCGGGACGAAGCCACGAATCCCACCCGAGGCTTCTAAGGACCCTCCCGAGCTGGCTAGCGAAACAAACTCATGAATCCAGAGTGAAGTCATAGATTCCCCCAAGGCCCCGTCGGACCCTCCCAGGGTGAGCAAAGCACACACAATATACATTACCATTTCACGTTAAGCATAAAGGTTTCCAAAAAATACTTGCCTTGAATTATTGACGACGCAACGAACGGAAAGGAAAGTCACCGACGAACGCTAGGAACCAATGAAACCGAACCTAATGATTCGAAGAATACAATCACAACCATTTCTAAATGAATATGGAATTGGAATACACCCGAAAACCCGCCTACGATTCATGTATATTCGTATATAAACAACAACGAGGGCGGACCACAACCAAACCCTCTCGATTCCGTAAAAACCACGAAATATACCATGAATCCGTAGGGAAACTAAGAATACCAACAAGATTAATCATATTCATCATGAATTAATCAACAAAACGGAACGAATCGGACAAAAACACGAAAACCCCCAAATCTACCCAAAAGTAGGGTTCTAAAGATCTAACCTTGATTCGCTGGATCGAATGATGTTATAGGATGATTGATCGGTGGTATAAACTCAGAAACTTCATGGATTTGTTGTTTAACAGCATGGCTTCATCTCCTCCAAAGCTCCAACCGCGGACCGAAGAGGAAGGAAATGAAAAATGAATGAAAAAGTGGCTGGTCTGTCATATATATACTGGGCCGGAACTAGCGTGCGCTAGCCTTCCCGGACTAGCGTGCGCTATCGGCCAGTATCGGCCGAGCACTCTCGGCCATGGCCCGCATGACCCGGCACCACCGACCAATTCTGCCGACCACGACTGTCCGCCCGACTCCCGCTAGCGTGCGCTACGGCCGGAAGCCTGCGCGCGCTAGCCGACTGGCCCAAAGAGCCTCCGGACTAACAAACTCACCCGTGTAACGTCGCTAGTCGGCCGACAAAGATGCGCTACCCCTGCCGTTAGCGTCGCTACGACCGACGAGCGTGCGCTACCCGCCGATCCCGACCGAGTCCGTAACCTCGTAACCCCACCGCCTGCACTCCGATGGCGTCGTTAACCGAGCAAGCGTGCGCTACACCTGCCGGTTAGCGCGCGCAGCCTTCCGGCCGAAGCGTGTGCTACGCCGGTTCCTGCCGCACTTGTCCGGCCAGTGCCTGCAATCGTCCGGCTAGTCCCGCAACTGTCCGGCCAGTACCCGACCACCAGGGCTCGACGACCCGATTTCCGAAAACGTACGGAACGAACACGACGAAAAGTTCGCGGACAACATCAACGGACCGAAATGAAAACATAATACCATAATTAATCATACGCGACCAAGAAACGGGTCGAGACAACAATTACAGATACGGATGCCCGTAACTTTCAAGAAATTACAAAATGGCCCAAAACGCCCGGAAATCACGATACGTGATCGAATAACCAAACCGAAGTTCACAACACGTCTAACAAAGTTAAACAGACTTGCGGGAAACTCGAAACAGCAGTTTCGGATGTGATTCGCAAGAATCGAACTCAAGTGCGGAAAAGTCGCTAAAAAGCACGGAACTCAATAAAACAACACCGAAACGAACTCGGATGACAAAAAGTGTAGAATTAATCATTCTCAGAATGAGGAAACGGTCATGAGCGAGTCGTCAAAATGGACTCCGGCCGAAAAAAGAAATTTACCGAAAATCGAAAATTACGGATATTACATTCTACCCTCCTTAAAAGAAGTTTCGTCCCGAAACTTAAAACAAGTAGGGAGAAGCAATATCCCGCCAGGAAAACTCAACGAGATGCACAAAAACTGAAAACTCGGCCCGACGGCGAAACGCTGCAAGAAACGCAAAGAGACATACGGCGTGAAAATACGCTCCACGGCGACTAACACAACGCCACCGGTAGAGACATAATAAAATCAACGAGTGACAAGCATCATCAAATAGACAATACAATCGAGTCGATTATCCGAACAATCACAAAACTCAACGAACGAAAATCAATACGATTGACCAACCCAACGGTTCATCAACCAAAACGCGAGTCAACGCTGAACAAATACGGAATTCCACCGCCCAAGGGTTGGAAGATCGAAAACGAGACTAATTTCCCGAAATTAAGGGAATTACGAAGGAGCCTGAACGTTCAACAATCACGAAACGAGAACAAAAACCGAACAAACAAACGATTGAGACAACAAAAATCGAACAATCATGTCCGAAACACGTAGGATAATAAAATTCGAACAACAACTCCTAGGATGATCTGGTGAGAACAGCAAGACGTGCATTCCCATAAGATCCACAGGAAAGGGAATAGCGATTGAAAAGCCACAACGACAGACGAGTTATTCCGAAACAATACCACCCTCGTTCGATCAACAAAAGCAAGGGATAGGGAAAGTTCAGAAATGTTAACGAGCATAAACGAGTCGATAGAGCCAAAAATACAGAAGTTCAAAATCCGATCCACTTCGAATAAAAGAACTATTAGAACCAAAAGATGTTACTTCCGAACAAGGTTCACAATAGTCGAACCGAATTCAGAAAAGTCACAGCGATAACCAGATCGACTCAAAACCAGATTACAGCTCGTTCGAACGATGAAACCAAGGTACAGAACAAGTTGAGAAGGTATCAATGAACACGAGCAAATCGATAGACTGGAGAAAGAGAAAATATAGAAGTCCAGATAGTACGGGTATTACCTTTGACCTCGCCCCCGAAACTCACAACAACGGAACCAAGGTAACAATACAACAAGCAACCGACACAACGCGGAACAATCACCGATGCACACAATCATACCAACCCGATCTCTAACAGCTCGCATAAATGCGATAACGCATAAACCGCTACGAGGCGACAATATCCAATACCAACATCACACCCCTCACAGAGGCTACCACGACAACTGTGTGGCAAACGACTCAACGCTCACACCACCAATTCAACAACTCAGGGGTTAACACCCTAACGAGAGTACGAACATCACACATATATTCCCGGACCACAAATAGGAATGATAGGTTTTGAAAACAAAAACCACCTTTTGAAAACAATTTGCAAGCACAAGTTGATCTTGAGTATCATATATCAAAAAGTAGTACAAACATCGTCATCGAGACTTTAAAAAAAATCATCTTGCGTTTGATAAAAAAAATGAAGACACCTTTAGTTAAATTAAAACTTTTCAGCTATATTCGACCTTCGGGTCTAAGCGAATGCATTTCTAAATCATTAGAAATATCTCAAAATATTTTGATCCTCAAAGTAAAATAATCTTGAAACATAGCGTGGCGCTAGTAGGCATCTTGAGAACACTGTGAGAAAATAATTCATTTTAAAAGTACGTCTCGAGGTTTATTTTCTAAGATACCCAAGGTTTTTCAGAAGTACAATAGGCCAAAATGCCCAAAATTCGCACGTATCAATATTCACTTAAACACATCATATCACACGCATCAAATCGCTCAAAATCACGATAGTGATATACAATCCTTAGGATATGTTTAACAACATCGTTAAAACAACAATCGGTTTATCAAAACTGGATGGAAAACGATATCAAGAACAAAACTCCAAAAAGTCAACTCTAGGGATTCAAGAAAATACCTAGATTCGGCGAAGAACAATGGATTAGATGATGTTAAATATCATCTAGGATACTCCATCTCAAACTCATGGAGGAAGAAGAAGAAATGAAGAAAAATGCAACTTCTAGACTGGTGTCCAGTATTTATACTGGACACAATTAGCGTGCGCTAATCATTAAGGTTAGCGTGCGCTATCACGGCACCAAACAAAACTCCTGACCAAAAATACACTATTAGCGTGCGCTAACCCCAAGTGTTAGCGTGCGCTAACGAGAACTTCAGACCCAGTCCAGTAGCTCCTGGACTACCCTGAACTACCAGGTAGCGTGCGCTATCCTACCCTTAGCGTGCTACCAACGCACTCTCGCGTGCGCTAGCCGCAAAGCGTAGCGTGCGCTAACGACCCACAGAGACAACAACAGAACATATCAGAAAAATTACATGCCGTAAACCTTTCTCACAAGGATTTACCAGGTTAAGCACAATTTCCTATGTCATTTCGAAAATGCTAAAAAGACCAATGACGGTAATATTTTCCAAAACTCACAAACTCATTTGTCAAACCGTCATAAAATGTTCAAGGCCAAAATGCCAAAACTTTATTTAGGGAATCGGTTTTACGAAATAAAACTCAGTTTGCAAAATACCGAAAGCCGTTTGAAAGAACTCACGCAGCGGATAAAATGCGGTACGAAAATACATCAGCAGTGACGACACTCCTCGTATAAACCAAATACGAGAGTCTAATAAACACATATCGTGAAATCAAAATCCACAGAAGGATTCCATCATTTAACGACTAATCATACAAATAACTCGTGTCACACGAGGCACAACACAAGGAAGGGAGTTTTACATCCATAGGTCGCACGTAAGTGACGACCGCCCCTCGATACTAATCACGACCAATGATCTCAAACGACGCGTCGCGATGCAACTAAGTCAGAAAAAATCTGACGAGACAAAACTCAACAAACACAACTTGACTCGACATCCTAGGTTTCCCCAGGCTAATCTGATTTTAAAATCGTATACTCTAGTTATTCGAAAATAAAACCGATAAGTTAAAAATCGTTTCCAAGACCCTTTCAAACACGACAAGGGCTTAACAGCGGTAGCATTTTATAAAATGTCCTAAACATTTTTATACACGACCTTTAAATACCGACACAAGGTTTTATTTGAAAATACAAGGCTGGCTCGCCCAAATTCATGTCACTTTTCAAAAACCCACAATACGATCAAGTCTAAGAAAATTTCAAGCATGCACGCCGCATGTATTATTATTAATAAAAACACATTGGTTGTAAATAACAATAATTAGCCAAGTACTAACGATTTCCGAACACACGCATATACGGCATTCAAAAATCACCAGTTCAACAAGCGCAACTCGGAAATACTAATTCCAAGCATATGTCAAACTATCTCTTCAAGTTTAACAGCGTAACCAAAGATCACCGATTTGGACATATGTCGAAACCAGCTATGTGAGTTTCTCAACAAACTCTGCCATCAATACCTTTCCCAGAACATTTCAATGTTCAAAACTTCTACATCATACTGCACCCTTCGGTGTCCAAACCATCAGTACATTCGGCTCAACATACATTTAGTATATCGCAATTACCAAACACAGATTCCATCATACAACAAAAGACTAGAGGGTCAAGCCCTCTCACAGTATACCACGGAGCAAAACTCGGATCTTTCGATCACCAACGATACCACCAACGCTAGGAAGTTTAGCGATGGAAGGCTCGCAAAACGACAAACGGTCAAGCCCAGAACGGCGCACATACTCTAGAGAGATAGAGGACTGCGCAATACTAGAATCAAAAGTACACGAACCGGATGGATCGAAAAACATCTCGACGATAAGTACGAGAGAGGCAATCACATTTCAAAAAGTAGAATTCCAATATGAGAAAACAAGAGAATCGAGTAAGTAAAACTTACGAGCACTGGATGTACTGAGATGCCGGCAGCGGTGTGACAATGTGCAAAACAAAACACAACTAGACCCAAATAACCAACAAGCCTAAGTATCCATAAACCTAGAGCTCTGATACCATTTTCTGTAACACCCCCAAGATATTCGAGGTGTATTACAGCGCCGTGGACCCCTACATGGGATCCACCAGGCTAACACAAGAAAACACCTCTCGACTAACCGTCTCGGTTAGCAAGGAAACAATTGTTAACAACAAGAACATAAAACAACACGTCCGGTACAACCGGCATAATAAACATCAACCGACAAATACAGTAACTCCAACGAAGACCAATCACAATCCGAAAGGAAAAAGCCTAAGTACTCGCGAGTACAATCTATAAGTTTACAATTTGGAAAACATCCACATCAAAAGAGACAGTAGGAAATAACAAGACTCAATTGCACATGTCAACAACCTTGGCCGACATCCTCATACCATCCCAGCGCCCGCTCGTCTGGCTGAACATAACCTGAAATCCATAACAAGAATTTCCCCGACAACGGGTCCCCAAAGGGGTTAGCAATTACGCTAGTACAAGTATTCAAGGCAAACCAATCGCTTACACATTTCATAGTACATGCACCAATATCAATTTGAAAAGCCAAAACCAGACATGTCTTTTCCGGAAACAAACAGTTAAACAATTTACCTAGGACTGGGATGAGACCACGAATCCCACCCGAGGTCTCTAAGGACCCTCCCGAGCTGGCCATTTCATAAAACAAATCACGCACAGGCATCGCCTAGGACCGGGACGAAGCCACGAATCCCACCCGAGGCCTCTAAGGACCCTCCCGAGCTGGCTAGCGAAACAAACTCATGAATCCAGAGTGAAGTCATAGATTCCCCCGAGGCCCCGTCGGACCCTCCCAGGGTGAGCAAAGCACACACAATATACATTACCATTTCACGTTAAGCATAAGGTTTCCAAAAAATACTTGCCTTGAATTATTGACGACGCAACGAACGGAAAGGAAAGTCACCGACGAACGCTAGGAACCAATGAAACCGTACCTAACAATTCGAAGAATACAATCACAACCATTTCTAAATGAATACGGAATTGGAATACACCCGAAAACCCGCGTACGATTCATGTATATTCTTATATAAACAACAACGAGGGCGGACCACAACCAAACCCTCTCGATTCCGTAAAAACCACGAAATATACCATGAATCCGTAGGGAAACTAAGAATACCAACAAGATTAATCATATTCATCATGAATTAATCAACAAAACGGAACGAATCGGACAAAAACGCGAAAACCCCCAAATCTACCCAAAAGTAGGGTTCTAAAGATCTAACCTTGATTCGCTGGATCGAAGGATGTTATAGGATGATTGATCGGTGGTATAAACTCAGAAACTTCATGGATTTGTTGTTTAACAACATGGCTTCATCTCCTCCAAAGCTCCAAATGCATCAAGAGGAAGGAAATGAAAATGAATGAAAAAGTGGTCGGTTCATATATATATCGGGCCGAACTAGCGGCGCTAGCCTTCCCGACTAGCGTGCGCTATCGCCAAGACGGCCGAGCACTCTCGCCATGGCCCGCATGACCCGGCACCACCGACCACCCCGCCGACCATGATTGTCCGCTGCACT
This sequence comes from Orobanche coerulescens, assembly GCA_033398695.1. Lineage (NCBI taxonomy): Eukaryota > Viridiplantae > Streptophyta > Magnoliopsida > Lamiales > Orobanchaceae > Orobanche > Orobanche coerulescens. The sequence goes on along the minus strand of CM065807.1, from coordinate 57,577,266 downwards.
CGCTAGCGTGCGCTACGGCCGGAAGCTTTCGCGCGCTAGCCGACTGGCCCAAAGAGCCTCTGGACTAACAAACTCACCCAGGTAACGTACGCTAGTCGGCCGACAGCGTGCGCTACCCCTGCCGGTTAGCGTGCGCTACGACCGACAGTAGCGTGCGCTACCTGCCGATCCTGACCGAGTCCAGAACCTCAGAACCCCACTGCCCAGACCCGATAGCGTGCGTTAGGCCAACCGATGGCGTGCGCTACACCCGCCGGTTAGCGCGCGCAGCCTTCCGGCCGTAGCGTGCGCTACGCCGGTTCCTGCCGCACCTGTCCGGCCGGTGCCCGCAATCGTCCGGCCAGTCCCGCAACCGTCCGGCCAGTACCCGACCACCAGGGCTCGACGACCCGATTTCTGAAAACGTACGGAACGAACACGACGAAAAGTTCGCGGACAACATCAACGGCCCGAAATGAAAACATAATACCATAATTAATCATACGCGACCAAGAAACGGGTCGAGACAACAATTACAGATACGGATACCCGTAACTTTCAAGAAATTACAAAATGGCCCAAAATGCCCGGAAATCACGATACGTGATCGAATAACCAAACCGAAGTTCACAACACGTCTAACAAAGTTAAACAGACTTGAGGGAAACTCGAAACAGCAGTTTCGGACGAGATTCGCAAGAATCAAACTCAAGTGCGGAAAAGTCGCTAAAAAGCACGGAACTCAACAAAACAACACTGAAACGAACTCGGATGACAAAAAGTGTAGAATTAATCATTCTCAGAATGACGAAATGGTCATGAGCTAGTCGTCACAACGGACTCCGGCCGAAAAAATAAATTTACCGAAAATCGAAAATTGCGGATATTACATGACTACTTTCTCATATATGCAAGTATTTTATTTTTGAGTGTACTGTTCATGTTGTAATACTCTAGAACTTGCATTAAGTATCTGCGTCAAAATCACTTGTGTGTGCAATTTGTGAAAAGCAAATTTTGTTCAAAAGCCCTTCTAGCTTCTTTACCTACCTAATGATTTTTAATTCCCTCGTTAACCCAATTGAGCTTATTGTCTATTTTATTGTTAACCACATACTGATCTTTCTATTGTTATAATCATTTGGCCCATACTTGAACAGTTAGAAATTATTTTTGACATAGATGAAGATATTGTGTTGTGAAATTGGGTGGTATATTGTTGGTGGTGTTGAAAAATGGAGAAATCAATTACTCTGCTGTTTTTGGGAACTTAGTAACTGGATATATTCATGAGCACCATGTTTATATTCTCGTAAAACAGTTACCTTAGACATGAGTGTGCATAGAAGCAGCTTAAGAATGTTTTTATCTTAGTAACCGGGTGTATTCATGTGACCCATCATTTACATTCACGTAAAACAGATAATAACAACTCAAGTATGATATAAAAAAAAATTGGTTGGTTGGAAAGCAAGAAAAAGGGCTCGGATAATTCGAAACATAAGTAAGGGGATCAATAAAAGCTTCATTAATTAGCTTCTCAGTGCTTACCTGTTGATAAACATTGATTCAGAATATTCTAATTTCTAATTGTTCAGTTTAAGTCACTTTATCTATATTTTCCTACCCCAACCAAAGAGCCGACGTTGAAACCAAAAGAAAAGAATTTTTTTTCATAAATTTGCAACACATCAAGTGGTAGAGATAGTAGATAATTTGCAAGCTTATGGAAGTTTTTACTTCATTGAATGGATCTGAGCGCAAATACATCTCTTATACACTTGCGAGAGAGATATACACTTTTTTCCGTGAGTTTTGTGAATTTAAAGTATTGACCATGATTCTGAATAACTTGGAGAATTTTAGAATTTGGTTTAATTCATTTCTTAAAGCCTATTGAAATTTCTTGCATATTTGTTTATTTTGAAGTGGAACGAGATTACTTCGGACTCTTAATTGAGTTAATAACATTTAATAAGTTAATTTTATTGTTACTCTTACTATAAATTTGCCCGATGACGTGCAAATGATAAGTGTGGGGGAATTGTTTGGTATACTTTTGTTAGTATTTTTATTAGTATATATATATTTCTTTATTTTGTGTGATAATTTATATTTTTTCATGTATTTTCATTATTTTAGTTCTAGTATAATTTTTAGTAATTTTGTGTAATTTTTGTTATATTAATGGGAATTAAATTTTATCTGCAGATTAGCACACCGGGTGAAGACATATCTGTCATTTTAGGGGCGATATATTTAAATATTCGAAATATATTCATGAGTGGTCTCGTTTTATTGATCTCGTCGAGACGATCATTTTGATAAAAAGTTCATTCGAATCCGAGTTCGTATGAAAAAGTTATGGCCGTTCAAAGTTTTGGAGGAAAATTAAAATTCACGGACCAGTAATATCAAGATAAGTGGCAGAACCAGGTTCGTCAGGATGATGTCAACATGACATCACAGCATATGCCAATCGACTCCACGTCATTGCATACGTGTACGGACTGTCCAATAAGTGTAATATCTGTACTTTCTATTTTTAGTGTATGTTCGTTTCAGACAACTCGCTTGTCACTGTTTTGGGATTCTGAATCTAGTTTATTCTTTGAGTTTTTCCATTTGGACGAGTTTCGGTTATGTTTTTAAGTAATTTCATTTTAAGTCATGTTTTGTCGCATGTACGTTCGATTCTCGTAAAACTCGTTCGATTTCATCATTTCTCTGTTTCCATGAGTTCGTATGGTGTAGTTACTCATGTCATGGGTTTCGGATTGTTAATCCGACGTCGTATCGTGAAATTCGGACGTTTGGGTCATTTTTGTAATTCTGATTAATTTGGGTGTTGTTGTTAATACTCATCCTATTCCGACCTTCGGATGACCGGAGACTTGTGTTGGTTTTTATGTCCATCTCGTCTGTAAAATCCTTGTATATATGTGGCTTCGTTCCTCGTGTTTCCATTCGGTTGTTGGCATTTCAGATCAGGCTGGCCTGCTACCAGGCATGCATTACGGTCGTAAGTTGATGTGCATTACGGCCGTAAATCTTCATACATTACGGCCGTAATATCCTTTGCGTAGCGGCCTTAACGAGTGTGAAGAAATTGGTCAGTTAAGTCGTGAACACCATTACGGCCGTAATGGTGTTGGTGTTACGGCCGTAACGCTGCCCAGCATATTAGACTGGGCAACGGTTTTCTTTCTCATTTTTTCATTCCTTTTTCTTTCTTCGCGACGGGAGCGACTTCTCTAGCCTAGGGTTCGTCCAATTTCGTCCAACTTCAGTTGAGAAGCAGTCTTGGATCATCTTATCATCACTCTAGCATCAATTCATCCATTGTTCATCTTCAAATCGAGGTATTTATCCTTAAAACCCTAACTTTTGGGAATTTCGGGATTTGTCATGATTTTTCATTTGGAACCAATCCAGCTTCGATGAGTTGTTAGAATACAATTGTATAGTCGTGATTCCTTGTTTCCAATATAGTTTTACGGATTGAACTTCAAGGATTTCACCGTTCATAGATTAGGATCTTATATGACCACGTAGTGTTCGATGAATTGTCCCATCGGGTAGAACTAGGATGAATTCCTATGTTTTCACAATATTGAAATTGTTTGTATACCGTTACTGTGTTAGGATCGGATTTGTGAAGATTGTTCGGACCGAAACCTTTTTCCTTCGCGGTTTCCTTCGCTTCATTTTATCCAAGACAAGTACATGTATTACATTTCATTGTATGTGTACGTTTTGATGTGAATGATGTAAATTGTGTTATTGAATGAATGTGATTGTTGCTTTTCCACCCAGGGATGGCATATGTGGCCTCTGGGGGGCGATACTAATGGGTACGGCCACGAAAGTGGACTTGGGTGCGTGTGTTGATGTTGTTCCACCCGGGGATAGTTCGACGGGACCTCTGGGGGCCGATACTAATGGGTACGGCCGCGGAAGTGACGGTCCGACGGGGCATCTGGGGGTCGATACTAATGGGTACGGCTGCGGGTTACCAAGCGTGGATAGTTGTGATGTGAAAAACTTGATAATATACTGTTTTGGTGTAAATGTGATATTCCGGAATATTGATTTCAAATGCTTTTCTCAATGGATTGCTTGTGTCGAACAGTGTATGTATATAATGTAGTGTAATTGTGTACTTGCACTAGTTATTCGAATGCTAACCCCTTAAATGTGGGAAATGCGTCTTATGCATTTCTGGTACTGATCGAGCCGAGGAGCTGGCACGGGATATGCATGCCAAGGATGGATCAGCATGATGATGAGGCTCAAGTCGTGTTTTATGTTTACTATTGCATTTACATTGATGTTGGAGTTAGACTAAGTGTTTTATAAATTGGTTAAAGTCCCCTGCGTGGGCAATAGATTCAAGTGGATTTATACTTTACGATGCTTGATTAAAATGTTTTGGCCGAGGCCACGACCCTATTTTACTATGATGATTGTGTCTTTTGGGATTTTCATATTCGGATTATGTGTCGTGTGTTAGCCTGGTACACCTCATAAGGGTTCTACGGCGTGTAATGTCCCATTTCTGATTTAGGGTGTTACATTTATGGTATCGGAGCCTTAGGTTTTGAATACCTAGGCTGTCGGTTAATTTTGGGTCTGTCAGTCGTGTCGTTAGAGTCAGTTGTTGAGCCTAATATCATCGTGCTACTATCTTTTCGTGCGACCCGTGGCTGTAAGTCTCCTCGAACTCTTATATCTCTGTAATTCATTTCCTTGTGTTGTTTGGATTATGAGATGTGGGACCAACCTTGTAAACTGTGAATTTTTCTAATCATGTTCCTTTATATCTTTTCTTCAGTATGTGTAGAGGTCTCGGTAGACCAGCTAGGTGGCGTGGCCGAGGCTGTGGTCATGGTGCAGATAATGAGGAAGTCCCACTTTCTTAGTCCTTTGCAGATTCGGCCTCTCAGTCAGTGCCGAGCTCTGTACCTCTGAGATCTGACGGGTAGCAGGATATGTCGGTCAGTCAGAATCTATCATCGGGTAATAATGCCGACGTCGGGGCTACTGCCGTACTTCAGCAGTTGGTAGCCCAGCTTGCCCATATAGCTCAGGGAGGACGACAGAATCCGCCCCCGACTCCTGAGGAAGAAGCTAGTAAGTGGCTTCAGATGGTGACTAAGATGCACCCCCCCTCGTTTCTCTGGATCTTCTGACTCCCTTGGTTGGGAGTTTTGGCTCTTTCAGTTGAGCAGGACTTTTGATGTCGTAGCTTGTCCCGATGACAGGAGGGTACATATTGCTCAATACCTCCTGGATAAGGAAGCTGCGGAATGGTGGGAGATTGTGGCACCTAGAGACCGCCGAGCCACTTGGGAGGAATTCAATGTTGCTATGGAAGCAGAATATTGCCCGCCGCCAGTCAAAGAATGCAGGATTGTGGAGTTCTTCACTGCCATACCTCAGGATGTGCCAATTTCTCAGGCCATTATCTCTTACAATCAACAGTTGGGGTTCGTGAAGGATCAGGTGAGGACTGAGACCGATAAAATCCGTTATTTCAATATGCGCATGAAGCCGCATATCAGGCAGAGTATGGCACCGCTCATGTGTGCCACCTTGAAGGAATACCAGGATCGTGCCCTAGAGATCGAGATGGCTATCCCGGAATCAGAGTCGGGTTCCGAAGCTAAGAAGCAGAAAACTATTGGCAGTTTCTCAGCCGGTAAGAGTGGTCAGTTTTCAAGGTCTCAGTCTGCTCCTACATCTGCGAAGAAGCCGTTTCATCAGGCCGGTGGATCTCAGGGTAACCATTCAGTCTAGTCTGTTGCATCTGGCGGTAGAGTCTGTTTTAATTGCAGTCAGTATGAGCACGTGATGAAGGATTGCCCATTTTCGTTAGTTACTTGCTTTACTTGCGGACAAACCGGGCATCGGGCAATTCATTGCGAGAGGGCCACCAGGGTCGCCAGAGCTCCGACTACCACCATCGTTCAGAATGAGCACAGTACTCCAGTTGCTCATGTTCCTCAAAGTTCGGGCTGTGGTAGGGGTCGGGGTCAGCCAGATCGCCGTACAACATCGAGTTCGGGCTCAGTTCACCCTCGATTATATCAGATGAGGCGCACAGAGGAGGCAGACGTTCCGGTGGCGTCAGGTACCACTCAGATCCTTTCTCATCCAGTTTCAGTGCTTTTTGATTCGGGTGCTACCCACTCTTTTATTGCTTTGGATTGTGTGAGTCGTATTGGTTTTGATTGGTTATTCGAGTGTGAACCGTTTGTAGTGGGTACGCCTAGCGGGGATCGTATGGTTGGGTACCGGGAAGTTAGGGATTGCCCAGTGAGGATCGGGAGCCGAGATTGGCCCTCGAATCTCATTGTTATAGACCTTAAGGGTGAGGATTTGATCCTCGGGGATGATTGGTTGGATCGTCACGGTGCTATCATGAACTATCGGACTCATACCATCTCGATAGTGGCCGAGGACGGCACCGAGCATACTCTCGTCGGTTATAATCCGAGTAGATCGGGAAGTGTGATTAACGCCTTGAAGGTAATGAAACTTCTGAACCAGGGTTATGTCGGCTACTGGTGTTATGCTCTGAAGGCACAAGATGGTGGAGTTGACATGTCTTCGATCCCAGTCATTAGCGAGTATCCCAACGTTTTTCCAGATGACTTGCCGGGATTACCACCACAGCGGGAGGTTGAGTTTCCTATTGATATAGAGCCGAATGCGGCCCCTGTTTCTCGAGCGCCGTACCGTATGGCACAGTCGGAGATGTTAGAGTTGAAGAAACAGTTGGGGGAGTTGTTAGATAAAGGGTATATTCGACCGAGCGCATCGCCTTGGGGCGCGCCTATACTTTTTGTTAAGAAGAAGTATGGATCGCTTCGTTTATGCATCGATTATTGAGAATTAAACAAGTTAACCATAAAAAACAAGTACCCTTTGCCCAGGATCGACGATTTGTTTGATCAGCTTTAGGGAGCGACAGTCTTCTCGAAGATTGATTTATGATCGGGCTACTACCAGTTGAGGATTCGGGACAATGATATACCGAAAGCTGATTTTCGGACGAGATATGGCCATTACGAGTTTGTGGTTATGCCTTTCGGGCTAACCAATGTCCCAGTAGTGTTCATGCAGTTGATGAACAAGGTTTTTATTGAGTATCTGGACAAATTCGTAGTCGTCTTCATCGATGACATTATTATCTATTGCCGGAGTCGGGAGGAGCAAGCCTTACATCTCCGAATTGTGCTAGAAATTTTGAGATCTGAGCAGTTGTACGCGAAGTTCTCTAAGTGTGAGTTTTGGCTCAAGGAAGTGATATTCCTCGGGCATGTGATTTCAGCGGAGGGAGTTCGAGTAGATCCGCATAAGATAGAGGCAGTGATGGCGTGGGAACCGCCTAAGAATGTGAAGGAGGTGAGGAGTTTGTTGGGACTTGCAGGCTATTACCGTAGATTTGTTGAGGGATTTTCTAATATCGCTAGACCACTCACTCTGTTACTTCAGAAAACTCATAAGTTCGAGTGGACCGCAGATGGACAGGATAGTTTTGACGAGTTGAAGAGATGATTGACTACTGCACCCATTTTAGCATTGCCTCAGGGGAACGAGGATTTTGTGGTGTATAGCGATGCTTCGGACCTCGGGCTCAGATGTGTTTTGATGCAGAGAGATAGGGTTATTGCTTATGCATCCTGACAGTTGAAACCTTACGAAGCAAATTACCCTACGCATGATTTAGAGTTAGCCGCAGTCGTCTTTACTTTAAAAATCTGGATGGATCGTTGTGTAAGATTTACACGGATCACAAGAGTCTGAAGTATATCTTCAGTCAGAAAGAGTTGAATATGAGACAGCATAGGTGGTTGGAGTTAATTAAAGATTATGACCTCGAGATACTTTACCATCCGGGTAGGGCTAATGTAGTGGCTGATGCGTTGAGTCGGAAGCCGATGGCGTTACAGATGTTAGAGGTACTTACACCACAGAGCATGATCCAGTGGGATTTGATTTGTCAGAATATTGAGGTTTGGGTTCAGAGAGTTCAGGGTCAGTTATGTGCATTGGAAATCACTTCGTCCTTGACTGATGATATCAAGGCGAAGCAGTATGATGATCCAATTTTGGTCCAGTTGAGGGAGGATGTGAGGAAGGGGAAAGCCCCTGGGTTTTTGATTCAGGATGATGGAGTTTTGAGATTTCGCGGCAGATTATGTGTACCAAATGACATGGAGTTGAGACGGAAGATCTTGAGTGAGGCTCACCGTTTCGTCATTCTGGGAATGATTAATTCTACACTTTTTGACATCCGAGTTCGTTTCGGTGTCGTTTTGTTGAGTTCCGTGCTTTTTAGCGACTTTTCCGCACTTGAGTTCGATTCTTGCGAATATCGTTCGAAACTGCTGTTTCGAGTTTCCCGTAAGTCCGTTTAACTTTGTTAGACGTGTTGTGAACTTCGGTTTGGTTATTCGATCACGTATCGTGATTTTCGGGCGTTTTGGGCCATTTTGTAATTTACCCAAAGTTATGGGTATCCGTATCTGTATTTGTTGTCTCGACCCTTTTCTTGGTCGCGTGTGAGTTTGATTGTAACTCAAGCTCTTAGTATGATCTTATTATGGAGCTTTCCGTGCGTATCTTGAACTTGGTGTTCCGATCGGAGGAATCCGTTGTTGTAATCGGCTTTGAGAGCACTGTTGCTGTCCTTTTGAGTCGTTAGCGCACGCTACACCTATTGGTTAGCGCGCGCTATGGTGCGGTTGTTAGCGCACGCTACAGGTTTGGTAGCGCACGCTAACGGGTGGTGCAGAATCACCCGCAGGCTACCGGATCGTTAGAACGGTGGTTAGCGCACGCTATGTGGTAACATAACGCGCGCTAGGGTGCATTGGTAGCGCACGCTGGGGGGAGGATAGCGCACGCTACCCGGTAGAGCATCCTAGGTGATTATAACATCATCTAATCCATTGTTCTTCGCCGAATCGAGGTATTTTTCTTGAATCCCTAGAGTTGATTTTTTAGGGGATTTATTCTTAGTTTCGTTTTCCTTTCGGTTTTGATAGACCGATTGTTGTTTAATGATGTTGTTAAACATATTCTATGGATTGTATATCCATATTTCCACTCGGAATTCTGTTTTCGTGTTTTGTCGGGACGAATCGTGTTCTTGGCATTTTTGGGGGAAACATTTGAACTTTCATCATTCGTTCTTTGAATTCAACGGCTTTAAGTCGTGCTATGGAATTCATTTTCATTGTTGTTATTGTTGTTCATAGTTTATTGTCACGGATTTGCGCTCGACGGAGTCGGCGGGTTCGTAATCGGTTCATGCCAACCTACTTCGGTCGATTCTCCGCGTTGTTCTTATTCGAGGCAAGTACCTTGTCCATACAATTCTGGTGTTATGGATATGATGATTAGTGATCGTCTCCTTGTGTTTATTTGATCGTTTGAATTTCACTTTCAAAGATTCGGTTTAGCCTTGTTAAAGGCTTGCTTTCAAAACGCGTGTGTTTTGTGAATGGTGTAGTTTGAGAATGACTATGTGAACTCTATGGATATGTTTGGCGTTGATGTTGCACTTGGTATTGCGTGTGGCCATATATTATTTTACTTCGGTGCGTTGTGGTTTGACGTGGTGTTTGGCTAAGTGTTTGATGCCTCTTGGCGAATTGTTTGAATATCCTTGATGTGATATGTTATTTGTGTGAATGTGTGGATATGGTTGAAGGTCTACGGTGACACATGGCACGTGCTCATGTGGTCAGGATGCAACAAGTGATTGATCCAACCGTGAGAGCCTGAGATAATCTATGGTGGCACATGGCATGCGATCATGTGGCCAGGATGCAACAAGCGATTGATCCAACCGTGAGATGTGAGTGATTTGTTTCGCTAGCCAGCTCGGGAGGGTCCTTCGAGGCCTCGAGTGGGATTTGTGGATTCGTCCCGGTCCTAGGCGATGTGCGTGCGCGATTATGTTTTGTTGATTTTATGTCCGTCGAGGACACGTGATGTTGGGCTCTGGGCCTGTGAATTGTTGTCGGTTTTCTATTTGCGAAAACAAAACCTTTGGGCTGTGACCCCTGTTGATTTTTGGAAAGATAAGGATTTGATAATCCTAATTGTTTTCTATTAAAACTCCCGAAGGTATTTTAAACCATTTTGCAAACCGTTCTCGTTAATTGTGATCTTTCAGATTTGGAAAGTTTTACTCAAAGTCTTGTCTCGGGAAGTATTCGTTTCGTTGTATTTTAATCTTTGAGGATTTCTGATTATTGTCATTCTTGGAACTTGAATTGTATGGCTTGTATTTTTGCACTTGTACTTGCACTAGCAAAACAGTGGAGTTTTGCTAACCCCCGAGTATTCGGGGGGTGGATGTCTATTTTTGCATTCAGGTTTTGGAGCATAGCACAGGGTCGGCACGAAGGATGATGAAAGATGAACGATACTAATCACACGAGGATCCGTATGAGGTCATTGGTTTAGTTATAGTTTATTTTCCGCTGCAGTATTCTTTCCCGTTGTACGGGAGTGTTTGTATTTGACCCCTACATGGGTATGTGTTTGGAATTGAGTTGTATGTTATTATTGAAAGACCAAATCGGTCTACTGAGTCATTTTAGCCTTAAAGGCGATGTTTAGATGTTTGATTTTAGTTATCAGCCTAGTAGATCCTCGAGGAGAAGGTCTACGGCGTGTAATATCCCTGAGTGGATTAGGAGTGTTACATAAATGGTATCGGAGCTTAGGTTGTGGAAACCTAGGCTATTGGGTTTAGTGGTGTCTGTTGAGTTTTTGTCTCGTCAGAATTTGTCTGACTGAGTCGTGTCGCGACGCATCGTCTGAGTTTGTTGGTCGTGATTAGTATCGTGGGCGATCATCATCTTCGTGCGACCTGTGGATGTAAGTCTCCCTTCCTTGTGTTGTGACTCGTGCGCTAGCGGGCCGAGGCAGTAGGGCAGTGGGGGTACTGGACTCGGTGGATCGGCAAGTAGCGCACCCTACTGCCGGACACTACGTACGCTACGGCCGGCAGGTAGCGCACGCTACGACCGGAAGGCTGCGCACGCTACCTGGCCGAGCGGTCTAGTCCAGGAGGTCATTGGATTGCGGCCTGGGCCGATAGCGCGCGCTAGCTCGGATGTCAAAATAATCATAAAAATAGCTCGTGTCTGCACAACACAAGGAAGGGAGACTTACATCCACAGGTCGCACGAAGATGATGATCGCCCACGATACTAATCACGACCAACAAACTCAGACGACGCGTCGCGACACGACTCAGTCAGACAAATTATGACGAGACAAAAACTCAACAGACACCACTAAACCCGACAGCCTAGGTTTCCACAACCTAAGCTCTGATACCATTTATGTAACACCCCCAATCCGCTCAGGGATATTACACGCCGTAGAACCTTTCCTCAAGGATCTACCAGGCTGGTAACAACATATAACAACTCAACCATGCCTTTAAGGCTAAAATGACTCAGTAGACCGATTTGGTCTTTAAATACATACATACAACTCATGCCCACGCAGGGGTCAAAACACAACCACACCCGTACAACGGGAAAAATATAGCAGCGGAAAATAAAGTACAACTGAACCAATAAACAATGTACGGTTCCTCATGTGATTAGTATCGATCATCTTTCATCATCCTTCGTGCCGACCCTGTGTTATGCTCCAAAACCTGAATGCAAAAATAGACATCCACCCCCCGAATACTCGGGGGTTAGCAAAACTCCACTGTTTTGCTAGTGCAAGTATAGGTGCAAAAATACGAGTCATACAATTCACATTCCACGAACGATAATAATTCGGAATCCTCAAATATTCAAACGAAACGAAAAGTACTTCCCGAGGCAAGAGTTTGAGAAAACATTTCAAAATCGAAAGATCACAAATCAATGGAAATAATTTATAAAACGGTTTAGAATGTTATCGAGAGTTTTAATAGGAAACAATTTAGGATTATCAATTCCCGCTTTTCAAAACCCAAAAGACGAAAGGGGTCACCGCCCCAAAGGTTTACTTTCCGTAAAATGACCTTTACCAAACCGTTGGGATTTTAGCCCCAAATCCGCAAAATGACCTTTACAAAACCATTGGGATTTTAGCCCCAAATCTCATCAACTCACAGTACACAAGAACGACCACAAGGTTCGTCTCCCAACATCAAAATCCGCAAATAAAGGATTTAACATAAACGGCAAAATACTCTAGAGCCATCCTAGCCAAGTAGGCCAAACGAACAACTTACCTCTTACACACTTAGTCAATGCATGCAATCATGGAAACCGTTCAAAAGCACTCATTTCCGGAAATGCCAATATCAAATCACATTGTAAAATGCACCACAATTAACCGTCGATCCACACCTCCGTGGACCCCTACCGAGACCCCGTCGGATCTAACTCGTAGTGGTTAAAAGCAAAGCTCGTCGATCCACACCTCCGTGGACCCCTACCGAGACCCCGTCGGATCTAACCCGTAGTGAGCATACACACACACACGTTACTCATGCAATACTAATATGCTAAGAATGTAAGTTCATCAAGAATACTTACTAGGGATGGCCACTTACTCGACGTCGTTATCAAACTCTTCAAAACACAATAACAAGATTAAACATGGAATACACGATTCCATAACTTTAAACAACAGGGATATCATCAAACCCTTCAACGTTCAAAATTATCAAATCATAATCAATTCCCAAAACACACCGTTCACAAAACACACACACGTTTTGAAAGAGAGCCTTTAACGAAGCCAAACCGAAATCTTTTGAAAATTTATTTTCAAATAACCAAACAAACACACCAACACGACCATCGATCATCATATCCACAAAACAAGAAGCGTATGAACAAGGTACTTGCCTCGAATAACCACAACGCGGAGAATCGGCCGAAGTAGGTTGGCACGAACCGACTACGAACTCACCGACTCCGCCGAACGACAATCCGCAACAATGAACTACGAACGAAAACAATAACAACGAAAATGAATTCCAAAGTACGACCGAAAGCCGCTGAATTCAAAGAACAAATGACGAAGGTTCAAGGATTTCCCCCAAAACGGCCAAGAACACGATTCGTCCCGTCAAAACACGAATACGGAATTCCAAGTTGAAATATGGATATACAATCCATAGAATGTGTTTAACAACATCATTTAACCACAATCGATCCAACAAAAATGGATGGAAAACGAGATCGAGAACAAATCCCCCAAAAAGTCGATTCGAAGGAAATCAAGAAATATACTTCGATTCGACGAAGAACAATAGATTAAATGATGTTAAACACAAGAATACTACCAAGATTAATCATACCCATCATGAATTAATCACCAACACGGAACGAATCGGACAAAAATGCAAAAACCCTTAAATTCACGAAATTAGGGTTCTAATGAAGATTACCTTGATTCGCTGGATCAAAGGATAATAACGGATGATTGATTGATGTTATGAACTCAAGAACTTCATGGATTTGTTGTTTAACAACATGTCTTCATCACCTCCGAAGCTCCAGCCGCAGATAGAAAAGAAAGGAAATGAAAAATGAGTGAAAATGAGGCTGCTCATCCACATTTATACTGGGCCGGACTAGCGTGCGCTAGGCTGCCGAGCTAGCGCGCGCTATCGGCCCAGGCCGCAATCCAGTGACCTCCTGGACTAGACCGCTCGGCCAGGTAGTGTGCGCAGCCTTCCAGTCGTAGCGTGCGCTACCTGCCGGCCGTAGCGTACATAGTGTCCGGCAGTAGCGTGCGCTACTTGCCGATCCACCGAGTCCAGTACCCCCACTACCCTACTGCCTCGGCCCGCTAGCGCGCGCAGACAACCGGGCGTAGCGTGCGCTGCCTCCGGCAGAAGCGTCGCTACCTTCCGGTGAAGGCGTGCGCTACGCCGGTTCTCGCCGCACTGGCCCGGTGCCCGCGATCATCCGGCGATCCGCAACCGTCCGGCCAAGATGCGACCACTGTGGGTCGACCCGATTTCCGAAAACGTACGGAACGAACACGACGAAAAGTTCGCGGACAACATCATCGACCCGAAATGAAAACATAATACAATAATTAATCATACGCGACCAAGAAACGGGTCGAGACAACAATTACAGATACGGATACCCGTTACTTTTAAGAAATTACAAAATGGCCCAAAACGCCCGGAAATCACGATACATGATCGAATAACCAAACCGAAGTTCAAAACACGTCTAACAAAGTTAAACGGACTTACGGGAAACTCGAAACAGCAGTTTCGAACGAGATTCGCAAGAATCGAACTCAAGTGCGGAAAAGTCGCTAAAAAAAGCACGGAACTCAACAAAACAACACCGAAACGAACTCGGATGACAAAAAGTGCAGAATTAATCATTCTCAGAATGATGAATCAGTCCCAAGAAAGTCATCAAAACGGACTCTCACCAAAAAAAAGGAAAATCACCGAAATCCAAAATTGCGGATATTACATTCTACCCTCCTTAAAAGAAGTTTCGTCCCGAAACTTAAAACAAGTAGGGAGAAGAAATGTACCACCAGGAATATTTCAATGAGATACACAAGAATGCGTAACTAATGCCCAACGGCGAAATGTTACCAACAACGCAAAGGAATATACGGCGTGAAAACACGCTCCACGGATAATATAGCCAAGTCAATTATCCAACAATCACAAAACACAACGAACGAAAATCAATATGATTGACCAACCCAACGGTATATCAATCGAAACGCGAGCCAATCGCTGAACCAATACGGAATTCCACCGCCCAAAGGTTGGAAGATCGAAACGAGACTAATTTCCCAAAGGAGTCTGAACGCTCAACAATCACGAGACGAGATCAACAAAAACCGAACAATCAAACGATCGAACCACAACGGTCGAGACAATAAAAAGCGAACAATAATGTTCGAATCACGAAGAACAATAAAATTCAAACAACAACTCCAAGGTTCACAAGAATCGAACCGAACTCGGAAAAGTCACAGCGATAACCAGATCGACTCACAACAAGATCACAATTCGTTCGGACGATAAAACCGAAATACATAACAAGTTCATAAAGTATCAACGAACATGAGGGAATCGATAGACTGGAGAAAGAGAAAATACCGAAGTCAAAATAGTACGGGTACTACCTTCGACCTCATCCATGAAATTCACAAAAACGGGAGCAAGGTAACAAGACATTAAACAACCGACACATAACAGAACCATCACCGATGCACACGGTCATACCAAACCAAGCTCTAACAGCTCGCACATGCGCGACAACACAAAAATCACTACGAGGGGACAACATTCAACACCAACATCCTGCCTCTCACAGGGGGCTAACACAACAAATGTGTGGAAAACGACTCAACGCTCACACCGCCAATTCGATCATACTCGGGAGCAAACATCAAAATGACAATGCGAACATCATACATACATACCCAGCCCTCAAACGGGAATGGATAGGTTTTAAAAACGAAAACCTCATTTTGAAAATAATTTTAGAAGAACACCGGTTGATCTTGAGTATCACCTTTCAAAAAAAGTACAAACGTGAAACATCGTTATCGAGACTTTGGAGAACCATTTCGCATTTGACAAAAAAAATGAGGACACTTTCTCTTAGTGAAAACTTTCAGAATATTCGACCCTCGGGTCTAAATAAAAGTGTTTCCAAAACATTTAAAATATCTCAAAACATTTTGGTCCTCGAGGTAGAAGAATTTGGAAACATATTGTGGCACTTTGGATGTACCACGAGAAAATAATTCATTTTAAAAGTACGTCTCGAAATTTATTTTCTAAGATACTCAAGGCTTTCAAAGATAATTCGATGGGCTAGAATGCCCAAAAATTTCAGGTAATTACACAAAACATTATAGCGTCGTGGGTCCTGCGCCGGAACTCACCAGGCTAAAAATCATTTACAACGTCAAAAAGGCCGATGACGGTAATATTTCAAAACTTACAAAAGCCATTTACAAAATACCAAATACCATCATAAAAAAATTTCAACAAAACGATCAAGGCCATAATGCCAAAAACTCGGTTAAGGGAATCGGTTTTCGAAATAAAACTCAGTCGATAAAATACCGAAAGCCATTACAAAAGAACTCTCGCAGCGGATAAAAGAAATAAAGTCAAACATGCACAATCCAGCAACGCTACTCCTCATATGAACGAAATATGAGGGTCAAATAACCGCATATCAAGAAATCAAAATCCATAAGAGGATTCCGTCACTTAACAATTAATCATAATAATAGCTCGTGTCACACGAGGCACAACATAAAGAAGGGAGACTTACATCCACAGGTCGCATGAAGATGATGATCGCCCCACGATACTAATCACGACCAACAAACTAAGACGACGCGTCGCGACATGACTCAGTCAGATAAAATCCGACGAAGCAAGACTCAAACAACACGACTTGACCCGACAGCCTAGGTTTCCACAACCTAAGCTCTGATACCATTTATGTAACACCCCCAATCCGCTCAGGGATATTACACGCCGTAGAACCTTTCCTCAAGGATCTACCAGGCCGGTAACAACATATAACAACTCAACCATGCCTTTAAGGCTAAAATGACTCAGTAGACCGATTTGGTCTTTCAATACATACATACAACTCAAATACAACTCATGCCCACGCAGGGGTCAAAACACAACCACACCCGTACAACGGGAAAAATATAGCAGCGGAAAATAAAGTACAACTGAACCAATAAACAATGTACGGTTCCTCATGTGATTAGTATCGATCATCTTTCATCATCCTTCGTGCCGACCCTGTGTTATGCTCCAAAACCTGAATGCAAAAATAGACATCCACCCCCCGAATACTCGGGGGTTAGCAAAACTCCATTGTTTTGCTAGTGCAAGTACAGGTGCAAAAATACGAGTCATACAATTCACATTCCACGAACGATAATAATTCAGAATCCTCAAAGATTCAAACGAAACAAAAAGTACTTCCCGAGGCAAGAGTTTGAGAAAACATTTCAAAATCGAAAGATCACAAATCAATGGAAATAATTTATAAAACGGTTTAGAATGCCATCGAGAGTTTTAATAGGAAACAATTTAGTATTATCAATTCCCGCTTTTCAAAACCCAAAAGACGAAAGGGGTCACCGCCCCAAAGGTTTACTTTCCGTAAAATGACCTTTACCAAACCGTTGGGATTTTAGCCCCAAATCCGCAAAATGACCTTTACAAAACCATTGGGATTTTAGCCCCAAATCTCATCAACTCACAGTACACAAGAACGACCACAAGGTTCGTCTCCCAACATCAAAATCCGCAAATAAAGGATTTAACATAAACGGCAAAATACTCTAGAGCCATCCTAGCCAAGTAGGCCAACCGAACAACATACCTCTTACACACTTAGTCAATGCATGCAATCATGAAAACCGTTCAAAAGCACTCATTTCCGGAAAGGCCAATATCAAATCACATTGTAAAATGCACCACAATTAACCGTCGATCCACACCTCCGTGGACTCCTACCGAGACCCCGTTGGATCTAACCCGTAGTGGTTAAAAGCAAAGCTCGTCGATCCACACCTCCGTGGACCCCTACCGAGACCCCGTCGGATCTAACCCGTAGTGAGCATACACACACACACGTTACTCATGCAATACTAATATGCTAAGAATGTAAGTTCATCAAGAATACTTACTAGGGATGGCCACTTACTCGACGCCGTTATCAAACTCTTCAAAACACAATAACAAGATTAAACATGGAATACACGATTCCATAACTTTAAACAAAAGGGATATCATTAAACCCTTCAACGTTCAAAATGATCAAATCATAATCGATTCCCAAAACACACCGTTCACAAAACACACACGCGTTTTGAAAGAGAGCCTTTAACGAAGCCAAACCGAAATCTTTTGAAAATTTATTTTCAAATAACCAAACAAACACACCAACACGACCATCGATCATCATATCCACAAAACGAGAAGCGTATGAACAAGGTACTTGCCTCGAATAACCACAACGCGGAGAATCGGCCAAAGTAGGTTGGCACGAACCGACTACGAACTCGCCGACTCCACCGAACGACAATCCGCAACAATAAAATACGAACGAAAACAATAACAATGAAAATGAATTCCAAAGTACGACCCAAAGCCGCTGAATTCAAAGAACAAATGACGAAGGTTCAAGGATTTCCCCCAAAACGGCCAAGAACACGTCGTCCCGTCAAAACACGAATACGGAATTCCAAGTTGAAATATGGATATACAGTCCATAGAATGTGTTTAACAACATCATTTAACCACAATCGATCCAACAAAAACGGATGGAAAACGAGATCGAGAACAAATCCCCCAAAAAGTCGATTCGAAGGAAATCAAGAAATATACTTCGATTCGATGAAGAACAATGGATTAAATGATGTTAAACACAAGAATACTACCAAGATTAATCATACCCATCATGAATTAATCAACAACACGGAACAAATCGGACAAAAATGTAAAAACCCCCAAATTCACGAAATTAGGGTTCTAATGAAGATTACCTTGATTCGCTGGATCAAAGGATTATAACGGATGATTGATTGATGTTATGAACTCAAGAACTTCGTGGATTTGTTGTTAAACAATATGGATTCGTCACCTCCGAAGCTCCAGCCGCGGATCAAAAAGAAAGGAAATGAAAAATGAGTGAAAATGAGGCTGCTCAGCCACATTTATACTGGGCCGGACTAGCGTGCGCTAGGCTGCCGAGCTAGCGCGCGCTATCGGCCCAGGCCGCAATCCAGTGACCTCCTGGACTAGACCGCTCGGACAGGTAGCGTGCGCAGCCTTCCGGCCGTGGCGTGCGCTACCTGCCGGCCGTAGCGTATGTAGTGTCCGGCAGTAGCGTGCGCTACTTGTCAATCCACCGAGTCCAGTACCCCCACTGCCCTACTGCCTCGGCCCGCTAGCGCGCGGAGACAACTGGGCGTAGCGTGCGCTGCCTCCCAGTCGTAGCGTGCGCTACCTTCCGGCCGTATCGTGCGCTACGTCGGTTCCTGCCGCACCAGTCCGGCCGGTACCCGCAGTCATCCGGCCAGTCCCGCAACCGTCCGGCCAGTACCCGACCACCAGGGCTCGACGACTCGATTTCCGAAAACGTACGGAACGAACACGACGAAAAGTTCGCGAACAACATCATCGACCCGAAATGAAAACATAATACAATAATTAATCATATGCGACCAAGAAACGGGTCGAGACAACAATTACAGATACGGATACCCGTAACTTTTAAGAAATTACAAAATGGCCTAAAACGCCCGGAAATCACGATACATGATCGAATAACCAAACCGAATTTCACAACACGTCTAACAAAGTTAAACCGACTTACGAGAAACTCGAAACAGCAGTTTCGAACGAGATTCGCAAGAATCGAACTCAAGTGCGGAAAAGTCGCTAAAAAAAGCACGAAACTCAACAAAACAACACCGAAACGAACTCGGATCACAAAAAGTGCAGAACTAATCATTCTCAGAATGATGAATCGGTCCCAAGAGAGTCATCAAAACGGACTCTCACCAAAAAAAGGAAAATCACCGAAATCCGAAATTGCGGATATATATTCTACCCTCCTTAAAAGAAGTTTCGTCCCGAAACTTAAAACAAGTAGGGAGAAGAAATATACCACCAGGAATATTTCAATGAGATACACAAGAATGCGTAACTAATGCCCAACGGCGAAATGTTACCAACAACGCAAAGTAATATACGGCGTGAAAACACGCTCCACGACGACCAACACAGCGTCGCCGTTAGGGATATAATAAAACCAACAAATGACAAGCGTCATAAAACGGATAATATAGCCAAGTCAATTATCCGAAAATCACAAAACACAACGAACGAAAAGCAATATGATTGACCAACACAACGGTACATCAATCGAAACGCGAGCCAATCGCTGAACCAATACGGAATTCCACCGCCCAAAGGTTGGAAGATCGAAACGAGACTAATTACCCAAAGGAGTCTGAACGCTCAACAATCACGAGACGAGATCAAAAAAAACCGAACAATCAAACGATCGAACCACAACGGTCGAGACAACAAAAAGCGAACAATCATGTTCGAATCACGAAGAACAATAAAATTCAAACAACAACTCCAAGGTTCACAAGAATCGAACCGAACTCGGAAAAGTCACAGCGATAACCAGATCGACTCACAACAAGATCACAATTCGTTCAGACGATGAAACTGAATTCATAAAGTATCAACGAACATGAGCGAATCGATAGACTGGAGAAAGAGAAAATAACAAAGTCAAAATAGTACGGGTATTACCTTCGACCTTGTCCACGAAATTCACAAAAACGGGAGCAAGGTAACAAGACATTAAACAACCGACACATAACGGAACCATCACCGATGCACACGGTCATACCAAACCAAGCTCTAACAGCTCGCACATGCGCGACAACGCAAAAATCACTACGAGGCGACAACATTCAACACCAACATCCCGCCTCTCACAGGGGGCTAACACAACAAATGTGTGGAAAACGACTCAACGCTCACACTGCCAATTCGATCATACTCGGGAGCAAACATCAAAATGACAATGCAAACATCATACATACATACCCAGCCCTCAAACGGGAATGGATAGGTTTTAAAAACGAAAACCTCATTTTGAAAATAATTTTAGAAGAACACCGGTTGATCTTGAGTATCACCTTTCAAAAAAAGTACAAACGTGAAACATCGTTATCGAGACTTTGGAGAACCATTTCGCATTTGACAAAAAAAATGAGGACACTTTCTCTTAGTGAAAACTTTCAGAATATTCGACCCTCGGGTCTAAATAAAAGTGTTTCCAAAACATTGAAAATATCTCAAAATATTTTGGTCCTCGAGGTAGAAGAATTTAGAAACATATTGTGGCACCTTGGATGTACCACGAGAAAATAATTCATTTTAAAGTACGTCTCGAAATTTATTTTCTAAGATACTCAAGGCTTTCAAAAATAATTCGATGGCCTAGAATGCCCAAAAATTTCAGGTAATTACACAAAACATTATAGCGTCGTGGGTCCCGCGCCGGAACTCACCAGGCTAAAAATCATTTACAACGTCAAAAAGGCCGATGACGGTAATATTTCAAAA
The DNA here is from genome assembly GCA_033398695.1 of Orobanche coerulescens. NCBI lineage: Eukaryota > Viridiplantae > Streptophyta > Magnoliopsida > Lamiales > Orobanchaceae > Orobanche > Orobanche coerulescens. Next base: position 57,556,115 of record CM065807.1, on the reverse strand, counting down.
CTTACAAAAGCCATTTACAAAATACCAAATACCATCATAAAAAAATTTCAACAAAACGATCAAGGCCATAATGCCAAAAACTCGGTTAAGGGAATCGGTTTTCGAAATAAAACTCAGTCGGTAAAATACTGAAAGCCATTACAAAAGAACTCACGCAGCGGATAAAAGAAATAAAGTCAAACTTGCACAATCCAGCAACACTACTCCTCATATGAAAGAAATATGAGGGTCAAATAACCGCATATCAAGAAATCAAAATCCATAAGAGGATTCCGTCACTTAACAATTAATCATAATAATAGCTCGTGTCACACGAGGCACAACACAAAGAAGGGAGACTTACATCCACAGGTCGCACGAAGATGATCATCGCCCCACGATACTAATCACGACCAACAAACTCAGACGACGCATCGCGACACGACTCAGTCAGATAAAATCCGACGAAACAAGACTCAAACAACACGACTTGACCCGACAGCCTAGGTTTCCACAACCTAAGCTCTGATACCATTTATGTAACACCCCCAATCCGCTCAGGGATATTACACGTCGTATAACCTTTCCTCAAGGATCTACCAGGCTGGTAACAACATATAACAACTCAACCATGCCTTTAAGGCTAAAATGACTCAGTAGACCGATTTGGTCTTTCAATACATACATACAACTCAAATACAACTCATGCCCACGCAGGGATCAAAACACAACCACACCCGTACAATGGGAAAAATATAGCAGCGGAAAATAAAGTACAACTGAACCAATAAACAATATACGGTTCCTCATGTGATTAGTATCGATCATCTTTCATCATCCTTCGTGCCGACCCTGTGTTATGCTCCAAAACCTGATTGCAAAAATAGACATCCACCCCCCGAATACTCGAGGGTTAGCAAAACTCCACTGTTTTGCTAGTGCAAGTACAGGTGCAAAAATACGAGTCATACAATTCACATTCCACGAACGATAATAATTCGGAATCCTCAAAGATTCAAACGAAACGAAAAGTACTTCCCGAGGCAAGAGTTTGAGAAAACATTTCAAAATCGAAAGATCACAAATCAATGGAAATAATTTATAAAACGGTTTAGAATGCCATCGAGAGTTTTAATAGGAAACAATTTAGGATTATCAATTCCCACTTTTCAAAACCCAAAAGACGAAAGGGGTCACCGCCCCAAAGGTTTACTTTTCGTAAAATGACCTTTACCAAACCGTTGGGATTTTAGCACCAAATCCGCAAAATAACCTTTACAAAACCATTGGGATTTTAGCCCCAAATCTCATCAACTCACAGTACACAAGAACAACCACAAGGTTCGTCTCCCAACATCAAAATCCGCAAATAAAAGATTTAACATAAACGACAAAATACTCTAGAGCCATCCTAGCCAAGTAGGCCAAACGAACAACTTACCTCTTACACACTTAGTCAATGCATGCAATCATAAAAACCGTTCAAAATCACTCATTTCCGGAAATGCCAATATCAAATCACATTGTAAAATGCACCACAATTAACCGTCGATCCACACCTCCGTGGACCCCTACCGAGACCCCGTCGGATCTAACCCGTAGTGGTTAAAAGCAAAGCTCGTCGATCCACACCTCCGTGGACCCCTGCCGAGACCCCGTCGGATCTAACCCGTAGTGAGCATACACACACACACGTTACTCATGCAATACTAATATGCTAAGAATGTAAGTTCATCAAGAATACTTACTAGGGATGGCCACTTACTCGACGCCGTTATCAAACTCTTCAAAACACAATAACAAGATTACACACGGAATACACGATTCCATAACTTTAAACAACATGGATATCATCAAACCCTTCAACATTCAAAATGATCAAATCATAATCAATTCCCAAAACACACCGTTCACAAAACACATACGCGTTTTGAAAGAGAGCCTTTAACGAAGCCAAACCGAAATCTTTTGAAAATTTATTTTCAAATAACCAAACAAACACACCAACACGACCATCGATCATCACATCCACAAAACGAGAAGCGTATGAACAAGGTACTTGCCTCGAATAACCACAACGTGGAGAATCGGCCGAAGTAGGTTGGCATGAACCGATTACGAACTCGCCGACTCCACCGAACGACAATCCGCAACAATGAACTACGAACAAAAACAATAACAACGAAAATGAATTCCAAAGTACGACCCAAAGCCGCTGAATTCAAAGAAGAAATGACGAAGGTTCAAGGATTTCCCCCAAAACGGTCAAGAACATGATTCGTCCCATCAAAACACGAATACGGAATTCCAAGTTGAAATATGGATATACAATCCATAGAATGTGTTTAAAACATCATTTAACCACAATCGATCCAACAATAACGGATGGAAAACGAGATCGAGAACAAATCCCCCAAAAAGTCGATTCGAAGGAAATCAAGAAATATACTTCGATTCGACAGAGAACAATGGATTAAATGATGTTAAACACAAGAATACTACCAAGATTAATCATACCCATCATGAATTAATCAACAACACGGAACGAATCGGACAAAAATGCAAAAACCCCCAAATTCACGAAATTAGGGTTCTAATGAAGATTACCTTGATTCGTTGGATCAAAGGATGATAACGGATGATTGATTGATGTTATGAACTCAAGAACTTCGTGGATTTGTTGTTAAACAACATGGCTTCGTCACCTCCGAAGCTCCAGCCGCGGATCGAAAAGAAAGGAACTGAAAAATGAGTGAAAATGAGGCTGCTCAGCCACATTTATACTGGGCCGGACTAGCGTGCGCTAGGTTGCCGAGCTAGCGCGCGCTATCGGCCCAGGCCGCAATCCAGTGACCTTCTGGACTAGACCGCTCGGCCAGGTAGCGTGCGCAGCCTTCCGGCCGTAGTGTGCGCTACCTGCCGGCCGTAGCGTACGTAGTGTCCGGCAGTAGCGTGCGCTACTTGCCGATCCACCGAGTCCAGTACCCCCACTGCCCTACTGCCTCGGCCCACTAGCGCGCGCAGACAACCGGGCGTAGCGTGCGCTGCCTCCCAGCCGTAGCGTGCGCTACCTTCCGGCCGTAGCGTGCGCTACGCCGGTTCTCGCGCACCGGTCGGCGGTGCCGCGATCATCCGGCGATCCGCAACCGTCCGGCCAGTACCCGACCACCAGGGCTCGACGACTCGATTTCCGAAAACGTACGGAACGAACACGACGAAAAGTTCGCGGACAACTTCATCGACCCGAAATGAAAACATAATACAATAATTAATCATACGCGACCAAGAAACGGGTCGAGACAACAATTACAGATACGGATACCCGTAACTTTTAAGAAATTACAAAATGGCCCAAAACGCCCGGAAATCACGATACATGATCGAATAACCAAACCGAAGTTCACAACATGTCTAAAAAAGTTAAACGGACTTACCGGAAACTCAAAACAGCAGTTTCGAACGAGATTCGCAAGAATCGAACTCAAGTGCGGAAAAGTCGCTAAAAAAAGCACGGAACTCAACAAAACAACAACGAAACGAACTCGGATGACAAAAAGTGCAGAATTAATCATTCTCAGAATGATGAATCGGTCCTAAGCGAGTCATCAAAATGGACTCTCACCAAAAAAAAGGAAAATCACTGAAATCCGAAATTGCGGATATTACATTCTACCCTCCTTAAAAGAAGTTTCGTCCCGAAACTTAAAACAAGTAGGGAGAAGAAATATACCACCAGGAATATTTCAATGAGATACACTACAAAAAAAACAGTATTTACCGACGCCATTTACTGACGCCAGTAAAGGCGTTGGTATTTTTTGGCATTTAACGACGCCGTTACCGACACCCGTGAATTTGGACAATTACCGACGGCTTTAACGACGCCATAGCGCGGGTGTCTTCCCGCGAAATTTGCCGACGCCGATCTCGACGTCTAAGTCGTCGGAGAGATACCGACGGCACTATTGCCGTCGTTAAATGGCATGACTTACATGAATTAACGATGCCACTCCCGGCGTCGGTATTTGTTATATTTAACAACGCCGTTACCGACGGCCCGTTGGCGTCGGTAAATTTTAATATATTCTCAGCCCTCTGCCTATTCTGGTTCGACCTAAAATCAGTCATTCACCTCCCGCACCCAAAACCCCTCTCTCCCCGCACCTCTCTGCAAAACGCCTTCTCCCCGTGTAAAACGCCTCTCTCCCCGGCGAAAGATTTCCCCGACGGAGATATCTGAGATTTCTGCCTCCGGCGCACCTCCGCAAAACACCCCCAATCGGCGACCTAAAATCCCCAATTCAGGTAACATCTCTCTATTCTTGATCTTCTTGAGGAATTCAGAAATTTATATTTTTGATTTAACATGTGGCTCAAGGATCAAATTGTTCCGAAAGGTCGACCTATTTAGGATTGATGTCGATGTAATTTCTTGAGTTTCTGGCTGTTGAATCCTTGTACTATATTTCTCTCAATATTACCTAGAATTGCCCAATTTATTTCAATTTCGAGTATTCGATCCTATGGATTAGTTTTCTTGTAGCTTCAGACAAGAATAAGTCACTTTACCTATTTGTTTGAAGATTTAGATCACTTTACCTTTAATGTTTTGTATTGATTAAAAACTAGAAACATAACATACATTAAAACTGAAAAAAATTAACATGGAGGATCCATTAACTGAACTTCATGAACTTCATAACACGAGCAGTAGCGGAATGTGAATTTCATGAAAAATAAACTACTCTTACTTCACATAAATTGATTGGGTAAAATGATAAGGCGTCACGACAGTAGAAACTACTCTTACTTCTCGTATGATCTTGAACAGTAGCATTGTTAAGCGCCTCAATAATGTCTTGACATGTTCTCCGGTTGCCGATCCTTTTCGAATATAGTTTGTTTTCATAATGTTCTTCATAAGATGAAAAAAACCTTGAGTTTTTTTGATCATTTTGTTACAATTTTTAGAATGGGTGACAACCGTGAGTGGATGTATCGCGAAACTTGATGGCTCTTGGAATCCTGCATTCCTCTCTGGACTTAACAACTTTATTGAGTATGCAAGTAGTCACCGCACCGCATGTCGGGTGACCAAATAAGATGTCCATGTAAAAATGTGATAATATACGTTTCATGATACGTAAAAGTTAAGTATCACATTGGGAAATTTGGGTTCATTAGGGAGTATAAAACTTGGATTTTCACGGCGAAATTGAAATGGATGAGGGATGTGAAGATATGGATGAAGATGTGAATATAGATACCAACGAGTTGGGATCCAATTAAATGCATTTACGATGGTCATGGAGCATGTCGGGCCACAATTTAATGTTGAGAATGTGGAAGAACCACCAAATCCTCAAGCAAAACGAATATATGACATGTTGAATCGGAGACAAAGAGTTGTGGCCTCGGTTGTGCTAATTACTCCCAATTGTCTTATATGACTCGTTTCATGAGTTTGAAAGCGAGAACCACTTATCGAAAAGTGTTTTAATCGGTTTGCGAGTTCATGAAAGACAGTATCCAAAAGGGAATCTATGTCCCGATAACTTCTATAGTACAAAGAAATTATTGCGTGGGTTGGGATTACTGTAGAGAAGATTGATTGTTGTCCAAACAGTGCATGCTTTATTGGGACCATTACAAAGACAAGTGAGAGTTGTATATTCGTGGTACATCACGCTACAAAGATATGTGTCGTGACTCGTGAAGCCGTAGGAGGAAAAAAGTGGCAGCCATGAAGATGTACTACTTTCCTCTTATTCCCGATTGCAAAGGCTATACATGTCAAATGCTACCGCGCAGATATGAGGTGGCATGCTTCATGTTCTGGTTCAAATGATGGAATTATGCGTCATCTGCAGACTCTCCGGCATGGAAGCACACGGACACTATTTATCCAGATTTTCTTTGCGGAGGCTAGAAATGTGAGATTAGGTCTTTCGACGATGGTTTTGCACCTTTTGCACAATCGGGCGACAATATTCATCGTGTCCGATTATAGTCACACCCTATAACTTACCACCTTGGCTCGTATGAAGGAACAATTCATATTCCTAACAATCTTAATACTAGGGCCACGCAATCCTAAGATGCAATTGGATGTGTTTCTTCAGCCGCTCATAAAGGAGTTGACGAATTTGTGGGAAGAGGGTGTTCCAACATTTGACATCTCATTGAAGCAAAATTTTCAAATGCGAGCACCGTTGTTGTGGACTATTAGTGATTTTCCAGCGTATTCAATGTTGTCTGGATGGAGTACTGCTGGAAGATTGGCATGCCCTCATTGCATGGATGAGACTGAAGCGTTTACTCTTCCTAAGAGTGGTAAACAAACATGGTTTGATTGTAGTCGGAAATTCTTGGAGCCGGATCACATGTTTAGGAGGAACCGACGAGTATTTAGAAAGAATATGACATGTGAAGTACCTACACTTGAGAAAAGGTCGGGCGCTGAGATATTGAATCAAATAGAGGCACTGGGTCTTGTGAAAGTGACAGAGGACTACAATGAGACAAACAAAGAGATATCCAAGAATTCTAGGAGCGGGTGGAAGAAAAGAAGCATCTTTTGGGATCTCCCATATTGGAAAGAACTTCGATTCGTCACAATTTGGATGTCATGCACATTGAAAAAATGTGTTTGACAATGTGTTCAACACTTGTGCTTAATGTGCCGGGAAAGACCAAGGATACCACCAAGTCTAGAGACGAGTTGCAATTGCTCGCATCGACTGAATTGAAGAAAAATGAGACGACAGAAAGTATCCGAAAGCTTGTTACTCACTTGACAGAGATGAAAAGAGAGTAATATGTGAATGGATATCTCGTCTTAAATTTCTGATGGCTACATGTCCAATATTAGTAGATGCGTGGATAAGAAACAACTAAAGATGAGAGGGATGAAAAGTCATGATCGCCATGTGTTCATGCAACGCTTGTTACCTATTGCGTTTCGTGAACTTCTTCCTCAAGTCATTTGGAAGGCAATTACGAGTTGAGTATCTTCTTTAAAGACTTGACATCTCGGACAATAAAAATATAGGACATGTGTAGACTTCATGAAACAATTCCAGTTACTTTGTGCAAACTTGAGCGTATCTTTCCGCCTAGCTTCTTTGATTCAATGGAGCATCTTGTTATCCATCCGCCGACGAAGCCCGAATTGTCGGTCCAAGATAATATCGATGGATGTATCCATTTGAGAGGTATATGAAGACATTGAAAGATTTTGTAAAGAACAAAGCCAAAGTTGAAGGATCCATCACCAATGCCTACTTAATGAAAGAGGCATCAACATTTAGCTCATACTACTTTGAAGATTGGGTGACTACGAAGATTAGAAGTGTGCCTCGAAATGATGAGGGGGGAGCCGATGAAAATGATGATCCAAATATGCTCTCAATTTTCAAATTGGATGGCCGTCCTTTTGGCAAAATGCCTTCACGATATTTTGATGCCAAAGAGTATAATGCGGCACATATATATATTTTATCCAATTGTGCCGAGGTTTCAGAGACATACTTGACGTGAGTACCCTCGTGATATTTTATTTTAATGAAGAATATATTCATTCATTAAATATATAATAACTCGTGTGTTTTTGAAGATTGTTTGAAGATCAAATTCGAGCAACTAACTGGGATAACGGAAAATGACTTACAAACAAGAGTTGAAAAGGAGTTTGCAAGTTGGTTCAAAACATATGTAAGTGTGGGGTCTCATATCAAATTATTTATAGACTAATTTCATATGTAGAAAGTTACATAACTAACATACTTAATAATTGTCATAGGTTAATGATCCTTCAAGTAATGCAAGCCAATGCATTAAGGACCTTGCGTATGGGCCATTGTATGGGGTTCAAATTTATTCGGTGTTTAGTTAATGGATACGGGTTCCACACGGTTGACCATGGGTCGATAAAAGTACTATGAATAGTGGTGTCTGCATAAAGGGCGAGGTTTATAATAGTGATGAGCAAGATTTTTGCGGGCGATTAATGGAGGTGTGTGTGGTAGAGTATAATGGTGAACCTACTAAAACAATTGTGTTATTCAAGTGTGAGTGGTTTGACTTATCACCTCTAGGGACTTCGGTGAATACAGATTTCAATTTGGTTTGATAAACCACACCCACAATACAAGAAGTACGAACCTTTTGTGTTAGCCAATCAAGCTACTCAAGTGTATTATGCTTCCTATCCTAGTATGAATCAAGCTAAGAAGGATTGGTGGGGAGTGTGCAAGGTCACACCTAGATCTAGAGTTGAAGTAGCTTGTGAACCATCCGCCTCGTCATTACATCAACCGTTTCAAGAGGATGCCGTGGTCATGAGGACTAGAGGTAGTCAAGCTACTGTAGATGATGAGATATCAATATCGCATCCACGAGGTGGACTTATTGATATTGATGATGTGGATGAGGCATCGGATGATGGATATATAATAACGTCAGATGAGGAAGATAGTAATGATGATGATGATTCTGATCATATGTTATAGTCTTTACGATCATGTCAATTTTTGGTGAAGTATGTAATTTTTGCTTTGGTCAGATGAAGTAGCTAGTGACTGTTGTTTGGTGAAGTATGTAATTTTTGCTTTGGTTATAATTTATAAAAAAAAAACAGTTCTATCTAGTATCTTCATTGATGGCAGTTTTATTAAGTACTAATGTTTTGCTTTTTCATCATTGTTTGTATGTGTGTTTATACAAATTAATGATATCTCTCCCTCTGCATTTTTAATCTTATGGTTTACTGTTTCAAATTAGCTGCATGTTGACAGCTGATGCAAATTCTTGGTCAGTGATACAAGTGGCCAGTCTTAGTAATTTAGAAGCATAAGAGCCCTAGAAATCACAAATGCTTCTATAGCGTATAATAATGGATATTTACACTGTTTATCTATAATTACGTGTTTTTGACCCCTTCCCGATTATCCGTAAAAAGTAAAAGCCGCCACGATTCAAGTTATGGTTTGAAAGTAATATTATAAATACTTGAAAAATAATATGATTTGTCAGACAAATAACGATAGATCGATACTCGACCCCTATGAAGGAAAATAGATTGATTTGGCGATTGTCGTATCTTGCTAGTTAATACATGAGATGTAAAACCCTTTTCTTTAAGTTTTCGTAATGAATGTTACCGCCAAAAATGTATCTAAGTTTGTTTGTCTAATCGAAACTTAACTACAAGATGTTTGTACAAGATTAAACTAGAAGTTATGTTTAGGTTGATTGTTTTATAAATACCATAACACCATTAGGCTTGTTTTAATATCTCGTATGCTTTTGGTTGTTTAAATCTCCTATTCTTACATTTTTATTTGTCACCGACAATGTCACTTCTAGTTCATCAACACCTCCGAGTTAAGTGATGAAATAAACATTGTTTATTGGAAACAACTCAGATTAAACAAAGATGTATAATAATGGGATTAAAGAACATAGGAAATAGTAAATACGTTGACATACAACGTTTCATACGCATAACCTACTACATATTACGATTACTACATAATTATGAGTTTAATGGTTACATAATATATAACCACTTGATTTACAAAATTCAGCAAGTACGCGAAAAAGCTAACCACTCCATGCTTCCTTCACATACGTACATCGTATTAAAACCACAAAGCTTCGTTCCCATTAACCATGATCCCTAACTTCTGCCGAACAAACCTGTTGAACATGAATATAATGGTGTAAGTTAAAAATAAAACAAATAGAATGGTAAGTTAAAAATAAAACATAACAAAAAATACCCCCTAGGTTGTATACAACCAATTATGTGTTTATTTGATTTTATTTTATTTTCTACACAAGCAATTTTAGATGTTCTCGATGAGGAGAGGTGGTGGCGGGCGCCGCAGTAGCACGGGCTCCTCACGAGCAGCTCCCGGACACTCTTCACAAGCTACGGACTCCCCACGAGAAGGTCCTGTTAGGTCTTCGTCTGCTCTACCCGAGACTCCGCCGATTGTTCTACTCCGAGACAGGGCAGACGAGGAGACTAGTGCACACATTTCTGAAGATGAGGATCGAGAGATAATAGCTTCTGAGGCACCTCAAGTGTTTTTTCCTGTAGAAAGATTGCTCTTGAAAGAGATACTAAAACCGGGTTAGTTATTTACCGTTTAATTGGTAAAAAGTATTTCCGAATAATTACAAAAAGAAAAGTAATCTTACAAATTTGCAAATACCACCTTCACATTGCTTCTATTTCAAAAATTGCTTCCCAACTTGTGTAAGACTTTCATACGTTCCTTTAACTTATATTTAAAGAAGAAAACAAGTACTAAAAATAGAAAACAAATGTTGATTAAATGCTATAACTAAGTATTGTGATTATCTAAATGATTAATTTGGTTTTGGTTACAGAGATATAGTGATTCATCCCAGATTTCCGTGGTGTGCACGAGGAGTTTTAAAAGAGTTCCCAATCCGATGTGCTTCAACTGAAAGATACTCCTAATAGCGTAAAGGCCCAATACTATACCTTGTTTATGGTAATTTGTAATCAGTATGTAAACTAATTATATTCAATTGGAAAGTTCGTTTTATTAACTGGATATGCAATATGTCATCGAAATTTTTCACGTGGCTCGTTGAGTGGGAACAAGAAGTCTATGATTTTTGGGAGTCTCGTGCACGGATTAGGTTCAAGAATTTCCTAAGTGATGCAAAAAGAAAAGGGATCAACGGAGTCCGAAACACATCCCTACCGATTGGTGGGAAGGTTTGTGTGCTTACCGGGATACTCCCGAGATGAGAGATGTATCTACGAGGGCGAGAGGCAACCGAATGGTCAAGTGGATGGCCCCGTGCACTGGATAAGCAAGCACAAGTGGAGGCTCTAAGTCCATTAGCGTACTTGCTCGAGAGTTGGTTAGTAATTATCTAATTATTTTTGCTTGTATATGTAAGTGTGCATCATAATAATTTCGAAGTTTTTTTAATAAATAGGCAACCAAGAACAATCTTCCATTAGAGCAAGGTGTTTATGCCTCTTTTCGAGCTATCCACATGTAAAAAGAGGGAACTTTTACGACACGAAGGATGCGGATATTGATGTAAGTATATATGCATTCGATTCATCTACGGTATTTTGGAATACATTCGATTCACACTTGTTGTTTTGATTGTCATGGAAACAGTGTGTCTATTTGTCCAATAATCAACTTTAGTATTGTAGAAAAATGTTATAAATCATTAGCCCCTTTTATTCTAGCATTTTCTTTGGTTAATGATTTTAGAGTGACACGAAAGTTATAAATTTCATTAGACATTTCATCAATGGTGTTCTTGCAATCAAACTTAGAAAGATCAGAAATGTTAGTAGTTCTTACCAGATTACTTGTTGAACTAGCTTCCTGCTCATCTGACCTGGACATCAGTGCAAGGTTCACGTACTCGGTTTCATCATCAGAATCACTCACATCAGAATCACTCGCATCTGACCTGGCCATCAGTGCAAGGTCCTTTATTTAAAATGAACTGATCTCATTGTTCATTTCTTCACTTCTATTAGCATTTGCTTGTCTTTTTAATTTACTTCTGAGCGGTGCTTTAGTTTCATTAGTTGGTGATTCCTCCGGTTGTGTATTTCATTGTATCGCAGCTTCTTGCTCATTGAGTATGAACACATTTCCATCTTCTAAGAAATAAAGCATCTTCTCTACAGTTTATCTCCATCAAAGTGATCAATGACAAGTCAGACAAATACCAACTTATTAAGATGCTTTTAAGAAATTTGCTCACCAGAATTTCTTGTGAGAGAAGCAGAATCTTTTAGTGCAACGTCCTTTCCAACATATTTATTTGATTCAACATGACCAAGACCACCTGTGGTCCTTGGTTTCAAAGGCTTGAAAGAGTTCTGCACTTCTAACCAAGTTGTTTAGGCTTCCTTGCTTTGCTTTACAATAGAAAGGGCACTAGGAAACTTCTTCTTACTTTCTTCTAGATATTCATAGTCAATGATTTGACCTATTTGAGAATATATTCTTGAATAATCTAGTGAGTTCATAATGCACCTGCTACCTCTGATATTTCCAATTATCATAGCATTGAAAGTTGTATTTCCCAGATTCAGAGATCTGATAACTTTCTTAGGCTTCACAACTTTAACCTCAGGTAGAGATCCGCTTCATCTTCGGACTCAATTTGAGCTTCCAACTCACCATTCACTCTGTTAATGACTTTATCAAAGAATAAGATCAGTAATTGCAGGTTGCATCAGAGTTTGAACCAATGTTTTAGTTTTCTTCTTTCTCTTGAGTGACTGCTCATTTCCCTTTTTTGTTTGATCAACCACACAATCTGAGATTACTTTATAAGTAGGAGCAAAGTTTAGATTTGCCATATTTACTGGACTGAACTTGACTATAGACTCAGCAACTTTCTTTTCCTTGACTTTGCTCACATAAGAGTTTGGTATTGATTGAGATTTTGACCTTGTAACAGGTCTGTCAGAGTTTGCATTCTCTGATATAACAATGCCTTTGAGTGCTAGATTCTTTGCTTGAGTCAGGAGCCTTCCTTTTGCCTTTTTGTTGTACTTTAACTATATTTACGTTGTATTTTATATTTTTTCACTTCAACTATATTTACGTTGTATTTTATATTTTTCTACCCCACTTTTTAAATAGAAAAACATGACATTGTCCGTCCGAACTTGTGCCTAAATACGTAGATATAATCTTGCTCCTGCATTCCTAAAATTATTCCATTTTTTTCCTTGTTGATGCTTAAATGTAATTAGAATATTTATTTCTGTAAAGTTGTATTCATTTGGAATGTTTTTCTCATTGAGCATGTTTTTCTTCTCAGTTAGTGGTTAAGCGGCTTGTCTGCAGAGCAAGGAGCGGGAGCAGATTTAAATATGATCTATAAGATCATGCCGGCAGAGAAGGAGGCCGCCAAAGAATATGTCAAGAAAAACAGGATGTATGGCACTGGCGCCTAGCTCCCGGCATCATAAGCACAGGCTCTAGCGGCGGTGGATCAACGACCTCACGGTTTCACGCATCTCAAGAGATCCACACTCGATTCACATCCTTAGAGGAGCAGCTGATATAGGAGCGCAGACTGAGAGAAGAGCAGGCAAAGATGATTGAAGAAGAGCGCAGACTGAGAGAAGACCAGGCAAAGGTGATTGAAGAAGAGCGCGTGAAGAGACAGCGCCTTGAGGAACAGTTGCAAGCTATTCAAGAAATGCTAACACAACAAAATTTTCCACCTCTGAGTCGCTCTTCTACTTCACCTTGATTTAGACTACTTATTTCTTTTTTATTGTATGATGAAATGATGACAACTCTTGATTGTGTACGACGATATAACTATGACGATTGTGTAACATTCAGACGTTTTTGATGTTTATGACTAGTTTGTTTGATTATTCAGAAATTGAAAGGTGTAATTAAAATAATTAAAAATTCGAATATTCAAAGAAAAACAAAAATACCGACGGCATTCCCGAAAAATCTGCAGTTAATAAATTACCGACGCCTTTTACCGCCGGTAAAACGCGTCGTGATTTACGCTACCAACGGCCGCAAGACCGTCGGCAATGGTACATTAGCGACGCTAAATTCCGCGGCAATGGCGCGTCGCCATTTTTCGCTTTAACAACGCCGACCGCGTCGTTATTTTAAAATTAACGACGGCAAAACGGCGTCGTAAATTCCGTCGGCCATGGCGTCAGTAGTGGCGTCGGTATCCGTCGGCAAAACCGTCCCAGTTTCAGGTCACCCGGGGATTGCCCGACGCGAACGGCGTCGGTAAGCCGTCGGTAATTTAACGACGCCACGAAATGGCGTCGGTAATTTTTTACCGTCGATCGGTTTTCCAACGCCCTACTGGCGTCGGTAATGGCGTCGGTATTCATTTTACCGACGCCCCTGCTTATTTTGCCGACGGAATTTGGCGTCGGTAAACACTGTTTTTTTTGTAGTGATACACAAGAATGCGTAACTAATGCCCAACAGCGAAATGTTACCAACAACGCAAAGTAATATACGGCGTGAAAACACGCTCCACGGCGACCAACACAACGTCGCCGTTAGGGATATAATAAAACCAACAAATGACAAGCGTCATCAAACGGATAATATAGCCAAGTCAATTATCCGACAATCACAAAACACAACGAACGAAAATCAATATGATTGACCAACCCAACGGTACATCAATCGAAACGCGAGCCAATTGCTGAACCAATACGGAATTCCACCGCCCAAAGGTTGGAAGATCGAAACGAGACTAATTTCCCGAAGGAGTCTGAACGCTCAACAATCACGAGACGAGATCAACAAAAACCGAACAATCAAATGATCGAACCACAACGGTCGAGACAACAAAAAGCGAACAATCATGTTCGAATCACGAAGAACAATAAAATTCAAACAACAACTCCAAGGTTCACAAGAATCGAACCGAACTCGAAAAAGTCACAGCGATAACCAGATCGACTCTCAACAAGATCACAATTCGTTCGGACGATGAAACCGAAATACAGAACAAGTTAATAAAGTATCAACGAACATGAGCAAATCGATAGACTGGAGAAAAAGAAAATACCGAAGTCAAAATAGTACGGGTATTACCTTCGACCTCATCCACGAAATTCACAAAAACGGGAGCAAGGTAACAAGACATTAAACAACCGACACATAACGGAACCATCACCGATGCACACGGTCATACCAAACCAAGCTCTAACAGCTCACACATATGCGACAACGCAAAAATCACTACGAGGCGACAACATTCAACACCAACATCCCACCTCTCACAGGGGGCTAACACAACAAATGTGTGGAAAACGACTCAACGCTCACACCGCCAATTCGATCATACTAGGGAGCAAACATCAAAATGACAATGCGAACATCATACATACATACGCAACCCTCAAACGGTAATGGATAGGTTTTAAAAACGAAAACCTCATTTTGAAAATAATTTTAGAAGAACACCGGTTGATCTTGAGTATCACCTTTCAAAAAAAGTACAAACGTGAAACATCGTTATCGAGACTTTGGAGAACCATTTCGCATTTGACAAAAAAAATGAGGACACTTTCTCTTAGTGAAAACTTTCAGAATATTCGACCCTCGGGTCTAAATAAAAGTGTTTCCAAAACATTGAAAATATCTCAAAACATTTTGGTCCTCGAGGTAGAAGAATTTGGAAACATATTGTGGCACCTTGGATGTACCACGAGAAAATAATTCATTTTAAAAGTACGTCTCGAAATTTATTTTTTAAGATACTCAAGGCTTTCAAAGATAATTCGATGGGCTAGAATGCCCAATAATTTCAGGTAATTACACAAAACATTATAGCGCCGTGGGTCCCGCGCCGGAACTCACCAGGCTAAAAATCATTTACAACGTCAAAAAGGCCGATGACGGTAATATTTCAAAACTTACAAAAGCCATTTACAAAATACCAAATACCATCATAAAAAAATTTCAACAAAACGATCAAGGCCATAATGCCAAAAACCCGGTTAAGGGAATCGGTTTTCGAAATAAAACTCAGTCGGTAAAATACCGAAAGCCATTACAAAAGAACTCACGCAGCGGATAAAAGAAATAAAGTCAAACATGCACAATCCAGCAACGCTACTCCTCATATGAACGGAATATGAGGGTCAAATAACCGCATATCAAGAAATCAAAATCCATAAGAGGATTCCGTCACTTAACAATTAATCATAATAATAGCTCGTGTCACACGAGGCACAACACAAAGAAGGGAGACTTACATCCACAGGTCGCACGAAGATGATGATCGCCCCACGATACTAATCACGACCAACAAACTCAGACAACGCGTCGCGACACAACTCAGTCAGATAAAATCCGACGAAACAAGACTCAAACAACACGACTTGACCCGACAGCCTAGGTTTCCACAACCTAAGCTCTGATACCCTTTATGTAACACCCCCAATCCGCTCAGGGATATTACACGCCGTAGAACCTTTCCTCAAGGATCTACCAGGCTGGTAACAACATATAACAACTCAACCATGCCTTTAAGGCTAAAATGACTCAGTAGACCGATTTGGTCTTTCAATACATACATACAACTCAAATACAACTCATGCCACGCATGGGTCAAAACACAACCACACCCGTACAACGGGAAAAATATAGCAGCGGAAAATAAAGTACAACTGAACCAATAAACAATGTACGGTTCCTCATGTGATTAGTATCGATCATCTTTCATCATCCTTCGTGCCGACCCTGTGTTATGCTCCAAAACCTGAATGCAAAAATAGACATCCACCCCCCGAATACTCGGGGGTTAGCAAAACTCCACTGTTTTGCTAGTGCAAGTACAGGTGCAAAAATACGAGTCATACAATTCACATTCCACGAACGATAATAATTCGGAATCCTCAAAGATTCAAACGAAACGAAAAGTACTTCCCGAGGCAAGAGTTTGAGAAAACATTTCAAAATCGAAAGATCACAAATCAATGGAAATAATTTATAAAACGGTTTAGAATGCCATCGAGAGTTTTAATAGGAAACAATTTAGGATTATCAATTCCCGCTTTTCAAAACCCAAAAGACGAAAGGGGTCACTGCCCCAAAGGTTTACTTTCCGTAAAATGACCTTTACCAAACCGTTGGGATTTTAGCCCTAAATCCGCAAAATGACCTTTACAAAACCATTGGGATTTTAGCCCCAAATCTCATCAACTCACAGTACACAAGAACAACCACAAGGTTCGTCTCCCAACATCAAAATCCGCAAATAAAGGATTTAACATAAACGACAAAATACTCTAGAGCCATCCTAGCCAAGTAGGCCAAACGAACAACTTACCTCTTACACACTTAGTCAATGCATGCAATCATGAAAACCGTTCAAAAGCACTCATTTCCGGAAATGCCAATATCAAATCACATTGTAAAATGCACCACAATTAACCGTCGATCCACACCTCCGTGGACCTATACCGAGACCCCGTCGGATCTAACCCGTAGTGGTTAAAAGCAAAGCTCGTCGATCCACACCTCCGTGGACCCCTACCGAGACCCCGTCGGATCTAACCCGTAGTGAGCATACACACACACACGTTACTCATGCAATACTAATATGCTAAGAATGTAAGTTCATCAAGAATACTTACTAGGGATGGCCACTTACTCGACGCCGTTATCAAACTCTTCAAAACACAATAACAAGATTAAACACGGAATACACGATTCCATTGTAACACCCCGAATCCGCCCAGGGATATTACACGCCGTAGAACCTTTCCTCAAGGATCTACCAGGCTGGTAACAACAATCGAACAACTCGACAATGCCTTTAAGGCTAAAAAGACTCAGTAGACCGATTTGGCCTTTAAATAAAAACATACAACTCTAACACATTACATGCCCACGCAGGGGTCGAATAGAAAATGCTCCCGTACAACGGGGAAAAAAATACTGCAGCGGAAATAAAATACAACTAAACCAATACGACATCAACGGGTCCTCGTGTGATTAGTATCGTTCATCTTTCATCATCCTTCATGCCGACCCTGTGCTCTGCTCCAAAACCTGAATGCAATACAGACATCCACCCCCCGAATACTCGGGGGTTAGCAAAACTCCACTGTTTTGCTAGTGCAAGAACAAAGTGCAAATACGAGCCATACAATTCACATTCCACGAATAACAATAACTAGGAAATCCTCAAAGATTCAAACGTAACGAAAAGTACTTTCCGAGGCATGAGTTTGGGTAAAACACTCCAAAACCGATAGATCATAAATCAAGGGAAACAAGTTATAAAACCGTTTAAAATGCCATCGAGAGTTTTAATAGAAAACAATTTTAGGATTATCGAATCCTTCTCTTTCCAAAATCAACAGGTCACATTTCAAAGGTTTTGTTTTCGCAAATAGAAAACCAACAACAATTCACAGGGCCAGAGCCCAACATCACGTGTCCTCGACGGACATAAAAATCAACACAACGTAATCACGCACGCGCATCGCCTAGGACCGGGACGTAGCCACAAATCCCACTCGAGGCCTCGAAGGACCCTCCCGAGCTGGCTAGCGAAACAAATCACACACATGCATCGCCTTGGGAATAGGGTAATACCATAGATCCCGCCCGAGGCCTCGAAGGACCCTCCCGAGCTGGCTAGCTAAACAAATCAAACACATATCACAACCATAAGTTATCTTGACATCGTACTCGAAAGTACCGATTCTCGGAGCCCTCTCCAGACCTACCCGACTAGATAACCTTATGGTCAAATCATATCAAATGGCCGTACTCGCAAGTAACGCACCGCCGGAGGCCTCACGGGTCCCTACCCGGTAAACATCAATCGAATATACCCACAAGTTATCGTGACATCGCACTCGCAAGTGACGATTCTCGAAGCCCTCTCCAGACCTACCCGAATTGATAACCTTGTGGTCGAATCATCAATGCATAGAGTTCACAACGACAAGGGTTTCACATTTGCCACAATCACAAATATGTCAAATCATGAGTTAATGCCAACAACACTTAGCAAAACACCACGTCAAACCATAACGCACCGAAAAGAAACCATATACGTCCACACGCAATACCAAGTGCAACATCAACACCAAACATATCTATAGAATTCACATAGTTCACAAACCACACCATTCACAAAACACACGCGTTTTGAAAGAGGGCCTTTAACAAGGATAATCAAATCTTTTGAAAGTTCAATTCAAACGACCACACAAACACATTTAGACGATCACCAATTATCATATCCACAAAACAAGAATTATATGGACAATGTACTTGCCTCAAAATCGGCACGCAAGTATCCCGACGAACACGGCTCAACCGGAAAGCTTCGAAACGCCCGATGTTTTCGAAAAGGAAAACGACAACGAACGGAAGGGTTCAACTTGGTTTCTTCGCAAGAAACTCGACCCTAACAACATATAATCCATAAATCAACAATCATACGAGGAAGGATAATCGTAGAACGCCCGAAAACCCCTCTATGACATTCTACCGGACACCTTCAAGGCGTCGATCAAGAACTCGAGCAAAACAACGAATCGATACGATCCAACCATGGAATAACAAGGGAAAAGATATAAAACATCTAAATAATCATCAATCCATCATAATCCTAAGTTAAATCGGATTAATCGGACGAAAACAACCAAAATACCCAATTCCCCAAAACTAGATTTCTAGGAAATCTAACCTGATTCGGTAGATCGGAGGATGTTATTGGATGGATGATTGATGATATGAACCTCAAAACTTCATGGATTAATTGTATAACAACACTTCTCCATGATTAACACAACCTCAGCCACGGAAGAGAAGAAAAATGAGTGAGAAATGGCTAAGAAATACGCTGCCAGGCCTTAAATAGGCCGATCACGGCCGTTACGTCGTAATCGCCATGGCTTACGACGTAATCGGTCATGGCGAACTCACCGCTGGAAATGCCGGGCGTTACGTGCGCACGGACAGGGCCTTACGTACGTAACCGGCCTTACGTACGTAACTGCCGATCACTACCGTACGTTACTCGGCCAGGGCTGGCCTGGCCCCAGCATGCCCGGCCATGACTCGGTCGGGACCAACTCCGACGGCCCGAACGACCCCGAAACCCGAACCTAAGTACGAATCGAAGATATGGTTATGAAGTACTCGCAAAGACGAATCCGAGCACTAAGAGAACACACGATTCCGACCACCCGAAGGCTCGAAATTCGACAACGGAAAGTAATTACCCCAAACTTTGGGAAATTACGAAAATGGCCCAAAACGCCCGAAAATCACGATACGTGATCGAAACACCAAGCCAAAGCTCGCAACATGAATAATAAGATTAAATGAACTTACGAGAAAGTCGAAACAACAGTTTCGGACGAGATTCACAAGAATCGAACTCAAGTGCGGAAAAACCGCTAAAAAGCACGGAACTCAACAAAACGACACCGAAACGAGCTCGGATGACAAAAAGTGCAGAATTAATCATTCTCGGAATGACGAAACGGTCATGAGCGAGTCGTCAAAACGGACTTCCGCCGAAAAAAAGATATTTACCAAAAATCGAAAATTGCGGATATTACATTCTACCCTCCTTAAAAGAAGTTTCGTCCCGAAGCTTAAAATAAGTAGGGAGAAGCAATATCCACTGTCAGGAAAACTCGACGAGATTCCCAAAAACCGAAAACTCATGCCCGACGGCGAAACGCTGCAATAAACGTAAAGGAACATACGGCGTGAAAACACGCTCCACGACGACCAACACAACGCCACCGATAGAGACATAATAAAACCAACAAGTGACAAGCCTCATCAAACAGATAATACAACCAAGTCGATTATCCGAACAATCACAAAACACAACAAACGAAAATCAATATGATTGACCACCCCAACGGTACATCAATCAAAACGCGAGCCAATCGCTGAAGAAATACGGAATTCCACCGCCCAAGGGTTGGAAGATCGAAAACGAGACAAATTTCGCGAATATAAGGAAATTAGGAAGGAGTCTGAACGCTCAACAATCACGAAACGAGATCAACAAAAACCGAACAATCAAACGATCGAACCACAACGGTCGAGACAACAAAAATCGAACAATCATGTTCGAATCACGAAGAACAATAAAATTCAAACAACAACTCTCAGGTTCACGTCTCAGCTCGAGACAATATATGATCCGGTAAAAGCAACAAGATGTGATTCACATAAGATCCATAGGAAAGGGAATAGCAATTGAAAAGTCACAACGACAAACGAGTAATTTCAAAACACCACACTCGTTCGATCAATAAAAGAAAGGGATAGGGCAAGCTCAGAAAATGTTAACGAACATAAACGAGTCGACAGAGTCGAAAATATAGAAGTTCCAAATCCGATCCACTTCGAATAAGAGAACTAGTAAATCCAGATGATGTCACTTCCGAACAAGGTTCACAAGAATCGAACCGAACTCGAAAAAGTCACAGCGATAACCATATTGACCCAAAACAAGATCACAGCTCGTTCGAACGACGAAACCGAAATACAGAACAAGTTCAGAAAGTATCAACGAACACGAGCGAGTCGATAGACTTGAGAAAGAGGAAATGTAGAAGCCAAAAATAATACGGGTATTATATTCGACCTCATCTAAATGAAGTGTCGTCCCCGAAACTCACAACAACGAAATCAATGTGACAACACAACAAGCAACCGATAGAAACATCCTTCGAAGGCCTCTCAAAGCCGATTCTGATAACTGTGCTGAAGCACGAACTCCGAAAGTCTTGGTAGTCAATTCGCAAAACTGAATTCGGTGTCCCTCGAGTCCACACTTGAAATGTGTTACTGACGAGAAGGACAATTTACACGTGCATGCCCCGGCACATCACGGTTGAAACGCCTCGGCTCGGCATACCGAAAATATAAATGCTAGATACAATGGGGCATAACGTCACAAAACAACATAGCGGAGATGCCAACTCAGCACAACAAGGAATCATAATACATATCATATACAACGATTATCATCGTAAAATAATACGCACAAACACTACAGCAACAACGGGATCGTTCGGCGACCTCAACGGCCCGAACAATAACCAGCACATAATTACAAACATTATGAAACAATCACATATGTACACAAACGTACAAACCCAAGCTTTAACAGCTCACACAGGTGCGATAACACGCAAGCCACCACGAAATGACAACATTAAGGATCGTCATCACACCTCCCACAAGGGCTAACAAAATATATGCGTGGCGAACGACTCGACGCTCACGCCACCAATTCAATCACAATTCGGGGTTAACACCGTAACGAAAGTTCGAAAACCATACACGCATTTCCGGTCCGCAAACAGGAATGATAGGTTTTAAAAACGAAAACCACCTTTTGAAAACAGTTTGGAAACAACAGTTGATCTTGAGTATCATTTTACAAAAAGTAGTACAAATACCATTATCGAGACTTTGAAAATCATCTTGCGTTTGAACAAAAATGAGGACACCTTTCTTTTAGTGAAAAACATTCAAAAATATTCGACCCTTGGGTCTAAGCAACTGCATTTGAAAATATCTCAAAATATTTATGGTCCTCAACCGGAAAATTTTTGAATTGTATTGCGGCATTAGAAAACACCTTGAAAACACCGCAAGAAAATAATTCGTTTTAAAAGTACGTCTCGAATTTTAATTTTCTAAGATACT
The DNA here is from genome assembly GCA_033398695.1 of Orobanche coerulescens. Taxonomy (NCBI): domain Eukaryota; kingdom Viridiplantae; phylum Streptophyta; class Magnoliopsida; order Lamiales; family Orobanchaceae; genus Orobanche; species Orobanche coerulescens. Next base: position 57,533,895 of record CM065807.1, on the reverse strand, counting down.
CAAGGTTTTCAAAAATAATTCAATGGGCTAGAATGCCCAAAAATTTCAGGTAATTACACGGAACAATATAGCACCGTGGGTCCCGCGCCGGAACCCACCAGGCTAAAAACCTTTTATAAACTACCAAAAAGGCCGATGACGGTAATATTTCAAAAACTCACAAGATCCATTTACAGAATACTAAATTCCGTCATAAGAATTTCGCCAAAATGATCAAGGCCATAATGCCAAAAACTCGGTTAAGGGAATTAGTTTTCGAAATAAAACTCAGTCAGTAAAATACCGAAAGCCATTACAAAAGAACTCACGCAGCAGATAAAAGAAATAAAGTCAAACATGCACAAGACAGCAACACTACTCCTCATATGAACGAAAAATGGGAGTCAAATAATCACATATCACGAAATCAAAATCCATAAGAGGATTCCGTCAATTAACTCATAATCATAAAAATAGCTCGTGTCACACGAGGCACAACACAAAGAAGGGAGACTTACATCCACAGGTCGCACGAAGATGATGATCGCCCACGATACTAATCACGACCAACAAACTCAGACGACGCGTCGCGACACAACTCAGTCAGATAAAATCCGACGAAACAAGACTCAAAACACGACTTGACCCGACAGCCTAGGTTTCCACAACCTAAGCTCCGATACCATTTATGTAACACCCCCAATCCGCTCAGGGATATTACACGCCGTAGAACCTTTCCTCAAGGATCTACCAGGCTGGTAACAACAATCGAACAACTCGACAATGCCTTTAAGGCTAAAAAGACTCAGTAGACCGATTTGGCCTTTCAATAAAAACATACAACTCTAACACATTACATGCCCACGCAGGGGTCGAATACAAAATGCTCCCGTACAACGGGGAAAAAAATACTGCAGCGGAAATAAAATACAACTAAACCAATACGACATCAACGGGTCCTCATGTGATTAGTATCGTTCATCTTTCATCATCCTTCATGCCGACCCTGTGCTCTGCTCCAAAACCTGAATGCAATACAGACATCCACCCCCCGAATACTCGCGGGTTAGCAAAACTCCACTGTTTTGCTAGTGCAAGAAATAAAGTGCAAATACGAGCCATACATTTCACATTCCACGAATAACAATAACTAGGAAATCCTCAAAGATTCAAACGTAACGAAAAGTACTTCCCGAGGCATGAGTTTGGGTAAAACACTCCAAAACCGATAGATCATAAATCAAGGGAAACAAGTTATAAAACCGTTTAAAATGCCATCGAGAGTTTTAATAGAAAACAATTTTAGGATTATCGAATCCTTCTCTTTCCAAAAATCAACAGGGTCACAGCCCAAAGGTTTTGTTTTCGCAAATAGAAAACCAACAATAATTCACAGGGCCAGAGCCCAACATCACGTGTCCTCGACGGACATAAAAATCAACACAACGTAATCACGCACGTGCATCGCCTAGGACCGGGACGAAGCCACAAATCCCACTCGAGGCCTCGAAGGACCCTCCCGAGCTGGCTAGCGAAACAAATCACACACATGCATCGCCTTGGGAACAGGGTAATACCATAGATCTCGCCCGAGGCCTCGAAGGACCCTCCCGAGCTGGCTAGCTAAACAAATCAAACACATATCACAACCATAAGTTATCTTGACATCGTACTCGCAAGTACCGATTCTCGGAGCCCTCTCCAGACATACCCGATTAGATAACCTTATGGTCAAATCATATCAAATGGCCGTACTCGCAAGTATCGCGCCGCCGGAGGCCTCACGGGTCCCTACCCGGTAAACATCAATCGAATATACCCACAAGTTATCGTGACATCGCACTCGCAAGTGACGATTCTCGGAGCCCTCTCCAGACCTACCCGAATTGATAACCTTGTGGTCGAATCATCAATGCATAGAGTTCACAACGACAAGGGTTTCACATTTGCCACAATCACAAATATGTCAAATCATGAGTTAATGCCAACAACACTTAGCAAAACACCACGTCAAACCATAACGCACCGGAAAGAAACCATATACGTCCACACGCAATACCAAGTGCAACATCAACACCAAACATATCCATAGAATTCACATAGTTCACAAACCACACCATTCACAAAACACACGCGTTTTGAAAGAGGGCCTTTAACAAGGCTAATCAAATCTTTTGAAAGTTCAATTCAAACGAACACAAACACATTTAGACGATCACCAATTATCATATCCACAAAACAAGAATTATATGGACAAGGTACTTGCCTCAAAATCGGCACGCAAGTATCCCGACGAACACGGCTCAACCGGAAAGCTTCGAAACGCCCGATGTTTTCGAAAAGGAAAACGACAACGAACGGAAGGGTTCAACTTGGTTTCTTCGCAAGAAACTCGACCCTAACAACATATAATCCATAAATCAACAATCATACGAGGAAGGATAATCGTAGAACGCCCGAAAACCCCTCTATGACATTCTACCGGACACCTTCAAGGCGTCGATCAAGAACTCGACCAAAACAACGAATCGATACGATCCAACCATGGAATAACAAGGGAAAAGCTATAAAACATCTAAATAATCATCAATCCATCATAATCCTAAGTTAAATCGGATTAATCGGACGAAAACAACCAAAATACCCAAATTCCCCAAAACTAGATTTCTAGGAAATCGATTCGATTCTAGATCGGAGGATGTTATTGGATGGATGATTGATGATATGAACCTCAAAACTTCATGGATTAATTGTATAACAACACTCCTCCATGATTAACACAACCTCAGCCGCGGAAGAGAAGAAAAACGAGTGAGAAATGGCTGAGAAATACGCTGCCAGGCCTTAAATATGCCGATTGCCGGCCGTTACGTGCGTAATCGGCCATGGCTTACGACGTAATCGCCATGGCCGAACTCACCGCCTGAAATGCCAAGCGTTACGCACGCACGGCCGTGGCCTTACGTATGTAACCGGCCTTACGTACGTAATCGCCGATCACTACCGTGACGTTACTCGGCTGTGGCCGCTCGCCCAAAGATGCCCGGCCATGACTCGGCCGGGACCAACTCCGACGGCCCGAACGACCCCGAAACCCGAACCTGAGCATGAATCGAAGATACGGTTACGAAGTACTCGCAAATACGAATCCGAGCACTAAAAGAACACACGATTCCGACCACCCGAAGGCTCGAAATTCGACAACGGAAAGTAATTACCCCAAACTTTGGGAAATTACGAAAATGGCCCAAAACGCCCGAAAATCACGATACGTGATCGAAACACTAGGCCAAAGCTCGCAACATGAATAATAACATTAAATGAACTTACGAGAAAGTCGAAACAACAGTTTCGGACGAGATTCGCATGAATTGAACTCAAGTACGGAAAAACCGCTAAAAAGCACGGAACTCAACAAAACGACACCGAAACGAGCTTGAATGACAAAAAGTGCAGAATTAATCATTCTCGGAATGACGAAACGGTCATGAGCGAGTCGTCAAAACGGACTTCCGCCGAAAAAAAGAAATTTACCGAAAATCGAAAATTGTGGATATTACATCCATAACTTTAAACAACAGGGATATCATAAAACCCTTCAACGTTCAAAATGATCAAATCATAATCAATTCCCAAAACACACCGTTCACAAAATACGCATGCGTTTTGAACGAGAGCCTTTAACGAAGCCAAACCGAAATCTTATGAAAATTTATTTTCAAATAACCAAACAAACACACCAACACGACCATCGATCATCATATCCACAAAACAAGAAGCGTATGAACAAGGTACTTTCCTCGAATAACCACAACGCGGAGAATCGTCCGAAGTAGGTTGGCACGAACCGACTACGAACTCGCTGACTCCACCGAACGACAATCCGCAACAATGAACTACGAACGAAAATAATAACAACGAAAATGAATTCCAAAGTACGACCCATAGCCGCTGAATTCAAAGAAGAAATGACGAAGGTTCAAGGATTTCCCCCAAAACGGCCAAGAACACGATTCGTCCCGTCAAAACACGAATACAGAATTCCAAGTTGAAATATGGATATACAATCCATAGAATGTGTTTAACAACATCATTTAACCACAATCGATCCAACAAAAACGGATGGAAAACGAGATCGAGAACAAATCCCCCAAAAAGTCGATTCGAAGGAAATCAAGAAATATACTTCGATTCGACGAAGAACAATGGATTAAATGATGTTAAACACAAGAATACTACCAAGATTAATCATACCCATCATGAATTAATCAACAACATGGAACGAATCGGACAAAAATGCAAAAAACCCCAAATTCACGAAATTAGGGTTCTAATGAAGATTACCTTGATTCGCTGGATCAAAGGATGATAACGGATGATTTATTGATGTTATGAACTCAAGAACTTCGTAGATTTGTTGTTAAACAATATGGCTTCGTCACCTCCGAAGCTCCAGCCGCGGATCGAAAAGAAAGGAAATGAAAAATGAGTGAAAATGAGGCTGCTCAGCCACATTTATACTGGGCCGGACTAGCGTGCGCTAGGCTGCCGAGCTAGCGAGCGCTATCGGCCCAGGCCGCAATCCAATGACCTCCTGGACTAGACCGCTCGGCCAGGTAGCGTGCGCAGCCTTCCGGCCGTAGCGTGCGCTACCTGACGGCCATAGCGTACGTAGTGTCCGGCAGTAGCGTGCGCTACTTGCCGATCCACCGAGTCCAGTACCCCCACTGCCCTACTGCCTCGGCCCGCTAGCGCGCGCAGACAACCGGGCGTAGCGTGCGCTGCCTCCCAGCCATAGCATGCGCTACCTTCCGTCCGTAGCGTGCGCTATGCCGGTTCCTGCCGCACCAGTCCGGCCGGTGCCCGCAGTCATCCAGCCAGTCCCGCAACTGTCCAGCCAGTACCCGACCACCATGGCTCGACGACTCGATTTTCGAAAACGTACGGAACGAACACGACGAAAAGTTCGCGGACAAATCATCGACCCGAAATGAAAACATAATACAATAATTAATCATACGCGACCAAGAAACGGGTCGAGACAACAATTACAGATACGGATATAACAAGAATTTTCCCACAACGGGTCCCCAGAGGGGTTAGCAATTACGCTAGTACAAGTAATCAAGGCAAACCAATCGCTTACACATTTCATAGTACATGCACCAATATCATTTCAAAAACCAAAACCACACATGTCTTTTACGGAAACAAACAGTCAAATAATCAATTTGCCTAGGACCAGGACGCCACCATGAATCCCACCCGAGGCCTCTAAGGACCCTCCCGAGCTGGACACTTTATAAAACAAGTCACGCACAGGCATCGCCTAGAACCAGGATGCCACCATGAATCCCACCCGAGGCCTCTAAGGACCCTCCCGAGCTGGCTAGCGAAACAAACTCGTGAATCCAGAGTAAAGTCATAGATTCCCCCGAGGCCCCGTCGGACCCTCCCAGGATGAGTAAAGCACACACAATATACATTACCATTTAATGTTAAGCATAAAGGTTTCCAAAAATACTTGCCTTGAAATATTGACGACGTAACGAACAGAAGGAAAAACACCGACGAACGCTAGAAACCAACGGAACCGAACCTAACGATTTGAAGAACACAATCACAACCAACTCTAGATGAATACAGAAATGGAATACACCCGAAAACTCGCCTATGATTCATGTATATTCATATAAAATAACAACGAGGGCGGATTCATAGAAAAACTAATGATATCAACAAGATTAATCATATTCATCATGGATTAACCAACAGAACGGAACGGATCGGACGAAAATCTCAAAACCCCCAATTTATCCAAAAATAGGGTTCTAAGAGATTTTACCTTGGATTTGTAATACCCGAGATTTCTGTTATGTTATTGGAACTTGTGATATTGTAATGATTGTACTTTTGTCTGAGTACAATTCTCCGTATTTCATAATCCGATGTTGTCGAGCGTATAATTTCGTGTTTGTGATTTAAAGATTGTAATTCTGCGCATGTAGCGCACGCTATCGGCTATGTTTAGCGTGGGCTAACGTGGATTCATAGCGCACGCTACTGAGGGTCATTAGCGCACGCTATGCGTGGTCAATTTGATTGAGACGTGCGGTAGGTGAGATCTGGGTGGGGGACCCCTGTCGGATCGTGTCGGGATGTACCTGGACGGCTTTCGGGAAAAATCCGAGTCAATGCCTTAGCGCACGCTACAGGTATATGCGTAGCGTACGCTAAGTGCTGAGTACAGTTAAGTCAGTGAGCCGTTAGCGCACGCTACGAGCAGGGTCTAGCGCGCGCTAATAGCCATTTCTTATAAATAGGACAGCATCCTATTCGTGATTTCAGTTCTTTCTTCTCCCATTACCCGAATTCTTACACTTAGAACATAACTTTCTTCATCCTAAACACTTCATATCAACATCCTGGTTCGTGATTGAAGATCGTATATCATTGGAGATTGGTGTTCAAGCTTTCGGTGTTGGATTGCTTCAATTTCCTCCGTGTTCTTCACTACCTTGAGGTAGGTGATTCTTCACCAATACTAGTTGTGTTCTAAAGGATGTTGATCATGTTCGTCTAGTCAGTTAGATTCGTTATTAGTCGTACATCATGTGTTAGAAGGATATTTTTGATGTTTCGACACTTATTCATCGTATAATCCATTGAACCTTTTTGTATGTGTATTCCTAAGCATGTTATGTATCTTCAAAACCAATCGACCAGTATATGAAGATTACCTAGTTCGTATGTTTTACGTAAGGAATCATATGTTTTGGGACTTGGAATAATCGGAACTTGGAATATTTCTTGAAGATCGAAGATAAATTATGATGTTGAGATGATTATCCGTATATTTGTACCTCATAATCATAGAACTTCCACAAACCTTATTAGCGTGATATGCCCGAGGGTAATTTGTATTATCACCATAGAGTTCATGAAATTCATCACCTTTCAACCCAGTTTTTCCGTTAGCAGTATTCTGCCATGCAAGATTAGCGCACACTAACATATGTGAGTTAACGTGCGCTATCGGGGTTCAGTTAGCGCACAATACGTACGTAGCGTACGTTATGTATCAGTCGATTCAAACTGTCAGTTCGTAGCTAGCGCACGCTAGTCTTACACGATAGCGTACGCTAATGCGGCTTAGCGCACGTTACGTAGAGTACGTAGCGCACGCTAAGCGATCCAGCGAGTTGTTTATTTTGAGCTTTTCGGCCGTAGACCGAATTGTTAGGCCATCGTTCGACTTGAGATGATTTGTATATCATTCCTTTTGTTAAGGTTCGAGCTTGTTACGTTGATCGAAGGAGGCGGCCTTCGAGTGTGTCGAGATCATTGAAGTGTTTCGTCCTTGCCATTTTCGAGGCAAGTATCATATGTCGAGTTCGACTTATCATGCTTGTGGTTTTGTTCATATTGTTGAATATGAGATGTATTTCTGAAAATTCTCGTGATATTCGTTGTTATTTGTTCGTATTGATGAACATATTGAAATGCATATGTGTATGCATAGTTGATTGATTTATGGTATAAATGATCCGAGGGGATCATGAGGATCTATGCTGAGGGCGCTGGATCGAATGTCCACCATGCGTTGGTCCGACGGGATCATCATGGGGATCTATGCTGAGGGCGCTGGATCGTTGGATGGGTTTTCCACCATGCGTTGGTCCGACGGGATCATCATGGGGATCTATACCAAGGGCGCTGGATCGCTGGATTACCCTGTATTGTGTTGATGGAATCGTGAGGATTCGCATCGTTGGATTCCGGTGGCGGAAGTCCGTTTGCATGTTTTATGATGCATTGATGATTTATTGTATGATGATACTTGTACTAGCATTGTTTTGCTAACCCCTTCGGGGGTGGACATTGTTTTGATGTTCAGGTAGCCGAGGAGCGGGGAGGCAACCACAGTACCGACAGGACGATGAAATGGCTCAGTGATGTGGTTGATGTTATTGTTATTATGAATTGTCTTCTTGGTTCGTTTAGTACTCGAGTACGTCTGTTTTAAGAAGGTCATTTCGATATGGTTGTATAAGTTAACTCATTTGATCGGTTGAATCAAATCTGTATTTGAACTTCAGTTGTTCGATTGAATTATTTTTACACTTCCTTTAAAATTAGCCTTGTAAATCCTTATCTAAAGGGTTTACGGCGCTGTAATTATTCCGAATATCTCGGGGTGTTACAGAATATGGTATCGGAGCTAAGATTCATGGATATCTTGGCAGTCGGGTTAGTTGGGTCTGTTTACGTTATTTGATTATTGGTCGTTCGTAACATCACTGCTGAGCCAGCATCGTCGTGTGGACCGTGGTTGTAAGTTTCCTAATCTCGAATACTACCGTTTATTTAATTCATGTCTTGTAAACATTGATGGATGTACTTCGAGAAAGTTTGTCCTGGATATTGAGTACTTATGTTTACAGTATGTTGAGAGGAGGTCGTGGACGCGGACGTGGAAATGCGAGGCAAGAAGAGTCGGTATCTACCCCAGAGATAACCGCTAGTCGAACGGATTCCCATTCCGGGGGATAGCAGGGATCGGAAAATAATAATGCAGATCCTAATGTGCCGGGAGTGCTTCAGCAGGTGGTTGCCCAGATAAACCAGTTTGCTCAAGTTGTGGATCGCATGCAGACGGCGATGGGACAGCAGCATAACGTGGAAAATCGAGGAGATAGATGGCTTACCGAAGTGATTAAATTGCACCCTCCGAAATTTGACGGTTCTGCTGAGACGCTTTCTTGGGATCACTGGCTGAAGGAATTAGAGAAGATTTTTGCAGGGATTAACTGTCCCAACGATAGGAAGATTCCGGTCGCCCAGTATCTTCTGACAGGGGAGGCTTTCGACTGGTGGGAGGCCATTCGACCGGAGGAGCACAATGTTGACTGGACGGAATTCAAATTGATGATGGAGGCGCAGTATTGTCCTCGTCCAGTTAGAGAAGCCCGAGTTCGGGAGTTTTTCTCACCACAAAATTCGGAAGCATCTGTGACGGACGTGATTAAGACTTTTAATCACCAGCTGACTTATGTGCGCCACTTGGTCAGGACCGAGGCGGAGAAGATTTTTCATTTTGACATGCGAATGAAGCCGTAAATTCAGCAGTATATGTCCGGATTTGAATGTACTACCTTGCGACAGTATCAGGACAAGGCGTTGGCCTATGATATGAAGGATGCGGCAGTAGAGAAATCGACGGAAGTAAAGAAACAGAAGGTGTCTGGCAACTTCACGGAGAATAAGAGTAGCGGGCCTCGCAGGGGTCAGTCCTCTTTTCATTCATCCAAGAGACCTCCGCATCCTTCTCGAGGTGGAAAGAAGTTCCGGGCAGCACCAACTGTTTCAGACGCAGGGAAGTGTTATAAGCGTGGCAAAGCGGGACATGTTCGACGTGATTGTTTCGCTACCGTGACTGTTTCGAGTGTGGACAGAAGGACATCGCGCAACATTTTGTGGGAATGCGACCCGATCTTTTGGTACTCGCACTCTGCACTGTTCAAGGACACTAGTGTGAACCAGACGCAGCAGAGTGGATTTCAGCAGCAGAACGTTGGAAAGAGAGAGACATCCAGTGCTGGGTCCGTTCCTCCGCGTATTTACGTGATGAAGAAGGATGATCAGAACACATCTGTTGCATCAGGTACGATTCAGATCCTTTTGCAACCAGTTAGTGTCTTGTTCGATTCGGGAGCTACGCATTCTTTTATATCTTTGAACTGTGTTAATCGTTTGAAAATCCCGTGCTTGTATAATTGTGAACCTTATGTTGTGGGATTACCGAGCGGAGAGAAAATTGTGGAAACCCTAGAAGCTAGGGATTTCCCAGTATTTATAGAAGGGAGAGAGTGGCCATCGAATCTCATTGTAGTTGACATCTACGGTGACGATTTAATTCTCGGAGATGATTGGCTCAACCGTTATGGAGCTGTTCTGAATTACCGAGAGAGAGTCATTTCTATCATTGTTGATGACGGATCTGAACACTTATTCCGAGGATGGAGACCAGGAAGCTCGGGAAAATTGATCAAAGCAATGAAAGCCGTGAAATTACTGAAGCAGGGATGTCACGAACTTTGGTGCTATGCCATGAGGAAAGAGGAAGGGGTAGAGCTCTCGTCTATTTCAGTTGTGAATGAGTTCTCAGATGTATTTCCTGACGAACTACCTGGGTTACCTCCGCAGAGAGAAGTGGAATTCACTATCGAATTAGAGCCTGGAGCAGCTCCTATTTCCAGGGCACCATATCGCATGGCGCCAACCGAGATGTATGAACTCAAGAAACAACTAGAGGAATTGTTACAGAAGGGTTATATTCAACCGAGCGTTTCTCCTTGGGGAGCGCCCGTTCTCTTTGTCCGGAAGAAAGACGGATCCCTCCGACTGTGTATTGATTACAGGGAGCTCAACAAGATGACGATCAAGAATAAGTATCCTATACCTCGGATCGACGACTTGTTTGATCAACTGCAAGGGGCAAGAGTATTCTCGAAGATTGACTTGCGATCAGGATACCACCAGTTGAGAATTAAGGAATCGGATATACCGAAATCGTCTTTCAGATCCCGGTACGGGCATTATGAATTTGTAGTAATGCCATTTGGACTTACCAATGCTCCTGCGGTATTCATGCAATTGATGAATCGGGTATTCTTGGAATACTTGGATAAATTTGTGGTCGTCTTTATTGACGACATCCTGATATATTCGAGGGACGCAGAGGAACATGCTGAACATTTACGTGTGGTTTTGAGCACCTTGAGGAAGGAACAGCTGTATGCAAAACTTTCAAAATGCGAGTTCTGGCTTAAGGAAGTAACCTTCCTTGGGCATGTGATATCAGCCGACGGAGTTCAGGTGGACCCGAAGAAAGTCGAAGCAATCTTGGATTGGGAAGCTCCTAAAAACGTGAAAGAAGTCTGAAGCTTCTTAGGACTTCTGGATATTATCGCCGCTTTGTAGAGGGATTTTCCAAAATTGCTCGTCCGCTCACTCAGCTGTTACAGAAAACTCAAAAGTTCACGTGGAATGAGAAGTGCCAGGCTGGTTTTGATGAACTTAAGAGGAGACTGACAACAGCACCTATATTAGCTCTGCCAGAGGGAACTGATGGATTCATGGTATACAGCGACGCATCAAATCAGGGTTTGGGTTGTGTGTTGATGCAGAAGGATAAAGTGATTGCTTATGCTTCTCGGCAATTGAAACCGTACGAGATTAATTACCCTACTCATGATCTGGAGCTAGCAGCTGTGGTCTTTGCCTTGAAAATTTGGCGACATTATTTGTACGGCACTCATTGTCAGATCTTTACAGATCATAAGAGCCTCAAGTACATTTTCGATGTAAAGAATTAAACATGAGGCAGAGAAGGTGGCTGGAATTGATCAAGGATTACGACTTGGAGATTCTCTATCATCCGGGGAAAGCAAACGTAGTAGCCGATGCCTTGAGCCGAAAACCTGTTTCTCTTCGAGTGTTGGAAGCACTTACGTCCCAAACCAGTATTCAACGAGAACTGATCCGCGAGGGGATTGAAGTATGGGCACCAGGAATCCAAGGGCAACTTTATGTGATGGAACTGACTTCATCACTAGTCGAGGAGATCAAGTCTAAACAATTGAACGATTCTCTGATCCTTCGATTATGTGACGAAGTAAAGAAAGGAAAAGCCCCAGGATTCGTGATACAAGACAATGGAGTTCTGAGATTTCAGAGTCGACTTTGCGTTCCCGAGGATGATGATTTGAGACGGAAAATTTTGAAGGAAGCTCATAGCGCGCCCTATTCTATTCACCCAGGCAGTAGTAAGATGTATAAGGATTTAAAGCAAAACTTCTGGTGGGGGAATATAAAGAAGGACGTAACGGAGTACGTTTCGAAGTGTTTGACTTGTCAGCAGGTTAAGATTGAACATCAACGACCTGCCGGGATGTTAAAACCGCTTCCGATCCCTGAGTGGGAGGATATCTCGATGGACTTCATCACTAGTATGCCAAGGACTAGAACGGGAATGAACATGATTTGGGTTGTAGTTGATCGACTAACCAAGTCGGCTCATTTCCTGGGAATTAAAGATACATGGGGACCCGAGAGATTGGCACGAGTATTTATTGCGGAGATAGTCAGATTGCATGGGACGCCGAGGACCATTATTTCGGATCGAGATGGTCGCTTCGTGTCACACTTCTGGAAAGCAGCTCACAGGGCTCTGGGGACTGAGCTCAACTTTAGCACAGCTTATCATCCCCAAACGGACGGTCAGTCCGAAAGGACTATTCAAACTGTAGAAGACATGCTTAGAGCTTGTGCTTTGGAATGGTCAACTGATTGGGAAGTTCATTTGCCATTAGTTGAATTCACCTACAATAATAGTTGGCATGCTTCAATTAAGATGGCACCATTTGAAGCTTTGTACGGGAGAAGATGCCGATCACCCCTATGTTGGGATGATTCTTCGGATTTGATCGGACGGAACTGAATTGATTATTCAAACTCAAGAGAAGATAGCTTTGATTCGAGAGAGACTGTTGACGCCCAGAGTCGGCGAAGTCTTATGCTGTTGTACGTCGTCGCCCTCTAGAGTTCGACGCTGGGGACCATGTACTATTGAAGGTGTCTCCTACACGAGGGATTTTCCGTTTTGGGAGGAGAGGCAAGCTTAGTCCGAGATATATCGGACCATTTGAGATCCTCGAGAGAGTTGGAGATTTAGCATACATGTTGGCCTTACCGCCATCGCTGAGTCACGTTCACAATGTGTTTCACGTATCCCAACTGCGGAAGTATGTACTGACCCGATCACATCATTGATTTCGACGAGATCGAGATAGCTAATGATGGCACCTTCGAAGAGAGACCAATCAAGATACTTGAGAGCCGGATCAAACAATTGAGGAATAAACCAATACACTTGGTTAAAGTACAATGGTCACGACATGGAGTCGAAGAGGCCACTTGGGAAACGGAGGACAGTATGAAGACTAGATATCCGGAGTTGTTTTCATCTTAAGTTTCGGGACGAAACTTCTTTTTAGGGAGGAAGGATGTAATACCCGAGATTTCTGTTATGTTATTGGAACTTGTGATATTGTAATGATTGTACTTTTGTCTGAGTACTATTCTCCGTATTTCATAATCCGATGTTGTCGAGCGTATAATTTCATGTTTGTGATTTAAAGATTGTAATTCTGCGCATGTAGCGCACGCTATCGGCTATGTTTAGCGTGCGCTAACGTGGATTCATAGCGCACGCTACTGAGGGTCATTAGCGCACGCTATGCGTGGTCAATTTGATTGAGACGTGCGGTAGGTGAGATCTGGCCGGGGGACCCCTGTCGGATCGTGTCGGGATGTACCTGGACGGCTTTCGGGAAAAATCCGAGTCAACGCCTTAGCGCACGCTACAGGTATATGCGTAGCGTACGCTAAGTGCTGAGTACAGTTAAGTCAGTGAGCCGTTAGCGCACGCTACGAGCAGGGTCTAGCGCGCGCTAATAGCCATTTCTTATAAATAGGACAGCATCCTATTCGTGATTTCAGTTCTTTCTTCTCCCATTACCCGAATTCTTACACTTAGAACATAACTTCCTTCATCCTAAACACTTCATATCAACCACAGTACCGACAGGACGATGAAATGGCTCAGTGATGTGGTTGATGTTATTGTTATTATGAATTGTCTTCTTGGTTCGTTTAGTACTCGAGTACGTCTGTTTTAATAAGGTCATTTCGATATGGTTGTATAAGTTAACTCATTTGATCGGTTGAATCAAATCTGTATTTGAACTTCAGTTGTTCGATTGAATTGTTTTTACACTTCTTTTAAAATTAGCCTTGTAAATCCTTATCTAAAGGGTTTACGGCGCTGTAATTATTCCGAATATCTCGGGGTGTTACAGGATTAGGATGAAAGATTCGTGTTGATGTTGATAATATACACCAAGAACTCAAGGAAGTTTATGGTTGAGAAGATCGGAGGAAGAAATCGCCAAGAATCACCCGGAATCGCCTTAGCCGCGTAGAGAAGGAAGAAATGAAAATAATATGTTCATCTCGGTCAACTCCATGGTTTATATAGCCAGGGAGTGTTAGCGCGCGCTAATCCTCAAAGTTAGCGTGCGCTAACGAAACAAACTCCAGTCCAGTAGCCAGATTTCTGGCCGTTAGCGTGCGCTACTCCAAACGTAGTGTGCGCTAATAACCTCTCGGTAGCGCGCGCTATCGACCAATAGCGTGCGCTACCTGGACATCAGCCGGGTCCAGAAGCAACTGTCAGAACACACCTGATCCGGTTAGCGCGTGCTATCGACCAAACGTAGCGTGCGCTAAAGTGTATCGGTAGCGCGCGCTATCGACCAATAGCGTGCGCTACCTGGGCATCAGTCGAGTCCAGTGGCAAACTGTCCAGTACTGGACATTCACACTAGCGCACGCTACCAGGCATCTCAGCGTGCGCTAACCCCCGACATTAGCATGCGCTAGACTATGTAGCGTACGCTAATCCACCAGTCCAGAGGGCTGGAATCAGCACTGCTACTCCCAGGGCTTGCTCTCTAACGCGCGCTACGAAGCAGTCGTAGCGTGCGCTACTAAGGGACCCCTAGCGTGCGCTATGCAGAAAAGATAGCGTGCGCTAGGTACGAAATATAAGCGGTCCAAAACACCGTAATATGAACGAAACATCAAACGGAACAACTCCAAAAGCATCATAACATAGAATGGATCCACGACAACCCCGAAACGGTGGTTCCGCAAAACAAGGAAAATACACCGAAAGATATACGAGGGTAACTACGACCGAGAAATACACCGAAAATGAAAATACAAGGAAAATAAATGCGGATATTACATTCTACCCCTCTAAAAATAAGTTTCGTCCCGAAACATAAGAAACAAACAACTCAGGGTACCTAGCAAGCATGCTATCCTCGGTCTCCCAAGTTGCCTCCTCGACACCATGTCTCGACCACTGCACTTTGACCAAAGGGATGGTCTTATGCCTCAGTCGTTTCTCGCGATGCTCCAAAATCTTTAAGGGACGTTCGTCAAAAGTAACATCCTCGGCGACATCAATCTCCCCATAGTCGATGACGTGACTAGGTTCCGGGACATATTTCCTCAGCTGGGAAACATGGAAAACGCTATGAACATGTCTCAGGGCCGGGGGTAACGCCAAACGGTATGACAACCCACCGACTCGCTCGAGAATCTCGAAGGGTCCAATAAATCTCGGACTCAACTCACCTTAGTAGAACGTGGTCTCCCACCTCGAATTCCAAAGGTCGACGATGGACATCGGCATAAGACTTCTGTCGACTCTGGGCAGTCAACATCTGTTCCCGAATTAATTCTATCTTCCGCCTCGTCTCTAAAACGACATCCGGCTCGGTCCCAACCAAATCGGACACCTCATTCTAACAAATCGGTGATCGACATCGCCGACCATAAAGTGCCTCACGGTGCCATCCGAATCGACGCGTGCCAACTATTGTTGTACGTGAATTCGATCAATGGCAAATGCTCCTCCCTGTCACTGCTCCAATCGAGAGCACAAGCGCGCAACATATCCTCGAACGTCTGGATAGTGCGTTCCGACTGTCCATCTGACTGGGGATGAAAAGAGGTACTCAAACACAAACGAGTACCCAACGCCTTATGCACTGCCTGCCAAAAGTGCGATACAAAACGGTCATCACGATCCGAAACAATAGACTTCGGAGTACCGTGAAGTCTCACAATCTGCGCGATAAACACACGAGCTAACTTCTCCGGGCCCCAAGTGTCCTTGATGCCTAGAAAATGTGCCGACTTGGTCAGACGATCAACAATCACCCATACCATATTCATGCCCGACCTCGATCTCGGCAAACTCGTAACAAAATCCATTGATATATCTTCCCATTTCCATTCCGGAACGGGAAGTGACTGCAATAACCCAGCCGGTCGCTGATGCTCGATTTTGACCTGCTGACAAGTCAAACATCTCGCTACAAACTGCATGACTTCTTCCTTCATATCATTCCACCAGAAATTCCTCCTCAGGTCCTTGTACATCTTACTCGAACCAGGATGAACGGAGTAAGGTGTAGCATGGGCCTCACGCAAAATACTCTGTTTCAACTCTGAGTCGTTCGGTACACAAAGTCGACTCTGGAATCTCAAAACGCCATCCTCATGAATCACAAACCCAGGAGACTTTCCTTTAAGAACGTTCTATCGGATTTGAGAAATCATCAGATCCTCCAACTGCTTCAGCTTAATTTCATCGATCAAAGGCGACGAAATCTCTAAAGCACAAAGTTGCCTGACAGTTCCAGGCAACAGAACCTCAACATCTAATTCGATCAAAACTCTACGAAGCTCAGACTGAGACGTAAGGATCTCAAGCGTTCGCAACGCAACTGGTTTCCGACTCAAGGCGTCGGCCACGACGTTCGCCTTGCCCGGATGATAAAGGATTTCGAGGTCATAATCCTTAATCAACTCTAACCACCTCCTCTGCCTCATATTCAACTCCCGCTGAGTAAATATGTATTTCAAACTTTTATGATCGGTAAAAATCTGACATGCAGAGCCGAAAAGATAGTGACGCCAGATCTTGAGCGCAAAAACAACTGCCGGTAACTCCAAATCGTGAGTAGGGTAGTTAAGCTCATACGGCCTCAACTGTCTTGACGCATACGCAATGGTCTTGCTGTGCTGCATCAATACGCACCCAAGACCCTGACCCGAAGCATCACTGTAAACAGCAAAACCCTCGTTGCCACATGGCAATGCTAAAACCAGGGCTGAAGTCAAACGCCTCTTCAGCTCCTCAAAACTCGACTGTCTCTCGTCATTCCAGACGAACTTCTCGTACTTCTGGAGCAACGGTGTAAGCGGCCGAGCCAGTTTCGATAAATCCTCGACGAACCTACGGTAGTAGCCAGCCAAACCCAAGAAACTACGGACCTCCTTCACATTCGTGGGCGGCGCCCAATCCAACACTGCCTCAATCTTCAGCGGATCCATTCGGACTCCCTCGGCCGAAATCACGTGACCCAGAAATATCACTTCCTTCAGCCAGAACTCATATTTTGAGAACTTCGCATAGAGTTGCTCGGTCCTCAAAATGTCTAACACTATCCACAAATGATGGGCATGCTCACCCTCATTCCTCGAATAGATAAGAATCTCGTCAATGAAGACGACGACACACTTATCCAAATACTCAATAAAGACTTTGTTCATCAATTGCATGAACACCGCTGGCGCATTAGTTAACCCGAAAGGCATAACTACGAACTCATAATGCCCGTATCTCGTCCGAAAAGCTGTTCTCGTAACGTCTGACTCCTTTACCCGAAGCTGATAGTACCCCGATCTCAAGTCGATCTTCGAGAATACCGCAGCTCCCTACAACTGATCGAACAAGTCATCAATCCTCGGCAGGGGATATTTGTTCTTGATGGTCACCTTGTTTATTTCGCGGTAGTCGATACACAAACGCAGTGAACCATCCTTCTTCCGAACAAACAAAACCGGTGCGCCACAAGGCGAAGCACTCGGTCAAATATAACCCGACTCAAGAAGCTCACTCAACTGCTTCTTCATCTCGGTCATCTTTGAAGGTGCCATGCGATACGGCGCCTTCGAAATCGGAGCCGCGCCCGGCTCTAACTCTATAGCAAACTCAACCTCACGATCCGGTGGCAATCCCGGTAACTCGTCAGGAAATACATCAGGAAACTCACTAACGATTGGAATCGACGAAAGCTCGACTCTACCATCCTCTGCCTTCAAGGCGTAGCACCAATAACCAGTACACCCTTTTCGCAGGAGTCTCATCACCTTCAAGGCGTTAATAACAAACTTCTGGTTTCTCTTTCGCCCCGCGAAAGAGTGTTCAGTGCCGTCCTCGGCTAGCATGGTAATGATCCTCGTGCGGTAGTTCATGATTGCACCATGCCGCTCGAGCCAATCATCCCCGAGAATCAAATCCTCACCCTCAATACCCACAACAATACGATTAGAGAGCCAAGCCCTCTCACCAATAACCACAGAACAGTCCCGGACCTCTCAATCACCGACAATTCTATCACCGCTAGGAAGTTTAATGATGAAAGGCTCGCAAGGTGATAAGCAGTCGAGACTCAAATGGCGTACACACTCTAGAGAAATGAATGAATGCGTAGCGCCTGAATCAAAAAGCACACTGACAGGATGTGAATGGATATGAACGGTACCTGTCGCCACAGTGGCTGCTGGATCGTCGGCCCTTCTCATCTCATAAATACGTGGAGGTGCGGAGCCAACACTGGAAGCTCCCCCCCTAGCGGGATGACCCCGACCGGCACCCAGCGGAGGCTGCGGAGCAAATGAGCCCTGATTCACACTCGACTCCATAGGTGCTGGAAAAGAAGTCTGAGCACCAAGAAGCCGCCTTGCCCGCTCACAAAAGGAAGCCTTGTGGCCCGACTGACCACAAGTGTGACAAATTAGAGGCGGACGAGGACACTCCCAGTTCCGATGGCCCGGCTCGCCACAGTTAAAGCATTTGATATCCCGAACAGAGGCACTGGCAGTACCTCGATAGCCCCCAGAGAAACGAGCCAAAATACCACCAGGAATATTCGCAGACTGAGACTTGTGCTGACCTCCACCCTTGTGACTCGAGAAATTTCCGGTGGATTTCTGTTTCTTACTCTCCCGAACCGCCACACTGGCCGTCACCGACATATCATAGGCAAGAGCTCGACTCTAATAATCCTTCAGGGTAGTGCAGACAAGTCCAGACATGTAGTCCCAAATCGACAGTTTCATACGTCTGGAGAAATGAAAAATTTTGTCGCTCTCCTCGACAACTTGGGTCTTCACATAACCCAACTCCTTGTTAAAATCGGCAATAGATTGGGATACAGGAATATCCCGAGGTTGAGCATCATAGAAGGCATGGACTCGAGCCTGTCTAACCGGCCACGGGCAATATTCAGTTTCCATCAATTCCTGAAATTCAGCCCACGAAGCAGCATGATCTTTGGGCCCAACGGCCTCCCACCAATCTGTGGCGTCCCCAGTGAGAAAATACTGGGCGATAGGAACTTTACGGTCCTCAGGACAGTTGGTGGCAATAAAGACTTTGGATATCTCCTTGATCCACCCTTCCCAGCCAATCGGGTCAGAGGCTCCCGCGAACTGAGGAGGATGCATCTTGATGACATCCTGGAGCCAACGGCCAGCTCCGTCCCGAGCAGCATGGGCCGGATTCTGAACTGCCTGGG
This sequence comes from Orobanche coerulescens, assembly GCA_033398695.1. Lineage (NCBI taxonomy): Eukaryota > Viridiplantae > Streptophyta > Magnoliopsida > Lamiales > Orobanchaceae > Orobanche > Orobanche coerulescens. The sequence continues at coordinate 57,514,633 of CM065807.1, read as the reverse complement.
CAATCGCCGCCATCTGGTTTACCATCTGTTGCATAACAGCCGCAACACAAAGGTCAGCGCCACCTTGAGAAGAAGCATGGCTATGTTGGTCACCGGTGCTGCCGGCTCCCGAAGAATGCAACGTGGCCGCCCCACCAGCTGCCCCACGTCCTCGGCCGCATCCACAACCACGACCACGACCACGATTTCCTCCGGAATCCATACTGGTGTTAAGAGATAACAGAAGTATATTGATGATGAGTCAGGAAGGAAAAAGCAACTACGATTCAAGAAGCGGAACTACAATGCAAGAAAACAAAGGACGAATAAGAAAACTTACTAGCACTGGAAGTACTGAGATGCTGGCAGCGGTGTGACAGTATGCAAAACAAAACACAACTAGACCCAAATAACCGACAAGCCTAGGTATCCATAAACCTAGTGCTCTGATACCATTTTGTATAACACCCCCGAGATATTTAGGGTATATTACAGAGCCGTGGACCCCTACATGGGACCCACCAGGCTAGACACAATTTACCACAGTAAATATACACATTATCCAATTGAAAACCAAATCACACGCCCGGTACAACCGGCGGAATAATCCACAAAGGCAACATAAATAACTTGACGAATATAAATCTTAATCCGAAGAGAAAAGCCTAAGTACTCGCGAGTACAATCTATAAGTTTCAAAAGTGAACAACAACCATATCGAATGGAATAACGGAAATAAATGGACTCAAACGCATATGTCAACGACCCTGGCCAACATCCTCGTACTGTCCCAGCGCTTGCTCGTCCGCATGATTATAACTTGAAATCCATAACAAGAATTTCCCCACAACGAGTCCCCAGAGGGGTTAGCAATTACGTTAGCACAAGTAATCAAGGCAAACCAATCGCTTACACATTTCATAGTACATGCACCAATATCATTTCAAAAACCAAAACCAGACATGTCTTTTCCGGAAACAAATAGTCAAATAATCAATTTGCCTAGGACCAGGACGCCACCATGAATCCCACCCAAAACCTCTAAGGACCCTCCCGAGCTGGCCACATTATAAAACAAGTCACGCACAGGCATCGCCTAGGACCAGGACGCCACCATGAATCCCACCCGAGGCCTTTAAGGACCCTCCCGAGCTGGCTAGCGAAACAAACTCGTGAATCCAGAGTAAAGTCATAGATTCCCCCGAGGCCCCGTCGGACCCTCCCAGGGTGAGTAAAGCACACACAATATACATTACCATTTCATGTTAAGCATAAAGGTTTCCAAAAATACTTGCCTTGAATTATTGACGACGTAACGAACGGAAGGAAAAACACCGACGAACGCTAGGAACCAACGGAACCGAACCTAACGATTTGAAGAACACAATCACAACCAACTCTAGATGAATACAGAAATGGAATACACCCGAAAACTCGCCTACGATTCATGTATATTCATATAAAATAACAACGAGGGCGGACCACAACCAAACCCTCCCGATTTCGCAAAACCATGAAAATATACCATGAATCCGTAGGAAAACTAATGATATCAACAAGATTAATCATATTCATCATGGATTAACCAATAGAACGGAATGGATCGGACGAAAATCCCAAAACCCCCAATTTATCCAAAAATAGGGTTCTAAGATATTTTACCTTGGATTAGGATGAAAGATTCGTGTTGATGTTGATAATATACACCAAGAACTCAAGGAAGTTGATGGTTGAGATGATCGGAGGAAGAAATCACCAAGAATCGCCCGGAATCGCCTTAGCCACGGAGAGAAGGAAGAAATGAAAATAATATGTTCATCTCGGTCAACTCCCTGGTTTATATAGCCAGGAAGTGTTAGCGCGCGCTAATCCTCAAAGTTAGCGTGCGCTAACGAAACAAACTCCAGTCCAGTAGCCAGATTTCTGGCCGTTAGCGTGCGCTACTCCAAACGTAGCGTGCGCTAATAACCTCTCGGTAGCGCGCGCTATCGACCAATAGCGTGCGCTACCTAGACATCAGCCGAGTCCAGAAGCAACTGTCAGAACACACCTGATCCGGTTAGCGTGCGCTATTGACCAAACGTAGCGTGCGCTAAAGTGTATTGGTAGCGCGCGCTATCGACCAATAGCGTGCGCTACCTGGGCATCAGTCGAGTCCAGTAGCAAACTGTCCAGTACTGGACATTCACACTAGCGCACGCTACCGGGCGTCTCAGCGTGCGCTAACCCCCGACATTAGCGTGTGCTAGACTACGTAGCATATGCTAATCCACCAGTCCAGAGGGCTAGAATCAGCACTGCCACTCCCAGGGCTTGCTCTCTAGTGCGCCCTACGAATCAGTCGTAGCGTGCGCTACTAAGGGACCCCTAGCGTGCGCTATGCAGAAAAGATAGCGTGCGCTAGGTACGAAATATAAGCGGTCCAAAACACCGGAATATGAACGAAACATCAAACGGAACATCTCCAAAAGCATCATAACATAGAATGGATCCACGACAGCCCCGAAATGGTGGTTCCGCACAACAATAACGAGAATCAGATCAACAGGTGGCTGAAAAGATACACTGAAAGATATACGAGGGTCACTACAACCGAGAAATACACCGAAAATGAAAATACAAGAAACAAAATGCGGATATTACATATAAATCCTTAAGGAAAATATCGGAAGAAAATTCAAAAAAGGGTTAAAATGTACACACCTCGTACTTGAAGGGTAAAAGGGTATGGAAATTTTTTTGAGGCTTTATGTGTATTTTTTGACATAATTAAAGGGTCAAAATGTTAATGAACCTCATTAATAATATAGTCCTACTTTTAAATTCTATCTTGTCTAAACAAATTTTGACAAACAGATCCAAGGATAGGTGATTTACTACAACACCATATTTTGGAGATCCTTGTTACGTTGCTCAAGCATAACGAATACCCAGAGTTACAGGTTTGAAATTGTTTTGCATTGTACTCATTCCAAATTATATTTTGTATGATTACCTAAGTGAAACTACTTTGCATTTTTAGTCTAATGCTGCTATCATCCTCCAATATGTTGTTGCTTGTTCGGGTAACAGGGAAGTTGTAATGAAATTAATCACACCTTCAATTATTGTCAACCTTATGCACTCTGCAGTTTGCGAGGTACAAAAGCAGGTAACCAACTAGCCGAATTCACTTCTTTATCTTTTCTAATTTGTTTGGTCGGCTGGTTTATTTATGGATGCTTTATGAATGTTTAGGCTTTGTCTCTGTTGTGCTATATAGCTTTTGGTATTCCCAATTGTTTTAAAAGTAAAATTGTGCTTGAAGAAGCTTTGGAATCTCTTACTTCTCTAATTGATTCTTTTAATGAATGTACCGGCGATGATTTGTTATATATTGGCATTAAGACTTGCACTTGCTTTTCAAGTATATCTTGACTTCTCTCCTGATGAGGTGAGGTTATTTTCTACTTTATATTGATAATGTATTTTACAAAACCATACATAATAATTCCTTTCATCATTTAATTATTTCCAAAATGTTGGCAGTTAGAGTTGGTTCTCTAAGCTCTCATGAAGCTTCTTAAATATGAAAGTTCCAATGTTCTATCATATGCATGCTCGGGAATTATGTACCTTTGTGAGGGGAAACAAAAGATGGTAGTCGAAGAGCAACAACTTGGAACCCTTGTTGAGCGTCTTATTGAGCTGATTGAGTAAGTGGAGAGTGTCTGTTTGTGTTTACTCTTTTTGCCTGTTGCATTTGTTTTGGTCTTACGTTCACTATTTTTACTTTGATTGACGCCACTATTCTGATTTATATTTCAGTTCTAAATCACATGTCAAGACCATTGCTGGACTAACAGCACTGGGAAGTATTGTGAGATGGGGCAGTGACAGTAATGTTGAGGTACAATGATAAAGTGCTAAAACTTTATAAGTTTCTAGGCATGCCACATCTATAATCTCCACATATATATAATCTTTCAAAAAAGAAAGAAATCAATGATAATATAAATTGCAGCTAAAACACTATTTATTTCTTTCTATTGACTAGTGGGAGTTCAAGAATGGATATAGAACTCTGTTCTTATCCTTAATCTGACTAATAGGAATTTGAATAGTATTTTGACCTCATACTTCATATTAGGCTTGCCAAGTTTTTGAACAATGTATGCTTTCTAGCAAAGTAGTTCAGTGTACATTTTTTGTTTTTATAAATCAAGTCCTGTGTAATCTATTTTCTCAACTGTTTGCTCTTCCAGGTTATCATAAAAAAGGACACATTTGAGCCTTGAGTGCTTGTTAGGCGAAGACGACAAGTACTATGTCAAGAATACTTGCTGGATAATTCCAAACATAACTGCTAGAAAGGAATACCATATAAAGGTGAGTGTTTAATTAATTAATATACCTCCATGATGTTGCAAGCTATTCTGGTTACATTGATGTTTATTGAAGTTTCGTGTACACTGTATGTCATTCTAGTATCGACCAGTGCATTGCTTTCCTCTTGGAGTATTTTCAAGTAGTTCCAAATTGTTTATGTACCTTAGTTTATACTTTTTTACTTGCCAGCAAAATCTAATGCTTGTAGCTGTATATGTAACAGGCTGTAATTCTGGATGATTGAACCTCTTGTCGACGTTGTTGAAAGTTATGACTTGCTTGATGTAAAACGGGAAGCAGCACGGGCAATTTCAAATGCCATATATGGTCTTGGCCTCAACCAAATTGGGTATGTTTTCGTATTAGCCTGGTCATGTATTCACTTATTCCATCCTTCTTTATAAAGATTAACTTTTTATTTCTTTTACAGACGTCTGAGAAAGAGCCGTGTTAAGCCATTTGGGGATCTACTAAAAGTATTGCGTGATAATCAACCGTTTGTTTCTATTTGTTGATAAAAGTTGGTCAGATTAAATGGTGTTGTTAAGAATGATTGCAGATGCTGATTAGGAGTTGTTTGTGTTGCCAAGGTGAATCAGAAGGTCTAGCACAACCTGACATGGATTTTGAAAAAATTAGATGAAGCCAACCCTGACTTGAAAATTGTTATTGGTGCAACACGTTTTGGTGACACGCGAGAAGATGGCACTCCAATTACACGAGAAAATGGCACTCCAATTATGCAAGAATATGGCACTCCAGTTACATGAGGCCATAGCTCTTAGATGTCATCCATTTGTTCTTCTCTTTTGAACAATTTTCAACCACGTATTCTGCCTATTACATTTTCATGTGGTTGGTTGACAATAACCATATTATTTTCTAGTACTTCTATTTATGTTCTTGAATTGATTGTCTATTTGGTTGATGTTTTTGGTGGATTGATGTACTTGTTGGTTTAACTATAGCTAGGTTAATGATGCAGAATTGGTTTTTTTATGGGAAATACAATATTTAAATGCTATATTTTTATTCTGTTCATTTGAGGTGTCGTAATAGGTAGTTAGTGTGTTGCAATTGGTTAATTTTTTGCAATACACATTGGGTTGCAGTTGTTGTTATCTGGTGTTGCATTAGACAGTACCATATTGCCACAATATGGGCCCCACATGTGTGCCCCACACAATCTGGTATCTATTTTATTAAATTATAATATTTATTGCAATACGGATAAAATATTGCAAATAGGATGCCAAGTATGTTGCCATAGGCTCCTATGGTAACATGAGAACATGGTGTTACCTTAGGCAGTTTGCATGTTGCCTTTGTGGTCAAAGGCAACTGCTGAGAACACAACACACTTTTGGTGTTATCTTTACCCTTTTCGGGGCTAAGACAACACTAAATCAGGTCTATGATGACACAGTTTCAGGGTTGTTGTAGGCCATCTATGGCGTAGTGGGAATACCAAGCTCAGTCTCACGTACAACGCGTGAGTCACGCGCGCCGGACCAGAACCGTCTGAGTGGCGCATGTATCTCACGCGCGGTTGGAAAAATTTCGCCACGTCAGAGATGACGTGGCGGATGAGATTGTATTATTTTTTTCTTTTCTTTATTTCCTTCTTCCTTCCTTCTTCTTTCCCTTACCTGCTGGTTGATTTTGCATTGAACGAAGCAAAATAATTATAGAGATAAGAGGCTGCAATAATTTATTTGAGCAACATCTTTCTTTTTTTTAAAATTCCGGCGAGTTTGATGTACTGCTATAAATAGCAATACTCTCTCAACAGAAAAAAAAGAGAATATTAGTGAGTAGTAGAGTAGGAAGAAACAGTGCGTAGCAGAATTTAAAATATAATACAGATTATGTATCAGTTTTTATATTTTAGTTTTTGTATTTATTTTCTGTATTTATGTTTTATATATTTATACTGTAATACACATAAATAAATACTGCACCCCAATTTATATTCCAAATAAAGCTTAGTTAATATGATTTTTATCAGATAAAATTCACCTTTATGTTTTTATTTATAATTATAATCTTGTAATTTAAATTAATACGTTACATTCAAGCTGCTTGGATCAATTGGCGTATTGGATAAGTCTCTCTCCATCAGTTTAAGTATTTTCCTTTTAGTTTAATTTATCTACATTAAGTAAGTTCTTTTAATTTCTGCTGTATTTATTATGAATGTGTCAATATTTTATATGTCTCGTAATTTTACCAGTCAATATGAATATGAGCTAAATTTTTTATTCTAGGGTTAGGATGACTTAAATTAAATACTCGAGCTTATATTAAATTTATTAATGTGCCTTCTTTAAATTAAATTGATATAATTCATAAATACAAAAATAGAGACCGAAAAGAAATATTTTTGTAAATCTAAATTTAATTAAAAAAAGGTTAATTATTAATCCGAAAGGTGCTATTTAACCCAATGAACTAAATATGAATCCGAAAGGTATTATTTAGTTGGATGAAGTAATTAGATTATTTAAATATAAATTTCTGTTAAAATAATTTGTTAATACGAAAGTTATCAAATCATTTTTCCTGAAGATATAATATTTATCTAATTACTAAATCTCACATTTAACAAACTGATATAATGCTCGAGTTATTTATTTAATAATTTGATCCCTAGAATCTTTATTATCAAAAACAGCATAATTCTACATTAAAGTCATTTTTATTCTTACTGCCTTATCTTATTTAAATTTGTTGTAATTAAAGTTCTTAAATAGAATTTATTTCCTATATTTGTATTTCTGCAAACTAGATATAATCAAAACCCATTATTTATTATGTTTAGTTATTATTATTTTGAGAATTCATAATTATTGTAATTTTAACAAACAAAAATGATCCTCAAGTGAAACGACCTTGGTAAACTCATCAATACTACAAACGCCTCGTATACTTGCGAGTCGGCTATTTTTACAAGTACATTTTGAGCTAAACAACAACACAGAAGCGCACACACACACAACCGACGCGCACACCAGTAGTTGAGTCAAAACTCGACCACCGAACTTAGTCGCAAACGGCCAAAACCCAACTCATAGATACTAGCAGTCCGACCACAACTCGCACCTCATTTAGTCATCGGAAATCAGACCTCAGATTCACTTTAAATCAATAATCTGGATCGATCCACACCACAAGGCACCAAACGTCGTGGAAAACCGCACGGTCAACTACCGATCGAGCCATTGAAACCATCCCCGTCGGTCAACCCTCACCCCGAACGATCATATCGGTCTCTGGATCTAGAAGCTAAGTTGTCGGAAATCTAACCAAACTTCCAAAAGTTCAGCTGCCGAGCTCCGATCACCTTACATCAAAAACCCATCGACCGGACAACAACTCTCCGCCTACCTGAGAATCCTTAGTCACGTAAAAACGCCTGGCATGAAGAACTCATGTTTTCCGTCCGGTGCAAAAAGGAATGCAGCCGCGGATCGGTTGCCACCAACTCATCCCCGCCGCACCTGCAATTTGCGCCGCCCAGGCGGGCAATGATCTACCTTCCAACAGTCCGACCAGTATCGCGAGCCCAGGAGTGTCGTCCATCACCCCGAGCTTCCTCCGTCCGTCGCTCCTCTCCCGATCGCAGGTTATCGCTGATGAAGAAGAAGAAGGGAGAGTGCCTCGTGAGTTTTTCTTGTCTGTGGGGTAGGTGTGTGGAGGGAGGGAGAGAGAGAGAGAGAGAGAGAGAGAGAGAGAGAGAGAGAGAGAGAGAGAGAGAGAGAGAGAGAGAGAGAGAGAGAGAGAGAGAGAGAGTAGATCTCAATTTGGTGTTAATAATCAACTTAATGATTATTTAAGATGGGTAGTGAGATATAATGTCAAATTATGTCTTAATCAATTAAAAATGGATAAATTGATCTATTATTCAGTCTTCTGAATTGATTAACCGCTTAATTCATACTGCGTCCGATAAAACCAATAACTCACCAATATTCTAGTCTAATATCTCGAGAGTCCGCCCGACTTGTATTTAGTCAGCTAATAAAATAAAATAAAATTAAATTTAGATCACCAAAATTTCAATTAAAATTCCTGGATATTACATGTGCTACCATTGTACTGTCTGTAATCATGCGGAATATGTGAATTTGATCTTACACCATGGTAAATCCAACATGTATATTTATCCCAAAACTCATTCTTTTTCAAGTGCTCCCATACAACATCATGTGTAAAACGACACATATCGCTGCGATATTTACATTTATTGCATTGACAGTAATGAATTGTACTATCACTATCATGCTTCTTCACAAATTGAATAAACCCTCTCGTACCATCTATGAATCTTGGATCCCATTTTTGTGACCAGTCAAATTTTTATCCATTCCACAACCAAAATAACAATAATATTACACAATCTTAATTCATATTTATCAAGAACATACGAAAATTATAACTTCAATCACCATAGCTCGGCTTCAAGATGTCAAATCCATATACATATTCAAGAATACCAATACTTGATCATATAATCATCTATACGTTATATATGCACCAAGAAATCTTCAAGAAAATGAATTAATTCTTAAATATGTTCATAATCATCAAAACGACTTTAATATATATATATATATATATATGTATATATATATATAGGCATAATTTAAATAATTGATGTCTAAGTTCAATAAATATACTTTCAATATAATTTCTTGAATGATCAAACTAGATAAAATTATTGTTTTTCGTGTTCTTATTGTATACTTTTTTAGTGTGTTGTAAATGTGTGTTTTGAATTGTGAGATGCTGATATTCTGCCCCAAAAAACACGTAAGACATTAGCCGCCGGTTAAAGCCTAATGGCCTCGGCTAAAGTTTGGTGGTCATCGGCTAAACTACTCCTAGTCGTCGGTCAAATGTCCAAAATATCACTTTATAGTACACGAAAAATGGACTAATGGCCCGACGATTTATATCACTTTAGCCGATGACAAAAAGCATAGTCGTCGGTTAAAGTACTTTAGCCGACAACATTACCGCCATCAGCTAAACTTTTGATCTTTAGCCGCCGAGGTGCCGGTCGTCTGCCGTTTTCCGGCTAGTCTCCAGCTAAAGTGGATATTTTGGTAGTGGTAGAGCTTTATCGCTCCACACAAAGAAGCAAGGAATAAGCTGCACTAATTATGTTTAGTGTTTAGGTGTTTTTCCTTTTGATTTTTCTATTTTTGTTTATACTTTGACTTATCAAAATTTATTTTATAATGTAACAAATATATAATTTTATAATATAATATAATTTGTGTCAAACTGGGTAACAGGTTCGGCGGCTCTTTAGGACCAGAACAGAGAAAAAGTAACCAAACTGCAAAAAATTGAAATATTTTTTGGATTAACGGAAATCATTTAAACGCTCTCAAATATGAATATCTCTAATGTTTTTGCATAATTAAAACGGTGCACCACACATGGGGTATTACTAGTATATAGAAGAAATAAGAAATAAGGAGATGCATTTTCATAAAACACAGAGTTAATACGGCATTTGGAGATAAAGTTTTATAACCAAATTGTCATTTCCGGAACGGCCTATTAACCCGTATCCCGTGTGTAAGCTTCACCCAACTAATCTAAAAGATTCCTCGATTATAGAGCCCCACGTTTATTTTTATTTTTATTTTTGGTTAGGGAGAGACGAGAAACTCCCGCATGCGCCTCGACTGCGGATGTTAAATCGAGAAATGCTGACTAATAAGATCCCTCTGAGAGAGACCAACGGCATACACGAACCCAAAGAACAAAACTTCAATATTTCAGTAAAGTATTGTCACCACACGGATTCGATCCCGCGATATCGGAGTATTTCCACCCTAATCACCTTGCAACTTACCATCAGTCTATACCCCTGGGGACAAATTGTGTTGAGTAAACTTTTTAAGTGACTGATTCCACCGCACTGCTGCCCCATACTCCAGAAACTCCCCTCCGGCCTGGCCCTACGGGTTAATACCGCTTGACCCTACGCGTATGGAGAATTTTTTGGAGAAATTCAGTACCATTATTTGTTGATAAGCTCGAACACGAAACCTCAACAACAATGTCTGAGTCTTTTACCACTGGGGCAAAGGCTCTAGAAGAGCCCCACGTTTTTTGATTAGTAGGAGTGTGTGTGTGTGTGTATATATATAAATAATACTCCCTCTGTCCACCACTCATATACACTCTTTTGATCGGCACGGGTTTTAATATTTGAGTTGACTTAGTTGGTAGGATTTGTTGTGAGTGGAGTAAATAGAACCACTTATGTTGTGAAAGGGTAAAAAAATTGTTAAAAATAAATAATGTACATAGATTGCAGATGGATAGAAAAGGAAATTGTTGCACATGGTGACGGACGGAGGAAGTAGTATATACTATCCGCGGTATGTACTCATCTTTGCATAAACATTCCACATGTATCCCAAACCACTGAGTATGATTCTGCCGCTTTCATTTTTCTCTTTCTCTCACTTGTATTCCTTTCAAACCACAACCGCTCCAATCTCTCACTGAAATAATCATTTTCTCTTCCTTTTTTCTTCACACTTTCTGATTGCACACACACACACATACATGTATATATAGAGAGAGATATTATCATCTACACATGCAGCCTGTTGACGGAGAATTTAGCAGCCTGAACCCACTTCTGATTCAGCACCAAATCTCATCCCTCCAGGAGATCATGCCCCATATGTTAGCGTCTACTTCCCAATTCAATCCGGTGGCCACCTCCCATGACAATTTTCTAGAACAGATGCTCTCCTCCGTGCCTTCTTTCACCGCCGCCGCCTTTCCCTGGACCCACGACCATGCTCCGCAGCATTTCGAGGAGCAGTTGGCGTCTAAGCTTACGCAACACCCGATCAGCGACGGCTTAGCAAACGCTCCGATGCTCCAGCGGCAGTTTTTACTTTCCAGGAGCCCTGCCGCCGCTAATGGCCTCCACTCCCCGACCGTAGCCGATGATTCCCTTTTTCCCGTGCCCAACGGTAATCGCGGCGACATTAATGTCTGGTATTAAATGATTGCGTAATTGTTTTACAGGCAAATGATGCATCCGTTAAAGCTCTATTCAATGGCTTCCCCGGATCCATCGGTCAAACTTCAAATCAACCTCAGCATTTCCATCATGCGCAGGTTATTTTAATATTGATTATTATATTTAGATTTTCGATTAATTATAATCATCCATCAAAAATATTTTTGATAATTGTTTGTTTCTACGTTTTGGTTGAGAAACTTAATGTGGAGAGGTGACATTACAGGTCCAGAATTTTGGTGCCGCAGGGGCAGCGACGGGTGCCGCCATGAACCAACATGCTGCCGGCGGTGGAGTAGCAGCGACTGGGGTACAGCCTCGGCAGAGGGTGAGGGCTAGGAGAGGACAGGCTACTGACCCTCACAGCATAGCTGAAAGGGTAACTATATTTATGGACTGGAGTTGTACTCTATAATATATACAGTATACAAATCAGTTTCTGTTATTTATTTTTATTTTATGAGTGGTGACAGAAATAATCCCACAAAAATTCTCACAAAATGGGGTGTCAATCCTCAATTGGAGTATTTTTTTATACTTTCTTTCTCTCTTCTCTTTGATTTAGCCAATAAAGTAGTAACATCTCATTTTTTGAGAGTTTTTGTGGGATTATTTTTGTGGTTCTATCACCACTCTTATTTTATTACTTCCGATTGTTTTTGGTACTCTCTTTTTTTTTTAGTAGTGCTACAATCACAAAACATTTACAAAAATAAATCTACAAAACAGATGTGTCATGTGTTGATTGGTGGAGCAAAGAAAAGAGAGAGAAAATATATTCAAACACACCAATCAACACATGACACGTTTGTTTTGTGGATTTCTTTTTGTAAATCTTTTATGGATGTAGCATTACTCTTTTTTTTCTTTTTTTTCTTTTGTTTAATTTGTTATTTAGTGGAAAACAAAATTTGGGCAGTTACGAAGAGAGGATTGCGGAGAGGATGAAGGCACTGCAGGAGCTCGTACCTAATGCCAATAAGGTCGTTTATGATTTAACTTCTCCATTATATCATCAATATTAAAGTTAATTACTTATTATGTGTTCCGGGAATTATTATTCCCGTGATGTGTCTTACCTAATACTGATTGTAGATACATAGATGGAAGGTTCCAGATCCTTCTAGAGGTAGTAGGATCCTATTAGATGTCTTACCTTATTTAGGAATCCTATGTATGGAAGGATTCTCATTGTAATGCCTATATAAAGGCCCCTCTATCAGTGTTATGAATACAATTGATTGACTCTATTTACAGTCTTTTTACTTTCTCCTGAAACACGTTATCAGCATGTAGTATCCCAATTGAGCAAGAAAAAAAATCTCCTCCTGTTTTTCAGAAAATTTCGGAAAAAAAAATCGGAAAGAAACCCTAAATCTATACCGCCGCCGTCATCCCCTTCCCCGGCCAAAAACCCCACTGCCGCGACAACCCTGCGATGTCAACCACCTTCTTCCAAACCCACGATGTCGCGCCAATCGTCCACATCGTCTTCCCGGTCTGCAACCCCCTTTCCAGACGGCACCACAGCCCGCGGCCAGATCCCGAACTGAACCAGATCGCCCCCCTTTTCTACGTCCCACGCTGCCGGCCATCAACTCCCGCACCCCAACTGTGCAACTCCTGTTCGCGACCACAACTACCACTGCTGAAAGCTTCGCGCATCAAGCATTGAAATCGAAGAAGTACGAAAAGCAGATCAGGAAGCGGCCCGATACAAAAATAAAAAAAAAGTCCAGAACCCGGACCGTGACCAGAACCAGAAAGAGGAACCCAGCCCGACCCGCCCGACAGTCCCGTTTTCAGACCGTTTTCGTCCAGCCAATTATTGTCTAAAGCTGCGACCCGATCTGATGGAAGCACCGCTGAATTGTCCTACAGTTTTATGCACGTGATATTTACTGTTTGAAAACCTAGTGCAATCGAGACAAAACCTATCAAAATCGAAAAAAAAAACGAGAAACGAGAATTTCCGCGCGTAAATTTTCTGCACAGCGCAGTCGTACTAAAAACATGTTTCCCAATTCGTTAACCGTCGGATCGGTGTGAAATTTTGATAGAAACTTCCCAACACAAATATATGTATATTGAACGGTGGAGATCGGATTATGAGTAATATTGATTACTGAATATGCCGCCGAACAGAAGCATATTTTTACGAGGAAATTTGGAGATCCGACCTCATCCAATATCGAACTGCTGTATCGCCGCGCTCGAGCCCTTTTTCCGACGAATTATCGAGCTCAGTAGCCCTATCCGGTGTTTTTCAACTCTCTATTTTCCTAATTCATGATTCATTTATCATTAACTTGTATGTTTATGAATCTAACTATGTTTATGTTTTATGTGGCATATAGGAAAATATATTGCTCATGATGATGTGCAAAATATGGAGAGAAGCCATATTTATTATCCCGTTCAAGGATCAAAGTAAATATGGAACCGAGTACCCACGAAAATATGTTGCTCATATGGAGAGAAGCTCCCGTTCAAGGATCAAAGCAAATATGGAACCAAGTACCCGTAAGACTTTATTAAAATTCCCGTTTTTCAATTCCTCTCTTTCGGGAATTTTTTTTTTTTGGGAATTGGGTATTTGAGTTCTTTATCTCCCACGCTACTTTGTGGTGGATGAGACTATGAGAGGTGGTATCACTCTCGTATGTCGAAGTAAACTGTGTGACGGTCCTGGGGGAGTCACGGATAATTGTTGAAAGTCGATATTTGTGGTTGTTGCATACACCATGTTTTGAGTGCGATTTGACGTCGCCGTTTTGTCGATTTTAAACCAACAATTGAATAAAATGAATATTGTCGGTAACAGTAAAGTTATGACTTGTTCATGATTAGTCATGGAATTGTGACGTACAAATGGGACAAACATCGATTGCGACGGATATGTCGAGGTTAAAATCGATTTGTGATGGATTTGTCACGTTGAATTGAGCGACCACCACGTTGGTCTTGACCCAATCCCATACTTGGAAAACTCCATCTTTCATCCTATTAAAATAAAATATTGCATGTGGGTGTAGTCATGCACCGTCTCCTTGCAATAAGATATATGAAAGAATGTACGAGTAATTCTCTTGAATTTTAACATGTAAAGCAATGGCATATTGCGGTAAATACATGAATTCGTTGACCTCGATTATAGTTCGTATGACTATAGGTCCGAATACTTTTCCGAGTATCTGTAAAGGCATGTGCCTTATACATTTGACTATGTTTAGTCGATCTTATTGGATGGTCAAGACAAGTTGGTTATGGTATATTCATTATGTCTCATTGTTCAAAATGCTTAATTATGATGCACCGCGTTGTATCTATATAACATGGCTATTATGACGTATACTTGCAAATTGAGAATTAAAATACTTGGTTGATTTGATGCACTTTGGTGGATTTTGTCTACACTTTGATCATGACTAGGCGCATCCTCCTTGGCATTTGTTTATGCTTTGAAAGTTCAAACGGAATCAGTGGTTTTTAAACAGCCTTAATTGTACCGACATTCCTACTTTCTCTGCAAGTCTACCAAGTTGGAGTTACCGAAAGGATCATCAGTCGAGATAAGAAATAGAACACCTTGGTGCGTTTAAACGCACCTATGGCTATCATTGCCATGTTTTTGCATCAACACTTATGTCATTGGATATGGTCTCAACCTTGTTTTCTCACTAAACTTGGGAAATACTAAAGCAGTCAATTAAAACATGCACTGTGATCTGAGTTTAAAGATCCGTGTGGTTCATAATATATGGATAGAAAGATACGGACGTCTAGTTTCCAGAACATCTGATCGTTCGTCCATAGCCTTCCTAACAAGGGAGTTATAGCTGTTTTAGTGAACAAAGGTCAAGCTGCGCGGAATTTTATTTCGAGCGATTGTGCTAACTTTTGTCCCAACCAACTTGGTTCCCATCTTGAATTTACAAGTGGTCTTATGACACATGTTTTTCAACCTCTTTTTGACCGAATTTGGCACAGATGATGCGATTTTTAGTATGCGTTGTACGCTAAACTATCATCTTTCAAATGTTGAAAAACAGTTTCCTTGGGGAAGCCCAAAATATGCACCCTTATAAGAATGTCGAGCATGTGCATGGTAGTGTTACACCATGCTTGTGTCGTAATTTTGCCCCTTGGCATATAACCTTGCCATGTTATGCACTCAATATGATAGATCATTTTGATCGTATCTGGTATAAAATCTCTATGTTGTTAGAGTGTTCGCTATGCTCATATTTGTAAAATTTTGCAAGCGAAATTGAGTGCGTATTAAGCTATTTCCAAGGAACACAATATTTTTGGATTTCGGTTTATAAATCCATTGTGACTATGATGACTAGGTCATCACAATCAATGAGTGGTATAATGCTCAAGTTGTTGAATGCCGAATGGCGTTTTCTAGTCACATATGTTCCGTAACAATCGAACCATGTTATGACTCGATGATATATATGCCAAAGTGTATCACTCATAGCATCTCATTATGATTTGTGAGAAATAAAATCTTATGCATCACTTGTATTGGATATGTGAAAGGAAAAATATTCATGAGTCAATATGGTCCGGCTTGCATCGGTTTGTGTAACCAGAAGATGTATTGGGACATTGACACATTTAGGCTTTAATAGTCCGGAGTTTGGACAATTTGATGATCCATATACCACGGTATTGTCATGGACATCATTTTCCTTGAACAAAGAAACTAGTTGGATCAAAGACATCAAAGTACGTTGGTGGAGTCGTGAGCAGGGCTCATGACCGATGATGATATTTATGTCATCCGAGTCTTGCTTTCATAAGCATGTGTGACGCCAAAGACCCCCACCAATGATCCTTCTTAGCCATGTTCATTGATTTAAGCCTATTATTTGGCACGATTAGGAGACGACACCCTCCTATGCTAAAGAGAATAATGTAGCGACTCGCATAAGCATTGTGCTGAGTCCTCCCTTTTCACCGAGTCCTTATACATACATGATCATAAGTATTAGCATGGGTGGCGTATGATGCTATGATGGTGTTCACAAATGGTCGTACTCAAGTGATAATATTTATATGTTAAGTTGTTCCCTTGACAATGATTGATAAGTTGATGAAACCTGAGTTATGGTTATCCAACTTGCGGACCAATCATTGTAAAGGTCGGTTCATCCACTTTTAGACCAAGTCTTAAAGTGAAATTTTAACGAGTACTTCCTAACATCCAAGGCTACCTTCTCACAAATTTTGGTGCCATTTGGAGACTTGGAAGGAGGTGAACCACTTAAATGAAGTTTTCACATACCACCAGCCGTCCCAACAACCAGTTCGATATCATTTCGATCGGTTTTTGACCACAAGGTTGATGACTTTGGAATCCTAAACACCCGTTTATACATGCTCATGAAATTTTGAGGTGTTTGGGGCTGGTGAAGGGAGTGAACTCTTCAAGAAAGCACTAGAGGTTCGATAAAATCAACGACCTATCATCGGTTCAATCGTTTCTTTATGTTCGATCCCGGTGGTGCATAGTGGCGGTTTTGTTGAATTCTCAAGACCAGTAGCTACGGCTATGTAGCATAGGTCAACATGTCATATTCACCTATACCTATCATCATTCAAATGCTTAGTTACGAGTGTAACAGTATGCATTTTGTTAATTGGATTGTGTTAACACTGAAAACATTTATCGTCCACATGTTCATGTGCCAAAGTGCGTCACCACAACGCATTATGACGGGTTATAAATGATGAATATGACATGCGCTTTCACTCATAGTCCGCTTAAAATATACCTTGACAGACGATCTCGTAAGTCACTTTGACGAGCCAGTCTTCCCGTCGTTAGGGGGAGATGCGAATGATCATGTTCGAGTAGAACGACTTGGAAATGTCGTAGTTTGTCCCTACTGTGCCTCACCAAGTTCCCTAAAGTGACGAGATTAAATACATGCTGCAAACATGTCTGCAAGGATTGTGTCCGGTCATGGACGTTCGTCACCTGTAAATGGTGATATGGTAACATCACAAATTATGGTAGATGGTGTTACTAGGCCGTGGATCTCATAGAGTATTGGGATGCCACTTGGTTCGATAAATACTCTCGCTAAGAATGTATGCGAGTTTGGTACATGAAACTTGATCATATGATCAAATGAACTCATCCTTCTCATGTGATTCTGGATTACAGTCATTATTGGGGGACGCCTCAATGAATGCCAATCCATAAAGAGTACTCTATGAATAAAGCCGGTACATGAGGACATGGAATGTGAGTTTAATCGAACCATACTTCGTTGAAAATCTACAACGTTGTAACCTTGGCCTAAAATGGAAACATATGCGACTCCAGTATAAACAAAGTGATAGCCCTTTGTTGAAGTGGTGCCGACACTCCAAAGATAAGATCTATCCATATACTTTGTTAAAGCGGGTGAGAGAAGGAGTTAAACTCACCTCATGGCGCGAGGTTTCTCATGAACGCACTGGAATCGACTACGATGACACGAAACTTAGTTGTGCTATCATAATGGATGTTATAGCATCCACTATCTTTTCAGTTAGGTAGTTTCTCAAAAACTGACATGCAGCTTGTGGTTAAATCTTATCTTAGTGGGGAACTAAGTTAAGTGATAAAAATGATCTCGTGGTGGATCAGTCTCAAATCAAGTGGCTCTGACCACGGAGCGCGTCAACAAGTGATTATCGGGAACGCATACTAAGTATATACTTGATTTGGAAGAGATATGAAGCTTTTGTGTGTAAAACTAAGGGTTTATAGTGATGTACTCTTGTGAGACTAAGAGATTCCGCTAAATCCAAAGATAAGAATGAAAGGATCTTGGGGACACTTGATGATGCGTATTCATCAATCGGTTTAAGGCAATCTAAGGGACGGTTTCCCTAAGAGACAATAAAGTAATGCCTATATGATTCCCAATGATTAGTCGAAGTCATCATAAGACTTGGCTCACTTAAGTGATGATGCAGTCTTAAGAGAAAAGTACGGTATTATGTACTCATGTTCGACTCGATGTACTCATTCGTAATAATCCGGTAAAGCCACTGTGATAATAGCCTAGGATGCGCTCACGCAATGTCTGTGATTGACAAGAAGCTTGAAGCTCGCTCTATCTCGATAAAAAGGACAATTGAAAACTGATACCCGAATCTGCCCAGAATGTGTTGGTCTGTCTCCCATATGACCTACAGGGCAGCTCACTTGATGGAAAATGGTGAAATTGGTACCATTGGAAAGGTTTGTGTCTACTTTCCAAGGAAACCAACCATTTGATCACATCCATCATGTTGAGTAACATATGACTATTGTTGAAAAGTAGGACAGGATATGTCCGGTAATTTGCTGAGTCAACTTCGATAGAGCTTTGCGATCTGCTCAGGTCGATCTAGGTTACGTACTGTATGTGAATGAAAAGCTACGGGTGTCTAGTTTTCATAAGTTCTTACAGTTTCGTTGATACCTATTGAATCAAAGAAGTTATGACTGATTTGGTGCATGGAGGTCAAGACTTTGGAAAACTTGATAAGTCTTTAGTGACTCTGCACTTTGAATGTGTCGCGCTCTTTTTGTCCTTAGACCAAGGTTTGTTTTTTCCCATTGGGTTTTCACTTGGTAAGGTTTTTAACGAGGCGACCTATGAGAACATCCATACAATGATGTGTTGTACTTCTGTTCAACTTAGACAAAGAGGTATTTTTCCCACTGGGTTTTTCCTTGGTATAGTTGTGAAGGCAACTTGGCATCTGACTCCTATGATTTGAGGTACTCATCAGGGGGAGTCGTTATGTATACATCAGGGGGAGTATACACGACATGTTATGTTGGTGCGTTGCATTCTTTTCCTCATCAAGCCTTTATTTTTCCCATGGGGTTTTGTTTTGGCTTGGAATAGGTTTTTACGATGGCAACATCTTCTGCACCATTGTTGTATTAGTGCTCGACACAGGGGTAGTGTTCCAGGAATTATTATTCCCGTGATGTGTCTTACCTAATACTGATTGTAGATACATAGATGGAAGGTTCCAGATCCTTCTAGAGGTAGTAGGATCCTATTAGATGTCTTACCTTATTTAGGAATCCTATGTATGGAAGGACTCTCATTGTAATGCCTATATAAAGGCCCCTCTATCAGTGTTATGAATACAATTGATTCACTCTATTTACAGTTTTTTTTACTTTCTCCTGAAACATTATGTTAATTAATATTTCATTTCATTTAATCCTAGTTTAATTTTACCACTTTACTATTGTGCAAAATGGGCTTTATCGTGTATGGGATTTCCACTTTGTTCCGCAATGAAATATGTACATGATCATGTCATATTTGTACGCGTCTCATTAATTTGAATAGTCGTCTCTTTTATCGAACACTAAACACTTATGCAACCCAAAGTGCTGCAAGAAATATATTGACGTTCTTTCCCTTTCATCTATGTAACAATATAGCTTGTTTTAGATTCTTGTCATAAAATAAGGGATATAAAAATGTGATTATAAAATATCCCTAATTAGTCCAAAGAACTCTTTAACTAATTCTCTTTATTCTCTCTTAGTGTAAGTTGTTTTAAAAGTAATAATTTGTCCTAATAGGGTTGTGAATATAATAGAAATATATATATATATATATATATATATATATATATATTAGTTTGTGAAGCCGATGGAGTAATATGTTTTTGTAGTTTTTCTTTTTTTCTTCATATATATATATATATATATATATATATATATATATATATATGGATAGGTTCATGTAGGAAAGCTTTTTTCCGTAAGAAATAAGAATGATTTTGGGTCCTTGATCTTTGGTGATTAATGGCTGCAATTTGTGTACGTTGTGCTAAAGAGTTAGCCTAAGTGTGCTACGCGGAATATTTTTGAGGGGATATTTTTGTAATTATACAGATTTTATGTTTGGTATTTCCTACAATCATGGGATTTCATATCCCACTTCTTATCTCTTCCCAAATTTTAGCACCTTTGATAATATTGTTTTGATAATTATTTTGTTGTCATTTGTGTGATAGTTAGCACTTAAATCAGAAATTTTGTATTGTTAATACATTGTATTTCATTAATGTTTTAATAATAGAGTTTAGCATTAAAATGTTATTTGTATTAGCACATTTAATAGGTAATACTAGCACATATGGTATGTAATGCTTGCATAGCAGTTTATGGGATTTACAAATGGAGTCTTATTGTATTTATTGTATTTTTTTAGTAAATGACGCGAAAATCATTTTGTACATATACTTGAAAACGAGTATGATTATTTATCTTCCAAAAAAATAAAGCACAACACATTGTATCAAAATTGACTATATTGTACACAATAAAGCATAACAAAAATCACATAATTGGAATATAACCAACCGCACTGTTTTCCAATTTGCAAGACACACAAAACAAATGATTAGCACAATGATTCGATTTTTAAAAATACAAATCAAATAGAAAAAAAGATAATGTTAGTTTTTAAAAAAATAAAAATAAATACACCAAAAATATAAAATATTTGAACGACTAAAAAATATGAAATCCCATAAAAAAATAGATATTAACCTAAAATATGAAATCCCATGAATATAGTAACTTCCCATGATTTTAGTAACTTCCCATAAGATAAATTAGTCAAATTACATTGGTACCCCCAATAATTAAATTCGTTAGCACTCCTAGTTTCCCGCGTTAGCACACCAGAACGAAATCTGGGTCATTAATCTCCAAAGATTAATGGCTTACAATCATTCCTATTTCTTACACTTATACCATTTCACTCCATAACCCACCCCTATATATATATATATATCAAATGAGAATGACTTCTAAGAATAAATCCGAACCTTCGATTTTTCACTACTACAAAAAAGACATTCAACATCGCTCGTTTAACATCGGTTTTGTAAAAACCGATGTCACGGTGGCATAATTGAAAATTTTAAAACAAATTAACATCGGTTCTGCTAAAAACCAATGTTAAATTAATCCGAATCTGGTGATAACCACTTCGTAGATCAACTTTTGAAAAGATCACTGATCCGTGTAATTCGTCCAACATGTCATCAAGTCTCGAAATCGGAAATCGATACTTGATGGTTATATTGTTCACAGCTCGACTGTCAATACACATTCGCCAAGAACCATCCTTCTTAGGAACAAGTAATACCGGAACCGCACAAGGACTTAGGCTTTCTCGAACATACCCACGATTCATTAACTCTTCGATTTGGTTTAGTAATTCCTTCGTCTCCTCGGGATTACATCTATAGGCAGCTTTATTAGGGAGCGACACACCCGGTATGAGGTCGATCTGATGTTCAATCCCACGAATTGGTGGCAAACCCGACGGTAATTCTTCGGGAAAAACATCCACAAATTCGTGCAATAAGGTGTAATACCCGTACTTTTTGTAAATCTTCTACTCTTGTACTTTGTAATTTTTACGCTCGTATAAGTGTTTGGTAAGCTTATATGGATCTTGGAACTCTTGTCAATTGGATTTACCCCTTTTCTTATTCGGATCGTCGCTGTTTTCGGATCCTTGATGCGATTATACTACCTTCGTGTAATGGGTAGCGCACGCTACGCACACCTTGTAGCGCACGCTAATTTAGTGAGGGTAGCGCACGCTATCCATTATCATTAGCGCACGCTACTAATGTATTGGAGGCGGACAGTCCAGTAGCTACTGGACTGGAAAAGGGAATTCCTAGCGTACGCTAGGTGTGACTGGTAGCGTACGCTAGATTTTGATGGTAGCGCACGCTACGTTACTAGAGTAACGTGCGCTAGAGAGAGCAGAGCTGGGGACAGTAGGTTCTGGACTGGACACTGACTACCAGGTAGCGCACGCTATTAGAAGTAATTAGCGCACGCTAATTGGAGTCACTAGCGCACGCTATGAGCAGGTGTTAGCGTACGCTAACGGAACTGGCAGAGGCTACTGGATTACCTGGTGAGTCCGATAGCGCGCGCTACTTTTCATGAATAGCGCACGCTAATCCCTATTTAGTATAAATAGGACATTTCCGTTCCCAAATCGTCATTTCTTCCTACCTTCACCTCCTTGGGCGATTCTAGGCGATTCCGGGCGATTTGTGAGGAGTTCTTCGAGCTGCAATTATCTAGCAACATCTTTGAGTTTCTAGTTCGGATTTATCAACGTTTAATCCTCTCCACCGCTCCAAATCAAGGTAAAATTCTCACAACCCTAGATTTTCGGGATTTGGGGATTTTCCATCCGATCTCTTCGATCCAGCTTGTTGTTATGTTAGAATATATCGATTTCGAGTTATCTACCTTGGATACATGTTTTCCTATGGATTTAATGGTGTATTTCTGGAGTTCTTTAGTGTTTGGGATATTTGACTTGCGATTCACTATCCAAGAGAATTATTCCCGGAACACATGTATCGGGGTAGTAAATTCGGGTGATTCCAACTTATTTTCATACCGATGGGGTTTTGATAATTGAATTACGAACTTGTCTAGGTTCGAAGTTGTTGAATCCTTCGATCTTGGTACCTTGTCGTTTGTACCCTCTCCTCTCGTTTCCAGGCAAGTGATTCTTGTGAAATTTATGTTCTTAAATGTGAAAAGTAATGCATGTGATTGTGAGAGTTGCTTTCGTTCACTCCGAGAGGACCCGACGGGGTCGAGGAGGGTTCCGCTTATGTCGGTTCCCTGAACATTTGGGTTAGCCACTCCGAGATGATCCGACGGGGTCGAGGAGGGATTCGCGCATTGTCGAGTCCACGGTTAATCAAGAGATATCATCATTTCCAAATATGTTTGGATAATTGTATTTTCCGGAAAATCATTATCATGGCTTTGAATTGGTGCATATGCTTTTATGTATAAGACTTGACATTTCACTTGTAATACTTGCCCTAACCCCTCTCGTTTGGGGAAAATTACTTTTGTGTTTTTCAGTCCTAAGGAACCTTACGAGCGAGCGCCGGGACGATACGATGAGGATGGCGAGGCGTGATACCGTGGCTAGTTGTGTTCTACTTTGTTTGGTCGTTGTTCTCTTCGGTCCATTTTATCCTTGTAATAATAAGTGGTACTCGAGTACTTTAGGAAAGTCCTTTTCCATTGTCGTACAACTCCTTGTATTTCTTCATGGTATTGTTTGTCCGTGGTTGAACTTCCTTGGTTGTATCGAGTTTATTGATTCCCAAGTGGATTTTATTAAATTTATTACGTTGTGAGTGAGATAAGCCTAGTGAATCCCAGGTCGGGATTTACGGCGCTGTGATATTCTCCGAATATCTCGGGGTGTTACTGAATTTGGTATCGGAGCTTAGGTTTATGGATACCTAGGCAGCCGGATTCTTTGGGTCTAAATGTACTATTCCAAGGACACAGTATCATCGCGCTGCCGTCATCTCGTACGACCGGTACTCGTAAGTTCCCTATCTTGTTTACCCTCTTCATTCACTCACTATCATTCGATTATGGGACATGAGAAGTCCATATTCTAGACGGCATTGCTTCGAGCTATTCTTATGATTTTACTTACATTTTTCTTTAGAATGTCAACTGGTAGAGGAGGTGTTAGAGGCCGTGGTCGTGGTCGTGTCCGAGGGCGTTGCGCAGTGGAGCGACCATGTCCTCGGCTCGGTAGAAGGCTCGGCTACGCCTGGCTTGTCGGACTCTATTCAACCTAGCACCGGTAGTCATCGGGAACCGTCGGCCCTGGGAACTTCTACAGGAGCCAACCGGATGTGGGTGTTGCCACCATACTGCAGCAAGTGGCGAACCAAATGGCTATTTTAACCTGTGCGGTACAGCTTAACCAACCACCTCCTGTTACCGACACTGGGGCTGAGAAGTGGTTACAAGATGTTATTCGTATGCGCCCTCCCCAATTTATTGTTGCAAATGATCCGATCGGCTGGGAAGATTGGATTAATGAGATGAATAAAGTTTTCATGGCCGTGAATTGTCCAGAGGCACGTAAGGTGCCGGTTGCCCAAGACTTCCTATCAAGGGATGCGGCTAGCCGGTGGCAAGCTGTTGCACCTCGGGATCGTGAGGTTTCATGGGACGAGTTTAAGGAATTGATGGAGGCCGAGTTACGCCGTGGCACATTCGGGAGGCCAGGATTCGAGCCTTTTATGAAGCTAAACCCCAGGATGTCCCTGTATCTCAGGAAATCATTGAATACAACCGTCAACTCAACCATGTGAAAAATCAAGTGAGGGAAGAGAGAGATAGAATTCGTCACTTTGACATGCGAATGAAGCCAAAAGTTCGGCACTATATGTCGGGCCTCGCTTGCGCCACGTTGAAGGAGTATCAAGATAGGGCACTAGCATATGATATGTCCTTCACTACTACCGAAACGACAAGTGAGAGTAAGAAGCAAAAGACCACTGGAAAGTTTTCTAGCGGTAGAGGTGGCAACCCGCGGGGATCGCAGTCGGCAAGCTATACAACCAAAGGGTCTTCCCGTGCATCGGGAGGTAAACGGAATTTCAGAGCTGGTGCTAATGCGTCCAACCGGGTTGTGACATGTTTTAATTGTGGCCAGCAGGGCCATATTAATCGTGATTGTGGTCTACCCCCATTGAGGTGTTTAATTGCGGCCAGGAAGGCCACAGAGCCATGTATTGTATGGAAGAAGAAACCCCACTTGGAACTCAGGCAACAGCCCCTACGCCTGGAGAACCGAGTGTTAATCAGAAGTCATCTACGGGTCAACCATCCCAGAGTTACGGTCGAGGCAGAGGCCGTGGTCAGTCTGTTAGAGGGGGAGCTCCCAGTGCTGGTTCGGTGCAACCTCGTGTCTATGAGATGAGGAAAGCTGGATATCCAGAGGCTACCGTGGCGACAGGTATCATTTCTCTTTTGTCTCATCCAGTTAGAGTGCTTTTTGATTCTGGTGCATCTCATTCGTTCATCTCTTTGGATTGTGTGCGTCGATTGAATATTTAGGGCTTGTCTCCTTGTGAGTCCTTTGTGGTTAAGTTGCCCAGTGGTGATAGAATCGTGGGAGACAAAGAAGTTAGAGATTGTCCGGTGTTAATCGCTAAGAGAGTGTGGTTTTCGAATTTGATAGTCGTAGACATTGTTGATGAAGATCTAATCCTCGGTGACGATTGGCTCGATAGACACGGTGCGGTAATGAATTATCGCACGAAGATCATATCAATGTTAGCCAAAGACGGTACCGAACACCATTTTGCGGGGTACAAGAGGGGATGTCAGAAATTTTTGATTAGTGCCTTGAAGGTGACAAAACTTATTAGAAAGGGCTGTGTTAGGTATTGGTGTTATGCCATGAAAGTCGAAGATGGGAAAGTTGAACTTCCCTCGATTCCTATTGTAAGTGATTTTCCGGATGTTTTTCCGCATTTAATTACTGTGACTACCACCAGGGCGGGAAGTTGAATTTATAATTGATTTGGAGTCAGGAGCAACCCCGATTTCTAAGGCACCGTATCGTATGGCACCTTCAGAAATGCAAGAGTTGAAGAAACAACTGGGAGAATTGTTGGATAAAGGGTATATTAGACCCAGTGCCTCGCCATGGGGTGCACCGGTCTTGTTCGTAAGGAAGAAAGATGGTTCACTACGTTTGTGTATTGATTATCGGGAGCTGAGCAAAGTGACCATTAAGAATAAATACCCTTTGCCGCGTATCGATGATTTGTTTGATCAATTGCAGGGAGCCGCGGTGTTCTCGAAAATTGATTTGAGGTCCGGTTACTATCAACTTCGCATTAAGGAATCCGACGTTCCTAAAACTGCTTTCCGTACGAGGTATGGACACTATGAGTTTGTGGTTATGCCTTTTGGGTTAACCAACGCACCGGTGATATTTATGCAATTGATGAATAAAATATTCATTGAGCATCTTGATAATTGTGTAGTCGTTTTTATCGACGATATTTTGGTTTACTCTCGAGATGAAGAGGAACACGCTCGGCATTTGCGATTGGTCTTTGGAGATTTTAAGGACTCAGCACCTCTATGCAAAGTTTTCTAAGTGTGAATTCTTTGAAGGAAGTCATGTTTCTCGGGCATGTGATTTCAGTGGAAGGGGTTCGGGTAGATCCCCAGAAAATTGAGGCGATGTTAGATTGGGCTCCACCCAGAACGTGAAGGAGGTTCGTAGCTTTTTGGGTATGGCCGGATACTCTAGGAGGTTCGTGAGGGTTCTCCAAACTTGCTCGACCACTTACTCAATTACTCCGTAAGTCCGAAAGGTTCGAATGGAATAAAGAGAGACAACGGAGTTTCGAAGAGGCGAAAGGGCGCCCGACTACGCGCGGTTTTAGCCCTACCTCGGGAGTCGGTGGGTATTCGGTTTATTGTGACGCATCGGGACAAGGACTTGGGTGTGTACTCTTGCAAAGATGATAAGACGATTGCCTATGCTTCACGGCAACTTAAACCGTATGAGCCGAATTATCCTACCCATGATTTGGAATTAGTCTTTGTAGTGTTTGCCTTTGAAGATGCGGCGTCACTATTTGTACGGTTCTTCATGTCGAATTTATACCGACCACAAGAGCCTAAAGTATATTTTTAGCGTAAAGAGCTGAATATGATACAACGACGTTGGTTAGAGATGATAAAGGATTCGATCTGGAAATCCTTTACCATCCGAGAAAGGCTAACATTGTAGCCGATACGTTGAGCCTAAGTCGATATCTCTTCATATGCTTGAGGCCCTTACGCCTCAAGTTAAGATCGAACAGAGTTAATTGAGCGGGGAGTCGAAGTACGGATCCAACGGATTCGAGTCGAATGTGTACTCTTGAGGCTATTCCGTCCTTGATTGACGACGTCGGGGAAAAACAGAGAATGACCTAATGCTTGTTCAATCAAGGCGGACGTGGAAAAAGGGAAAGCCCTGGTTTTATGATCCACGAGGATGGCATTTTGAAATTTCAAGGTAGGATTTGTGTTCGAATGACTCAAAGGAGACAGAGAATACTCAGAAGCCCATGCTACACCTTACTCGATCCATCACGGGATGAGTAAGATGTACAAGGATCTTAAAAGGAGTTTTGGTGGAATAATATGAGGAGAGATGTCATCGAGTTTGTGTCAAGGTGTTTGACATGTCAACAAGTCAAAATTGAGCATCAACGGCCGGGTCTGTTGAAACCTCTCCTATTCCCGAATGGAAATGGGAGGATATTACCATGGATTTCATCACCGGGATGCCGAGGACTAAGTCGGGGATGAATATGATTTGGGTGGTTGTTGACCGATTGACTAAGTCGGCACATTTTCTTGGCATTAAGGACACGTGGGGACCGGAGCGATTGTCTCGGATTTTTATATCGGAGATTGTGAGATTACACGGTATGCCAAAGTCTATTGTTTCCGATCGTGATGGCCGTTTCGTGTCGCATTTTTGGAAGGCGGTCCATCAAGCCTTGGGCACCGAATTGAGGTTGAGTACTTCCTTCCACCCTCAGTCAGCCGAGTCGGAGCGGACGATCCAGACATTGGAAGATATGCTGAGGGCGTGTGCCCTGGATTGGAGTACCGATTGGGAAATACACCTACCTTTGATCGAGTTCACTTACAATAATAGCTGGCACGCATCGATCAAGATGGCACCTTTTGAGGCATTGTATGGTAGGCGGTGTAGATCTCCACTTTGTTGGGATGAAGCTTCAGATTTAGTCAGGACGTAACCCGATATGTTGATGGAAACTAAAGAGAAGATTTCCATCATCCGAGACCGACTGTTAACCGCTCAGAGTCGACAAAAATCCTACGCTGACAATCGTCGTCGGCCGTTGGAATTTGATGTGGGTGATCATGTCCTACTCAAAGTATCACCGATTAGAGGAGTCTTCAGGTTCGGAAAAAGGGGCAAACTTAGTCCGAGATATATTGGACCTTTTGAGATTCTCGGCGAATTGGGAAGGCCTATCGATTGGCTTTACCTCCGGCCCTTAGCCATGTTCACGGTGTGTTCCATGTTTCCCAAGCTGGAGTACGTCCGACCCGAGTCATATCATTGATTACGGGGACATCGAGATCGCAGAGGATGTCACATTTGAAGAGAAGCCGGTGAAAGTACTAGAGCATCGAGTAAAACAACTCCGGCACAAAACCATACCGTTGGTTAAAGTTCGGTGGTCACGACACCGAGTAGAGGAAGAGACGAGGGAAACCGAAGAGAGCATGCGCACTAGATACCCAGAGTTATTCATTTCTTAAGTTTCGGGACGAAACTTCAATTTAGAGGGGGAGGATGTAATACCCGTACTTTTTGTAAATCTTCTACTCTTGTACTTTGTAATTTTTACGCTCGTATAAGTGTTTGGTAAGCTTATATGTATCTTGGAACTCTTGTCAATTGGATTTACCCCTTTTCTTATTCGGATCGTATTGCTTTCGGATCCTTGATGCGATTATACTACCTTCGTAATGGGTAGCGCTCGCTACGCACACCTTGTATCTAACGCTAATTTAGTGAGGGTAGCGCTCGCTATCCTTTATCATTAGCGCACGCTACTTATGTATTGGAGGCGGACAGTCCTGTAGCTTCTGGATTGTAAAAGGGAATTCCTAGCGTACGCTAGGTGTGGTAGTAGCGTACGCTAGATTTTGATGGTAGCGCACGCTACGTTACTAGAGTAACGTGCGCTAGAGAGCAGTGAGGACGATGGGTTACGGATCGACACCGACTACCAGTAGCGCACGCTATTAGAAGTAACTAGCGCACGCTAATTGGAGTCACTAGCGCACGCTATGAGCGAGTGTTAGCGTACGCTAACAGGGCAGAGGCTCTTGGATTGCACGGTGAGTCGATAGCGCGCGCTATTTTTCATGAATAGCGCACGCTAATCCCTATTTAGTATAAATAGGACATTTCCGTTCCCAAATCGTCATTTCTTCCTACCTTCACCTCCTTGGCGATTCTAGGCGATTAGGGCGATTTGTGAGGAGTTCTTCGAGCCGCAATTATCTGGCAACATCTTTGAGTTTCTAGTTCGGATTTATCAACGTTTAATCCTCTCCGCTCCAAATCAAGGTAAAATTCTCACAACCCTAGATTTTCGGGATTTGGGGATTTTCCATCCGATCTCTTCGATCCAGCTTGTTGTTATGTTAGAATATATCGATTACGAGTTATCTACCTTGGATACATGTTTTCCTATGGATTTAATGGTGTATTTCTGGAGTTCTTGAGTGTTTGGGATATTTGACTTGCGATTCACTATCCAAGAGAATTATTCCCGGAACACATGTATCGGGTAGTAAATTCGGGTGATTCCAACTTATTTTCATACCGATGGGGTTTTGATAATTGAATTACGAACTTGTCTAGGTTCGGAGTTGTTGAATCCTTCGATCTTGGTACCTTGTCGTTTGTACCCTCTCCTCTCGTTTCCAGGCAAGTGATTCTTGTGAAAGTTATGTTCTTAAATGTGAAAAGTAATGCATGTGATTGTGAGAGTTGCTTTCGTTCACTCCGAGAGGACCCGACGGGGTCGAGGAGGGTTCCGCTTATGTCGGTTCCGTGAACATTTGGGTTAGCCACTCCGAGATGATCCGACGGGGTCGAGGAGGGATTCGCGCATTGTCGAGTCCACGGTTAATCAAGAGATATCATCATTTCCAAATATGTTTGGATAATTGTATTTTCCGGAAAATCATTATCATGGCTTTGAATTGGTGCATATGCTTTTATGTATAAGACTTGACATTTCACTTGTAATACTTGCCCTAACCCCTCTCGTTTGGGGTAAATTATCATTGTGTTTTTCAGTCCTAAGGAACCTTACGAGCGCCGGGACGATACGATGAGGATGGCGAGGCGTGATACTGTGGCTAGTTGTGTTCTACTTTGTTTGGTCGTTGTTCTCTTCGGTCCATTTTATCCTTGTAATAATAAGTGGTACTCGAGTACTTTAGGAAAGTCCTTTTCCATTGTCGTACAACTCCTTGTATTTCTTCATGGTATTGTTTGTCCGTGGTTGAACTTCCTTGGTTGTATCGAGTTTATTGATTCCCAAGTGGATTTTATTAAATTTATTACGTTGTGAGTGAGATAACCCTAGTGAATCCCAGGTCGGGATTTACGGCGCTGTGATATTCTCCGAATATCTCGGGGGGGTGTTACATAAGGCATCCATCCTTTCGTTTCGTACAACCATGTTACCATCCCGTGTCTCCTTTAGAACCAATAAGTACACGCATTTGCCATCATCAATAGCATGTTCCACCTCCCGTTCGCTAGCAAACATGGCCAGTTTTGGCTTTTCACTCCTACTAGAACTCATAGAGTGAATGGCTTGAGGTGACATTGGTTTAAGCACAATCTTCTTGCCCTTATCCCGTAACTCGTACTCATTGCTTCTTCCTCGGTGTAAAACGTCCCTATCAAACATCCATGGCCTCCCCAACAGTACATGGCATGCATCCATCGGGAGTACATCACATAATATGTTGTCTTCATATGAACCCATGGCTAGTCCAATCCTCACTTGTTTAGTCACCCTTATTTTGCTCCCATCATCGAGCTAATGCAAAGTGTAAGGTTTCGGGTGAGCCATAGTGGTCAGCCCGAGTTTAGTCACCATTTCGCTGGAAGCTATGTTGGTGCAACTCCCTCCATCAACAATCAAACTACACCATTTATTTCCAACTTGACACTTTGTGTGAAATATTTGATTCCGCTGTTCCGAATCATTCGAAACAGTTTTGGCTTGTAGCGTCCGCAGAACTAAAGCCTTGTCATAGCTTGGAGCATCGTAAGTCTCGCATTCTTCTCCTTCTTCGTCCTTCAGGTCGAAATCAAATACGTCACTCAGTCTTTCTTCCTCAACCAACAATTCGTCTCGGATCGTGACAGCTTCCCTTAGTGTCACCACTCGCTTGTTCGGACAAGCATTTTGATAATGCCCGAATCCTTGACATTTGAAACATCTCACTTTAGCCAAACTCGTCTCCTTCGGTACGTAGGGTATAGTCGCCTTAGCAGGAATCGCAACAGGAACCGGATTCGGTACAGTTGCCTTAGCAGCTGAACTAGATCCGATGCTTGGGTTTCCAAATTTGATTGGAAACTCGGGTTTGTACAGCTTCATCCTGTTCTGAGCTTCTAACTTCACACATAACCCACATAATGTATCGAAGTCCTCGTATGGATACAGTTCCACCGAGTTAGCTATGCTTCGGTTTAAGCCACGCAAGAATCGCGACATCTTCTGCTCCTCATTCTCCTCTATCTCTCCCATTAAGGTTAGATTCTCAAACTCCTCAATGTATTCACTGACATTTAACTTTCCTTGCAAGAGATCTGCAATCTTTCTGTATAAGGATAACCGGTGTGATGTTGGCATATATCTCTTATGAAGTTTTCTTTTTAATGAATCCCACGAACGGATCTTTTCCTTCCCCGCACGAGCTCTTCGTGTTTTAATTCCTTCGTACCAAAGTGAAGCTCCTTTTCCCAACTTGAGAATTGCATACTTACACCTTTTCTCATCGTCAAGGTCTTTAAATTCGAACATACGATCAATTTTTCGTTCCCATTCCAGGTAAACTTCAAGGTCCGTCCCACCAACGAACTCTGGAAGCTCGTTCACCTTGAACTCTTCGACATGGCGTGAGGGTCGTTCATAGTCACCACGCCTCGGTTGCCAACGCTGGTCGCGTTGTTCTGGTACGTCACGCAATGCGTCACGAAGTTTTGCCAAGAAATCAGCATCGTTGAGATCCATAATGCCAAAGATCAAGAACTTGGGCTCTGATACCACTTATGATACGAATTCTCACTTGTGATGCGAATTCGCTATCGATACAGCGGAAGGCTTTTTGACGAGTGGAAGCTATCGACAAGAAGCGCCGGGAGGCTGGTGACAACGGCTGCCTGACCACAATGCGGCCGAGTGATGAAGGCGGTAATTCGATACAGCAACAAGATAGGAATTTGGCCAACTGGAGAATGACTCGAAACAGGCCACCTCCAAACAGCGACACTCGAAACAGCACGTTTCGGTAGGAAGCGAATTTAAAACAGGAAACAAGTTCGAAGGATCGAACAACACTTATGCGAAATATCGGGCAAGTATAAAACTATATCGAAAAATGAACAGAATATCAAAAAAGGGTATAAACAGATGTTTTTATCAAATTAGACCTATAATTTGATAAAGTGATTTCTCCTCAAGACCTATTGAGAATCAATCAGATTAATACTCGAAACGCGTCGAATAAAAACCAAGTTTTGATGAAAAGCATTCACCAGGGAATAACACCAAGTGTTCTTATTTCTTCAACATTCAATTATCTTTCATTACAATTCTACTGCCGCTAATTATAGACAAAAACAGCCTGATGAGATAAATTAAATTAATACAAGCTGAGCTTAAAATAAGGAAAGATAATAAAAAGGTTCCCCATGTCACTTGTTGACAAAAGTAAAAGCTGGGTCTTTGTCTCCAAGTTGTTTGCTGACAGCCGCCTTTTGCCAAGAATCCTGCTGCTTTTGTAAGAGAAAGCTGAACATTCTTTTATTCTTTTAGTTGCCACTTGATCCTTTTTCCCTCCCCAAGGTGCTACTTGTCTTTTGTTTAAGTTTTTCCAATTTCGACTATCAAGGTAACTCCGTGCCTCGTTTCTGTTTTCTCGCCTAAGTAGGTTGTAGTGCGGTCGAGGTGTTTTACGTCAATTCTTACTTCGTCTTCTTCGCTTGGAGTAGTCGGCTTCGTATCAGGAAATAACTAGGCTGATTAGATAGTGGAACGTAATAACGTCCATTACGGGGGAATACGTTTCCTCGTAATCTATACCAGGGCGTTGTGAGAAACCTTGTGCAACAAGGCGAGCCTTGTACCTCAGGACTTCGTGATTCTCATTACGCTTTCTGACAAGAACCCATTTGTGTCCAACAGGCTTTACACTTGGCGGAGTTAGCACTACTGGGCCAAGTACCTTGCGTTTTGTCAGAGAGTCAAGCTCTTCCTGGATAGCTTCTTTCCATTTAGGCCAATCGGCTCTTTGTTGACATTCTTCAACAGAGCGTGGTTCGACATCATCGTGCTCTATGATTTCTTGAGCAACTGTGTATGCAAACACATCATCAATATGAGTGGTCGATCGTTCCATCAAATCAGACGCACTTTCATAATTGATCGAGATCTCTTTGTTTTCTAATGCTGAATCGATCTCCGGGGCGTCCTCTATTAATGATTCGTGGACATAGCTATAGTCAGAGATGATCTCGTGGGAAGGATTCCCAGTATTGATGATTAATGGGTTGGTTTGTGCCTCACCTGCCCTTTTCTTCCTTGGGCGGGAGACAATCGGGTGGCCTCCCCCTTTTCCTTTTGGGAGCCACGGCCTCGATCGCGCTTCCACTGGGTGCGATCGCATCACTCGGTACGTTGGTGATGTGCCCTTTATTCGGGACTTCTAACCTTGCAGGCACATTTGCAGCTGGAATGTGTGATCTTGTCACTTTGGCAATATCAGTAAACGCATCAGGCATCGAATCTGCTACATTCTGAAGATCGAGGATTCGTTGTACTTCACGATCACATGATGAGGTACGGGGATCATAATGAGACAGACTCGGGACGTACCAGGACAATTCTTGTCGTTCCTTGATAAACTTCTTTTTCTCCTCTCCCCCTAACGACGGGAATTCTGACTCATTGAAGTGACAATCCGCAAAACGCGCGGTAAAGAGATCACCTGTCAAGGGTTCTAAGTAGCGGATAATTGTTGGGGATTCGTATCCAACGTAAATACCTAAACGTATCTAAGGACCCACTTTATTGCGTTGTGGGGGCGCAATCGGCACATATGTTGCACAACCAAATATGCGTAGGTGTGAAATATCTGGTTCATATCCAGTTACCAACTGGTACGCAGAAAATGGTTGGCCAACGGTGGGTCTGAAACGAATAAATGCAGTGCATGTAGGACTGCATATCCCCAAGCAGATATGGGCAGATTGGTGCGCAAAACCAATGCCCGTGCTACCATTTGGATTCTTTTAATGGTTGCCTCTGCGAGACCATTTTGTGTATGCACATGGGGAACGGATGCTCTACATCGATTCCGATTGACATGCAGTAGTCCTCAAATACTTTAGATGTAAATTCTCCTGCATTATCAAGTCGAATAGACTTGATAGGGTGATCAGGATGGTGAGTCCTTAGACGAATGATCTGAGCTAGGAGTTTTGCAAATGCAGCATTTCGAGTGGAAAGGAGTGCGACATGTGACCAGCGTGTCGGAGCATCCACCAATACCATAAAGTACTTAAATGGTCCGCATTCTGGGTGGATTGGTCCACAAATATCTCCTTGTATACGTTACAAGAATGGGATGTTCGCTTTAGTATCTTTAGTGTAGGAAGGTCTCGCTCCTACTTTAGCTAAAGAGCAGGGTTTGCAGAATGAGCGATGTGCTTTTGACATAGTCAATTGCTTAGAAGGAGCATATGTCTCTATTGTAATATCTGTAATTTTTCCATTTTTAGCGGTTTCCATTTTTGGGGTATGTCTATTTTTATCGACTCGCTTGTAACCGTTTCGACATTTTGAATCTATTTTGTTCTTGGAGTTTTTCCATTTGGACGAGTTTTGATTTCACGTAATTTCATTTTATGACATGTTTTGCCGTATGAACGTTCGATTCTTGTAAAACTCGTTCGTTTCCGTTGTTTCTTGGTTTGTACAAGTTCGTATGGTTGAGTTGGTCATGTGGAGACTTTCGGTTTGTAAATCCGACGTCGTTTCGTGATTTTCGGGCACTTGGGCCATTTTTGTAATTTCCTAATAGTTTAGGGAATCTTGTTTTCGTTGTCGCATTACGGACCCTTCGGTGGTCGGAATTGTATTTCTCTTTCAGCGCTTAGCTCCGTCGTCTTGTATGCTTCGCGTCTATGTTCCTGGATTCTGGTTTCGAAGTGCGTTTCGTGTTTTGTACCTTCGACAGCCAGATCTTTGATATGAGCAAGGCGATCTTGAGCTAGCGTAGGTAGCGCACGCTACCCTGTTGCCTTGCGTGCGCTACCAATGTGCGATTAGCGTGCGCTAACTCGTTATTGTTAGCGTGCGCTAGCGATTGGCGGTAGCTCGGGCCGGCCTCGGCCCGTTAGCGTGCGCTAAACATGCTAGTTAGCGTGCGCTAACTTCACATTTTTAAAGATTAGGGCGATTTAGTTTCGGATTATTTTCATTCTTTTCCCTTCCTTCCATTCCTACGGGCGATTTTGGCGATTCAGAGCAGATTGTGGAGAGTAATCGGCGGAATTCCCTTCCAGTCCAATTCTTGTATCTCGAGCATAACACACAACCAACAAAACCCCACTCCATAGTCCAAATTCAAGGTAATTCCTCAGGAACCCTAATTTTGACGTTTTTGGGGGATTTCGGGATTTTAGGGTTTAGTTCCGAATTGTTCATCTATATTACGATATTCTTCACCGATTGTGATCATTGAATGATTCCAAATCCAGTTTTCTTGATTTTAATCCGCGAATTATCAATACGGGGAGATTTTG
Source organism: Orobanche coerulescens (assembly GCA_033398695.1). NCBI lineage: Eukaryota > Viridiplantae > Streptophyta > Magnoliopsida > Lamiales > Orobanchaceae > Orobanche > Orobanche coerulescens. The sequence continues at coordinate 57,478,711 of CM065807.1, read as the reverse complement.
CGTAAACCCTCACCCGTATTGATTGAACGTCTTTTGTCGTTAATTGTAATCGGGGTTTTGGGAGTATTCCTTTCGATTATTGATGTCCGTTGGGACTGAGTTATGCTAATTCTTCGTTTAGGAACCGTCGTTTTCCATTCGGATCATTCGTAGTCATTTTTCACTTCCGATTCTTCGAAGAATGTCTCAAAGGCAAGTACTTTACATTTGTTTACATGTTCTAGTATTTGAATTATGGCTATATGTGGTTGTTGTGGGGAGATATGTGTATGTTCACCTAGGGACGGTCCGACGGGGCCTCTAGCGATACGTATTGCCGTGTGTGTGCGTATCACAAACTGTGGTTAGCCACCCAGGGATGTCCGACGGGGCTCTGCGGGGTACGGTGGCCGTGAGTCTCGTGCCAACGGTTAACTTTGAATTATGATTTGTTGGAGATAATGTGTTTTGTGTGTACATCATAAATATTCCGGAATATAAAATGTTTTCTAAAGTGACTTTTTGGCGCATATATTCATCTGATTAGAATGTAGTTCAAATGGATTGTACTTGCACTAGCAGTTGTCGCTAACCCCTTAAATGGGGGAAATACTTTTTGTATTTCAGGTATTGATCGTGGGGATAAACGAGCACTCGGGACGTATGAGGATGATGGGCAAGCATGATATTGTCCAGTATTTGATTTTCGATGTTATGTCTGTCGGTTACTATTGATGTCTGATTTTGGGATTTATGTATTATAAAATTGGTTTAAGTACTCGAGTACTTCCTGTTTGAAATTGTTAATGTTGTGTTCCCGTTTTGGGAAATGGATTTGATGTCAGAATTTAATTGTCGGTTTGTAGTCTTTTATTTGAATTGTCGTTTTATTAATGATAGCTTTTCGTTGTCGAATGTCTTGTTGGTATGTTAGCCTGGTGGATTCCACAATGTGGGGTCCACGGCGCTGTAATATGCCCTGAACGTCTTGGGGGTGTTACAGAATATGGTATGAGAGCTTAGGTTTATGGATACCTAGGCTGTCGGTCATTTGGGTCTAGTTAAGTGTCGTTATTGGGACAGTATCACTGTTATGCCATCATCTCAGTACGCCGGTGCTCGTAAGTTTTCCTAACTTGACTCGTTTCACCGTTCTGTTCTATTTCTGTCTTAGTATCTTTTGCGTTTTGCGTTTGAATTGTACTTACCCGTTGCTTCTTCAGAATTCCTGCTGGTAGAGGACGAGGACGCGGTCGCGGACGCGGTAGGGGACGTGACGCAGCCGGTGGGGCGGCCATGTCCGATCACTCGGGAACTGATTCGGCGATGCCTTCTTTGTCGAACAGTGTTCCCCCTAGTTCCGGAGGTCACAGACCGATCCGCTAGCTCCTAATGCTCATGAGAATGTTGGAGTGGCCAACATATTACGGCAAGTAGCGAACCGAGATGACGCCATCGACTCAGCCGCTCGTCGGCCATGCTAATGCCAACCCGGTTCCGCCACTGGATCCGGTAATGATAAGCTACTTCAGACGTGATTCGTATGCGTCCTCCGCAGCTTGATGGTGCTTGACCCTTCCGGTTGGGAGAATTGGTTATTCGAGTTGGAGAAAGTGTTTGAGGTCGCTAATTGTTCCGAGGAGAGGAAAGTACCCATTGCTCAAGATTTCTCGCCAAGGAGGCAAGAACGTGGTGGCAAGCGGTGAAACCGCGTGACCGGGCAGCTACGTGGGCGAGTTTCGAGATCCGATGGAAGACGAATACCGCCCTCGCCGCTGAAAGAGGAGGATCCGAGCCTTCTTTGAGGCTAAGCCCCAAGATGATCCAATTACACAAGCTATCAAGGACTACAATCAACAGCTGCACTACGTGAGAAACCAAGTCCGAGATGAGCTAGACAAGATCCGCCACTTTGATATGCGGATGAAGCCGAGGGTGCGCCACTACATGTCTGGTCTGGGGTGCACGACTTTGAAAGATTATCAGAATAAAGCGATGGCTTACGAGATGTCGTTTTCATGGCAGAGACGGCAGCTGAAGGAAAGAAGCAGAAGACCTCCGGTCAGTTTTCGGGAGGCAAGTCAGGAGGGTATCCGAAGGCTCAGTCTGGTTCGCGAGTCTTCGGGAGTCAGTCGCCATCAGTTGGTCGAGGGAACGGTTCTAGGTCTGCTCCTGCTGGTTCCGTTCGTGGTCCTACATGCTTCAACCGGCACGTCCGGCCACATGATGAGTGAGTGTGATAGGCCTCCGATTCGGTGTCTTGCTTGTGGTCGTATGGGTCACCGTGCTAAGTTTTGTACGGATGCGGCTCGGGCTCAGCTACTCGGATATCCTGCTCCAGTGCAGGAGAGCCGAGTGTGAATCGAGCACCAACAGCTCACCGCAGCAGAGTTTTGGTAGAGGTCGAGGTCGTAGTCACCTTCTAGAGGGGAGCTTCTAGTGCGGGTCCATTCCGCCCGTGTGTATGAGATGAGGCGAGCCGGAGATCCCGACGCGACGGTGGCTACAGGTACCGTCCACATCCTTGACCATCCTGTTTCCGTATTGTTCGATTCTGGTGCTACGCATTCTTTTATATCTATGGATTGTGTGCGTCGTCTGCATATTGATTGCCTTGTTGCTTGTGAGCCTTTTGTTGTTAGACTTCCTAGCGGGGATAGCATCGTAGGGGACCGTGAGATTAGAGATTTTTCTGTGAGTATCGCGGGGAGGGATTGGCCTTCTAATCTGATTGCGGTAGATATTAGAGATGAGGATTTGATTCTGGGTGAGGATTGGATGGACCGTCATGGGGCGATCATGAATTATAGAACGAGGACTGTTTCGATGTTAGCCTCTGATGGTACCGAGCATTCTTTTGTAGGGCGTAAGCGGGGTAGCCAGAGATTACTGATCAGCGCTTTGAGGGCGGTGAGACTTCTTCGGGGAGGTTGCACGGGCTATTGGTGTTACGCTTTGAGATCGGAAGAAGGGGGAGTCGAGCTCTCGTCTATTTCGGTAGTATGTGAGTATCCTGACGTTTTTCCAGATGAGTTGCCGGGTTTGCCACCGGACCGAGAGGTTGAATTTACCGTCGATTTAGAGCCGGGTGCAGCACCTATCTCTGAGACGCCATACCGTATGGCGCCTGCCGAGATGCTTGAGTTGAAGAAACAGTTGGGAGAGTTGCTAGATATGGGATATATTCGACCGAGCGCTTCGCCTTGGGGCGCACCGGTCCTATTCGTAAAGAAGAAGGATGGGTCACTTCGTTTGTGTATCGACTACCGAGAGTTAAACAAAGTGACCATCAAAAACAAATATCCACTCCCGAGGATTGATGACTTGTTTGATCAGTTGCAAGGAGCGACCGTGTTTTCGAAGATTGATTTGAGATCGGGGTATTATCAGCTCCGAGTGAAGGATACCGATATTCCGAAGACGGCCTTTCGGACGAGATACGGTCACTACGAGTTTGTGGTTATGCCTTTTGGGCTAACCAACGCACGGCCGTGTTCATGCAGCTTATGAACAAAGTCTTTATCGAGTACCTCGATAAGTGTGTAGTCGTTTTTATCGATGACATCCTGATTTACTCGAGGAGCGAGGAGGAGCACGCCCGTCATTTGCATATTGTGTTGGATATTTTGAGAACTCAGCATCTTTTTGCGAAGTTCTCAAAGTGCGAGTTTTGGTTACGGGAAGTTATGTTTCTCGGTCATGTGATCTCGGCCGAGGGTGTTCGTGTGGACCCACATAAGGTAGAGGCAGTGTTGGATTGGGCGCCGCCCAAGAACGTGAAAGAGGTCCGTAGTTTTCTGGGATTAGCCGGGTATTATCGTAAATTCGTCGAGGGGTTCTCTAAACTCGCTCGACCGCTGACTCAGTTGTTACAGAAGTCAGAGAAGTTTGTGTGGACCGATGAGAGGCAGAATAGTTTTGAGGAGTTGAAGAAGCGGTTGACAACCGCTCCCGTTTTGGCCTTACCGCGTGGTAATGATGGTTTCTCAGTTTATAGCGATGCTTCTGGCCAAGGGCTCGGATGCGTACTTATGCAGCATGGGAGGACGATTGCCTATGCTTCCCGTCAGTTGAAACCATATGAATTGAATTACCCTACGCACGATCTTGAGTTGGCCGCAGTTGTGTTTGCGTTGAAAATCAAGGCCATTACTTGTATGGCTCGTCGTGTCAGATTTTCACCGATCACAAGAGCCTGAAGTACATCTTCACGCAGAAGGAGCTTAATATGAGACAGAGGAGATGGTTGGAATTGATTAAGGATTACGATCTTGAGATCCTCTATCATCCGGGCAAGGCTAATGTGGTAGCAGATGCCTTGAGCCGGAAATCGGTATCGCTTCGAGCGCTTGAGTTGCTTACGGCCCAGTCGGGACTTCAGCGAGAGCTTATGAGGTTGAGCATTGATGTTGTACTGCCAGAGAGTTCCGGGCAGTTATGTACTCTTGAGATTTCTTCATCTCTGGTCAAGGACATTAAATCGGGACAGTTGGAGGACCCGATGTTTATTCAGCTTCGGGAGAGTGTAGAGAAGGGGAAAGCCCCGGGATTTGTTATTCATGAGGACGGAGTGTTGATATTCCGAGGTCGGTTGTGTGTTCCGAACGACTCGGAATTGAGACAGAGCATTATGCGAGAGGCTCATGCGTCACCATACTCAGTCCATCCGGGCTCGAGTAAGATGTATAAAGATCTGAGGAAAAATTTTTGGTGGAACGATATGAAGAAAGAGGTAGTTCAGTTTGTAGCTAAGTGTTTGACTTGTCAGCAAGTCAAGATTGAGCATCAGCGGCCAGCCGGATTATTGAAACCACTTCTCGTTCCGGAATGGAAGTGGGAGGACATCTCTATGGATTTTGTCACGAGTTTACCGAGGACGAAGACTGGTATGAATATGGTATGGGTGATTGTAGACCGACTGACCAAGTCGGCACATTTTCTGGGCATCAAGGATACTTGGGGTCCAGAAAAGTTGGCTCGTATTTTTATCACTCAGATAGTGAGGCTTCATGGTACGCCGAGGACCATTATTTCAGACAGAGATGGCCGATTTGTATCGCATTTTGGCAGCAAGTGCATAAGGCATTGGGGACTCGGCTACGTTTGAGCACTTCGTTCCATCCCCTGCACGATGGGCGTCCGAACGTACCATTCGGGACGCCCAGATCTTGCGCGCGTGTGCGTTAGGCGAGTAGTAATCGGGAGGATCATTTGGCCTTGATTGAGTTTACTTATAATAATAGCCGGCACGCGTCGATTAAGATGGCACCATATGAGGCACTTTATGGCCGACGTTGCCGATCACCGATATGTTGGGATGAACCGTCCGATTTGGTTGGCACCGAGCGGACCTTGTGTTGGAGACGAGAGAGAAAGTTGAATTGATTAGAAAGAGGATGTTGGCCGCTCGGAGTCGTAAATCTTATGCGGATGTTAGGCGTAGACCCTTGGAGTTTGAGGTGGGAGATCACGTTCTGTTGAGAGTATCTCCGACGAAAGGAGTTTTCCGTTTTGGGAAGAAGGGGAAACTCAGCCCGAGATATATTGGACCCTTCGAGGTATTGGAAAGAGTCGGCGAGTTGGCATACCGTTTGGCTTTACCTCCGTCGCTGAGTCATGTACATAGTGTATTTCACGTTTCCCGATTGAGGAAGTGCGTTAGGACCCGTCCCACATTATTGACTTTGGGGACGTGGAGATCGAGAAGGATATTACGTTTGAGGAGTGGCCCGTCAAAATTTTGGAACGTCGTGACAAACAGTTAAGGCACAAAACCATTCCTTTGGTTAAGGTGCAATGGTCGAGGCACGGAGTAGAAGAAGCGACGTGGGAGCTAGAGGAGGATATGCGTTCGAGACACCCCGAGCTTTTTGATTCTTAAGTTTCGGGACGAAACTTTATTTTAGAGGGGGAGAATGTAATATCCGTAATTTTTCCATTTTTAGCGGTTTCCATTTTTGGGGTATGTCTATTTTTATCGACTCGCTTGTAACCGTTTCGACATTTTGAATCTATTTTGTTCTTGGAGTTTTTCCATTTGGACGAGTTTTGATGATGTTTTCACGTAATTTCATTTTATGACATGTTTTGCCGTATGAACGTTCGATTCTTGTAAAACCTGCTCGTTTCCGTTGTTTCTTGGTTTGTACAAGTTCGTATGGTTGAGTTGGTCATGTGGAGACTTTCGGTTTGTAAATCCGACGTCGTTTCGTGATTTTCGGGCACTTGGGCCATTTTTGTAATTTCCTAATAGTTTAGGGAATCTTGTTTTCGTTGTCGCATTACGGACCCTTCGGTGGTCGGAATTGTATTTCTCTTTCAGCGCTTAGCTCCGTCGTCTTGTATGCTTCGCGTCTATGTTCCTGGATTCTGGTTTCGAAGTGCGTTTCGTGTTTTGTACCTTCGACAGCAGCGTACTGCTGATATGAGCAGCAGATCAATCACTGCGTAGGTAGCGCACGCTACCCTGTTGCCTTGCGTGCGCTACCAATGTGCGAAGGCGGCGCTAACTCGTTATTGTTAGCGTGCGCTAGCGATTGGCAGCAGTAGCTACTGGACCGGCCTCAGCCCCGTTAGCGTGCGCTAAACATGCTAGTTAGCGTGCGCTAACTTCACATTTTTAAAGATTAGGGGCAGTTTATTTTCAGCATTATTTTTCATTCTTTTCCCTTCCTTCCCTTCCTACGGGCGATTTTGGCGATTCAGAGCAGATTGTGGAGAGTAATCGGCGGAGTTCCCTTCCAGTCCAATTCTTGTATCTCGAGCATAACACACCACCATCTAAACCCATCTCCATCGTCCGAATTCAAGGTAATTCCTTAGGAACCCTAATTTTGACGTTTTTGGGGGATTTCGGGATTTTAGGGTTTAGTTCCGAATTGTTCATCTATATTACGATATTCTTCACCGATTGTGATCATTGAATGATTCCAAATCCAGCTTCTTGATTTTAATCCGCGAATTATCAATACGGGAGATTTTGCGTAAACCCTCACCCGTATTGATTGAACGCCTTTTGTCGTTAATTGTAATCGGGTTTTGGGAGTATTCCTTTCGATTATTGATGTCCGTTGGGATCGAGTTATGCTAATTCTTCGCTAGAACCGTCGCTTTCCATTCGGATCATCCGTAGTCATTTTTCACTTCCGATTCTTCAAGAATGTCTCAAAGGCAAGTACTTTACATTTGTTTACATGTTCTAGTATTTGAATTATGGCTATATGTGGTTGTTGTGGGGAGATATGTGTATGTTCACCTAGGGACGGTCCGAGGGCCTCTAGGGATACGTATTGCCGTGTGTGTGCGTATCACAACCGTGGTTAGCCACCTGGGATGTCCGACGGGGCTCTGGGGTACGGTGGCCGTGAGTCTCGTGCCAACGGTTAACTTTGAATTATGATTTGTTGGAGATAATGTGTTTGTGTGTACATCATAAATATTCCTAATATAAAATGTTTTCTAAAGTGACTTTTTGGCGCATATATTCATCCGATTAGAATGTAGTTCAAATGGATTGTACTTGCACTAGCGATTGTCGCTAACCCCTTAAATGGGGAAATACTTTTGTATTTCGTATTGATCGTGGGGATAAACGAGCACTCGGGACGTATGAGGATGATGGGCAAGCATGATATTGTCCAGTATTTGATTTTCGATGTTATGTCTGTCGGTTACTATTGATGTCTGATTTTGGGATTTATGTATTATAAAATTGGTTTAAGTACTCGAGTACTTCCTGTTTGAAATTGTTAATGTTGTGTTCCCGTTTTGGGAAGTGGATTTGATGTCAGAATTTAATTGTCGGTTTGTAGTCTTTTATTTGAATTGTCGTTTTATTAATGATAGCTTTTCGTTGTCGAATGTCTTGTTGGTATGTTAGCCTGGTGGATTCCACAGTGTGGGGTCCACGGCGCTGTAATATGCCCTGAACGTCTTGGGGGTGTTACATCTATTTCTTTAGATGACATAGCATGATTAACATCAATACTGTTCTTCGTGTTGAGTTGTTGCCCCTTTTTCGCTCGAAAGAAAGGATGTCCGTGCGAGTTCTTTAGGATACGGATCATCATATCTCGACCAGGATGACCTAGTCTATCATGCCAAAGCCTATATGAGTCTTTGTCCCAAATTTCATTTATGGTGACAGCATAGGATTCGAATACCCTAATGGTTGTGGTGTACAGTCTACTATTTTGACTCTTAAGTTTTTCTAATATGCGTTTACATCCACATTCATTAGATGTAATATAAAGGAACTCGATTCCATTCTCACAGTGGATTTCGACGTGGAAACCATTGCTACGTATATCTTTAAAACTTAGTAAGGTTCGAGGGGCCCTAGGTGCGTATAGAGCATCGGTAACACGGATAAGAGTGCCGTTAGGCAATAAAAATCGGGCATTGCCTCGCCCTTGGATGAGTTGGGAGGACCCAGTCATCGTGGTTACCGAGGTTTGACATGCAATTAATTCCGTGAATAGAAGCCTATTCCTAAGAATGGTGTGGGTGGTCCCACTGTCAACCAAACATTCAAGTTCTCCCCGATTCATTCCTACGAAAAGGAGAGAAAAAAAATTTGAACCATAAACATGCAAGCAATATTCATTTCTTTGAAATAAATCTAAGGATATAACGTAAGCAATAATAATATCTTGTTCTAGAAAAATAAAGTTTCATCACACCATTATTGAAAATAAAACATCGATAAAATCGTTCCGAGTTAACAATGCCAAATGTAAACGAGAAAGTAAACATAATGAAAACATTCACCATAAAGGGGTGCCTCTAATGACCGTGACACGTATGGCTCATTGCGATTATCGGTGATCGTGAAATTGACGTCGGGGACTCGTCGAGAGCATCTTCCTCCATATAGTGAGCCTCCGTTCTTTGGACTCTCTATATTTCTTCTAGTGTCTTTGCGACTTGTTTACTTGCATGGCGCTTCTTGTACCAATGTCCAAAGATCTCCACATCGATAGCACGGTTCATTTCCAACTCGACTTTGGGAGCGACATGGGGGTAGGTGCTTTGTTTCCTTGGCCAAGAGCCGGAGCACCAAGTCTACTCATTACATCGAAGAACCCCACGTCCTCGACCACGTCCTCGACCACCGTGCCCTCTTCCACGTTGTGGTTTGGGGTTGCCATAACCACCCCCATGCATCGGGTTTCTTTCCACCTTTCACTTTGCCATAGTTGGCCTCGAACTTTCTTTGTCCCACCGGCCTGGCATTGTTGCTCACTAATACTTCATTGTGCCTCTCACCACTTGCGTAGGTTGATAAGCTTATTGAAGGTAGTGATGCGTTTATTGTCATACTCCACCTATACTGGTTCGCTAGTATAAGGGCGGAAGTAGGGAAAGTGGAAAGAGTTTTCTAATCATATCATCTTCTGTGAGGTCCTTTCCACGTAAATTAAGGCGTGCCTTCCGACGGAGCATATCTTTGTTGAAATCGTTGATCCGTTTATAATCAAGCAAGCGGATTTCATTCCACCGCATACCAACTCGGGAGCAAAGTATTGTGGATGTTCCCAAAACGGCCCTTAAGGGCATCCCACAGTTCTTTCGGGGATTTCAACTGCAGATATTCCCACCTTAGGCTGGGGTCGATATGTCGCCTAAGGAACATTAATGCACTAGCTTTGGTTTTGTCTGACGGTACTTCGCCTGCTTTTTCAAAGATAGTAACACTATAGTCCTTAGCGATAAAAGTGATCTCTACGTCAGAAACCCATCTATGGTACTCAAGCCCTTCTGAGTCCAAGATGTCAAATTCAGGACGAGTTGGATCAGCCATCTTGAGACAAGAAAAAAAAGGAAAATGAATTTTCACAGTATATCATGAGTACTTTCTATGATAAAATTTTCAATAATGTGGAGGGTTATTATTTTTCAGAACCAAGATATGGTCAAAATTACTTTCGATGCTATTGGGGTTTTTATACCGATGAAATTACTTTATCACGGTTCGAGTTGATATAGATAGTAGAAATAAGTCCTCTAGGTTCTACTAATGATGAACTTACATGCCATAACTAACAATGCATGCAAAACATATATATATATATAATTATAGGTATAATCACATAGCCCTATGAATATATCTATACACGTATAAATGCAGTCAAAGAGGTATCTTATGCCGCAATAATTATTAATTCAACGTGAATTTATTTTAATTCAAGTTGCTTAAGCAATTTATTTTAATTTAATTAAAATTATGGATGCATCATGCTTTTGGTTTAATTAAGCATAAGTAAATTGCAGAGTATAAATATCCAATCAATAGTAATTAAAAAAAACATGTAAATTCGTGCATTGCAGATAGTAGGGTTCGTATTTGTGTACTTTGTTTTGTGAATAGGAGCAGAAACGAGCTGAAAACAAGACTGCGTGCGGGTCGGGTCAGCAACCGGATCTGGTTCGTTCAGCAATCGGGTCGGGTCTCAGAATCGCCGAGCCAAGAATCGGTTCTGATCGCGGCCGGGCCGCAGTACGGCCGGCCGACAACTGGCCGATGAAAACGCCACGGCCGGACGAGCCGGAACTGGAATACGGAGACGAGCAAGCCGGAGATGAGCTGCGATGGGTCGGGTTGAATGAAGTCGGCGCAGGAGCTACTGTGCTCTGGTTTTGCGCGGTGGTTCGCGATCGAGGATTAGGGCTGGAGATTTGGGGGATGACGGCTTCGATTGCAGAAGACGACGACGACGAGTCGAAGGTTTGCAGATGGCGGAGGTCGGACGTCGGGGAAGAAGATGCAAGTGGGCGGGTCGCGGCTGTTACGGGCTGGGAACCGGCGGCCGATTGCAAAAGACGGCGACGGGTTTTCAGAAAGTGGAAAAACGACGGGGGAAAAACAAGCAGGAGCCGGGGGGAGTCGCGTCCGATCTGGTCTGGTCTTGGACGGAGGACGAGCAGGCGACGAGCCGGAGGAGATGGAGGGATGTCGCGATTCTGGGCGACGGCTGGACGTGGAAGCGTCAAGCGGGGAAAGGCATGCGGCAAAGTGGGTCTCGCTTCTGGTTTTTTCGATTTTTCCTTTTTTTTTTTCAGAATTTCGGCCGGGATTTTTTTTCTCTCGGTGGTTGAACACGTGCTGAATGTGTTGAAGGGAAAATAACTTGAGACAAGAAAGTAGGGCAAAAGTGTTGTATTATTCCATCAATGAGATCCCTTAAATAGGGTGAAGTACATACAAACAGGCATCAGCCAAATCCTATCTAGGAAAGCCCATAAACTAACAGACTTAGGCACACAACGGGTATTATTCCTTTAACAAACCCTTATATATATATATATATATATATATATATATATATATATAGGGGAAAGTGAAGGTGTGTATTTACTAAGCCAAATGAAAAACACCTCACATACTATTTTTTAATATTAATGAATGAATGGCCCACATGTATTTTATATATTAAAAAAATGTATGAAAGGCTTTTCACCCAACTCAAAGTGATCACACACATTCACTTATATATATATATATATATATATATTACTAGAGCTATGTTTGTAGCACTTATAAAGTAATATATTTATATGATTGTTTTGATCAGTTGATCGAAAATTGTTATGGGCAAGTTAGTTTTTTTTTTTTTAATTATTTGGTGGAGATGGGTTGTAAATCAGGTATTAAATTATTATTTTATATGTTTATAAACAGGTTCTGAGCATGAGCAGATTGGGAGGTGCTGCGCCCGTGATTGCTGATATGTCGTCTGAGGTAATATACTATTCAGACGTTTTCATATAGTAATATCGTTCACTTCTGATCGTAATACATTGTTATGAGATGTATAATTTTTAATTATTACTCCCTCCGTCCACGATCTTCTTTTACAGTTTGACCCGGCACAGGTTTTAATAATGCTTATTGACTTTGAATAGATATATGTAGTGAGTGTAATTTTGGTCCTATTTGGGTGTATGTTTATTAGTAATTTAGTGTAGATAAAGTAATGATGTTGATGTGTGAAGATAAAGGTAGAATTAAAAAAGTAATGATGTTGATGTGTAAGGATAAAACTGGAATTAAAAAGTTTCCTTATTTAGAAAAAATGAAGTGTAAAGAAAGATTGTGGACGGACGAAAATGGCAAATGTAAAGAAAGATCGTGGACGGAGTAATATTTATAATTATATTTTAGTAAAATTTAGAAGAAAAATAATATTTTAAAAATATATATTAGAATCTTATAGGATTCCCCTTTGTGAAGAATTATGTGACAGGAAAAGCCCTTTGACAACAATTTTGTGACAATTAGGCAAAAGAAATTCCGGATGTAAAAGAAAATCATAGTTTTTGACCAAACAAATGTTATTGAAAAAACTATTTACCATAATAGTGTAGTTTCAAAAATATTTACCATAATAGTGTATTTTTCAATTTTCTTCAATTTCCAGCATTTCATTTTTGGGTAAATTTTTTTAACACTAAAAACTTTTGGGCTAATTTAAATTTACACAACTTTTTTTTTTCATCCGACATTAGAACCTTTCAAAAATTTTGAAATCACACAAATTCTGTGAATGACGTTAGAATTTCTGTCAGAAAAATAAAAAGAAAACAAATTCTGAAAATTCTGGAAAATCTAAAAAATCTGAAAAAAATAAAAAAATTCTGAAAATTCTGCAAAATTTAAAAAATCAGAAAAAAAATCGGAACTTTATTTTTTAAGAAAAATTATCTGGAATAATAATATTAAAAATCAGATCTTTTATTTAAAATTCAAAAATAAAAAGTAAAAAATAAAAAAAAATCTGGAAAATTTAAAAAATATGACAAAAAATCAAAACTTTTATTTTTTGAACAAAAAATATATGGAATAATATTAAAAATCAAAATTTTTTATTTAAAATTCGAAAATAAAAAGTAAAAAATAAAAAATTCTGAAAATTCTTGAAAATTTAAAAAATCTGAAAAAAATCGGAACTTTATTCTAATTCTAACCCAAAAAGTTTTATCGAGGCTTAACTGTATTCACTTTTTGGATTATAATTAGAATAAAGTTCTGATTTTTTCAGATTTTAAATTTTCCAATTTTCGTAATTTTATTTTTTACTTTTTATTTTCGAATTTTAAATAAAAAATTCTGATTTTTAATATATTCCACATATTTTTTTCTTAAAAAATAAAAATTTCGATTTTTTGTCATATTTTTTAAATTTTCCAGATTTTTTTTTTATTTTGTACTTTTTAAGTGCTACCACGTCAGCAAAAAGTTACATGGCACCACATTTTGCCCGTATCCGTTGGCACCAGAAATTCTGGTGCCGTCGGCCAATTTTTTTTTCTTTTACATAAAATAAAATATACACAATATAAACTAAAATAAACTTCATTAATTAAAAAAACACACATTATATAAAAAAAACACATTACATTAAAAAAAATACAAACTAATTATTCAAGTTCCATAAATGCTTCACAAGGTCTTGTCGAAGGTCGTCGTGAACTTTTCTATCTCGTAGTTCTTTATTTTTTCTAATGTGTAAATCACATCTTTCCATCCAAGTATCTGGCATGTTCGGGCGTGGATCGACGAATGTATCTCTTAAACTCACTTCGAATCCTTCGTCTTCCAATATCATGTTGTGTAACATTATACAACAATACATGATTAGTTTCAAAGTGTTATTTGCCAAGCACGTGCAGGTTGTCGTATAATCCCCCAACGACCTTGTAGGACTCCGAAAGCTCGTTCAATATCTTTTCTAGCACTTTCTTGAACCCTTTTGAAGTTCAAATATTTTTCCGACCTTGCAACACTAAATGTTTTCACAAACACGGACCATGTTGGATAAATGCCGTCGGCTAAATAGTAACCTTTTTTATATGTATGTCCGTTTACTTAAAACGGACATTCTGGAACTGTACCGGCAAGTTCATCATCAAATATCAGGGAACCATATAACACATTAAGATCATTGCCCCTGGAACCCCAAAATATGCATGCCAAATCCATAATTTTTGATCCGCAAACCGCTTCCAACATAAGAGTTGGGTATTTATGATCACGTCTTTTGAATTGAGCTTGTAAGGCCTTTGGACAATTCATGACAAAGTTGGAAATTAGAAGAGTTGTATGAAAAAATGAGGATTGAAAGAGGTATTTATAGATTTTAATGGAGTAGGAAGAAAAAAAGAAAAAAAAAATACAAAAAACTAGCCGTTATAGCCGTTGGCAACGTTCAAATTCAAGGAAAAAAGAAAAAAAATCACCCACGGCGTGGAGCCATGGTGACGGCGCAAGACTCGACGGCGCGAATGATGGTACGGTGCGCCATGGCCAAAAGTGGGCTGGTGGTGATGGCGCCACCCACGGCACCACCACACCCCCGCTCTTAGCTGATCGAATCTTTTTGATTCAATCCGTGATTCGAATTCGTTTAGCCGATTCGTATTCATTTTTTTCGAATTCGAATTCTACTTTATATTCGTTGACATAATGAATCAGAATATAAATATGTAGTATTCGATTCGTTTTGTTAACAAATATTCTTGATTCAATTATTTATATATTTAATATAGAGAAAATAAGTTTTTTGTCACTCAACTATTAGTTCTTTTAGAAAACTACCACTTAACTAAAAGTTTATTTATTGTAGGCACTAATGCTACACATGTTTACCGTTTTAGTCATTCTGTTAAGTATATTTATTTTATTATTTTAAACTATTAAATATATATTATCATTATATTATATTATATTATATATTATATTGACTACTTATATTTTTAAATTGTATTTAATAGAAGAAAGTTATTTTTCAACTTGCATAATTTCGTTTCAAATTTTATACAAACTTCTCCGTATTAATTATAATTTTTTAAAAACAAAAGTAATTTTTTGGAAGTGTGGGGTATTCACTCGCAAAAATTATAATTTTTTATGTTTTATGTTCTAAAAATTAAAGAACAATTTTCAATGGTATTTAAAAATTTGCCCCTCGCGGGGCCTGTTCTAAGGAAAAAAATATTTTTAATGGTTAAATTTAAAAATTATAAATATTTTTAATTAATATAACAAGGCTATATTGGTCTCCCTTTAAGTTAAAAAGTGGTAATAAGACATATAATTATGATATTATTATGATGGGACATATTTATAAATTGACCCATTAATTTATGATATATTATATAAATTCTCTTTTTACTTAATTTTCTATTTTTTTCTGAAATATATTAAAAACAAAATTTCCCATGAAAGTATTATTTTCTGAATTTTTTAATTAGTATAGCAGATCCAAGTCAGCATAGTAGATCCACGTCAACGTGTAAAAAACAAAATTTCCCCTTAAATTTTATTTTTTTAACGAAAAACTGAAAGAATTAATGGAATGGTAACGGAATG
Source organism: Orobanche coerulescens (assembly GCA_033398695.1). Lineage (NCBI taxonomy): Eukaryota > Viridiplantae > Streptophyta > Magnoliopsida > Lamiales > Orobanchaceae > Orobanche > Orobanche coerulescens. Next base: position 57,463,362 of record CM065807.1, on the reverse strand, counting down.
ACTAAAACGGTAAACATGTGTAAGGTTAGTGGTTACAATAAATAAACTTTTAGTTGAGTGGTAGGTTTCTATAAGAGTTAATAGTTGAGTGACAAAAAAATTCATTTTCCCTTTAATATAATATTATATATAATCAAAAGAAATATATATATATATATATATATATATGTTTGAGGAGAAAAGTAAAGACAACAATCAATTGTATTGATAACAATGAATAGATGGGCCTTTATATAGGCATTACAAAGAGAGTCTTTCCATACATAGGATTCCTAGTTAAGGTAAGACATCTAACAGGATCCAACTACTTATGGAAGAGTCTAGAACCTTCCATAACTCTTATCCCCCTACAACTAGTATTAGGTAAGACACCAATACGGGAAGGATTTCCCGGAACACTCCCCCTGTGTCGAACGCTAATACTAACATGGTGCACACTGTGTTGCCTCGGTAAAAAACCTTTCCAAGTCAAATAAAACCCCGTGGGAAAAATAAAGACTTTGGTGAGGAAAAAGAGCGTAACGCACCAACTACAAATGTCATAATCATGTGAAGTATACTCCCCCTGAGGTATACATGACAACTCATTCCATCGAGCAATCATTAGTTGAGCTCGGATAATCGACACATGCCGATGCTTCTCACATGTTTCTCAAATGTAGATTTCGGCAGAGACTTAGTGAACAAGTCTGCGATATTCTCATCGAAACTCACTTGTTTCACTTCGATATTCAGCAATTTCTGCTGCTGATGATTATAGAAGAACTTTGGCGCAATATGCTTGGTATTGTCACCCTTTATGAAACCTAACTTCATCTGCTCAATGCATGCCGTATTGTCCTCAAAGATGCAAGTAGGGGTTGCTGTAGTGGGATCTAATCCACACGTTCCTCGTATATGGTCTATGACTGACCGGAGCCAAATGCACTCCCTTACGGATTCGTGCAATGCAATTATCTCTGCATGGTTCGAGGAAGTAACAACCAGGGTCTGCTTGGTAGATCGCCAAGATATCGCCGTATTCCCAATGGTGAACACATAACCAGTTTGGGAACGTCCTTTATGCGGGTCAGAGAGATAACCGCATCAAGAAATCCAACTAACGTGTCGTTAGGATTCTCTCGCATAAGGGGTAAGTTTGCTCGCATTAGCACTTCCGTAGTCAAGCTACCATGCTTAGCTGCAATATCAGAGGAAGATCGACGGTCGGTATGCATCGTCTTAACCTCAACAATTCCTTTCGGAATATCACTCTCTTTTGCGTAGGGAAAGAACAATCCAAGGTCACTGGAGCCTTTCAAGTATCGAAAGATGTGTTTTACTCCTTTCCAATGCCTTATCGTGGGAGCGGAGCTAAATCTCGCTAACAGATTCACAGAGAATGCGATGTCTGGACGAGTACATTGAGCCAGATACAACAACGCACCGATTGCGCTAAGGTACGGTGTTTCTGCTCCAAGGACCTCTTCATCCTCCTCTTTAGGACGAAACGGATCCTTGTTCATTTCCAGACTTCGACCAATCATGGGGGTAGCAAGAGTATTTGCCTTGTCCATGCTAAATCGCCTGAGCATTTTGTGGACATAGGCAGACTGATGAATGAGTATACCATCATCTCGATGTTCTAGCTCTAAGCCCAAGCAGAATCGAGTCCTCCCCAGATCTTTCAGACATCAACAAAGTTTCCGACGCGTCCGTCGATTGTTCCATTGTTGATTCGAGGACATATCCGTAGTCAGAGATAATCTCGTGTGACGGAGTCACTGTGTCGATGATGAGAGGATTTTGTGCCTCCGTTCCTCTTCTCTTTCGAGGTTCGGTATCCTTTCTACCCACTGGCCTCCCCCTCTTTCGAGCAGGGATAAGAGCAGCCGAAGCAGCCGTCCCACCACTAAGGTTGACGCCGGTGGCATCATTCCTTTGGGCGGCTGAACCTTGCCCTATAACTGGGACTTCCAACCTTGCGGGAACATTCGCAGCGGGAATGGTAGATCTTGTCACTTTCAGATCGGTAAAGCCGTCGGGCATCGAATCCGCAACTTTCAAGATCGAGAATACGTTGCACTTCTAGCTCGGATTGAGGCATGCGGGGATCTTGATGAGGCAAGGAGGAGCACACTGCACAATTTCTGGCGTTCAACCGAATCGTTCGATTCCTCTCTCCCCTAACGACGGAAGTTTGTTTCATCAAAGTGACAATCAAAATCTTGCGATGAAATGATCTCTGTCAAAGGTTCCAAATAGCGGATAATTTTAGGTGATTCATAGCCAACATATATACCTAATCGTCTTTGCGGACCCATTTTAGTACGCAGTGGGCGTAATTGGCACATATACCGCACAACCAAAAATGCGTAAGTGTGAAATATCGAGGCTCATATCCGATTACCAATTGGTACGCACTAAACGGTTGATTGGCGGTGGGTGGCGAATAAGTATAGCCGCATGCAAAATTGCATAACCCCGGCGAAATCGGCAAGTTGGTGCGCAATACCAATGCTCGGGCGATAAGTCAGAACCGCTTAATCATAGCCTCGGCAAGGCCATTCTGCGAATGAACGTGGGGGACGGGATGTTCAACATCAATCCCAATCGACATGCAATAGTCGTCAAAAGACTTTGACGTAAACTCTCCAGCATTGTCCAATCTTAATGACGAGATTGGGAAGTCGGGGTGGTTAGCCCGTAACTTGATGATTTGTGCTAGGAGTTTAGCAAATGCAGCGTTCGCATGGATAGCAGAGCGACGTGTGACCATCGCGTCGATGCATCAACCAGAACCATAAAATATCTAAATGGTCTGCACTCTGGTTGAATAGGTCCACATATGTCCCCTTGAATTCATTGTAAGAAGCGAATATTTTGTGTTGAGTCTTTAGCAAAGGACGGAGAGGATATCAACTTTGCTAGTGAACAGGCTTTACAAAACGATTTATGGGCATTAGAAATTGCCACAGAAGCCTCGAGATTTAGAAGAGATGCACCGTAAACCTTATCAGGGCGTGCGATCTTTAGTCCCGGTGATACGGTATCAAGCTCACTCACATCAATGCCGATATCGAGTGGTGCTTCCAATCGTTTTCTGGACTTGAAAAACGGATGACCATGTGAGTTTTTCAAAATGCGAATCATCATGTCGCGTCCAGGGTGACCGAGTCGGTCATGACATAGTTGGTATGCTTCGGAATCACACAGTTCGTGACTCACAGCATAGGATTCAATAACCCTTATTGTAGTCTAGTATAAACCACTACTTAGACTTATAAGTTTCTCGAGAATGCGGCGTCTTCCGCATTCTGCCAGAGTAACACACAAAAATTCTGTCCCATTCTCACAATGTGTATCAAGGTGATAACCGTTGGCACGGATGTCCCTAAAACTTAGCAAGGTTCGGTTTGCTCTTGGGGCATAGAGAGTATTTGTGACATTAATATGCGTACCATTAGGTAGCAAGAAGTGAGCAGGTCCCCTCCCTTGAATTACTTGGGAGGAACCAATCATTGTTGTCACTGAGGATATGCATGGCACAATATCCTTGAATAATTGCTTATTCCGAAGAATAGTGTGGGTTGTTCCACTATCAGCAAGGCACTCAATTTCGCCACGAGACATCTACAATAAGACATGAAACTCGATTAGTCTTATGATTAGAGACATAGAGAAAACTCATTAACATCGAGTTTGGGGAAATTCGACCAAGTTGGTTAGGATCAAAGTTAGCACAATCGCTGGAAATAATTTCCACGCAGCTTGACCTTTGTTCACTAAAACAGCAATAACTTCTTCGTTAAGAAGGCTATGGACGAACGGTCAGTTGTTTTGGAAACTAGACTTCCGTATCTTTCTGTCCATTGGTTCTGGATCATTAAACTCAGATCTCAGTGCTCGTTTCAATTTGCTATTTTGGTATTTCCCTATTATTGAGTGATAGAGCAAGGTTGAAGCCTTTTTCAAAGGCATTATTGTTGATACAATACTATAGAAATATGGACATAGGAGCGTTTAAATACTTTAAAACGCATCTTGGTTTTTGATTTATATCTCTACTAATGATCCTTTCGGTAACTCCAACTTGGTAGACTTGCAGAGAAAGTAGGAATGTCGGTACAACTAAGGCTGTTTTTTAAACCACTGATTCCGTTTGAACTCTCAAAGCATAAACAAATACCAAGGAGGATGCGCCTAGTCTTGATCAAAAGTTTTGATGAAATCCTACCAATGTATCAAATTTTTAACCAAGCAATTCATTGCTAGCAATTATTTTGTGATAAACCAAACATGCTTTCGAAGGGAAAAATAAAATTCATCTTTGCACAATCACAGCAATTAAAAGAATTTTATTCATCATGGCCAACTTTATTACATTCATGAAAATCCAAAGTAGTTCTCGGAAACTAGAAACAAGACAAAACATAACCAAAGCGTAAAACTAGTCAAAGTCGGCAACATCCATATGTTGGTCTTTGTCCGCAATGGTGAGAGGAGGGATCTCAGTCTTGATCTCAATATGGTTCACCTCCGTATTCTCATTATCTTCTTCCATGTAATTCGACTCTTGAGTCAAATATTGTTTATAGTGCTTGTAGTAAGCTTGGATGTTCTTTGGCGCTTTGCAATTGCGGTAAGTATGCTTCTTCGATCCGCAAGTATAGCAATTCCGGCCTTCCTTTGGAGTGGTTCCATTCCCGACAGCAGGAGGCGGCCCACGTGGTTGGGTTCCACTAGGTCCCGTGGCCGAACCACCTTGCCTTTTCCACACGTTGGAACGACGACCTCGTCTTTTCCCTCGCTTGCTCGAGTCATGCATCCGTGGTGCTTGCAAAAACTGAGTAGCGTTGCCTTTTCTATTTTGTCGTGGTGCTTTCCTGTGGGTAGCCTGATTCACTTCCGGAATCGGCTTCGTACCAGCTGGGCGCGCATTGCTATTGAGAATAATTTCATGGTGCCTTTCTTTTTTCGCGAGGTGGGAGATAAGGTCACTAAAGTTCTTAATTCTCCCTTCCTCATAGGCAACGCGTAGCTGATGAGCAATTACACTTGCTCCCACGGGAAACGTGTTAAGAGTCTTCTCGATCAAATCTTGATCAGACTTCTTGACACCACAAAAACCAAGATCAGTGCGAAGATCGAGGATAGTTTGATTATAGGCTTCCACATTCGCATAATCCAAAAATCGGATTTGCTCCCACTGAAGTTGCAATTCGGGGAAGCGCTGATCATGCACATTATTAAATCGTTGTTCGAGTGTATCCCATAGTTCTTTAGGGGTTTGTAAGTTCATATAACACTTTTTCAACAACGGATGTATATGTCTACGCAAGTACATCAGTGCATTAGCCTTGGTTTCCTCGCTCGGTTCTTGAGCGGTAGGCTCGTTGGAGGGAAAGATGGTGGTGGTAAATCTCTTACCGACGAACGCCAAGCGAACGTCTGAGACCCACCTATGGTACTCCTTACCAGCATGGTCAAGGATGTCGAACTCCGGATAAACATTGGAGCTTTGTGCCATCTACAAGATATAAACAAGAGGAAGTTAGTCTTGTTGGATTTTCAGTGACAATGTAAACGGTCACAATCGATGCTTTTAAAAGCGTGTAACATAACCGTTACTCGATTTACTTCCCTTAATTGTTGTTTAGTAAAGTCGACAAAAAAACGGCGATATCAGATCGCACCCAGATACGTGGTGTATGCAACAACCACAAGTATCGACTTTTCAACAATTCTGTGACTCCCCCAGGACCGTCACACAGGTTTCTTCGACACGCAGATATACCGACTTCTCTCGCGGTCTCATCCACCGCAAAGTAGCGTGGGAGATAAAGAACCCAAAACCCGTGTCCCCAAAAGAAAAATTCCCAAAAGGAGAGAATTGAAATAGGGACAAGTTAGATAATTACCTCGATTATAAAATTAGGCACGTGCTGAATTTGTGGTGTGCTTCGATCTACCGGTTGGTACTCGATGCGACGACGTGAAACCGGAGGCGCAATTTTGGCGGCTTCCGAAGATAGGTTGATGTTCGGGTTTTGGTCCGAGAGTCGGAACCGGGTCGGACTAGGCTGGACTGGAGCTGGTCGGCGGCGGTCCGCGGCGGCGGCGGTCGGCGGTGGTCGGCGGCGCTCCCGTGTGAGGCGACAGTCTTGGCGCGTCAGGCGGGCATCTTAGCGGCTCGGCGGCGGCGGCGGCGGCGGTCCGGCGGCTCACAGGTGGCGGAGGTCCGGCGCTCAGGCGCGGAGGTCCGGCGGCTCTGGCGGCGGAGGTCCGCGGCTCTGGCGCGGAGGCCGCGGCGGAGCGGCGCTTCCGCGCGTCGGGCGGCTCACAGGTGGCGGAGGTCCGCGGCTCTGGCGGCGGAGGTCGCGGCTGGGCGCGGAGGTCCGGCGGTGGAGCGGTGGAGGTCCCGGCGGCTTGGTAGCGGAGGAGCTTGGCCCAGGCGCGCGCTCGGCAAGCGCGGAGGTCCGGCCGGAGTGAGTGGCGGTGGAAGCCCAGGGCGGCGCTCGGCGGGCGCTGGCAAGCGGCGGTGAGCCGGCGAAGCGGCGGGCCAGTGGCGGCCGCGCGGTGCGGCGGCGGCGGCTGCGGCGGCGGCCCGGCGGCGGCGGGCGCGGCGGTGGTGGCGGCGGCCGCGGGCCGGCGGGTGCTAGGCGGCGGTGCTCGGCCGATTTTTTTTTCTTTCGTTCGAGCTACGTGCTGATAACGTGTTTGAGGAGAAAAGTAAAGACAGCAATCAATTGTATTGATAACAATGAATAGAGGGGCCTTTATATAGGCATTACAAAGAGAGTCTTTCCATACATAGGATTCCTAGTTAAGGTAAGACATCTAACAGGATCCAACTACTTATGGAAGAGTCTAGAACCTTCCATAACTCTTACCCCCCTACAACTAGTATTAGGTAAGACACCAATACGGGAAGGATTTCCCGGAACAATATATATATATATATATTCCACATTATCTGCACGTAGGGTTTCATTTCTCCGACTCCTTCCTTCTACTGATGCTTGCTGGTCCTGTATTCTACTAGGGTTCAATTTACCGCTGGTGTTTCTCGCCTCTTTTGAACTTCTTACTGCTGAGCGACGCCTCTCTTCTGGTTCTCTGGGTTATTTATGTAGTGTCGACGATGATGAGTAGAGTTTCGGCCTAGCCCTACTCTAATCAATGAATAGCTAGTTTATTTTAAAACTAAGAGTTCAAACATAGGTGTATGGGATTGGGCAGCATATCTACACTTAATCTCACATCAACAATGTTATGATAATCCAAGGATTAGTTCGAGTTTGCGATATGTTTATTCGTTTATTCTCGTCTTATTACTTTTTTTTTTCCATTACGATTTTAATATCATTGGATGACGCAATTGGATCAAAATTCCAATAGTTTCCTGCCACATCTACTAAATCATCATCTCATATATAACGTTGTTCAAATCTTGAAATATGTCCAGGGAAGGAGCGGCAACCCGACCCAGACGACGTCATCATCAAACAACAATAAGAACGAGGGGATGACGGTGGCTGAGCAGCAGGTGGCAAAGCTGATGGAGGAGGATATGGGGTCCGCCATGCAGTATCTTCAAGGCAAGGGCCTCTGTCTCATGCCCATCTCCCTGGGCGCCGCCATCTCCACTGTCACCACCTCCCACCAGTGGCGGATTCACTGCAGGGCAAGAGGGGTCATCTGACCCCTTGAGAAAAAAATATTTTTTTACATATTATATTATAATATCTATGCTATATAATATTTATCCCCCTTAATTTAATATGGAAAGAGGATTTAATTGTAACTTTTAATTGTAAATATATGAAGAGACTATTTTAATTGTAACTTTTAATGTAAATAAACTAATTTAAATACAAAAGTTATGATAAACATCACAATGCAAATTCACCTTCTAATAACACTTACCCCCCTTAATTTAATGTGGAAGGAGGATTTAATTGTAACTTTTAATTATAAATATATGAAGAGACTATTTTAATTGTAACTTTTAATGTAAATAAACTAATTTAAATACAAAAGGTATGATAAACATCACAATGCAAATGCACCTTCTAATACACAAGGTGATTAAAATGAACTTTTAAATGATAGTATAAATTACAATATGGTTAAATTTTAGCTATGAAATCTTAGATACAATCGGTGCATCGCACGGGTTGAATAAACAAAAAAAAACGGAGCAACATACGGGTTAGTAAAGCCTCATTTCATATAACTAATTACATAGACTAAAATAAAAGGACAATAACAATAAAAAAACATATAAACTTCTCTAAAAGGCATTTAAATTCTGCCATCTGCTCATTCAACCGTCTGCCCCAACATTACGTACAAAACACGTAGATATTTAACCAAAGACCGTGCATCGCACGGGTTGGATAATGCCTCGTATATAAAAAACTAAAAGCCCAACCCCAACCAATAACCCATTAAGCCCAAATGTCCCAAACATAATTAATGGTGGAAGAAAAAAAAAACATGGGATTGCTCTGATTAGGATTGGAATTTAGTTATTTTGTTTATCTTGTGTTTGTTTTGTGGTTTGATGAATTGTCTAAGGACTAAGGGATATCATGTTCAGATTTATGAAATTTTTTAGGTCAGGACCGTCAGGTTCTAAATCAATTTTGTGCAATTTTAAAGCAATTTGCATCAACTTTTCATAAAAATGATAATGTTTATCTTTTGAGTATTATCTCTTTTGTTGGAATTTTTTTGATTTTTTTTTATCCTGTTACCTTGATCATGTAATCCTGGATCCGCCACTGCCTCCCACTCAAGGAAACCCCATCTTCTTAACAACAACAACCCCCCACTACTCAACGCCAGTCGTCCAAGCCACGCTTCCCCGAGCATATCGGTTTTAACCGTCCAGTCCGCTGCGGTCGCCGCTGAAGAGCCTTAACTTAAAGACACCGCTTCCGTTTAGAGACCTTGAACGTCAAATGAATCTCAACGACGCGTCATTGTATGTCCCTTTGAACCACCTTCCCCTTCTTCTGCGGTGAGGGCAGAGTGTGCACGACACGGCCCCGTATTTGGGTAGGCTTGGCTTCTTATTTTTTAATTTTTTGTCAAGGTAAAATGTGGTTTTCATTCCTTCATCCTTGAGTATTCTAATCTTATAATTTATCAAAAAAAAAAGATAGAAATAAAATATATGGTAAAACTAAAGTCTTTAAAGACATACTCTATTAAGAAATAATTTTTATTTAAGAATAAAATATTATAGTTCCAACTTGAAACCAATTATAACTAGGAATAAACTTTTAATTGTCATAATTCATTTTTTTTCCAAGTCCCGTTTTGAAGAAATACACTTCCATTTAGAAATAAATACAGTAATATTTAATATAATATATATTAAAGTAAATTTAAGATGATCTAGATATTTGTTTAATATTTTTTTGCAAAGATTGATCTTTTTCGTTGCAACCACATCATTTAACTGTGCGTGCTCAATAGATTATCCACATGAAAACCTTCTTGTTGAACTCGAAATATTTCCATCTTGTCGACTATACTTTAAACTGCTTCACATGAAATTTTTGGAATTTATGTGCTATAATTCATTTAACAGATATCCATTGCATAATGATTGCAGAGATCAAAATTGTTCATCAAAAATCTAAAATCAAAATGAGTAGTTAAACTTTTTTTAGATCAAGTTTTTCTCAAAGGGTTTTCGTGACAAGATTTCAACGAGGCAACACGTGAATACTACAACAACGAATGCAATATATGACGTATTTACTCGGTTTTTCTCCCAAGAAGCTTTACTGGGAGAACACATATATACTTCTGTAATACCCGATTGTAATTCAGTCATTATCATTCAGTAATTTCATTCGGTAATTGCCACTATATAATTTTTCAATTGTTAATAATCATTCATCCGTGTTCACCGTTCGGAATAACTTCGAGTTGTGTATCGATATTGTTCATTGTTTCTACCTTACTCGGGAATCGAGACAAGAGTATTATCTTGATTGTTGTAATTGATTCATTAGTCGATGTTGACATTGGAGTTCATGTCATTTCAAATCTCCTCATTGTTCAAATTGTGTTTTTGTTGGGCGAACCCTTGTAATCATTGCTTGGAACCACCAGTTTGGGGTTTCCGCACTTCCATTTCGTGTTATTATTTCCCAAATATTGATTCCTATTGCTTTTATTCTCTTCTCGGGTTATTTTTCATCATTTTAGGACCCAAGGGGGTGTGGGCCGCGGCACAAGGGAGTGTGCGCCGCGGCACACACATGCTGCATATTTGGCCGACCCGACTGTACCGGGGGCCGCGGCTCATGCCGGCAGGGCCGCGGCACACTGCCGAGTCACTGCTGCGGCACACTCGTCCGGGCCGCGGCACACTCATGTTGCAATTTTCGGCCAACCGTGCATGCGGGGCGCGGCTCATGCCGACAGGGCGCGGCACCTGAGTCCTTTGCCGCGGCACACTCGTCGGGCCACGGCACGCCGCGATCACCGGGCAGATTTTGGCCTGTGCCGGCACACACTTCGGCCGGGCATGAACACAGCGAGTGTGCTGCACTATAATTGCGTTTTTTTGGGAGGATCAACCCATTTTCCCATTTCTTCCACCTTGTTCCGAGAGAGAGGGCTTGAGGGAGAGACTTTTCATCATCTATCACTTGAATACTTGGTTTTCTTCATCTCCTTTCGATCGTGAAGCCCGGATAGTCGATCTAACGCGTGTTCTTCGGATCAAAGTGCTTGGATCTTCAAGAGGTAATTTTTTTCAACATCTTGGATTTCGATTTTGTATTGAGATATGATGTTTTGGATGTTAAGATCATGTTGTATGAAGTGATATACGCATGATTATGGATATGTTTGATCATTCGTTGGATTATTGAAGGATTATTCAAGAACACTTTGAATATTGAGTTGGATTTGGGGGTTTTCGATTAATCGTTGTTGTAATCACGAATTTGAATATTCATATTGGATTATTGATCGTATTGAAGATGTTTTGTTGGTTTGAAACACTTCTTGGGGATTTGATGTTAGTATTTTTGAGGTTTGGTTGTAAACAATTGAAGTTTGGCCACAAAGTGTTCGATATAATGCCCCAATGAATTTGGTTTAGTCGTATCGACGTTTTGAGTTCGTTATATTCGTGTTCGATTCGTATGTTGAACGGATTATTGATAATTGTGTTATTCAAGGTTGTTCGAGCGACCGACATTTTATTTAGGACGTTTGTTCGTGGAAGGACGTTGTTCACCGGTGTTGTGTAAGTTAATTCTTACTCGGTTAAAAGGATATTCATTCCTTTCGTTGTTGTTCATTCATAATCATAATTCATTCATAATGTATTAACCGTATTGAGACTTGTAATTGTCAATTAATCACTTCAGTCACGAGGAAGGACGGTTGCAATCATTTCATTGAGCTGTCATTCATTTCACGATCATTTCATCTCGGTGAGTCATTATTGATTTCGATGTCACTTTGTTATCTCGTGGCATTCCGGGTCATACTGGCGTGCCGGTTGGTATGTGTAGAATATTCATGTCGGGCACATTTAAGTCGTGTGTTGGTTGGTGGCCTCACATTGGACTGTGCACACGAGTCGATTGCTCCGTGAGACTGATTAGGTACAAGACCACACGTGTATTCGATCGATACTCGTTGGTGGCTTGTGCACGGACACATATCCATCCCGTGCGTAGTGTGGCGCCACCCTTTGAGCCGTACCGTTAGTTGATTCATACAGCATGTTTGATTGCGTATGTTTTCAACAAGTTTGGGTTATAATCTAACCGATTCATTTTTGATCGAACTTGTGGTTTATACAGCATATATATATGATTGTGTTTATTCAACTCTTGAAAATTGTTGTTCTGTGTAACTGACCCCGTTGGGGGATTTTGTTTTTCAGGTCGTGGCAAGGCTAAGGCACGGGAAGATAACGTTGACGGCGAGGAGTCCCAGTGATACTAGTAGGGGGGCCCAATCCTTTCATTCACCGTGTTTCCTTATTTTATTTCCGCTGCAGACTTCCGTTTGGATTTTGAGTTCATTCAGTATTGTATATTTTATCTCCATATAAAATATACTTGTATTCGGTCATTTCCTTGGGTGTGTTGTATGAAACTCCTCATCGAAGTAATTAATGATGTAATGTGGTTCGGTACTACATTTACCCTGTGTATTTCATTCTTTTTCACTCGCCTGGTGGGTCTCAGTCGGAGGTCCACGGCACTGTAATATCTGCCTAGTTTGGGGTGTTACAGAGTTGGTATCGGAGCGTGGTTTTGAATACTACCTTCCGAGTCATGTCTCATTTGAAATCATCGTCATCAGACTAGTATCATTGGATTTTCACGTCACGTGTGACCTGTGCAAATGCCGAGCCCATCAGACCGAAAGAACTGTAAGACTTCTAACGCCATGGTATAATTTCTGGCAATAATCATCATTCATAATTCATCAGTTAAAAAACTTCAAACATCATTTTCATTTTGATCATGTTAATCACGTTAATTTATTAATCACTCAGTTCATTTCATTACTCAGTTGTTGATCTTGAAGATCATATCATTAATCTTGTTAACTTGTTCAAGATAATCATTTCAAGAATATCATCAGATAATCATGTCACCTCAATTAATCATTCATGTAATCACTGGGTTAGAGCGCGTATGCTCATTTTCATCATTTCATGACGTAAATTATAATGCGGTACTCATACGAGATCTATGATTATCATGCGACCTTCTTACTTCAGTATGGAGAGAGCTGTCAGGGGACGCACGGGGAGAGTGTAATATCCGCAATTTTCGATTTTCGGTAAATTTCTTTTTTTTTTTCGGTGGAAGTCCGTTTTGACGACTCGCTCATGACCGTTTCGTCATTCCGAGAATTATTAATTCTGCACTTTTTGTCATCCGAGCTCGTTTTGGTGTCGTTTTGTTGAGTTCCGTGCTTTTTAGCGGTTTTTCCGCACTTGAGTTCGATTCTTGCGAATCTCGTCCGAAACTGTTGTTTCGACTTTCTCGTAAGTTCATTTAATGTTATTATTCATGTTTCAAGCTTCGGTTTGGTTATTCGATCACGTATCGTGATTTTGGGGCGTTTTGGGCCATTTTCGTAATTTCCCAAAGTTTGGGGTAATTACTTTCCGTTGTCGAATTTCGAGCCTTCGGGTAGTCGGAATCGTGTGTTCTATTAGTGCTCGGATTCGTCTTTTCGAGTACTTCGTAACCGTATCTTCGATTCGTACTCGGGTTCGGGTTTCGGGTCGTTCGGGCCGTCGGAGTTGGTCGGCCGAGTCATGGCCGGGCATGATCGGGCAGGCCACCGGCCGAGTAACGTCGGTAATGATCGGCCATTACGCGTGTAAGGCGTTACGTCGTAAGGCCACGGCCGTAACGTGCGTAACGTTCGGCATTTTCGAGCAGAGTTCGCCATGGCGATTACGTCGTAAGCCGTGGCGATTACGTCGTAACCGTGGCGATCGGCTATAAAAGGCCCGGCGTTTTCTTGACATTTTCTCACTTCGTCTTCCATTCGCGGTGGAGATGGTGTAATCATGGAGAGATGTTGTTGGACAATCAATCCATGAAGTTTTGGAGTTCATATCATCAATCATCAATCCTATAACATCCTCCAATCTACCGATCGCCGATTTCCTAGAAATCTAGTTTTGGGGAATTTGGGTATTTTGGTTGTTTTCGTCCGATTAATCCGATTTAACTTAGGATTATGATGGATTGATGATTATTTAGATGTATTATATCATTTCCCTTGTTATTACATGGTTGGATCGTATCGATTCGTTATTTGGGTCGAGTTCTTGAACGACGCCTTGAAGGTGTCCTAAAATGTCTTAGAGGGTTTTCGGGCGTTCTCGTTTATTCTTCCTCGTATGATCGATGATTTATTGATTATATATTGTTAGGGTCGAGTTTCTTGCGAAGAAACCGAGTTGAACCCTTCCGCTCGTTGTCGTCTTTCTTTTCGATTGCATCGGGCGTTTGAAGCTTCGGTTGAGCCGTATCCGTTCGTGGTTCCGTGCTCGTGGTATCGAGGCAAGTATCTTGCCCATACATTTCATATTTCTTAGGCATAATTATTGATAAATGATTTTATGCGAAATCCAATGTTTAATGAACGTAAAAAGGGATCGGTATGTTCTCGATAAATGTTGTCTTTCAACGATAATTCGTATACTTCGTGAATATGTGTTCCCGGAATATGTGTGTTGGTTTTGTATGTTGAAATATAATATGATCATTTCGAGTGAGTTTGATAGACCGTAATCCTTTGTCGGGGATTACGTATTGTTATTATGTACTTGTTCGGTAAGAACGTAATGTGTGTGATATTAGTCGTTACTCCTTTGAAAGGAGGTTGTGATGCTTAGTGTTGCTTGTCTTGATAATCGGTTATTGTTGTGTGCTTGTTGTATGTGATGTGCCTCCGGGTAGGATTGTTGAATCTCCGGGATCCATACTTGCTAGTATGGGTCGGGCGAAACCGTAGGGTTATCCAATACGGGTATGTCTTGCGGGGACTCCGAGGTTCGGGGCTTGCTAGCCCGATGCCGAGATAACTTGTGGGGTTATCATCGGGTATGTCTTGCGGGGACTCCGAGGTTCGTGGCTTGTTAGCACGATCTGGGATAACTTATGGTTGTGGTTTGATTATGTAAGTATATGTGCTTTTAGTCACGTGATCGCGATTACGGTGACATGTGATTTGATATAGTTTCCTGTGGGTTATTCACTCGGGTTTGTTCTACGGGAGCATCGAGGTCCGTGGCTTGCTAGCACGGGGCCGAATAATCTGTGGAAACGAGTTGTTATGGTATGATCGGGTCGTGGACCCCACTTGTTGTTATCGAACTTATGTTTTGGGAAAATGACTTTGGGTTGTGTCCCTAAATGTTTTTGAAAGGCACGAAGATTTTAAATCCCAATGTATTCAAAACTCCCGAGGTCGTAAAATGTTTTTCACAAGATGTTTATCGGGTTTACCCTATCTTTCGATTTAATCGTTTGATTAAGTGAATCACCTCGGGAAGTATGTTTATGATTAACATGTTTCGTGGAGTATGATATGTATGGCTCGTTTCGTATTTTATACTTGCACTAGCAAAACAGTGGAGTTTGCTAACCCCCAGTATTCGGGGGTGGATGTCTATTTTGCATTCGGGTTTTGGAGCATAACACGAAGTCGGCACGAAGTATGATGAAACATGAACGATACAAATCACACGAGGATCCGTTGATGTCGTATTGGTCTAGTTGTATTTTCTTTTCCATTGCACTATCTTTTCCCGTTGTACGGAGTTTATTGTATTTTGACCCCTGCGTGGGTATGTGTTTTATGTCGAGTTGTATATTTTATTGAAAGACCAAATCGGTCTACTGAGTCATTTTAGCCTTGAAGGCATTGTCGAGATGTTAAATGTTGTTACCAGCCTGGTAGATCCTCGAGGAGAGGGTCTACGGCGTGTAATATCCCTGAGTGGATTGGGGGTGTTACATAAATGCGGTTACGGTGACATGTGATTTGATATAGTTTCCCTGTGGGTTATTCACTCGGGTTTGTTCTACGGGAGCATCTGAGGTCCGTGGCTTGCTAGCACGGGACGCGAATAATCTGTGGAAACAGGTTGTTATGGTATGATCGGGTCGTGGACCCCACTTGTTGTTATCGAACTTATGTTTTGGGAAAATGACTTTGGGCCGTGTCCCTAAATGTTTTCGAAAGGCCTGAAGATTTTTAAATCCCAATGTATTCAAAACTCCCGAGGTCGTAAAATGTTTTTCACAAGATGTTTATCGGGTTTACCCTATCTTTCGATTTAATCGTTTGATTAAGTGAATCACCTCGGGAAGTATGTTTATGATTAACATGTTTCGTGGAGTATGATATGTATGGCTCGTTTTCGTATTTTATACTTGCACTAGCAAAACAGTGGAGTTTTGCTAACCCCCGAGTATTCGGGGGGTGGATGTCTATTTTTGCATTCAGGTTTTGGAGCATAACACAGGGTCGGCACGAAGGATGATGAAAGATGAACGATACTAATCACACGAGGATCCGTTGATGTCGTATTGGTCTAGTTGTATTTTCTTTTCCGCTGCAGTATCTTTTCCCCGTTGTACGGGAGTTTATTGTATTTTGACCCCTGCGTGGGTATGTGTTTGTAATCGAGTTGTATATTTTATTGAAAGACCAAATCGGTCTACTGAGTCATTTTAGCCTTGAAGGCATTGTCGAGATGTTAAATGTTGTTACCAGCCTGGTAGATCCTCGAGGAGAGGGTCTACGGCGTGTAATATCCCTGAGTGGATTGGGGGTGTTACATAAATGGTATCGGAGCTTAGGTTGTGGAAACCTAGGCTGTCGGGTCAAGTCGTGTTGTTTGAGTCTTGTTTCGTCGGATTTTATCTGACTGAGTTGTGTCGCGACGCGTCGTTTGAGTTTGTTGGTCGTGATTAGTATCGTGGGCGATCATCATCTTCGTGCGACCTGTGGATGTAAGTCTCCCTTATTTGTGTTGAGCCTCGTGTGACACGAGCTATTTTTATGATTATTTGTTAAGTGACGGGATCCTCTTATGGATTTTGATTTCTTGATACGTGACTATTTGACTCTCATATTTCGTTCGTATGATGAGTATTGTTCTTTGGGTGTGCATGTCGAATCGTATTTCTTTTATCCATTGCGTGAGTTCTTTTGTAATGGATTTCGGTATTTACCGTGAGTTTTATTTCGAAACCGATTCCTTAACCGAGTTTTTGGCATTACGGCCTTGATCATTTTGGCGAAATTCTTATGACGGTATTTATTATTTTCTAAATGGCTTCGTGAGTTTTGAAATATTACCGTCATCGGCCTTTTTGGCGTTTTTGTAAATGGTTTTTAGCTCTTTGAGTTCCTAGCAGGACACACGGCGCTATAATGTTTCGTGTAAGTACCTAAACTTTTTGGGCATTCTAGCCCATTGAATTATTTTGAAAACCTTGAGTATCTTAGAAAATTAAAATTCGAGACGTACTTTTACAATGAATTATTTTCTCGTGGTACGTCCAAGGTGCCACAATATATTTCAAAATTCTTCTAACTCGAGGACCAAAATATTTTGAGATATTTTCAAATGTTTTATAAACACTTTTACTTAGACCCGAGGGTCGGATATTACGAAAGTCTTTCACTAAGAGAAGGTGTCCTCATTTTTGTTCAAACGCAAGACTATTTTCAAAGTCTCGATAACAATGTTTGCACTACTTTTGTAAAGTGATACTCAAGATCAATTGTTTCCAAACTATTTTCAGAAGGTGGTTTTCGTTTTTAAAACCTATCATTCCTGTTTGCGGACCGGAAATGCGTGTATGGTTTTCGAACTTTCGTTACGGTGTTAACCCCGAATTATGATTGAATTGGTGGCGTGAGCGTCGAGTCGTTCGCCACGCATATATTTTGTTAGCCCTTGTGGGAGGTGTGATGACGATCCTTAATGTTGTCATTTCGTGGTGGCTTGCGTGTTAACGCACCTGTGTGAGCTGTTAAAGCTTGGGTTTGTACGTTTGTGTACATATGTGATTGTTTCATAATGTTTGTAATTATGTGCTGGTTATTGTTCGGGACGTTGAGGTCGCCGAACGATACCGTCGTTGCTGTAGTGTTTGTGTGTATTATTTTACGATGATAATCGTTGTATATGATATGTATTATGATTCCTTGTTGTGCTGAGTTGGCATCTCCGCTATGTTGTTTTGCGACGTTATGCCCCATTGTATCTAGCATTTGTATTTTCGGTATGCCGAGCCGAGGTGTTTCAACCGTGATGTGCCGGGGGATGCACGTGTAAATTTGTCCTTCTCGTCGGTAACACATTTCAAGTGTGGACTCGAGGGACACCGAATTCAGTTTTGCGAATTGGCTACCGAGACTTTCAGAGTTCGCGCTTCAGCACAAGTATCAGAATCGGCTTTGAGAGGCCTTCGAAGGATGTTTCGTCGGTTGCTTGTTGTGTCGTCACCTTGATTTATTTGTTGTGAGTTGCGGGCGACCTTCTTTTATAAGAGGTCGAATGTAGTACCCGTGTTGTTTTTAGACTCTGCATTTTCTCTTTCTCGATTCTATCGACTCGCTCGTGTTCATTGATACTTACCGAACTTGTTACGTATTTCGGTTTCATTGATCGGACGAGGTGTGATCTTGTTTTGGGTCAATCGGTTATCATTTGTAACTTTCCGAGTTCGGTTCGATTCTTGTGAACCTTGTTCGGAAGTAACATCTTTTGGTTCTACTAGTTCTTTTATTCGAAGTGGTGGATCTTGAACTTTTGTATTTTCGACTCTGTCGACTCGTTTATGTTCGTTGACATATCCGAGTGCATCTGCCCCTTGCTTTTGTTTATCGAACGAGTGTGGTATTATTTCGGAATAACTCGTTTGTCGTTGTGACTTTTCTATTGCTATTCCCTTTCTGTGGATCTTATATGAATGCACATCTGTTGTTTTCACCGGATCATATATTGTCTCGAGTCGAGATGTGAACCTTGGGGTTGTTGTTTGAATTTTATTATCATTCGTATTTCGGACATGATTGTTCGATTTTTGTTGTCTCGATCATTTGTTTGTTCGGTTTTGTTCTCGTTTCGTGATTGTTGAGTGTTCGGGCTCCTTCCTAATTCCCTTAAGTTCGGGAAATTAGTCTCGTTTCGATCTTCCAACCCTTGAGCGGTGGAATTCGTATTTGTTCAGCGATTGGCTCGCGTTTTGATTGATGTACCGATGGGTTGGTCAATCGTATTGATTTTCGTTCGTTGTGTTTTGTGATTGTTCGGATAATTGACTTGATTGTATTATCCATTTGATGACGCTTGTCACTTGTTGGTTCTATTATATCCCTAACGGCGACGTTGTGTTGGTCGTCGTGGAGCGTGTTTTCACACCGTATATTCCGTTGCGTTGTATGTAACGTTTCGCCGTTGGCATTAGTTACGCGTTTCTTGCGTATCTCATTGAGTTTTCTGGCGGGATATTGCTTCTCCCTACTTGTTTTAAGTTTGGGACGAAACTTCTTTTAGGAGGGTAGAATGTAATATCCATGATTTTGATTTTCGTAAATTTCTTTTTTCGGTGGAAGTCCGTTTTGAAGACTCGCTCATGACCGTTTCGTCATTCCGAGAATTATTAATTCTGCACTTTTTGTCATCCGAGCTCGTTTCGGTGTCGTTTTGTTGAGTTCCGTGCTTTTAGCGGTTTTCCGCACTTGAGTTCGATTCTTGCGAATCTCGTCCAAAGCTGTTGTTTCGACTTTCTCGTAAGTTCATTTAATGTTATTATTCATGTTTCAAGCTTGATTTGGTTATTCGATCACGTATCGTGATTTTGGGGCATTTTGGGCCATTTTCGTAATTTCCCAAAGTTTGGGGTAATTACTTTCCGTTGTCAATTTCGAGCCTTCGGGTAGTCGGAATCGTGTGTACTATTAGTGCTCGGACTCGTCTTGTTGAGTAGTTGGTAACCGTATCTTCGATTCGTACTCGAGTTCGGGTTTGGGTCGTTCGGGCCGTCGGAGTTGGTCGGCCGAGTCATGGCGGGCATGATCGGGCGAGCCACGGCCGAGTAACGTGCGGTAATGATCGGCCATTACGTCGTAAGGCCGATTACGTACGTAAGGCCACGGCGTGCGTGCGTAACGTTCCGGCATTTTCAGCGGAGTTCGGCCATGGCGATTCGTCGTAAGCCGTGGCGATTACGTCGTAACGGCCGTGATCGGCTATAAAGGCACAGCGGCGTTTTCTTGACATTTTCTCACTTCTCGTCTTCCATTCCGCTGGAGATGGTGTAATCATGGAGAGATGTTGTTGGACAATCAATCCATGAAGTTTTGGAGTTCATATCATCAATCATCAATCCTATAACATCCTCCAATCTAGATCGAATTGATTTCCTAGAAATCTAGTTTTGGAGAATTTGGGTATTTTGGTTGTTTTCGTCCGATTAATCCGATTTAACTTAGGATTATGATGGATTGATGATTATTTAGATGTATTATATCATTTCCTTGTTATTACATGGTTGGATCGTATCGATTCGTTATTTGGGTCGAGTTCTTGACCGACGCCTTGAAGGTGTCCGTAAAATGTCTTAGAGGGTTTTCGGGCGTTCTACGTTTATTCTTCCTCGTATGATCGATGATTTATTGATTATATATTGTTAGGGTCGAGTTTCTTGCGAAGAAACCGAGTTGAACCCTTCCGCTCGTTGTCGTCTTTCTTTTCGATTGCATCGGGCGTTTGAAGCTTCGGTTGAGCCGTATCCGTTCGTGGTTCCGTGCTCGTGGTATCGAGGCAAGTATCTTGCCCATACATTTCATATTTCTTAGGCATAATTATTGATAAATGATTTTATGCGAAATCGATGTTTAATGAACGTAAAAAGGGATCGGTATGTCCTCGATAAATGTTGTCTTTCAACGATAATTATACTTCGTGAATATGTGTTCCGGAATATGTGTGTTGGTTTTGTATGTTGAAATATAATATGATCATTTGAGTGAGTTTGATAGACCGTAATCCTTTGTCGGGATTACGTATTGTTATTATGTACTTGTTCGGTAAGAACGTAATGTGTGTGATATTAGTCGTTACTCCTTTGAAAGGAGGTTGTGATGCTTAGTGTTGCTTGTCTTGATAATCGGTTATTGTTGTGTGCTTGTTGTATGTGATGTGCCTCGGGTAGGATTGTTGAATCTCAGGATCCATACTTGCTAGTATGGGTCGGGCGAAACCGTAGGGTTATCCAATACGGGTATGTCTTGCGGGGACTCCGAGGTTCGGGGCTTGCTAGCCCGATGCCGAGATAACTTGTGGGGTTATCATCGGGTATGTCTTGCGGGGACTCAGGTTCGTGGCTTGTTAGCACGATGCCGGATAACTTATGGTTGTGGTTTGATTATGTAAGTATATGTGCTTTTAGTCACGTGATCATGATTACGGTGACATGTGATTTGATATAGTTTCCTGTGGGTTATTCACTCGGGTTTGTTCTACGGGAGCATCCGAGGTCCGTGGCTTGCTAGCACGGGCGCGAATAATCTGTGGAAACAGTTGTTATGGTATGATCGGGTCGTGGACCCCACTTGTTGTTATCGAACTTATGTTTTGGGAAAATGACTTTGGGTGTGTCCTAAATGTTTTGAAAGGCACGAAGATTTTTAAATCCCAATGTATTCAAAACTCCGAGGTCGTAAAATGTTTTTCACAAGATGTTTATCGGGTTTACCTATCTTTCGATTTAATCGTTTGATTAAGTGAATCACCTCGGGAAGTATGTTTATGATTAACATGTTTCGTGGAGTATGATATGTATGGCTCGTTTTCGTATTTTATACTTGCACTAGCAAAACAGTGGAGTTTTGCTAACCCCAGTATTCGGGGGTGGATGTCTATTTTGCATTCGGGTTTTGGAGCATAACACGAGTCGGCACGAAGGATGATGAAAGATGAACGATACTAATCACACGAGGATCCGTTGATGTCGTATTGGTCTAGTTGTATTTTCTTTTCATTGCAGATCTTTTCCCCGTTTATGCGGGAGTTTATTGTATTTTGACCCCTGCGTGGGTATGTGTTTGTAATCGAGTTGTATATTTTATTGAAAGACCAAATCGGTCTACTGAGTCATTTTAGCCTTGAAGGCATTGTCGAGATGTTAAATGTTGTTACCAGCCTGGTAGATCCTCGAGGAGAGGGTCTACGGCGTGTAATATCCCTGAGTGGATTGGGGGTGTTACAGAGAGGTCGCGGTGCAGGCCGAAACCCGGGGAATAATCACTCACTGTCGGGAAACCGTAACTAGGACTCTGCTCGATCGGAAGATGTTCGGGTTGATCCACTCACTTTTATGCAGGTCATGATGACCCATATGCAATTGCTTAATCGTCATTGCGCCACTATGGCCGAACTAATTGAGAGAGTATTCCGTGTGAGCCTGCTGCTAAGGAAATTGCGAAGCAACAACCTCTATCTGTCAGCAGGAAATCAACAAAGCGTAATCAGTCCGAAGGCGGTCAGTCTACCTTCAAGAAACCTCGTGCGGGCCCTACTTTTTATGTGCGACCTCCTATGGCGCCGAAACCCGCGGAGTCTCAGTCCCGGGTGGCCAGCTTAGCCATCATCTGTTTTAATTATGGAGAACCGGGTCATGTCAGCACCAAGTGCCCGAGACAGACTATCACGTGCCTTAAATGCGGAATTGCTGGGCATAAGGCCCGTTTTTGCCAAAGAGACTCCAAGAATACTCCGGCAGCATTTCAGGCCCCGAAGCAGTCAGCCGTTCAGAATCAAGCTACTCAGTCAGCGTCGTTTAAAATGACAGGAGCGAATAAAGGCGGAGCTCATATGTATCAGACGGGAGCGTCCGGTTCGGGGGCCGGCAAGTCCCGGATTCACGAGATGAAGAGGACCGACGATCCGGAGGCCCGAACGATCTCAGGTATACTCGTAATTTTATCTCAACCTGTGTGTACCCTTTTAATACTGGTGCACCGCATTCATTCATTTCCGAATCATGTTTGAATAGACTTAACTTGGATAGTCCTATTAATTGTGGGCCTTATATCATTGGTATACCTGACGGTAGAAAAATTTCCAGAGATCATGAGGTTAAGAACCGACTGAATTAAGCTTAATGATCGCGACTGGTTGATGGACCAAATCGTGGTAGATTTACTTAAGGACGATGTATATTAGGTATTAGTTGGATGGATCATCATGATACCATCCTCGGCGTTCGTAAGCGTATGGTCACTATCATTTCAGTCGTTGGAGCCGAGTGTGTATTTCAGGGAGGTAATTCCCGTTGTTCCAGAAGAATTATTAATATGATGGAAGCAGCGAAATCACTCAATCGAGGTGCTCAATCATTCATTGTATCATTGTCATCGATTAGCCGTTCTAAGGCAATCGACGTGTTCAGTCATTCATTATATCATTGCCATCGACTGGCCATTCTTAGGCAATCGAGATATTCAATCATTCATTCTACCATTGTCATCGATTGACCATTCTAGGGCAATCGAGGTGTTCAATCATTCATGGTATCATTGTTATCGATTGACGATGTACTCCCAGACGAGCTACCTGGTACCTCCACCGAGAGATGTGGATTTCACAATGGAGTTGGAGCCTGATATGCCCCCATTATCGAAGGCACCATATCGGATGGCCCCGACCGAAATGCAGGAGTTGAAGATTCAACTTGAGGAATTGTTCGAGAAAGATTATATCCTACCGAGTGCGTCCCCGTGGGGAGCACCAGTGTTATTTGTCAAGAAGAAGGATGGTTCGTTCCGCTTGTGTATTGATTACCTAGAATTGAACCGGGTGGTGATCAGGAATAAGTATCACCTATACCGTATCGATGATCTTTTGGATCAATTTCAGGGAGCTTCAGTATTTTTCCAAGATCGACTTAAGATCTGGATATCACCAGTTGCGAATCCGAGAGTCGGATATTGCTAGGACGGCGTTCCGAACACGCTATGGTCATTATGAGTTTGTGGTAATGCCGTTTGGGTTAACTAATGCACCTGCGGTATTCATGGAGTTAATGAATCGGGTTTTAATCGACTATTTGGATCGGTTCGTGGCTGTCTTCATTGATGACATTTTAATTTATTCTCGTGACTGGGAGGAGCACGAGTTTCACCTTCATCAAGTGCTCGACGTGTTGAGACGAGAACAACTTTATGGGAAGTTTTCCAAATGTGAATTCTGGATGTCCGAAGTGACGTTTCTCGGACATGTAATTTCATCAGACAAAATGCGTGTTGATCCTCAAAAGGCGGAGGCTATCCAAGATTGGTTACCTCCGAAGAATGTTAAGGAAATCCGAAGCTTTCTCGGATTAGCTGGCTATTATCGGCAATTTATGGAAGGATTTTCTAAAATCGCTCAACCCATAACGAACCTTTTAAGGAAGGATAAGAAATACACATGGTCCGACGCGTGTCAACAGAGTTTTGAGGAACTCAAGAGCCGGTTAATTTCAGCACCTGTCCTTTCTTTACCGCAAGGGACGGAAGGATTTGTGGTTTATAGTGATGCGTCCGGGCAGGGTCTCGGATGTGTACTAATGCAGGACAGGGCAGTTATTGCCTATGCTTCACGGCAATTGAGACCTTACGAGGTTAATTATCCGACCCACGACCTGGAACTAGCAGCCGTGGTTTTCACGTTGAAGATTTGGCGTCATTACCTGTATGGCATTACCTGTCAGATATTCACCGATCATAAGAGTTTAAAATATATATTTACTCAGAAGGAGTTAAATATGCGACAGATACGGTGGTTGGAACTAATCAAAGATTATGATATTGAGATACTTTACCACCCGGGCAAGGCGAACGTCGTCGCCGACGCCTTGAGTCGTAAGTCCGTTCAGGAGCAGATGCTTGCTCGATTAACAGTTCAGAAGGAACTTCAGCAAGAATTACTTAGGCATAAGATCGAGGTTTGGTTACAGCGTGTTCAGGGACAACTTTGTATGCTGGAGATTTCATCGCCACTTGAAGAAGCGATCAGAGTAAATCAGGGTTCAGACCCATTTTTGTTACGCATTCGAGAGGATGTGACTCAGGGGAAAGCCCCTGGATTTGTGGTCCACGAGGATGGACTTTTGCGTTTTAAGAATCGGTTGTGCGTACCGGCGAATGACGAGTTGAAAAACTCAATTTTGAGAGAAGCTCATGCTACCCCTTATTCCGTTCACCTGGGGTCTAGCAAGATGTATAAAGACTTGAAACAAAATTACTGGTGGAGTAATATGAAGCGAGAAGTCGCGGAATTTGTTTCGAGATGCTTAACCTGTCAGCAAGTCAAGATAGAACATCAGCGACCGGCGGGTATGCTGGAACCTCTCCCTATTCCAGAATGGAAGTGGGAGGATATTTCAATGGACTTCATCATGAGTTTGCCGACGAGTCATCGTGGCATGAACACAATCTGGGTAATTGTGGATCGCTTAACTAAATCAGCTCATTTCCTTGAGATTAAGGATACGTGGGGTCCCGAGAGACTTGCCCAGTTATTTATCAAAGAGAGATTGCACGGTACTCCTAAGAGTACCGTTTCTGATCGTGACAGGCGATTCGTATCTCATTTTTGGAAATCAGTTCATCGTGCCATGGGAACTCAGCTTAGTTTCAGCACATCTTTTCATTCTCAGTCTGACGGATAATCAGAGAGGACTATTCAGGCATTGGAGGACATGTTGAGGGCATGCGTCCTCGATTGGAAAGACGATTGGGAAGCCCCAACTACCATTTATCGAGTTTATGTATAATAATAGTTGGCATGCTTCGATTAAGATGGCACCTTAGGCGTTATATGGTCGTCGTTGTCGATCTCCTTTGTGTTGGGATGACTTATCAGAATCAATCGGCACCGAGCCCGATATGCTTATAGCCGCCCGTGCGAAGGTAGCTTTGATCAGGAGTCGTTTGTTGACCACTCAGAGTCGACAGAAATCATATGCAGATAATCGTCGTCGACCATTAGAGTTCGAGACGGGTGACCATGTTTTGGTCAAGGTATCCCCGAGTCGTGGTATTTTCCGTTTCGGGAAGCGGGGAAAGTTGAGTCCAAGATTTATTGGACCGTTTGAGATTTTGGAACGAGTAGGCGAGTTAGCTTATCGTTTGGCCTTACCTCCGGCGTTGAGCCGAATTCATAATGTGTTTCACGTCTCTTAGTTGCGGAAATATGTTGCCGACCCGAGTCACATACTTCAGTTCGATGAAATCGAGATCGCAGATAATCATTAGTATGAAGAGCGTCCCATACGAGTCTTAGAGCGGCGAATCAAACAGTTGAGGAATAAGGTGATTCATTTGGTTAAAATTCAGTGGTCTAGACACGGAGTCGAAGAGGCTATTTGAGAAACCGAAGATAGTATGCGGGAGAGTTATCCCGAGTTGTTTGACCCTTAGTTTCGGGGACAAAACTCTTTTAAGGGGGGTGTATGTAATACCCGGTTGTAATTCAGTCATTATCATTCAGTCATTTCATTCGGTAATTGTCACTATGTAATTTTTCAATTGTTAATAATCAGTCATCCGTGTTCACCGTTCGGAATAACTTCGAGTTGTGTATCGATATTGTTCATTGTTTCTACCTTACTCGGGAATCGAAACAAGAGTATTATCTTGATTGTTGTAATTGATTCATTAGTCGATGTTGACATTGTAGTTCATGTCATTTCAAATCTCCTCATTGTTTAAATTGTGTTTTTGTTGGGCGAACCCTTGTAATCATTGGTTGGAACCACCGTTTTGGGGTTTCCGCACTTCCATTTCGTGTTATTGTTTCCCAAATATTGATTCCTATTGCTTTTATTCTCTTCCCGGGTCATTTTTCATCATTTTAGGACCCAAGGGGGGTGTGGGCCGCGGCACACACATGCTGCATATTTGGCCGACCCGACTGTACCGGGGGCCGCGTCTCATGCCGGCAGGGCCGCGGCACACTGCCGAGTCACTGCCGCGGCACACTCGTCCGGGCCGTGGCACACTCATGTTGCAATTTTCGGCCAACCCGTCTGTACCGGGGGCCGCGGCTCATGCCGACAGGGCTGCGGCACACTGCCGAGTCACTGCCGCGGCACACTCATTCGGGCCGCGGCACGCTGCCGATCATTGGGGCAGATTTTGGCCCTGTGTCGTGGCACACTTCGGCCGGGCCGCGGCACACAGTGCAGGCTGCACTATAATTGCGTTTTTTTGGGAGGATCAACCCATTTTTCCCATTTCTTCCACCTTGTTCCGAGAGAGATGGCTTGAGGGAGAGACTTTTCATCATCTATCACTTGAATACTTGGTTTTCTTCATCTCCTTTCGATCGTGAAGCCCGGATAGTCGATCTAACGCGTGTTCTTCGGATCAAAGTGCTTGGATCTTCAAGAGGTAATTTTTTTCAACATCTTGGATTTAGATTTTGTATTGAGATATGATGTTTTGGATGTTAAGATCATGTTGTATGAAGTGATATACGCATGATTATGGATATGTTTGATTATTCATTGGATTATTGAAGGATTATTCAAGAACACTGAATATTGAGTTGGATTTGGGGGTTTTCGATTAGTCATTGTTGTAATCACGAATTTGAATATTCATATTGGATTATTGATCGTATTGAAGATGGTTTGTTGGTTTGAAACACTTCTTGGGGATTTGATGTTGGTATTTTTGAGGTTTGGTTGTAAATAATTGAAGTTTGGCCACAAATTCGATATAATGCCCCAATGAACTTGGTTTAGTCGTATTGACGTTTTGAGTTTGTTATATTCGTGTTCGATTCGTATGTTGAACGGATTATTGATAATTGTGTTATTCAAGGTTGTTCGAGCAACCGACATTTCATTTAGGACGTTTGTTTGTGGAAGGACGTTGTTCACCGGTGTTGTGCAAGTTAATTCTTACTCGGTTAAAAGGATATTCATTCCTTTCGTTGTTGTTCATTCATAATCATAATTCATTCATAATGTATTAACCGTATTGAGACTTGTAATTGTCAATTAATCACTTCAGTCACGAGGAACGACGGTTCCAATCATTTCATTGAGCTGTCATTCATTTCACTATCATTTCATCTCGGTGAGTCATTATTGATTTCGATGTCACTTTGTTATCTCATGGCATTCCGGGTCATACTGGCTTGCCGGTTGGTATGTGTAGAATTTTCATGTCGGGCACATTTAAGTCGTGTGTTGGTTGGTGGCCTCACATTGGACTGTGCACACGAGTCGATTGCTCTGTGAGACTGATTAGGTACAAGACCACACGTGTATTCGATCGATACTCGTTGGTGGCTTGTGCACGGACACATATCCATCCCGAGCGTAGTGTGGCGCCACCCTTTGAGCCGTACCGTTAGTTGATTCATACAGCATGTTTGATTACGTATGTTTTCAACAAGTTTGGGTTATAATCTAACTGATTCATTTTTGATCGAACTTGTGGTTTATACAGCATATATATATATATATATGATTGTGTTTATTCAACTCTTGAGGATTGTTGTTCTGTGTAACTGACCCCATTGGGGGATTTTGTTTTTCAGGTCGTGGCAAGGCTAAGGCACGGGAAGATAACGTTGACGGCGAGGAGTCCCAGTGATACTAGTAGGGGGCCCCAGTCCTTTCATTCACAGTGTTTCCTTATTTTATTTCCGCTGCGGACTTCCATTTGGATTTTGAGTTCATTTAGTGTTGTATATTTTATCTCCATATAAAATATACTTGTATTCGGTCATTTCCTTGGGTGTGTTGTATAAAACTCCTCATCGGAGTAATTAATGATGTAATGTGGTTCGGTACTACATTTACCCTGTGTATTTCATTCTTTTTCACTCGCCTGGTGTGTCCCAGTCGGGGGTCCACGGCACTGTAATATCCGCCTAGTTTGGGGTGTTACAACTTCTATAAGAATGATCTACATATGGACACTACTACAAAACTGGCCTTTAACAGCGCCACTTTAACATCGGTTATTCAAAAACCACTGTTAAATTGACGCGGTGGCATACCTGTAAATATTGTGTAATAAATTAACCGCGCTTCTTTTTAAAAATCGCTGTTAAAATAGCAATTCAACAGCGGTTATTGAAAATCGCTGTTAAAAGAACGATTAACAGCGGTTATTAAATAACCGATGTTAAATATTTCTAAAAAAAAACGTAATAGCGGTTGTTAAGAAACAACCGATGTTAAAGTAGTGTTGATTAACAGTGGTTTCCTATTACAACCGCTCTTAAAATAGCAATTAACAGCGGTTATCTAAAACCGCTGTTAAAAGAACAATTAACACCGGTTATTAAATAACCGATGTTAAATAATTCCAAAAAAAAAAAAACCTAACAGCGGTTGTTAAGAAACAACCGATGTTAAAGTAGTGTTGAATTAACAGCGGTTTCCTATTACAACCGCTGTTAAATATTTAGAGTAGTATCGACAGCGGTTATTACTTAACAACCGCTGTCGTTTGAACATTAAAAAAAAGGTTTGTTGTACAGTCTCTTTTATTTTTCGACCGCCTTCTCTTTTAGCTCTGTACTGCCCAATTCCAAAACTTCCGAATTTTCCAATCGCCATTCCCTGTCGTCGTCGCCGTCGCCGCGCACCTTCGCACACCTCGATATTCTCGCCGTTGCCGTTGGACGTGGCCTGAGCAGCGACCATCTCCGGCCTTCGCACACCTCGATTGGCCGTCGTCGCGCACCTTCGCACACCTCGATTGACCTTCGCCGTTTTTTGCTGGACGTGGCATGAGCGGACCATCTCCGACCTACCTATAGTTTTTTCAGTTCAGTTAGGGCTCTCCCCTGCCGTTTCCTCGGATTTTCTCGCCGCGCCGCGCACCTCGGTATGTAATCCTTGCTTTCTCACTTTAATTTCATGTATAGATATTTCATAGCTTGTTTCAATAATTAAAATCTGGATATGTTTAAATGTCAAAGTCGTGTTCATGGCTGGAAATTGGAGCTTAGATATATGTTTTCTAATTCTTGTGTCATTAGAAGTGAGATTGGCATGCATATTGTACGAGTATTCTTCAGCATAGCAACACTTTCTCGGCTCGAGTTGATCATGGAGGAATTGCTATAACTTTTCATTGGAAAATTCTTTCGGATTGATTGAAGTGTTTTAAAACACCGGGAATGTCCATTACAAAGTGGTTATGTCCAATTTTTTCTTTAAAAATAAAATATAGTCACTTGAGTTTAATAATTATCGGTAATGGCCAATCAATAGTTTAAGTTAATATGGAAAAAATTAGTAAGATGTTAAATTTTAAGAAAATATTATATGAGTAAAAGGTATGTTCTGACCTAAAGGATATCTACTATAGGGTCGAGAAGGTTAGCGTGATTACTTGGTTAGGTAATGAGTAACACTAGAGGTATATAGATGTGGTTAAAACAACTTCTTGTGTGTCTTTCAGTTTTTGTCTGTTACCTTTTGAAACATGAATTACGTTGGGATAGATGTGGTTAACTTCTTAAGGATCTTCTCGATATTAACTTTCGTCTTAAGGATCTTCTCCTAATAGTTAATGCAGCAAAAGGTGACCGTCTTTATAAGCTAGTGAGATGACATAGTATAATAATAGCAATAATAGTTGTACATTTTTGGTAGAAGATTAAAATAACACTAAATGTGGTTAGTTCTAACTAAAGGAATTGCAAATTGAATTTCACTGTGTATAGCAGAAAGAAGAAAAATGGATCGAAGTTGGATGAATGCAAGTCGTAGTAGTAATGAGTATGATAATGGAATCGAACAATTTCTTGAGTTCGCCCGACAAAATCGCCCGGAACCCGATGAAAGATATTTTTGCCCTTGTGTTAAGTGTATGAACGGGAGACGACATGGAGCTGACATAATTCGTGAACACCTTATTTGTGAGGGAATAAATACGAACTATACGATTTGGATATGGCATGGCGAACTAGTAGACATTCCAACTGAGACACACACATAGATATAGATTGTGATCAATTTGAAGACATAATTCGTGATGTTGGAGAAGAATCATTCCACGAGCACATGTTTATGATGCGCTGAAAAGTGATTCAGAGACTCCTTTATATCCAGCTGGTAAATATTTTACACGCTTGTCTGCCGTGTTGAAGTTGGTTAATGTGAAAGAAAAAACTGGGTGGAGTGATAAAAGTTTCACCGAATTGCTCGAGTTGATACAAGAGATGCTTCCAGAAGGTAATAAATTGCCTAACTGTACTTATGAGGCAAACAAGGTTTTGTGTCCGATGGGTTTGGCATATAAGAAAATACACGCCTGCCCTAATGATTGCATATTATAGCGAAAAGAGTTTGAATTATTGAATAAGTGTCCTAGGTGTGGGGCATCACGCTACAAAGTGAAGCATGATGATTCTAGTGATGGAGAGAGAACACAACGAGTGCCTCTAGCGAAGGTGTTATGGTATCTTCCAATTATTCCAAGGTTCAAGCGACTGTTTTCTAATAAGGATGACGCAAAGAACCTCATATGGTCATTTATTTCCAGATTTTAGGGGTGAGGCAATAAACCTTAGGCTTGGACTTGCCACAGATGGGATGAATCCGCTTGGTAATTTAAGCACTAAGCATAGCTCATGGCCTGTCCTACTTGTGATCTTTAATTTACCTCATTGGTTATGTATGAAGTGGAGATATGTTATGTTGTCAATAATGATTTCAGGCCCAAAACAGCTAGGAAATGACATAGATGTTTATCTAAGTCCGTTGATTGATGATTTGAGAATGATGTGGAACGAAGGGATTGACGTGTTTGATGGGTACCACCAACAAAGTTTCAAGCTACGTGCAATGTTATTTTGTACCATTAATGACTTTCCAGCATATGGAAACTTGAGCGGGTATAGTGTGAAGGGGCATCATGCATGTCCTATATGTGAAGAAAACACAAGCTACGTTCAGTTGAAACACAAAAAAAAATAGTTTACACTCAACATCGGAGGTTTCTCAATCGCCATCATCCATATCGTAGATTGAGAAAAGCTTTTAATGGATACCAGGAAGAGGGATTTGCACCAATACCATTAATAGGTGAGCAAGTTTATGACCGCGTTAAGAATATCAATACTGTATTTGGGAAAAATACGAAAATATCCGTTGCGACAAACATATGGAAGAAGAGGTCTATATTCTTTGATCTTCCATACTGGAGCGAAGTAGATGTTATACATTGCATAGATATTATGCACGTCGAAAAAAATGTTTGTGTTAGTGTGATCGGCACACTTCTAAATATTAAAGACAAAACAAATGATGGTGTCCACGCTCGTCTAGACCTAGAGGATATGGGTATTCATCCTCAGTTGCATCCGCAATGGTAAACGAACTTATCTCCCCCAGCATGTTATACTTCATCAAAAAGGGAGAATATCAGTGTTGTGTCAAGATTTATTCATCCCGACAGGCGATTGACTATAAGGCCGAGCGACCAAGTCAACACCAGTCAAACTATGGCTAGCTCGCCTAATCGAAGATATCAGACCACCATAAGGTACCTAGCGATCGACTCCCAAGGCGATCGCCCTTTGGCAGCTGGCGATCGACTCTAGTGACCGGCTAAGGGCAATCGACCTACGCCCCGAGCAGAGATGATCGCCCGTCAAAGTCATCGAAGACTGGATCTCAGAATAGCACCCACGTGCAGATCCACAAAGGTGCTGACATACAAGACCTTTGACCACAGCCTGTCACCTACCTCACCTACCGGCAGGCGCGCCGAAAGTTGTCAGTGGGACCACCCGTGACAGCAACTCAGGACGCATGCAGGCTCCCCATTGGACCGTACAGCTGGCTGCCAGCAGCAGCCGCGGACTTTAAGGGAATAAGCCCATGTGCTAAAAGACGATCGCCCGATTATTATAATACAAAAAAGGCGATCGCCCGGCATATCCAAGTCCTATAAATAGAGAACCTCCTCCTACTGGAAAAAGGTTCAGAACTCATTTACTTACGTTCACAACTCATTCACCTACATTCCGAATTCATTCACGGAAATACAGTAGAACATACATACCATCAAGCTCCCTGCTTTCTCGCCGGAATCCATCTCAGGACTTCTCTCTCCGAATCTCTCGCCCAGAATACGATCGGCAGAGGCAGGAAGCCTCCACTAGACAGATTCCAAGAGATTCATAAGCTCAGGAGCCCAAGCATCCAGCTAAATACTCGCCGTGAGAGACTGTCGATCTCTCGCCGCCGCGACTGTTCATCTCTTTTGTTACAAGAACTCACAAAGCATCACATCTGGTTCTTCCGGCAATCTACACGCTCACTAGCTAAGATAACAAGAATCTTTACACTCATTGTAATTGTATTCTTACATTAGTACTTGTATCCCCGAATATTAGTATTAATAATATCTCGCGAGAGCATTCAAGCCCGGGACTAACAACCCCGGCAAATCTTGTGTTATTTATCTTTCTCACGGAAGTGCTCTCGCATTTGTTTGTTACTCGATCATTCCAGCAATATCTATCTCCAGATAATATTTTTGGTAGCAACAATTGGCGCTAGAGGGAGGGCATCTAACCCTCAAAATTTCATTCCTACCATCCGAAGAACACTCATTGTTCTCGGGGCATATACTTGAAGTGACACTCACTGTGCTTCAAAGAAAACCTTCAGAATCATGACATCCGCCGGTACATCAAAGAAAGCCATTCTCCGAACCGCCGGATACCATATCCCGACTCAATCCGAACCCCAGCCAACGACCGGGGGAAGCCGCGGCAACGCCAGACTCTCGATCCCGCACCCGAGAGATGGCCTCAACCTCTCACTCGATCAGTTCCAAACCAAGGAACAGATCGAGGAGGCTATGGCCATCCTAGAGGAGCGACGGAGAGCATGCGCATCGCCCGCGATAACTCCCTCGATCGTCTGCCGCATGGGAAAACGGAAATTCAGACTGCGAGCGGCGATCGTCGAAAGCCCCAATTCGCGAAAAGGCTCTGCCGCGGCCGGACGGATCCATATTCAATCGCTTGGGGCGCGACCCATCCAGCGGCCGGGCATCCTGTTTCCAACCACGAAAAGGCGGAATACGAATCCGTCACCGGGAGTTCGGCCTACCCACCTCACGAGCGAGTCGGCCATCCGACTCCCGCCCGATCGCTAGGGAATCGGTACTCAATCGCCTCGGCTCCGCTCCGAGCGCCGAGCATAGCGGTCGAGCCACGACGATGGCCGCTATACAACGCCCGACTCGGCGAGATGAAAGCACTCTTGGACACCTGGGCAAGCGCCCGGCAAAGATCACCGGCCGACCGAGCCACTCGCGGTCCACATTGAGCTTGCCCCCATACAACCAACGATCGCTCCTCCCAAAACACCTCTGTATGAGGGGAGATCGGACCCCGAAACCCACCTGAGTAAATTCCGAATCTACATGACTGGGTGTGGGGCATCTGATGCATCCAAGTGCCGGATCTTCCCGTTAACATTGGGCGAGCTGGCCCATAGGTGGTACGCCTCACTACCACCTCGATCAATCACCTCCTTTAAGAAACTGGCGAATGACTTCACGTCATACTTCGCCAACAAGGTCGTCAGACCAGAAGGCCCCCACCGCGTGATGAAAATCAGGCAGGGGAAAGACGAAACCGACGCAGATTACATTGACCGAGTAGACGAAATCATCCTCACCGGCGAACCCGTCAGTGACGAGCTCGCTCTCTTTTCGGTCATGGGGGGATTCTACGGTCACTCTCCCATGTTTAGACATCTCTCCAAGGATATTCCCCCAACTTACGCGATCTTCCGCGCTAAAGCTGCCAACTTTCTGGCCAGGCAAAGGCTACTCACCCTCCACCTAGGCGAGGAAACGCCACCTCCTGTCCAGAAGACAGCGATCGCCAAAGCAAAGAAGGCGATCGCCAAGCCACCCGGAGATCTCAAGGCTTTCGAGTACATGGAAGCCCATCTCC
This sequence comes from Orobanche coerulescens, assembly GCA_033398695.1. Lineage (NCBI taxonomy): Eukaryota > Viridiplantae > Streptophyta > Magnoliopsida > Lamiales > Orobanchaceae > Orobanche > Orobanche coerulescens. The sequence continues at coordinate 57,428,840 of CM065807.1, read as the reverse complement.
TCCATACGTTCAACCGAACTCCGGCACATATTTTCTATGCCATCAAGGGGCACGAAAAGCTCAAAAATCCAAAGGCGATAAGGGACCACGATCACATGGACAACAATCAATATTGTGCCTACCATAAGAGTCCCGGCCACAGCACCAACCAATGCCGCAACCTCCTCAAACAGCTCTGGAGATTGTTCGAGGAGGGCAAGTTGGACAGCTTATTGGCTTAGCCGAAGCCCCTACCAATCCCTATAGACGATCGTCCGAGTCGAACACAAAACAGGCTAGAAAGCTCATACGAGCCGACCCCTGGATCAACCTCGGCGACCGTCTCTACATGCTTCAATCAAGGGAAGGGAACCTCGGAAGTGTCTCCCCGATCTCCCTCCTCATATATAAAACTGGAGAACTCGCTCGCCATCTACAGTTCACCATCTAACGTGATGGACTAAGGCACGAGATCGCCTCCCCCGCATAACGTACACCGTCGAAGGTCGGCATCTACATGACGATCCAAGGTGGAAGAGTGCAGCCATGGTCCTGGTGGTCGATGGAACCAACTGCTTAGGCCATGCAAGGTCCCTTTGGGCCAAGATCGCCTGCCCTTCGTTTAAATACGAGGCCGGCGTAGTCTGAGGGCCGTCCAAAATTAATCAGTGGACACGATCGCTCGCCCTCAAAGGTTCATCATCTAACATGGTGAACCCGGACAATGCGATGTGCCACAACCCCCGTCTCAACGTACACCATCGAGGTTCGCCATCTTCATGGGGGGCCGAGGTGGAAGCAGAGCTAAACGAGCCGCGGGCGTGGAGTTGAATCATCCGACGCTGCCCCGCGCAAGGACTCCTCTAGACCGAGACCGCACGCCCTTCGTTTAAATACGAGGCGAAGCGCAGCCTAACAGAGGACCCTCATAATAAAGTGAGTCACGAGACACTCAATGTCTTCGCGCATCAAGACATGATCAGGGAGTCGGTCCATCGAACTCCGCGATCGTGCACAGTTCCTCAAGACGGACGACCGTCCTCGAGGATTCGACAAAGTTGAAGACCGCTCACTCAACGAATTATTTTCATCCCCTTACTTCCACTAAGTGAATAAAAACAAGGGGGAAGAGTGCGGACTACCCATACGACGATCGTCCCCATTCAACCACATACGGAGATCGTCATTTTTCAGATGTTGTGCAGTGATCGAATTTGTTGTAAAAGTTATCTTTATGAGTTTATCAATTCATTTGGAACTACCCTCGCAACGATCTCTCCTCACACATTTGTACAAAGTCAAACAAAGACTCAAAAATAACAATCATTCAAGTGATAAGTCAGAAATTCAAAAGTTCATTTCATTACTTGAAAAGATCAGAGTACATGGTCGCCCGAGGGCCTAAATGCTACAAAAGAAAGCTATAAAACTACAAGGAAATAAGCTAAAACATCAAAAATGAAGTGCCTCAGGCCCCTGCCTGGCCTTCGCCATCAGCATCCGGTGCGGTCCCCTCATCTTACGGAGCGTCGGGATGAGCAAGATTGGCCGGAGTCGGATACCAGCTCAAATCCACGCCGATGTCCGCAAGATCCAAGATCGGCAAGGAGAAAGCTGAATGGAGAGGGTGCTCCAACGCATACGCCTTGAAGTTCTCAGCAAGAGGCCCGACCTCCAAACCTCCCTTCTTAGCTGCTCGGATCGAGTCAGCGAACGCCATATAATAGGCGAACTCGCTGACTGTAACACCCCCAGAATACGACCGGGAATGTCACACGCCGTAGACCCTTATCACAAGGATCCACCAGGCTAAACTCCAAACGACTACTCAAAGATTGACCGACCGGGGTCAAAATTTAATACAAAGCAGACCGACAAGGTCATAAACCAATTCATAAACTAACGACATTCATACAACAATGACAACAATAAACTTGAACACAGAAAAGAATGACAACTCAATTTAAAAATTGATAACTACACCCATGCAAGGGTGAATACTCAAACGACAAGGAAAATACCGACCAAAATGAAACAAAAGAAAAGACTCTGACTCTGGTATGATTAGCATCGTCGTCTTCCATCTCCTCCCAAGCCAATCCCGTGACTGCTCCCGAGCTGCCAAAACCTGAGCGCATAACAGGCACCCACCCCCCGAAAACTCGGGGGTTAGCAAACTGGAATTTTGCTAGTGCAAGTACATAATATACAAGATATACGAACAGTAACAACACAAAATTCAAGCGCCGTGAAGCCTTAACACAAACCATACATTCCCACAGTCAGCACAGAATAACACTCGCATACACAAGGTGAAAGGTAATCACATAGTCATATTCTCCTTACGGAAAATAACATTCATGAAACTTTAAACGAGCCCAAGGAGTCAGGAAGATCCCTTTTGTAAAAAGGAAAAGTATTTTGATAAGATAGTTTGCAAACATTATTATTGACTCGGGCCGTCTAGGGGTTTTTAAAATCGAATGGGAATGCTATTGGAAATAATTTCAAAAGCTCTCGGGTCCTTGACCCAACATATGGAAAACGATTACACGAAAACCAAGTCAATTTATTCGGGGTTCTCGACCCAGTTTATAGAACACCAACACAAACGAAATCATTACAACATCTCACAGGGTTCTAAACCCAATCCAAATAACATCATCACGAATTCAATCATCTCAACATTCCACAGGGTCCTCGACCCAATACACAGAATGGCACCACAATACAATCAAAGGCACAATCTCTCATTCGACATATCCTGCTCAAGACCCCTGATTAATTAACCCTCGGAGATTTCGTCAAACCTCCTTGGTTAATTAACCCTGATACCCACGCTTTAAAAACAATTTGAAACAAGCTTTCAAAAACACGAATCGCGGACCAAATCAAGACAAACATTTGAAAGTGAGTTGAAAGAATTTGAGATACGAATATCGTTCGGTAACGGGGTCTCAGCTATCACTCAAATACCCGTAACCAATAAGCCTGCCAGGCGCCTCCCTTGCGCACCTGTGTACCGGCGTTCACTTCCATCATGTTGGCCGCTCCTTGAACATGTCACCGCACCGGCGTCACTCCCGCAAGAGCCGCCCCTTGCACGCGCATTAGGTGACATCGGCGTTCACCACCCATATGGAGCCGCACATTGCAGCGTACACCAGGCCGGAGTGCACGCCCCGCCCTCAGAGGTTCCCGGATATGACGTTTCTCACAACAAGTATCCACATTGTTCAAACATCAAGCACACGGACAAACGTCACAACAATTTTCAACTCGGTACATCAAGTCACACAATTTCTCTGCCAGTCCATAACCACACAAATAAACAATAACACGCACGTTATCAATCAAACTCAATCAACACCGCACATATATCTCTATATTGCGACTCAACCGAATATATATACATTTATATATATATATATATAACCTTACTATATTATATGAATAACTATAGTTCGCCCATCAATCCAAGTTGAGTACGTCAACTAATGTTAGAATTCAACACTCGTCGATCACCGACATAAACATATATATTAATATACGTATATACATACATATATTTAACATGTAACTATATATAAACACACATATATATATATACACATATATATATATATATACATCCATATAAACTCATACACTTCGACAACAATGATTTCACGCAGTTACAATTCGTATATCGAGGTACTTGCCTTGGTAATACGACGCGAAGGAGACGACGAAGGAATAGGTTTCGGTCCGAACAATCCTCTCAAATCCGACCCTAACACAATAATGATATACAATCAATCCCACATCATGAATACGAAGAAATTCCTCCTAGTTCTACCCGTTGGGACAATTTATCGAACACCAAGAGTGCGTAGGGAATTGAAATCGGTTAACGGTGAACTAACGGGATTTCATCCCAACCAAAAACAAGAAAACCAAGGGTCACGAGAGTACTATCAAAATCTAACAACAACATCGGTTAATTCGGATTAAAACACAAGATAACCACCAAACCCTCCCCAAAAATCATACTAGGGTTAAAGGGGTTCTTACCTCTTGAAGATTCAAGCCCTATAATCCGAAGAACACGTGCTAGATCCACAATCCGAGCTACACGATCGAAGGAAGATGAAGAAAAACACACAATCAAAAGGGTGGATGGAGAAGAAATCCCCCTCTCAACCCTCTCTCTCTCGCGCACGGTGGAAGGGAGGAACAAAAATGTGCGAATCTCGCTGAAAACGCACAGTTATAGCGCTGACCGCATTGTGTGCCGCGGCACAGGGCCAAAAATTGCGCCCAGTGGTCGGCTGACCGCTCGTTGTGCCGCGGCTCAGACTTGGCATGTGCCGCGACATCACGGTGTCTTGGGGCACGCGGTACAGAGGTTTTAGCGGCAGTGCCACAGGTGTGCGCGGCCGGAAAAGTGTGCCGCGGATCGACTCCATTGTGTGCCGCGGCGCACAATCCTTGTGCCGCGGCACAGTGCATACCGCTTGGCCAACAATCAGGTAATGTGTGCGCGGCTACAATCCTTGTGCCGCGGCCCACAACCCCCCCGGGTCCCAAGAATGACGAAAAATGATCCGGAAAGAGAATAAAAGCAATAGGAATCGATATTTGGGCAACAATAACACGAAATGGAAGTACGGAACCCCAAAACGATATGAGGTACACAACCAAAGTCGAACAAGGAACAAATTCCCTAAACTTCTAGGAAATTACAAAAACGGCCCAAACATCCGAAAATCACGATACAACGTCGGATTAACAATCCGAAACTCACAACATGCTCTACTCAATCATACGAACTCATGGAAGTAAGAAAGTGACGAAATCGAACGAGTTTAACGAGAATCAAATACACATGAGACAAAAGATAACACAAGATGAAATTACGTAAAAACATCATCGAGACCCGTCTAAGCGGAGAAACTCCAAGAACAAAATAGGTTCAGAATTCCAAAACAGTGTCAAGCGAGTTGTCGAAATGGACCTCCGCCGGAAAATGAAAATTACCGGAAATCGAATTTGCGGGTATTACATTCTACCCTCCTTAAAAGAAGTTTCGTCCCGAAACTTAAAATAGAGAGCGGCGGAACAATCAAGGAAATAACTACTTGCTCAGCCCCACATCATCATGAGCAATGCGCGAATGCGAGGTTCTAAAAATGTAAGTGAACACGATAAGTCGAGGTGGAGGAGTATGAATTTCGAGACAATAACTCCAAGAGTTAAGAAAACCACAAGACGGCTCAGATGTCCTGAAACCATCTTTCGAGCTCGACCAACCGCAATCCAAGTTCATAACACATCCGGAAGTGTCAATTGCACGCGTGGGAATAATAGTTCCGAACAAAATTTGCAAGAATTAAGTTCAGATAGGGGAAGACCACAATAATCCACGGGTTTTAACAAAACAGCTCCGAAATTCGTTCGGAGGACGGCAGGCTAGGTAGAACAAGATAGTTTAAAATCGTCGAGAGGATCATAATTAAATTACCAACAATGAAAAATCACACAATACCAAAAATACCAAGGCAGGTACGGGTAATACACTCCCCCACACTAAAAGATATTTCGATCCCAAACTTAGAACAACAAGAGTTGGAAACATAGAGCGATGAAATGAAGAACGATCAAAGTCACGATTGTTCAAAACAGCAACGATTAGGACATATTGCAAAATATTCATCCTCCCATGTTAGGCTCTTCAGAAGGAAACATAGGGTTTCGGGACATTCTCCAGTCACTTGCTCTGTCATGATAGGGTAGCATTCCTTGCCGATTCGAAACTATCTCACAATGCTTCTCCCGATGACCTTCACACCCGCACCAAGTCAAGTCAAGTGGAAAGGGACAATTTACGAACATGTCACGACGATTGCTATTGAAGCACCCTCCCTTCTTACCGAGAGTCACCGATGCGGCTTGGGATTCCAAGCGCTCACTCCGATCGCGAAGGCAGCGGCGTTCGAGCAGCGTGGGGGTTTGGGAGCCTTAGGCTCTTCGCCGACCAAAAATTTCCCAGATGTCCTTCGTCTCTTGGCTTCGCTCGAGGGCTCGACCACTGAGGAGATTTCATAGGATATCGATTGATCTTGATACTCCTTCACCGTAGCATGAATCGTGGTCGTACGAACCACCTCGCCGCTTCCATTTCCATCATCACGTCTACGTCCGCTGAGGCTCGACATACTAATACGGATAACACCGATCAACAGTATTAGTTTATCAGTTGTACAATATACCATAATTATCAACCCGAGTTTCAGTTAGCATCCTTAGAATAACAATACTATCGTAAAGCACAAAATTTTATGAAGTCAATTTCGAGTTCCTCCACGAGGACGATCATTATATGTATGCACTTAATGAAAACAAATTTTTGAAACAGAGGGCTAGTCACGTTGAGCCCAAGACTTGTAAACACTGTCTTTTATTTTGGAAGAGGAAGTTTATATAACGACTCTAAAAATTATTTTCGAGTGATGTATAAAAGAAAGAAAAAAAAGAAATCGAAAATTAATTCGTAACTAATTTGAAATATTTCAAAGGTGTTAAGTCTCAAATACCACAATTTTGAAAATCTTTCCTCTTCTTCCAAAATGTTTATTCGAAAGAATTTTCCATCGAGATACGTGACCATTTAACATGACGATGTTAAATCACGGCTTTACACAATGTTAGAAAATTTCAAAGCGTCACTTTAAAATATTCGTGATACTACAGCGCCGTGGGCCCCGTGCCGGAACCTACCAGGCTAAAAATCATTTAAAAAAAATGTTCAAAATGCCAAAAAGGCCGATGTCGGTAATGTTCTCAAATACTCACTAAAGTCATTTATAAAATATCAAGTACCGTCATAAGAATACTATCAAAACGTGCAAGACAAAATATCAAAACTCGGCTTGCAAGATACTAAAAGCCATCTCAAAATACTCACGCAACGGATAAAATTATCATTCATGAATTTATTCTAATAAAGTACCGAAACAGATAAACATGCTCGACTTCCGAAGCATACTACATAACTATTTTTACTCGGACCGCATATGCATATTATATCCTAAAACAATAATATCACCAACAAGTTCCAATTCCTATCTCACATTAAACATATTAGCACAATATGATCAAATACGTATATAAGGGGACTTACGATCGGGAGGCTTACCATCACGGATTGCCGGAAGATGATGTCGGAACCACGATACTAACCACAACTCTGATGCGCGCGACTTACACAAGACATGGACTTGACCCAACGGCCTAGGTTTTTCGCAAATCTAAGCTCTGATACCATAAATGTAACACCCCCAGAATACGACCGGGAATGTCACACGCCGTAGACCCTTATCACAAGGATCCACCAGGCTAAACTACAAACGACTACTCAAAGATTGACCGACCGGGGTCAAAATTTAATACAAAGCAGACCGACAAGGTCATAAACCAATTTATAAACTAACGACATTCATACAACAATGACAACAATAAACTTGAACACAGAAAAGAATGACAACTCAATTTAAAAATTGATAACTACACCCATGCAAGGGTGAATACTCAAACGACAAGGAAAATACCGACCAAAATGAAACAAAAGAAAAGACTCTGACTCTAGTATGATTAGCATCGTCGTCTTCCATCTACTCCCAAGCCAATCCCGTGACTGCTCCCGAGCTGCCAAAACCTGAGCGCATAACAGGCACCCACCCCCCGAAAACTCGGGAGTTAGCAAACTGGAATTTTGCTAGTGCAAGTACATAATATACAAGATATACGAACAGTAACAACACAAAATTCAAGCGCCGTGAAGCCTTAACACAAACCATACATCCCACAGTCAGCACAGAATAACACTCGCATACACAAGGTGAAAGGTAATCACATAGTCATATTCTCCTTACGGAAAATAACATTCATGAAACTTTAAACGAGCCCAAGGAGTCAGGAAGATCCCTTTTGTAAAAAGGAAAAGTATTTTGATAAGATAGTTTGCAAACATTATTATTGACTCGGGCCGTCTAGGGATTTTTAAAATCGAATGGGAATGCTATTGGAAATAATTTCAAAAGCTCTCGGGTCCTTGACCCAACATATGGAAAACGATTACACGAAAACCAAGTCAATTTATTCGGGGTTCTCGACCCAGTTTATAGAACACCAACACAAACGAAATCATTACAACATCTCACAGGGTTCTAAACCCAATCCAAATAACATCATCACGAATTCAATCATCTCAACATTCCACAGGGTCCTCGACCCAATACACAGAATGGCACCACAATACAATCAAAGGCACAATCTCTCATTCGACATATCCTGCTCAAGACCCCCGATTAATTAACCCTCGGAGATTTCGTCAAACCTCCTTGGTTAATTAACCCTGATACCCACGCTTTAAAAACAATTTGAAACAAGCTTTCAAAAACACGAATCGCGGACCAAATCAAGACAAACATTTGAAAGTGAGTTGAAAGAATTTGAGATACGAATATCGTTCGGTAACGGGGTCTCAGCTATCACTCAAATACCCGTAACCAATAAGCCTGCCAGGCGCCTCCCTTGCGCACCTGTGTACCGGCGTTCACTTCCATCATGTTGGCCGCTCCTTGAACATGTCACCGCACCGGCGTCACTCCCGCAAGAGCCGCCCCTTGCATGCGCATTAGGTGACATCGGCGTTCACCACCCATATGGAGCCGCACATTGCAGCGTACACCAGGCCGGAGTGCACGCCCCGCCCTCAGAGATTCCCGGATATGACGTTTCTCACAACAAGTATCCACATTGTTCAAACATCAAGCACACGGACAAACGTCACAACAATTTTCAACTCGGTACATCAAGTCACACAATTTCTCTGCCAGTCCATAACCACACAAATAAACAATAACACGCACGTTATCAATCAAACTCAATCAACACCGCACATATATCTCTATATTGCGACTCAACCGAATATATATACATTTATATATATAGATATATAGATATATATATATAACCTTACTATATTATATGAATCACTATAGTTCGCCCATCAATCCAAGTTGAGTACGTCAACTAATGTTAGAATTCAACACTCGTCGATCACCGACATAAACATATTTATTAATATACGTATATACATACATATATTTAACATGTAACTATATATAAACACATATATATATATATATACACATACATATATATATATATACATCCATATAAACTCATACACTTCGACAACAATGATTTCACGCAGTTACAATTCGTATATCGAGGTACTTGCCTTGGTAATACGGCCGAAGGAAGGCAGACGAAGGAATAGGTTTCGGTCGAACAATCCTCTCAAATCCGACCCTAACACAATAATGATATACAATCAATCCCACATCATGAATACGAAGAAATTCCTCCTAGTTCTACCGTTGGGACAATTTATCGAACACCAAGAGTGCGTAGGGGTGAAATCGGTTAACGGTGAACTAACGGGATTTCATCCCAACCAAAAACAAGAAAACCAAGGGTCACGAGAGTACTATCAAAATCTAACAACAACATCGGTTAATTCGGATTAAAACACAAGATCACCACCAAACCCTCCCCAAAAATCATACTAGGGTTAAAGGGGTTCTTACCTCTTGAAGATTCAAGCCCTATAATCAGAAGAACACGTGCTAGATCCACAATCCGAGCTACGATCGAAGGAAGATGAAGAAAAACACACAATCAAAAGGGTGGATGGAGAAGAAATCCCCCTCTCAACCCTCTCTCTCTCACGCACGGTGTAAGGGAGTAAGATAATGTGCGAATCTCGCTGGCATACGATTATAGCGGCCGCATTGTGTGCAGCGGCTCGGCTAAAGCGTACGCGGCACGAGGCCAAAATTGCGCCCGGTGGTGGTGACCGCTCGTTGTGCCGCGGCTCATTCGGAGTGTGCCGCGGCTCGGACTCGGCATGTGCCGCAACGCTGCCGGGTCTTGAGGCACGCGGTACGAGAGGTTTTAGCGGCGGGTGCCACACGGGTGTGCCGCGGCCGGAAAAGTGTGCGCGGCAGCGACTCAGTGTGCCGCGGCGCACAATCCTTGTGCCGCGGCTGCAGTGCAACTGCTTGGCCAACAACTAGGTAATGTGTGCGCCGCGGCTGATCCTTGTCTGCGACCTGACCCCCGGGTCCCAAGAATGACGAAAAATGATCCGGAAAGAGAATAAAAGCAATAGGAATCAATATTTGGGCAACAATAACACGAAATGGAAGTACATAACCCCAAAACGATATGAGGTACACAACCAAAGTCGAACAAGGAACAAATTCCCTAAACTTCTAGGAAATTACAAAAACGGCCCAAACATCCGAAAATCACGATACAACGTCGGATTAACAATCCGAAACTCACAACATGCTCTACTCAATCATACGAACTCATGGAAGTAAGAAAGTGACGAAATCGAACGAGTTTAACGAGAATCAAAGACACATGAGACAAAAGATAACACAAGATGAAATTACGTAAAAACATCATCAAGACCCGTCTAAGCGGAGAAACTCCAAGAACAAAATAGGTTCAGAATTCCAAAACAGTGTCAAGCGAGTTGTCGAAACGGACCTCCGCCGGAAAATAAAAATTACCGGAAATCGAATTTGCGGGTATTACACTGACAAACTCCAAGCTTTGAAAGGGATCAGCCTTGGTCGCCTCTACCTCTCTCTTCAGCTCCGCCATCGCCTGTTGCGACCCTTGGAGCTCGGCCTCCCTTGCAGCAACCCTCTCCCTCGACTCCGCCAGCTCGCTAGTCAACCGAGCTATTATCACCTTCTGGCGATCGGCCTCCTCCTCAGCAACCTTCTGCGCCCGGACAGCATTCAACATCTAGTCCCAGAATCGGTCAACCGCCAAACGAGACAACTTGGTTTCCTTCTTCGCCATGTCAAGCTCGTGGCTCGCCCGCTTGGCTACCTCCAAAGAGTCCTTCTCCATCGCCACGATCTTATCGGCAAACTCGGCGTTCTCTTTCCGAGCCGCCTCGAGATCCACCTGCAGCCGAATAGTGGAAGGTCGCCCCTCAAACTCCTGAGCAGCCTGGACAGCCATGGTCGCCGTCTGGAGAGAAAGGGCGAGAACAGCCTGCATCGTACTCCCCGATTGCTGACGAGCGATCGCATCCAGATCGGTCGTCTAGGCCTTCGGCAGAGCAGAAGCGGCCTTGCTGACGTATTGCGGGATGTCACAGGCCTGGCGAGGAGATCGGCTGGCTAAGAAATCCAACACCATCGGCATGCAGGATGGATCTGTGCGACGGATCCTACATCAATACAACAAAGTTAACACAACTCCTATGCAATTGCAAGTTTCAACACAAAAATGCAATCTACCTCTCAGCCCTCTCGGGGTCGCGACCGAAATACGGCTTCCCTCGAGGAGTCTCAGCGTCAGCGATCGCCATCTCCCGCATAAAAGCCGCAAAGGGCGGCTCATTCTCCGGAGCGAGAACGGTGATCGGAGGCGCGGCGATCGGCACCTCATTGGCGGGGGCAGGAACCGGAGTTTCTTCCGGCCTCGGCCTCTTGCGATTCGTTCGAAGCCCCTCTCCTTCCTCAGCCACGATCGGCTCCACGCGAGGTTCCGCCTCCGGAACGATTGGCAACGCAACAGGGGGAGCCCGAGATGATTTCGCCTGGCGGAGACGACCAAGAACTCCGGGGTTCGACATAGCTATCTCCGGTGGAGGCTCCACAAAGCGAGGAAAGCAAACCTCTGCAATAAAAACAATCAAACCACAGTCAGTCATATTCCTCCAAAAGGACGATCGCCCAACGAATGGAGATCGCATAAGTTCATACCTGAGGCCGAGAGATGTCTCGGAAAATAGAATAGGCGAGCGGACAACCGACGACTCTCCTTGTTGATCCGATTAGCATCCAATTCGTCGTCCGGCAAACTTCGTATCTGCTCCCAGACGACCAGGAAATCGAAAGGCAGCTCCTCGATCGTCGGAATATGAAAACCTGCAAAAGCGAAATCAAATTATATCAGTTCAGAACATATCCAAACAAAGGGAGAGTCTGAACCCTTACCGGGATTTCTCTCCCGAAAGCCAGTGGGAACATTCAGCTCGCCAGTGGGGTTGTCGCTCGCTGAGGCTTTCAAGGCACCGGCGACCCAGAACCACTTCGTCAGATCGCCCCGCATCTTGTTCGGGATTCCATGGATCACCCGACCGGATCGGCCCTGAATATGATAACCGCCGACCGACCCTTTCTGAGTCGTCAAATTGAACAAATGGTTCATCTCCGACGGCGAAGGGAGGCGATACAGTCGGTGATCGCCGAACAAGGTCAAAGTGCAGATGATCTGAAGCCAAGCATTTGGCGTTAGCTGGAGCGGCGCCAAATTCCAAGCAGACAACAAATAAGAGACAGAGTGCGGCATAGGAAATCGCAACCCCGCCTCCATGATCGCTTCGTTCACAGCGACCATCCCCTCCGGAGGCTGATCGACTCTCTCATTTTCGTCCGGCACAAAGAGATCCACGTCTGAAGGGACATGGAACCTCGTCCTCCAGACGGCCAGATTCTTCCTGGTCGCCGAACTCCTGATTTGGCCCAGAGATCGCTGAGCAGCCCGATATAGCGATCGCTTGGGAGGTTGATACGGATAAGCGATCGAATACTCCCGGAAGTCAAAACTTAGAGACGGTCCGGCCAACCTCTCCATTATATCAGCAAATGCCACATATGCCTGGACAAAGACATTATGTTGCTCCCAGTAGGCCCTGACCGCAAGATCTCTCTCCGTCTGCGAGCGCCTATGTTCGACGGCCGCCCCCTTAGCCACGTCGGCCTCGTTGAACAGCGCCTCGACCTACGCAGGGTCAATTCCGGCCCGAATAGCCTCAGCAGCCGTATCCAGATGGAACTCAGCGGAGGATCCTCCCCGGATAGTTGATGTCCCGGCGGCGGAACTGGTACCCACTCCATGTGATGATGACGTTCCGGCCATTCTCAAAGAAAGAAAAGGAGAAAAGGATTTTTTCTTACCCAAAGATGAAATCGAACGACGATCGGCACTAAGATCTTCAAAAAAATCTTCAGCAAGTCCTTCTTTCTCCAGTAAGTGCGCGTGAGGACGAAGACTGCAGCACTGCGCCCTTTTATAGGAGATGGCAGGGACTCGTTTGCAATAAGGGAAAATCTCAGGGGTCGGATCTCAAGCGTCGCATTTATTGACTCCCTCGAGACCTGCGTACGCGTCTTTTCAAGGACGCGTCAGCCGAGGAGTCATTAATGACCGTTGATATCCTCCAATAGAAGCCCGACACGTGCGCGGAGACTTTTCCACGCCCATTTCCATTTCCTGCGCAGTTTAGCGGCCAACCAGGTCGTCCAAACTCAGAATATATCAGCTCAAAGACGATCGCCAGTTCAGTTAAATGCAAAGTCGCTCGTCAAAAGTTCAGCGATCGCCAAGAGAACCACCTCACCCCACGTTTCCAACGTATGAGCGAGCTGGGGGCAATTGTTGTGTCAAGATTTATTCATCCCGACAGGCGATCGACTATAAGGCCGAGCGACCAAGTCAACACCAGTCAAACTATGGCTAGCTCGCCTAATCGAAGATATCAGACCACCATAAGGTACCTAGCGATCGACTCCCAAGGCGATCGCCCTTTGGCAGCTGGCGATCGACTCTAGTGATCGGCTATGGGCAATCGACCTACGCCCCTAGCAGAGATGATCGCCCGTCAAAGTCATCGAAGACTGGATCTCAGAACAGCACCCACGTGCAGATCCACAAAGGTGCTGACAGACAAGACCTTTGACCACTGCCTGTCACCTACCTCACCTACCGGCAGGCGCGCCGAAAGTTGTCAGTGGGACCACCCGTGACAGCAACTCAGGACGCGTGCAGGCTCCCCATTGGACCGTACAGCTGGCTGCCAGCAGCAGCCGCGGACTTTAAGGGAACAAGCCCATGTGCTAAAAGACGATCGCCCGATTATTATAATACAGAAAAGGCGATCGCCCGGCATATCCAAGTCCTATAAATAGAGAACCTCCTCCTACTGGAAAAAGGTTCAGAACTCATTTACTTACGTTCACAACTCATTCACCTACATTCCGAATTCATTCACGGAAATACAGTAGAACATACATACCATCAAGCTCCCTGCTTTCTCGCCGGAATCCATCTCAGGACTTCTCTCTCCGAATATCTCGCCCAGAATACGATCGGCAGAGGCAGGAAGCCTCCACTAGACAGATTCCAAGAGATTCATAAGCTCAGGAGCCCAAGCATCCAGCTAAATACTCGCCGTGAGAGACTGTCGATCTCTCGCCGCCGCGACTGTTCATCTCTTTTGTTATAAGAACTCACAGAGCATCACATCTGGTTCTTCCGGCAATCTACACGCTCACTAGCTAAGATAACAAGAATATTTACACTCATTGTAATTGTATTCTTACATTAGTACTTGTATCCCCGAATATTAGTATTAATAATATCTCGCGAGAGCATTCAAGCCCGGGACTAACAACCCCGGTAAATCTTGTGTTATTTATCTTTCTCACGGAAGTGCTCTCGCATTTGTTTGTTACTCGATCATTCCAGCAATATCTATCTCCGGATAATATTTTGGGTAGCAACACCTGACGAGTTACCTGGACTACCTCCATGAAGGGATGTAGAATTCACCATTGAGCTGGAACCTGGAGCTACACCAATTTCTAAAGCGCGGTATCGTATGGCACCTACCGAGATGTATGAACTGAAAAAGCAGCTGGAGGAGTTACTGGACAAAGGCTATATCCAGCCAAGTGTTTCGCCTTGGGGAGCGCCATTTCTTTTTGTCCGGAAGAAGGATGGATCGCTTCGACTGTGTATTGACTATCGAGAGCTGAACAAAATGACGATTAAGAACAAGTATCCGTTGACACGGATTGATGATTTTTTTGATCAGTTGCAAGGAGCAACAGTATTTTATAAAATCGATCTGAGATCAGGATATCATCAGCTGAGGATTAAGTAATCTGATGTTCCGATATCAGCGTTCAGAACTCGCTACGGACACTATGAGTTTGTAGTGATGCCGTTTGGTCTCACTAATGCACCTGCTGTATTCATGCAAATGATGAATCAAGTGTTCATCGAATATTTGGATAAATTTGTGGTCGTGTTCATTGATGAAATTCTGGTGTATTCTAAGAGCCCGGAAGAGCATGCACAACATTTGCGGACTGTATTAGAACTTTTGAGAAGCGAGCAATTGTATGCCAAACTTTCTAAGTGTGAATTCTGGCTAAAGAAAGTAATGTTCCTCGTCCATGTGGTATCAGCTGAAGGAGTTTGAGTAGATCCTCATAAGATCGAAGTAGTTATGGATTGGAAGCCTCCAAAGAACGTGAAACAAGTCCAGAGTTTCTTAGGACTTGCTGGATATTATCGCCGGTTCGTGGAAGGGTTTTCCAAAATTTCCCGCCCACTTACTCGACTCCTGCAGAAAACTCAAAAGTTTGAGTGGAACGAGTTGTGCCAGAATAGCTTTGATGAATTGAAGAAGAGATTGACGACAACACCGATTTAAACACTTGCACAGGGGACTGGAGGATTCATAGTTTACAGTGATGCTTCGAACCAAGGACTCGGATGCGTATTGATGCAGAATGATAAGGTGATCGCTTATGCGTCACGACATCTGAAACCTTATGAAGTGAATTACCCAACGCATGATTTGGAGCTAGCGGCAGTAGTTTTTGCTTTGAAAATCTGGAGGCATTACCTGTACGGGACTCACTGTCAGATCTTTACGGATCACAAGAGTCTCAAATATATAGTCAGAAGGACTTAAACATGCGGCAAAGGAGATGATTAGAGCTGATTAAGGACTACGACTTGGAGATTTTGTATCATCCAGGCAAAGCGAATGTAGTGGCAGATGCACTTAGCCGCAAGCCTGTTTCTATTTAGATGCTGGAGACTCTGACCTCCCAGCTCAGCATGCAACGAGAGATGATTCGAGAAGGAATTGAAGTATGGTTACAAAGAGTCCAAGGACAACTGTGCGTGATGGAAATAACTTCATCATTAACCGAAGAGATCAAATCTATGCAGACAGATGATCCTCTGATGATTCGGTTGCGTGATGAAGTGATCAAGGGGAAGGTCCCTCGATTCATAATTCATGATGATGGAGTTTTGAGATTTCAGAACTGACTCTGTGTTCCCGATGTCGATGTTCTGAAACAGATGATTATGAAGGAAGCTCATAGTTCGCCCTATTCTATCCACTCGGGCACCAGTAAGATGTACAAAGACTTGAAGCAGAATTTCTGGTGGGGCAACATGAAGAAAGATGTAGCGGACTATGTTTCGAAATGCTTGACTTGTCAGCAGGTTAAGATCGAGCATCAACAACCTACCGGGATGTTGAAGCCGCTCCCGATTCCTGAATGGAAGTGGGAGGACATATCGATGGACTTTATCACTAGTATGCCGAGAACCAAGACGGGAATGAACATGATTTGGATGATAGTTGATCGTTTAACTAAATCAGCTCATTTTGTAGGCATTAAGGACACATGGGGACCAGAGAGGTTGGCACGAGTATTTATTTCAGAGATAGTTCGACTGTATGGTACGCCGAAAACCATTATTTCTGATCGAGACGGCCGTTTTGTGTCTTATTTTTGGAAAGCAGTTCATAAGGCCTTGGGGACCGAATTGAACTTCAGCATAGCTTATCACCCGCAGACCGACGGACAATCCGAGAGGACCATTCAAACGGTGGAAGACATGCTAAGGGCCTGTGCCTTAGATTGGTCAAATGATTGGGAAGTTCATCTACCGTTGATTGAATTTACCTACAACAATAGTTGGCATGCCTCCATTAAGATGGCACCGTTTGAGGCATTATATGGGAGGAGATGCAGATCGCCCCTATGTTTGGACGATTCATCAGACTTGATCGGGACAGAACCAGAGTTGATCGTATAGACATGAGAGAAGATAGCCTTGATTCGTGAAAGGCTTTTGACTTCCCAGAGTCGCTAGAAATCTTACGCAGACATACACCGTCACCTATTAGAGTTCAGTACTGGAGACCACGTACTTTTAAAGGTTTCTCCTACTCGAGGAATCTTTTGTTTTGGAAGGAAGGGAAAGTTGAGTCCGAGATATATCGGACCATTCGAGATCCTTGAGAGAGTTGCAGAGTTGGCATACAGATTGGCATTGCCGCCGTCGTTGAGCCATGTTCATAACGTGTTTCACGTATCCCAGTTACGGAGATATATACCGGATACTAGTTATGTCATTGATTTCGGCGAGATCGAAGTCGCTCAGGATGCGACGTTTGAAGAAAGACCGGTCAGGATACTCGAGAGTCCAGTTAAACAGTTGAGAAATAAACCAATCGCTTTGGTCAAAGTTCAGTGGTCACGCCACGGAGTGGAAGAAGCCACTTGGGAAATAGAAGATAGCATGAAGTCCAGATATCCAGAGTTATTTTCGTCTTGAGTTTCAGGATGAAACTCCTTTTTAGTAGGAGAGTATGTAATATCCGGATCTATTATTGTGTATTTCATCTTTCTCGAACCCTGTATTATTCGGATTTGTGATCTCGATAATTGGAGTATGATATTTCTCACATTGGTATCTTTGTACATAAGTATATCGTCATGCAAAATTTTATTGATCATAAAATTTGAGGAGATATCATTTTTGGTTATAAGGACTTAAGGGAAGAATCATCTTAGGAAGTATCATTTCGTATAAGTTGGAATTGTTAGTTCACATTCAAGATGAAGTCTGAATGTGAATAATGATAATAGAATCTAGTGCACCAACCGGAGATCACCGAAATTCACATGAGAATGATAATCAAGTTTGAATATAAGAGTTGTGATGATATTCTTTTCCTTGAAACCTCAAAGATGATTAAACCCAAAAGATCATTCATAAGTTTATGAATATGATATGTAGACGGATATTACACATTAATCACTGAAGAGTTCATAAATTTCATCACGGTTAGAACTAGTCTGCTGCCCAACAGTGAACTGCCATGCATGCTTAGCGTGCGCTAAGCTATGTGAATTAACGTATGCTAACGGGCATATATTAGCGTACGCTACGATTGAAACTTAGCATGCGTTAAGTCATCAGGCGAGTCAGTCGGCTGATCAGTGAGGTACTGACCCTGCATGGTTAGCGTACGCTAGGCTGTGTGTAATTGCGTGTGCTAACGAGTAGCCTTAACGTACGCTACATAGGATGCGTAGCGTGCGTTAAGCAAACCAGACAGATTTCTCTTAAGAACTTCCGACCGTATTTTGGATTGTTAGATGTTCGTTCGACGTGAGATGAATTATATATTATTTCTTTTGTTAAGGTTCGAGCTTGCTACGTGATTGATTGAAGGGGAGACCTTCGAGTGTTTCGTTTTTCGTGGAAGTAGTATTCTTGTCTTCGAATCGAGACAAGTACCTTATTTGTTTTACGTATTGATGTTATACATATTGTCGTGCATATATGTCGTTGTTGTATGTCCACCTCGTGTTGGTCCGACGGGATCATCGTGGGATCTATTCTAGCGTGCGCTGGATCATCGGACGGGTTTTTCCACCACGGGTTGGTCTGACGGGATCATCGTGGGTTCTAGGCAGTGAACGCTGGATCGTCGGAATTACCATGTGTATGTTATGATATCATGTTGTGATTATCAATTGTGTATGTTATTTATGAGTTTCTCGTAGGAGAAGACTCGTTGGTATTTTTGTCATTTACGTTATTATTATTCTTCGTGAGATGTTGAATAATATGTTGTGGTACTTGTACTAGCATCGTTGTGCTAACCCCTTCAGGAGTGAACATTTGTTTATGTTCAGGATCCAAGAGAGCGGGGAAACAACCACTGGAGATACATGACGACGAGGGTGTAGAGTGATGTTCCGGTCGGGTTTATTATCTGTTGTTGGTTATTTAATAAGTACTCGAGTACGTCGTAATTTGTGATTTTTGGATTTCAGTGATGTATTAATATTCTCCATTTGAACATTTGTACTTTCGGTATTGAACCAGAACTGTCGTATTTTATTTCAAGTGATTTTATAAGTTGGTATCTGTTATTGTCGTTTCATTTATTCAGCCTTGTAAATTCTTATGTAAAGGATTTACGGCGCTGTAATATTCCTGAATATATCGTGGGTGTTACATTTATCATGGCACAACAAGCAAAACAGGTGTTCTATGTCAGCGATCCATGTAATGAAAGATTGTTCGTGGTTATTCCTGGTAGAAGTGTGGATATGAATGAAACTGAAGAATCAACGTTTGACAGTTGTGAATTTATTCTTTTGTCGACGCGGTTACCCACTATCGTTGAAGAAAACGAAGCTGACGACATACATGTCATTGGAAATGACCATGATGAAGGTTTATGGGAGAACTTTGTTATCTCAAAAGATAAATAAAAATCAGGTACATGAATAACTATATCTAAGTTTTGCATAGATACATGCCATTTTTGTTCTCATTCTAAGTTTAACCGAATTAATTTATTCTCCTCTTACAAAAAGAGTAGGTGTTCACTTAGAAATAAGTAGATTTAGTACTTACTAGTCAAAACGTAGGCAATTAGATGTTAAGTTATAATAAGTGTCAATTTTGACACCTAGATAATACGTTGTGTTTGACAAGTATTAGTTTTTTGACAAAGAGTTTTTCAAACAAAAAATATTACTATTGTGTTTGACAAGTATTAGTTTTTTGACAAAAAAAAATTTCAAAAAAAAAAATATTATTGGTGTATGTTGTGTTTGACAAATATTATTTTTTGTTTATGTTGTGTTTGACAATATTTTCATTTATTTATACAGGCACATGACTTCTCCTTGGCACCCTCCTCGTTCTCCTTCTCATTCTCCTTGTACTCCTCGTCATTCTCCTCCTCATTCCGCTGCTTCTCCTCATACGCAGATACTACATCGAGAAATCCTACAAGGTGTAGAAGTATGTCCAAACGGCGTGTAGATGGGAAAAAGCTACATCTTGACATCGATCTAGTCAGGGGAAAACTTAAGTACGAGCACAAAATCAAATTGAGTATGTATTTGGGTAAACTTGGAAAAAATCATGTTTCCATATGTAATATCCACCATTTTCATAATGTAATATTATTATTTATAATATTATTATCGATGCATTTTACTTCATTTAATCTCATTTTATTACCGAGTGAGTAATCATTGTACAATTACTTTCACTACACGTACAAGTCAAATTCATATAATCTCATTTAATAAGATAGACATTTTCATGATATCTCATATGTTTTAAGCCCGAGTCAATCTTTCAATTTAATTTCAGAAATATTTGATATTAGTCATCGTTATTAATATTATAATTATTAAATGTATTATTATTAATAATAACAATATTTATAATAGGAACAATATTTGACACTATTAATATTTTCATCATTTCAATATCATTGTAAATATTATTCTCGATATTATTTTATTATTAGTATCGATATAATTAATATTATTACTACCATTATTATTATTATTGGCCCAAATATATTGTAATGATCCAAATTAAGAATTAAGCCCAGAAAAATATGCCCTAACCCTAATTTTTATACAGTATAAATACATTCTGCAGCCAATCTCTACCATACACAATACGCAAAATATAATCTCTGCAAATAATCTCCCAGAATTCTTCTTCACGACCGATCTCTCCAGCAACTCTCAACACTCATCTGCAGTTACAATCTTCTCAAATTTCTTCAGCGGAGGTAAATTTCTAAATCCTAATCTTCTTTTATTCTTCAGCAAATTAGAATCTTAAATACATGACTATCCTTTTGTAAATTTTATCCTTTTGTAAATTACAATTCTTAAACACACATACTTCTGCAAACTTTAATCTTTTACACATGAAAATCAAACCTCCGTTCACAGTAAGCCTGAAAACATCAAATTCATGTAATCTCATTTAATAAGATAGATATTTTCATGATATATCATATGTTCTAAGCCCGAGTCAATTTCTTAGTTTAATTTCAGAAACATTTGATATTAGTCATCGTTATTAATATTATAATTATTAAAGGTATTATTATTAATAATAATAATAATAATATTTATAATATGAACAATATTAATATTGACAGTATTAATATTTTCATCATTTTTATATCATTATAAATATTATTCTCGATATTATTTTATTATTAGTATCGATATTATTAATATTATTACTACCGTTATTATTATTATTATTATTATTATTATTATTATTATTGGCCCAGATATATTGTAATGATCCAAATTAAGAATTAAGCCCAGAAAAATATGCCCTAACCCTAATTTTTATGCAGTATAAATACATTATGCAGCCAACCTCTACCATACACAATATGCAAAATATAATTCTCTGCAAATAATCTCCCATAATTCTTCTTCACGACCGATCTCTCCAGCAACTCTCAACACTCATCTGCAGTTACAATCTTCTCAAATTTCTTCAGCGGAGGTAAATTTCTAAATCCTAATCTTCTTTTATTCTTCAGGAAATTAGAATATTAAATACACGACTATCCTTTTGTAAATTATAATTCTTAAACACACATACTTCTGCAAACTTTAATCTTTTACACATGAAAATCAAACCTCCGTTCACAGTAAGCCTGAAAACATCAAATTCATGTAATCTCATTTAATAAAATAGACATTTTCATGATATCTCATATGTTCTAAGCCCGAGTCAATTTCTCAATTTAATTTCAGAAACATTTGATATTAGTCATCGTTATTAATATTATAATTATTAAAGGTATTATTATTAATAATAATATTTATAATAGGAACAATATTAATATTGACAATATTAATATTTTCATCATTTTTATATCATTATAAATATTATTCTCGATATTATTTTATTATTAGTATACTACCGTTATTATTATTATTTTTATTATTATTATTTTTTTATTATGAAGATCACTTCATTAGAAAATCATAAGAAATTACAAGAAATTAGTGGGGAGCCGAGAAACTAACTGGGCCCCCACTCCTCTAGCAATAGCAAAGCTAATCCGACTAAAAATATGAGCAGTAGCTCGCGTCCCAATGTCTTGAGTCATAGAAAACCGTCGAATGCGCTTTAGCAAGGTTACTGCATCCTTCTCAAGTTCGCCAAATGACGAAAAAGAAAAGGGGAGAAACCCATATCCAATATCCGCACATTTAGCATCGTATTTGACACGTTTACGTCGTGCAGCATCAACGATCGCCCGCCCTGGCATAAAATCAGTCATCCCAGATTGCGTCAAGGGCGACGATCCTGTAAGATCAACACATACATCACGCCCATTATCCCAAGAGTACAGTAGTATATCAGCTGGGCGCAAGGATCTGTCTCCATCTCCATAAAGCCCAATGTCCACCTCCTTGCTAGCAGAAATTCCGGACCGAGAGCATATATCAACAAGAACATCGTGCACAAGGTTATGCCGATGTTTAATGCCAACAATACCCGCACACGAAACAGCATGATCCCCATAAATATCTCCAGAAAATACCTTAGAACAAGCTGAACACGGTACCTGAACAGTGAAAAGAGGAACACCCAACCGATAGCATAGCACACAGCGATAAGCCCTGGCATTCATAGTTTGTCCCAGTCCCGATATCGGAGCCACCCTAAGCCAATCCGAAGTATGATCCTCCTTTAGAGAACTCCATAAAGCCATCTGTCGGGGGGAAAGATGGAAAGTAGACTCAACAGTTTGGGTAACCCGAGCGAAATATATATCTGCCAATTTCTTCATAAGTTTGGGGGCAGCGACCTCGCTAGGGTTACTCAAAAGGTCAATATCCATATTCACATTAAAAGTGCGAAGAGCGTCATTAAAGGAGGGACCAGCAGTTACAATACCCGAACTAAGGAGAAGCTTAGACTGTAAGCTAGCAGATTGAAGTCGAGAAGCAAGGAAGGCATAGTTCAAGACATCACCTGCAGAATATAAACCAAGCCCCCCAAAAGCAAAGGGTAAGGTGGCGAGCCTCCACTGCCAATCACCAAAACCAGGCCCAGAAGCAGTGACAATGCGTTCCAAGGAAGAACGAAGTGCAGCATCAAAAGAAACCTGAGCACAACCAAAGACCCGAGGAGAACATTTGCGCATAGAAAAGTATAGCTTAGAAATACCATCACATGTACGGAGAAGCAACAACTCGCATTGAGGATCATTAAGTTTGGCAACCGCATCCATAAGTTCAATAGTTTTAGCAACCATTTTCAGAACCAACTTACTACCAAACTCAAAATCCACACTAACAGGTCCACCCAATAATTTAACACCATGTGAGGGGCGAGAAATATTGGGGGGGAAAACACCATCATACCTGCTTCGGGGGTCCTCCTGTGGCCAAAAAATTTCAGTTTTATCAACATTGAGGTTTAAGCCACGACAAGGTCCATCCCTCATAATCAACTCTAAAACCTTACCAACCACCAAGGTATCACCAATAATAGTGCCATCATCTAGATACCAAGCTTGAAGGGAAAGGTCAAAAGAATCTCTAATCTTACATGTCAGGGGATGTAACACTAAGGCAAAAAGAAGAGGCCCAAGCGGATCACCTTGTTGCACACCTTGATGAGACCAAAGAGTATGTTCACCATAATATAATCTGGCAGGACTAGAGTAACAGAATTCAACCCACTGCGAAATAGCCGGGAAATGAAGCCGTACCTCACGTAACATAACAGCCCGATCCACCATGTTGAAGGCGTTTTTAAAATCAACCAACAATATAGACAGACCAACATCACCCCCTCGATCCTCAACCAACCGATTCACAGCATGAAGGATAGCCTCCCCTCCCCCCGACATACCAACACCAAATTGCAAATCATCTAAATAACTGTCTGAAGAGTGACCAATCATGGAAGCACAAACCTTGGAAACTAAACGCCTCCAAACAGTCCCAACATCAATAGGGCGGATACCCCCTCCTGGTTTGACTAAGGGTGTGAGGGGAGCACTAGCAATGTATTCACCCAACACCCTCGGGCATTTACCAGCAAGAACAAGGTTCACCACTTGGGTAATAGAAGCGATCAACTCATCAGAAATAGCCACAGCTGCACCATTCAAACAATCCAAAAGGTGTTGGGCGCGCAGCCCATCCCGCCCACAAGAAGTACCACGAGGGAAACTCTTGATCATGTCAAGAACGGTAGAAGGAGATGTGGTAAGGTGATGATGAGCAATAGGTATATCAGGCAAGGAAGAAGCTGACTGAAAAGGGTGCTTAGTTTTTAAGTCCTCAAGAGTAGAAACATCATAAGGTGCAATACCAGAAGACGAAAGAACTCTGACCGCAGCTGTATAATGACCATCACAAATCTTCCTCTTACATTGCTTGACATTACGATCACCCAAATCCAGACTGTCATCATCAATATTAGACCATAATGGAGAAGGTTCGGCTAAAACCTCACGCACAACCTGCAAACTACCACCAGGAGAGCCCCATGCATGAATAGAATTAAGAATATACTCTTCCTGGCGCTGACGCTTAGTGACCGACCTACCCTCTTGACTACTCCTCGGGCAAAAGGTTTTAAGTAGACAAAGAGGCAGGACAAACAAACCAACCCAACAAGAAATGTCATCAGGCGTGCAGATCACCTTGTCAAGAGCTCTTTTCAAAGTACGAGAGAACTCCAACCGACATTTAGGAGGGATGGATTTGACAGTCCGCAATCCCTTAGAGAATAAGGTATCAAGAAGAGGTAAATCAAAACCACCAAGCACATCCAAAACCGAATCCGCAACAATGGCTACCTGTGAAGGAACCTGCGGTCTGGTGAGATCATATAACACAAACCGAACAACACCATCGCCACAATCAGGAGGAGACACAAAATCAGACCCTGTACCATGACGACATTTAGTCCGGAAAGTATGCGTTTTGAAACAACCACCACATAACCACAACCCCATACGCTTAAGAGTAACCTCGGTCCTTTCGAAAATAGCCAAATCCGACAAGAGAGTTTGCTTAGTGAAACCAAGGGCCTCAACGCTAAAATGCCGGTCACGTAAATGTGTGATCAAGGAAGTTTTAGTAAGTCCATTACCACCACCGTCTCGACATTCCCCAAGACCCACAAAGGGACAGTGAAATCTCACAACCGGCATAGCAACGAAGTAACAAAACCACCACCAACGAAGTAACGAATACCAAAGCCCAAGATCAAAGCCTAGCGAAGAGCAGTAGGCCAGAATACCAAAGTTTTTGTACCAAAATCTAGTGAAAACTGCCCAATACCAAACCCCAAGCAAAGTAACCTCAAACAGCAGCTTACAAACTGAAAACGAATCTCAAACTGAAACCGTATCTCAACAAGAGAAATACGTAATCCCAAACTGAAACCGTAATTCAGACTGAAACAGCAACACAGACTTACAACTTGCAAACAGCACCACGGTTCAACAGCAATACGTAACCCCAAGAAAGATAATACCGCGTACAAAAAGAGCACCACAGAACCACGGTTCAGCAGCCCACGACCCGTGAATAGAAGGATCTCAAGAAAGGAAACCCGACATAAACGAATAGGAAAATAAACGAACAAGAAAGCAAACAAACAGGAAAATACCAAATGCCTATGATGCGCAAGATATATACACGGCCACCAAAAATCAACGGAGATTGTTGAAAGAAAGTAGCTGGGCTGAGCAGGTATATACACGGCCACCAAAAAATCACGGCCACCAAATACCTATTATTATTATTATTATTATTATTATTGGCCCAAATATATTGTAATGATCCAAATTAAGAATTAAGCCCAGAAAATTATGCCCTAACCCTAATTTTTATACAGTATAAATACATTCTGCAGCCAACCTCTACCATACACAATATGCAAAATATAATTCTCTACAAATAATCTCCCATAATTCTTCTTCACGACCGATCTCTCCAGCAACTCTCAACATTCATCTGCAGTTACAATCTTCTCAAATTTCTTCAGCGGAGGTAAATTTCTAAATCCTAATCTTCTTTTATTCTTCAGCAAATTAGAATCTTAAATACACGACTATCCTTTTGTAAATTACAATTCTTAAACACACATACTTCTACAAACTTTAATCTTTTACACATGAAAATCAAACCTCCGTTCACAGTAAGCCTGAAAACATCAAATTCATGTAATCTCATTTAATAAGATAGACATTTTCATGATATCTCATATGTTCTAAGCCCGAGTCAATTTCTCAATTTAATTTCAAAAACATTTGATATTAGTCATCGTTATTAATATTATAATTATTAAAGGTATTATTATTAATAATAATATTTATAATAAGAACAATATTAATATTGACAATATTAATATTTTCATCATTTTTATATCATTATAAATATTATTCTCGATATTATTTTATTATTAGTATCGATATTATTAATATTATTACTACCATTATTATTATTATTATTATTATTGGCCCAAATATATTGTAATGATCCAAATTAAGAATTAAGCCCAGAAAAATATGTCCTAACCCTAATTTTTATACAATATAAATACATTCTGCAGCCAACCTCTACCATACACAATATGCAAAATATAATTCTCTGCAAATAATCTCCCATAATTCTTCTTCACGACCGATCTCTCCAGCAACTCTCAACACTCATCTACAGTTACAATCCTCTCAAATTTCTTCAGCGGAGGTAAATTTCTAAATCCTAATCTTCTTTTATTATTCAGCAAATTAGAGTCTTAAATACACGACTATCCTTTTGTAAATTACAATTCTTAAACACACATACTTCTGCAAACTTTAATCTTTTACACATGAAAATCAAACCTCCGTTCACAGTAAGCCTGAAAACATCAAATCTAAAGCTGAAATTCGTAGCTTTCAACCTGAACAGAACCAAACCAACAAAAAAAATCAATAAATCAGAAACCAAACCCAGTTCAGTCCTGAACACGAATCACCAAGTTGGACCTGAGGTCCGAACATTCACCCTGAAATCTAAACCCACGGCAGGAACCCGGATCCAGATATTCCCGACCCTTCAAACCCGTAACCTGAAATCAATTTCAGGAACCAGAAGCCTGATTACATTCGCCAGACTTCAAACCCACGATCGAACCATCAAGCCATTTACACCAAGAACCGAATCCAGGCCTTCAATCCAAAACTCTTACCGGAGTTTGTCACCGCCAGATACCTTCTGCACCGGCGCCGTCGAATTCCAGGGCTGTGTGGCTAGAGGTGTGATAAGCACCCAAAGTTTCAGCCGAGCTCCGAATGCCTCCTCCAGGCTCGATGCGGAAAGCCTCCAAAATAGAGAGGGTCGATGTGTGTGTGTGTGTTTCGACTTGGCTACGGCCGAGAAGAGAATTTTGTTGAGAGAGATAGAACCGATCGGAGGTAAGAAGAAGGAAGTTCAGTCGACTTTTCTTTATAGAGAGAGGGAATTCTAGAGAGAGTAAGGAACGGGGGAAGAAATCCCCCAGGGCATAGCTCAGTGGCAAAGGAGGGGGATATCTTTCGCTCTGGTGGCACGCAGCGTGGGTTCGAATCCTCGTGGGAGCATCCGCTCTTTTCAGGGATTTAAACCTTGTGTGTTTATTCAGTTGAAGCATCCTCAAAACCGGGTTGCTGAGGCATAACCTGCGATTTAACCGGGGGTAGGAATGAGGGATCGGACCTACAACCCCCAGGATTCAACCTGGGTCATCAAAAAAAAAAAAAAAAAAAAAAGAACGGGGGAAGAAGAAGTGAGTTTTGTTTTGTCGGCTGACCCGTGAGGAAATAAGGGTTTTATACCCAAGCCTTTTTTAGGGTTACGCTATTTTAACCCCGGATTTCTAGACACTTCGATTTTAACCCCAGCCGTTTTTCAATCCTTCAATTTCAGTCCCCCTCCAGTTTACCTTGCATTCAATTTAGCCCCAGGTTTATCAGATCTTGCACTTTACCCCTAATCAGTTTTAGTAAATCTTAATTCAGCCCCATTTTGACTCAGCTATTAATAATGTTGACTTTTTAATTGATATTACTAATTAGTCCGATTTTATGCATATATTTTAATTTCAATTATTATATCATAATATTTTATAATAATTAAATTATTATTATATGTAGACTTTATCGAGAATTTATGGGCTTAGGACTGTGAGTCGAGTATCTTCATGTTCAAGTCAAACAGCATCATTTATTCAGGTGGGAATTTTTACTGTCACTTTAATTGCTTTAATTGGATTGTATATGTGGTATTCTATTCATGTTTGAAATTTATGATACACGTTGTAAATCAGGCTCACCTGTATACGTGTAAGAGACTATCTTAAGATATATGTTGTGTGGGGACACTGCACAACCTCAATATTCACATGTGTACTCGATTCATGTTATATGTGGTATTGTGTGTATGTATTCATGTTGAGGAAAATATTATTTGTAGAATAATCATTTAAATGCTTTCCATGAGATTGTATATTACTGTGACAAGTGTGATTTCCACGAGCTGAAGGAAGCTCACCCCCACCTGTATTGATCCCGCAGGTTAAACCGAGCCGGATGGACGAAGGAGCGAGCCGAGAGGGCATATGAATGAAATTTATTAAATGATGTTTTTTGTTATGTCTAATGTTTCGAAATTTATTTGGGGAAACTTTTGTTTAGAAATTAAATTTATAATTTATTCTTCCGCCGCAATTTTTTATCTCATATCTATGATGTATTGTTGCCTTATTTAAAGGTATTTAATTTATGTCAGTGTAGCGACTCGACTTTGTAGGCGAGAATTTTAATATTCTCAAAAGAAATTATTTTTCGTCAAAATTTACCTTTACCTATTTTCCCCTATAATTACCCCTAGAAAGTCGGGGCGTTACATAGTGGTATCAGAGCGGGTTTTACCTTTCTGTAGACTCGCTAAAATGTAAAAGTATCATATGCTCTCAGCTTTGCCACTTCGTCACTCCGTCCAAGGTACCATATTTCAGTCATTATTCATGCATATATCATTTCATTTTATTTACATGCTTGTATATGTATATGCGAATTGTTAGAATGGCCAAACCTAGGATGACACCACGTAAGAGAGTTCCTACTACATTTGAATCTCGTCTTCTGGCACGCAAAGATTGGTGGGACGATCCGAGTTTACCAGAAAATGCACCACACTATGTCATTAACAGAATGAGCAAGTGGTTGCAGTTTGGGAAACAAGGTTCCGTCACGCGACATCTTGAACACCTAATGGAGAAGTTATCCGAAGATTGGAGTTATTGCATCTTCCGGCTTTGGAAAGAGTCCATCAAGAGATCACCAGAAGAGCGAGAGACCGCAGATGTTTTCTAGTTTGTAGCTGGACGCTTATTGGATATGTACGCTCGAGATGTGATACCAGCTGCAAATTGGAGTTCCGACTCTACGTATGAAGAAGACCCTGAGGAGGATCCCGAAGAAGATCCAGAGGAAGATCCAGAGGAAGTTCCCGATGAGAGCTCAAAGGTGGATTTTGCAGAAAATATGAAGGTTGTTTTGATGGCAGACATCGAGTCTGATGATGAAGTCACTTCGTGGATTGAGCCGCGACTCCCTATTTCTGTTATAGAGATTATTAGCAGTGACAATGAGGAGTAGTCGTAGGCTTAGTTTTATTATATAACTATTATGTTGAAATCTCCAGTGGATGTCCCAAACATATTATATAATGAAAATCAGTTATTTTGTTGCATTTATATTTTTATGTGTTGCGACTATTATATGCATTCTACCTATCTTCTCATTCTTTATTTCTTGCACTGCGTCGACTAATGGGTTTTAAAACTCGTTGGCAGACTCATGGCTAACCGAGGAAACCGCAACGCTCAACCCACCCAAGATCAACTTTTGGCTGGATTGGGCACTTTACTTCAAGGTGCAACCATTTTACCGCCTAATAACCCTGAGCAAGCTAAAGCTCAAGCTCAAGTTATCAAGTGGTTCGATCATTTCAAGCCGCCCGTCTTTCTTGGTCGTGGGGGACCAGCAACAATAGAAGAGTGGTTGTTGAACCTAGACAGCATCTTCGACTACACAGATGCTCAAAAGGTGTCATGTGCCGTGTTTCAGCTCAAGGAGGATGCTAGGACATGGTGGATTGGAGTGTGGAGGCTCAAAATCCAAGACGAGAAGGATGCGTTCACTTGAGACCAGTTCAAGGAGACAGTTATGGAAAAGTACTACCCGAGGGCATACAAAACCAATATGCAAAAGGAATTCCTCGATCTGACCCAAGGAGGAACGTCGGTCACCGATTATGAGCGCAAGTTCAACCGTTTTGCTTCTCACATGGTCGAGACGGATGACATGAAGTCTCAGAAATTTTGGGATGGACTACGTGACCGGATTCGTTACCATCTGGCTGGTCATGGTCGTCGGAGCTATAATGAAGTAGTTGCAAGGGCCGAGGACATTTTTGCTAGTTTGGATGTGGAGAAGGCAAGAGCACCACCAGTTGCAACAAATAACAAGCACAAGTGGCACGATCAAGGAGGTGGTAGTAAGAAGAATGTTAAGACTGGATCTTTGGGGGCGAAACCCCAGTTCGATAAACTTACATGTGCTACTTGTGGCAAGGGACATAAATGTGCATGTATGCTTGGTCAGAATTGGTGCTACTTTTGCCGTGAGGAGGGACACATGGCCTCAGCATGTCCGAAGAAAGGAAAAGGCCCAAGCAATAGTGTGCAAGGTCAAGGCCCAGGAGGCAAAGCTCGAGTGTATAGCATGTCCGAGGCCGAAGAAGAGAATGAACCCCAAACTATGTCAAATATGTTGTCAGTTGCAAATATTCCTGCTTTGGTGTTGTTTGACATAGGTGCATCTCATTCATTCATCTCTAGGAAGCTTTGTACTATGATTGGTTGTAGAAGTAGTAAAGCCCCTAGATCTCTGTTAGTTAGCATGCCTGCGGGGGGAGTAGTGCGTGCAGACTCGATAACTAACAATGTGAAGATAGATATTAACGAACATAGCTTCTTAGATGACTTGCACATAGTTGAACTCAGTGATTTTGATGTTATTTTGGGTATGGATTGGTTGGACAAACATATAACTATAGTTGAATTCTCCGAAAGGAGGGTAACCTTATGTCTATCTGTTGATGTTAAGACCGTATTTGAGGGAGTAAGACACAGTAGTAACCCAAAAGTGATTTCAGCCATGAAAGATGTGAAGATGTTGAATAAGCTCAGTTGCCAAGGATTCCTGGTGAATGTGATGGGGAAAACATCACCGGACAAGACGGTAGCTGATGTACCTATTGTCAAGGAGTATCCAGATGTCTTTCCCAAAGACTTGCCCGGAGTTCCGCCGAGTCGTCAAGTTGAGTTCTTGATTGATTTAGTGCCAGGAGCGGCACCAATATCGAAAGCTCCCTATAGAATGGCGCCCAAAGAATTACAAGAGCTGAAAATGCAACTTCAGGAACTACTCGACTCTAGATTTATCCGACCGAGTGTTTCGCCATGGGGTGCGCCAGTGCTCTTCGTGAAGAAAAGGATGGAAGTTTGAGGATGTACATAGACTATCGTGAACTTAATCGACTTATGATAAAGAATAAATATCCAATTCCCAGAATAGAGGACATATTCGATCAACTTAGAGGATCAGGAGTATTCTCGAAAATATATTTGAGATCCGGTTATCACCAACTGAGGATTAAGTATGACGATATCCCGAAGACCGCATTTCGAACTCGATATGGACACTATAAGTTTATAGTGATGCCATTTGGGTTGACTAATGTGCCAGCGGTATTCATAGACCTCATGAACTGTGTATTTCAACCTTATTTGGATAAGTTTGTCATTGTGTTCATAGATGACATACTTGTGTATTCAAAGAGCAAGGCTGAACATGAGCAGCATCTTAGAACAGTATTGGGAATACTGCGCAAGGAGAAGTTGTATGCGAAATTCAACAAGTGTGAATTCTGGCTTAATCGAGTTGCATTTTTGGGTGGTCACTTCTAGAGGAATTAAGGTTGACCCGATTAAGGTAGAAGCAATCAATGATTGGAAAGTACTCAGTAATGCAAATGAAGTTTGCAGCTTCTTGGGATTAGCCGGTTATTATCGGAGATTTATCGAGGGATTTTCGAAGATAGCAGCACCAATGACTAGATTGACTAGAAAGGGAGAAGTTTTCTTATGGAATGAGAAGTGCGAAAAGAGTTTCCAAGGACTTAAGGTGAAAGTTGACTGCATCACCACTTTTGACGATTCCTGATCCGACGAGAGAATTCGTCATCTACAGCGATGCATCCAAGCAAGGCTTGGGATGTGTATTGATGCAGGAGGGCAAGGTAGTTGCCTATGACTCGAGTCAACTAAAACCGCACGAGCTGAACTACCCTACTCGTGATTTGGAATTAGCAGCAGTAGTTCATGCCTTGAAGATTTGGAGACATTACCTGTATGGAGGTAAGTGTGAAATTTTATACAGACCACAAAAGTCTGAAATATATTTTCACACAAAAAAATTTGAATATGAGGCAGCGCAGATGGCTAGAGTTGGCCAAAGACTACGATTGTACAATTCATTACCGCCCTGGTAAAGCAAACGTAGTTGCTGATGCACTGAGCCGTAAGGCGAGAGGAGACCTAACATGTTTGTTGACCAAAAAGGAAAGCTTGGTCAAGGAATTTGCAAGAATAAACCTTGAGATGGCTACACCATCGAATCCAGTTGAGTCGTTATTGGCTAGTTTGGTGGTACAACCAACCTTGAGAAAGCAGATCAAAGAAGGTCAAGGACAAGACGACTTCTTGGTCAAAATAAAAGAATGTACTCTTTCAAGTGAGGATAAGGGATTCAGTGTGTCCGATGATGGCATAATATGCTACGAAGGGAGGATTTGTCTGCCCGATGTTGTCAAGTTGAGAGAAGCAATATTGAAGGAGGCACATAGTACTCTATATACAGCACATCCTGGAAGTACAAAGATGTACCAAGACCTTAAGGGGACATTTTGGTGGGAAGGTTTGAAAAGAGATGTGGCAGATTTTGTCAGAAGGTGTATAGTTTGTCAACAAGTGAAGGCAGAACACCAACGCCCCTTTAGACTACTTAAATCACTTCATATTCCGGAATGAAAATGGGAACACATTACGATGGACTTTGTGGTAGGTTTGCCTCGAACGGAAAGAGGAAACTATGCTATTGGGTTGTTGTGGACCGACTCACAAAGTCAGCTCATTTATCCCAGTTAAGATGAACTTTTGAATGGATCAGTATGCTCAACTTTACATCACAGAGATTATTAAGTTGCATGGAGTTCCAGTCTCTATAGTATCTGACAGGGATACTCGTTTCACATCGTGTTTTTGGGAAAATTTGCAAGAAGCCTTGGGAACATAGTTGAATTTTAGTACGGCCTATCATCCTCAGACTGATGGTCAGTCTGAGAGGACCATCCAGATCCTTGAGGATATGTTGCGAGCATGTGTGTTAGACATGAGCAATAATTGGAAACGACTATTGCCTTTGGTAGAATTTGCTTACAACAACAGTTATCAGTCGAAGATCGGTATGGCACCGTATGAAGCCTTATACGGTAGGAAGTGTCGATAACCACTATATTGGGACGAACGAGGTGAAAGGAGAATCTTTGGTCCCGAGATGATTGAACAGACAGTAGGTGTGGTGGATAATATTCGTGAGAGAATCAAGATTGCAAAGGATCGTCATAAGTCTTACGCAGAAAAACGTAGGAAAGATCTCGAATTCTGGATTGGCGACAAGGTATTCGTGAAGGTATCTCCTACCAAGGGAATTGTTCGTTTTGGTCCAAGGAGCAAGTTGAGACCAAGATACATTGGACCGTTAGAAATTCTTGAACGAATTGGAGAGTTGGCTTACCGTTTGGCTTTGCCCCCGGAACTTTCGGCTGTGCACAACATTTTCCACGTATCGTTGTTGAGGAAGTATGTGCACGATCCCAGCCACGTCATCAACTATACCGTCGTGGAGATGAACAAAGATCTTACTTATGAAGAACAACCAGAACTGATTCTCGACCGATCAGTCCGGCAGTTGAGGAACAAAGAGAAGGTGTTTGTCAAGATCCAATGGCGTAACCATAGTAGAGATGAAGCCACTTGGGAGCGCAAAGAAGAACTTCAAGCTCGTTATCCGAATTTCTTCAATCGAGGTATGTCATTTATTTTCGAGGACAAAAATTTTTCTAAGATGGGTAGGATATAATATCCACCATTTTCATAATGTAATATTATTATTTATAATAATATTATCGATGCATTTTATTTCATTTAATCTCATTTTATTACCGAGTGAGTAATCGTTGTACAGTTACTTTCACTACACGTACAAGTCAAATTCATGTAATCTCATTTAATAAGATAGACATTTTCATGATATCTCATATGTTCTAAGCCCGAGTCAATTTCTCAATTTAATTTCAGAAACATTTGATATTAGTGATCGTTATTAATATTATAATTATTAAAGGTATTATTATTATTAATAATAATATTTATAATAGGAACAATATTAATATTGACAGTATTAATATTTTCATTATTTTTATATCATTATAAATATTATACTCGATATTATTTTATTATTAGTATCGATATTATTAATATTATTACTACTGTTATTATTATTAATATTATTATTATTATTATTGGCCCAAATATATTGTAATGATCCAAATTAAGAATTAAGCCCAAAAAAATATGGCCTAACCCTAATTTTTATACAGTATAAATACATTCTGCAGCCAGCCTCTACCATACACAATATGCAAAATATAATTCTCTGCAAATAATCTCCCATAATTCTTCTTCACGATCGATCTCTCCAGCAACTCTCAACACTCATCTGCGGTTACAATCTTCTCAAATTTCTTCGGCGGAGGTAAATTTCTAAATCCCAATGTTCTTTTATTCTTCAGCAAATTAGAATCTTAAATACACGACTATCCTTTTGTAAATTACAATTCTTAAACACACATACTTCTGCAAACTTTAATCTTTTATACATGAAAATCAAACCTCCGTTCACAGTAAGCCTGAAAACATCAAATCTAAAGCTGAAATTCGTAGCTTTCAACCTGAACAGAACCAAACCAACAAATAAATCAATAAATCAGAAACCCAACCCAGTTCAGTCCTGAACACGAATTACCAAGTTGGACCGGAGGTCCGAAACATTCACCCTGAACTCTAAACCCATCGCCAGAACCCGGATCCAGAGATTCTCGACCTTTCAAACCCGTAACCTGAAATCAATTTCAGGAACCAGAGGCCTGATTACATTTGCCCGATTTCAAACCCACAATCGAACCATCAAGCCATTTGAACCAAAAACTGAATCCAGGCCTTCAATCCAAAACTCTTACCACAGTTTGTGACCGCCGGACACCTTCTGCACCGCCGCCGTCGAATTCTAGGGCTGTGTGGCTAGAGGTGTGATAAGCACCCAAAGTTTCAGCCGAGGGCCTCCCTTCGAACCTCCGACTGCCACCTCCAGGATCGATGCGGCAAGCCTTCAAAATCGAGAGGGTCGATGTGTGTGTGTGTTTCTGCTTAGCTGCGGCCCAGAAGAAAATTTTGTTGAGAGAGATAGAACTGATCGGAGGTAACAAGAAGGAATTTCAGTCGGCTTTTCTTTAGAGAGAGAGAGGGAATTCTGGAGAGAGTGAGGAACGGGGGAATAAGAAGTGAGTTTTGTTTTGTCGGCTGACCCGTGAGGAAATAAGGGTTTATACCCATCCTTTTTTAGGGTTACACAATTTTAACCCCAGATTTCTAGACACTTAGATTTTAACCCAGCCTTTTTCCAGTCCTTCAATTTTAGTCCCCCTTCAGTTTACATTGCATTCAATTTAGCCCCAGGTTTCTCAGATCTTGCACTTTACCCCCAATTAGTTTTAGTAAATCTTAATCCAGCCCCATTTTGACTCAGCTATTAATAATGTTGACTTTTCAATTAATATTAATAATTAGTCCGATTTTATGCATATATTTTAATTTCAATCATTATATCATAATATGTTATAATGATTAAATTATTATATGTAGACTTTATCGAGGATTTACGGGCTTAGGACTGTGAGTCGAGTATCTTCATATTTAAGTCAAGAAGCATCATTTATTCAGGTGGGAATTTTCACTATAACTTTAATTGCTTTAATTGGATTGTATATGTGGTATTCTATTCATGTTTGAAATTTATGATACACGTTGTAAATCAGGCTCACCTGTATACGTGTAAGAGGCTATCTTAAGATATATGTTGTGTGGGGACACCTCCACAACCTCAATATTCACATTCGTGCTCGATTCATTTTATATGTGGTATTGTGTGTATGTATTCATGTTGAGGAAAATGTTATTTGTAGGATAATCATTTAAATGCTTTCCATGAGATTGTATATTACTGTGATAAGTGTGATTTCCACGGGCTGAATGAAGCTCACCCCCTCCTTTATTGATCCCGCAGGTTAAACCGAGCCGAATGGACGAAGGAGCGAGCCGAGAGGGCATATGAATGAAATTTATTAAATGATGTTTTTCGTTATGTCTAATGTTTCGAAATTTATTTGGGGAAACTTTTGTTTAGAAATTAAATTTATAATTTATTCTTTCGCCGCAAATTTTTATCTCGTATCTATGACGTATTGTTGCCTTATTTAAAGGTATTTAAGTTATGTCAGTGTAGCGACTCGACTTTATAGGCGAAAATTTTAATATTCTCAAAAGAAGTTATTTTTCGTCAAAATTTACCTTTTACCTATTTCCCCTATAATTAACCCTAGAAAGTCGGGGCGTTACACCATATTCTACGATCGATGGAATCATGTACCGGACAAGCCGGATAAGAAAATACTTTGGCAGGATGTATTGGTACGTGCATTACTTTTGTGATTAATTATGTGTTTCCCTTTGTGCTTTAAATTAAATTAAATTATTCAATAAAAATTAAAATTAAATTAAATAATTTAAAAAACTGAATTAAATATAAATAATCTGGAATAAAACTGAAATTTAGAAAAAAAACATTAATTTAAGTAAATTATTCTATAAAAACTGAAATTAAATTAAATAATTTAAAAAACTGAATTCAATATAAATAATCTGGAATAAAACTGAAATTTATAAAAAAACATTAATTTAAGTAAATTATTCTATAAAAACTGAAATTAAATTAAATAATTAAAAAACTGAATTAAATATAAATAATCTGGAATAAAACTGAAATTTATAAGCAGAACGCAGCTGACCTCTGGCTGAAGATCAAGGCTGTTGACCAGCCGGCAAAATTGAAGTTAATTGCGAAGAGGAGTGAGCTGCAGAAGGAATATCGCTATGCGTTGGATATTACCAACAAGATAGTGATGGTTATGGCTGACAGCTACGATCAGCTGTCATCAGCCAAGTTTACGGTAATAAGCGCCCTAATTCAGTCTGAGCCAATTGACTGGGTAGACTACATCTACAGACAATCGGTTCGTGAAGTGAATAAAGTTCAATGGTTAACTGATGAGAAGAGATTCAAGACCAAATTGGCCTTTGGGACACATATCAGTTGGATTCTGGAGCATTTAGGTCTTGCGAAGGGAAGTGCAGATCCCTTCCACGTTAACAAAAGACTTGGTCACCTAAACCAAGAAACTTTGAGAAGATTTGTAATATCCGTATTTTTTCCTTTTTTCGGTATTCTCATTTTGGTGTATTTTTCATTTTTAGCAACTCGCTCGTAACCGTATTGACATTTCGGGGTTATTTAATATTGGACTTCTTATTTTTCGAACTTGTTCGGACTCGTTTTACTCGATTTGGTGTTTTATGTCATTTTCGTCGCTATTTCTTGTATTCTCGTAAATCGTTATTCGGAACCGCCGTTTCGGGGTTGCCGCAAGTCCATCTTATGTCCTTATGGACGTTGTGAGCTTTTGCTTGGTGATTTGATGGCGTATTGTATTATGTTTTCGTATTGTCCCTTAGAGAGCGTCGTGAACTCTTGATGTCTTTCCCTTTTGAGTTGGTTACATTCTGGATGTTTTCGGAGTCGTGTCGGGCTAGATGTTAACCTTTGGTTCTTGCACTAGAGCAGACCACACGAGTTGTCGATTGTGTTTGGCGCTCGTGCGTAGCCGAATGCTAGGCAGAGGACTCCAGGGGCGCACGAGCCGGTGCTCGTGCGCGTTGCTCATGCGTATTGGTCAGAAGCTGGGCAGTGGCCTAGCACACGACCAAGCACCCGAACAATTGGTCGTGCCCGCTGCTCGTGCGCAACCAATGCTCGGAAGTAACTCCCAGGGACGCACGAGCAGGAAGCACGAGCTGGTGCTCGTGCGCGTTGCTCGTACGTGTTGGACAGAAGTCGGGCAGTAGCCTGGCGCACGACCAGACGCACGAGCACTTGGTCGTGCGTGGTGATCGTGCGTCTCTGAGGTATTTAAGGGGACAGTCGCGTTTTCAGCGTCATTTTTCATCTCTTCTTCTTCTTCTCCGAGGGTTAGGCGACTTAGGCGATTTAGAGGCTGAAGTTTGGATCGTGTATCATCATCCATCCAAGATTTTGAGTCTCTAACACTAAGTTATCATCATTTAATCATCTTCTACCTCTTGAATCAAGGTAAATCTCTTAGAACCCTACTTTTGGGATAAATTGGGGTTTTTAGGATTTTCGTCCGATTCGTCCCGTTTTGTTGGTTAATTCATGATGAGTATGATTAATCTTGTTGATATCATTAGTTTTCCTACGGATTCATGGTATATTTTGTGGTTTTTATGGAATCGAGAGGGTTTGGTTGTGGTCCGCCCTCGTTGTTGTTTATGTACGAATATACATGAATCGTAGGCAGATTTTCGGGTGTATTCCATTCCCGTATTCATTTAGAAATGGTTGTGATTGTGTTCTTCGAATCGTTAGGTTTGGTCCCGTTGGTTTCTAGCGTTCGTTGGTGATTTTCCTTTCTGTTCGTTGCGTCATCAATTATTCAAGGCAAGTATTTTTGGAAACCTTTATGCTTAACATGAAATGGTAATGTATATTGTGTGTGATTTTGCTCACCCCGGGAGAGTCCGACGGGGCCTCGGGGGAATCTATGACTTCACTCTGGATTCACGAGTTTGTTTAGCTAGCCAGCCCGGGAGGGTCCTTAGAGGCCTCGGGTGGGATTTGTGGCTTTATCCCGGTCCTAGGCAAATTTGATTGTGACTGTTTGTTTCCGGAAAAGACATGTCTAGTTTTGGTTTTCGAAATGTTTTGGTGCATTGTACTATGAAATATGTAAGCGACTGGTTTGTCTTACTAGCGTAATTGCTAACCCCTTTGGGGACCCGTTTTGGGGAAATTCTTGTTATGGATTTCAGGTTATGTTCTTCCGGACCAGCGGGCGCTGGGACAGTACGAGGATGTTGTCCAGGGTCGTTGACATGTGCATTTGGGTCTTCTTATTTCTCTTGTCTATTTCGATATGGTTGTTTCCCACACTTATAAACTTATAGATTGTACTCGCGAGTACTTAGGCTTTTCATTCCGAACTTCGTTTTGTATTACCTTAAATTGCTACATTGTCGGTTGATGCTTATTTACGCCGGTTACTCCGGGCGTATCTTTATATGTTGTATTATTTAAATATGGGTCCTCGCTAATCGAGATGGTTAGTCGAGTGGTGTTTTCTTGTTGTAGCCTGGTGGGTCCCATGTAGGGGTCCACGGCGCTGTAATATACTCCGAATATCTCGGGGGTGTTACAAGATTGGGGAGTGTAAGGAAGGCAGCAAAAATTCTGGAGGAAATGCCCATAAAGCCTACACCTTACAGATACCCCTCCAGTACAGACGAGTCTGATGAAGACCAAGCTGCAGCCCGCGACTTACCTGCAGATCAGTCTGACTCAGACTCAGACAACACTCCAATGGCCCTTTGTTTCAAGAGAAGGGGACCAGACCAAGGAGAGCCAGTTTTGATCCAATCCTCACCAAAACCCTCCCCCAAGGGGCCCAGGCGTATAATCTTTGAAGAGGAAGAGCAATCAGATCACCAATCTGCACCTGAACCTGCCCCTACAGATCAGATGCAGATCATTCCTTCACCAGTTCTTATTCCGGACCAATCAGACCTTATTGCTGAAGAGATCCCTCGGATCACCCTGCCAGACATGACTGAAGAAGAAGCTGATCTTGTGATCAACATACATGGTGCAGGATACTCTCTCAATTTGCTGGACATCAATCCTTTGGGGCAGGGTGATACTTGAAGACATTTATGAAGGATTGATGTCCAGCAAATTGAGAGAGCAAAAATCCTCTTGCAGTGGAACAACTCCAAGAGGTAAAGCAAAAATCTCTTCAAGTATCTTTCATAAATGTCTATGATGAATGGAAATATTTTAAATCACTTCCATTCTCTCAATTGCAAATCCTTATAGAAAACAGTAGCTGGGATCTTCCCCAGGATATAGAGAAACTTCTCATGAATTTTTGTCATGAGACTGACATATTTTTAATGCTCAAATCTAATTGGTTTTTGTCCAATTTTAAAACCAACATGGACAAATGTGTTTTTCTAATAATGGAAAGTGTCCTGGCTAGCGTTGTCCCTGATAATGGGGATGGGAGTGGAGAGAAGAGCATTAGGATTGAAGAAGTAGAAAAAGGAGAAGAGTCTGAAAAGAGAGAAGTTGAAAACGAAGAAAAAATTATAGTTGAAGAAAACGGAGAGGAAGTGAGAGAGGAGGAATAAGATGAAAAAGAGGAAGAAAATAATGAAGTTGAAAAACATGAAAAACAATCTGCTGAAGATGAAGAGCTAGAAAATATAGAAGAATTGGAGGTGGAAGAAGAAGATGATGAAGGAGAAGAAGTTGAGAAGGAAGAAAAAGATGAAAAAGATGAAAAAGATGATGATGAGGAGGAGGAAAAGAAGGATGAAGAAGAGAAAGAACAAGAAGAAGAAGAAAAGGAGGAAAAAGAGAAGGAAGAAGAAGAGGCAGAAGAAAAAGAAGACAAAGAAGAAGACAGAGAAGATGAGGCTGGGGCACCTGCCCAAAACCCCAGCTCAGATGATCAAGAAGACAGATTAGGAACTCCAGACAATACCCCATCTGATCAGCCTCCTGCAGACAGGAATCTACAAACAGGTAGGTCAACTGCATACCTACTTGCAGGCACAGAAAGCTCAGGCGAGCACTCTCCTCAGGCATCACCCATCTCACCAGTGATGGTTGACCTGATCCCCAAAATTGTCAAAGAAACTGTTGGGGAGTTGCTTGCCACAAAAATCAAACATGACCTGCAGGTTGTTCACATCTTACACTCCAAGTTGGACACCTTAATACAGAGCGTTGTACCTCCCCCTCCCACAAACTACAGGATGCCTCTTGGCATGTCAGACTGGATGATAAGAGTTAAGCAGCAATTGACTCTGCTAGTTGATGCTGGCAAAAAGGGGGAAGGAAGTAAGCAAGGGGAAGGAACATGTTAGAATCAGGCTGAGGCGGTTAGACAGGAGCTCAGATCCAAAAAGAAGCAGGATGTTCTCTTACTTGAAGCTGGATCATCAAGCCTAAAAAGAAAGGACGTAGCTGATCCTGAGCATATTGAAGACCAGCCTGACCCGAATAAGAAAACAACAAGGCAAGGAGTTGAGTGCAGATTCGAATGGGAAGTCAAACAACTGTGGCACGTTGAAGAATTTTTACCATCAGAGTTTATGACTGTTTGGGTGGATGCCAGGAAGGAGTTCACAGAGAAGTATTATCTCTGGGAGATACTCCAGGACAAGGAAAGCTCCCCTCAACAAATTTTCATAAACTATATGGATACCAGATGGACTACTCTTTGGAAGCTCGCACTTAAATATGCAAAAAACTGGGATGCTTATCCCATGATCCCTAATTCGAGAGCAAGAAGCTCCTACCGGTTTGGACGGAGAATTGGATGAGCTAGAGCCGCAAGAAGAAATCGAGCACCGTGAGAGAAGAATAATTTCTCAACCACGAGAGCGTAACTTTGCCTCCCAGATCATAAAAAGGAAGTATGGACTTGAACCTGTCTGTAAGAGGCCGATTGGAGCCAAATTATATAGGCCTCCCAAGCAAACTGTCCGCAGAGGCAGATAGGATATGATT
Source organism: Orobanche coerulescens (assembly GCA_033398695.1). Taxonomy (NCBI): domain Eukaryota; kingdom Viridiplantae; phylum Streptophyta; class Magnoliopsida; order Lamiales; family Orobanchaceae; genus Orobanche; species Orobanche coerulescens. The sequence continues at coordinate 57,386,659 of CM065807.1, read as the reverse complement.
TATTGTACTTGTATTTTTCATGTAATATTTTTTTTAAGTACTTGTAATTTTTTGGTATTTGTTTTGATCAGTGAAAGCTATGTACTTGTAAACAATACATAAAATTAATATAAACAGTAATTTGAACGACAACCTCTAGTTGTCTCATAACAAGACTGATTATAGTTTGTGTCTTGCACTTGATCATGTGCAAACCTGTTATTCATTTGAATAATTGCTTAAGTTTTGCCATCATCAAAATAGGGGGAATTTGTTAGGAATACTTGTTAGATTTTGATGATGTCATCATTATACTTGTTTATTCAAATGTATGCTTATTACTTGGCAAATGTAAGGAAGAACCAAATGACTATCTTCCATAGGCCAAATTAAGTTAAGTTAGATACTTGACAAAACGTAAAGAATAACCAAATGAGTATCTTCTATAGGCCATTTAAGTTATGCTTAAAATTGGCTAAGTACAAAGTACAGATAAGTACATCAGGGAAGTTTCGATCAGACAAGCAACATCAGAGAAGTTTGACCAAACACTGCAGAAAACCGAGTCGCAGTCAAATGAAAATCAGAGAAGTTCCGGTCAACAATTTTTTCAGAGAAGTTTGACCAGACTGCAGTCAAGAGATCAGACGGAGCCCAAGTCATCATAGACATCAATCCTCTTGCAGGAACAACTCCAAGAGGTAAAGCAAAAATCTCTTCAAGTATCTTTCATAAATGTCTATGATGAATGGAAATATTTTAAATCACTTCCATTCTCTCAATTGCAAATCCTTATAGAAAACAGTAGCTGGGATCTTCCCCAGGATATAGAGAAACTTCTCATGAATTTTTGTCATGAGACTGACATATTTTTAATGCTCAAATCTAATTGGTTTTTGTCCAATTTTAAAACCAACATGGACAAATGTGTTTTTCTAATAATGGAAAGTGTCCTGGCTAGCGTTGTCCCTGATAATGGGGATGGGAGTGGAGAGAAGAGCATTAGGATTGAAGAAGTAGAAAAAGGAGAAGAGTCTGAAAAGAGAGAAGTTGAAAACGAAGAAAAAATTATAGTTGAAGAAAACGGAGAGGAAGTGAGAGAGGAGGAATAAGATGAAAAAGAGGAAGAAAATAATGAAGTTGAAAAACATGAAAAACAATCTGCTGAAGATGAAGAGCTAGAAAATATAGAAGAATTGGAGGTGGAAGAAGAAGATGATGAAGGAGAAGAAGTTGAGAAGGAAGAAAAAGATGAAAAAGATGAAAAAGATGATGATGAGGAGGAGGAAAAGAAGGATGAAGAAGAGAAAGAACAAGAAGAAGAAGAAAAGGAGGAAAAAGAGAAGGAAGAAGAAGAGGCAGAAGAAAAAGAAGACAAAGAAGAAGACAGAGAAGATGAGGCTGGGGCACCTGCCCAAAACCCCAGCTCAGATGATCAAGAAGACAGATTAGGAACTCCAGACAATACCCCATCTGATCAGCCTCCTGCAGACAGGAATCTACAAACAGGTAGGTCAACTGCATACCTACTTGCAGGCACAGAAAGCTCAGGCGAGCACTCTCCTCAGGCATCACCCATCTCACCAGTGATGGTTGACCTGATCCCCAAAATTGTCAAAGAAACTGTTGGGGAGTTGCTTGCCACAAAAATCAAACATGACCTGCAGGTTGTTCACATCTTACACTCCAAGTTGGACACCTTAATACAGAGCGTTGTACCTCCCCCTCCCACAAACTACAGGATGCCTCTTGGCATGTCAGACTGGATGATAAGAGTTAAGCAGCAATTGACTCTGCTAGTTGATGCTGGCAAAAAGGGGGAAGGAAGTAAGCAAGGGGAAGGAACATGTTAGAATCAGGCTGAGGCGGTTAGACAGGAGCTCAGATCCAAAAAGAAGCAGGATGTTCTCTTACTTGAAGCTGGATCATCAAGCCTAAAAAGAAAGGACGTAGCTGATCCTGAGCATATTGAAGACCAGCCTGACCCGAATAAGAAAACAACAAGGCAAGGAGTTGAGTGCAGATTCGAATGGGAAGTCAAACAACTGTGGCACGTTGAAGAATTTTTACCATCAGAGTTTATGACTGTTTGGGTGGATGCCAGGAAGGAGTTCACAGAGAAGTATTATCTCTGGGAGATACTCCAGGACAAGGAAAGCTCCCCTCAACAAATTTTCATAAACTATATGGATACCAGATGGACTACTCTTTGGAAGCTCGCACTTAAATATGCAAAAAACTGGGATGCTTATCCCATGATCCCGGAATTCAGAGCAGAAGAAGCTCCTACCAGTTTGGACGGAGAATTGGATGAGCTAGAGCTGCAAGAAGAAATCAGAGCACTGTGAGAGAAGAATAATTTCTCAACCACAGACGAGCAGAACTTTGCCTCCCAGATCATAAAAAGGAAGTATGGACTTGAACCTGTCTGTAAGAGGCCGATTGGAGCCAAATTATATAGGCCTCCCAAGCAAACTGTCCGCAGAGGCAGATAGGATATGATTTATTGTACTTGTATTTTTCATGTAATATTTTTTTTAAGTACTTGTAATTTTTTGGTATTTGTTTTGATCAGTGAAAGCTATGTACTTGTAAACAATACATAAAATTAATATAAACAGTAATTTGAACGACAACCTCTAGTTGTCTCATAACAAGACTGATTATAGTTTGTGTCTTGCACTTGATCATGTGCAAACCTGTTATTCATTTGAATAATTGCTTAAGTTTTGCCATCATCAAAATAGGGGGAATTTGTTAGGAATACTTGTTAGATTTTGATGATGTCATCATTATACTTGTTTATTCAAATGTATGCTTATTACTTGGCAAATGTAAGGAAGAACCAAATGACTATCTTCCATAGGCCAAATTAAGTTAAGTTAGATACTTGACAAAACGTAAAGAATAACCAAATGAGTATCTTCTATAGGCCATTTAAGTTATGCTTAAAATTGGCTAAGTACAAAGTACAGATAAGTACATCAGGGAAGTTTCGATCAGACAAGCAACATCAGAGAAGTTTGACCAAACACTGCAGAAAACCGAGTCGCAGTCAAATGAAAATCAGAGAAGTTCCGGTCAACAATTTTTTCAGAGAAGTTTGACCAGACTGCAGTCAAGAGATCAGACGGAGCCCAAGTCATCTGAAGTCTGACCATCAGATCAGTCAAGTTCATCAGGTCAGAAGACTTCAGATCAGAGAAGTCTCGTCAGGACATCAGAGAAGTCATCATCAGAGAAGTCCGATGACAGAGAAGTTTGACTGCACATCAGACAGATTGACTTAAAGAGATTAGATAAGTCATCAGCCAAGTAAACCTATCCACGTCAGCATGCGTTGAAAGGTCAATAATTATGGAGAGTCACATGCGGGCGATAAGGGACAGATTGGAGAGATTCCCGGAAGGATATGAATTAAATAATTCATCCAGACCCACCTCTGAAGACTTTAGACATATTTAAATCAAAAGATTCGGCGCTTCCACGTGAAAGTCTTCACAACGGTTGGAAATAAATTAAAATAAGGGAATCCAGCCTTGCAACGTTCAAAAAGAAAAACAAAGAAGTCTACTTCTCCAACGGACGGATTTGTTACAGATTTGCAATGGCTATGAGGAAAAGCTCTAAGGATTGACAAGCTATAAATATCTGAAGATTTGAAAGAGCAAAGTACGATGCGAACTATACTCTCAAGCAATTAAAGCAATCAAGCGATTAAGAAATCTATAGCATCATGAAGAGCAACATTCACATTTCACATACGAAGAAAGCTCTTAGTTGGAGAAGACAAAACACTCTTGTCTTAAAATCTGAGTACGGGGTACTTCACTGGTTGAAGTTTCACGACTGATAGACATCTAAGGATTTGGAGATCGAGTGGTGCTAGGCAGTCAGAAAGGAGTTGCAACGACAGGATTTCCACTGGTTGGAAGTTGTTGTAGCTATGTTGTAGAATCACTGTAATATTTATCACTGGTTGAAAATTATAGTGGATTCATCTCCAACTGGTTTGGAGAAAGTGGATTAGTAGAGGATTACCCACCTCTGAGACCACTATAAATTGCCTGCGTACTTTATTGTTTTAGCATCATACTTAACTGCTGCATTCTTACTTAGTGTTTCATTATTTATATTCTGTATTCGTCATCAGCTGACTTCCGCACTTATATTGTCTACAGACTACTCTAAGTCATCTGTACCATCAGCTGAGAAACTCCTTAATTCCTACTTTGAAAAAAGAGTTTCAATAAGTCTATTCACCCCTCACTCTAGACTTATTTCTGACGACTTGTGACCTACAAGTTTTACTCAAACTCTCCACCTCAGGAATTATTTATTTTTCGATATGTTCGAATCTTCGAGGATTCCTGATTATTTTTATTCTTGGGATATGATTTATATGACTTGTATTTTGCACTTTGTACTTGCACTAGCAAAATAGTAGAATTTTGCTAACCCCCGAGTAATCGGGGGGTGGATGTCTGTATTGCTTTCAGGTACATGCGGGGTTTTGGGGAGCATAATACAGGGTTGACATGAAGGATGATGAGTGATGATCGATACTAATCACATGAGTACCCATACGATGTTGTATTGGTTTAATTGTAGTTATTTCCGCTGCAGTATTTTCCCCGTTGTACGGGAGCGTGTTGTATTTTGACCCCTGCGTGGGAATGTATTGAGATTGAGTTGTATGTATTAATTGAAACACCAAATCGGTCTACTGGGTCACTTAAGCCTTAAAGGCGATGTTGAGATGTTTGATTTTAGTTACCAGCCTGGTAGATCCTTGAGGAAAGGGTCTACGGTGTGTAATATCCCTGAGTGGATTGGGGGTGTTACATAAATGGTAGAGCGTTTTAGGTTATGGAAACCGAGGCTGTCGGGTCAACTTGTGTCTGTTGAGTCTTGTCTCGTTGGACTTTGTCTAACTCAGTCATGTCGCGACGCGTCATCTGAGTTTGTTGGTTGTGATTAGTATCGTGGGGCGATCATCATCTTCATTAAGTCTCCCTTATTTATGTTGTGCTTCGTGTGACATGAGCTACTTGTATGATTATTTGTTAAGTGATGGAATGTTTATGTAGATTTTGGTTCCGCGATATGCATTTATCTGAGTCTCATATTTTCTTTATATGAGGAGTGGTGTCGCTGCTATTGTATTTTTGACTGTTGATTTTGTCCGCTGCTAACAATTTCCAAAATGATTTGCTCGTTGTGCAAGTATTCTTGTGAAACCCTTATGCTTAACATGAAATGGTAATGTATATGTGTGTGATTTGCTCACTCTGGGAGGGTCCGACGAGACTTCGGAGGAATCCGTGATTTCGCTCTTGATTCACGAGCTTGTTGGCTAGCCAGTCCGGGAGGGTCCATAGAGGCCTCGGATGGGACCAGTGGTTAACCCCGGTCCTCGGTGATGCATGTGCGTGATTTTGATTTTTAACTATGGCCAGTATGGGAGGGTCCATAGAGGCCTCGGATGGGACCAGTGGTTTAGTCCCGGTCCTAGGCAGATTTTCAACTGTGATTATTGACTGTTTGTTTTCCGGAAAAGACATGTCTTGATTTTATTTTGAAACGATTTGATGCATATACTATGAGATGTGCAAGCGAATGTCAATACGTGTGAGTAGAGGCTTAACGTATACTTTGTAACGTGTGAGTTTTGGGCATTCTGGCCTAATGAATTTTTGAAAGTCTTGAGTATCTTAGAGAATAAATTTCGAGACGTACTTTTAAAATAGATTATTTCCTCGCAGTATTTTCAAGGTACCTACTAGTACAACTGTATGTTTCAAAATTCTTACACCTTGAGGACCAAAATATTTTGAGATATTTTCACTAATTTAGAGATGCAATTGCCTAGACCCAAAGGTCGAATGTTTCTGAAAGTTTAGCTAAAAGAATGATGTCCTCATTGTTTATAAAACGTAAAACGTTCTTTTTTTAAAAAAGTCTAGATAACAATGTTGTATGACTTTTTCGAAATGTGATACTCAAAGATCAACTGGTGTTTTCAAATTTTTTCTCTCTCTAAAAGGTGGTTCTCGTTCTTAAAACTTATTATTTCCCGTTTGCGGCCACGGAATGTATGTATGATATTAGTTTTGTCGTTAGGGTGTTAGCCCTCTCTGATAGATGTGATGTTGGTATTAAATGTTTGTCGCTTTTTGGTGATTTGCGTGTTATCGCACCTGTGCGAGCTGTTAGAGCTTGGGCTTGTATGATTGTGTACATATGTGATTATTTCACGATGTTTTGTAATTGTGTGCTGATTATCATTTGAGCTGTTGAAATCGCCGAACGATGCCGTCGTTGCTGTAATTTTCGTATGTGTGTTGCCTTACGATGGTAATCGTTGTATGTGTTATGTGTTATGATTTTCTGTTGTGCTGAGTGGTTTCTTATTCAGTATGCCGAGGGGCAGAGGTCATGGTCGTGGCGACCAGATGCATGATCAGGATCATGCTACCAGTGATGGTGTTGGTATCGGTGTTGCTACTATTCTGCAGCAGGTAGCTACACAGATGACTCAGTTGACTCAAGCAGTTCAACGTAATAGATATGTGATCCAGAACATTGGCGCAAATCAGTGGCTTCGAGAAGTGGTTCATATAAATCCCCCTCGTTTCGCTGGTGCCGCAGATGCATTGGGTTGGGATGTTTGGCTTTTCCAGTTGGGAAAGATATTCGAGGTAGTTGATTGTCCAGAAGAACGTAAGTTGCCTGTCGCTCAGTATCGATCAGAGGGCAGAGTTCCAGAGATTCATGAGAGATGAGTTTTGTTCAGAATCGATCAGAAATCAGAGGATTAATGAATTCTTTTCGATGAAACCGCAAGATGTACCACTGTCTCAAGCTATTATTGACTATAGCAAACAACTCAGCTACGTGCAGGATCAGGTAAGGACAAAGGAAGATAAGATCTGTCATTTTAGTAGGCGAATGAAGCCGGAGATTCGTCAGTACATGGCAGGTCTCACTTGTACTTTATTAAGAGAGTATCAGAATAGGGCATTAGCCTATGAGCTATCTGTATCGTCGACTGAACATATGTCTGAATCGAACACTACACCAAAAACAGGATTTTATGACATTGAAACTCGCTGGATTTGTGACTGTCAATGACAGTCACAATTTTATGACTGTCAATAGCAGTCACAAACACCAAACAGTGATAAATCCAAAGACTTGCGACTGTTAATGACTGTCACAAGTGTTCTGACTGTCTTGAGCAGTCACAAATCCAAATATTTGTGACTGTCTTAAGCAGTCATGAACTTTTCAGTTTTATGTATAAATACATTTTGACAAACCCTAACTTCTCTTCCTTTTTCTTATCTTTCGTTCATATTCTCCTAGGCTCTCTCTTACACCCGATCTATCAAAAGCAGAAGAAAAAATTCCAACAAATTGAATCCTTCTTAGAGAACACAGATGTTCTCTGCCAATCCGGGTAACTATCCGATTGAAGATGGGCTACGGAGGTCTATTTGAGCAATCAAATTCCACTCTTTCCGGTGGAATTGCCTCGTGGAAATGAAGGTTCCATAATCAAGTCAAAGTACCTTTTGTGTTATTGACCCCTTTTACCCGTGGAAGAGAGACGAGGGAGATTATGGGGAAAGGCGACAAAACGACGGAGAATTAAGCTGCAAGAAATACGGTGTCCCTCTATACGGCGCAGCGTGGGTTCCTCCGTCACCGTGAAAGAAGATAGCACAGCAGAATCGGAAAATCCCACTTCTTACAACGGATCTCGCCACGTCGTCCTCGCCGGAGGTGGCGGAGAAGGTCACAGTGGATTCCCGAATGCTCTCCTCTTCTTGGCCTTCGATTCGAATCTACTTCCCCATCCGATGAGCCTCGTGAGATTACCGATCGGTGACACACGCACACACACGCTCATCTTTTAGCCGCATATATTTCTTTCTGTAATTCATGGACCTCTTTCTTAGATCTATAAATATGATGCATATATAGTTTATGCCATTTGGCTTAGATTACCGATCGCTGATTCACACGCACACACATGCTCATCTTGTAGCCGCATATATTTGTTTCGTGTAATTCATGGATCTCTTTCTTAGATCTATAAATATGATGCATATAGAGGTTATGCCATTTGGCTTAGTTTATTTGTAATCCATCTTCAAGTTGATTATGGCCATGTTTTTTTCTCCGATCGAAGGAGACTAAGACTGTAGCAATTGCTCAATGAGAATGCACTAAAATTTTACCGCAAAATGTTTTTAATAACTCATGGACAACAATTTTGTGGTAGTCGTTTGATAGAAATCTTATGGAAGGAAAGTTACAAATACATGGTTGGAAAACTTTTGCTATGAACTTCATATGGAGAAAGAATATTCGACATCACTAAGAGAAGTCCGTGAAACCCCATTTCAATAAGTGTTTTAGAAACAAAATACATTATATCTAATTCTAACTTCATAAGGGTTGCATCTTCAATTCCATCGATGGGTAAGCTTCTATTGGTTCCGATTCGATTCCATTCTTCAATATAGTTATGAATCTTCGAATGTCCAAACGCAATACCACAAGTTTTTGCCAAGAAAAACCCTCTAAAACCCCAAATCGGGCCTTCCCGAACCCACCACTCGACAATACCAAACAGAAATTATCCCCACATCAATTGGAATCAACAGACATCTACTTGGGCTTCCACCCTTCATCGTGATTCGTCCGTGAACCTCGATTCGTGATCGCAATTTTTGCCTTATTGTGCGAACGCTTTTCCTTAACCTTCTCTTAGTGTGTGCATCTGCATTTGTTGCAACCGGCAGTGTGTGTGTTTTCCTTTCCTTTTTTTGAGTCTTGTAATTCACTCTTTTATTGGTATTATGTGTATGATTACGTATCAGCAAATATGTTCAAATGTATTACCTGTAGGTTATAACTTAAGGTTGCTCGAATTGGGTGTTCATAGATTATTATTATGTAAGGTTTCACATTCCAGTGGACTTGTCTGCTGAACGTAAACCGAGAATATGGTACTTTTCCAAACAAACTAGAAATGCCTATATTCATTGGAATTGACTATTCAATTCTTAACATTCTGATCCACTATTCGAGGAATGATCATGTAACATGTCTACCATCACCGACATTTACTAAGTTTATGTCAGTAAAATATTCGGGATGCAGTGAAACAACTATGGAAGACCAAAAGAAATGAACTTTGGAAGCTCTAGAGCGAAGGTTTGCACAGGCAAAAGCAGACGTTCAGACGCAACAACACAAGGGCAAAAAACGGCCAATTGTGGACACGAAAACAGTTGCTTCAAATACTGAATCTCCATCTGTTGATTCAACGTTTAAAAGACCCTCGTTTGATGCATCATCAAAAAAAGGTTTATATTAAGTTATGAATTTTATAGTCTTTCTCAGTTTCTCTTTGCCATTTGGTGGTTACTATTTCTCATTGTGGACATATTTCTTTTTCCTTTTTCTTTTATCACGAGCCATTTGACGATTAATTATAAAACGATTTCATCAAATTATTAGCTCATATCAAAGTTAAAGAAGCTTTAGATGAGGTTTACGATAACAAGATGTTGCAACTGAATCTTGGGATGTTATCTGCTATTGAAATCGAATGATCTTTGAATGTGACATCTTCAATTGTTTTATTTTTAATAACCTCTGCTTGTCTTTGTCCTGTGTACCCCCTTTCGGTTATTATGCAGGTAACTTTTCTTTCCGGGGTCATACTTACAAACAAGGTATGGTTGTACTGATCCCTCTTCCTGCTTGCAATCATTAGCTTTACATTTGTATGTAATACTGGAAGTGAACATATTTTAATTTATCGAAGTATTTTGAAAACGTATAAATATGAATAATTCATCACATGGAAAACAAAAAATCTAAAGAGTTGTATCATTGTAATGGTAATCATTGTATGATTCTGCATTTTGCTTATCGAAAACATTGTGAACTTATTTGAGGCATATGTTTAAAGGAAAATAAACCGGACATTTGAAAAAATAGAGCTTTTGATTTTTGTTACCTTGTTATCATAATAATTAATGCCTACCTTAATGATATTCATGGTGATAGATTGGATGGAGTAAGATATTAATTATGATTTTTTGTTTTTGTTTTTTCTCTTTGTGATTATTCTGCAGTTCATTGCGGGATGTGGCAAGTTTTTGAAGAACTGCAGGCGTATGTACCAATCAAGTTTGGTAGTGTTCACAATTAGAAGCTAAAGCATGAATGAAAAAGTTACAAGAGACTGTTTGGTGAATAAGTTGTATAAGTGCTTTACTTGTGTATAAGTGCTTTATTCCCAATGGGTTGGTTCGGATTTTTTTACGTGCTAATTTTGAGCATTACATTGTGATTTTTATGTCTTGTAAAAATTAATTGGAGTGTTGTGTGAATACTTTGAGAAATAAGTTTGGATTGTATTATGAATTCATTGTGAAAAATAATTAGATTGCTATTTTTTTTGTATTTTTTTCAACATTTGTGACTTCTAAAAACAGTCACAAGACAATCATGAAAAATGATATTTGTGACTGTCCATGGAAGTCACGAAAGTTGAAATTCGTAACTGTTAATGACTGTCACAAAATATGAAATTTGTGACTGCTAATGACAGTCATAAATGGTATTTGTGACTGCCACAAAAAGTGGTATTGTAAAGTCATATGAATGAGGTTTTGTCACAGTTTTGTGACTGTTTTTTACAGTCACAAAAAAACTTGTGACTGTTGATTTTATGACAGTCATTTGTGACTGTTTTTGCCATTTGTGACAGTTTTTGACAGTCACAAAATCATGATTCTGGTGTAGTGGAAGAAACAGAAAACTGTTGGGAACTTTTCAGGAAATCAAGGGAGTGGGTCCCTTGGGGCTGGGACTTCGTGTCGTCATCTTAAGAAGGTTCCTCGATTGCATGATCATGGGAAGAGTAATACCCCTGTAGTGAGTAATGTGAGCAACACGAAGACGTGTTATAACTGTAGTCGAGCGGGCCATACCGCGAAGAATTGTCATTCACCGTTAGTCAGTTGTTTCTATTGCGGTCAATTGGGACACCGAGCCGTGCATTACGAGATGGTAGCTGAGAGGTTTGGGGATCGAGTTTGTGTCTCCGCTCCGAAAGGACACGAAGATACCTAGTGTGGTTTTCGAGAATTTCGGCGTGGTTGGAGTTCTTCGTGGTTACCCTCGCGGATCGTTGTGTGTTATTTTTTATTTTTCGACTATGCATGTTTTCTTGTAATAGGTACCTCTTGTTTTGTGATAGCTCGTATACTTGACTTGATTATGCTATCTGTTTAGTGATACTTGGCATTGGTTGGTTTTATTATGTATCTTCTTGTGACATTGTGATGGTTGTCGTCGAGCGTGATTTCACACCGTATGTTTCTTGCGTTTCTTGTAGCGTTTTGCCGATGGGTGTGAGTTATTCGGTTCTTATGTATCTCGTTGAGATGTTCCTGGTGGGATGGTGATCCTTCCTACTTATTTTAAGTTTCGGGACGAAACTTCTTTTAAGGAGGGTAGTATGTAATATTCGCGATTTGAATTTTCTGTAAATTTATTTTTTTGGACAAGAGTCCGTTTTAAGGGCTCGCTTGTGACCGTTTCATCATTCTAAGAATGATTAATTCTGCATTTTTTGTCATCCGAGTTTGTTTCGGTGTCGTTTTGTTGAGTTTCGTGTTCTTAACCGACTTTTCCGCACTTGAGTTCGATTCCACCGAATCTTGTTCTAAAATACTATTTCGTGTTCCTTCAAAGTCCGTTTAACTTTTTTAGACGTGTTGTGAACTTCGGTTTGGTTATTCGATCACGTATCGTGATTTTCGGGCATTTTGGGCCATTTTGTAATTTCCCAAAGTTGTGGGTATCCACCTTCGTATTTATTGTTTCGACTCTTTTCTTGGTCGCGTGTGAGTTTGATTGGAGCTAAAGCTCTTAGTATGATCTTATTCTGGAGCTTTCCATGTGTATCTTGAACTTGTTGTTTCGATTGGAGGAGTCCGTCGTTGTAACCCGTTTTGAGAGCTCTACTGTTGTGGTTTCTGGGTGCATTAGCGCGCGCTAAGCATGTCACTAACGCACGCTATCAAGCAGCAGTTTCAGAGGCCAGTAGCTGGATTCAGGCCCGTTAGCACACACTAAGTATATGATTAGCACACGCAATGAAGATCAATTTCAGAACCAGTAGGTACTGGAGTACCCCGTTATCGCACGCTAACGGTATTGTTAGCGCACGCTATTCAGATCGAGTTATAAAAGCTGGAGCAGCAGTCTTCATTTTGGGGTTTTCTTTCCTTGTTCTCTTCGGTCGGATTTTCGGCAAGGGTTTCCAGTAGACCCGGCAATTTACCACACGACACGAAAACACGACACGAAAACGACACGAAAATTTAGTGTTTGGGTTTGCATTTTGAGTACACGACACGAAAATACACGACCGAGATTTAGTGTCGGTTTTGTGTTTACCCTTTGGGTACACGACACGACACGAGGTACACGAAATAAATAAATAAATAAATAAATATAATATTTTATATTTAATTTAATAAAAATATATATTTTATGAATTTTGTTTATACTAAACTTTAAAATTTGAAAATATAATATGAATTTTCATAAATTTCGTGTAAACATTCGTGTTTTCATTGCCATTCGTTTCATTTCGTCTACTAAAACCTATAAAAATAATATTATAATATTAAAATTATTATTTTTATAATATTTTAATATTTATTTTATATTATGTGTCTGACACGAAAACACGACACGAAACGACATGAATTTGCGCGGTACACGACACGACATGACACGAATTCATTTAGTGTCGTGTATGGGTTTGGACTTTTGGTACACGAAATACGAAAGTACACGACACGAACGAATTGCCAGGTCTAGTTTCCAGAGGCGATCCCTTGAAGTATTTAGGGTCATCGAAACATATATTCCGATGCTTGTTATCATCATCTAATCATCTACCAATCATCCTTCTTCTTGTGAATCAAGATATTCTCTAAAATCCTAAGATTTGTAATATTTGGGGTTTGTCTCGATTCCGTGATTCTAATCTGAAATTGTTGATTTCTTTGTTGTTATCTAGTCATGTTGATCATAACCCACAGTTTAGAATTTTGTTTTCATGTTTTGTCAGGTCGATTCGTGTTCTTGGCCGTTTTGGGGGAAACCCTTGAACTCTCGTCGTTTGTTCCTTGAATTCAGCGGCTTTAGGTCGTGCTATGGAATTCATTTTCATTGTTGTTATTGTCGTTTGTAGTTTATTATCGCAGATTGGTGTTCAGCGGAGTTGGCGGATTCGTAGTCGGTTCGTGTCGCCTTACTTCGGTCGATTCTCTGCATTCGTGATTGTTCGAGGCAAGTACATTGTTCATACATTTTTTGTTCTGTGGATATGATGATCGGTGATTGTTTAAGTGTGTTTGTGATCAAAAGCCATGTGTCACCGTAGACCTCGCCTATGTCCACACATTCACACACATAACACAGTACACCAAGGATATCCCAATAATTCACCCAGAGACAACAAACACTTAGCACGACACAAACGTCAAATCACAACGCACCGAAATAAGGTAACATACATATATGCATTATCAAGGCACAATATCAACACCAAACATATCCATAGGATTCACTTAATCATTTACCAACACGCCATTCACAAATGCACACACGTTTTGAAAGTGAGCCTTTAACGAGGTTTAAACGAATTTTGTGAAAGTTCATTTCAAACAACCATGATCGGGATGCAACAAGTGATTGATCCAACCGTAAGAGCCTAAGAAAACTACGGTGACACATGGCTTGAGATCATGTGGTCGGGATGCAACAAGTGATTGATCCAACCGTTAGATGATCTGGCATGTGATCACGGTGTTATGGATATGAGTTTGGATGTGTTTTGCCAGGTCGAGTACCTTGGACGTGTTACCAAGATTTCGTATCTTGGGTGGTTATATTCTGTTGACTTTATGTCCTTCAAGGACACGTGACGTGGGCTATGAACCCTGTGAATTGTTGTTGGTTTTTATTTGAGAAAGCAAATCTTTGGGCTGTGACCCTTTTTGGTTTTCGAAGAGAAGGATTTGATAATCCTAAATTGTTTCCCATTAAAACTCCCGAGGGCATTTTAAAACATTTTATAAATCGTTCTCTTGATTTTTGATCTTTCGACTTTGAAAAGTTTTACTCAAACTCTCTACCTCGGGAAGTATTTTTTTCGGTATGTTCGAATCTTTGAGAATTCCTGATTATTTTTATTCTTCGGATATGATTTGTATGGCTCATATTTTGCACTTTGTACTTGCACTAGCAAAATAGTGGAATTTTGCTAACCCCCGAGTAATCGGGGGGTGGATGTCTGTATCACTACAAAAAACAGCATTTACCGACGCCAAAATATGTCGGTAAAATAAGCATGGGCGTCAGTAAACTAAATACCAACGCCATTACCAATGAAGGAAGGACATTGGAAAACTGCTCGATGGTAAAAATTTACCGACGCCATTTCTTGGCGTTGTTAATTTGCCGACGGCTTCCCGATGTCGTCGGGAAATCCACGGGTTGGCTAAAGTTGGGACAGTTTTGCCGACGGATACTGACGGCAATACCGACGCTCGTGCCGATGGATTTTCAGACACCGTGATTCCATCGTTAGGTTGAAAATAATGACGCCGGACCTACCGTTGTTAGAACAAAAAATGACGACGCCTTTGCCGATGGAAAGTAGTCGTCGTTATTGTGCAAATACTGACGGCCTCGTTGCCATTGTTAAAAGTGTAAATGCCGACGCCTTTTGCCGACGGTAACCGGGCGTCAGTAATTATCCAACAACAGCTTTTCCGTCGGTAATGCCGTCGGTATTTTTTGTTTTTTGACAATTTTTCTGAATTTTCAATTATTTTCATTACCTGCTTTCAATTTCTGAATAATAAAACAAACTAGTCATAAATAGCAAAAAAGTCATAATGTTACACAATCGTCATAGTTGTATTATCGTACACAATCAAGAGTTGTCATCATTTCATCGTACAGTAAAAAAAAGAAATAAGTAGTCTAAATCAAGGTCAAGTAGAAGGGTGACTCGGAGGTGGAAGATTTTGTTGTCTCAGCATTTCTTGAATAGCTTGCAACTGTTCCTCAAGGCGTTGTTTCTTCACACGCCCTTCTTCAATCACCTTTGCCTGCTTTTCTTTCAGTCTGCGCTCCTTTGTCAGCTGCTCCTCTAAGGATGTGAATCGAGTGTGGATCTCTTCAGATGCGTGAAACTATGAGGTCGTTGATCCACCGCCTCTAGAGCCTGTGCTTATGATGCTGGGAGCTAGACTGCAAGTGCCGTACATCCTATTTTTCTTGACATATTCTTTGGCGGCCTCCTTCTCCTGCAGTACAGTCTTATAGATCATATTCAAATCTGCTCCCTCTCCTTGCTCGGCAGCAAGCTCCTTAACCCTAGTCTGAGAAGAAAAACATCCTCAATGAGAAAAACATGCCAAATGAATACAACTTTATAGAAATCAATATTCTAGTTACATTTGAGCAACAACAAGGAAAAATACGGAATAATCATATATGAATTCTAATTACATTTGAGCAGCAACAACAACAACAACATTACCCCAATGCCTCAACGGCTCCCGCAAAAAGCGGGGTAAGGGGGGATCGGATGTACACATCCTTATCCTTGTCTTAACACAGAGAGGTTGTTTCCGGATATTCCAAAATGATTTATATGAGGTTTCACTAATAATTATATGTGGGACTTTTTCTTATGTATGATTTATCAGTGATGTAATTAATGAATGGAGTCATATAAAATGGTCCAGTAATCAAGCTTCAATGAAGATGACCAATAATGTTGAATAAAATTCGGAGTATTCAGGGACAAGATCGCATGACTAATCATTTCCGTCTCAGATATTTCTTTGTAATAACTTTCGAAGATCACTTCCAATATATACATGTTCAATCACAGTGGTTTGCAAAAGAAAAGTTGACTCTCTTGAGTAAATTGAACTATCATTAGCATGGTTGTTATGATGAAAAGTCGAGTCGAGTCGAGGGTCCGGCTAGCCGATTACCCGACTAGTCGACGACTAGGCGACAAGTTCGTATAATAAATTATGCAAGTTATATATACACGATGTCAAGAAAATTTATATAAATTCTAAATTACATCAACAGTCCTCCAAACACATCTATTCCCACACAAATCAAAACAGAAATGCATCACAAAATGAAGAAACAGAATGCTGAAAATCAAAGCATAAATGGACAGAAACTTCTCCCCAGAAACTGCACAGAGCAGGACAGCAAACCTGGACATAAAATGCACAGAATAGGACAGGAAACTGGACAGAAAAACACAGAGAAGCAGAAAAACAGACACATATATAGCAGAAAAACACACACATGTAAAACTATGCATTAATATTTTTGTACACAAATATAGCAGAAAAACACACACATATATAGCAGAAAAACACACACATATATAGCAGAAAAATACACACATGTAGAACTATGCATTAATAGTTTGTACACAAATATAGCAGAAAAACACACACATATATAGCAGAAAAACACCCGTGTCCATGCTGTTATATACACAAATTTGGTCAATATATAGTTGCATTGTAAAAAAAAAGACCAGTACTGTTGGTGAAAACACACACACATCCACACACACACACACACACACACATATATATATATATATATATATATATATATATAGCAGAAAAAATAGTATATATAGGCAAAAAACTCAGGTTTTTACACCGTTTCCATGACAGTCAAAACAACAAGTGTGAATCGAATGTATTCCAAAATACCGTAGATGAATCGAATGCATATATACTTACATCAATATCCGCATCCTTCTGTGTAGTAAAATTTCCATCTTTTTCATGTGGATAGCCCTAAAAGAGGCATAAACACACTGCTCTAATGGAAGATTGTTCTTCATTGCCTATTTATTAAAAAAACTTCGAAATTATTACGATGCACACTTACATATACAAGCAAAAATAATTAGATAATTACTAACCAACTCTCGAGCAAGTATGCTAACAGACTTAGAGCCTCCACTGTGCTTGCTTATCCCGTTACCAGGGCCTTCCACTTCAGCCATTCGGTTGCCTCTCGCCCTCGTAGATACATATCTCACCTCGAGAGTATCCCAGTAAGCACACAAACCTTCCCACCAATCAGTAGGGATGTGTTTCGGCCTCCCTTGATCCCTTTTCTTTTTTGCATCACTTAGGAAATTGCTGAACCTAACCCGTGCACGAGACTCCCAAAGATCATAGACTTCTTGTTCCCACTCAACAGGCCACGTGAAAAATTTCTATGACATATTGCATATCAAGTTAATAAAACTAACTTAACACAATTGAATATAATTAGTTTACATAATGATTACAAATTACCTTAAAGAAGGTATAGTACTGGGCCTTTATGCTATCAGGAATATCTTTCCAGTTAAAGCCTGTTGGATTGGGAACTCTTTTAAAACTCCTCATGCACACCCTGGAAATATGGGGATGAATCACTATCTCTTTGTAACCAAAACTAAATTAATCATTTAGATCATCACAATACTTAGTTATAGCATAATCAACATCTTTAAGCATTTAATTTGATGACAGTAAACAAACATCAATTAGTTAAAAATAATCCATCAATTGATGTATTTACTGTTTAAGCATTTTGATGACAGTAAATGTAACACCTCGAGATATTCGGAATAATTACAGCGCCGTAAACCCTTTAAGTAAGGATTTACAAGGCTAATTAAAAGAAATGTGAATATAATCCAACAATACCACAGAAATTCAAATTACAAAACCGGTTCCAACTGATCCATTGAGTTAATTAATACAACCATATCGAAATGATATTAATAAGACACGCGTACTCGAGTACTGAAAATGAACCAAGAAGACAAATCACAAAAACAAACATCACTGAGCCCCTTCGTCGTCACGTCGGTACTGTGGCTGTTTCCCCGATCCTCGGCTACCTGAACATCAAAACAAATGTCCACCCCCGAAGGGGTTAGCAAAACGATGCTAGTACAAGTATCATATTAAACAAATCGAATATGCATCAACAATACATAACAAGATACACCACACGGACTTCCGCTACCGGAATCCGACAATGCGAATCCACAAGATTCCATTAACATAGTATGGTATTCCAATGATCCAGCGCCCTCAGCATAGATCCCAAGATGATCCCGTCGGACCAACACGAGGTGGAAAAACCCATCCAATGATCCAGCGCCCTCAGCCTAGATCCCAAGATGATCCCGTCGGACCAAAACAAGGTTGACATCCGATCCAGCGCCCTCAGCATAGATCGTACAACATACACAAACACAACTCATGCATACATATACGCAAAATCGCTATGTCCATCAACATGAACATACAAACACTAGATAATGAATATCATGACAATTCAACGAAATAAATCCCATATTCAACAACATGAATAAACCACATGTATGCTCAAATACCAATATTAACAAATTACGATACTTGCCTCAAAGATGGCAAGAACAAATCACTTCAATGATCTCAACACACTCGAAGGCCGTCTCCATCGATCAATGTAGCAAGCTCGAACCTTAACAAAAGAAATAATATAAAATTCATCTCATGTCGTATGAATGTCTAACAATCCGGTCTACGGCCGAAAGCTCTAAAAATGTAATCTGCCTGAACTACTTAGCGTGTGCTACGTACTCTACGTAACGTGCGCTAAGCCTGCCCGTTAGCGTCTGTAAACAACGAAGTCTAGCGTACGCTAACTATGTACTGACAGTCCTCTCTGATCAACCGACTGACTAGCCTGATGAGATAACGTACGTTACGTACCAAACGTAGCGTACATTACTGATTCCCGATAGTGCACGTTAATATACATATCTTAGCGTGCGCTAACCGTGCATGGCAGTTTACTACTGGGCAGTAGACTTGATCTTATAGTGATGAAACTCAAGAAATCTTCAGTGTTAATACATGTCATCTCCATGCATATCATGCTCATACGGTTTGTGAAATATCTTTACGGATTAAACGACTTCGAGATACAAGGATACGTATAATCATCACAACACCATAATTCATCTTGATCTTCAAGAAAGTATCATAAGTTCCATCCATTCTATGTCCAAAACGTATAATTCCATTATGTAAAAACATAAGAACTTGATAATCTCCATAAACTGGTCATACTCGGTTTTGAAGCCTCATGAGTATGCTAAGAGTTCAAACACTAAAAGGTTCAATGGTTTATACAATGAATAAGTACCGAAACATCGAAAATATCCTTCTAACAAGATGATGTTCGACTACCTATGAATTTAACTGACTAGATAATCCCAAATCATGATCAAAACGTCCTTCAAAATATTACTTAATATTGGTGAAGAATCACCTACCTCAAAGTAGTGAAGAACAAGGAGGAACTTGAAGAAATCCAACGCCGAAGGCTTGAACACCATCTCCAATGATCTACAATATTCCAACTCGTGCTAGGATGATGATATGAGAGGTTGAGGATGGAAGACGTAACTCTCTAAGTCTAAGAATTCGGATTTGGGAAGTGAAAAGTCTGAAAAAAATGAAAAAGGATGCTGTCCTATATATAGAAAATGGTTATTAGCGCGCGCTAGTCCATATCCATAGCGTGCGCTAACGGCCATATGAAGCTTACTGACTTCACTGTACTCAGCATTTAGTGTGCGCTATCCTCATATCCGTAGTGTGCGCTACCGCGTTGACTCGACTTTTCCCGAAAGCCGTCCAGGTTCATCCCGACATGATCCGACCAAGATCCGCGGCTGATCTCACCTACCACCCTGTCTTAATCATGTTGACTACGTGTAGCGTGCGCTAAGGTTCATACATAGCGTGCGCTACGAATCCAACTTAGCGTACGCTACACTTAGTCGATAGCGTGCACTACATGTGCAAAAACACCACTTAGAACACATTCATGCAATCGTGCGCTCAACAACACCGGATCATGAAATACGAAGAATAATACTCAGATTAAAATGTAACAAAGGTTCAAATACACATCAAAATCTCGGGTATTACATCCTCTCTCCCTAAAAAGAAGTTTCGTCCCGAAACTTAAGATGAAAACAACTCCGGATATCTAGTCTTCATATTGTCCTCCATTTCCCAAGTGGCCTCTTCAACTCCGTGTCATGACCATTGTACTTTAACCAAGGGTATTGGTTTATTCCTCAATTGTTTGATCCGACTCTCAAGTATCTTGATTCGTGTCTCTTCGAAGGTGCCGTCATTAGCTATTTCGATCTCATTGAACTCAATGACATGATTGGGATCTGGTACATACTTCCGCAATTGGGATACGTGAAACACATTGTGAACGTGACTCAGCGATAGCGGTAAGGCCAACCTATATGCTAAATCCCCAACTCTCTCGAGGATCTCAAATGGTCCGATATATCTCGAACTTAACTTACCTTTCCTCCCAAAACGGAAAATTCCTCGTGTAGGAGACACCTTCAATAGTACGCGGTCCCCAATGTCGAACTCTAGCGGGCGACGACGCACGTCTGCATAAGACTTCTGTCGACTCTGGGCAGTCAACAGTGTTTCCCGAATCAAGGCAATCTTCTCTTGAGTCTGAACTATCAATTCTGGTTCCATCCCGATCAAGTCCGAAGAATCATCCCAGCACAGGGGTGATCGGCATCTTCTCCCATACAAAGCTTCGAATGGTGCCATCTTAATAGAAGTATTCCAACTATTGTTTTAGGTGAATTCAATCAACGGCAAGTGAACTTCCCAATCAGTTGACCAATCCAAAGCACAAGCTCTAAGCATGTCTTCTACTATTTGTATAGTTCTTTCGGACTGACCGTCCATTTGAGGATGATAAGCCATGCTAAAGTTTAGCTCGGTCCCCAAAGCCCTGTGAACTTCCCTCCAGAAGTGCGATACGAAGCGACTATCTCGATCTGAAATAATGGTATTCGGTGTCCCATGCAATCTGACTATCTCTGCGATAAATACTCGTGCCAATTTCTCGGGTCCCCATGTGTCTTTAATTCCTAGGAAATGATCCGACTTGGTTAGTCGATCAACTATAACCCAAATCATGTTCATTCCCATCTTGGTCCTTGGCATATTGGTGATGAAATCCATCGAGATATCCTCCCACTTCCACTCAGGGATCGGAAGCGGTTTTAACATTCCGGCAGGTCGCTGATGTTCAATCTTAACCTGCTGACAAGTCAAACACTTTGAAATGTACTATGCTACGTCCTTCTTCATATTTCCCCACCAGAAGTTTTGTTTTATATCCTTATACATCTTACTGCTGCCCGGGTGAATAGAATAGGGCGCGCTGTGAGCTTCCTTCAGAATTGTCCGTCTCAAATCATCATCATCGGGAATGAAAAGTCGACTCTGAAATCTCAGAACTCCATCATCTTGTATCATGAATCCTGGGGCCTTTCCTTTCTTTAGTTCGTCACATAACCGAATGATCAGATAATCGTTCAACTGCTTAGATTTGATTTCCTCGACTAGTGACGAAGTCAGTTCCATCACATATAGTTGCCCTTGGATTCCTGGTGCCCATAGTTCAATCCCTTCACGAATCAGTTCTCGTTGAATGCTGGTTTGGGACGTAAGTGCTTCCAGCACTCGAAGAGAAACAGGTTTACGGTTCAATGCATCGGCTACTACATTTGCTTTACCCGTATGATAGAGAATTTCCAAATCGTAATCCTTGATCAATTCTAGCCACCTTCTATGCCTCATGTTTAATTCTTTCTGACTGAAAATGTACTTGAGGCTTTTATGATCTGTAAAGATCTGACAATGAGTGCCGTATAAATAATGTCGCCAAATTTTCAAGACAAAGACCACAACTGCTAACTCCAGATCATGAGTCAGGTAATTGACTTCATACAGTTTCAATTGCCGAGAAGCATAGGCAATCACCTTATCCTTTTGCATCAACACACATCCTAGACCCTGATTTGAAGCATCGCTGTATACCATGAATCCATCAGTTCCATCTGGTAATGCTAATATAGGTGCTGTCGCCAGTCTCTTCTTAAGTTCATCAAAACCAGCCTGGCATTTCTCATCCCACGTGAACTTTTGAGTTTTCTGTAACAGCTGAGTGAGTGGACGAGCAATTTTGGAAAATCCCTCTACAAAACAGCGATAATATCCAGCAAGTCCTAAGAAGATTCGGACTTCCTTCACATTTTTAGGAGCTTCCCATTCCAAGATTTCTTCGACTTTCTTCGGGTCCACCTGAACTCCGTCAGCTGATATCACATGCCCAAGGAAGGTTACTTCCCTAAGCCAGAACTCGCATTTAGAAAGCTTCGCATAAAGCTGTTCATTCCTCAAGGTGCTCAAAACCACACGCAAATGCTCGGCATGCTCCTCTGTGTCTTTCGAATAGATCAAGATGTCGTCAATGAAAACGACCACAAACTTATCTAGGTATTCTAAGAATACCCGATTCATCAATTGCATAAATACCGCAGGAGCATTGGTAAGTCCGAATGGCATCACCACGAATTAATAGTGCCCATACCGGGATCTGAAAGTAGATTTCGGTATATCCGATTCCTTAATTCTCAACTGATGGTATCCTGATCGCAAGTCAATCTTCGAGAATACCCTTGCCCCTTGCAGTTGATCAAACAAGTCGTCGATCCGAGGTATAAGATACTTGTTCTTGATCGTCACCTTGTTTAGCTCCTTGTAATCAATACATAATCGGAGGGATCCATCTTTCTTCCGGACAAAGAGAACGGGTGCTCCCCAAGGAGAAACGCTAGGTTGAATGTAACCCTTCTGCAATAATTCCTCCAGTTGCTTCTTTAGTTCATACATCTCGATTGGCGCCATGCGGTATGGTGCTCTGGAAATAGGAGCGGCTCCAGGCTCTAATTCGATAGTGAACTCCACTTCTCTCTGCGGAGGTAACCCTTGTAGTTCGTCACGGAATACATCTGAGAATTCATTCACAACTGGAATAGATGACAGCTCCACTACTTCTTCTTTCTTCATGGCGTAGCACCAAAATCCGTGACAACCCTGCTTCAGTAATTTTACTGCTTTCATCGCTTTGATCAATTTTCCCAAGCTTTCCGGTCTCCATCCTCTGAATAAGTGTTCAGATCCGTCATCAGCAATGATAGAAATGACTCTCTTTCGGTAATTCAGAATAGCTCCATAACGGTTGAGCCAATCGTCTCCGAGAATTAAATCGTCACCATGGATGTCAACTACAATAAGATTCGATGGCCACTCTCTCCCTCCTATAGACACTGGAAAATCTCTAGTTTCTAGGGTTCCCACAATTCTCTCTCCGCTCGGCAAACCCACAACATATGGACACGAGATTTTCAAATGATTAACACAGTTCAATGATATGAAAGAATGTGTAGCTCCGGAATCGAATAAGACACTAACTGGTTGCAAAAGGATCTGAATCGTACCTGATGCAACAGCAGTGTTCGGATCGTCAGATTTCCTCATCTCGTACAGGTGCGGAGGAACGGATCCAGCACTGGATGTCTCTCTCTTCCCAACATTCTGTTGCTGAAATCCACTCTGCTGCGTCTGGTTCACACTTATCTCCTTCGGAACTGGCGCTGGAGTGCAAGTACCAAATGATCTAGTCGCAACTCCACAGAAAGCCGCACGGTGCCCTTCTTGCCCACAATCGAAACAAGTCACAGAAGATGCGGGGCAATCACGTCGAATATGCCCTGCCCGACCGCAATTATAGCATTTCTTCGATGCGTCCGAAACTGCTGATGTTGTCCGGAATTTCTTTCCACCTCTCGAAGGATGTGGAGGTTTCCTAGATGAATAAAATGAAGACTGGCCCTTGCGGGGCCCACCACTCTAGTTTTCCCAGAAGTTGCCGGTCACTTTTTGCTTCTTTGCCTCCATCGATTTCTCCACCGCCGCCTCTTTCATCTCGTAGGCCAGCGCTTTGTCTTGATACTGCCGCAACGTAGTACACTCGAATCCGGACATGTACTGTTGAATCTCCGGCTTCATCCGCATATCGAAATGAAAAATCTTTTCTGCCTCCGTTCTGACCAAGTGTCGCACACAAGTCAGCTGATGATTAAAAGTTTTGATTGAGTCTGTCACAGATGCTTCCAAATTCTGTGGTGAGAAAAACTCTCGGATTTTTGCCTCTCTAACTGAACGAGGACAATATTGTGCTTCCATCATTTGTTTGAATTCCGTCCAGTCAGCATTATGATTCTCAGGTCGAATAGCTTCCCACCAGTCAAAAGCCTCCCCAGTCAGAAAATACTGGGCAATAGGAACTTTCCGGTCCTCGGGACAGTTAATACCCACGAATATCTTCTCCAATTCCTTTGGCCAATGATCCCAAGTAAGTGCCTCAGCAGATCCGTCAAATTTTGGCGGGTGCAATTTGACCACCTCAGCAAGCCATCTGTCTCCCCAGTTATCCTCGTGGTGCTGCTGTCCCATCACCGTCTGCATGCGGTCAACTACCTGAGCGAACTGGTTTATATGAGCCACCACCTGTTGAAGCACTCCCGGCATGTTAGGATTCGCGTTGTCATTCATTGATCCCTGCTGTCCTCCAGAATGGGAATCGGTTCGACTAGCCGATAATTCTGGGGTAATTGCGGAATCCTCCTGTCTCATGTTACCACGTCCGCGTCCACGACCGCGTCCGCATCCACATCCTCCTCTCAACATACTGTAAACACAATTTCTCAATATTCAGGACAAGTTTTCAAAATAAAGCCCGTCAATACTCACAAAACAGAAATCAAGTAAAACGGTATTATAAGAGATTAGGAGACTTACAACCACGGTCCACATGACGACTTTGGCTGAACAGTGATGTTACGAACGACCCATAAATCAAATAATGTAAACAGACCCAACTAAAACCCGACTGCCAAGATATCCATGAATCTTAGCTCCGATACCATATTCTGTAACACCCCGAGATATTCAGAATAATTACAGCGCCGTAAACCCTTTAAGTAAGGATTTACAAGGCTAATTAAAAGAAATGTGAATATAATCCAACAATACCACAGAAATTCAAATTACAAAACCGGTTCCAACTGATCCATTGAGTTAATTAATACAACCATATCGAAATGATATTAATAAGACATGTGTACTCGAGTACTGAAAATGAACCAAGAAGACAAATCACAAAAACAAACATCACTGAGCCCCTTCGTCGTCACGTCGGTACTGTGGCTGTTTCCCCGATCCTCGGCTACCTGAACATCAAAACAAATGTCCACCCCCGAAGGGGTTAGCAAAACGACGCTAGTACAAGTATCATATTAAACAAATCAAATATGCATCAACAATACATAACAAGATACACCACACGGACTTCCGCTACCGGAATTCGACAATGCGAATCCACAAGATTCCATTAACACAGTATGGATATTCCAATGATCCAGCGCCCTCAGCATAGATCCCAAGATGATCCCATCGGACCAACACGAGGTGGAAAAACCCATCCAATGATCCAGCGCCCTCAGCCTAGATCCCAAGATGATCCCGTCGGATCAACATGAGGTGGACATCCGATCTAGCGCCCTCAGCATAGATCGTACAACATACACAAACACAGCTCATGCATACATATATGCAAAATCGCTATGTCCATCGACATGAACATACAAACACTAGATAATGAATATCATGACAATTCAACGAAATAAATCCCATGTTCAACAACATGAATAAACCACATGTATGCTCAAATACCAATATTAACTAATTACGATACTTGCCTCAAAGATGGCAAGAACAAATCACTTCAATGATCTCAATACACTCGAAGGCCGTCTCCTTCGATCAACGTAGCAAGCTCGAACCTTAACAAAATAAATAATATAGAATTCATCTCATGTCGTACGAATGTCTAACAATCCGGTCTACGACCGAAAGCTCTAAAAATGTAATCTGCCTGAACTACTTAGCGCGCGCTATATACTCTACGTAACGTGCGCTAAGCCTGCCCATTAGCGTACGTAAACGACGAAGTCTAGCGTACGCTAACTATGTACTGACAGTCCTCTCTGATTAGCCGACTGACTAGCCTGATGACGTAACGTACATTATGTACTAAACGTAGCGTATGTTACTCATTCCCGATAGCGCACGTTAATATACATATCTTAGCGTGCGCTAACCGTGCATGGCAGTTTACTACTGGGCAGTAGACTTGATCTTATAGTGATGAAACTCAAGAAATCTTCAGTGTTAATACATGTCATCTCCATGCATATCATGCTCATACGGTTTGTGAAAAATCTTTACGGATTAAACGACTTCGAGATACAAGGATACGTATAATCATCACAACACCATAATTCATCTTGATCTTCAAGAAAGTATCCTAAGTTCCATCCATTCTATGTCCAAAACGTATAATTCCATTATGTAAAAACATAAGAACTTGATAATCTCCATAAACTGGTCATAATCGGTTTTGAAGCCTCATGAGTATGCTAGGAGTTCAAACACTAAAAGGTTCAATGGTTTATACGATGAAGAAGTACCGAAACATCGAAAATATCCTTCTAACAACATGATGTTCGACTACGTATGAATTTAACTGACTAGATAATCCCAAATCATGATCAAAACGTCCTTTAGAATATTACTTAATATTGGTGAAGAATCACCTACCTCAAAGTAGTGAAGAACAAGGAGGAACTTGAAGAAATCCAACGCCGAAGGCTTGAACACCAATCTCCAATGATCTACAATCTTCCAACTCGTGCTAGGATGATGATATGAGAGGTTGAGGATGGAAGACGTAACTCTCTAAGTCTAAGAATTCAAATTTGGGAAGTGAAAAGTCTGAAAAAAAATGAAAAAGGATGTTGTCCTATATATAGAAAATGGTTATTAGCGCGCGCTAGTCCATATCCATAGCATGCGCAAACGGCCATACGAAGCTTACTGACTTCACTGTACTCAGCATTTAGCGTGCGCTATCCTCATATCCATAGCGTGCGCTACCGCGTTGACTCGGCTTTTCCTGAAACCCATTCAGGTTCATCCCGACATGATCCGACCAAGATCCGCGGCTGATCTCACCTACCACCCTGTCTTAATCATGTTGAGTACGTGTAGCATGCGCTAAGGTTCATACATAGCGTGCGCTACGAATCCAACTTAGCGTACGCTACACTTAGTCGATAGCGTGCGCTACATGTGCAAAAAGCACCACTTAGAACACATTCATGCAATCGTGCGCTCAACAACACCGGATCATGAAATACGGAGAATAATACTCAGATTAAAATGCAACAAATACCATATCACAAGGTTCAAATACACATCAAAATCTCGGGTATTACAGTAAATACAATTCCCCAATAAATTTAGTCGTAGAAATATATTTTATATGACCTCTAAGTATTGTGATCAATTGATTAAACGATTTGAACACTAGCTGTAACAAAAACAATTGATGATTAACCAGTAAATAACTAACCCGGTTTTAGTATCTCTTTCAAGAGCAATCTTTCTATAGGAAACAACAATTGAAACTGCCTTAGAAGCTGTCACCTCCCGATCCTCATCTTCAGAAATGTGTGCAATAGTCTCCTTGTCTGCCCTGTCTCGAAGTAGAACAATCGGCAGAGTCTCGGGTAGCGTAGACGAAGACCTAACAGGACCTGCTCGTGAGGAGTCCGTAGCAAGTGAAGAGTGTCCGGGAGCTGATCGTGAGGAGCCCGTGCTACTGCGGCACCCACCACCACCTCTTCTCATCGAGAACATCTGAGGAAAAAAAGATGGTTGTAATTAAAATGTGCAACAATTCATAATAGTCAAGCATCGACCAATTATAGAAACTAAACCTTAAATCAAGATGAGCACCACAACGAAGTTTCTCTAAGCACTATCTGCAATTTTAAATGCTTTATACAATGTCGAAGACCACCATAATAATGTTATCATCATCATAGAGTAAAACAATATGAACTGTAGTCTAAATGGTAGTGTTACAGACTAGGTGAATCTTTGGAATCTTTTGTGTTACAAACAAATCAAATTAGTAGAGTACAAGTTAAGCAAAAATCAACATGTACACAGCACACATTGCAATAATACATCAAATAACAATCTACATAAAATCATCAAGGCAAACATCGTATAAATAAAGATCGAAAGAAGAGGAAGAATAAACCAAACCATCCACGATCTAAATCAAATTTTCACGTGCACTTCATATAACAATCTAAAACAGAATATTCATGAGCTTGAAAATCACAATATTGACATGATCATAAGGACTATAACATATGATCAGAATCATCATCAACATTACTATCTTCCTCATCTGATCCATCATCTGATGCCTCATCCACATCATCGATATCAATAAGTCCACCTCGTCGATGCGATATTGATATCTCATCATCTACAATAGCTTGACTACCTCTAGTCCTCATGCCCGTGACATCCTCTTGAAATGATTGATGTACTGACGATGCGGATGGTTCACAAGCTACTTCAACTCTAGATCTAGGTGTGACTTTGCACACTCCCCACCAATCCTTCTTAGCTTGATTCATACTAGGATAGGAAGCATAATACACTTGAGTAGCTTGATTTGCCAACACAAAAGGTTCGTACTTCTTGTATTTACGGGTGTGGTTTACTGAAACCAAGTTGAAATATGTATTCACCGAAGTCCCTAGAGGTGATAAGTCAAACCACTCACACTTGAATAACAAATTGTTTTAGTGGGTTCACCATTATACTCTACCACACACACCTCCATTAATCACCCGTAAAAATCTTGCTCATCACTATTATAAACCTCGCCCTTTATGCAGACACCACTATTCATAGTACTTTTATCTGACCCATGGTCAACTGTGTGGAACCTGTATCCATTAACTAAACACCCAGAATAAATTTGAACCCCATACAATGGCCCTTCTGCAAGGTCCTTAATGCATTGGCTTGCATTACTTGAAGGATCATTCACCTATGACAATTATTAAGTATGTTAGTTATGTAACTTTCTACATATGAAATTAGTCTATAAATAATTTGATATGAGACCCCACACTTACATATGTTTTGAACCAACTTGCAAACTCCTTTTCAACTCTTGTTTGTAAGTCACTTTCCGTTATCTTCAAATCAATTGCTCGAATTTGATCTTCAAACAATCTTAAAAAAACACACGAGTTATTAAATTTAATGAATGAATATATTCTTCATTAAATAAAATATCATGAAATTTAAGACGAGATATCCATTCACATAGTACTCTCTTTTCATCTCTGTCAAGTGAGTAACAAGCTTTCGGATACTTTCCTGTCCTCTCATTTTTCTTCAATTCAGGTCTGATGCAGAGCAATTGCAACTCGTCTCTGGACTTGGTGGTATCCTTGGTCTTTCCCGGCACATTAAGCACAGTGTTGAGCACATTGTCAAACACATTTTTTTTAATGTGCATGACATCCAAATTGTGACGAATCAGAAGTTCTTTCCAATATGGGAGATACCAAAAGATGCTTCTTTTCTTTCACCCGCTCTTAGAATTCTTGGATATCTATTGTTTGTGTCATTGTAGTCCTCTGTAACTTTCACAAGACCCAGTGCCTCTACTTGATTCAATATCTCAGCACCCGACCTTTTCTCAGGTGTAGGTACTTCACATGTCATATTCTTTATAAATGCTCGTCGGTTCCTCCTAAACATGTGATCCGGCTCCAAGAATTTTTGACTACAATCAAACCATGTTTGTTTACCACTCTTAGGAAGAGTAAACCCTTCAGTCTCATCCATGAAATGAGGGCATGCCAATCTTCCAGCAGTACTACATCCAGACAACACTGAATACACTGGAAAATCACTAATAGTCCACAACACTGCGCGCATTTGAAAATTCTGCTTCAATGAGATGTCAAATGTTGGAACACCCTCTTCCCACAAGTTCACCAACTCCTTTATGAGCGGCTGAAGAAACACATCCAATTGCATCTTAGTATTGCGTGGCCCTTGTACTAAGATTGTTAGGAACATGAATTGTTCCTTCATACAGAGCCAAGGTGGTAAGTTATAGGGTGTGACTATAAATGGCCACGATGAATATTGTCGCCCTGATTGTGCAAAAGGTTCAAAACCATCAGTTGAAAGACCTAATCTCACATTTCTAGCCTCCACAACAAAATATGGATAAATAGTGTCAAGGTACTTCCATGCTGGAGAGTCTGCAGGATGATGCATAATTCCATCATTTGAACCAGAACATGAAGCATGCCACCTCATATCTGCCGTGGTAGCATTTGACACGTATAGCCTTTGCAATCGGGAATAAGATGAAAGTAGTACATCTTCATGGCTGCCACTTTTTTCCTCCTACGACTTCCTGAGGCACGACACATATCTTTGTAGCGTGATGTACTGCAGAATATACAACTCTCACTGTCTTTGTAATGGTCCCAATAAAGGATGCAGCTATTTGGACAACAATCAATCTTCTCTACAGGTAATCCCAACCCACACAATAATTTCTTTGTACTATAAAAGTTATCGGGACATATATTCCCTTTTGGGTGACTGTCTTTTATGAACTCTACAAACTGATTAAAACACTTTTCCGATAAGTGGTTCTCTGCTTTCAAACTCATGAAATGAGTCATATAACACAATTGGGAGTAATTAGAACAACCAGGCCACAACTCCTTGTCTCCAGCATTCAACATGTCATATATTCGTTTTGCTTCAGGATTTGGTGGTTCTTCCACATTCTCAACATTAAATTGAGGCCCGACATGCTCCATGACCATCGCACGGTACGAATTGGATCCTGACTCGTTGGTATCCATATTCACATCTTCATCCATAACTTTACATCCCTCATCCATTTCAATTTCCCCGTGAAAAATCTAAGTTTTATACTCCCTAATGAACCCAAATTTCCCAATGTGATACTTAACTTTTTCTGTATCATGAAACTGTATATTATCACATTTTTTACATGGACATCTTATTTGGTCACCCGACATGCAGTGCGGCTGACTACTTGCATATTCTATAAAGTTGTTAAGTCCAGAGAGAAATGCAGGATTCTAAGAACCATCAATTTTCCGGCGATACATCCAGTCACGGTTGTCACCCATTCTAAAAATTGTAACAAAATAATAAACAAAAAAGATAACATATGAGTATAGCTATACATGTACATATACATAATATATGAGTAAATATCTGAGTGAAATAATGATATTTTGCTTATGATAGGGATAGAATAAACTATGCTCTTGTTCTACTATTGTTACTTATGATTATGATATTTTACAAAGTAAAGAAATCAATTGAGTGAAATAATATTTTCATCTTTTTTACTACATCTAAAAATGATCATAGAGCTTATGGGCTTGCCAAGCTTCTATCTCTAGAGAAATCTGTTCAAGCTGCTATTTACACAATGCACCAACAGTTGCAAATGGCCAATACTTCTTCTAAGATGGACATTTCAGTATGAGGTCAAAGAAAAACTATTAGGCCAAAGACCTTGAAAAAAATTGTCATTGATTGGGGATAGAGGTTTATGGACTTATCATCTAAGGATGATAATAGTGGTGCTAATAAAGAAAAGAAAAAAAAATGTAATTGATCAATGGTTGTACCCCCTTCCCCTAGTCTAAGAGTTGGTTTTTTTTGCTTTCACTCTTTTTTTATAGTAGGAAAAAACACAACAGTTCTACTGTTTTTTATCATATTTTTGGGCATGGAACCGGTGCTAGGTATACGTTTATAAGGGGATACAATATGTGATGATTTACGTATGAATGAATTCATGTTGTTTGCAAATTGTAATATATTACTGTTTGCAATTTTATTATATTGCTAGTTGTTGGTTTGTATTGCAATTTTTTTTTGTTTTTTGAACGAATATAGCATTTTCATCTGAACAAGTAAATGACATTTGTCTTTTGGCGAGAGAAACAAAACAAAAGTAGCATTTTAAATTTGGCATAAGTGAAAAAAAACTGAGTGCTCACATTTTAACTAAATAGAGTTCAAAGTAGCATTTTTCAAATCACAAAAGGCATCATATTTGACACTTAATATCATCTTTCTATTGACGCTTGAACTATACACAGTGCATTAACCAACCAACAAATGATCAACATTGCAAATAACTTCAAGATCATTTTGCGATACGAGAGTAGTGTAGCATTTCCTTTCTTCTACTTAAGCTTCATGTTCTCAAACTTGAGTGTTCTGTTTTCATCTACCAACACATCATTCACACACTACAAATGACTTGTAATTCCTACAAACTTGTCAATTACGGACTCGAGATTTCTTTTCTCCATCTCTATTTGTTTAAAATTTTCAACAATTTACACATTATTGGATGGATTCATCTAAATAATCTGCAATGCCCTACATAAAATACATGAAGAAGATGAAATTGACAAACAACCCAAACCAAACACATTCTAGATAAAAATCAATCCAAACTCAAGCTTCTGAAAAACTAACAATTACATTCAATTGATAAAACTTACCGAATAACTTTTGCACCAAAAATGTTCTATATATTTACTCCACACGATGAAAATCCATCATTATTACATGAAATTAGAGGGAAAGAAAGGAATCTAGAAAGAGAAAGTCACAAATCACCAATAAGATTACATAAAACCATTTTTTTCTGAGTGGTAGATCGACTTTACCGGCGGCAGATCGACTTGGCAAGAAAAATTAGGGCTGAGTGGTAGCATGAAAATAGAGAGAGAGAGAGAGACTCACCCAGATGGATGCTGAGTAGAATCTTGCTCCGATCGACGGCAACAGATATATTTGGGGGGATTTTAGGTCGCCGGAGAGAGTCGTTTTTCAGGAGTAAATTAGAACACGCAGCAGAATGGGTTTCTGGTGCACAGCATGCATTAAAATTTACCGACGCCAACGGGCCATCGGTAATGGCCTTGCTAATTTTGACAGATAGCTTGGAGTCGGTAAAGGCATTGTTAAATTTGCCAAATACCGACGGCGAGAATGACGTCATTAATTCAGGTGAGTTACATAATTGTGTAAAATAATCATGACATTTAACGACGGCCGAGGCGCCGTCGGCGAATTTCCGACAACGGAAGTCGTCGGTAATGGCGTCCGCAAATTTCGTGGGAAGACACCCGCGATATGGCATCGTTAAAGCTGTTGGGGATCATCCAAATCCATGGGGGTCGATAACGGCGTCGTTAAATGTTAAAAATACCAAGGACGTTTACTGGCGTCGGTAAACGGCATCGGTAAATGCTGTATTTTTTGTAGTGTATTGCATTCAGGTACGTGCAGGGTCTTGGGGAGCATAACACAGGTTTGGCACGAAGGATGATGAGTGATGATTGTTGGAACATTTTGTTCCATACATAAATTAAAAGTGTTTTGATGATTAATGTTGATAAGCAAAACAAAACAACGAAGAGACGAAGCCAAGCATCGAAGAAAACGAAGTGCTAAAACCTGGAAAAACACAAAGCTAACGTACGTAACAAGGGTATGTTAACGTACGTAATATGGGCAAGCTAACGTACGTAATGGAGGTTGAATAACGTACGTAAAGGAGTTCAAACAAGTGAACGTTGGAGAAGTCAAAGTCAGCAAAGCATCCAACGGATATATGACGTCAGCAGTGACGTAATGTTAACGTACGTAACAAAGGAAAGGCTAACGTACGTAACTCAAAATGACGAAACTCACCGGATCAAATCGACTAGGCTAACGTACGTAACCTAGGGAGGTTAACGTACGTAATGAAGCTTACGTACGTAATATGAATGTGATAGCGTACGTAAAGCAGTGTGCAGCAGCTAACGGCTAGTTTGATCATGAAGCCTATAAATACCATGTCAATGGTATTGATTGAGTACAACAACTTCAAGTATACTACACTTTCATCTGAGATTGATATTCATTGTATTGTTGTTGTAATATTGAGCTTACATTGAGTGATTGAGTGTTATACACAAAATCATACACGAGTGGTAAAAGAAAAGATACAATTGGATTCGGTGTTATTAGGATCAAGGATCCGGCATTATTAGAATCGCAATCGTTATCTTAGTGAGGTTTATCTAGTACCCATAGAAAGCTAGAGCGGTTGATTCCTTGTCCGATAGAAAAGGAAAACGGTTTAACTTGGACCGACACAAAGACAAGTACGAGTGGTTTATCATGGACCAATAGAAGACGTGATTGTAACGGTTATACCTCGACCGATAGAAGAGAGGCGAAGAGGTTGCTATCTTTAACCTATTGAAAAAGATAAAGAGAGGACGTAGGCTCGTTTATAGCCGAACCTCTATAAATCCTTGCGTCTTTTATTTTCCGCTATTTTATTTACGCTTCCGCAATACGGCGCAATATCCGATCCCGTACCCAACAATTGGTATCGGAGAGGTACTCCAATACGCGGCTTAACATCCAAGGAGAAAAGATCCAATGGCGTTTCAATTTGCTCCTGTCGAAGGCCTTGCTCTCAACCGACCACCATTCTTCGATGGCTCCAATTATTTGACATGGAAGAAAAAGATGTCGATCTTTATTCGTGCATACGACATCGAAATTTGGAAGATTATTTGCCTTGGCCCGAAAGTTCCAATCAAATCCGACGGTACACTCAAATCTTTTGAAGAATACGACGATGCCGATTGGAAAAACGACCATCTAAATTGTAAGGCCACCCAACTTTTATTTTGTGCCTTAAATCCCGAAGAGGTCAATCGAATCTCGTCGTGTGAAAGTGCGAAAGAAATATGGAAAATTCTTGAAATCACACACGAAGGGACAACTCAAGTCAAGGAGACGAAGATCAATATGCTTCTCCATGAGTACGAGCTATTCATGATGAAGGGTGAGGAGTCCATCACCAATATGCTCGACCGATTTTCGGTCATCACTAATGGACTTGCTTCGTTCGGAAAACCATTATCTAGTAGTGAAAAAGTTAAGAAAATTTTACGATCACTACCTAGCGAATGGGACGGCACCGTGACCGCAATTATGGAATCTAAAGATCTCAACACGCTTGATTTTAGCGCCCTCGTTGGTTCGCTAAATAATTATGAGATCGTGTTAAAATCACGAAGTGTCAAGCCAAAACCGAAAGAAAAATCGTTAGCCATGAAGGCTAAGATGTCGAAAAAGAAAGAAGAAATCCCGGTGGAGGAAAGCGACGAATAAGCGGCATATTATGCCAAGAATATTAATAACTTCCAAACTTTATTAAACCGGAGGAAGAAGGATATCTCGAGCGAATCTAAGAAGTTCGACAATTCTTGTCGACTATGTGGAAAACCAGGCCACTTCGCTAAGCATTGCCGTGCCAAACCCAAGAAGGAGGTCCTCGTGGCAACATGGAGCGATGAAGACGAAGAAGATGATTTCATCAATCAAAATAATCTCGCTCTCATGGCCCGAAGTTCGTTCGACGACAGCGACGTCGAAAGCCAGGTTAGTACATCCGCCCGTGATGAACTCTTTGATGCATTTGAATTACTTCATACGGATTTCCAAAATGCTTTATCGGAAATTAAATCCCTTAAGTCTAAAATTAAATCTTTGGAAATTGAAAATTCCAAAATTATCGAGAAGGGAAAATTTGTCGAAATCGATCATTCGAAATGCATTGAAAATGAGAATATTTTGAAGAATGATCTTTTAAAAGTTCAAGATGAACTAAAATCTTTGACAAGAAAATTCTCGTGCGGCAACGATAAATTTGAACAAATGTTATGTGTTCAAAAATATACTTTAAATAAAGAGGGGTTAGGATTCAAACCACGTTCGAAAAACGAATCCGTTAACTTTAAAATACCCCATTGCGAAAAGTGTATGAAAATCGGGCATCACGTTTCAAATTGCAAAAGCCCTCGCCGGACGATAAAAATTAAGAAAATTTGGGTTCTTAAAGGAACAAATATTTCAAATATTGTTTATGTCTCGAAACAAAAACCAACTATAGGTTGGATCCCCAAAAATTGATTTTTGTATTTTACTCAGGGGGAGTATTTTTTAAAGGGGAAATATTATTTTCAGGGGGAGTTTTTACCCTTTATGCATTTATTTATATCGTGCATATTTTATATTTTGGTATTATTTATTTCAATTGATATTTTATCCACTTTTTGATGAAAACAAAAAGGGGGAGAGAATGGAGAAGGAGAAAAAGAAGTCGAAAATGGGATTAACCCTAAAAGGGGGAGAAAATCGAAAAATGAAAAGGAGAAGTCGAAAATGACAGAAAAAAAAAATGCGGAGACGTCGAAAAGACGATGAAAATTTAAAAATGGAGAAAAGAAAAGAAGGAGTCGAAAAAGAAATGGGAGAAGATTCTAACAAAACGGACAAAGTCGAAAACTTTGGTATGTAAAGATATACATATATTTGTATTTTTGCAGGAAAATCCCATTGGCGTATTGTTGTTTTGTAATCATCAAAAAGGGGGAGATTGTTGGAACATTTTGTTCCATACATAAATTAAAAGTGTTTTGATGATTAATGTTGATAAGCAAAACAAAACAACGAAGAGACGAAGCCAAGCATCGAAGAAAACGAAGTGTTAAAACCTGGAAAAACACAAAGCTAACGTACGTAACAAGGGTATGTTAACGTACGTAATATGGGCAAGCTAACGTACGTAATGGAGGTTGAATAATGTACGTAAAGGAGTTCAAACAAGTGAACGTTGGAGAAGTCAAAGTGAGCAAAGCATCCAACGGATATATGACGTCAGCAGTGACGTAATGTTAACGTACGTAACAAAGGAAAGGCTAACGTACGTAACTCAAAATGACGAAACTCACTGGACTGAAACTGGACTAGGCTAACGTACGTAACCTAGGGAGGTTAACGTACGTAATGAAGCTTACGTACGTAATATGAATGTGATAGCGTACGTAAAGCAGTGTGCAGAAGCTAACGGCTAGTTTGATCATGAAGCCTATAAATACCATGTCTATGGTATTGATTGAGTACAACAACTTCAAGTATACTACACTTTCATCTGAGATTGATATTCATTGTATTGTTGTTGTAATATTGAGCTTACATTGAGTGATTGAGTGTTATACACAAAATCATACACGAGTGGTAAAAGAAAAGATACGATTGGATTCGGTGTTATTAGGATCAAGGATCCGGCATTGTTAGAATCGCAATCGTTATCTTAGTGAGGTTTATCTAGTACCCATAGAAAGCTAGAGCGGTTGATTCCTTGTCCGATAGAAAAGGAAAACGGTTTAACTTGGACCGACACAAAGACAAGTACGAGTGATTTATCACGGAGCAATAGAAGACGTGATTGTAACGGTTATACCTCGACCGATAGAAGAGAGGCGAAGAGGTTGCTATCTTTAACCTATTGAAAAAGATAAAGAGAGGACGTAGGCTCGTTTATAGCCGAACCTCTATAAATCCTTGCGTCTTTTATTTTCCGTTATTTTATTTACGCTTCCGCAATACGGCGCAATATCCGATCCCGTACCCAACAATGATCGATACTAATCACATGAGTACCCGTAAGATATTGTATTGGTTTAATTGTAGATATTTCCACTGCAGTATTTTTCCCGTTATACGGGAGCGTGTTGTATTTTGACCCCTGCGTGAGAATGTATTGAGATTGAGTTGTATGTATTAATTGAAAGACCAAATCGGTCAATTGGGTCCCTTTAGACTTAAAGGCGATGTTGAGATGTTTTATTTTAGTTACCAGTCTGGTAGATCCTTGAGGAAAGGGTCTACGGCATGTAATATCCCTGAGTGGATCGGGGGTGTTAAAGTTTGTGAGTATATATATATATATATATATATATATGTGTGTGTGTGTGTGTGTGTGTGTGTGTGTGTAGTCATGGTTATGTGTATGTGTTCGTGTTGGGATTATTGACGGGGAGAACATTAGGCATAGATGAAGCTTTTGATAATTTGGTCTACGAGCGGTTGAGTGTATTTGGACCTGTGGAGTAAGCCTGAGTTCGGAGTGGAGTTTGTGTTCTAATCAATAATCGAGTTGTGGATCCGGTTTGATTATCGTTGGTCGTTTGATCCGATCAATTAATTAAGGGGCGCAATTGAGGTAATATATTAGCCGACTAATTACCTCAAAATTTTAAAATATTAAATTAGACCCTTATATTAAGTTGTCTATTATGTATTTATATTAAAGGTTTGGATTTCAATGGATCGATCGGGTGAGCCGTGTTCATCGGGACTTTCGGCATCAATTATCGAGGCAAGTTATTACTTGCACATAATATTTAATGAATGGTTTTAGTTTCATTCGTTTATAATTTGTATAGCAATGATTATAATTGCGAACTCTGGAGATTTGGGATTGTACGTTGTTTTCTGATTTTTGGAATTAAATCATAATTTATATGATTTAAAGTTGTTATTGGTATGAGTATCGAGAATACATTATGGTAAAGACGAGGATGAGTTATCTATATTCTATGATACTTTTAGATCGTCGAATATTGAGGAAATTGTTGGTGCACTACCAAAAATCAGACTTTAGCCGACGACTTAAAGTTGTCGGCTAAACCCCAAAGTCGTCGGCTAATCATGCCAGCCGTCGGCTAAAAAACCGTCGGCCGTTATTCGTCGGCCAAGGTTTAGCCGATGACCTTTGTGCAGTCGTCGGCTAAAGTTCAACCATTAGCCGACCACTACTACACGGGCCGTGGCTAAACCTCGTTGGAAAAAAAATTTAGCCGACGACCTTAACGAGCCGGTCGGCTAAAATTATTTTTTTTTAAAAAAAAATACAGTTTAGCCGACGACCGTCTTATATGTCGTCGGCTAAAACCATTTTTAAAAAAAAATTAAATTATTTTAGCCGACGACCGTCTTATAGGTCGTCGGCTAAAACCCTTTTTTTTTTTAAAAAAATTAAATTACTTTAGCCGACGACCGTTTTATATGTCGTCGGCTAAAACCCTTTTTAAAAAAAAAAATAAATTACTTTAGCCGACGACCGTCTTATATGTCGTCGGCTAAAACCCTTTTTTAAAAAAAAAAATTTAATTCAGAATTTGGGATCCCAAAACCTGTATTTTTTGCACCTGCAATTTTTATACACCAGCTCTCATTATCAACAACAATCAAAGCACAACATATTCAAGAACATTAATTTCATCAACATACTAGTAGCGTCAATAAAATCACTTACACAATTGTAACACAAATATAAATATACAAGAGTACTACAACAACACAACTCGAATCCACTGCCAAAATCATCTAAATGTCGAAATGTAGTAGTAGAAGGATTACCACCATCCCCTAGATCCTCGTCACGAGGCTGTGAAGATGGGGTCTGTCCAAAGAGAGAAGGCGGTGGAGCAGTGCTCGCACCCGGCTGAGTAATGGTCCGAGTCGGGCCATCATATAGTCCATCATGGCCTGCTGTTGTCTCTGGAAACTCTCTAACCGCGACTCAGTCCTCTGCTCACTCTCATGTAACCGCGTCTGAGTCCTCCTTTCATTCTCAGCTCGGAGCTCCCTCTCCGCCCTCAACTGCTCCTCGAGATAGGCAGTCCGTGCATCCCGTCCGCGAGGGCGCTGGAAGCCGGGGGTATCTTTCAATACATGGTGACCCTCGGCTCCCATCATCTTAGTGCGGTACTGACTACCTCTAGGAGGGTAAACGGTACCCCACACCCTAGCGCGAATATAAGGATCGACCTGATCGATCTGTCCAATGGCAGAATCGAGGTCAGTCTCCGCTAAGTCCGGATACTGCTCCCGAGCAATCTCAGCAAGCATCCTCTGAGACTCCTCCCGCACACGCTCCTAAGTTAATATGAAAATAAATATTTGAATATCAATAAAAGTATGATACAAAGGCATTTATTTTATTACTAAAATAAAATAAAAAAAGACTTACATGCTCCTCGGTGTAATATCCGCAATTTCGGATTTCGGGTAATTTTATTTTTTCGGCGGAGGTCCGTTTCGACGACTCGCTTGGGACCGTCTCATCATTCTGAGAATGATTAATTCTGCACTTTTTGTCATCCTAGTTCGTTTCGGTATTGTTTTGTTGAGTTCCGTGTTTCTTAACAACTTTTCCGCACTCGAGTTCGATTCTTGTGAATCTCGTCCGAAATTACTGTTTCGAGTTTCCCGTAAGTCCGTTTAACCTTGTTAGACGTGTTGTGAACTTCGGTTTGGTTATTCGATCACGTATCGTGATTTTCGAACGTTTTGGGCCATTTTCGTAATTTCCCAAAGTTTGGGGTAATTACCTTCCGTTGTCGAATTTCGAGCCTTCGGGTGGTCGGAATCATGTGTTCTCTTAGCTCTTAGATTCGTCTTTGCGAGTACTTTGTGACCGTATCTTCGATTCGTATTCAGGTTCGGGTTTCGGTGTCGTTTTCTTGAGTTCTGTGTTATTAAACGACTTTTCCCAAATATGAGTCGACTTTGTAAAATCACCATAAATTCTTTAAAACTCCAAAGACTTTGAATCTTTTCAATATTATAGAGCATCAAGTTAGCTTTCCAATGGTTCAAACGGTGAGTCAATCGGAGTCCGGACGAGAGAGTTATGGTCGAAATAGCTCAGACACTCATTTTCCAGTTTTGGCCGAGCAGCCTGTACCCTGTGCCGCGGCACACTTAGGCTGGGCCGCGGCACACAGTCCAGATTAGCCTATTTCTGCGGATTTTGTGAGATGAATGCTCATTTCATCTCTTCCTTTATTCCTCCTCCTCTTGGGCGATCTTGTGGGCGATTTTTGGGCGTTTTGCATCATCAATCCCAGAGAACTTCATATTCTTCAAGTTTTTGGTGTGGATTAACAACTCCAACAATTGTTCTTCATCATTAATCCAAGGTAAATTCTTGAAACCCTACTTTTGGGTGAATTGGGGGTTTTTGTTCGTTTTGTCCGATTTAACCGTAATAACTTAGATTTGTGATGTATTGATGATTATTTAGATGTATTCTATCATTTCCCTTGTTATTCCATGGTTGGATCGTTTCGATTCGTTATTTTGGTCGAGTTCTTAGTCAACGCCTTGAAGGTGTCCGACAAAAGGTCTTAGAGGGGGGATTGGGCGTTGTATGATTATTATCCATCGTACGATTGTTGATTTATCATTGGTATGACTTAGGGACGAAATTCTTGTGAAGAACTCGAGTCGGAACCCTTCCGTTCGTTGTCTTCTTCGGGGTCCGAGCTTCCCGGTCGAACCGTGTTCTTCGGAGTATTCGGTAGCGGTTATTAAGGCAAGTATTTTACTATACGAATTGTGTCTTGTGAATAGGGACGTCGTATTATGGTTGTGATGCATTGGTTTACTTTCGTGTATATGCTTCGTATGAATTGATTATTACGAACAATTGATGGTAACGATAATACCTTCACTTAGTTAACATCGTGGAATTGTATTGGATGTGCAAATCATCTAAGTTTGTGCCGGGCGTGGTTGGTCATTGTTGAGTCGTTGTGATGATCATGATATTTGTGTTGTTTTGGTTTACATACTTGATTGTACAT
Organism: Orobanche coerulescens; assembly: GCA_033398695.1. Taxonomy (NCBI): domain Eukaryota; kingdom Viridiplantae; phylum Streptophyta; class Magnoliopsida; order Lamiales; family Orobanchaceae; genus Orobanche; species Orobanche coerulescens. Next base: position 57,345,033 of record CM065807.1, on the reverse strand, counting down.
TTCGGTGTAATGTGGAATGGCTTGACATTTGATGATTATGAGTTGTGTCGTGTCGATGTGTGTGCGTGTGTTCCAGGTAGGGTCTGACGAGGCATCTGGAGTTCGGTACATGATGTGTACGAACAAGGTGTGTGATCCAGGTAGGGTCTGACGAGACCTCTGGAGTTTGGTACATGATGTGTACAAACAAGGTGTGTGATCCAGGTAGGGTCTGACGAGACCTCTGGAGTTCGGTACATGATGTGTACGAACGATATGTGTGGCCGGGTAGGGTCCGTTGAGGCCTCCGGAGTTCGGTACATGATGTGTACGAACAGTGTGTGTGGCCGGGTAGGGTCCGTTGAGGCCTCCGGAGTTCGGTACATGATGTGTACGAACAGTGTGTGTGGTCCGGGTAAGGTCCGTCGAGGCCTCCGGAGTTCGGTACATGATGTGTACGAACAATGATCGTGTAGCAGTGATTGTTTGGGTAACATTTTAAATATGGATATCGGACTCATAATGATATATTATTTAGTGTGCTTTGAAACGAGAATCGGGCTAAGGCCCTAATGTTTACGAAAAGGTTTTGTAAATTGGGACTCGAGGTCCAAAAGAATTTCTGCTTTAAAAATCCCCGAGATGATCTGTTCCTTTTCAAATATCTCTTACTTGAGTTCGAAATTCTAAAACTTCTGGAACATTTTGATAATTGATTACCGTATTAAAATCGAAGTTGCTATTTACTTGTTGCATTTCGTATCGCTTTAAACTTGCACTAGTAAAACAGTGGAGTTTACTAACCCCGAGTAATCGGGGGGTGGATGTCTGTTCTGCGTCCAGGTACATGCAGGTTCAGGGGAGCAGTCACAGGATTGGCACAAGGGGATGACGAGCTGCGATACTAATCAAGAGTCGAGAGTTGGTAGAGTTTGGTTGTATTGTTAGAGTTGATTCAGTCTTCCGCTGTATTGTGTTTCGACCCCTGTGTGGGTAATGTTGTTTAGTCAGTTCTGTTAATGGAGTAGTGTGACCTCATCGGTCTGTGTGTTTATGTGTAAGTGACCTTAACGGTCTGTATTATTATGTTGTTTGACCCTGGCCGGGCAAGCATTTGGTTGTTTATGGATGTTTAGCCTGGTAGATCCTTGCGGAAAGGGTCTACGGCGTGTAACATTCCCATATGTTTTTGGGGGTGTTACACTCGGGACGGTTCGAAAATGCTTTCTGAGTCACGTAGGCAAATGCTTCCAACGAATCAGAAGAAATGGCCTCGTGCGCAACTCTGGCTAACGACCGGGAACCCAGACTGTGATGGCCAGTCAGACCAGCACGATTGGTCGTGGTGGTCAAGCTAGTCGCCTTCAAAAAAATATTATTTAGAATCGAGTTTATATTTAGAATTCAAAAAAAATAAAAACTGAAATATTATTATTTTTTATTAAATACTAGCATTTTTTTAATAAATAAAATACAATATTCAGATTTTTATTTTTATGGAAAATAATATTCTAGTTTTTATTTTTATTAAAACAATTTATTTCCACTTTTGAATAAAAAATTCCGATTTTTAATATTAATAATATTCCGTAATTTTAAAAAATACATGAAGTTCCGATTTTTCTAATTTAAAAACCGGAACTTCAAGTATATTTTATATTCTCAAACATTAATTTAAAAAATGGAGTTTATATTTAGAATTCAAAAAAATAAAATCAAAGAGGAAGAATGAAATGAGGGTATTTTAGTCATACCATGAACTCGGTCGCGAAAATGGGCGCGTAGCCACTTCCACTCGTACTCCCAGAACTTGAATTCTTCCGGTAGCCTCTCGGGTATCACCCAGTCATCTGCACATGTGCATCTCATTTTTTCAAGATTTGTACCTACAACACATGTTGCACAACATATATCATTCGTAAGAAAAAAAATTACGCAAACAATGTAGATACAAAATAAATTAAAATGACTTACTTGGTAGACTGCACCTCGTCACACCAAGTACGTAGTAGAGAGTCGGGAATGACAAACCACACCTATGAACAGCATAAATACGCAATAATTTAAAAACATCACATATTGCATTTTCAAGAACTACGTGTTGATTGAAAAACACTTATTAACTATTTATTAACTTACCGACATAGCATTATTCAAAGCATCCTTCACGCACTGCGGGACGTCCCCCCAATCGGGCCACAAAACAGGGACTCTATCCCGAATGACAAAGCCAACATTACGGCTATATGACGCCGCATCGTCAGAAGACATCACCGGCCGGCCGTGTCTGTCTAGAGGAATCTCATAACGGCCATGCTTACTTACGTACGAGTCGAGCGCCAGACCCTTTGATGGGCCACGAGTCTTCTTCTTTTTCTTCTCCTCCTCGACTACATTTTTCCCCTTCTCCTTCTCCCTCTCTATCTCCTCGTACAGTTTCGTCTTCGAAACCCGACAACTCCGCCAAAACATGTTGTCTGGCCAAGACTCATAGACGTACGCCTCGTCAGGGCTAATCAATCGAACGGGAACTCGGGCTCCCGACTCATCGACCTCTGGAATAGTCGGAACCATCGGAGGCATGAATAGAGTCGGCGGCGGACCGTGGGGCACCGCGGATGAGGAACTCCGTACATCTCCTAATGTGTGAGGGCTAGACGTGGGTCGGTGGATGGGAGGCATACGAGTCTCCGGCTGCGAGGGGGTCGGTCGTGGTGTCTGAAAGGATAAACGCCGCGCTAGTGCAGCGGGCTCATCTGTCGCCGTATAAAAATTGTCAGCGTTCATGCCGGTAGCTTCTAGTATCTGGCGGGCACGAACGCTGCTCTGAGATATGTATAGTGTACCGGGATCCGCCTTACTAGAGGCTGCGGAACTCCCCCCCGAATCGGGAGTGGTCGACTTTGTCGACTTCTTCCCCAACGCTTTCTTTATTCTATCCATAATCTAAACAAATAAATCAAATTCACAACTCAACACAACAGTAATTATCAATGCCATACCACGTTAATCTTTCGATTAACGCCGGCTATAAAATTCCTTTCTCCTCAAACAAATTCATTAAATATTTGTAAACAAATTCATCAAATAATCTAAACAAATTCATCAACTAAACAATTCAACACAACAGTAATTATCAATGCCATACCACGTTAATCTTTCGATTAACGCCGGCTATACAATCCCTTCCTCCTCAAACAAATTCATCAAATTCACAACTCATTAAACACAAAATATTGAAAATACTAAATTCATCAAATATTGCATCACAACTCATTAAACATTTTATCTAATTCATCACATAATCTAAATAAATTCATCAAACAAATACAATAAATTCAACAAACAAAATAAAATAAAAAAAAGACAAGGGTTACCGCAGCCGGGCTGGCGGGCAACGGGCGGAGGGCGTCGGGCGGGCGGACGGGCGATGGGACCGGGTCAAGGGTCAAGTGGCGGAGGGTCAAGTGCGCGAGCGGACGATCGGCTAAACCAGAAGACGGGGCGATGGGACGATCGGCGGGCCGGGGGCTAGGTGACGGGCGGCTAGGTGACGGGCGGCTAGGTGACGGGCGGTTGTGGCTGGGTGACGATCGGCGGGCGACGGGCGACAGGCGACGAGTAAACCAGAAGAAGAAAATAACAAAAGGGAGGTACGAGAAACGTATAAAAGGTGGGGGTTTAGCCGACGACAAGATCTACGTCGTCGGCTAAAGTTTTTTAAAAAATTATACTTTAGCCGACGACATATAAGACGGTCGTCGGCTAAACCCAAGATGACCCGACCGTGTTAGACAACACGGCCGGTGCAAACAAGCATGTGTTTTCAATTTCTCGGGCGGGTGCGACACGGCCGTGTCGATGGACACGGTCGGGGGTTTAGCCGACGACCTTCTTACAAGTCGTCGACTAAAGTTTAATTTTTTTTTTAAAAAACATTAGGCGATCGTGGCAGGGGAAACGGACCGTGTCGCACCTGCCCGGAATGGGAAAAATATCGATGATCGACCCGACCGTGTTGTCTAACACGGTCGGGTCATTGCTGGGGTTTAGCCGACGGCCGTTTATATGTCGTCGGCTAAAGTATAATTTTTTTTTTTTAAAAAAACTTTAGCCGACGACGTATATCTTGTCGTCGGCTAAACCCCCAAGTTTTTTTTTAATAATATTATTGATATTATATTAATGTTATGATTATGATTATTATTATTACTATTTCTTTTAATTATATTTAACAAATGAAAATATACATCTACTAAATTTATGACTCATAGTTTGAGTCATCACTACAGTCTGTCTCATTATCTGAGTTGATATCCGGCAACATATGCCTCAAGTCGTCCACATTATCATCATCAGAATTTTCAAGTAATTCGTTTGTATCAACGTCAACGTACCCGCGGGCATCACCACGGAGTCGGACGACTCGTCCTTCAGGAACATTATTCATTGTAATTGTCGTTGATGGTGGAATATTTGCTGCATTTGGCTCTTGATAAGAATCATCGTCATCAGTACCTGTTGTTTCTCCCAGTGTAGCAGCACTAAAAATATTCCTCGTTGTCACAACATTCACTACCTTCCATGTGCCTTTCTTCACCAAGTCGTCCAAATAATACACCGACTTTGCTGATGTAGCAAATACAAAAGGATCACTTTCATACCATGAAGTGGAAGTGTCAACAGATAACAGCCCGTAGTCGTCTTGCATATCGGTTCCAAGACTAGTGTCGTACCATCGACACTTAAACAAGTAAATTGTCATGCCTTCCCCGTAAATTAGTTCTACCACTTCCAAAAGAACACCGTAATATCCACCATCTATCATAACCCCAGAATTTTGACATCTTCTTTTTTGGTCTCTCCCAAGGCATACGAATGTGACACCGTCGACTTTGGCCATCGAATAAATTCTTGACATAACCGGCTTCATAGAAAGAAGCATAAGTTCACGCGACCAGTTAGGGTGCCCGTCATCTTGTATGTGTGTCATCTGTCGTAAATAAACTTTTTATGTAAAAAAATATCTTAAGTCCAAAATGCAATAGCAACTGAATGTATACGTACCCATTCTCCAAAATAGTCGGCAAAAGTGTCATTGTGGAATCTAGTATCACCTCGCACCATATCGCATGACAAGTGGATGTCTTTCCAGTACTGAACTTCTGGACAATTGAGCAATATCCACCAATGTGCAATTCGTGACTCGTACAGGTCTAATTGTCTTCCTGGCAACCTCCCATAGATGTCCAACCTCAGTGGATATGATAGAAAGATTGAATTGTATTTTATCTGCTGGAATAGAGCGGGAAGGGAATGCATCCTTCTGGTGCAGACTTATTGGCCACGGAGTCTTTGTAATCACCGAGTTGCCTGTAATATTGTCATTGTGTTAAAAATCAAACTTAATTTGACAATATATATATATATATATTGTCATATATATATATATATATACATATATATATATATATATTATGTTACCTTTCAACCGGGTACATCCACGTGTAGTGCACTGGACCAGTGACCAATAACTGCCTGGGAAGGTGGATCATGAGGTGAGGCATGAGGTCAAAAAAGTTTGGAGGAAATATTCGCTCAAACTTGCACAAGATATAGATGATCTCATCTTGCATTTTACGCAAATCAGATCTCTTGACTTCTCTCGTACATAGTTTCTGGAAAAATCTTGACAATGCAACACACGGCTCGACCACCTATTTTGGTAAGTACGGTCGAATAAATACCGGAAATAGGCGTTGGAGTAGGATATGACAATCATGACTCTTCAAACCAGTTAACTTGTTCTCCCTGAAATTAACACATCTTCCTATATTTCCAGCATACACGGTAGGATACCTAGCAGTCTTTATCCAGTAAAATATCTCGTTCCGCTTTCAGCGTTGATGGTGTAAGCCGCCTTAGGCATTTTTTGTTTTCCCTTGACAGTTTTAAACCACAAATGTTTTCTTATGCTCATTTCTTCCAAACCTTTGCGTGCTTTTGGCCCGTCTTTGGTCTTTCCATCCCAACCTAAGGTTGTCCCAACCACACTTTCGCAAACATTCTTTTCAATGTGCATGACATCCAAGAAGTTCCTTATCGCAACTTGGACCAATAAGGCAATTCCCGAATATACTTTTGTGCGACCAATACTTATACCGTCGGCCTTTCAGGGGTTGCTGCAATCACATCAGGATGGTTGCTAAGCTGACCAAAATCGTACTCATTAAGAATTGATAGTATTTCATCACCTGTCCACTGTCGTGGTGGCTCGCCCATTTCTACAGTGCCATCAAATGCTGCAGCATCCAACGCCACTCATGTTCCCTCTCAAGCCATATCCGATGACGCATTCGGATAACTTTCCTACAGTGGTACCTAGCACAATCTGCATTCAAACACACTGGACAACCTCTATATCCGCTAATAACAGATCCGCATAAAGATTCCATATGCAGAAAATCACTAATAGTGCCGATACACATGGCATGGAAGTAGAACGTCTCGCATTTAATAAGCGTCAGACGTGGGATGACCTTGCTCCCACAACAATTTCAGCTCCTCTATCAAAGGTCTCATATACACATCGATACACTTTTCCGGATATCCCGGCCCCGGGACTAACAAGGTCAACATATTATACTCCTTCCGCATACACATCCACGGAGGAAGATTGTAAGGAATCACTACAACAGGCCATATGGTATATGAAAGACTCATGTTACCAAAAGGGTTGAAACCATCAGATGCAATCCCGAGCCTCACATTTCGGATATCTGAAGAAAAATTTGGATACTCCCTATCTATATGCTTCCACGCTTCTCCATCTGAAGCGTGTATCATAGTATCCCTGTCATTAGTGCGCGGCTCGGCATGCCATCTCATTGCTTTTGCCGTGTGAGGAGACATAAAAAGCCGTTCCAACCTGTCCTTCAGTGGAAAATACCAAAGTACCTTCACCGGTTTCTCTTTTCCAGAAGGAGTGATCCTATATCTCTCTGTATCACATACAGGACATCTCGTGAGGTCTTCATTAGGATGCCCCCAGAATAGAACACAATCATACATGCAGACGTGGATCTTAATGTAGGAAAGACCAAGATCTTTCAAAATTCGTCTCATTTTTGAATATGTATTAGGAAGATGATGACCCTGTGGAAGCATATTACTCGTAAGCTCCAAGTAATCATCTACAGACTTGATGGATGATTTGTTTTCCACCTTTAATCTCATCGTTTCCATGACACAATCAAGAACAGTCATGTTACACCCTGGGTATAGAGGGGTCTGTTGGAGTTGAATTAGCTTATTGTACCTGTCAAGCCCAGCAGTATTGCAAGGCAACGGTCTACGGGGTCGTGGGATTTGCTCAGTTGGTACAAACATCTCGGAAAAACCAAACACATCATCAATCAACCTCCTCTTCGGATCGGTGAACCCGTCGTTACCACTAAATTGTCCGTGATCATACGGAATAACAGAATTCGGTGCTTCACCGTGGTATATCCAACATGTATATTTACTCCAAAAACCATTCTTCTTTAGGTGTTCCCAGACCTCATCAAATGGAAAACGAAACATATCACTGCGACATCTACATTTATTACATGGACAGTAGTGCAACGTATTACCACTGTCGTGCTCTTTTACAAATCTCATAAACTGCTTCATCCCATCCATTACACTTGGATCCCATTTTCTTAACCCAATCCAACTCTTGTCCATCCTGAAAATGTATACATTTTCCAATATTAATCCAACTAACTAATATTGTTCAAATTATAAATGAAATCACAACAAACAATTAATCATAATGATTATCATCATAAAACTTGATCGTTTTACATAAAAGCTATCGAATGTAACATGAATAATACAAAGTTTCGAAATCACAATAAAAAATACAATAAAATACATACCTTAATCGAAATGGTGATTATAACAACCGGTAGAAACCTTCGTCACTCCAGCTAGCACAACTCAAAGTAGCAACTCACAAGCTTTTTTCGGGAATAACTGACAGAATTGGGAATAGAAATGTGCTCTTTAGCGGGGAGAGGGTCAAGATTGGGTTGGTGTTCCCTGAACTATAAATAATTTTCACTTGGAGGTTTAGCCGACGACTTAGATCTAGGTCGTCGGCTAAAGTATATTATTTTTTTTTTAAAAAGTGTTTAGTTGACGGCCTCGACCAAGGTCGTCGGCTAAACCATTACAATATTATTTTTTTCGGAAGAAGTTTAGACGACCAAGATCTAGGTCGTCGGTTAAAGTATATTATTTTTTTTTCTTCCGAAAAAGTGTTTAGCCGCCGACCTCGATCTAGGTCGTCGGCTAAACCATTACAATATTATTTATTTTCGGAAGGAGTTTAGCCGATGACCTAGATCTAGGTTGTCAGCTAAAGTATATTATTGTTTTTATTAAAAAGTGTTTAGCCGACGACTTCGACCACGGTCGTCGGCTAAACCATTACAATATTTTTTTTCGGAAGATGTTTAGCCGACGACCTAGATCTAGGTCGTCGGCTAAAGTATATTATTTTTTTTTCTTCCGAAAAAGTGTTTATCCGCCGACCTCGATCTAGGTCGTCGGCTAAACCATTACAATATTTTTTTTTCGGAAGATGTTTAGCCGACGACCTAGATCTAGGTCGTCGTCTAAAGTATATTATTTTTTTTATTCCGAAAAAGTGTTTAGCCGCTGACCTCGATCTAGGTCGTCGGCTAAACCATTACAATATTCTTTTTTTTCGGAAGGAGTTTAGCCGACGACCTAGATCTAGGTCGTTGGCTATAGTTTATTATTTTTTTTTTTCGGTCGGCTAAACGTTACCTCGGTCGTCGGCTAAACCTCTTTAATAAAGCCGACGACTATTTCGAACTTTAGCCGACGACCTCCACCCAGTCGTCGGCTAAAACCCTTTAGCCGACGGTATTTCTAGTCGTCGGCTAAAGTGAGAAGTTTAGCCGACGACACTTTATAATCGTCGGCCGTTTTTTTTCGGGTCGTCGGCTAAAGTACTTTTTTTGGTAGTGGTGATGGTTTTGACATCGAGATTGCTCTCGAAGGACTCGGGGAAAGTACTCTAATCATTCTTGTCATTTTGTGTCGATCATATTGTGATACATTCGTGTATTGTTGTTGTCATGCATTTGTGTATTGTTGTTAATATGCATTTGTGCATTGTTGTCGTATGTCCACCGTGTGTTGGTCCGACGGGATCATCATGGGAATCTATAGCTGTATGTGCTGGATCATTGGCCGGGTACTTCCACCATGTGTTGGTCCGACGGGATAATCATGGTAATCTATGATGTGTGCGCTGGATCGTTGGATTACCATGTGTTGTTGTTGTGCATATGTATATTGTGGGTTATCCACCACGTGCTGATCTAATAGGATTATCGTGGGAATCTATGTTGTGTGCGCTGGATCGTTGGATTACCATAAGTATACGTTGTTGTTATTGCTGTGAGCATATTGATCTCGTCGTGTGAGTATGCATTTGTAGGTCTCTTGTAGGACCAGGTCCATATGTTGTATTGATCTGATCTCGGATTAGACAGACATGAACTATCGTGGCATTGCATATCTTGAGGTACGTTCCGTATTTTCTTATTGGTACTTGTCTGTTGATTGGCAATCGATTATCATGTTGAGATGTTGATGATATTATCCGATGGATTGGGTTGGACAGAGTTGGTATATTTTGTATCAGTGTGTTATGATGATGTTTTGAGAATCTTGAGTATTGTCTTGGATACAGTACAAATGTTTGTGTATGATTCAATGTGTTTTTGAGAATACGAGATGTGGAATATGGTGAGTATCACTTTGATGAGGGTTATCACGAATTGGTAAGGTTATGACGGTAAAATTACATTGGTAGTATTCTTACTTAGTATTTCATTGGTATATAATTATTGATGTGATGTGACCGTTATCATTGTTGAGTATTATGGCTGACCCCGTCGTGGGCTTTCTTTTTAGGTTCTTGGGATATCGAGCTTGTAGTGGTCGTGAAGAGATGAGCTTCCCGGAGGATACTGGCTATGCCGAGTGTTTGTGAATCGAGTACTTTGACCAGTTGTTATTTTCATCTGCAAAAGTATTTTTAGTTATTTGTTATATCCGCTGCAAGTGTGTTTAAAATGGGTTGCTAGTATTTTGCGAATTTGGGTTCATTTTGGAAAATTATTTTCTAAACTATTTTGTCGATACGTACAAGCGGTGGCTTAAGGTACACTTTTGAAACTATTGACTTTTGGCGATTTGATCTTGTACTTTCAAATGAGATTTTGCGACGGTATTGATAAATAGATTTTATAAATTTTTTGCATAATTTAAAAGATATTACCGTCATCGCTACTTAGATGTATTTGAAATATTTGTAAAAATGTCTTTCAGCCTTGTGGGTTCCGCTCCGGGGCCCACGACATTGTAATATTCCCGGATGGCTCTGGGAGTGTTATAAAATATAGTATCAATGCTTAGATTGTGAAAACCTAGGCTGTCAGGTCGAGTCGAGTCATGTTTTTGTCACGTCATTCGAGTTGTCGGTTGACAAGTATTAGAGCCCTAAGTTTTTGTTGTTCACTCGGGCTTGTGTGTTATGTGGTTTACCAGTGTGGTACTGTGGTTGTTTTAAACTTATCCAAATGGTATTAACGTGATTCTTTGGAAAGAAAGGTGTCGTATTTCAAGTTGAACTGATTTTGCAAAATGTATATTTTGAAAATATCTGTATCGAGTATTTTCTAGAGTTGAGACATGTGCCAGTATCACGGGGAATCGCCGGCTTCACGATCTGTAAGTATTTCGATTTTTGGATTGCATTGAGGTTATTTACAGTTATAAGTTGATGTACTTTGAGATTTCGGAAGAATATTATGTGTTACTATATGAGGTAGCAGAATATAATAGTTGGGACAAAACCGATGATCTTGAGAAGCTATGATTTTGGAAATCAATATGTCGGTTAAACTTGGAAAACGGAGTTATGTATTTGGGAGAATGTTGTGGATGGTTGAGAAGAACATGTAGTCATGCTATTTTAGTTTGAAATACATGAAACTGTTTTGAACATTTGTAAATGATACTTTTCAACATGATATATTTTGAATAAACTATTTTGCTCGCTGTCATGAAAATGTATTTTCTTAAATTTATTTTGAGACAGTATTGTTGTCTTTAAAAGCATGTTTCATCATGACATAGTTGAAGTGCTGCAGAGTGGAATAATGGTCGATATAGCAAGTCATATGTGGAAAAGATGATTTTAACAAAGTCTATACAATAAGATTTTGGATTCTATCATGTGATTTCCGACCGAATGTCAGTGGAATTGGTAATGAAACGAACTGGTATACAGGAATATGGATGTGGTCAATCATTTGCATAATTTCATTTTATTTAATCATGTATATTCGAAAAGAATTGTCATCGAGTACTTGACATAAGCGAGCCAGTTTAACTTTTCCAAAATTGATTTTGTGGTCTTACAAAAATATATGTTTTGAGTTTTGAAATTCTTGAATGAACTTTCGAAAATTGGTTTTTATTGAAAAGATTATATGATTTCAAAGCTGTTTTGAAAACGTGATTGGTATACGTACAAATGTAGTGCATAATGCATATCATGGTGAAGTCCCCAGTGAGACTCGTAAGATGGATAACACATCAATGGTATGATGAAAAGAGGTTCGAACTTTAGTATGGTAGTTTGGTTATCCAGGGATGACCGGTTGGTTGATCAGATAAGAAAAATATGTCACGTGTTGTAGATTCAGTACAGAATATTATTTTGGAACTTCGGGTTTTGTAAAACCGGGGCATAGGTGCTGTGTGGCTCTATTGGTGTGGTAGTAGCGTGATTTTGCTATAGTGATTTTTTTACTTTTGAGCCATATTGAGTAGTCGTTCATACTCCATGTATAATTGGGTATGTTCTTCGGTTTGCGATTGGTTGTTCATACACCGAGAGATATGTTCAACAGTTGGGCGTGTTTCTTTGAGACCCATAATATGTGATTTGTATAATGTTTTGAGAATTTTATTCTTTCGTATATCTGTCCCTGTGGTTCTGTGTTGATCGTGTTGGAGCTTACCATGTGATGGTATTCTCGGTTATTGTTAATCCTTCGTTGGTAGTATTGGAGTTTATCATGTTGATGATATTCTCAATTGTGTTTTGACCTTTGGTTGGTCGTATTGGAGTTTATCATGTCAATGATATTCTGGGTTGAAGTATTGGTTGATCATTGTTATTGATCGTATGAGCGTTCAGATTTTGTATCAATGTTCCTGTACATGTTGTTATTGTTTTGGGGAGCTGATCTATAGATGTATCGTGTATTATTGGTTTTTGTCAGGATTGGTATTTTATTGTGCGATCAGGCAGACATGATTTGGCATGGATGGATTATTCCATAATTGAGTTATAACGATGTATTTTGTTGAAATTTGTGAAATTGTGATTGTAAGCGTATTGAGGCTTTGGAGTGGGATCATTTACTAGTATCGCAGGAGATCATCGAATTCACGCAGTTGTAAGTATACTATTTTGGTTATTCGTTAATGATGATGATTGATCGGTTTCGTGATGATTCTGGATATTGTGGTTGAACTTTTGGTTGTGACTGGATTGTAAGTTTCGAGGACGAAACTTATTTTAAGTGGGGTAGTATGTAATATCCAGGAATTTTAATTGGAATTTTGGTGATGTAAAATTAATTTTATTTTATTTTATTAGCTGACTAATTAAAAGTCGAGCAGACTCTTGAGATATTAGACTAGAATATTGGTGAGTTATTGGTTTTATCGGATGCAGTATGAATTAATCAGTTAATCGAGTCAGAAGACTAAATAACAGATCTGCAATTTATCCGTTTAAGAAATAATTTGACATTATGTCTCACTACCCATTTTAAATAATCATTAAGTTGATTATTAACACCAAATTGGGATCTATTTTCTAACTCTCTTTTCTCTCTCTTCTCTCCACGTTTATTCTCTCTCTCTCTCTCTCTCTCTCTCTCTCTCTCTCTCTCTCTCTCTCTCTCTCTCTCTCTCTCTCTCTCTCTCGTTATCCCCACCTACCCCCACAGAAAAAAAAACTCCACCAAACACTCTCTCTTCTTCTTCTTCATCAGCGATAACCTGCGATCGAGAGAGGAGCGATGGACGGAGGAAGCTCAAGGTGGTGGATGACACTCCTGGTCTCGCGATCTTGGTAGGACCGTTGGCAGGTAGATCACTGCCCACCTGGGCAGCACAAATTTCAGGTACGGTGGGGATGAGTTGGTGGTGACCGATCCGCGACTGCGTTCCTTTTTGCACCAGACAGAAAACATGAGTTCTTCATGCCAGGCATTTATACGTGGCTAAGGATGCTCAGGTAGGCGGAGAGTTAATGTCCGGTCGATGGGTTTTTGGTGTAAGGTGATCGGGCTCGGCAATTGAACTTTCAGAAGTTTGGTTGGATTTCCGACAACTTAGCTTCTAGATCTAGAGACCGATACGATGGTTTGGGGTGAGGGTGGACCGACGGGTATGGTTTCAATGGCTCGACCGGTAGTTTACCATGGCGGTTTTCCAGCGACGTTTGGTGCCTTGTGGTGTGGATCGATCCAAATTGTTGATTTAAAATGAATCTGAGGTCTGATTTCCGATGAATAAACGAACTGCGAGTTGTGGTCGGATTGCTAGTATCTATGAGTTAGGTTTTGGCCGTTCGCGACTAAGTTTGGTGGTCGAGTTTCGACTCAACTACTGGTGTGCGCGTCGGTTGTGTGTGTGTGTGTGTGCTTCTGTGTTGTGTGTGCGTTTATGTGTGTGTTGGTGTGCTTCTATGTGTGTGTGTACGTTTGTGTGTGTGTGTGTCTGTGCTAGTGTGTCTGTGTGTGGTGTGTGTGCATGTAGTGGAGTGTCTGTGTGTGTTTTGGTGTGTCTGTGTGTGTTTCATATATAGATATAAATTATATATATGTGTGTATAAGATGTGTGTGCGTGAGTTGTGCTGTGTGTGTGTGTGTGTTCAGGCTTTTACAGTGTGTGTGTCTTGTATATATATATATGTGTATATATATGTATTTTTGTGTGTAAAATATATTTGTGTGTCTGTGTCCTGTGTTTGTTGTATATATGTTTGTGTCAAGTGTGTGTGTGTGTAGTCATGGTTGTGTGTATGTGTTCGTGTTGGGATTATGGACGGGGAGAACATTAGGCGTAGATGAAGGTTTTGAAAATTTGGTGTACGAGCGGTTGAGTTTATTTGGACCTATGGAGTGAGCCTGAGTTCGGAATGGAGTTTGCGTTCGAAGCAATAATCGAGTTGTGGATCCGGGTTGATTATCATTTGTCGTTTGATCCGATCAATTAATTAAGGGGCGTAATTGAGGTAATATATTAGCCGACTAATTACCTCGAAATTATAAAATATTAAATTGGACCCTTATATTAAGTTGTCTATTATGTATTTATATTAAAGGTTTGGATTTCAATGGATCGATCGGGTGATCCGTGTTCGTCGGGACTTTCGGCATAAATTATCGAGGCAAGTTATTACTTGCACAATTTATAATATTTAAGAATGGTTTCAGTTTCATTCGTTTATAATTCGTATATCAATGATTATAATTGTGGACTCTGGAGATTTGGGATTGTAAGTTGTTTTCTAATTTTGGGAATTAAATAATAATGTATATGATTTAAAGTTGTTATTGGTATACTTGAGTATCGAGAATACATTATGGTAAAGACGAGGATATGAGTTATCTATAGTCTATGGTACTTTTGGATCATCGAATATTGAGGAAATTATTGGTGGTGGTTTTGACATCGAGATTGCTCTCGACGGACTCGGGGCAAGTACTCTAATCATTTTTGTCATTTTGTGTTGATCATATTGTGATACATTCGTGTACTATTGTTGTCATGCATTTGTGTATTGTTGTTAATATGCATTTGTGCATTGTTGTCGTATGTACACCATGTGTTGGTCCGACGAGATCATCATGGGAATCTATAGATGTGTGCGCTGGATCGTTGGACAGGTACTTCCACCATGTGTTGGTCCGACGGGATCATCATGGGAATCTATGCTGTGTGCGCTGGATCGTTGGATTATCATGTGTTGTTTTTGTGCATATGTATATTGTGGGTTATCCACCACATGTTGATCTAATAGGATCATCGTGGGAATCTATGATGTGTGCGCTGGATCGTTGAATTACCATAAGTATAGGTTGTTGTTATTGTTGTGAGCATAGTGATGTCGTCATGTGAGTATGCATTTGTAGGTCTCTTGTAGGACCAGGTCTGTATGTTGTATTGATTTGATCTCGGATTAGACTGACATGAACTGTCGTGGCATTGTGTATCTTGAGGTACGTTCTGTAATTTCTTATTGGTACTTGTATGTTGATTGGCAATCGATTATCAGGTTGAGATGTTGATGATATTATCCGATGGATTGGGTTGGACAGAGTTGGTATATTTCGTATCAGTGTGTTATGATGATGTTTTGAGAATCATGAGTATTTTCTCAAATACAGTACAAATGTTTGTGTACGATTCATGTGTTTTTTAGAATACGAGATGTGGAATATGGTGAGGATCACTTTGATGAGGATTATCACGAATTGGTAGGGTTATGACGGTAAGATTACATTGGTAGTATTCTTACTTAGTATTTCATTGGTATGTAATTATTGATGTGATGTGACCATTATCATTGTTGAGTATTATGGCTGACCCCGTCGTGGGCTTTCTTTTTAGGTTCTTGGGATATCGAGCTTGTAGTGGTCGTGAAGAGATGAGCTTCCCGGAGGATACTGGCTATGGCGAGTGTTTGTGAATCGAGTACTTTGACTAGTTGTTATTTTCAGCTGCAAAAGTATTTTTAGTTATTTGTTATATGCACTGCAAGTGTGTTTTAAAATGGGTTGCTAGTATTTTGCGAATTTAGGTTCATTTAGGAAAATCATTTTCTAAACTATTTTCTCGATACGTGCAAGCGGTGGCTTAATGTATACTTTTAAAACTGTTGAGTTTTGGCGTTTTGTCTTGTACTTTCAAATGAGATTTTGCGACGGTATTGATAAATGAATTTTATAAAGTCTTTGTATAATTTAAAAGATATTACCGTCATCTCCGCTAAGACGTATTTGAAATGTTTGTAAAAATGTCATTCAGTATTGTGGGTTCCGCTCTGGGGCCCACGACACTGTAATATTCCTGGATGGCTGGGGGTGTTACACCACATCTAATGATCCCACAATAAGGTTGATTGACAACGTTCTTGGTTATTACGAGGGGATGTACCAGCTGAAGGTAAAGAGTACCATAAAGCTGATCAACCAGTCATCCGAATCGCTACATTGATACCGTTTTTCTTGATAGATACAACAAGCTATTCTAGCTCTAATAGACCCTTCTTTACCCTGGGTGTCACATGACGGTTCTCGATAGTGTCATAAAGACTATGAGGTTAAAGGTGGAGAATGAAATCTTGATTAAAGCTGTGGATGATTATTTAGAACTTATAGAGAAAATTCTCCCATAAGGTCATCATCTTCCTAGTAATCGCAGTAAAATGAGACGTATTTTGAAAAGTCTTGGACTATCATATATCAAGATCCACGTGTGTATATATGATTGTGCTTTACCTTGGGGAAAGCCTAATGAAGACTTAAAGAGATGTCCTGTATATGACATAGAGAGGTATAAGTTCTCTCCGTCTGGTAAACAGAAAGCCATGAAGGTTCTTGGTATTTCTTTCTGAAGAATAGAATGGAGAGGCTTTTCATGTCTCCTCACACAGCCAAGGCGATGAGATGGCACGCCGAGCCTCGCGTTAATGACGAGGATACTATGATATACCCTTATGATGCAGAGGCTTGAAAGCATATAGATAGGTAGTTTCCAAAGTTTGTATCAGATGTCCGAAATGTAAGACTCGGGCTCGCATCTGGCGGATTTAATTCTTTTGGCAACATGAATCTTTCGTATAGTATATGGCCAGTGGTAATGGTTCCTTACAACCTTCCTCTATGGATGTGCATGAAGAAGGAGTATAATATGTTGACCCTCTTAGTACATGGCCCTGGGTATCCAGGAAAGTGTACTGATGTTTATTTGAGACCTTTGATAGAAGAGCTGAAGTTGTTGTGGGAGCAAGGTCATCCGACGTACAACAGTTACTCGCATGAGTTGTTCTACTTACATGCTATGTTTATCGACACCATCAGTGATTTTCCTGCGTACGGGATGCTGTCTGGATTTGTTATTAGTGGATATAAAGGATGTCCAGTGTGCTTAAATGCAGACTGCGCAAGGTACCAATGTCAGAAGGTTATCGGAATGCGTCACCATCTATGGCTTGAAAGGATGCATGCCTGGCATACGGATGTTGCAGCATTTGATGGGACTGAAGAGGTTGGTGATGCAGCACGGGAATGTACTGGTGAGGAAATTTTAGCCGTGACGAATGAGTGTGATTATGGGCAGTTGAGTAATCATCCTGAATAGAAGCGGCAACTTCCGAAAGACCGGACATGTGTAAGTACTGGTCCCATAAGAGTATATTATGGGATATACCTTATTGGAGTAAGTTGTTGACTAGGAACTACCTAGATGTGATGCACATAGAAAAAATATTTTTGAAAGTGTTGTCAGTATAGTGTTATGTTGGGAAGGGAAGACTAAAGATGACCCTAAGACATGCATTGGTTTAAAAAAATGAACATTAGAAAACATATATGGTTGAAGGAAGGGAAGAGGAAACATAAAATGCCGAAAGCAGCTTACGCCGTCACTCCTGAGCAAAAGGCTGAGATTTTTTCTTAGATAAAGGTTTCTAGGTACCCCACAAGATATGCTGGAAATATAGGGAGGTGTTTTAACTTCAAGGAGAATAAGTTAACTGGATTGAAGAGCCATGATTGCCATATCCTCTTACAATGCCTCTTTCCTATGTTTATTCGGCCATACTTGTACAAATAGGTGGTCGAGCCTTTTGTATCATTAGCCAGGTTCTTTCAGAAGCTATGCACTACGGAAGTAACGAAGTCAGATATCCGGCTCATGTAAAAGGAGATTGCTTATATCTTATGCAAATTTGAGAAGATCTTCCCACCAAATTTTGTTGATATCATATGTCACCTCATGATCCATCTTCCTCGTCAACTTTAACTAACAGGCCCGGTCCACTACATGTGGATGTTTCTAATAGAAAGGCAACTTGGTGACTGCAAGGACTTTGTGACTAATAATTCTATACCTGGAGGATGTATAGGCGAAGCATATCTTGCATGGGAGAGTGTAACACATACCAAATTCTATTTGGGCATGGTGGATCCCCCCACTCGAGCCTATGTCAACTATTCCAGGGTAATTTTCTCTCCATCATCACCAACGAAGTTGAAGTTCAAGGAAGATTACCTGATAGTCATTTACAACATTATGAGCTAGGAATTGCACATTGGTGGATATTGTTTTTGTTGGAAATAAAATGTAGTGGAAGCGAAGGGATTTGGTTTTATAAAATCGGCTCTCAAGATTCGGATCTATTTAAGCTCGTCAAATAATTAATTACACGGATTAATAAGTAATTTAAACGAACAATATATTTACTCATCTAGATATGATAATTTGTAGTATTCTACCTAGATCTAAAAGATATTAGAATACTTTACCTTTGAAGCGAAGTGTCTGAATTCCTCTTTGATATTCTTGTATTTCTACCTTTAGTTCTTCTAGAGTATATCCCGCCTAGACCTGGATGTCATGGGGGCAACAATCTACCAGAGCTCCTTGAACACACAATGGAATCGGCCTATCTATTCTCCTCCAAGAATAACTCACGATTTTCTCTTTATTTTCTTGAATATTTTGGTATTTTAGAAAATTATTGTGTTATCCAATTATGGAATCGAAGACACAAGTTAAGATCCACAATTAAACACAAAGCAGGAAAACCGAAAGTGTTATGGGCTACTCTAGGGACCTTAAGGAGGATTAGGGAAATGACTCCTAATAGACCTCAAATTTCCATATCAGGCCCTTCCTAATATATTGAGTCTATTAAATGTCAACTCAGTCCACTAAAGAGTTAATATTGCACTTCCTATCCAAATCCCAAATTAAGAAATTGGACTCCTATTTAAATTAATTATTTCCTGTATTTAAGATATCACATGTCTATTAATTTATTTAAGCTAGTGACAGCTTTAATTAATTAATTTCTTTTTCAAGAGTATAACCACTCGACTTTTATTATTATATTAAAAAATTAAATCCACCTGCATGATTTAATATAATAATCCTTTCGAGTGCCTCAAGGGACATGATCAGCCCGACTGATCGGGACATGATTTCTAGTTATAATATTAATTGCCGTATAAATAATATTAATTGCCCAAGATACAAAGCTTATTGAGCCAATCACTGTGACTTTTACCCATGGTAAATCAAAGTAATAAATATTATAAACACACAATTAAATATTATATACCTAGAATTAATGAATAATAATTATCCGAAATTTACGTTCTTCTTATAGTCAGTACAAAAGACACTATTTCACTGCGAGCTAGTTCAACGTATACAAATACGCTAATACATGCTAATAGTCAAGACCAACTAATTTCAATCATATATTATAACCTTTCATATAATTTCTCTAGTAATTATATAGGTAGTGATTATTTTATAAGGCATCAATAATGTGATCTTCCGTGTGACACCGACACACCACATTATCTATAATATAAAACAGTTAGACAATACATTTACATAACCATAACGTGAATAAATATAATATGTGATTAAATGTAATTAATATTCTCATAGGTCGTTACAGGGAAATAAGGTAATACAAGCATAAAGTATGCTTTGTAGTATACAACCATAACAACTCAACTGTCCAGAAGTTCAATACTCGCAAGACATTCACCTTACATGTGATGTCGTGAATAGGGACATTAATTCCACAATGAAATATTTGCTGATTATTTTGGACAATGAGTAAGTGTCTAATTACTGCTTACTCACTTTTCTTATATAAATATGTAAACATTCTAGATAAATTATGACATTTACCTTAATTAATTTCCAAATGACGCACATACAAAGTGATGCCCACCATATGTGTCACGTGAGTTGATGCTTCTTTCGATGATGCCTGTTATGTTCAATGGCGAAGTTTAATGGTGTGATATTTGTATGTATCAACTGAGATCAAAGAAGGAGATATCAAAATTCTGGGGTTATTATTGATTGTGGATATTATGGTGTTCTTCTCGAAGTGGTGGTACTAATTTATGGAGAAGGCTTGACAGTGTATTTATTCAAGTGTAGGTGGTCTGATACTAATTCTGAAATCAAAAGGGATGGTGATATGGACTTTTATCTGTTGATACTTCTACAAGTTGGTATGAAGGTGATCCTTTTATTTTTGCAACATCGGTTAAACTAGTTTACTACCTGGATGGCTTGGTAAAAAGAGGAGCATGGAAGATCATAAACCATATGGCTACGAGAAATATATATAGTGCGGCTACACTTGGACAAACAGAAGATAAGGATGACGATAAGGTATGTTAAGAGCCAGATATAGCTAATATTCCACCATCCTCAATAATACTACTGAATACTATTGTAGAAGGTCGAGTGGTGCGACTACATGGTGAATAACGTGGGTTGATAGATGTAGGTACGCATGAATTACTTGCAGACTCTGATGAAAATGATGATGAAGAGTTCAGACATATGCTGCCAATTATCAACTCCGATACTGATACAGACTCAAGTGATGATTCTGACTATGAGCCTTAGAAGGACATATCATTTGTAAAAGTTCCATAATATTTGTTTTTATTAGAAAATTCAGAAAATATTTCAAGTATTTGTTTAGTTGTGCTTAAAAAATATATAAAAATAAGTCAAAAAATGGTGTTCATTGTTGGTTGCAGTTCGAACGAATCGAGAAACTAATATTTTTCATCATTATCAAATGATTTTTTTATTTTTATTAAAAAAATTACCAATGATTCAAATTTGATGATTTTTCATCCATTCTTAAAATTTAATTATATGTATTGTAAAATTTAATATAATTAATGTATTATATTAACAAATATATATCATTATATATAGACACACACACACATATATATATATATTTATAATTAAATATAAAATATAAGTAAATGTTTAAATAAAGATTGTCTCCAAATATATGAATGACAAACATGACTCACAGACAAACAACCATATTACCTATACAATTGGCCTGAGTTCGAATCCTAAGAGTCACTGTCATTTTTTTATTAGGTATAGTCGACGATACTTGTCGGCTAAAGTCACTGTAACAACCCCGACCCGGGTCGGAACTGTTACAACACCATGTATCCATTTCGGGAATCCACAAGGCAAGAACTGCTTAACACACATACACACACAATGACCAATCAGGTCAAACATAAAATCAAAACGACAGATCTCAACCGGAAAGGTCGAACATAAGCACAGTCACAATCAACTCAACATACAGATAACAAACTCCAAGACAGTACTCAAGCCCACACACGGGCGTAACATCAATAAAACAGTACTCGCGAGTACTTATACAAAACAAAACCAAAACAACTGAAACAACATCGGCAACCTGAGAGAATATCATTGCTGCTCGTCTTCCTCGTTCCCTTCCTGCACTCGCTCGTCATTAAGACCTGTACCTGAATACACAAAAAAAAGTATTCACCCCCGAAAGGGTCATCAAATAGATGGTGCAAGTAGTTGATAACATGAATATCTATAATATGCAATAAAAGAAATATTGTAATGACTGATTACATTAGTGTATGAAGAGGTAGAGTATTCTCACCAAGTACCAGCGCCTCAACAGTACTGTGATAATGACATCGTCGTGCAGAAATGCATCAACACATCAAAATAAAAAAGATAAGGAGTACTATGTTACACCATTATTCCGGAATAATACGTATATCACATTTCAAAAACCACATGGGCTATACCGACACGAGGTTCGCACCCCATCGTATCCCAGAGGCCTCGTCAGACCGCCCCCGGTTATATAACCCAACAAGTGGCATGTGGTTCGCACCCCATCGTATCCCAGAGCCCTCGTCAGGACAATTCCCGGCTTTACTCGACCCCAAAACACAGTTTCACAACATTGGTACAGCCTCAAAAATACCGATTTCCAATCATATCATTTCACATTTCACAGTACGTTGTCACATAACTTGGTCGCCGCAACTCTCAAATCGTTATCCAAAATTTTCAGCAACTTTGCTTTTCATCACATTTGAAATAACTTTTCAGGGTATCCCCGATAAATCATTTATAAAATAATATCATTCCAGCTAACAGTAATCGCGATCAGTCATCAATTATTTACAGAAAATCTTTCTCAAATCATTTTCAGAAATATTTTCAAAATCCTTTTCAAAACATTTTCGAAATCCTTTCGAAACAGTTTATTCTAAGAAATCAATTTCAAAAACATTTTCGAAATGTCGATGTAGAGTTTATGAATTCAAAGCATGAACAAAACCATTTGGAAATCACGGTATATACATATTTAATTGCAATTTATACATAAAGCACAATCAAATACTTGCCTGGAAACTTTAGGGACAAGAAAATTTCGAACGATTTGTAATTAGCATGCGAAACTCTGAAATTTCTAACCTACAATGAGGAATATGAGGTAATTGACATTAGGGCTACTTATTCCAGTCAAAATAACATCAAAAACCTTAACTGAATCCCTTAGGGAACTTTTATCGGACACTTCGCGGACGGTATCCGATTACGATTATTCGAACGAATGGATTAATTTCCGTTCAGCTATAATCTATAAGAACAGCCCCATGATACTCGGTATATAATCATCTATGAATTCTAAACAACAATTCATCAAGAATGTAGAAAAATAAATTTAGAGTTCAGGGCCAGATTACCTCCAATACGGCGAAAACCGCAGAACTCGACTGAAGAGGACTTTCTAATTTGATTCTCGGGCGTTGATTATACGTTTAAACTTCTCAAAATCGGGCCGGAATGGGAATCCAGGGTGAGGGCCTATGCCCTCTATTCTTCCCTCTGATTTCCAAAGAAAAGTATGGCTAAATCTCGACATATATCCCCCAAACCCGTAAGGTCAGTTATAGGGGTAATTTAGTAACTTCGCCACGACCGACTGACAACCTTGTCTTGTTTCGACCATAACTTGGTCGTTCGGGCTCTGAATGACTCGCCATTTGTTCCATTCGAAATATAACTCAATAATCTATAATGCTGCAAATTTTAGAATTTTTGGATTTTTCTACAATTTATGGGGACTGATAAAAGTCAGTCCTGGCGCACAACGCCTTCCAGAAATGTCCACGTTTGTTTTTATTGACTCCCTTGTGTTACCCCATTTATATTATGAATTGTCCAATAATATAATACTTGAAATAATAATTTTGATTCTCGATGCTGATCAATAATCCAGTCACAGTTCGATCGACGAGTCTAGAATGTTCCTCGAAACATCGAGACACAACAAAAAGGTCATTGAGACGTTGAGGCGAATTCTTAAGGTCTCATAATCGACTTTAAAGTATTCTAACGAGTACGATTGATCCTGGAACTATTAAGACGACCTGTAATGATATTGCGGGCCTGGTTCTCCTCAATACTCATAATTATAGAGCAAACACACGGTTAAGAAAAGTAATACACATGGGATCATGAGTTTTGCAACCAGAATAGTGCCAATCAATCACTAATATCAAGATAACACAGAGGATGTCGTATAATCGATAGGTGTCGATATTCAGAATCCCGAAAGTTGAATGATAAGTCAAGAATGAAGAAGGGCAACAGTTACAAGTTCAATAAAACGACAAGAGAATTCATAAAACGGGTCGAAAATTAGAAGTTATTTATAAGTGAAAATCTAGGGTCTCACAACATCTCCCCCTAAAAAGAAGTTTCGTCCCGAAACTTTGGATGCAATGGGAAGAATGTTGCAAGTTTTTCGTACTGATTGATAACAAAATTTCAAACTCAATTCCAAGTAAAATCACATGGAAAGGATTAAAGGAGGTTTGTGAGGCTGAAAATCAACATAGAAAATAAGTTTGAATATTCCATCCAGGATGGGTGGACTCCTCAGGCTGGGTACAGGATATGACCATATCCCATAGATAGCTTCATCGATAATCATGTCCCTGGCAGTTCATGATTTGATTCTCGAGTTCAAATAATTCTCAAAATGATAAAAATGCTCTGAAGCAGTGGTCGAGTGAAGAAGTAATATCTGAAGTTAAATAGGTACATTCGGGATATTCCAACGAGGTTATTATTTTAACTGTAACACCCCCAATCCGTTCAGGGATATTACACGCCGTAGAACCTTTCCTCAAGGATCTACCAGGTTGATAACAACATAGAACATCTCAACAATGCATTTAAGGATAAAATGACTCAGTAGACCGATTTGGTCTTTCAATAAATACATACAACTCAAACTCATTACATGCCCACGCAGGGGTCGAATACAAACACTCCCGTACAACGGGAAAGAATACTGCAGCGGAAAATAAACTATAACTAAACCAATGACCTCATACGGATCCTCGTGTGATTAGTATCGTTCATCTTTCATCATCCTTCGTGCCGACCCTGTGTTATGCTCCCAAACCTGAATGCAAAAACAGACATCTACCCCCAGAATACTCGGGGGTTAGCAAAACTCCATTGTTTTGCTAGTGCAAGAACAAAATACAAATACGAGCCATACAATTCACATTCCACGAATAACAATAACCAGGAATCCTCAAAGATCCAAATGTAACAAAAAGTACTTCCCGAGGCATCAGTTTGGGTAAAACATTCCAAAACCGAAAGATCACAAATCAAGGGAAACAATTTATAAAACAGTTTAAAATGCCATCGAGAGTTGTAATAGAAAACAATTTAGGATTTCCGAATCCTTATCTTTCCAAAATCAACAGGGGTCACAACCCAAAGGTTTTGTTTTCGCAAATAGAAAACCGACAGCAATTCACAGGGCCAGAGCCCAACATCACGTGTCCTGGACGGACATAAAAATCAACACAATGTAATCACGCACGCGCATCACCTAGGACCGGGACGAAGCCACAAATCCCACTCGAGGCCTCGAAGGACCCTCCCGAGCTGGCTAGCGAAACAAATCACAACATCTCACGGTTGGATCAATCACTTGTTGCATCCTGGCCACATGATCGCATGCCATGTGCCACCGTAGATTAACTTTGGTGCTCACGGTTGGATCAATCACTTGTTGCATCCTAGCCACATGATCACATTCCATGTGCCACCGTAGTTTATCTTAGGCTCTCACGGTTGGATCAATCGCTTGTTGCATCCTGGCCATATGATCACATGCCACGTGCCACCGTAGGCCCCGCCCACATCCACACAGTCACATATATAGCACAATACAACAAAGATATCCAAACAATTCACTCAGAGGCATCAAACACCTAGCAAAACACCACGTCAAACCACAATGCACCGAAATGAAATAATATACGTCCACACGCAATACCAAGTGCAACAACAACACCAAACATATCCATAGAATTCACATAGTCATTCATAAACCACACCATTCACAAAACACACGCGTTTTGAAAACAAGCCTTTAACAAGGCTAAATCGAATCTTTTGAAAGTGAGATTCAAACGATCACATAAACGCAAGGAGACGATCACTAATTATCATATTCATAAAACAAGAATTGTATGGACAAGGTACTTGCCTCGAGTAATCACAAACGCGAAGAATCGACCGAAGTAGGTTGGCACGAACCGACCACGAACCCGCCGACTCCACCGAACGCTAACCCGCGACAATAAACTACGGACAACAATAACAACAATGAAAATGAATTCCAAAGTACGACCCAAAGTCGCTGAATTCAAATAACAAACGACGAAAGTTCAAGGGTTTCTCCCAAATGGCCAAGAACGCAAATCGACCGACCAAAACATGAAAACGGAATTCCAAACCGAAATATGGATATACAATCTATAGGATATGTTTAACAATATCATTTGACAACAATTGGTTCGTCACAAATGGATAGAAAACGAATTCAAGAACAAAACTCCCAAAAAGTCAACTCTAGGGATTCAAGAAAAATACCTTGATTCGGTGAAGAACAATGGATTAGATGATGTTATAATCACCTAGGATACTCCAAACCACCTTGGATGGAGTAGAAATTGGCTAGGAGCCCAAGCCCTAGTCGCCTTCGTCTCAACCCGCGGAGGAAGAAGAATAAATGAATAAAAATGAAGAGTAATGACTGCTGTCCAGTTTATATACTGGACAGCTTAGCGTGCGCTAATACTACCTGATTAGCGTGCGCTATCGAAGCATCAGAACAAAACGTTCTGCCAAAATGTACAGTTAGCACGCTCTAGCTACAAATGTTAGCGTGCGCTAACGAGACCTCGCACCCAAAGTAGCTCTGGATCGCTCGGCACGGATAGCGCGCGCTATCCTTCCCCCAGCGTGCGCTACCAATGCACCCTAGCGCGCGCTATATTACCAAATAGCGTGCACTAATCAACGTTCTAACCCAGTCCAGTAGCCTCTGGACTGTTTCTGCACCACCCGTTAGCGCGCGCTAACGGCAACACTTAGCATGCGCTAACTTCGGAAACCTAGCGCGCGCTAGCCACAAAGCGTAGCGTGCGCTAACAACTCAGAGAGACAGCAATAGAACATCTCAGAAATGGGTATGACGACATACCCACAACTTTGGGAAATTACAAAACAGCCCCAAATGTCCGAAAAATCACAATACGACAACGAATAACCAAACCGAAGCTCACAACACGTATAACAACGTTAAATGAACTTACGAGGAACTCGAAACGACAGTTTCGAATGAGATTCGCAAGAATCGAACTCAAGCGCGGGAAAGTCGCTTAAGAACACGGAACTCAACAAAATGACACCGAAACGAACTCGGATGACAAAAAGGGCAAAACTAAATACTCTCAGAATGACGAAATGGTCATGAGTGTGTCGTCAAAATGGACTCCGACCGAAAAAAGAAATTTACCGAAAATCGAAAATTGCGGATATTATATTCTACCCTCCTTAAAAGAAGTTTCGTCCCGAAACTTAAAATAAGTAGGGAGGAGCAACATCCCATGCCAGGAAAACTCGACGAGATACACAAAAACCGAAAACTCGCGCCCCACGGCGAAACGCTGCAAGAAACGCAAAGAGATATACGGCGTGAAAATACGCTCCACGGCGTCTAACACAACGCCACCGATAGAGACATAATAAAATCAACAAGTGACAAGCGTCATCAAACAGACAATACAATCGAGTCGATTATCCGAACAATCACAAAACACAACGAACGAAAATCAATACGATTGACCAACCCAACAGTTCATCAATCAAGACGCGAGCCAAACGCTGAACAAATACGGAATTCCACCGCCCAAGGGTTGGAAGATTGAAACGAGACTAATTTCCCGAAGGAGTCTGAATGCTCAACAATCACGAGACGAGATTAACAAAAACCGTACAATCAAATGATCGAACCACAACGGTCGAGACAACAAAAAGCAAACAATCATGTTCGAATCACGAAGAACAATAAAATTCGAACAACAACTCCAAGGTTCACATGAATCGAACCGAAATCGGAAAAGTCATAGCGATAACCAGATCGACTCAAAACAAGATCACAGCTCGTACCGAAATACAGAACAAGTTCAGAAAGTATCAACAAACACGAGCGAGTCGATAGAATTGAGAAAGAGAAAATGCTGAAGCCAAAAATAATACGGGTATTATATTCGACCTCTTCTAAAAGAAGTGTCGTCCCCGAAACTCACAACAACGAAATCAAGGAGACGAAACAATAAGCAACCGACAGAAACATCCTTTGAAGGCCTCTCAAAGCCGATTCTGATAACTGTGCTGAAGCGTGAACTCCGAAAGTCTCGGTAGCTAATTTGCAAAACTGAATTCGGTGTCCCTCGAGTCCACACTTGAAATTTGTTACCGACGAGAAGGACAATTTACACGTGCATGCCCCGGCACATCACGGTTGAAACATCTCGGCCCGGCATACCAAAAATACAAATGCTAGATACAATGGGGCATAACGTCGCAAAACAACATAGCGGAGATGCCAACTCAGCACAACAAAGAATCATAACACATATCATATACAATGATTACCATCGTAAGGCAATACACACATGAATATCACAGCAACGACGGCATCGTTCGGCGACATCAACGACTCGAACGATGACCAGTGCACAATTACAAAACATCACGAAACAACCACGTATGTACACAATCATACAACTCCAGTTCCAATAGCTCGCACAAGTGCGATAACACACAAGTCATCACAAAGCGACAACATTCAATACCAACATCTCACCTCTCACAGAGGGCTAATCACAACAAATGCGTGGCAAACGACTCAACGTTCACACCACCAATTCAATCACAATTCGGAGGGCTAACACCCTAACAACAATACCAACATCATACACACCTTCTCCGACCACAAGCAGGAAATGATGGGTTTTAAAAAAAAAACGAAAACCACTTTTTGAAAACAGTTTGCAAACACCAGTTGATCTTGAGTATCATTTTACAGAAAGTTGAACAAACATCATCTTCGAGACTTGAAAATCATCTTGCGTTTGAACAAAAATGAGGACACCTTTCTTTTAGTGAAAAACTTTCAGAATATCCGACCCTCAGGTCTAAGTATAAGTGTTTCTAAAATATTGAAAATATCTCAAAACATTTTGGTCCTCAAGGTAGAAGAATTTTGAAACATATTGTGGCATCTTGGATGTACCACGAGAAAATAATTCATTTTAAAAGTACGTCTCAAAATTTATTTTCTAAGATACTCAAGGTTTTAAAGGATAATTCAATGGGCTAGAATGCCCAAAAATTTCAGGTAATTATACAGATCATTATAGTGCCGTGGGTCCCGCACCGGAACCCACCAGAATAAAAAAAACATTTACAAAAATTCCAAAAAGGCCGATGACGGTAATGTTTCAAAAACTTACAAAAGCCACTTACCAAAATACTAAATACCGTCATAAGAATTTCGCCAAAATGATCAAGGCCATAATGCCAAAAACTCGGTTAAGGGAATCGGTTTTCGAAATAAAACTCATTCGGTAAAATACCGAAAGCCATTACGAAAGAACCCACGCAGTGGATAAAAGAAACACAGTCCAACATGCACAATCCAGCAACACTACTCCTCATATGAACGGAATATGAGAGTCAAATAACCACATATCACGAAATCAAAATCCACAGAAGAATTCCATCACTTAATGTATAATCATACAAGTAACTCGCATCAGGCGAGGCACAATCACAAAGAAGGGAGACTTACATCCACAGGTCGCACGAAGATGATGATCGCCCCATGATACTAATCACGACCAACAAACTCAGATGACGCGTCGTGACACGATTCAGTCAGACAAAATCCGACGAGACAAAACTCAACAGACACCACTAAACCCGACAGCCTAGGTTTCCACAACCTAAGCTCCGATACCATTTATGTAACACCCCCAATCCGCTCAGGGATATTGCACGCCGTAGAACCTTTCCTCAAGGATCTACCAGGATGATAACAACATAGAACATCTCAACAATGCCTTTAAGGCTAAAATGACTCAGTAGACCGATTTGGTCTTTCAATAAATACATACAACTCAAACTCATTACATGCCCACGCAGGGGTCGAATACAAACACTCCCGTACAACGGGAAAGAATACTGCAGCGGAAAATAAACTATAACTAAACCAATGACCTCATACGGATACTCGTGTGATTAGTATCATTCATCTTTCATCATCCTTCGTGTCGAACCTGTGTTATGCTCCCAAACCTGAATGCAAAAACAGACATCCACCCCCGAATACTCGGGGGTTAGCAAAACTCCACTGTTTTGCTAGTGCAAGAACAAAATGCAAATACGTGCCATACAATTAACATTCCACGAATAACAATAACCAGGAATCCTCAAAGATCCAAACGTAACGAAAAGTACTTCCCGAGGCATGAGTTTGGGTAAAACATTCCAAAACCGAAAGATCACAAATCAAGGGAAATAATTTATAAAACAGTTTAAAATGCCATCGAGAGTTTTAATAGAAAACAATTTAGGGTTTCCGAATCCATATCTTTCCAAAATCAACAGGGGTCACAGCCCAAAAGTTTTGTTTTCGCAAATAGAAAACCGACAGCAATTCACAGGGCCAGAGCCCAACATCACGTGTCCTCGACGGACATAAAAATCAACACAACATAATCACGCACGCGCATCGCCTAGGACCGGGACGAAGCCACAAATCCCACTCGAGGCCTCGAAGGACCCTCCCGAGATGGCTAGCGAAACAAATCACAACATCTCACGGTTGGATCAATCACTTGTTGCATCCTGGCCACATGATCGCATGCCATGTGCCACCGTAGATTAACTTTGGCGCTCACGGTTGGATCAATCACTTGTTGCATCCTGGCCACATGATCACATGCCATGTGCCACCGTAGTTTTTCTTAGGCTCTCACGGTTGGATCAATCGCTTGTTGCATCCTGGCCACATGATTACATGCCATGTGACACCGTAGGCCCCGCCCATATCCACACAGTCACATATATAGCACAATACAACAAAGATATCCAAACAATTCACTCAGAGGCATCAAACACTTAGCAAAACACCACGTCAAACCACAATGCACCGAAATGAAATAATATACGTCCACACGTAATACCAAGTGCAACAACAACACCAAACATATCCATATAATTCACATAGTCATTCATAAACCACACCATTCACAAAACACACGCGTTTTGAAAACAAGCCTTTAACAAGGCTAAATCGAATCTTTTGAAAGTGAGATTCAAACGATCAAATAAACGCAAGGAGACGATCACTAATTATCATATTCATAAAAAAAAGAATTGTATAGACAAGGTACTTGCCACGAGTAATCACAAACACGAAGAATCGACCGAATTAGGTTGGCACAAACCGAACACGAACCCGCCAACTCCACCGAACGCTAAACCACGACAATAAACTATGGACAACAATAACAATAATGAAATTGAATTCCAAAGTACGACCCAAAGTCGCTGAATTCAAAGAACAAATGACGAAAGTTCAAGGGTTTCCCCCAAACGGCCAAGAACGCAAATCGACCGACCAAAACATGAAAACGGAATTCCAAACCGAAATATGGATATACAATCCATAGGATATATTTAACAACATCATTTGACAACAATTGGTTCATCAAAAATGGATAGAAAACGAAATCAAGAACAAAACTCCCAAAAAGTCAACTCTAGGGATTCAAGAAAAATACCTTGATTCGGTGAAGAACAATGGATTAGATGATGTTATAATCACCTAGGATACTCCAAAACACCTTGGATGGAGTAGAAATCGGCCAGGAGCCCAAGCCCTAGTCGCCTTCGTCTCAACCCGCGGAAGAAGAAGAATAAATGAAGAAAAATGAAGAGTAATGATCATGTCCGGTTTATATATCGATGACTTAGCGTGCGCTAATACTACCTGATTAGCGTGTGCTATCGAAGCATCAGAACAAAATGTTCTGCCAAAATGTACAGTTAGCACGCACTAGCTACAAATGTTAGCGTGCGCTAACGAGACCCCTCAGACCCAATCCAGTAGCTCCTGGACTGCCCTGAAGTACCGGATAGCGCGCGCTATCCTTCCCCCAGCGTGCGCTACCAATGCACCCTAGCGCGTGCTATATTACCAAATAGCGTGCGCTAACCAACGTTCTAACCCAGTCCAGTAGCCTCTGGACTGTTTCTGCAGCACCCGTTAGCGCGCGCTAACGGCAACACTTAGCGTGCGCTAACATCGGCAACCTAGCGCGCGCTAGCCACAAAGCATAGCGTGCGCTACCAACTCAGAGAGACAGCAACAGAACATCTCAGAAATGGGTATGACGACATACCCACAACTTTGGGAAATTACAAAACAGCCCCAAATGTCTAGAAAATCACGATACGACAACAAATAACCAAACCGAAGCTCACAACACGTATAGCAACATTAAATGAACTTACGAGGAACTCGAAACGACAGTTTCGAACGAGATTCGCAAGAATCGAACTCAAGCGCGGGAAAGTCGCTTAAGAACACGGAACTCAACAAAACGACACCGAAACGAACTCGGATGACAAAAATTGCAGAACTAAATACTCTCAGAATGACGAAATGGTCACGAGCGTGTCGTCAAAACGGACTCCGACCGAAAAAAGAAATTTACCGAAAATCGAAAATTGCGGATATTATATTCTACCCTCCTTAAAAGAAGTTTTGTCCCGAAACTTAAAATAAGTAGGGAGGAGCAACATCCCCTGCCAGGAAAACTCGACGAGATACACAAAAACCGAAAACACGCGCCCGACGGCGAAACACTGCAAGAAACGCAAAGAGATATACGGCGTGAAAATACGCTCCACGGCGTCTAACACAACGCCACCGATAGAGACATAATAAAATCAACAAGTGACAAGCGTCATCAAACAGACAATACAATCGAGTCGATTATCCGAACAATCACAAAACGCAACGAACGAAAATCAATACGATTGACCAACCCAACGGTTCATCAATCAAGACGCGAGCCAAACGCTGAACAAATACGGAATTCCACCGCCCAAGGCTTTGAAACGAGACTAATTTCCCGAAGGAGTCTGAACGCTCAACAATCACGAGACGAGATTAACAAAAACCGTACAATCAAATGATCGAACCACAATGGTCGAGACAACAAAAAGCGAACAATCATGTTCGAATCACGAAGAACAATAAAATTCAAACAATAACTCCAAGGTTCACATGAATCGAACCGAAATCGGAAAAGTCACAGCGATAACCAGATCGACTCAAAACAAGATCACAACTCGTCCGAACGATGAAACCGAAATACAGAACAAGTTCAGAAAGTATCAACGGACACGAGCGAGTCGATAGAATTGAGAAAGAGAAAATGCAGAAGCCAAAAATAATATGGGTATTATATTCGACCTCTTCTAAAAGAAGTGTCGTCCCCAAAACTCACAACAACGAAATCAAGGAGACGACACAACAAGCAATCGACAGAAACATACTTTGAAGGCCTCTCAAAGCCGATTCTGATAACTGTGCTGAAGCGCGAACTCCAAAAGTCTCGGTACCCAATTCGCAAATCCGAAATGTGTTACCGACGAGAAGGACAATTTACATGTGCATGCCCCGGCACATCACGGTTGAAACGTCTCGGCCTGGCATACCAAAAATACAAATGCTAGATACAATGGGGCATAACGTCGCAAAACAACATAGCGGAGATGCCAACTCAGCACAACAAAGAATCATAACACATATCATATACAACGATTACCATCGTAAGGCAATACACACATGAATATCACAGCAACGACGGCATCGTTCGGCGACATCAACGACTCGAACGATGACCAGTGCACAATTACAAAACATCACGAAACAACCACGTATGTACACAATCATACAACTCCAGTTCCAATAGCTCGCACAAGTGCGATAACACACAAATCATCACAAAGCGACAACATTCAATACCAACATCTCACCTCTCACAGAGGGCTAATCACAACAAATGTGTGGCAAACGACTCAACGTTCACACCACCAATTCAATCACAATTCGGAGGGCTAACACCCTAACAACAATACCAACATCATACACACCTTCCCCGACCACAAGCAGGAAATGATGGGTTTTGAAAAAAAAACGAAAACCACTTTTTGAAAACAGTTTGGAAACACCAATTCATCTCGAGTATCATTTTACAGAAAGTTGAACAAACATCATCTTCGAGACTTGAAAATCATCTTGCGTTTGAACAAAAATGAGGACACCTTTCTTTTAGTGAAAAACTTTCAGAATATCCGACCCTCGGGTCTAAGTATAAGTGTTTCTAAAACATTGAAAATATCTCAAAACATTTTGGTCCTCGAGGTAGAAGAATTTTGAAACATATTGTGGCATCTTGGATGTACCACGAGAAAATAATTCATTTTAAAAGTACGTCTCAAAATTTATTTTCTAAGATACTCAAGGTTTTCAAGGATAATTCAATGGGCTAGAATGCCCAAAAATTTCAGGTAATTATACGGATCATTATAGCGTCGTGGGTCCCGCACCGGAACCCACCAGAATAAAAAAAAACATTTACAAAAATGCCAAAAAGGCCGATGACGGTAATGTTTCAAAAACTTACAAAAGCCATTTACCAAAATACTAAATACCGTCATAAGAATTTCGCCAAAATGATCAAGGCCATAATGCCAAAAACTTGGTTAAGGGAATCGGTTTTCGAAATAAAACTCATTCGGTAAAATACCGAAAGCCATTACGAAAGAACTCACGCAGCGGATAAAAGAAACACAGTCCAACATGCACAATCCAGCAACACTACTCCTCATATGAATGGAATATGAGAGTCAAATAACCACATATCACGAAATCAAAATCCACAGAAGAATTCCATCACTTAACGTATAATCATACAAGTAACTCGCATCAGGCAAGGCACAATCACAAAGAAGGGAGACTTACATCCACAGATCGCACGAAGATGATGATCGCCCCACGATACTAATCACGACCAACAAACTCAGATGACGCGTTGCGACACGATTCAGTCAGACAAAATCCGACGAGACAAAACTCAACAGACACCACTAAACCCGACAGCCTAGGTTTCCACAACCTAAGCTCCGATACCATTTATGTAACACCCCCAATCCGCTCAGGGATATTACACGCCGTAGAACCTTTCCTCAAGGATCTACCAGGCTGATAACAACATAGAACATCTCAACAATGCCTTTAAGGCTAAAATGACTCAGTAGACCGATTTGGTCTTTCAATAAATACATACAACTCAAACTCATTACATGCCCACGCAGGGGTCGAATACAAACACTCTCGTAGAACGGGAAAGAATACTGCAGTAGAAAATAAAATATAACTAAACCAATGACCTCATACGGATCCTCGTGTGATTAGTATCGTTCATCTTTCATCATCCTTCGTGCCGACCCTGTGTTATGCTCCCAAACCTGAATGCAAAAGCAGACATCCACCCCCCGAATACTCGGGGGTTACCAAAACTCCACTGTTTTGCTAGTGCAAGAACAAAATGCAAATACGAGCCATACAATTCACATTCCAAGAATAACAATAACCAGGAATCCTCAAAGATCCAAACGTAACGAAAAGTACTTCCCGAGGCATGAGTTTGGGTAAAACATTCCAAAACCGAAAGATCACAAATCAAGGGAAACAATTTATAAAACAGTTTAAAATGCCATCGAGAGTTTTAATAGAAAACAATTTAGGATTTCCGAATCCTTATCTTTCCAAAATCAACAGGGGTCACAGCCCAAAAGTTTTGTTTTCGCAAATAGAAAACCGACAGCAATTCACAGGGCCAGAGCCCAACATCACGTGTCCTCGACGGACATAAAAATGAACACAACGTAATCACGCACGCGCATCGCCTAGGACTGGGACGAAGCCACAAATCCCACTCGAGGCCTCGAAGGACCCTCCCGATCTGGCTAGCGAAACAAATCACAACATCTCACAGTTGGATCAATCACTTGTTGCATCCTGGCCACATGATCGCATGCCATGTGCCACCGTAGATTAACTTTGGCGCTCACGGTTGGATCAATCACTTGTTGTATCCTGGCCACATGATCACATGCCATGTGCCACCGTAGTTTTTCTTAGGCTCTCACGGTTGGATCAATCGC
This sequence comes from Orobanche coerulescens, assembly GCA_033398695.1. Lineage (NCBI taxonomy): Eukaryota > Viridiplantae > Streptophyta > Magnoliopsida > Lamiales > Orobanchaceae > Orobanche > Orobanche coerulescens. The sequence goes on along the minus strand of CM065807.1, from coordinate 57,309,117 downwards.
TTGTTGTATCCTGGCCACATGATCACATTCCATGTGCCACCGTAGGCCCCGCCCACATCCACACAGTCACATATATAGCACAATACAACAAAGATATCCAAACAATTCACTCAGAGGCATCAAACACTTAGCAAAACACCACGTCAAACCACAATGCACCGAAATGAAATAATATACGTCCACACGCAATACCAAGTGCAACAACAACACCAAACATATCCATAGAATTCACATAGTCATTTATAAACCACACCATTCACAAAACACACGCGTTTTGAAAACAAGCCTTTAACAAGGCAAAATCGAATCTTTTGAAAGTGAGATTCAAACGATCAAATAAACGCAAGGAGACGATCACTAATTATCATATTCATAAAACAAGAATTGTATGGACAAGATACTTGCCTCGAGTAATCACAAACGTGAAGAATCGACCGAAGTAGGTTGGCACGAACCGACCACGAACCCGCCAACTCCACCGAACGCTAACCCGCGACAATAAACCACGGACAACAATAACAACAATGAAAATGAATCCCAAAGTACGACCCAAAGTCGCTGAATTCAAAGAACAAACGACGAAAGTTCAAGGGTTTCCCCCAAACGGCCAAGAACGCAAATCGACCGACCAAAACATGAAAACGGAATTCCAAACCGAAATATGGATATACAATCCATAGGATATGTTTAAAAACATCATTTGACAACAATTGGTTCGTCAAAAATGGATAGAAAACGAAATCAAGAACAAAACTCCCAAAAAGTCAACTCTAGGGATTCAAGAAAAATACCTTGATTCGGTGAAGAACAATGTATTAGATGATGTTATAATCACCTAGGATACTGCAAAACACCTTGGATGGAGTAGAAATCGGCCAGGAGCCCAAGCCCTAGTCGCCTTCGTCTCAACCCGCGGAGGAAGAAGAATAAATGCAGAAAAATGAAGAGTAATGACTGTTGTCTAGTTTATATACTGGACAGCTTAGCATGCGCTAATACTACCTGATTAGCGTGCGCTATCGAAGCATCAGAACAAAACGTTCTGCCAAAATGTACAGTTAGCGCGCGCTAGCTACAAATGTTAGCATGCTCTAACGAGACCCCTCAGACCCAGTCCAGTAGCTCCTGGACTGCCCTGAAGTACCGGATAGCGCGCGCTATCCTTTCCCCAGCGTGCGCTACCAATGCACCCTAGCGCGCTCTATATTACCAAATAGCGTGCGCTAACCAACGTTCTAACCCAATCCAGTGGCCTCTGTACTGTTTCTGCACCACCCGTTAGCGCGCGCTAACTTCGGCAACCTAGCGCGCGCTAGCCACAAAGCGTAGCGTGCGCTAACAACTCAGAGAGACACCAACAGAACATCTCAGAAATGGGTATGACGACATACCCACAACTTTGGGAAATTACAGAACAGCCCCAAATATCCGAAAAATCACGATACGACAATGAATAACCAAAAACCGAAGCTCACAACATGTATAACCACGTTAAATGAACTTACAAGGAACCCGAAACGACAGTTTCGAACGAGATTCACAAGAATCGAACTCAAGCGCTGGAAAGTCGCTTAAGAACACGGAACTCAACAAAACGACACCGAAACGAACTCGGATGACAAAAAGTGCAGAACTAAATAGTCTCAGAATGACGAAACGGTCATGAGCGAGTCGTCAAAATGGACTCCGACCAAAAAAAGAAATTTACCGAAAATCGAAAATTGCGGATATTACATTAACAATACAAGGGTCGATCTCACGGCGCTATATCAACGAGCGTCGAGTTCGAAACATCCGCTAAGACTCTCTTGGTGGACGATACATTCTCACAACTGGATTTATCTTGATTCTCTAGTTTACTTGGGAGAGTCCCGTATTCCCTGGTCATCAACAATGAAAAGTCACCCAACAAAGATATTACTAAGAAGAGTACGGGTATTACATTCCCCCCATATGAAGAAGAAGTTTCAACCCTGAAACTTAGAAAAACCAGACATGGAAAAGTAAAGCAATAGAACGGAAAGAATCAAGATCACAATTGTCGGGAACATTAACAATTAGGACATATTACAAAATCATCACTCGCCAACGTTAGGCTATTCAGGAGGAGAAGTAGGGGTACGGTACGCCCTCCAGTCATTTGCATTGTTCGTCAATAGGGTGGCGTTCTTTGTCAACTAGGAGACTATCTATCATTATTACTTCCGATGACCTTCACACTCACACTGGTAACAAGTCAAGGGCAGAGAGGGATAATTGCATGAACATTCCCCTGAACATTGCAGTTGAAGCACCTCTCCATATTACCGGAAGTCAATGATGACGGCTTGGGATTCCCAGCGTTCGTACCTGATCGCAAGGACAATGCGCTCGGAAGACGCGGGGGTTTGGGGAACCTTAGTCCCTTTTGACGCCCAAAAAGTTTCCAGATGTCTTCTGCCTCTTTGCCTTGTGGGCTCAACCACTACGGAGATTTCATAGTATATCATCTGATCCTGGCACTCTTTCACCATAGCATGAATCTTTGTCATATGAACCACCTCACTGCTTCCATAACCATCATCACATCCACTTCCGCCAGGATTCGACATACTAAGACATATAATACCAGTCCGCACAACTAAATAAGCAATCGCATAGTAACACCACAAAGTTCAGTCAGCATCCCCGAATGCCCAAAGTAGGCAACACCAAAATGACAAAAAATTCGGAAAGCATGCGTACCATATACAACCCCGGGTGTTCATATTATATCAGAAAATGACCCTCTATGAGCCGCAGAATACTAGAGCTCGCACGGTGTAAAATTCTTAAAATCAACTTTTAGTCCTCTGAAGAGGACGATAATATCACGCCTGCACTTTATGGTAAACAATCTTTTGAAAGTAAGAGGGTGAGTCACGTTTCTCCCAAAACATGCAAATAGTTTTTAGAAGAGGAAGTTTTATTTCACACGTCGACTTTGAAATTATTTTATGAATAGTGTATAAAATAATTTATGTTTTTATAATTTTAAAGATAGACGTAACTAATTTGAAATATTTCAAAAATTTAATTTGAGTTTCAAATGCCACAAATTTAAAATCTTTCCTCTTCTACCAAAATATTTAATTGAAAAAGATTTTTCATCGAAATACGTGAGCATTTGATATGACGATATTAAATCGTTGGTTTTCACAATTTGTGAAGAATTTGAAACATCACTTTCACTTAAAAATTGATAATATAGAAATATAGTAATCAACAATATACCCGATTTTTTTAAAAATACACTACATAACCATTTTCACCCGGACCGTACACGCATTGTCCTAAAACCATAATACCACAAACATGTTCCAGCCCCTCGATCAAGGTTGAACGAATTAGCACAACACAATCACCGCACACATAAGAGGGATTACAATCGGGAGACTTACCATCACGGATCAATAGCTATATTATTTTGGTCAAATAATTTTGAAATAAATCACCCTCATTCAAATAAAATATAAGAGTCTAAGTACCGTTGAGTATATCAACCCGACAGTGACTTTGCTATCTCGAGGGATTTTGTCTTATCCCATTGAGATCTGGAATCTCCAGTCCAACGAGTGGAATCTCGCAGGTATTGAATTCGAATAAAAGATCGACACGATTTATTCATGTTCTCAAGGAATTTTACTCTTAGTAACCATCACCATACGCCAGTATACACAAACTCCTCAAATGTATAGGGAAAAGAAAAGTAATGAACACAGTTCAAACGAGATAAAAGTATAAACAGGTTGCCCTAAATCCTCGCGGGATTCAGGTAGGATCAGAATAAAATCAATGGGCATGATTCTAATGAAATACAGTTCACAAGAGGCCCCCTTATCTCAATACAAAGTCCAGACAGGTTCAGAAAAGGGACTAAAACGGGTTTAGAAAAGAAATTAATGATTAGAGAGACTTACAACGCAGGTCGCACGAAACAATGGCAGTCAGTTGATATTTCTCAACACAGACAACAGCCGACAACACGACATGACAAAACAGACCCAATAACCGACGACCTAGGTATTCATAAACCTAGGCTCCGATACCACTTTCTGTAACAACCCCGACCCGGGTCAGAACTGTTACAGCACTGTGGATCCCTTTCGGGAATCCACAAGGCAAGAACTGTTTAACTCGCATACACACATACAGCGACCAATCAGGTCAAACATAAAACCAATACAAGAGATGTCAACCAGCAAGGTCGAACATGACCACAATCACAATCAGCTCAACATACAGATAACAAACTCTAAGACAATATCCAAGCCCACACACGGGCGTAACATCAATAAAACAGTACTCGCGAGTACTTATACAAAACAAGAACAAAATAACTAAAACAACATCGGCAATACGAGAGAATATCACTGCTGCTCGTAGTCCTCATTCCCGTCCTGCACCGGCTCATCATTAAGACCTGTACCTGAATACACAAAAAAGATTCACCCCCGAAGGGGTCAGCAAATAGCCGGTGCAAGTACTTGATAACAGGAATATCTATAACGTGCAATAAAAGAAATATTGTGATGACTGATTATATTAGTGTATGAAGAATAAGGATATTCTTACCAAGTACCAGCACCTAAACAGTACTGTGACAACGACATCGTTGTGCAGTAATGCATCAACACATCAAAATCCAAAAGCATAAGCAGTACCATATCACGCCATTGATTCGGAATAATACAAATATCACATTTCAAAAACCACATGGGCTATACCGACACGAGGTTCGCACCCCATCGTATCCCAGAAGTCTCGTTAGACCGTCCTCGGTTGTATAACCCGGTCGAGTGGCATGTAGTTCGCACCCCAACGTACCCCAGAGCCCTCGTTAGGGCAGTCCCCAGGTTTACTCGACCCGTCGAGTGGTACGAGGTTCGCACCCAATCGTATCCCAGAGCCCTCGTCTGGGCAATCCCCAGCTTTACTCGACCACAAAACACAGTTTCACAACATTTGTACAACCTCAAAAATATCGATTTCCAATCATATCATTTCACATTTCACAGTACGTTGTCACATAACTTGGTCGCCGCAAGTCTCAAATCGTATTTGAAATAAATTTTCAGGAATCCCCGATAAATTATTTATAAAATGATATCATTCCGAAAAACAGTAATCGCGATCAGTCATCAAGTATTTACAGAAAATATTTCTCAAATCATTTTCAAAAATATTTTCGAAATCCTTTTCAAAACATTTCCGGAATCCTTTCGAAACATAGTTTATTTTAAGAAACCACTTTCAAAAATATTTTAGAAATATCAACATAGAGTTGCTCAATTCATAGTTGAACAAAACCATTTGGAAACCATGATATATATATATATATATATATATATTTAATTACAATTTATACATAGAGCACGATCAAATACTTACCTGGCAACTTTAGGATGAAGAACGTTTCGAACAGTTTGTAATTAGGATTCAAAACTCTGAAATTTCTGACCTACAACGAGGAATATGAGGTAATTGACATTAGGGCTACTTATTCCAATCGAAATAACATCAAAAACCTTAATTGAATCCCTCAGGGAACTTTTATCAGGCAGTTCGCGGATGGTATCGGATTACGATGATTCAAACGAAAAATTTAATTTCCGTTTCCGCTAGAATCGATAAGAACAGCCTCAGGATACCCAATATATAATCATGTATGAATTCTAAACAACAATTCATCAAGAATGTAGAAAAATAAATTTAGAGTTCAGGGCCAGATTACCTCCAATACGGCGAAAACCGCAGAACTCGACTGAAGAGGACTTGCTAATTTGATTCTCAGACGTTGATTACACGTTTAAACTTCTCAAAACTGGGCCGGAATGGGATTCTAGGGTGAGGGACGAAGCCCTCTATTCTTCCCTCTGATTTCCAAAGAAAAATATGGCTGAGGCTCGACATATATCCCCCAAACCCGTAAGGTCGATTATAGGGGTAATTTAGTAACTTCGCCGCAACCGACTGACATCCTTGTCTTGTTTCGACCATAACTTGGTCGTTCGGGCTTGGAATGACTCGCCTTTTGTTCCATTTGAAAGATAACTCAATAATATATAATGCTGCAAATTTGAGAATTTTTTGATTTTTCTACAATTTATGGGGACTGATCAATGGCAGTCCTGGCGCATAACGCCTTCCAGAAATGTCCACATTTGTTTTTATTTACTCCCTTGTGTTACCCAATTTATATTATGCATTGTCTAATAATATAATACTCGAAATAAGAATTTTGATTCCCTATGCCATCAACAATCCAGTCATAGTTCGATCGACAAGGTTAGAACGTTCCTCGAAACGTCGAGACACAACAAAAATGTCATTGAGACGTTGAAGCGAATTCTTAAGGTCTCATAATCGATTTTAAAGTATTCTAACAAGTACGATTGATACTTACATTATTAAGATGACCCATAATGATATCGCGGGCCGGGTTCTCCTCAACAGTCATAATTATAGAGCAAAATACACTGTTAAGAAAAGTAATACATATGGGATCATGAGTTTTGTAACGAGAATAGTGCCAATTAATCTCTAATCTCCAGATAACATGAAGGATGAAATATAATCAATACGTGTCGATATTCAGAATCCCAAAAGTTGAATGATTAGTTAATAATGAAGAATGGCAACAGTTACAAGTTCAACAAAACGACAAGAGAATTCATAAAACGGGTCAAAAATTTGAAGTTATTTAGGAGTAAAAATCTGGGATCTCACAATCACAGTCATAGTCTACAGTGCTGCTGCCGTCGGCTAAAGTGTAGCACCCGAACTGTGTCGTTTATTAACACTGTTGGCCAAGTATACAGAATACAACTTGGAAAGTGTTTAAGCGACAAGCTGTATGATTTTCAAATCGGAGTGCGTAGCGAAAGTCTTGTAGCAGTCTTAACACTATGAACTGCTCGCAGGCGAGTTCAAGTCTGATAGGAAAGAGTATTACAATTTAAACTTATGATTGGCACGCAGGCACAATCTTAAAGTGTAATCTAGTTGAATACAACTTAATCTATGAACTGTTCGCAGACAAGTTCTTACAGCTTATGTACTAAAAAAGTTTCATACTTGTATACAACAAAATTAATTTGGAATCTTAATCAAACGGTAAACAAATACGTAGATCACGAGTTGTAATCTTTCAAGGCAAAAATCATATTTTATTGATGATGATCAAAGATTACAATATTTTAAAGAAAATATATAGAATTGGATCCTACAAGCTAACTCCTGTAAGTAGCATGTCTCCATGGCCTCCGGTCAAGATAGTTCTCGGTTCCCTTGCACCAATACTGTAGGGAATCATTGCCTCGATCTAAGTAGATCGTTCTTCCTTCACTTGATTTATCAAAGGCAAGGATCCAGTCTTCAGGGTGGGTAATCCGATCTCCTTTTCGGTGCTTGGATTTCATTTCCATTTGCAGGGGTAGCTTTCCTTCTTCCAGCATTCTCGCGAATTCCTCCGCAGCCTCTGCCAAAGTACGATACTTGTTGAAGAGGATGGACTCCCTGATGAGTTTTATGAAGTACCTCATTAGTTCATTCTTCCTCCATTCCTTTACTTCGCCTGCTGTAGGATGGCAGTTAGTTGGCAAATGGATTTCCTAGGGCTTCTGCACATTGTTTTTCCAGGGAATGTTGGGATCGTGGAACTCCGGACGAGAACCAGAAACTCTGTACCCTTGTGCAGGCATGGCCAATCGGTTGATCACAGAACTGATGCTGACTTCATGAGGAGCATCCAATCCCAATTCTTTTTCTTTATCTTCTATCCACTTCTTTGCGGCTTCCCTCGACTCTTCCCCATTTTTGGCCTCATGAAGATACGAGACCTTTTCATCCAAGCATTCCAGGATTTTTAGTGCATCATCCTGTTTGGTCTCAAAACTTGACATTTTATCAACTAGGGAGTTGAGAACCTGCGACATATCTTGAATCTTTTTGTCATGTGCTCGAAGCCGGGAACCGGATTCAATAAGAGCTGATGCAGTCTTGGCCTCAGAAATGCGAAGCTTTTCCTGTTCTTCTTTCAGGATATGCTCATGTCGCTGTTGCAATTGGTTAAGGGCTTGTTTGAAGATGGTGAGCAAGATATGGAAGGCTTCTTCTACTTTGGAAACTTCGTGCCTCATACCGGTCATTTTTTCAATGGCGGATTGATGTAACCAATCAATTTCGTTTTCAACAGCATGCAGGGCATTTACAGCGTCATGTAGGAAGACAGTTTGTTGGCATAAAGCATGCAGTTGCTTGTTCTTCTCGATGGTCCTGGGAGAGTCGGGCTTGGCAAAGTCTTCAGCTCCGTTCAACTTTCCCAAAGCCACATGAGGACGTGACTCGAGTTGGATATCCTCAGGTACAAAACCGTTGTCGAATTCCAATACAAGTGAACGTGCGGGAGCATCAGATGTTGGCGCGGTAACGGGGGGGACTGAATCCTCTTGTTCCGGAATAGATGTGGTAGACAGAGGTACAAGAGGGACTGATTCCTCCTGCTGTCTCTCAGCGTCCGCCTGTTTCGGCATAGGAACTGATTCCTATTGTGGGATGGCGCGGGTCTGGTCGTCCTGATGGGTGGTGATAGGATCGGGTGCCTGTGTTGATGCTGGTTGCTCTTCGGTGATAGGAGGGACTGATTCCTCATTGTCATTAACAGTTTCTTGTGAATGGAGTTGAGATTTATGTTGGGTGGAAGTGCCTTGACCCTGTTGGTCAGATTTTCTTGACAATTCCTGGTCTTGGCCTTCCTCACGACTCATTCTCAGACCTGCCTGAAAGGCGTCGTCGTCTGAGTCATGATCTAATTTTGGACTGAGTCAGTTGATTTGGATTTGCCCTTGAGGCGGGCCTTCTCCTTCACCATAATGCAGTTAGATATGAGCTCGTGACAAAACTTGTTGTCCCATTGGATCAGCAAATGGATGTCCTGACAGTCTGTGATGTCCAAAATGAAGGCTTCTTCGTCCTTCCATTTGCCCCAATGGTACAAGGTGTCATAGGGTGCCACTCTGTACGACTTCCAATGAACGAAATGTTTAAAGGCTTGTTTGACCTGCAACTGAAATATGGTGTCATTAATGAGTACTGATGGGGAGGGACTTCGAACAGCACATGGGTTTGCTGTCAGCATGGGGTCCTCGACAGGTGGGGGATCCTGTGTTGGATCCCTAACAGGGGTTGGGACCCTGCTGGGAGAGGGATCCTGTATGAGTGTGGAATCCCGAACAGGAGATGTGGCTTTTAGCTCAGTGAATGCATTTGATTCACCAGTTCCTTCAACTTTGGCAAACAGTTGTTCATCCGTCACAGCCGCCATAGGCTCGGGATCTGCACGGTGTGCAACAGCTGTTTCTTCCACAGGGTTTTCGCCCTGTGGGTGTTGTACTGCAGGTTGCGCCGCAACAACTTCGATGGGGGTGACTGATTGCATCACTGTGACCTTTGTTTTTGAAGCTTTCTTCAGCTTCTTCTTCGCTATGAGCAGTGACGCACTATCAGACACGCTCTTTTTTCTCTTTTTGTACGATTTATCTTCGTCGGCAATCCTTCCTGTGATATCCCTTGGATTATCAGAGGTCGGCATTGAGTTGATTTGGGGTTGGTCGGCAAGAAGACGATCCTTGTTGAACACTGTGGGCTTGGTCCCACCAATAAATTTTCCGGAACCGATCTCCTTTGCATCACGAGATTGCGGCATGCCACTCTTCGTGAGAAGTGAATTCAGAAATAGCCCAAATGATTTCTTCTGAGAGACTGGCTTCAAAATTTCTTCATGCAGCCTCTTCAGGACAACTTGACTCCAGTTGACCTTTTCTCCAGACATTATGGCGATCATCATTCTGAACCGCAGGTTTGTGCACATCTCGAATGCGCCGGTTCTGTTCTCAACAACACTGCAGCAAAAGTCATGCAAATACACATAAGGGAGACAGAAATGCTTCTTGTGACAAGAAGGGTGCACGTTCCTGTCTGAGGGATAGCCGGTAAACAAGCCCCAATAGGTAGCCAAAAGATCCTGTGACCCGAAGGTCTCAAGGTCTTCCATCTTCAGGCCATCAGAAGGTAGCCTGAACAGATTTCCAAGAAGAGAATGGTCAATGCAGAGTTGGACTCCGCGGACGGTGGCGGTGATGTCACACACATCGCCTCTATTCTTTAAAGAGAACAATTTCATAGACGCATCGAGGTAAAATTCCTCAACGATGCGCTCATCATAGAGATCTGGTGCTGGCTTCCAAGGCGATACAAGCCTTGCTGCTTGATTCTAGAGACGACACACTCCATTCCTTCAAGATCATCTCCTTCAGCTTTGATACGCTCCATGACGATAGATCGGACAAACAGACGTCCGTCGATGATGGTTTCCTTCTTCTTCATCAATTGAGAGAAAGTTTGCGATGATGCCATTTTTATGAAGATAAGAGTTAGCAAAGAAAATACAAAGAACAAGTGCAGAAAGTTTGCAGAATGCAATATAGGTTGTATGCTCTAGACAGTTTAACTATGTCAGCTCATTTCCTTGAGATTAAGGATACGTGTGGTCCCGAGAGACTTGCCCAGTTGTTCATCAAGGAGATAGTGAAACTGCACAGTACTCCTAAGAGTATCGTTTCTGATCGTGACGGGCGATTCATGTCACATTTTTGGAAATCAGTTCATCGTGCCATGGGAACTAAGCTTAATCTCAGCATAGCTTTTCATCCTCAGTCCGACGGACAATCAGAGAGGACTATTCAGACGTTGGAGGACATGTTGAGGGCATGTGTTCTCGATTGGAAGGACGATTGGGAAGCCCAACTACCGTTGATCGAGTTCACGTACAATAATAGTTGGCATGTTTCGATTAAGATGGCACCTTACGAGGCCTTATGCGGTCGTCGTTGTCGATCTACTTTGTGTTGGGATGACTTATTATAATCAATCGGCACCGAGCCCGATATGCTTATAGCCGCCCGCGAGAAGGTAGCTTTGATCAGGAGTCATTTGTTGACTGCTCAGAGTCGACAAAAATCATATGCAGATAATCGTCGTCGATCATTAGAGGTCGAGGCAGGTGACCACGTTTTGGTCAAGGTATCCCCGAGTCAAGGTATCTTCCGTTTCGGGAAACGAGGGAAGTTGAGTCCGAGATTCATTGGACCGTTTGAGATTTTGGATCGAGCAGGCAGTCTAGCTTATCGATTAGCCTTACCTCTGGTGTTGAGCCGAATTCATAATGTGTTTCATGTCTCTCAGCTGAGGAAGTATGTTGCCGACCCGAGTCACATACTTCAGTTCGATGAAATCGAGATCGCGGATGATCATTCTATGAGGAGCGTCCTGAACGAGTCTTAGAGCGGTGTATCATATAGTTGAGGAACAAGACGATTCCTTTGGTTAAGATTTAGTGGTCTAGATATGGAGTCGAAGACGCTACTTGGGAAACCGAGGATAGTATGCGGGAGAGTTATCCCGAATTGTTTGACCCTAATTTTCGAGGACGAAACTCTTTTTAAGGGGGGAGTATGTAATGCCCGGTTGTAAATTCATTTATTATCATTCAATAATTGTCACTCAGTAAATTTTAACTCATTAATAATCATTCATCATTCAAGTTCATTCATTTGTATTCATCGTTGGCGTATTTTAAGCCGAGTATCAGTTACCGATAGTCATTCAACTACGTTTGAGAATCGAGATGAGAGTTTTTTTCATAACCATCGTGATTGGTAGTCTTGTGTTGGAAGTACTATCTATTGCATGTTATTGGACTTGATTACATTCATATATGTATGCTATGTCGGATCATTCATCATTTGTAACGAGAAGACGGAGTTGTCGGATTTTTCGATTTCCAGCAGTGAGTTACGGCCGTAACTGATCATGCATTATGGCCGTAACATGCATTCATGGAATTGGTGTCTTTCTAGACGAAGACAACTTACGACGGTAAGTCATGCTAGTTATGGCCGTAAGCAGGAGGGTACGGCCGTATGGTTTGGAGACTATGTCCGTAGCATGCATTCATTTGTGCAGGAAGGAGTTGTCAACGAAGATAACTTACGGCTGTAAGTTCAGCAGGATACGGCCGTAAGTGTTGTTGTTACGACCGTAAGGTAGTTTTGGGTACGGCCGTAACACGGGCAGTGCAGGCATTATTGTTTTTAGATGAAACATTGGTATGGCCGTATGTAATGGATATTACGGCCGTAAGGCCGTTGACTTGGGAAGTTACGGCCGTAAGGTGGTAGAGTTACGGCCGTAACTCTGCGCAGTATTTAAAGGCTTGAATGGGATTTTTGTGCTCATTTCATCAGTTCTTCATCTTTGTTCCGAGAGAGAGATATTGTGAGAGATATTTTTCATCATCAAACACTTGTGTGTTCGTGTTTAATCATCCTTATCCATTTATGAAGCTTGGGAAGTCGATTAACACTAGTTTTGGCGGATCGAAGAGGTTGGATCTTCAAAGGTAATTTTCTCCAAACCTTAGATTTTGATTTTAAGATGGAATATGATGTTTTGGATGTTATAATGATATATGAAGAGGTATACATATGATTATGAGTTTGTATGAATATTCATTGGATTATTGAAGGATTATTTGAAGACACTTTGAATGTTGATTTGGATTTGGGGGTTTCGATTAGATGTTATTGAAATCTCGAATTGTGTATTCATATCGGACCATTGATTGTGTTGAAGATGTTTTATTGGATTGAATCACTCCTTGGAGGTTTGGTATTGATATAATTGAGATTGGTTGTGAACAATTGAAGATTGGTTACAACGTATTTGTTATAATGCCCCAATGAATTTGGATTTGTCATATCGACGTTTTGAGTTGGTTGTGATCATACTTGATTCGTATATTAAGCGGATTGTTGGTATTTGTGTTATTCAAGGTTGTTCGAGCGACCGACATTTCTATATAGGACGTTTGTTCGAGGAAGGACTTTCTTCACCGATATTGAGTAAGTTAATTCTTACTCGGTTACCCATTCCTTTCGTTGTTGTTCATTCATATTCATAATTCATTCATGATATATTATTCATGTCGAGACTTGTAATTACCAAATTAATCATTCAATTCACAAGGAACGACGGTTCCAATCATTTCAGTGAGCTATCATTCATTTCATTATTATTTCATTTCCGGTGAGTCATTCTTGACCCTTGTTGATTTGTTATTCATTGATATTCATCATGGTCACTTTTGTTCTTGTGACCTTCTGGGTTCATATTGCGTGGCAGGGTGGTTATGTGTGGAATTTTAAGTCGGGCACACGATAGTCATGTGAAGGGTTCACCGACACAATGGACTGTGCACACGGTAACGTGCCTCCGTGAGACTAATTAGGTACAAGGACGGGTGTGTCCGGACACTCGTCTTTTGCACTTACACGTCCCATTACGGGCGTACTATGATGCCCCTCTTCAACTTGATTTCATGTCATATATATTTAATGATTGTGCTTGTTCAACTCTTGAGGATTATTGTTCTGTGTAACTGGGGATGTTGTTTTTAGGTCATGGCAAGGCAAAAGCACGGGAAGAGAACATTGACGGCAAGGAGTCCTAATGATACTAGTAGGGGGACCCAGTCCTTTAAGTTGTTCATGTTTTCTTCATTTTTTTTCCGCTGCAGTTTTCGTTTTGGATGTTCATTTATTCAGTGTTGTATATTTTATCTTCATATAAAATATACAGGTATTATGTATTTCCTGGATGTATTATACTTAAAACTCTTCATCGGAGTAATTTATAATATAATGTGGTTTGGTACTACAGTTATATTGTTTAATTCATAAATTTTCATTCGCTTGGTGGGTCCCAGTCGGGGGTCCACGACACTGTAATAGCCGCCTAGTTTGGGGTGTTACATTCCATACCTCGTAAACTGTTTTGTTGTGGTGCTTGTTGTTGATACAACAGTTTTGTGTATAACACGCTGTATTGGTGGTTTAGCCCCAGAAACGCTGTGGCAACTTACTTGCGGCAATCAAGGTCCTTGTTGCTTCTTTTAGCGTCCTATTCGTTCACTCAGCAACACCATTTTGTTGAGGCGTTCAGGCAGCTGAGTATTCGTGCTGTATCCCATTTTCCGACAGTATTGCTCAATAAAGTGGTTAGTAAATTCAGTACCTCTGTCGGAACGAATGGATACGATACTCAACCGTTTCTCATTTTGAAGTTTCATTAGGTGCTCGGGCAACTTTGATGCGGTTTCCTTCTTCTTGCTCAGGAAGATTGTCCAAGCATACCTGGAAAAGTCATCAACAACAACAAGACAGTATTTCTTACCTCCTGAACTTACCGGGTCTACAGGACCGTATAGATCCATGTGTAGCATTTCCAAAACTCTGTGAGTGGAAAGGTAGGATTTGCTCTTCAGGGTGATCTTGATTTGCTTGCCTTTCTGACAGGGTCCACATATGCTGTCTTTTTGGAATGATACATTTGGCAAACCTCTTGCCATTTCCTGTCTGGAGAGTTTGTTAATTGTCTTGAAATTGACGTTAGACATCCTTTTATGCCATAGCCAGCTTAAATCTGCAGTGCCTTTGGCAACAAAACAAGGAATTGTGGAGCTCGTAGGCATCCAGTCAGCAATATACATATTACCTGATCTGCTTCCTGTGAGCACAACTTCTTTGGTCTAGATGTTCTTGACTCTACAGTGATCTATATAGAATTTCACCGAGAAATGTTTGTCACAGAACTGGCTAATACTAAGTAGATTATACTGTAAGCCTTCAACATAAGCTACATCAGTGACTTTGAATTTTCCTACAAGAAGGGTTCATTTCCCTCTTGTTCTTCCTTTAGATTTATCACCGAAGTGCACTTTTGGACCGCGACCTTCTATGTAATCTGACAGCTTGCTTTTGTCTCCTGTCATATGCCGAGAGCATCCGCTGTCGAAGTACCAGATGTCCTTCTCTAAGATGTCCTGTATGCAAATAAATTAAGTAGATATAGGTCCCCTTTGATTGTTGGGTCCATGGATGTTAGTGCCTTTAGGTACCCAGATTTTCCTGACAGCAATAGGTTTACTGTAGGATACTTTAGGTCCGTAGTTGCAATGTCTACGTGGGGCAGGTACGTAGTCGTTGTAACCATGACAATTATTAAGCATGAAAAATTCAGGGTTATTATTACTAATCCAGTACGAATGCCGTCTTGGAGGTGGAGCCATTTTTTCGGCCTTACAGCTTGCCTTCTGGGTCTCCAGTTGGATTCCCAAAGCTGTTACTGATATTGTGTGGATACATGCTTTTGCGAGGGATAACGAGGCTCCTGTATCCAATACCTAGGCGTGCTGTAATGAAAGTACTGCCGTGCGGGCCTTTGATATTTGGATACAGCCTTCTTTTTGAACGACTGTTGGCGCTGTTGATATGCTCGGGGAGCATGATGTTGGGTACGCCTTACAGGTCTGAATGGCTGAGGATTCCGATGTATGGAATATGACTGTGGTGGCGGAATGGCAGCCCTTACTGCTTGCAGTGCAACAGGTTCCTTCATAGGACTCGGGATTTCTTCCGATACAGGAATGGGTTCCACACCCCTGATGAACACAGTACTAGTTTTCCCTTTATTATAAAATGAGCTGTATCCTAAGCCACTTTTATCATGAGCATGTTGCCCAGTGCTTAGAATTTCTTCCATTCTTTTAGATGATTTCTCAAAAGATTTCAGAATGGTCTCAAGTTCTTCTCGTTTTTCGAGAGTTTTTACTTTGGTTTGAAGCAGAACAAAATCATTTGTCTTGCTTTCACTATGAGATTTAGCCTCACTTAGTTCATGAGCAAGTTGATGATTACTCTCCATGAGTTTTTTGTGATCGACTTTGCTATTTTCACAATCAATAGACTTATTTTCGTAATTTACTTTCAGCAAGTCATTTTCTTCTCTCAGCTCTAAGTTAGAAAGTTGGAGCTGCATATTTTTATTTTTCAATGTCTCATGGGCCTTTTGAATGTTTTTGAATTCATTCATCATGTTTTCAAAGGTATGAGATACATTGGTAGGAATAGCTGAGGTTGAGCTTACCTCATCATCGCTATCTTCATCTTCCGATATGTCTTTGGCCATAAAGCACATATAGGCTTTATCTTCGAATTCATCATCTGACGAGTCACTGTCAGTGACTACCTGAAGACATTCTTCAGACTTTGTTGATGCGGGGGAGGCTTCTGATTCACCAATCAGGGCCTTGAGCTTGTTTTTCCAAACACGTCTTCTTTCATCTTTTTCTTGTTGTTCGGCTTCCGGCAACCTTTGAACTTTGGGATGAGGACATTTATTTGCATAATGTTCTGGTTTCCTGCAATTATAACATAGGTTAGAGTCACCAGATGAAGTTTCGGTACTTACCTTGTGAACAGGCTTGGGCCTGTATGGAGTCTTTCCCGACTGCTTGATGAACTTCTTGAACTTTTGCATGAGGAACGCCATTTCATCTTGTGACAGGATGTCGTCGTCGCTGTCAGCATTCTTTTGAGTAGGATTTGATGAGCTGGTCATGCTATGCCTTCTGTTGGATACAGCAGCTAGTGATGTAGTCCTTGCGGGAGATTCTTCAGCTTTCTCTCTCCTGTCTATATCATACTCAAATGCTTTGAGGTCAGAAAAGAGATCAAAAGTAGATATTTCATTAAGATTGCACGACACACGCATATCTGTGGTCTTAATGTCCCATACTTGCCACTCCTTCCGAGACAACCTGCTTTTCAAGCTTTTGCGTATATTTTCCCTTCTGTTTACCAGCTACGCATCTCTTTCGACAATTTCAGAGATATTCTCGAAAGTCAAGGCGGAACGGATAAGAAAAAAGAAGTTGCCTCTTCTGACATCAATCACTAACAAACAAGAGGACGTATCCTAGGCTAAACCGATGGACTTTCAAATAGGGTTCTAGCAGAGACCGCTGAAACTCGTGTTTTAATGCCGGCAGCCGAAAGTTGATCTGGGACTGAGATTAAGAAAACCCCCTGTCGGATTACAGTTTCCAACACTGTACCAATGAGCGCTACAGAGCTTCGGATTGAAAGAAGATCATGTAAAGTAGTAGGATAGAACTTTGGTTTGTACCACTTTCTGAGATAGATTGAAAGCAGAATAGAGTTGTGCATGAATCAGGGAATTCTCTATTTCTGCCCTAGAAACCTCAATAGTTTCCCACCTAACCGTCGAATCTAATTGCACAACCGTAATCACAACCTCTTCCCCGTTATGAAGGGAGCGTAGGTAAGATAGATCAGTCCCTTGCTACTAGATTGTTTGGTTTCCTTCTGAATTGACTTTTGAATTGGTCTTGTCACCACTCAGTTAAGTGCAAAAAACACTTAAAGTTGTTGACTATCCCCAAAGGCTGTTGGTGTCCGCTCTTTGCAAAGAAATCCCAGAGAGATAACAACTCTTCCGCGAGCATTCCGGTGCAACAAAGCATGAAGCTTACAGAATCCCCTGCTTGGATCTTTGATGGAATTGTTAAAGGGGCACATTCAAGAAGGTGCTGGGAACCGATAATCCTGCAGGATTCATGGCGTGCGGATATCCATATCCCTAACCCCGGGTTATGAAAAAGTTCAAGCGACTTCGTGGCCGGTTAAGAGCTCGGGCAGGGAGAGATCTGAAAATTTTTAGGTTCTTCTCCTTTTGGGTATAAATCTTGCCCAACGCTTCAAGTTCACCAACAATGCCAGTGAATCTGAGGTCAAGTTCCTCAAGCGTTTCAGTTGGTTTCATTTCAAAAGATTCAAATTGCTGATTCAATTTTGAAATTTTGTTTTCTTTTGAGAGCTCAGTTCCCTCACAAATTAACTTGAGTTTATCCCAGATATCCTTGGCAGATTTAAATCTCTTTACCTTTGAGAACGTGCCTTTGTCAAGAGTGACAAATAACGCGTTCTTAGCGACATTGTCGAAGTTGACGCGTTTTCAATCATCAGAAGTCCATTGTTCGCGCTCTTTCTCGATCATATCGGCATGAGCCTGGCCTTCAATTCTTGGGGTTGGATTTACCTTCATGATCTTTATGGGGCCATCCTGTATAACAAAAATCATCTCTTCGTGCATTGCTGCAAGATGAGCCTCCATCCTAATTCTCCAGTCGTCAAACTCTTTAATAGAAAACATAGGAACTTTATTGATCATTGATGTATCCATAAGAGAATATAGGAAGGAAAAAGACTGTTTTACTAAAATAAGTGATTTTAAGATCTGATTCGATCAAAAATACGACTGATTCTTTTTAGAATCAATCGCTCCGATACCACTTGTTGGCCACTGGAAAGTATTTAAGCGACAATCTGTACGATTTTCAAATAGGAGTGCGTAGCGGAAGTCTTGTAGCAGTAAGTTGCTGTAAATACAGCAACTAGATATGCAGTGTATACTTAAAATAATAACAGCTATTAAAACAGTAAATGCAGAAGGTAAATAACACAAGATTTAAAGTGGTTCGAGGTAAACCCCTCTACGTCCACTGGTCCTCCACACAGGAGTAAAAAGTTTATTATAAATACTGCGTACACAACTACGTATTTATAATCAAACCATTCCTTGTATCATTCACACAGATTGATACAAAGACCGTAGCTTTCAACCGTTCACACAGATTGGTTAAGGCTAACACTTGACTAGCTTCTTCACACACAGTTCCGAAGCTTCGTCTCTACAATGCAAATCTGTCATACACAGTTCAGGAAAAGCAAGGCTTTCTCAGTACACACAGGGATGATGGTTTTCTTCAATGTAAGAACGTTAGTTGAACAACAACTTGACTTTCTTGAGCTTTAGGCTAATGATGTGTTGTTCAGGGATGAGCACTTGTATATTTCTTCTCTCAGGATTGGCAGTTTGCTTGAAGAGAGATTATTGCTCTTGATATACTGTTCTTTAGAGGATCTCGTGGAATCTCAGTATATCTCAGTTTGAATACTTGTGAATGCTCGAGTATAGTTCTTCGTTCGTAAATGTTCAAGTATTCTCTTGGTATATCTTGTTGTGCTGATCTTCAATCTTCGGGATATATATAGCTTTTCGAATAGATCCGTTGAGAAAGATCCGTTGAGCAAAAATCCATTCCAACTGGATGGTTGACTTGTGTAGACCAAGATCCGGATTTTGGGCTGTCTGAAGATCTCTGTCGGTTTTAGTATTTAAATACTTGATCCTTTCAGTATTTAAATACTTCTTTTCAAACGGAACTTGAATTTAGTGATAAAGCAGATTCCGTCCTGAACGGTCTTGTCCTATTTGGATAAGTATTGAAGATCTAAATACTTACAGCTTTGCTTGCTGTAACCAACATAATGCTGTAGCTGTATTTAAGTAGCTTGTATGGAATGTTTGCTGTATGAAAGGAAAGCATCCATACTTGGCGTTATATGACTTTGTTGCTGTATGATGGCAACATGAAGGCTTGCTATATGTTGGCAGGTTGACACCTTGCTGTATGTTGGCAGTTTATCAAAACATCGAACAGGGTTAATTATCCCAACAAACACGATCGGGTCGCACTTGGCCTAGAACATGCGGAATACCACTGTTTGCGGATGCAATCGTGTGAAATACAACACAGCCTTGTCATCTTTAGTCGACGACACACGGTGTCTTTCAGCCGACAGTTATTTATAATCTTAGCCAATGACAAGATGGCGGTCGTCGTCTAAAGTCACCTTATAAATAAAAAAGCGGGTTTCATTCACATTTCTCCTTTCCAACTTTATCATCTATGACCTCCCCCACGAAAACCCTAACCTCCGAGCCAGCGTCAGTCGTACTGGCCGCAGCCACCACCGACAGCCACAGATGCAGTGACCCTAGCGATAGCCGCATCGACCCCAGCCGCAGTCGTACCAACCTTATCCATTAGACGCCACCGCCGGACCTCACGCCACCGCCGCACTGGATCCCTGGTAAGTTCCTAATTTTTAGAGCTAATAATATAGTTGATTTTTACAAAGTACATTTTGTTTTTGTAATTTAGGGTTATTTGTTGATTTTGTTGCATGATTATTGAATTTGTTGGGAGATTTGTATTGATTGTTGAATTTGTTGAATATGTTAAACATGATTTATGCATTCACTAACTATTGTAAATTGTTTTAGGGTTTATTTGTTGGGATTTGGAATATTGTTGTGTTTATTGTGTTGGAATGATTACTGAATTTATTGGGATATTAGTGTTGTTAAATTTGTTGGGATATTAATATTGATTGTGGAATTTGTTGGGATATTGTTGTGTTGATTATGTTGTAATGGTTATTGAATTTGTTTGGATATTAGTGTTGATTGTTGAATTGATTGATTGTTGAATTTGATGGGATATTACTATATGTTTAATTAGTGTGCATGTTTAGTGTACATGTGTTGGTGTCTAGTGTGTATTTTTGTGTGTGTGAGTTTAGTTTATGTGATAGTTTGTGAATGTGTACAGTTTAAATGGATAAAATTAAGAAATTAATGGGTGGTAAGAAAAAGTTGAAGACTCGGAGTCGGGGGAGAGTTCCACAGCTTCCAATCGTGCCGATCCCATGTGTATTTATTTAGATGAAAGTAACTCTCGCATAGGTGAGCTAGTACATAAAAGCGGGCTGAAGTTTAAGATGAAAAACTTGTATCCGACAGATGACGCACAAACACTAGCGAGTCGCTTATCTTATCGGATTCCCAGATCGAGGACGACCCCCACTACTGCCGAGATGACTCAACCTCGTATGCCTCATATACAATGCATTTCCTCCCTTCATCCTACATCTGGGAGCCACAGAGCTACACCGAGCATGTCATCCAATGTGCCTTCCAGTCCACCACGACTATATTTATACCCCCTATGGTACCGGCGGTTCAGGTGACGATGAGAAAGGAGTCCGTTGGACATATAGCTTGGTTAAACCAACGGAGGAATATGCGTTTCAGTAGTGGCCTGATAAAATGATTTGGCGGACATATCGGAAATCTAAGACGAAGTTGTACGCGGAGCTTGTGGATCTTGTGGAAGAGAAGGGGGAGAGTCGTACTGAAGCCGAACTGAAAAAGAAGAAGAAGACCCCTGGCCCACCGAAGGGCCTAGCAATTACCTCATACATTAAAAAAAATGGTTGTCACAAGATAGTAGTAGATGAAAAGCATCAAAGACCCATTTTGGCTTATGATGCTTGTATGGCATATTGTCGTAATATTTGGTTTTTCATATACGATAGGGTTCCGGTACTGTGTAATATCCGGATAATTGTTGAGTATTTTTATCTGTATTTGAACCTTGTATTATTCGACTTTTTGGTATCTCTAATCGAAGTGTGATTTCTTCCCGTATTCGTATCCCAAACAGTCATGATCATATTAGGAAGAAGTTGCAAATTCATGCATGCAGCTACGTCATAACGTACGCTAGCTGATGAGCTTAACGTACGTTATGGATTGAGGATAGCATACGCTACAGACGAAGCATAGCATACGTAATGTATAGTCAGACAGATAAGGTTGGTTGGCACATGGGCCACCTTGGGACGAGGACAAGGATAAGATTCCCCGCGTGGGCCGGACAGCTTTTTGAAAAAGCAAGTCAACAAGGTTTAACGTACGGTAAAGGACTTAGATAGCGTATGCTAAGCAGAGATTATTACGTACGTAAATGGTAAGGGTCAACGTACGTTAAGAAGGTCAGAAATGAGACAGTAGCTACTGTTCGACGATAGCGCACGCTAAATATTTCAGATCGCGTACGTTAAGGCCATAACATACGTAATTTTTGGAGGCTAACGTACATAACAATCTGAGTTTTATAAATAGGACATTACCCCATTTCGTTCTTTCACTCGTTTTATCCAAACCTTACCTCTCCTCAGAACTTCCAACCTTACAAAACTAGTATATTGGCCTCTCTACTTGGTTGTTGAAGAAGTGAGACATATTGGATTGGTGCTTAAACATCCGGTGTTGGATTCTACCGATTGCCTTGACATTTTCTTCATATTAAGGTATGTTAGTATATCTCCAACCTTGAATTCGTGTTCTTAAGAATGTTATGAACATGCTACTGAGATTATTAGATTTCATGGATGGCTTACTTGACCGAACACCATGTTTAAGGAAGTTGAAATGATTATGCTTAGGTTTATGTTAAGAGCATTATAGTCCGAGCCTCATTATGTTGAACAAGTAGGGAGAAGTTTTCTGAGATTGTAAAGTTACATTGGATAATGTTTTCGAAATGATAAAGACTTGTTATTATCATCACCTAGAATCAAAGTGTTCAAGAAGACCAATTCTAGGAGTTTCACCAAGAACGTTTCGTATTTTCCAAGACCTTGATGCTTGCTTAAGACCATAAACGGCTCTCTTAAGTTCAGGAAAAGCAAGGTTTTCTCAGTCCACACAGGGCTGATGGTTTTCTTCAATGTAAGAGCGTTGGTTGAACAACAACTTGACTTTCTTGAGCTTTAGGCTAATGATGTGTTGTTCAGGGATGAGCACTTGTATATTTCTTCTCTCAGGATTGGCAGTTTGCTTGAAGAGAGATTATTGCTCTTGATATATTGTTCTTTAGAGGATCTCGTGGAATCTCAGTATATCTCAGTTTGAATACTTGTGAATGCTCGAGTATAGTTCTTCGTTCGTAAATGTTCAAGTATTCTCTTGGTATATCTTGTTGTGCTGATCTTCAATCTTCGGGATATATATATAGCTTTTCGAATAGATCCGTTGAGAAAGATCCGTTGAGCAAAAATCCATTCCAACTGGATGGTTGACTTGTGTAGACCAAGATCCGGATTTTGGGCTGTCTGAAGATCTCTGTCGGTTTTAGTATTTAAATACTTGATCCTTTCAGTATTTAAATACTTCTTTTCAAACGGAACTTGACTTTAGTGATAAAACAGATTCCGTCCTGAACGGTCTTGTCCTATTTGGATAAGTATTGAAGATCTAAATACTTACAGCTTTGCTTGCTGTAACCAACATAATGTTGTAGCTGTATTTAAGTAGCTTGTATGGAATGTTTGCTGTATGAAGGGAAAGCATCCATACTTGGCGTTATATGACTCTGTTGCTGTATGATGGCAACATGGTATATGTTGGCAGGTTAACACCTTGCTGTATGTTGGCAGTTTATCAAAACATCGAACAGGGTTAATTATCCCAACAAACACGACCGGGTCGCACTTGGCCTAGAGCACGCGGAATACCACTGTTCGCGGACGCAATCATGTGAAATACAACACAGCCTTGTCATCTTTAGTCGACGACACACGGTGTCTTTCAGCCGACAGTTATTTATAATCTTAGCCGATGACAAGATGGCGGTCGTCGGCTAAAGTCACCTTATAAATAAAAAAAGCGGGTTTCATTCACATTTCTCCTTTCCAACTTTCTCATCTGTGACCTCCCCCATGAAAACCCTAACCTCCGAGCCAGCATCAGTCGTACTGGCCGCAGCCACCACCGACAGCCACAGATGCAGTGACCCTAGAAATAGCCGCATCGAACCCAGCCACAGTCGTACCGACCTTATCCATCAGACGCCACCGCCGGACCTCACGCCACCGCCGCACTGGATCCCTGATAAGTTCCTAATTTTTAGAGCTGCTAATATAGTTTATTTTTACAAAGTACATTTTGTTTTTGTAATTTAGGGTTATTTGTTGATTGTGTTGCATGATTATTGAATTTGTTGGGATATTTGTATTGATTGTTGAATTTGTTGAATATGTTAAACATGATTTATGCATTCACTAACTATTGTAAATTGTTTTAGGGTTTATTTGTTGGGATTTGGAATATTGTTGTGTTTATTGTGTTGGAATGATTACCGAATTTTTTGGGATATTAGTGTTGTTAAATTTGTTGGGATATTAATATTGATTGTGGAATTTGTTGGGATATTGTTGTGTTGATTGTGTTGTAATGGTTATTGAATTTGTTGGGATATTAGTGTTGATTGTTGAATTGATTGATTGTTGAATTTGATGGGATATTACTGTATGTTTAATTAGTGTGCATGTTTAGTGTACATGTGTTGGTGTCTAGTGTGTATTTTTGTGTGTGTGAGTTTAGTTTATGTGATAGTTTGTGAATGTGTACAGTTTAAATGGATAAAATTAAGAAATTAATGGGTGGTAAGAAAAAGTTGAAGACTCAGAGTCGGGGGAGAGTTCCACAGCTTCCAATCGTGCCGATCCCATGTGTATTTATGTAGATCAAAGTAACTCTCGCATAGGTGAGCTAGTACATAAAAGCGGGCTGAAGTTGAAGGATGAAAAACTTGTATCCGACAGATGACGCACAAACACTAGCGAGTCGCTTATCTTATCGGACTCCCAGATCGAGGACGACCCCCACTACTGCCGAGATGACTCAACCTCGTATGCCTCATATACAATGCATTTCCTCCCTTCATCCTACATCTGGGAGCCACAGAGCTACACCGAGCATGTCATCCAATGTACCTTCCAGTCCACCGTCGACTCTATTTATACCCCCTATGGTACCGGCGGTTCAAGTGACGATGAGAAAGGAGTCCGTTGGACATATAGCTTTGGTCGTGGTCGTGGTCGTGGCCATGGGCGCGGCCGAGGACGTGGGGCAGCCGGTGGGGCGGCCACGTCGCGGAGGCATATGCATTTCAGTAGTGGCCTGATAAAATGATTTGGCGGACATATCGGAAATCTAAGACGAAGTTGTACGCGGAGCTTGCGGATCTTGTGGAAGAGAAGGGGGAGAGTCGTACTGAAGCCGAACTGAAAAAGAAGAAGAAGACCCCTGGCCCACCGAAGGGCCTAGCAATTGCCTCATACATTAAAAAAATGGCTGTCACAAGATAGTAGTAGATGAAAAGCATCGAAGACCCATTTTGGCTTATGATGCTTGTATGGCATATTGTCGTAATATTTGGTATTTCATATACGATAGGGTTCCGGTACTGTGTAATATCCGGATAATTGTTGAGTATTTTTATCTGTATTTGAACCTTGTATTATTCGACTTTGTGGTATCTCTAATCGAAGTGTGATTTTTTCCCGTATTCGTATCCCAAACAGTCATGATCATATTAGGAAGAAGTTGCAAATGCATGCATGCAGCTACGTCATAACGTACGCTAGATGATGAGCTTAACGTACGTTATGGAGTGAGGATAGCATACGCTATAGACGAAGCATAGCGTACGTAACGTATAGTCAGACAGATAACGTTGGTTGGCACATGGGCCACCTTGGGACGAGGACAAGGATAAGATTCCCCGCATGGCCCGGACATCTTTTTGAAAAAGCAAGTCAACAAGGTTTAACGTATGGTAAAGGACTTAGATAGCGTATGCTAAGCAGAGATTATTACGTACGTAAATGGTAAGAGTCAACGTACGTTAAGAAGGTCAGAAATGAGACAGTAGCTACTGTTCGACGATAGCGCACGCTAAATATTTCAGATAGCGTACGTTAAGGCCATAACATACGTAATTTTTGGAGGCTAACGTACATAACAATCTGAGTTTTATAAATAGGACATTACCCCATTTCGTTCTTTCACTCGTTTTATCCAAACCTTACCTCTCCTCAGAGCTTCCAACCTTACAAAACTAGTATATTGGCCTCTCTACTTGGTTGTTGAAGAAGTGAGACATATTGGATTGGTGCTTAAACATCCGGTGTTGGATTCTACCGATTGCCTTGACATTTTCTTCATATTAAGGTATGTTAGTCTATCTCCAACCTTGAATTCGTGTTCTTAAGAATGTTATGAACAAGCTACTGAGATTATTAGATTTCATGGATAGCTTACTTGACCGAACACCATGTTTAAGGAAGTTGAAATGATTATGCTTAGGTTTATGTTAAGAGCATTATAGTCCGAGCCTCGTTATGTTGAACAAGTAGGGAGAAGTTTTCTGAGATTGTAAACTTACATTGGATAATGTTTTCGAAATGATCAAGACTTGTTATTATCATCACCTAGAATCAAAGTGTTCAAGAAGATGAATTCTAGGAGTTTCACCTAGAACATTTCGTATTTTCGTAAGAGGTGTTTGATTGGATAAACTTCGATATATTCTTGGTTAGAATGGATTGATTATGTTAAGGGTAATCGAATTGAACCTAGAATACGGTTGTTTCATCTTCCTTCGAAAATGTGTTAGTATTCGTTTGATCATTCCTTTGATATGAGTTGTATGAATGACCGAACCATGAATGAAGATTGAAGTATAGAATTATATGGGTTTGATGAATATCCTTGAAATCGTAGACACCGGCATTTGTACCTCAATGTGTTCATAAGCATAACATACATTAAGTATCATGCTTTACGTACGTTATGACATCAGGTGAGACAAGTCATCTGATCAGAGAACTTTGTCAAATACAAGCTTAGCGTACGTTAGGCATAGGAGCTTACGTACGCTAAGGCACAGACTTAACGTACGTTACATTTAGCATATAACGTCCGTAAAGAAGAGAATCAGACAAGATCTGTAGTGTCGGTAACTTCCGGTCATAGTTTAGGACGTTAGATGTTCGTACGTTTAAATTTTTACGTAAAGTTGAGTTGTTGTTATTTTTCCTATTTGTTTAAGGTCGAGGTTTGCGAACGATTAGTCGAAGGGGTGGCCTTCGAGTTTGTTGGAGTCGTTGGAGTATTTATATCCTACCGCCTTTCTAAGGCAAGTACCTTAATTACATTTATTCGTATTGATGTCGATTATGTTGATTGTTGTATTGTGTATATGTGTTGCGATTGTTTGTCCACCATGCGTTGGTCCGACGGGATCATCATGGGAATCTATAGCTATGTGCACTGGATCATTGGATAGGTATTTCCACCATGCGTTGGTCCGACGGGATCATCAGGGGAATCTATAGCTGTGTGCACTGGATCGTTGGAATACCACGAGTATGTTGAGATTGATATGATATGTTGTACATTGTTACTGTTTCTCGTTGGAGAGACTTGTCGTGATTATTGTTGATATTATTGTGATGGATTCAAATTAAATACTCGCAAGTGTACGAATCGCTCTTTTAGCAAGCGGCAAGTAACTCCGAGGTCGATCTCTCGAGGAATTGGAAACGGTTTAAAATTCGATAATGTTCGGCAAATAGTCGAATGAACAAAGGAAAATTAAATTAAAATACATCATTTGTTGATTATGATTACAATTACTAATGCACAAAATTTAAATTGAACTAAGTGATATCAACACCAATTTGATAGTCGGATAAATGAGAGATAACAATAACGAGATTAATATGGGAATTTAGAGTCACCGACACACACGTAATCAATTATTAGTTCCGATACTCAAATAAATAAAGTTAGGAATTATCGATTGCTCACGATTAAAAGAAATCCGTTTGATGGCGGAAATTCTAAAAATCACGATTGTTCTCAACGAAAATTAAGGGATACTCTTTTGATGGGGACGAAACCCTAGCTAACAATCAATTAACCGACTACTTTTGATGAGATAAATCGTTAAAAGATCGCGCGAAAAAGCTCGAGAACATTCACAATCGTTTCTTTCGGGTCGTTTGATGGCGAACACCGATAAAAACCCTCTATTCGAATAATAATAACAACAATGAAAAAGGTTTGATGATCTAATTCAAAAGTTCTTAAACGAAGAACGAACAAGAGGAACAATCCCAAACTTTATCCGGAAAATCAAAAGGAACTAATAATCAAAAACATGTGTGTGACTATATCTAAAAACCCATATGAAGTGTTTAGCCACACATGATTAATTCAACAACAATAATGGAAATTGAAGAACAAAACATGGTAAAAACTTCCCTTGTAAATGCCGAAATCGAATTCCCGAAAAAGGTTTGATGATCTTCTTACAAGAACTCACAACAAATTTATACAAGGAATTATTATATCTCACAAAAGTATTTTTCTCACTCCAAGAACACACAAGGAAGATGATGAAAATCTCTCTCTTTCCCACTCTTTTGGTGTTTTTCCTCCCTAATCTTGTGTTTTTCCACAAAATATCTTTTTCACAAGACAAGTACACCTCTCAAGGGGTCACTCCACTTTGTTTTATAGCCAAAAAATCAAGACAAAGGCTTAAAGTATGCAAAAAAAAATGTCAAGGAAAGTGACATGAACCAAAAAGTGGCACGGCCCGTGTCCTAGGACACGGCCGTGTCGCACTGCGCTGAATAATCGAAAAGTAGTCTGTCGAGAGACTCGGCCGTGTCCCGTGACACGGCCGTGTCCCGTGACACGGCCGTGCAGCACTATGCGGGAAAGGCGAAATGGCCGATAGTGACTCGGCCGTGTCCCAAAAGGCACGGTCGAGTTCTTCTCATCCGGAAAGTGCAGTTCGCGCTGGAATGAGACCCGGCCGTGTCCCATGGCACGGCCGAGTTACCTGATGCAGCCGAGCGCCTGTCGCAACCTAGTTGAGTTGCCTGGTGCAGCCTAGTCCGGTGCCTGGTGCAGCCTAGTCCGGTTGCCTGGTGCAGCCTAGTCCGGTTTTTAGTCTTCTTCGGCATGATCCTTCGTTCTTGTATCAATTCACCTCGGATTTTAGCATATGATATACCGTTTCGAAGCTAATTTCACGAGGAATTTATATCAAAGGAGAATACATCTCAATTCGGAGTGGAGATTCTGTTATTTAGGAGATTCGGCCGATACTGCTTAAATCTTTCATCGTTTTAGGCCCCGTTTTAGCTTTTGATTGTCATAAATTCCAATATTAGCAATGAAAGCGCATATTTCACCACAATCTTCGTCCGGATAGCTACAAAACATAAACACAACATACCACGCGTAAAAAGGGCAAAAACACTCGAAAACAAATGAAAGTGCGACTCGATAGAACAGAATGAGACGATCAAAAATCGACTCATCATATTGACGTTGTTATTCAAGGATTTTTAAATAGATCATTGTTGTATAATTATCGTACTTGTACTGGCATCATTGTGGTAACCCCTTCGGGGGTGAACATTTGTGTTATGTTGAGGATCCAGGAGAGCGGGAAAACAACCACCAGAGCTGCATGACGATGAGGGTGCAGAGTGATGTTATGTCTCGATTACTTTGTTGTATGTTTGTATTGTTTTCAATAAAGTACTCGAGTATGTTGTCGTTTGTGATGTTGGTTTTGGTCATGTATTAATATTCACTGTTTGACGTTTGTCTTTCAGTACTATTTTCAGACTCGTGTTGTATTTTATTTTCGCTGCCGTTATTTGTTGGTATTGTTATTGTCTTTTCGTTTCCTCAACATTGTAAATTCTCACGTAAAGGGTTTACGGTGCTATAATATTCCTGAATACATCGGGAGTGTTACAGAATATGGTATCGGAGCTAAGATTATGGATATCTTGGCCGTTCGGTTAAAATAGGGGTCGTATATGTTTTTTGAGGTAACCGACCACGCATAACATCGCTGTACTGCCTACGTCTTCATGCGAGCGGTGGTTGTAAGTTTCCTAAACTCTATCTTGTCTTTTACATGTTGTACCTTTTTATACTTGAACGTAAGGAAAACATTATTTCCCTGTATATTGAGTGTTTATGCTTACAGTATGTTGAGGGGAGGATGTGGACGTGGTCGCGGTCGTGGACGCGGATGTAAAAACGCTGAGAGAGAAGCTTCACCTTCTGTTCCTGATTCGCTGTCAAATCAGGCTCACTCCAATTCTGGTGAAAAGCAGGAGTCCGTCAATAATGAACGAGAACAGACATTGGAGACAAATGCAAATCCTGCCGTTCCCGACATCCTTCGTCAGGTGGTCAACCAGATGACTCAATTTGCTCAAGTGGTGGATAGGATGCAATTGGCGGTAGGATTGCAGCCAGTAGAATGATAGCAAGGCATCCCAGACTTGGTAAATCGAGGAGACAGATGGCTACAGGAGGTTCGGCCCGACCCGGCCCGCTCGGCCCGACTCGGACCGTCTCCATGTAACCCGACCCGATCCGGCCCGGCCTTCCACATATGCCTCCGGATTAATCTTCGATGTTCTGGACCATCCCGGTCCGTTTCTGGAATGTTCCGAGTATAACTTCCTCACAGTGGACTCTTCAGCTTTCCAATGTCCACTGCCCTCACAAGGCTTTTTCCCGCTAAGCCTATTATAGGGGGAGGGTGCTCCGTGCATCCCTCGCGCGCCGCTTGCGCGCGCGCCCAGCGCCTCGCGCGCACCCCTCGCGGGTGTCCGTCGCCCGTGTCCGAGTCTCGGCCCTCGGATGTGCCTCGTCTCGTCATCTTGTCCCGCATTGTCCCGAAGCGGTGTGCCTGTCCGCTGCACTCGTCTGTTCGGTTCCCGGCATGCCTTGTCTCGCCGCCCAGGTAGTCCCGCATCAGGCCTGATGGCCTTGTCCCTAGGTCGGGCACTCTGTTGCCCGGTTGGCCTGCTTGTTCGGCCATACATCCACGCATGCCGCGCCACACGGCTAAGTCCCTCAGTTGGTTGTGCCGATCCACACGGCCTAGCTGTCCCGAACGTGCCCCGTGCACGTTGATCCGTTGAACCTCGCACCCCTCTGTGCGGGTCTGTCCGAGCACGGTGATCCTATACTCGACACCAACACACATAGTCAATTAAGCATATTAATTCCCAAACACAAGAATTATCTTTTAAGAAAGCCATGATGGTAAGTATACCGATTCCTTTGAAAAATGGTTGTAAACAATTCGTTTAGCACATATCGTTGATTACCAATCATTATATCCACCAAAACACGTAATGTATGGGCAAGATACTTGCCTTGATATTCGATACCGGACACTCCGACGAACATGGCTCAACCGGAAAACCTCGAACGCCCACAACTCTCTGGCGGAAACGACGGTAACATAACTGATCGGAAAATGGCGAACGGAAGGGTTCCGACTCAAGTTCTTCACAAGGAACCTGACCCTAACATCATACCATGAATAAATTGACAATCGTATGAGGAAGAATAATCGTAGAACGCCCAAAACCCCCCTCTAAGGATTTTCACTGGACACCTTGAAGGCACCGATTACGAGATCAATAAAACGATGAATCCTCGGCAATCCAACCGTGGAAAAACAATGGATTCGATATAATACAACTTAATAATCATCAATCCATCACTATTCTAAGTTATAACGAATTAAACAGACGAAATCAAAGAAAATCCCCAAATTTTTCAAAACTAGGATTTTAGGAAAACTAACCTTGATTCGCTGGATTGAAGGATGTTATGGAGTGATTAATCGATGATATGAGCTCCCAAACTTCGTGAATTAATTGTATAACAACATATCTTCATGCTCACCACGGCTCCAGCCACGGACAGGGAAGAGAGGAAATGAAAAATGAGTGCAAACAGGACTGCTCGGTCATATTTATACTGGTGCAGCCTAGCGTGCGCTAGGCTGCCAAGCTACCGTGCGCTAACGGGCGGTCATGGTCGAGAATGTTCGGCCAGGGCCCGCCATCATGCATTGGACACATGCGCTGTCGGCCCGGGCCGCAATCCAGAGACTTACTGGACTAGACCGCTCGGCCAGGTAGCGTGTGCAGCCTTCCGGCCGTAGCGTGCGCTACCTACCGGCCGTAGCATGCGTAGTGTCCGACAGTAGCCTGCGCTACCTGCCGATCCTCCCGAGTCCAGAACCTCTTTGCCCCAACTGTCTCGGCCGACTAGCGTGCGCACCTAACCGTCCGTAGCGTGCACTGCCTCCCGGCCGTAGCATGCGCTACCTTCCGGCCGTAGCGTGCGCTACGCCCGGCCAGTGCCTGCACCCGTCCGGCCAGTGCCTGCACCCGTCCGGCCAGTGCCTCCACTCGTCCAGCCAGTGCCCGCAACCGTCCGGCCAGTGTCCTACCACCACGATTCGACGACTCGATTTTCCGAAATCGCACGGAACGAACACGACAAAACACTTGGGGACAACGTCATCGATCCGAAATGAAAACAACGGATAACAAATCATCACCTACGGTCATAAAAGCCAAAATAAGTTGTCGAGAAAATAATACCGGCACTCGACAACCGGGAAATATCCGAAAAAAAAATCCAAAATAACCGGAACGAAAATCGTGGGTATTACAAATGCGAAGATGGAATTTTTATTCATCAAACAAAGTACTCAAACGATATCCTAAATAAATTCAAAATGGAGAGTAGCAAAGTGATTTCAATGCCAATGTCTTCATCAATAAAACTTGAAAAAGATGAAAATAGCAAATCCGTAGATCAAAAATTATATCGAGGTATGATCGGATCTTTGCTATATTTGACTACTTCTAGGCCAGACATAATATTTGCTACATGCCTATGAGCTCGATTCCAAGCTAATCCTAAGGAATCAGCTTTAATTACATGTAAACGCATTTTTCGTTACTTGAAAGGGACCATCGGACTAGGTCAATGATATCCCTCTTGCTTGGACTTTAATTTGATTGCATATAGTGACGCCGATTTCGTCGGATGCAAAATTAATAAAAAGAGTACTAGTGGTACATGTCATTTCATCGGTTCATGCTTAATATCTTGGGGAAGTAAAAAGCAAACCAGTGTAGCGTTGTCTACAGCTGAGGCCGAATACGTTCTTTGCAGGAGTGCACATTGCTCAGTACTATGGATTAAAAATCAACTCCGCGACTACGACATTTAGTTTGAAAATACCCCTATATTATGTGATAATACTAGTGCTATTAATTTGAGTAAAAATCCGGTGTTGCATAGTAGAACTAAGCATATAGATATTAGACATCATTTTTTACGCGCTCATGTGCAAAAGAAAGATATATGCCTAATTTTTGTTGGGACGAATGACGAACTTGCTGATATATTTACGAAACCTCTTCCCGAGGAATTATTTAATAATATTCGTTTGCAACTTGGTATGGGACATCTAGACAATTTTTGAATTTAGTTTTCTACTCGAGAAATCAATATCTTTGAAACGTTCCATTCCCTAGCGCGCGCTAGCTTTATTTTTTTTTACGCACGCTAACTTTTGTCTTCGATAGCGTACGCTAATCCTTTATCTCTTGCATGCGCTAATTAAAATCTTCTTATTCCGAATTTTCTACTGGACAGTCCAGTGAGCTACCCATATATTCCTAACGTACGCTAACTAACATCCTTTGCGTACGCTAATTAAATCGGTTCAGTTCCCTATATAAACCCTGTTCAGCTCAGAAACATACTCACCATTTCATAACGCACGCAAAACACACCAGATCCCCTTTCAGCATGAACCCTAGCCAAAAAACCGATTCATTCAAATCCCTATTCCTTCTTCAATCTTTCAATTCCTTTCAGATTTATGTCGAGCAAGGGACGCAAAGCTATGGAAAAGACTTATAAAAACGCAAAACGCACCCGCGAGCCAGAATACGATGCATCCCGCTTCATGTCATATACCGCGTCGAAGGTCTTCTTTGAAATTCTTCCTCAGGAACAATTGACTGATTGTTACTACTTCAATTTTCCAAGCCTGGAACGGGTAAATGTTGTCATCTCTGATTTTTTCTCCTCTATTGGAATTGCTTGTTGCGTTGAATGTAAGGAACCTATCTTTCCCGAGCTTGTTCGCGAATTTTACGCAAACCTTCATATTGCTGAGAGTGAAGGTTCCTCATCTCTAGTTTTAGGGAGTTTGGTTGGAGGAACGGTAGTTAAAGTCTCTTCGGAGATTTTGACTCAACTATTTGGTTTCTCATCCGATGGTTTCTCTTGTTCTGGGAAATCGATTACTGAGGAATCTGGAGTTTCCGCAATTGATTTCAAGGAATTTCTGAGTTCGAAAGCCATAATAGACATCACCGTAAAGTATTTTGAGAACAACGATTTCGGGATTAATATCCGACTCCTTTTGGTTGCACTCACAAAATGCATAATGCCCAAAGTTAACACGCATCATAAGTTAGTCGGAATCGATAAACATGTTGTGTACCGAGTGCTCAATGATGACCGAGTTGATTTTTCCGCGATTGTCACAAGTTGTATGAAAGTTAAGGGCGACCTATTTCGGTCGAAGAATTACGCTTCACGATCCCGCAAGGCTGGAATGCCGTATGGTTCCATCCTAACGGCGATCTTCAAATTTCATCATGTGGACTTGACGAAGGACAAAGCCGTTCCCATTTCACTCGGCCTGTAAGATCTCGGATTACTCGCTCAAAGCCATGCACTATGTCCGAACGATCAACCGAGGCTGGATTCTCTTTCCATATCTTTAAGAAGACGACCAAGTGGATAAAGGGACTCGTATGCCTACACCGGAAGAGCGAGTCACTCGACGAGGGCCACACACCCTTCGGGAAATGCAAACCAGAGAATTCATGAGGAAGCCCACTTCTAAGGAAAGGCGTCCGATGCGACAGACTCTTACCGAGGAAGAGAAGAGTGACCTCGTTTCACGGATGCGCAGCATCGAGACTTCACAATTGGAGATTCATGAGGACGTTTGTTCTCTTCGCTCCGAGATTCAAGGAGTGCGCGGGCTGCTTGAAGATTTCATTCGCTTCACTCATCCATCATTCCCGCTTCCACCGTCCTCATCCGAGCATGCACCCTAGTTTTAGGACATTGATTCTCGTTGTAGCAACTTTTATTTCATATGTTTTTGATGTCTCGTGCCTTGGATATTTATGTGTAATGCTTGAACTATTTTCAATGAAATACGCATTTCTCTTCGTTTGGTTTTCATGTAGTTTGGCATTTGTTAATTATGTATTTTCGTTTTGGCAAATGGCATTTGGTTGGTATCATGTTTTATACGCAACAACACAGGGGGAGTCCTTTTTGTTTATGTCAAAAAGGGGGAGAAACACCCCCAAAACCGGAACGTACTAACATATCGAACAAGTTACCTTGATTCGAAAATTTTTAAAACGTTTTTGCAGGTATATATTAAATGTTTTGATATCATAAAAAAGGGGGAGATTGTTGACTCAAAGTATTTTGATGATGATTGTATTCAAAACATTTAACAAAATCTATCCCATCGAGATGTTACATTGAAGGAAAATCATGTTCCTAGCGCACGCTACAGTCTGAATGGTAGCGCACGCTATCGAGGGAAAAGTTATCTGCGGTCAGGTCAGTAATCTGCAGTCAAGTTGGAGTCACCTGATGGATAGCGCACGCAAAGCTCGTAATATCAGCGCACGCTAAGTTGTTAGTCTTAGCGCATGCTATCATCTATCTATAGCGCACGCTATCGCACTCAAGGCAGAGAGTCAGTAAGGTCTGGACAGAAAAAGGAAAAACATTTGCGCACGCTACATATGTACACTTACGTACACTATTCAGAGGCCTTAGCGCACGTTACATGTCAAATCTTGCGCACGCTACTGGAAAGTATTTTGGTAGTCCAGTAGGCTCTGGACTCGAATCAAGGAATCTATTACATACGCTAAGAAAGCTAACGTATGTTATCTGGAAAGGTCATATCGCACGCTACAATACATGTGTTAGCGCACGCTAAGCGTTCAAATTCCTACCGTTAGTCAACTTATTCATTGGAACGCAATCGTCAAAAAGGAGATCCGTAAAAACTGGAAAGCTAACATAAAATAATGTTAGCGCACGCTAATGTATATGTACTAGCGCACGCTAAGTACATTTTATTCGTTGGAAAAGAGACGTTGGGGAGACAAACTGTCAAGATTCAACAGTCAAAAGTAAAGACATATTGACCGACGATAACGCACGCTACAAAAGACCGACTAGCGCACGCTAGACGTGTATTATGACTGTTGGTACAGTTAAATGACCGTTCAGATCAGTCAAGTCAAAGCTCGTTAGCGCATGCTATGAAGGATTATTAGCACACGCTAATAATAAATTTTTCAGTATATGAAGAAGGACTTGACACTATAAATACCCATAGGACTTGGGTATCTCTTACACAACTTCAAGCATTCAAGTATACAAGCAATCAAAGCATTCTTGAGCTAAGATTTCTTTCTATTATTGCATTCTAAGTTGTGAGGAAAAAGATACAAAGAGTGATACACCTTGTAATATTTATTATACTTTGTATTCTTTCATTTGGTTGTGAATGTTGCATCACTCATACAAGAGCGTTAGATAAATGAATTAAGAGTCACTAATCCGGTGTTATTAAGATCTTTGATCCAGCATTATTAGGATTACACTCCAATATTCGTAAAGTGAGGATTATCGAGTTCCGATAGAACACTAGATAAACAAAGTTTATTTTGAGAGTGGTTGTGCTTGGACCAATAGAAGACAAGCGGTTGTAATGGTTGTTGTACTCGGACCGATCGAAGACGAGTCAAGTGTGTGGTTGTTCTTGAGCCAATAGAAAAAGAAGTCGGAGAGAGGACGTAGGCAAGTTGCCGAACCTCTATAAATCTTTGAGTGTTTTACTTTCCGCACTATTTTCTTTTATTCACGAGAAAGTTCGATATTCCACATTACCACTATTCAACCCCCCCTTCTAGTGGTGAATTTATCTCTTCATGGCCAATCGATAACAACGACATAACGGATGGGAACTATCCTCAACAGTCCCAATTTAATACCTAGATTGCCTTAGAATGGTCAATCAATAACAATGATACAACGGATGATTCAATACCCCGATTGCCTTAGCACGGCCAATCGATAACAATGATACAACGGATGATTCAATACCTCAACGCCTTAGAATAGCCAATCGATAACAATGATACAACCAATGATTCAATACCTTGATTGCCTTAGAACGGCCAATCGATAACAATGATACACCGAATGTTTGGCACCTTTAATCGGTTACCGATGACGGAGATGAGGAACGAATACGTCAATGCCTTCAATCGGCCAATACAACATCAATGAAAAAACACCAACATCAATAACAATGATTACAACAATGTCTTAGATCGACATCAATATCAACAATAATCGACACATCGATACTGCGAACCGGCTATCGACAATAACATTAACAACAAGTATATCAATGCCTTGAACCGGCCATTAACGAACAACAATAATCATTTAGCATAATTGCCGAAGAGTATCATATCAAACGATCCCTTAATATCAATGAACTCATGAAGAGACTAAGTCTCAGAATGATACAACACATTCATACACATATATGATAACATTAATCTCATTGACTAGTACAAATATAAAACTTGCCTCAAACCGACGACGAGAAAGTCCTTCCAGGATCAATGTCCTTAATAGAGTTATCGGTCGCTCGAACAACCTTGAACAACACAATTACCAAAAAATTTATTAATATACATATCCACGTATAATCAAAATCAACTCAAAAGGTCGATACAACACTTCCCGACTCATTGTGGCAATTTAACAAACACGTTGTAAACAATCTTCAATTGTTTACAACTAATCTCAATTATATCGATTCCAAACTTCCAATGAATGATTCAATCCAAAAAAATATCTTTAATACAATTTATAATCCCATAGGAATACACAATTTGAGATTACAACAACATCTAATCGAAACCCCCAATTCCAACATCAACATTTAAAGCGTTCTTGAATAATCCTCTAACAATCCAATGATAATTCATAGAAACTCATAATCATATGTATATCCCTTCACATATCATGATTATAACATCCAAAACATCATACTCCATCTCAAAATCGAAATCTTAGATTTTAAGAAATTACCTTTGAAGATCCAAACCCTTCAATCCGTCGAAACTCGAGTTAATCGACTTTCCAAGATCCACAACCGAAGATAGGTGACTAGAACACGAATACACAAGTGCTATGATGATTAAAAATCTCTCCCAAGACTCTCTCTCGGCCACAAGTGGAGAAATGAAGAAATGAGGCTGAAAGACCTGTCCCGGTCATTATATACTGCGCATAGTTACGCCCGTAACTCTGCCACCTTACAGCCGTAACAACCAAGGTCAACGACCTTACGGCCGTAACATCCTATACTTATGGGTGTAACTACACTTCATCGAAAAAACCATACCGACCAACTGCTCGACTTACAGCCGTAACAAAGACTCCCTTACGGCACTAAGTAGCCTTCGTCGAGCCACTCTAGCACCCACTGATCATCACTTATGACCGTTTCCTAAAAATCTTACGGTCATAAGTAGCCTTCGGCCAAAATGACACTGAACCAACAAACGCATGTTACGTCCATAATGCAAGATAGGTTACGGCCGTAACTCTCAGCTAGAGAGAAAAAAATGTGAAAACTCCGCCTCTTCGATACGAATGATGAATGATCCGACATACATAACTTGCATGAGTATGATTAAATCCAATAACACACAATA
This sequence comes from Orobanche coerulescens, assembly GCA_033398695.1. Taxonomy (NCBI): domain Eukaryota; kingdom Viridiplantae; phylum Streptophyta; class Magnoliopsida; order Lamiales; family Orobanchaceae; genus Orobanche; species Orobanche coerulescens. Next base: position 57,270,865 of record CM065807.1, on the reverse strand, counting down.
ATGATACTTTCAACATAAGGCTACCAATCACAATGATTATGATAATATAATCGTCTCGATTCCCAAACAGGGTTAAACGATGGATGATAACTGATACACGGCTCAAAGATACGCCGAACGTGAACACAAATGAATGAACATGAATGATGAATGATTATTAAAGAGTGACAAAAATACTGATTGCCAATTACTGAATGATAATAAATGAATTCACAACCGGGTATTATAAATCACTCCTCTTCTTGCTAAGAAACATCCTTTCCTTTTGGCAAGACATCTCTACTATAGTTTTGTATTCCATTTTATTAGTTTGAAGCTTTTCCTTCATTTAGCTTGTAATTGAAAAGTGCTTGAGGAATAAGCACTTAGTATTTTACTTTCAATTTTCGTAAGCTTGTAACCTTTGAACAAGTTTGAAGTTTTATTTTAAAGAATGTTTCTTGCACTTTGATACATCATATTCAGGTAAATTTTCATCTATTGTCATTAAATTCTAGTAATTAAGTGTTTCTATTCATATTATGTATATCAATTATTTCTACCATAATTTTAGTTTGTATAAACCAATGAGTAGCAAATCTTTCTTCCTAGGGGAAGGGGGATTTCTATTAGGTTATATATTAAATATTTGATTGATTTACACTATTTTGTTTAAAAGGGATTAATTGGTTTAAATAGAGATTGATCATATCCTACTTCTACTAATGAAACCTCCTTGATTGATTGTTAAGTGAATTGGAAATATATCTTTTTAATCTATCAAGTGTTTATCTTTTTATCAACATCTTAAGGTTACGAGAGAAATAAGACACCTATGAATACGAAAGTTATTAGGTGAAAAAATTGATTACTCGATGAACAATCGTTTTTTCTTTTATACTCGTGTAATTTAATCCATCTACTTAATTATGTATATAGTATTTGATTGATTTACACTATCTCGATTAAAAGGGATTAATTGGTTTAAATAGTGATTGATCATATCCTATTTCTACTAATAAAACCTTCTTGATTGATTGTTAAGTAAATTCGAAACATATCTTTTCAATCATCAAGTGTTTATCTTGTAAACGACATCTTAAGGTTACGAAAGTAATTAAGAAGCCTTTGAATACGAAAGTTATAAGGTGAACAAATTGATTACTCGATAAACACTCGTTTTTCTTTTATATCCATTTAAATCAACACACCTACTTTATTAAAAACCTAATTTAATGAACCCATAATCCTCTAGTTTTTATCAAATCAAGTTCTAACTCATTTTAGTTCGATTCATTCTCACTAGTATAAAAAATAGTCTTATTAAAAATAGTCTTAATATAAATAGTCTTAATATAAATAGTCTAGTATAAATAGTCTTAATAGAAATAGTCTAGTATAAATAGTCTTAATATAACTAGTCTAGTATAAATAGTCTTAATATAAATAGTCTAGTATAAATAGTCTTAATACAAATAGTCTAGTATAAATAGTCTTAATATAAACAGTCTAATATAAATAGTCTTAATAAAAATAGTCTAGTTAATAAATAGTGCATTTAATTTAATTAGCCCCAAAACCCAATAATCTATTTTAGAATATTTATTTCTTGCAATCTATACAGAATATTATACGAAGACCTATTGAGCAATCCTCGAGAGAAAAGACCTTAGTAGAACTTACCACAACTCCTTCTACCTCGTATATATTTATGAGCGACTAAGAAACTCCTATTTTTAGGATAAGTTTTTGTCGATCAAATGCTGAGGCTATAACGTACGTAATGAGGTTGGTGTTTTGAGGCAGTAGCCTCAGAGGCAGTTACGTGCGTAACAACTTATGTATAGCGTCGTAAAGTGATTAATGTACGTTAGCTTAATGCTATAACGTCGTAGCAGTTGTGCGGTTTATAAAAAGACAACTTGTGTCTTTCATTTGCACGATCTGACTTTGATTTTCCCTTCAAGTTTCCATCCCTCTACCTTCCTAGACTGATTCTGCACCCTTCCATCTTATCTTAGTGCTTGTATCCTTGATTCAATCATATTGTTTAAAAGCTTGGAGTGTGTTCTTGATAGTCTTGGTGTTATTCTTCTTTTCTTGAGGTTAGTCATCTTAAACTCTTGCTGATTCCATGCTTTTGATGATGTTAGTTAAGAGTACTTCTTATAATGTTAGGTTAAACCGGTATCACCTAATGATTAGTGAACGTTTGATCAAACTAAAGTGAAGAACATGACAATATTGTTAGTATCAATTCTTGAATGTTTGAAAGGTTGAAATATAACTTAGTTATGGTTGTTTATGTCTTGAACCTGATATTGAACATGATTGTTGGGAAAGACAATAACCCTGTATCGAATCAGCCGGGATACCCGATCCCTGTATCGATTGTTATTTGTTATTGAGAAGGTTTTGACATATATGCCAAATATACAGTAAGGAAACTGTATCGAGGATTCAAGGCTTTATCCTATATCGAAAACCTGCCTCGAATCAGCATCAGTAAAGCTCGTCAGTACAGCAAGAAGACTTGCAAAAGATCAAGTATGGAAACTGTCTCGATGCCCTAAATACAGTCATCTTCCATACAGTTCACAAAAGGACAAGAAAGAACACAAGTCAAGTCCCGTTGAACAAAGAAGTATTTAAATACTCAAGGATAAAGTATTTAAATACTATTAGTCTTCAGATCTTCAGAATCCCGCGAAATCCGGATCATGTCTTATTCCCGTTGAAGGAAATCTTATTAAAACGGACATCTCAACGGATACTTTCTTCAGAGGCTATATATATCCTTGAAGACATTGAAGATTAGTAACACACAAGTGACCAACCAACTGAACGAACTCAAGTAACATAACTCACAAAGCTATCAAAGTTATCATCTGAGCAAACATATCTCTAGAGCATACTGCAAGTTAGAACGAAAGAGATATACAGTGCTCAACATCAAGAACAGCTATCATCAGCTCAAGAACGTGATATTCAAAGCTGCTGTTCTTACCTGGTTACCTACCTTTTACCTCTGTGTAAAAACCGAGCTCTGTGTGAACTCAACAAGTTATTCTGACCTGTGTGGGACGAATAAGGACGAAGCTTTGGGCGTGTGTGAAGAAGCTAGTCAAGAAGGAAGCTTTAACCAATCGTGTGAACGGTTGAAAGCGACATTCTTTGTATCAATCTGTGTGAACGATACAAGGATAGGTTTGTTTATAATTACGTAGTTGTGTACGCAGAATTATATAATAAACTTTACTCTGTATGGAGGACCGGTGGACGTAGAGGGGTTTACCTCGAACCACTTAAATTACCGTGTTATTTACCTTCTCGCTTTTTTGAAATAAGTGATATATTAAGTATACACCTAATACGTCGTTCTTGTATCACGGCAACTAAGCGTATCAAGACTTCCGCTACGCACTCGTATTTAGATTCCATACGGTTTGTTGTTTAAACGATTTCCCAAATGTATCCGGTATACTTAAGTGGCCAACAAGTGGTATCGAGCGGTTGATTCTAAAAAGAATCGATCGTATTTCTTTTAACCGAATCGATTCAAATCACTTATTTTCAAAAGCAGTTTCTTTCATTCCTATATTATCGGTATGGATACCTCTATGATTAACAAAGTCCCTATGTTCTCTATTAACGAATTTGACGATGGAGAATTAGAATGGAAGCTCATCTTGCAGCAATGCACGAAGAGAAGATTTTTGTTATACAGGATGGTCCGATCAAGATCATGAAGGTCAATCCAGCCGCAAGGATTGAGGGCCAAGCCCATGCTGAAATGCTCGAAAAAGAACGCGAGCAATGGACAACCGATGAAAGGAAGCGAGCCAATCTCGACAACGTGGCTACGAACGCGTTGTTTGTCACTCTTGACAAAGGCACGTTCTCAAAGGTAAAGAGCTGCAAAACAGCCAAAGAAATCTGGGATAAACTCAAGTTAATTTGTGAGGGAACTGAGCTCTCAAAAGAAAACAAGATTTCAAAACTTACTCAGCAATTTGAATCTTTTGAAATGAAACCAACGGAAACACTTGAGGAACTTGACCTCAGATTTACTGGTATTGTTGGTGAACTTGAAGCGTTGGGCAAGATTTACACTCAAAAGGAGAAGAACTTAAAAATTTTCAGATCTCTCCCAGCCCGATGGGACATTAAGACCACAACTATGCATGTATTCTGTAATCTTAATGAAATATCCACTTTTGATCTCTTCTCTGACCTTAAAGCATTTGAGTATGACATTGTGAGAGAGAAAGTCAAGAATCTCCTTCAAAAGTCACGGCTCTCGTCAGTATCGAACCATCGACACACGGCATGCCTAGCTCGTCAAAGCCGGTCCATGATAGCGGCCGACGGCGATGACAACATCTGTCACAAGATGAAATGGCGCTTCTAATGCATAAATTCAAAAGTTCATTAAACGATCTGGAAAGACTCCTACAGCCCAAACACATCAACAAGGTAAATACGAAACATCATCAGTGATGCTAACTCGTGCTATAAGCTGGAAACCAGGCCATTATGCAAACAAATGTCCTCATCCCAAAGTCCAAAGATTGCCCGAGGCCGAGCGGCAAGAGAGAGATGAAAGAAGACGTGCTTGGAAAGACAAGCTCAAGGCCCCGATTGGAGAATCGAAGCCTCCCACACACCATCCAAATCAGTGAGAATGTCTTGGTGGTCATGAAAGTGATTCATCGACGATGAGTTCGATGATAAAGCATACATGTGCTTTATGGCCAAAGACGTTCGGAAGGTGAAGGCGGCGATGAGGTAAGTTCAACCTCGGTTATTCCACCTAATGCATCTCATACTTTGAAAATATGATGAATGAATTCAAAAACATTCAAAAGGCCCATGAGACTTTAAAAGCGAGAATATCTGACTTGATTAACAAATCTAGAGCTGAAAGATGAAAATGACTTATGAAAATAAACTATGAAAATATGTCTCTTGGTGTGAAACAAGAAAGATCGATTTTGAAAAACTCATGGAGAGCAATCAACAACTTGCTCATGAACTAAATCAGGTTAAAACCCAAAATGAGAGCAATACAAATGATAAGGATCTACAACAAACCAAAATTACAACTCTCGAGAAGCGAAAGCGAACTTGAGACCATTCTCAAGTCTTTTGAAAAATCGTCCAAAAGAATGGAAGAAATCCTGAGCACTGGGCAACATGCTCATGATTATAGTGGATTAGGATACAGCTCATGTTCGAATAAAGTAAAAACTAGTCCTGTGGTCGTCAAGAGTGTGGAACACATTCCTGAATAATAAGATACTCCTAGTCCCATAAAGGAACTCCTGCATGCGAGAAAACCGAAAGCCGCAATTCCGCCCCCTCAACTCTACTATTCGAGACAGTGGAACCAACAACCACTCGAAGGCGTAATCTAAAGCATGCTCCACAAGCATATCATCAAAGCCGACAGTCATTCGGAAGAAGACGGTATCCAACCACCAAAGGCCCACACGGAAGTACACTCGATGCAGTGCGCCTAGGTATTGGATACAGGAGCCCCGTTATCCCTCAAGACAGCAGATGCCAGTTCAGTATCAACAACAGCATTGGGAATCCAACTGGAGACCCAGAAGACAAGCTGTTAGGTCTAAGAAAATGGCTCCACCTCCTAGACGGCACTCGTACTGGAATAATAATAATAACCCTGAATTTTACATGCATAATAATTATCGTAATTATAACAACTACGGATATGCCCCCCGTAGATACCGCAATACTGTACCAAGTACATCCTACAGTAAACCAATTCTTTGTCGGGAAAATGCAGGTACCTAAAGGAACTAACATATATGGACCCAAAAATCAAAGGGGACCTAAATCTACCTAATTTCTTTGTAACAGGACATTCTAGAGGAGGATACAGTACTTCGATAGTGGATGCTCTCGTCACATGAGGAGATAGGAGCAAGCTATCGATTTTGTAGAAGGTCGCGGTCCAAAAGTTCGCTTCGGTGATAAGTCTAAAGGAAGAACAAGAGGAAAGGAAACCTACTTGTCGGGAAATTCAAGGTCACCGATGTTGCATATGTTGAAGGCTTGCAGTATAATCTACTTAGTATTAGCCGATTCTGTGATAAACAGTTCTCGGTGAAGTTCTATATAGATCGTAGAGTCAAGAACACCCAAACCAAGGAAGTTGTGCTTACAGAAGCGGATCGGGTAATATGTACATTCTTGATTGGAAGCCTATGAGCTCCTCAATTCCATGTTTTGTTGCCAAAGGCACTGCAGATCTTAGCTGGCTATGGCACAAGAGGATGTCTCACGTCAACTTCAAGACGATCAACAAGCTTTCAAGACAGGGTATGGTTAGAGGTTTGCCAGATGTGTCATTCAAGAAGGACAGCGTCTGCGGTCCATGCCAGAAAGGCAAGCAAATCAAGTCAACCCTGAAAAGCAAATCCTACCTTTCAACCCAAAGAGCGTTGTAAATGCTACACATGGATCTCTACGGTCCTGTAGACCCAGTAAGTTTGGGAGGTAAGAAATATTGCATGGTTGTTGTTGATGATTATTCCAGGTATGCTTGGACGATCTTTCTTAGCAAGAAAAAGGAAACAGCATTAAAGCTGCCCGAGCTCCTGAGGAAGTTGCAGAATGAAAAAGCATCGAGTATCATGTGCATTCGTTCCGACAGAGGTACTGAATTTACTAACCGCTTTATAGAGCAATACTGTTCGGAGAATGGAATACAGCACGAATACTCAGCTGCCCGTACACCTCAACAAAATGGTGTTGCCGAGCGAAAGAATAGGACGTTGAAAGAGGCAACAAGGACAATGATTGCCGCAAGCAAATTGCCACAGCGTTTCTGGGGTGAAGCAACCAATACAGCGTGCTATACTCAAAACCGATGTATCGTCAACAAGCACCACAACAAAACAGCTTACGAGGTATGGAATAACAAAACTCCATTAGTTTCGTACTTTCACATTTTTGGATGCAGGTGTTATGTTTTGAACAATGGGAAGGACCAACTTAGAACCTTTGATGAAAAATCAGATGAAGGAATATTCGTAGGATACTCCTCCGTCAGCAAAGCTTTCAGAATCTTTAATAAAAGGAGGCTGATGATCGAGGAATCAGTTCATGTAGTGTTCGACGAACCACACCATGACCCTACAGGAGTAGATGATATCACTCAGGACATTCACCACCTATCTATCTTGGATCCACCTACACCGATAGAACCTGTAGTTGATTTAGAAATCAACCCCGTAGCTGTAAGAATCGATGTGGATGAAGATGACGCTATTCAAGCTGAAGCTGTACCCACAGAAACTTTCGATACAGTACGGGATCCAGAACTAGAACCCGACCGAAGATGGTTGAGAGATCACCCGCAAGAGCTGATCATTGGAAACATTAATGCCGGTGTTTCTACTCGTAGGAGAATACAGAGTACACAAGGAAATGTACTTTGTGCACAAGAAGAATCTAATGTCAAGTCTCACGCTTCGAATGGAAATCTCAATCCGAACTTAGGAGACTCAATATGTGCACTATCGCCGTATTCTTAGCCCAATCCGAACTCGTTTCGACCATAGACGCTCTTAACAACTCTGATTGGATAACATCTATGGAAGAAGAGATTAACGGTTTCGAAAGAAATAATGTGTGGTATCTTGTACCTGCATCGACACACCAATCGGTTATAGGAACCAAATGGGTATTTCAAACAAAAAGGATGGAAATGGACTTATCATAAGGAACAAATCCGGACTAGTAGCACAAGGCTATTGTCAGGAAGAAGGAATCGACTATGATGAAACCTTCGCCCCTGTAGCGAGACTAGAAGCCATTAGGATATTTTTAGCCTTTGCCGCCCATAAAAGTTTTATCGTATACCAAATGGACGTCAAGAGTGCTTTCCTGAATGGAGAGCTTACAGAAGAAGTTTATGTTGAACAACCACCAGGGTTTGCCAACACAGACGGTATCGATCTAGTTTACAGGCTAAGGAAAGCCCTGTACGGACTTAAACAAGCCCCTAGAGCACAGTACGAAACCCCGTCCCAAAGATCTAATCAACAACGGATTTGAGAAAGGTGTCACGACAAAACCTTGTTCAAGATACAGAAGGTGATGACCTTCTAATGGTACAAATCTATGTCGATGATATTATTTTTGGTTCAACTAACCTTGCTCTATGTCAAAGGTTCTCACATCTCATGCAAAGCAAATTTGAAATGAGTATGATGGGGGAACTTAGTTATTTCCTAGGTTTGCAGGTAAAGCAGTTGCCTACAGGTATATTCATCAACCAGGAGAAATACAACAAGGAGCTTCTCAACAAATTTGGAATGAACAATTCCAAATCTTCGCCAACCCCATGAGCACTTCCGTGCAAATTAGTGCTGATGAAGCCGGAAAGCCGTTTGACCAATCACTCTACAGGAAGCTCATCGGTTCGCTCCTGTACCTAACGGCTAGCAGACCCGATATCCAGTTTGCTGTTGGAGTGTGTGCGAGATACCAAGTTGCACCTAAGGAATCACACTTCAATACAGCTAAACGAATCCTGAAATACGTTAAAGGAACAGTCGATGCAGGACTGTGGTATCCTAAGGAAGGCGGATTCGATTTAGTTGGATACAGCGACTCGGATCTCGGAGGCTGCAAGCTAGATA